>OU745296.1:445511-2845511 GCA_916618145.1 Emmelina monodactyla
ACATCATTGTAAAATTGAAGGAAATGTGCAAAGGACTAGCCTAAAATTGCCTTCGCCGTGTCATATTGCACGTACATTTTAGTTTGATAGGACTAAAATGATTCCCTGTCTCTGTCTTATACCATTGAACAGTAAGTGACAGCGATAGTTTAGTTAAGTTTAGAGAGTGTAGTCAGAGTCGGGGTCAATGACTTATCCACGTACCTGAGCTAGTTGTAACATTTACAACCGTACTAAGTACTCTCTCGCTACCATGTACCTACGAAAGTATGATGGCGACGGCCAATCCTACTGTATGCCTATGAAAGTATATAGGCAATGAGTTATCCACATACCTGAGCGAGTTGTAAGCCATGTTGAGCCTCGTGAGCCGCGGCGCGAGGCAGGCCAGCGCGGCGGGCACGCACGTGAACTGGTTGTGCGCGAGGTTGAGCGCGGAGAGCGGCGGGCCGGGCGCGGGGGGCGCGGGGGCCGCCGCCGCCGAGCCGCGCCACGCCTGCGCGCGACGGACCGCGCCCGCGCTGGGGGGGGGGCGAAATTGCGGGACCATCATTGTATATACAGACTAGCTTTCACCCGCAACTAAATGGTTTTCCGGTGGCAATATCTTACGGAACAATATTTTTTCCAAAATAAAATATAGCCTATGTTACTCGTGGATAATGTAGCTTTCGAATGGTGAAAGAATTTTTTAAATCGATCCAGTAGTTTCGGAGCCTATTCATTTCAAACAAACAAGCAAACAAAAAATCAAATCTTTCCTCTTTATAATATTAGATATAGATGGAAAACACGCTGTTGACCATGAGTGGAAATAAGATAGAGAAAACGCTGGGGACTATGAATGGAAAGTAGACAATCCAATAATATAATATTAGTTTTATAATTTGTATGAAAAATATGGGGAGAATGCTTATTATTATTTTCAGTAGATGACACGTGAAAACATTAATGTCCGACTGCGATAGCGTTTCGTTTGATAAGTGGAACGCACCCTAAGATATGGAATACGTATCTCTTACTTTGTTCTTGTGGTCTCGTCCGTTGAAAATTCTCCACACTATAATCTTACTTATATTATAAACGTGAAATTTTGTGAAAATGTATGGATGGATGTTTGTTACTCTTTCACGTAAAAACTACTCGATGGATTTCGATGAAACTTTGCAGTAATATAGGTTATACATCAGAATAACACATAGGGCACTTTTTACCTCGGGAAAACTTCTCATTCCCACGGGAAACCGACTTACACGCGAACGGAGTCGCGGGCGGCCACTAGTACACACTATACTCACACAGCGTTCCCCTTCCTATCCCCCACAGTGACGGGTCGGTTGTGGTCGTCGAGGTCCACGCTCGCCTGCGAGACCGAGTCCGGGGGGGCGCCGGCGGCCGGGGGCGCGGGGGCGGGGGCGGGGGCGGACGACCATGACGGGCGCTGGCATATGTAAACACAGGTATTTATTTATTTATGTTTATTTGGGGGGGCTTACAGCTGCTTACACCTAAACAGTAATAGTAAAAAGTATAAAAAACAAAAAGGAAAAAAATTAAACGTATGTTTTATGATGTCAAAATTGTACGTTTTGTGGTGATGTCAAAATTGATAATATTATGTAAAGTATGGGCTGGTCAAGCGCTAGTGATGCATGGACAACTAGTCACAATATTGTGCAGAAAGTGCTTGAGACACAAATTATCTACGCGACAAAAATACAGTTATATACTCTTAGTTTATATAACAACGTAAAGGTCACAATACTCATACTATAGTCAAAACCTCAGTAACTGGAAACGGCTCGTTAATTTCATAACAGTTCATCTGTTGCTGTCATTATCTTATCAACAGGTATCTATTGCAGTTTCTTGAGACCCCAAAACATGTACGAAGATTACCATAGTAACTCATTTCACAAAGCATTAAAGATTTGTAGATTAATTAAACACAACAAGCCGTCACAGGGGGTCTACTGGGACTTGATAGTCGTATCGTGCATCTTATCAAAATCGCGATATTGGTACCGAGACTTACGACTTTTAAAACGATATTTCCTGTCGTTACGATTATCGTTTTAACACCTTACCGGGACTTTTGTCGTCGCCTAGCTGAACTGTCAAGTATGACAGTTAATTTCGTCAAATTGTCGTGATAAAGTGCCGTTAAGGCATTCCATCAAGTTCGTTCGTACTTCGTTCGCACGGATTTCGACCGTTAAGTCCCGGTAGACCCCCTGGAGGTCTACTCTCTTTCAACGAAAAACGAACTTTCGATCGAAGTTTCGCGCGTTTCCTACTACGGTTCTGTTTGTTACGACGTTTCGTTCGTCCGAAAATTGTTGGACATTTAAATTCTCTAAACCTACTCTCGTTCACGAATGTTTACAATGAAAAATTGAGTTTGACAGCTAATTGTTCGGAATTTGAACCTCAAATTGACGAAATCATCCGTGAACTCGTTTTTTACTAAAAACAAACTTTTAAAATGACTGCAGGATTATTTTTAATTGAAGCTGCTTTACGCGAAGAGCGTAGAAGAAAACGACGCCGTCTGCGTTGTCAATTGAATATTTTCGTAATTCCTGACTTGGAACCAACCAACCAACCAACCAACCAACCAACCAGCCGCATCGACCTAGTAAACAACTCACCGGCGGCAAGTCCTTCAGGTGGTTGAGCGCGACGTTCAGGTCCCGCAGACTGGGCGCCGTCCACATCTGTTCCGGTAACTTCCGCAGCTTGTTGTTGCTGGCGTCGAGCGAGGACAGCGCGGGCAGCGAGAACAGACGCTAGGTAACAACCAACCAACCAACCAACCAACCAACCAACCAACCAACCAACCAACCAACCAACCAACCAACCAGCCGCATCGACCTAGTAAACAACTCACCGGCGGCAAGTCCTTCAGGTGGTTGAGCGCGACGTTCAGGTCCCGCAGACTGGGCGCCGTCCACATCTGTTCCGGTAACTTCCGCAGCTTGTTGTTGCTGGCGTCGAGCGAGGACAGCGCGGGCAGCGAGAACAGACGCTAGGTAACAACCAACCAACCAACCAACCAACCAACCAACAACCAACCAACCAACCAACCAGCCGCATCGACCTAGTAAACAACTCACCGGCGGCAAGTCCTTCAGGTGGTTGAGCGCGACGTTCAGGTCCCGCAGACTGGGCGCCGTCCACATCTGTTCCGGTAACTTCCGCAGCTTGTTGTTGCTGGCGTCGAGCGAGGAGAGTGCGGGGAGAGAGAATAGGGCGCTGGGCAGCTCTTCTAGACGGTTGCTCTGTGGGAAAAGCATTATCATTATCATCATTACATCATTATCAATACATAGTATAAATCGAAGTCGCTATTTGTGTCTGTTCGTATGTTTGGCTGCTAACTCCTCCTAAACCACACAATGGATTTTAATGCGGTTTTCGCCATCTTTTAGGGAATTTATTCATTTAAATTTGTAAATAAAGAACAATTAGAAAAGGTTTTTTTAAGATAGCCAAAATTCAATATTTCGTGAGTAAGTCCGGCAAAATTACACCATTGCGAAGCGTGGGCGGGTCGCTTGTAAATAATAATAATAAAAGATCTCTAAGCTACCACACTATCTGCGTGACCCTAAAGTTAGTGCAGTAAGCGCTGGTGTTAGAAGTCTAATCACCTAACGCAGTAGGGGGAGAACCTAGTTACACCAAGACAGGAGTTAATTTCGAAAAATAAATCTTCTGCTTAACAGGCCGATATACATTCCGCTGCGCCACTGATTTTATATTTAACAAAGCTTTGGTTAAGATTCTGAAGTAAACGGCGCTGACATCGACAAAAAAGTTTATTTTATTTTATTGGTTTTAACTTAAATCTTGTTGTGACCGAGGTATTTGTAAATCGACTTACGGCCGAAACCAATATTCTACTATAGTTAAAACCTTGGTAATTGGAAACTGCTACTTTTTTTTTGTGTGACGTGTTTCTGTCATTTCCATATCAACAGCTATCTACCATAGTTTATTGCGACGCAAAAGCATGGTTAGGTAATAGTAACCATAGTTACACAAATAACAAGGCGTCAAAGGTTAGTAGAAAATTAACATCACTTTATACGCATACTAGTGGCCGCCCGCGACTCCGTTCGCGTGGAAGTCGGTTTCCCGTGGGAATGAGAAGTTTTCCCGCGGTAAAAAGTACCCTATGTGTTATTCTGATGTATAATCTATATTACTGTAAAGTTTCATCCAAATCCATACGGTAGTTTTTACGTGAAAGAGTAACAAACATCCATATATCCATACATACATCCATACTCACAAACTTTCACGTTTATAATATTAGTAGGAAGTAGGATTTTGTGGCCCTAAAGGAAGTGCACTTGTATAACCTTATATACCTTTTTGAATAGCAAATGAATTGGGGAAGTTTTTTATGTAATTTGTACTCAACATTATTTGGACTTTTTTTAGAAAATCGCTTTTTATTGCCAATAAGACTTAACTTTTTTAAAAAGTTGTTCTTGGGTTCTTGACTTTTTCTAAAATAAGGACGTTTTTTTAGCAAATTTAAATTTTATCAAGCTACCATAAAACAACAAAACACTAAACTTAATTTTAAATTTTTCACTAAAAAGATTCATTTGAACTTTGAAAATGGGTTTTTTTATAAAAAAAACTTAAATGTTGTATAACTCAGAAATTATCAATTTTTGGACATATAATATGACCTCATTGGCTGCAAATAAGCTCTACTTTAACCCCTTAGAAGGAATGTATCGCATTACCAATCACCCTGTATATACCGCTGCACCACAGAGGTCGTCGTATTATGTTATTATATAGTATTTGTAGACAACTTCTTCGACCTCAGAGAAATACAAATCATTCTATACGTATATTGCCTCTTATCATTATTTTCCTAGTGTTATCTTATCCATCATTCCCCCACCTGTATGTAGATCTCTGTCAGCACGGGCGCGGTGTATATCTGCACTCGCTTGCTCCCGCGGCGCCGCTTGCTCTTGTCGTCGTCGTCGTCGCTCTGCGGCGGCAGCCGTTCCAGCTTGTTTTGCGATGCGTTTAGATATCTGACAATATCGTCGATTGTTATTAGATTGAAAGACAGGAATCTAAATAAAGTTCCAAATTATTATCATTGCAAGAAACATGACACAGTGTAAGAAACCATTACGCCAAGTCGACCAATAAAGTAAACCTAAAATCAAATCGATATACAAAAAAAAATCATTAAATGTATTGCTAACCGCAAAACCCGAGAACAGTTGAACCGATTTGGCGGATTCCTTTTTTGTTGTGTTTGATGAAGGTTCTTATGGAGAGAAAAACTTAGAAAAACAAGATAAAGTTTCATACACTCTAACTAACCCCTGTTGTCAAAAATTTGACGTCAATTATTACATACCTCAAACTGAGCATGCTGAAGACCTCGCTGGGCAGCGCGGTGAGCTCGTTGTTGGAGACATCGATACGAGTGATGGCATGCAGGGCTGCGGGGGGGGAGATCTGCGGGTTCAGCTTCAAGGCGGCGTGGCGGACCCAGGGGACTCTGGAGTGAAGAAAACGTTGGTGTATAACATTGTGATAGAGTATTGAAGCTGGTGAAAAAGTTAGGGATACGTTATTAACAGTTGATAGTGATTTAAGTTTTAAATCATACATAACCTTTGTATGATTTAAAACATTTCAAACATTGACTAACGTTTGGGGGAAACGTGGAAGAAAATAAAAGATTTTAATCTTTTTCAAAGCTTTATATTCAAAGCATAAAAGTGATTTTAATGTTATGTGCCCACAGTCCGAGCACGAAAATATGACTGAGTCTGGAAGGATGCTGTCAATATCTCATTGTTTCTTCTTTAGAATCTATTTAAATAAAATGAAACAATAGCTGCCAGTATTCCAGCCTACATAAGTTTCCTACATAGTGCTTATGCACATTACATCCCACCGCCTACGAAAAAGATTTTGATACTAATCAAAATCGGCATCACTTCCAGGCACATGTCTTCCTAACCTACCTAAGTTAGGAAGCTCCGAAGTAAAAGTGATTCAATCCAATAGTTGTAGCTGCACTTGATTGGACACGTTACCATGTGTCTATCCCTGAAAAGCACTGATTTTACTCGCGACAGTACCCGCGGTACTCGATACGGCGCCTCCACCAACTAACGTTTGGGGGAAACGTGGAAGAAAATAAAAGATTTTAATCTTTTTCAAAGCTTTATATTCAAAGCATAAAAGTGATTTTAATGTTATGTGCCCACAGTCCGAGCACGAAAATATGACTGAGTCTGGAAGGATGCTGTCAATATCTCATTGTTTCTTCTTTAGAATCTATTTAAATAAAATGAAACAATAGCTGCCAGTATTCCAGCCTACATAAGTTTCCTACATAGTGCTTATGCACATTACATCCCACCGCCTACGAAAAAGATTTTGATACTAATCAAAATCGGCATCACTTCCAGGCACATGTCTTCCTAACCTACCTAAGTTAGGAAGCTCCGAAGTAAAAGTGATTCAATCCAATAGTTGTAGCTGCACTTGATTGGACACGTTACCATGTGTCTATCCCTGAAAAGCACTGATTTTACTCGCGACAGTACCCGCGGTACTCGATACGGCGCCTCCACCAACTAACGTTTGGGGGAAACGTGGAAGAAAATAAAAGATTTTAATCTTTTTCAAAGCTTTATATTCAAAGCATAAAAGTGATTTTAATGTTATGTGCCCACAGTCCGAGCACGAAAATATGACTGAGTCTGGAAGGATGCTGTCAATATCTCATTGTTTCTTCTTTAGAATCTATTTAAATAAAATGAAACAATAGCTGCCAGTATTCCAGCCTACATAAGTTTCCTACATAGTGCTTATGCACATTACACATTGGTTAAAAAACTTGCAGTCAAACCTCCAAAGTCAGTTCACTCATTTATTAGATACGATAAAGCTGTACCTAAAGCACTAATCAAAACTATTGCAATCTTAAAATCACATTTGTTTCTACCTGAAATTAAACTCGAAACCTTGACACTACACCATTTAAAAGTCTTATTTAAGATCTTTTTCCGCTTTTATTTACAAAAATTTTTTACATCTACATTATCCATTCTATAACTATAGTCCGGCCACCGAGAGAATGCGTTTCTGACACATTGTGTTAGAAATAACGAGGTAACTTTGAAAGGCCGTCTACGAAAACAAACAAAAAAAAAGTCGTCTATTTTGACCCTACAAACAAATAATAAGTAATAAAATGATATAAAGTCACACTGATTTTAAATTTTATAACTGAGGGCTTACTGTACGGGTAACAATTACTGATAAAATATATATTTGTAAAATATAAACAGCACTACTTCTAAACAGTACAAGGTTATGTACTTATGATATTTTCGTAGGGATGTGCTAAAAATATCAGTCAATTTTAAAGTTATCAATCAATTGCTAACAAAAAAGCAGAATTAGTGGCTTGGTTATAAAAACATGATATCGACGTAAATATGGACATGCTTTAAGCAGAATTATTGCGGTTAGTGAAAGAAAATAAATCGGCAAATGTTCGATATGAAATAGATGAATTGGCTCTGCAGTACGTTCATCAGGTGCTGAGACTTGTACCATATCATTGCCAATACAATGCTATTGAGTTTCGTTTGTAAAAGGCAGCAGTTGGATTTTCTTGCTAGTTCTTTTCCGCCTTGAGCTTAGCTTCAAAATTAACGTTATACAAGTATCTTTAATCTAATTATTTACGTACCTATAAGTAAACAATATTGTTTTGATATTATTTTTTATTTAACTTAGAACCCTTAACTCGTAACAACATGAAACTATGTTTATATTATAAATAAAATATAAATAAGATAAACAAGTATTTTTTGTAATGTTGATTAAAAAAATATTTATTAATGTTGTTTTTTACCCCAACACTAATGGCATGTGTCACAAACGCATTCTCTCGGTGGCCAGACTGTAATACTTACTTGACAACAGGCAGCGTAAGCCCCCTCCAGTTAAGTATGACAGCGTTGTTGGGACACCGCGCCGCGTGACTTAGAGTTAGTCCCCGCTCACAGAACACTAATTGAGATATCAGCGCGCGATTCACCTTGTACTCGCCGTCTTTCACTGCCTGGGGGAACAGGGGGAAATGTACGCAGGCGGAGTTGTGATTTGATAGAGTGGTTATACTGATTAAAGGAAGGATTAATGAAATGAAATTAACAGAAAAAATGCTGCGAAACAACTGTAAGGCACCTTAACTTGGCGTGTATGTTACAGTTAAAATCGTTTTTCGATGGAACGCGTTTTGCCTAGTTAAAACTTACTATACGTTTTTACTTAAATAAAACTGTTCCGACACCAGAAAAGAGAAGTAGTAGAGATAATTTACTATCTGAACTTATTTAGAAAAAAGAAAATGTAAGTAACAATATAACTATAGGTTAGCGAGGAGCGCAGCGACGAGCGTTTTAGGATGAGTTTGTCACTACATGCGCGAGCCGAGCGAGCGTAGCGAGCGTGGTGCAGCAGCTAAATATTCACTTAAACAACAGTTCTGTGCTACAGACAAGTCTTAGAATCTGTGAAAATCAACGTCCAGCGATCTCTCTCATCGCCACTGTACATTCGTTCCTGTCCTGCCATCTTGCCCCCCTACCTTGGTGGCCAGCAGCGGCGCCAGCAGCGCGTCCATGTTATTGGCGAGTGCGTAGTGTAACGCCAGCGAGCCCGGGTCGGAGGCGCCGGCGGCCAGCAGCAGCTCGGCGATGGCGGTGTGGCGGAGTTTGACTGCCACGGTGAGGGCCGTCCATTGCACGGAGCCTGGGGTAGACGGTGTGATGAGATTAAACGGGGGAAGTAGTTTTAGATAAGAGTTTAAATGCCTTTAGATTCGTAGATTATTAATTACATTAAAGGATGGCGATAGAAAAACCATAGATGCAAGCCACAGTGGATGAAAGTGAAACTTAAAACCTACTAGGTTACTATCCTGCTAATATTATAAATGTGAAAGTTTGTGAGTATGTGAGGATGTATGGATGTTTGTAACATTTTGACGTAAAAACTATTGGATGGATTTGGATAAAACTTTGCAGTAATATAGGTTATACATCAAAATAACACATAAGGTACTTTTTACCGCGGGAAAACTTCTCATTCCCACGGGAAACCGACTTCCACACGAATAGGGTCGTGGGCGGCCACTGGTTTTAGATAAGAGTTTAAGTGCCTCTAGATTCGTAGATTGTAAAGGATGGCGATAGAAAAACCATAGGTGCAAGCCACAGTGAATGAAAGAGAAACTTTAACCTACTAGGTTACTATACCTAAAAATCCACCTGCGCTTGTTTATTTTTAAGTTTAGATACCAAACATTTTATAAGAAGCAGTGATATGAACCCTACTGGTCATAGGAATGTATAACATCAAACTAGGGAAGGCGAAAAGTTATAAAATAACATTAAACCGTAAAAGCAGCAGATATTCATAAAAAATATAACCATTACTCACTGCAAAATTATATAAAACTCAATTCATTATAAGCAAGTATAGACGTAATATACTTACACATCTCCTTCAAATATCAAGTTAAAGTAAATGATAGACATAGTTTAAGTTTAATTGAAATGAAGTATTACTTAATTGAGGTCATTTTCTATTGCCATTAGCATATTCGTACGATATTTAAGTATAAAACATATTAATAATCCTACTAATATTATAAACGTGAAAGTTTGTGAGTATGGATGTATGGATGTTTACTCTTTCACGTAAAAACTACTGGACGGATTTTGATGAAGCTTTACACTAATATAGGTTATACATCTGAATAACATATAGGGTACTTTTTACCGCGAGAAAACTTCTCATTCCCACGAGAAACCGACTTCCACTCGAACGGGGTCGCGGGCGGCCACTAGTAATAAATAAATCATTCATAACAACTATACAATCTCACGCTGTGAGTTTGTTATTCATAATTGAGTCTCACGGTCTATACTAGGCTCTAGTGTAGTGATAACTATACAAACTCACGGTCTATACTAGGCTCTAGTGCAGTGATAACTACACAAACTCACGGTCTATACTAGGCTCTAGTGTAGTGATGACTATACAAACTCACGGTCTATACTAGGCTCTAGTGTAGTGATGACTATACAAACTCACGGTCTATACTAGGCTCTAGTGTAGTGATAACTACACAAACTCACGGTCTATACTAGGCACTAGTGGAGTGATAACTATACAAACTCACGGTCTATACTAGGCTCTAGTGTAGTGATGACTATACAAACTCACGGTCTATACTAGGCTCTAGTGTAGTGATAACTACACAAACTCACGGTCTATACTAGGCACTAGTGGAGTGATAACTATACAAACTCACGGTCTATACTAGGCTCTAGTGTAGTGATAACTATACAAACTCACGGTCTATACTAGGCTCTAGTGTAGTGATAACTATACAAACTCACGGTCTATACTAGGCTCTAGTGTAGTGATAACTATACAAACTCACGGTCTATACTAGGCTCTAGTGTAGTGATAACTATACAAACTCACGGTCTATACTAGGCTCTAGTGTAGTGATAACTATACAAACTCACGGTCTATTCTAGGCTCTAGTGTAGTGATAACTATACAAACTCACGGTCTACACTAGGCTCTAGTGTAGTGATAACTACACAAACTCACGGTCTATACTAGGCTCTAGTGTAGTGATAACTATACAAACTCACGGTCTATACTAGGCTCTAGTGTAGTGATAACTATACAAACTCACGGTCTATTCTAGGCTCTAGTGTAGTGATAACTATACAAACTCACGGTCTACACTAGGCTCTAGTGTAGTGATAACTACACAAACTCACGGTCTATACTAGGCTCTAGTGTAGTGATAACTACACAAACTCACGGTCTACACTAGGCTCTAGTGTAGTGATAACTACACAAACTCACGGTCTATACTAGGCTCTAGTGTAGTGATAACTATACAAACTCACGGTCTATACTAGGCTCTAGTGTAGTGATAACTATACAAACTCACGGTCTATACTAGGCTCTAGTGTAGTGATAACTATACAAACTCACGGTCTATACTAGGCTCTAGTGTAGTGATAACTATACAAACTCACGGTCTATACTCGGCTCCCGGACTTGCCCCGCGCGCGGCGGACACGACGTGCTGCGCGACTTGCGACGACCCTCGCGGCTGTCCGGCTCACACATCTGTAGCAAATAGATAGAACTGGGATGAATAGGGGGTTGATAGATGGTGCTACATGAATTTTAATCATATCGGTGGGAGTGTCGCGTAACTCGAATATACCGATACCTTTGAAAGGTATCGGTGTTGGGACTCTTGAACGAAATCGGTTTTCGAGTCGCAATCGTGTAAAATTTCGAATGAAATTTCTGAATACTAAACTCAGCAACATCATTCAGCCAGCGGAGAGTCCGACCCGGCCGGGGACAAGCGGGAGACTGGGGCGAGTGTGGACGGACTGACTCCTACATCACAGTATGTATGTATGTATGTATGTATTACACTCACGCTAGCAGCAGAGTCCGGGGCAGCAGCATTAGCCAACAACGCGTGTACGCAGCGAGCGTGTCCAGCACGCGCGGCCGCCGCCAGCGGAGAGTCCGACCCGGCCGGGGACAAGCGGGAGACTGGGGCGAGTGTGGACGGACTGACTCCTACATCACAGTATGTATGTATGTATGTATGTATTACACTCACGCTAGCAGCAGAGTCCGGGGCAGCAGCATTAGCCAACAACGCGTGTACGCAGCGAGCGTGTCCAGCACGCGCGGCCGCCGCCAGCGGAGAGTCCGACCCGGCCGGGGACAAGCGGGAGACTGGGGCGAGGGTGGGGCAAGGCCGGATGGATTCCTGGAGGAAAGAGAGAAATAGTCATGAAAAACGTACTGGCAAAGCGAGGCACTCGTATCAAGCACAGTGCAGCTGTTAGGTGGATAGTTAGTGTTTTAAACTGGTTAAATGCACTTAAAGTACACACAAAAGTTTAATAAGACGCAAAACACTAGATAATCTTTTATTTTTCTCATGAAAATAAAAGAAACAGAGAGCTACCAGTCTTAACCGAACCTACCTATAACCACGATATTTTGAAAGATACATAAACGTCAAAAAACGCTTCTATTCGTTAAACTTACTTTAATTACGTTATTTTTTTGAAAGGGATGATTTTTGTTTTCGACACGGGACGGCACAAGACAGCCCCCTTGTAATAAAAGTGTGTATTTTTATTGTTTGTGACAACGTTCTTGAAAATACGAAAACAACGGGGAAAACTGTTCAAAAGGGTTTCAAGATGTTTGGCACTATTTGTTTTGTATTCGAAGCTACTTTTATTGAGGAATACATTGAAACGTCATTATTAGCAAACATTATTATAGTTTGCCGTAACAGTATTTTATAGTTTATTATTTTTCGGACGCGTACAAATGTCGATATTTTTATACCCAATTTTGTAACTATTCCCAACAATGAAAATTTACGCTTTTAGGGTAAAGCAATTGAGAACATGCCTACCACAATAATTTAAAACACAATAATAGAACATTCAAAAGCTATTCATACACATTGACGTTGAACAATAATATTATAGATGAAATTCGTTGTGACGTTTGGTTAAGCTAAAATGGTACCGACTTTAATTTAAGGCTCTCTAAACTAAACTAATAATGTTGCTATAACTTAGTCAGCAATCGGCAAGACAGAGACGGGTAATCATTTTAGTTATGTCAAAAAGACTAATGATTATTTATTTTATACTAAAGGGACACTAGTAGATAATAAAATCCTATATCATTATCATTACATAGTATAAAGCGAAATATTTGTCTACTAACTAGGTATTCCCTAACCTTTAAACGGATTTTAATGCGGTTTTCGATATTGTAAGTATTTAAGAGCTTTCAGTTAAGAGTTTCCGAAAAGAGTGCTGGGAGTTTTAATCCGCCGGCTTTTTTCTCTCGGTCTACGGTTAGGTAAAGTCGAAGTTTGTAACATTAACGTTCAATAAGTATATGTTACATATCTATGATGAATAAAAGAGTTTTGATTTTGATTTTGTAAAATTTAATAAAAATCCAATGTTTCTTGAACAAATCTGCAAAATTACACCATACCATTGCATGGGCAGGTCACTAGTAGGTAATATAACTCACTGGTTGCTTGCTGCCTCCGGTTAGTTTAGACACGATGGCGTGTATCCCCAGTGAGATGCCTCGAGTGGGACTCAGCAGCTTCTGGACTCTTTCCTCTACTTCTGGTGGGGGAGGGTCCTCCTGAAAGATTTGATATATTAATATAAGCCGTGAAAATTAATAAAAAGATACATAAAGATATTCATGAAAGAACTCGTTTGAAATCACAAACCATTTCCGAAGCCTGGAGGCCTACCATGAACTCTTATTGCGATTCAGTTTAGGACCTTAACTGAAGTGCTTCGCTTATTCGTAACACAACGTTACTTAAAAAAACCTAAACTGTTCATTGAAATAGTTCATTCTTTTGCAAGCAAATTCGTACCATGACGTGACATTTAAACCTAAACTGAAAAGTTTAAATGTCAAATTAAGCGATTCAAAAAAAGTTGCTTATTTCGTTGCGTAAAGTGAATCGTTTTGTTAATTACTTTTTAAAAATAGTGAGAATATACGTATTTCAGTTCAATATTTAGTGCTTTGTTTTTTTTCATAAATAAAAACCTTTACCAACCTTTATAAATTAGGTTTCGAAACGCAACTTATTTAGATCGAGTAAAAGAGATAGAATAAAGCAACGACTGTAGAGCGTCATTTCTTTCTCACATTGCGGATCACAGACAAATCTCGTTCATTCGTTCCTCCGTGTGCGATTCAAACGCCACACGCCATTAAACACTTCATGGTACGAATCTTAGCGATTCAGGTTAGGAACCTAAACTGGATAGCATGAATTGAATCGCAAACTAACAGTTGATGGTAGGCCTACTGGAGTCATGTTTTGTTGAGCCTAAACAGTAACTATAGTCCGTTCGCGTTAAGAAAATAGTGACAACTACAGGATAAGGGTGTATTCACAGTGGAGTAAAAGTACGAAAGAAAAATAATAATTTTATACACAGTATTTTCGGACACGCCGCATGCACTTGCTGTTTCTATGACTATGCTCTCCACAGTTGCATTTAAATCACACAATTAAAAGTTCTCTTAAACATTGTAAATTATGCGTCTCTCTCCACTATGGATTATTGATCCACTTTTATTCTTTGGAATTAGTGAAGTATTCATTTTCAAAATTTTTTGTTGGACGAGTCACGCAATATACACATCCGTTTTGTTCGAAGGTCAGACTTCAACTGGTCACTGTGAACTTGACTTTTTAATTTCTAGCATTTTAATTGGCTGGGGCGCGTGGCCAGGCCGGCTGACAACGATAACTCACTATTTTCTTAACGCGAATAGACTATAAATGTAGCAACAAAATACCCAGAAAACGCAAAAAAATACAAAAGCAAAGACAATATATTTATACATTTTTATATTGACATGGCTACTATAAATGTTGTTAGGTTAGCTAATTAATATTTAAGTAGTCACTGAATAATTTAAACGACTTTGTACTTCATAGATCTCACATTTGACGTAAGAAGAAAAAACTTGCGATACTTGGACTTTTTAAAGTTATATTTTAACAGAGACAAAGCATCATACTTAATTTTATAAACGTGAAAGTTTGTGAGTATGTATGGATATTTGTTACTCTTTCACGTTAAAACTACCGGACGGATTAGGATGAAACTTTGCAGTAATATAGGTTATACATCAGAATAACATATAGGGTACTTTTTACCGCGGGAAAACTTCTCATTCCCACGGGTAACCGACTTCCAGGCGGACGGAGTCGCGGGCGGCCACTATTCTCAATATCCCTAGCTTACAGGCTAAAAGTGAGATTATAAATATACTAGCGACCCGCCCACGCTTCGCAATGGTGTCATTTTGGCCGACTTGTTCACAAATTATCGAATTTTGGCTTACTAAATAAAACTTCTTCTGAATGTTTTTTATTTACAAATTTAAATGAATAAATTCCCTAAAAGATGGCTAAAACCGCATTCAAATCCGTTACGTAGTTAAGAAGGAGTTATCGGCCAAACATACAAACAGACTGAATTAGCGACTTGGATTTATACTATGTAAAGACATATAGTTGTACCCACCTCTTTCTCCACGGGTTCGCATTCCACCGTGAAATCGAGCAGCGCGTTCAGTATCTGCAGGTTGCCGAGCGTCGCGGCCACGTAGAGCGCGCTCTGCCCGCGCGCGTCCACCGCGTTCACGTCGAACGGGAGTTTGTAGCGCCATTTACCTGATACGTCCCTAGTAGGTAGAAGCGATTGAGGGATTTTAGACTCTATTGCACGTAAAAGAAGGTACATAATGGCTAGGAAATCTTGAAGGAATTAAAAAGGAATTATGAAGCTACAGCACGCTGTGACCGCGCACGTCCACCGCTTTCACGTCGAACGGCAGCTTGTAGCGCCATTTGCCTGATACGTCACTAAAGGGTACAAATGATAGAGGGATTTTAGACTCTATTCTACGTCAGCTGAAGGTACAAAACTGCGGGTGTGAAAACGGAGAAGAAATCTTGAAGGTATGGGAAGCGTAAGAGCATATCATTGCGCGTTCACGTCGAACGGCAGCTTGTAGCGCCATTTGCCTGATACGTCGCTGCAGGTTTAAGGGAATTTAGACTCTATTGTATAAAGAACGAAGGTGTTTTATTGGAAACGTTGAAGAAGTTAAAGTGGTTAGAGCATATGGTATTGATCAGATCTTGGCTTCAATGTAAGTTCAAAAATCTTGTTTCTAACGAGAATCCCTAAGCTAAACTAATTCAAGTATTTAACAAATAAATACCTGGTGATAATTTGGAAATAACAACATATAATACCATACCCTTACCAAAATTGTGAAAAATAAACTAATAGATGGCGAAACCGCATTAAAATCCGTTGAATGATTTATGAGGAGTTAGCGAACAAACATACTAACAGACACAATTAGCCACTTGGATTTATACTATCTATTGATATTGACAATGATGACGAAGTAAGGATAGTCAGACAGTAAGGATAGTAAGAAAATAAGTGTAGTAAGCAAATAAGGATAGTCAGGCAATCAGGATAGTAAATAAGTAAGGACCAGTCATCTACACCACTGATACTCACGTATAAGTCTCCAGCAGTTCCTCAGGGTACCGATAGTTAAGCAGCAGATTCACGATGTTGACGTGGCCGCCGATGCAGGCCGCGTGGAGGGGCAGCCACTTCTCCACTGTTTCTTGCTGGAAGATTGGTAGTTGTTAGACGAAGATTTTGTATGCAACTTCCGACTAATATTATAAACGTGAAAGTTTCTGAGTATGTATGGATGTATGGATGTTTGTTACTCTTTCACGTAAAAACTACAGGACGGATTTTGATGAAACTTTGCAGTAATATAGGTTATACATCAGAATAACACATAGGGTACTTTTTACCTCTCATTCCCACGGGAAACCGACATCCACGCGAACGGAGTCGCGGGCGGCCACTAGTAGACCATATTTTGAGGTTGGTTGATAGATGATTCACTAGACTAACTTCTTGAGTATAGTTATTTTCTTCTGGATTAACAACGTACCCTCACGGCGTCAGGGAAGTGTGCGAGCAGCAGCCTGGCGACGTCCGCGTGTCCGTGGTACGACGCGGCGTACAACGGACAGTAGTTGGTGACTACACCGGACTGAACAACCAACCAACCAACCAACTAGTTGACACAACTCACCCTCACGGCGTCAGGGAAGTGTGCGAGCAGCAGCCTGGCGACGTCCGGGTGTCCGTGGTACGACGCGGCGTACAACGGACAGTAGTTGGTGACTACACCGGACTGAACAACCAACCAACCAACCAACTAGTTGACACAACTCACCCTCACGGCGTCAGGGAAGTGTGCGAGCAGCAGCCTGGCGACGTCCGGGTGTCCGTGGTACGACGCGGCGTACAACGGACAGTAGTTGGTGACTACACCGGACTGAACAACCAACCAACCAACCAACTAGTTGACACAACTCACCCTCACGGCGTCAGGGAAGTGTGCGAGCAGCAGCCTGGCGACGTCCGCGTGTCCGTGGTACGACGCGGCGTACAACGGACAGTAGTTGGTGACTACACCGGACTGAACAACCAACCAACCAACCAACTAGTTGACACAACTCACCCTCACGGCGTCAGGGAAGTGTGCGAGCAGCAGCCTGGCGACGTCCGCGTGTCCGTGGTACGACGCGGCGTACAACGGACAGTAGTTGGTGACTACACCGGACTGAACAACCAACCAACCAACCAACTAGTTGACACAACTCACCCTCACGGCGTCAGGGAAGTGTGCGAGCAGCAGCCTGGCGACGTCCGCGTGTCCGTGGTACGACGCGGCGTACAACGGACAGTAGTTGGTGACTACACCGGACTGAACAACCAACCAACCAACCAACTAGTTGACACAACTCACCCTCACGGCGTCAGGGAAGTGTGCGAGCAGCAGCCTGGCGACGTCCGCGTGTCCGTGGTACGACGCGGCGTACAACGGACAGTAGTTGGTGACGGAGTGCGCGCGGCCGTCCGCGCCGTGGTCAAGCAGCAGAGACACCGCGGACGTTAGGCCGGACTCTGATGCTCTGGAATAGGATAAGCGTTTTGATTTGAATGATCTGATGCCCTCTGTGGCGCAGCTGTATGAATTACGGGCTGTTAAGCGGACTGTCCTGGGTTTAACTCCAGGTTGGGCTTATTCATTGAAAGAGTACGGTGCGGCGTAGACTAGTCTCTACAAGTACTGAGCACGTAGGTACACAGATACACAGAAACACAAACACTGACACTAAAACACAAAGATACACATATGTTATGGGTTTGCATTCCTTGCTCGTTAGGTAGGTATATTTATTTATATTACTTTAATTTAACTCATTAAAACTACAAAATCTTCTTCTTTGTATACTTAAATGTTTTTTTATAAATTGAGAATCTGTTATTGGCAGTTAGTTAATCTTGATGTTCTCTGCTATGTAATATGTTAAAGTGCTGTTGATTCTATGACAATAAATAAATAAATAAATAAATAAATACTATAACGAAGGTTCCGGGTTCGATTTTCACAGCTTGAACTAATTATTTAAATCGGACAACAATGACTCACGAGTACAGCAGCGTGTTGGCGCCGCCCGGCGTCAGGTTGACCACCAGCGGCGCCACCCTGCCCAGCTCCAGCAGCCGGCGCCGCAGCCCCTCCACGTCGCCCTGCATCTTAGTTATCACCCACACAGTTGCTGCAACCCTGGTACTACAGTCACTCACGAGTACAGCAGCGTGTTGGCGCCGCCCGGCGTCAGGTTGACCACCAGCGGCGCCACCCTGCCCAGCTCCAGCAGCCGGCGCCGCAGCCCCTCCACGTCGCCCTGCATCTTAGTTATCACCCACACAGTTGCTGCAACCCTGGTACTACAGTCACTCACGAGTACAGCAGCGTGTTGGCGCCGCCCGGCGTCAGGTTGACCACCAGCGGCGCCGTCTTCCCCAGGTCCTGCAGCCGGCGCCGCAGCCCCTCCACGTCGCCCTGCATCTTAGTTATCACCCACACAGTTGCTTCAACCCTGGTACTACAGTCACTCACGAGTACAGCAGCGTGTTGGCGCCGCCCGGCGTCAGGTTGACCACCAGCGGCGCCGTCTTCCCCAGGTCCTGCAGCCGGCGCCGCAGCCCCTCCACGTCGCCCTGCATCTTAGTTATCACCCACACAGTTGCTTCAACCCTGGTACTACAGTCACTCACGAGTACAGCAGCGTGTTGGCGCCGCCCGGCGTCAGGTTGACCACCAGCGGCGCCGTCTTCCCCAGGTCCTGCAGCCGGCGCCGCAGCCCCTCCACGTCGCCCTGCATCTTAGTTATCACCCACACAGTTGCTTCAACCCTGGTACTACAGTCACTCACGAGTACAGCAGCGTGTTGGCGCCGCCCGGCGTCAGGTTGACCACCAGCGGCGCCGTCTTCCCCAGGTCCTGCAGCCGGCGCCGCAGCCCCTCCACGTCGCCCTGCATCTTAGTTATCACCCACACAGTTGCTTCAACCCTGGTACTACAGTCACTCACGAGTACAGCAGCGTGTTGGCGCCGCCCGGCGTCAGGTTGACCACCAGCGGCGCCGTCTTCCCCAGGTCCTGCAGCCGGCGCCGCAGCCCCTCCACGTCGCCCTGCATCTTAGTTATCACCCACACAGTTGCTTCAACCCTGGTACTACAGTCACTCACGAGTACAGCAGCGTGTTGGCGCCGCCCGGCGTCAGGTTGACCACCAGCGGCGCCGTCTTCCCCAGGTCCTGCAGCCGGCGTCGGAGCCCCTCCACGTCGCCCTGCGCCAGCAGCGAGCGGAGCGCCGAGTGCTGCGCGTGGCGCTCGCGCTCTTGCGCATCTGGGGAGTGGGAAGGCTCGTGAATAAGAAGTTCGTGGTAGTAAGGGTAAAAGCATATGATTGGATGATAGATTTTATAATGCAAGGATTGTTAAAAAAAGTTACTAGCACGAAGGTCTCATTTTTTTAAGGCAAAAAAGTCCATCCATATTAATCTATTTACCCAACCTACGAAAAAAAAATACCGCAAGGCCAAAATCCGACAACGTTTTTATTAACACTACCTACTAGATGTGGGCCTAACAATTTCAACTGCAGCTCTAAAATATAAATCTAAATAAACTAAAAAAAAATTTTTTTTCATTACTACTTATTAGGGTTTGCATTTTAGGTATATTTACTTTATTACACTGTGTAAATATTAGTAGAAGAAAGAGGTTTCCTGATCGAGTTATAGAAGATTTTTGCATAGTTAATAATGACTAGGAACTACATCTTCAAGAAGTCACCAAATTACCTTGCTCCCTCCATGGATCCTTGACGTCATCAATAAAATACTGTGTCGCGTCAAACGCTGTATCTGGCTCTACCTTCGTTTCTGCCTTTTTCTCTATCGGTCTGCCTCTCGGTCGCCGAAACGACGCTCTTATGCGATTCATTTTATAACTTTTTGTTTTTTGTTTATAAAGTATTTGTTATTAATTAGCACTGTTTCACGTTTTGTTTAAGTTAAAGTAGTAATTGTTCTCCTAAATGAAATAATAGTTAAATTGCTAAGATTTACGGAACATTGTTGTCAATTAAACTCCGTTTCAACGGATTACTACGCTTGAAAGCGGCTAGGAAAAATGCGCGTTTATTAAGAAATACGTAGACGTTAGTATCGCAAAGTTTGAATTATTTCATGACCACGGTATTTGCAAAAAATGCTTAGTCAAAAAATTTATATTATCCATGTTAAATTTCCATTTTTACCCATATAAGTTAACATAGTTATAAACTTAAAATTAAAATGCGTAATCCGTCAAAAAATGTTTTAATTTCAGTTTAAGTTTATTAATTAGTTACTAGACCTGACCGGCAAGTACCAGAGAAGTAGAATGTAATAGGATACATCATTTACGCGAGCTGCCGACTGCGAAATGCTCCGGATAGAGTTACGTATCGGATTAGACATGTTTTGAAATACTGAGCAAAAACCGTTCAAGTTCATTCGTTTAATGAACTTGAGGTGAGGATGGAAGGAAATAAGTATTTGGGCTGGTAAATTTTGTCGTGAAATCATTTTAGGAGATGGTAATTTAGTTCAAAGAATCGGTGATTGGTAATTTTAAAAACTTATGTTATGCGCAGCACTTAACTCTAGCGGCGGTAGAAAACCAACACTATTATTCATAAAAACAACTGTTAATCATTAAAAAAAACTTTTAATCATAGCCATAAGTGTTAGGATAATTTGTTCCTATCGGCTACAAACAAAACTCACTCTAAAACCCTTTCGCGTACTGACTTTCAAAACCTTACATTAAAAAGAGTTTTTGAAGTTCCTATCTCAAAAGTCAGAACCACTTTTGCCAAACGTCAGTCTGCATTTCTCCATAAATATATTTACAATAAAGTTAATAAACACTGCCCGCTTAAGCACCTAAATAAGAAACATGCAAACCGAACAGTCAAAAAATGGTTACTAGGTTTAAATTATTACTCAACAGAATCTTTATTACTAACACTTACATAACATGTTTTATCTATACTTACCCACACATAAATATGCATATACATACACGCAAACACACACACACACATTCACCTACACACACACACATTCACCTACACACACACACACACATACACCCACCCATACACACGCACTATGTCTTCTTATTTTATTTTATTTTTACATAATTTCTATTTGTTAAATTAGATCTTTTTTTTTGAACAATAGGTACAGATATGTTTTTTATGTATGTCGCGCCAACCGTTCCCCATGATACAAGCGACTCGCTTAGTTTGGGGACAGAATGTAACAAAAAAGCTGTAAAAATTTCTTTTGGACAAATAAACTTTATTATTATTATTATTATATTATTATTAACGAAAATCTTGAATAGAATTTATTTCTTCGTAAAATGAGCAGCATTTTTTTAGTATGGCAAACATGAATCGAAAATAAAGTTTCTACATACTTTTTTTTAAAACTCTGAAAAACTTGATTTCAGAATTAAGAATTTCAAGGTAAAACTATTTAATAACTTTACTTTTAGTCGTTTGAATAGGGCTACCTCACAATTTATAACTTGGCGGTGCTGATCAAACTGATATTTCTTACAAAATAATAAAACAAATGCCTAAACCACTTCATCCATTTACCAAGTAATTATCATCTCATTTATTTTATTAAAATGCAACTCAAAGCCTACCATTGACTCGGTGTTACATCAAAAACTGACAAAACAACCGACAATCCAATTTACTTACTTAACTATTGACTGTCCCACATAAATTACGAAATGCATGGCTTCTGTCTGTCAAATGTCAAACACAAAATGTAACTCTATCCCAAACATATAACGTTGCGAGTTCGGTGACAAAAAATAGTGTGAAATGTGTAACTTAACACGACGATGTGTGTAATCCTTATTAAGAGCAATTGACAAATGTATATGCCAAAGTTTTAAATGGTTAGTTCTGTTCCTAAATGATCATACATTGTTAACATAGATGTTTTCTATAAGGGACTATTTCATTATCTGTACCTAAACAATGCATAATACTCGATTAATAACACGTGCCTGGGTGTAACTAGGTTCTACCCTAGTCCATTGTGTGGTACCTGTAGTACAATCTTTGCTTAGTTTAGGGCTACACAGTTGGTGTGTTAGTCTAGAGAAATAAATAAAATAAATTATTTAATTAACTAAATTTGGTCGAACCGGGAATATAATATGGTAGTAACCGCGGTACGTACCACATGCGAGCAGAGGTCAACCTATTTTAACTAAAACAGGCAATAAACCCCTACTACATAATACAGGGTGTAAAAAGTATGCTTCCGAAAACAAAAACTGGGCATTGCTGGAGGTGTAACTAGTTCCGTTTAGAGCAAAAAAAAATTTTACGTAATTGTACACAATTCCATTTATACTATCAGATTTTGCAATGATTTCAAATTAAATAGTGTATAAATTTAATTTGTAATGTAGATAATCGCACCTGAACCAACAGTTCATGTGTCAACTTCATATCAAGCGGCGAATATTGGTTTTCAACCCTTAATAGTTATTTAAAATTCAGTTTTCTGTTTAGTGAATAAAGTTACTTTTGACGCTCAAGAATACATGGTTTCAGACTTCGTAAGTGGTCTTTTTACACCCGTTAGGTATATTGAAGGAAATATTGTGCTAACAATGTTCTTCTAGCGATGTCAATAGGATCAACTACTATCAATCATTACCCGTAATTTATACATCCTCTTTGCTGACTTGAGTTGATATGTAGATTGTGCGTTAGAGTTGTTTGTTGAGACGTATATGAAAAATAATTTAATAAATTAATAATATACATTTTTAGGGTTCATTATCTAAAAAAAAGGATAGTTATAGTTATAATCTCTTAAGTAACGCGCGAAGGCATTAACTTAAAATGTATCTAATACTCAGGCCCTTAGCTGTGAGAAAATCAACCTTCTATGTCTACACAATCAAGAGACAGCTTCGGCTTTTTTTTAAAGTAAATAAAAAACAAGTGAAGTTCAATATAGCAATCGATATTTTACGTTAACTATTATATCGATATTTTACTTTAATTATTATAATTCGCAAGTAAACCAACACATAAGCCTCATTAGACTTATCAAGTATGTGAACACGATCCTCACAGAACAACATACAATTAACGTTTTAAACCGGTAAATCCTGGCCATATACAAGCATTTTATCTGTCATTTTGCATATGTTTAGTTTTACGTAAGACATCAATATAATATGGTGCAATAAGAAGTTCAAGTTTATTTTATAGCGTCCTTGGATTGAATATTAAAATAAGATTTGGGTAAAAGATGCATTAGGACCTACTTAAGTATCGCAATATATATGGCTTTTTGAATGTAATATTGACACATTTGAAAGACAAGTAGGTATTAAGCCCACTTTGAGATCACCACTAGTGATTATTATAAACTTTTTAAGTATAAGGACGCAATGGCTTATTTTAGTAACTTAAAAATGTATTTAAAATACGCAAGGTTCGCGTATTAATACAACAACAATTTAGGCGCCAGACATTGTAATGTTTAAATAATTGGTTTCCGGTGGTTCCCGGTTACTGTAGTACTGTTACTGTACTTAGTCTGGGTACTGTTCTTTGAACTCTGATCCTAGAATATTTATTATTGTTTTTTTTTAAAAGAGAATCTAGCAAACGAGCAAACGGGTCACGTGATGGTAAGTGATCACCGCCACCCATATACACCCAGAATTACATATGCATTGAGGGTGCGTTGCTGGCCTTTAAGAAAATTGGGCACCGGATATCGCACTCACCGAACGAAACGCAGGAACATCGTCCCTACTTCACTATGGTTTTCTGTGCGACGGTGGTATTTCACCGGTCGAGTCAGACCAGTAATCGCTGCAGACAGAGCCTACAGCTAGACTCTACCCCTCTTAAAAACTCTCTTGTTAGCAAACGGGCGCGCGGGAAGTAAATGATCACCGCCGCCCCTATACACCCACAATTACATCGGTGTTGAGGGTGCGTTGCTGCCCTTCGAGATCTCTCGGTAAAATTTGATACAAATCTAATGAAGGTCGATATGTCAGATAACACAACATCCTTGCCGACGTTTCACTGTGTTAGTAATTGTTACATTAATTATGTCTTTCCGATGAGTCGGTCGAGCGTGTTACATACGTGGTGCGCCTTATGAAAGAACTAGGGATGGGAAATATGCGTTCATTTTTATTTAGCGTTAAAATATTTATAGTAAAACTTTACTGAGATGTGTGGCATTACAAAAAGCTTGTTTCTACTGCACGGCTTTTTTTTAAAGATCGGTTTGGGGTTACGAATCGAATGAAACTGAAATGAAAAAAAGTTGGTCAATAAAGCACTTGTAGACTATTGGTTGTGGTTACCTCATTTGATTATACCATTGAATTGATTTTCGTGTTAAAAGCCGCCAAATTGAACGATTAATTTTACAATCATCGAATCTATATATCGGACAGCCCTAGAAACAGGTTTACAACGGGTGAGAAAAAAAACGCCCTTGAGTACAAATAAATGTATATCAGTGCACTGGAATTTAATTAATTACGGAAAACTTATATTTTAGGAAAAATATATGTATTTTAGCCTTGATTGCGCTATTGTCAAGTTTCCAATTGATAATGGCATAAATCTGATTTTGAAAATACCAAAATTACTTTAAGTGTGCCTATTAAATCAGTAACGAGTTTCATTTAAATATTTAGGGTCCCAAAATCGTATTGATTTCAAGTAATGTTCAGTTTTTGTATATTTATACGAAAAAACTAATTTTATATTATAAAATTTTGCTTTTAGCATACCATCGATCGGCTAATCGATTTATAAGCTCGCTAGCTTTATTAAATCCTACTAATATTATAAATGTGAAAGTTTGTGAGTATGTATGGATGTTTGTCACTCTTTCAAGTAAAAACTACCGACCGGATTTGGATGAAACTTTACAGTAATGTAGATTATACATCAGAATAACACAAAGGGTACCTTTTACCGCGGGAAAACTGCTCATTCCCACGGGAAAGCGACTTGCACGCGAGCGGAGGGAGTCGCGGGCGGCCACTAGTGTCGAAATAATTTAATGTCGTAGAGAAGCGAGTGGCCGCCACAGCAATATTTCTTGCTTGCTGAAGCAAGAAATATTGCGAGTGCGGTCTTAGAATTTTCATAACGGAACCGCAAAATTGATTACAATTTTATAAGTTTATTTTTAACCTTCGTTTTAAATCAAAAGCTCTACCAAATGACAAAAAATATAACAAAATAATTAAATTGGCTTCTTCTTAAAATACTAAACCAAAATTTTTGATCGTCATATATTTGAATTATTTTTAAGTGGGTGATCAGGTTTACTGTTTCCCATTAATACGGCCTTGTTTATAAATTCTACTGTTTTTTTTAGTTTACGTAGGTTGTAAAACAAATATTTGGATATTGCATAACATTACGAAAACATCAACTTTTTCCATCATTCCCATAAACTGTGCTTAATATCCCGTAAATCATGACATCACAGACAAAAATATAAAGAATAGTTGAAACTATTTCATAAACTCAGTGACCCAGCAAATGTATGAAATACTTTAGTTTATAAAGTACCTACGAGCGACCCGCCCACGCTTCGCAGTGGTGTAATTTTACCGACTTGCTCGCGAACCCTTGCATTTTTGCTAACTTAAAAAACTTTTTCTAAACGTTCTTTATTTACAAATTTCAATGAATAAATACCCTAAAATATGGAGAAAACTGCATTTAAATCCGTGTAATGATTCGCTACAGAGGAAGCTTATTAGCATAAGAGCGAGAATGAGCGTCGAATGACCGACGAGCGACCTTGTCCCGAGTTAGGTGACCACGCTGCGGTCATCTTCATGAAACCGGAATTTAGAAGATAACAATAAAGTAACTAGATTTTTGTGTGTACTTAAAGTACAAGGGTTAAGCAATAATATGTTGCATAGAGGAGAATATTGGATAAAGCCTCTAAAGATAGTTCTTGACTGAAACTTTTTAATTTGATATCGATTTACTTCTTTTACACTGATGAAAGCTAAAAAACAAAGTTTTAAGTTTACATAAAAAATATCAGGAATTGCACGTCCAACGAACGTCATACTTAACAAGCAGACCAAACAATTGTTTAATACATTAACTAAAACGAGACAAAAACATAATTGCAATGACCACCATCAGCTTAAGACTATTATAACTAAAAAATCATTTTTATACCTACTCACGGTTTGTATGGACCACCAACAAAACGGTTTTTCAATAATTTTCATGCAATTCCAAATAAGGAATTCATCATTTACAAGTATTTAAACAACTGCTCTATTTGCAACTACAATTATATCATATAACTACTAAGCATTTCAAATCATGGTCACCCCATATCTTGACTAACAGCTATGTAGTTACGACGTCACAATACTCGCACTGAGCGTAACTTTTACTTAACAACCACTAATTAAAGCACGCATGTCATATAGATACTGGGGATTCATTGATCTGCAGTTGAAGAGGCAGATAATAATATGTTTCGAGGGAAATAATTACCTAGTTGTTAACATGGTACTTACTAAGTGTAATGGCATGTTTTAGTATTTATTTATTTTTGTAAGAGAACCTAGCAAACGTGCAAGCGGGTCACGTGATGGTAAGTGATCACCGCCGCCCATATACACCCACAATTACATATGCACCCTGCGTTGCTGGCCTTTAAGAAATTGGGCACCGGATACCGCACTCACCGAACGAAACGCAGGAACATCGTCCCTACTTCACGTCGGTTTTCTGTGCGACGGCGGTATTTCACCGGTCGAGTCAGCCAAGTAATCGCTGCAGACAGAGCCTACAGCTAGACTCTACCACTCCAAAAACAAGTTGCTTCTTTCGATATGAAGTATTCAGTATCATTATCATTACATTGTATAAAGCAAATTGGTGTCTGCTTGAGTGTGTGTCCAGTAACTCCTCCTAAACCATTAAAGGATGTTTTTAAGTTAGCCGAAATCTGATGTTTCTGTCAGCCAAAATTACGACATAGCGAAACAAGTATATTTAAAATTGCATTATGTATTTTATATTATTGAAGACCAAAAACTTTGTTTAATGGGGTGACAGAAAAGCAATGGATTCATTTGATGGCAGATGGTTACTAATACCTTTAGTATCCTGCAGTATAATGCAATAAAGATTTTAGGTCTCAAAGCCATAAACTCATTTTTTACTTAGGTATAGCCTGCTTTGCAAATTTGTTTTAAGGTAGAAATATCTTTTTGTTTTCTTATAAAAATAAAGAGAAATAAATGGTCAGGAAAGTGGTCACTACAGCTAAGTTCTTTAAAACCCTTTTTTCCGATTGGGCATTTGGTTTTATTCCATCTTAGCGCAATAAATTTAGGCACCAAAAAATAAGAAATTGTAAACGTAACTTACGTAGTCAGCACTTTAATTATTCATCTGAAGCTATTAACGCAGAATAATTAAACATTTTAGTGGTAAGAAGAAAGAAGATACTTTCTTTGACTAGGAGAAATGCTAAATTTCAAATTTGGACCTTTTCATTTTTAGTTTTTGATGAATAGTAAAGTATGTACTAAGTTTAATAAATTCATAGTTATTGTAATATTTTTAATGAATGTTTTAACATATTTAAGTATAATTTAGCATTTAAATAATTTAAGTATAATTTAACACCACATAATTAAGAAAGGCGCAAGACATTCCACCGTCTTAACCCCATGTTAATAAACATAAAAATAAAGATTAAAATCTTGCCAAACCTTTAAAAGGAGTTTAAAGAGCATAGCGTGGTATGAGCAAATAAAGGTTCACAATTTTACCTTGTGTTGGCAATATTTTGTGAACATTGGAAGAATTGCGGTGAAGCAAGTAGAGTTTGTTTTTCGAACAGAAAAAACAAATGACCCGGAAAAAGAACAATTTGAAAAAAAGAATTTGAGTTATGAATAGAAAGATTGTTATATTGATTTAAAAAATAGGTTTTGTGTGAGAAAAGGTTTCAAAGGTGAGAAATAAACAGTGTTTGTGAGGTATTGTGTAAAACTAATGATTCCATTGTAAAACAGTTTAGTATTTGAGGTTATCAGTTGTCAAGTCATTGCTTATCTTTATCTGGCCCCTTCACTTATATAAAGTGCAATAAAGGTTATATATTAAATATAAAGTGCAATCAGGAAAGTATCTATTGATGGCAGGTATTTTAACTATTATTTTACACTTGCCATATTTTAGTATGTAAATGGTGCGTCTACAGGAACCCTTTTCTAAAAATCTAAATGAATTAACCCTAAAAAAACTAGTGACCCGCCCACGCTTCGCAATGGTGTAATTTTGAGCGACTTGTGAACGATACGTTGAGTTTTAGCTAACTGAAAATAACTTTTTTAGAATGTTCTAAACTTACAAATTTAAATGAATAAAATACCTAAAAGATGGTGAAAACCGCATAAAAATTCGTTTAGTGGTTTAGGAGTTAGCGACTTGGATTTATATTATGTAATTATGAAAATGATATTAAATCTACAATTTTACAAAAAGAGTAAATTTAAGATATTTTTGTCATTTAAATATGCTGTAAGCGATTTAACGTAAGAGATCAATACGACATATCCTAACCTTCTGTTAAATTTTACTTCAGTAAAGGATAAGTCGCTTTACATAACAACATGTTTTATTATTATTTCAACTATGCAAAAGTGTCATCTAAATGCAGTGAATTCACGTGTATACCATAGGTATATCATCACGTGAACCGACCGCAGTTATGTCTGGAATATCAGCCGGATGGATGTAACTACTGCACGGAGGATTAGATGAATGTTTATAACATAACTAGTGGCCCCCTGCGATTCCGTTCGCGTGGAAGTCGGTTTCCCGTGGGAATGAGAAGTTTTCCCGCGGTAAAAAGTACCCTGTATGTTATTCTGATGTATAACCTATATTACTGTAAAGTTTCATCCAAATCAGTCCAATCGTTTTTACGTGAAAGAGTAACAAACATCCATACATCTTCACATCTTCACATCCTCACATACTTTCGAATTTATGATATTAGTAGGACTACTTCTGTCTTTGGAAGGTTGGATACATGTTCTGGATGCATGTGTTATGAGATAACTACTACATGGAAGATTACATGGGATAGCAACCCAATTGCTTGCAAATACTTGGGGCAACATTATTTTTAGTTTTTGTTTATATGTTAAGATTTTGGTTGAACATTTAGGGAAAGTATGTTTTTTATAAAGCAAGATCAGATATTATTTTTGAAATTTAAGACAAAACAGAAATATTAGTTATTGCCGTATTTTAAAAAGTTATTAAGGATTTTTCAAGGATATTTTGAAAAATCGTTAAATATGAATCCTTTTTAAGAAAAAACCTTAATTATGAATATTTTTGTACACATGTAAATTTTCTAGTATTAATTAATTATTTAGGATAAAATTGTACATGGTTTTACATCATGAGTCTCTTGTAGATTTATCTTTTATCAGTATATCTTTAACGCTTAAAAGTCCATACAAGGAAGATAAACTAAAATTTTAAATTACTCGAGCGTTTCCCACGATTTTTATCACTAAGGTAAGTTTAAACAAGGTTTTGTTCAATAAATGTTTCAATCATTATAAAAATACTAGTTGCCACCCGCGACTCAGTTCGCGTGGAAGTCTTTTTCCCGATTTGTATTCTGACGTATAACCTTGATCACTGTAAAGTTTCTTCCGAATCCGTTCAGTAGTTTTTACGTAAAAGAGTAACAAACATCCATCCATACATCCATACTTACAAACTTTCACGTTTATAATATTAGTAGGATGTTTTTCTACTTTAAACGTACCTAATCATTACATAGTATAAATCCAAGTCGCTTATCCTGTCTGTTTGTATGTTTGTCCGCTAACTCCTCCGAAACTACGTCTTTTAGGGAATTTATTCACTTAAATTTGTAAATAAAGAACCTTCAAAAAAAGTTATTTTAAGTTAGCTAAAATTTTATATGTATTTTGTGAACAAGTCGGCCAAAATCACACCATTGCGAAGCGTGGGCGGATCGCTAGTGTAATATAATCAAAATAAATTCGGGTTCCATAATAATATATTTTTAGATGCTTTTGCGATACCCATTAAGCTTATACCTATGAGTGTCTGTTTATGCATATGAATATATTTTCAAAATAGTAATTAAGGCAAGAGAATGAAATATTTTTGTAAAGTTGATCAACACCACCAAAGAAAGATACCGCATGTCCTAAACAAGATTTTTTATACTGTAAGCTTCGAAAACCCATCGAAATAAATGTTGACAGAAACAATGACACGAAAGCTATAAAATAATATCCCTAATCCGAGTTTTTCTCGACTCACATTTGCACATCAATAATAAACTTTTTATCTGTGTATGAAATATAATTGCATATACCGTGTTTAAGTTATATTTTGAAAACTAATACTTACTTTAAAACGCGTCGAGTTTAATTCGATATACTATCAATTACAAAGAATTACAACGTTCCTCTCAATAGTGGAAGATAAAATTATCAGTCCTATTTATCTGATGCTGATAACAAATTAAAAATATTTACTTTTTCAATTACGATACGATATCGTAGGCACGGAAACGTTCACGCCAAATACTTAATTAAATTTATTAATAATAATGCGGCTTTAAGTTATTTTCAAAACACACGTAGTCCCTATTGAGTTTTAATACACAATTATTAGTATAACTGGAAACTAATATGTAAAGGCAACGAACACTTTTTGCACAAATTTCTGTATTTTTTTCACGACACACACATCCTTTTCGTTCACAAATAACACTGGCAGTTTTGATAAAACACAGTTTTTTTTTTAAGAAACAAAAACGATCGCGTATGTTCTGTTTTTAAATGAGCGAGGTCATGCGTACGCGTCGCATCGAGATACAACGAAGACTGAATCAAAGTATTCTATACGGCGTTTTGGCGGATGTGACGGATTGTTAGAAGCCGCAAAAAACTATTTACATATTTATATTTAAATGCTTTTTTTAGAATATTATCAAGGATGGTTTAGTTCGACCATTTTAAGATGTGGAAAATTAGACGATAATAGAATTCAAGGAAGCCCATCAAAGACAAGTAGATAATTTAGGTTAATTTTCATAGTATCAAATAAATCAAAATTTCAGTACCTAATGTTAAAATAACCTATCCACTGGCAATAATATTCCAAAAAAATATTTATAATTTTGGACCAACGAGGGTTTTTAAAACAAAAATAAAAAACTATACCTCCATTTGTATTGTAAATTGTAAATTGATTAAATGTTTAAGAGACTTTTAGATTCTCAGTTAGACAAGAAAATATTAAACAACATGTTTTGGAACAATTTAGAACAAGAGCTACTGAAACCTAAAATCTTGAATCTCAAGTCTGGAATGTTGGTGCGACATCTAAACAGCCATGTGGTCTACAAACCTGTTATCTCGAATTAGCCGGCCGGCGAGGTAAGGGCATTGGGTTATTATATAGAGAACGCACAATATTTGTCAATAGGAACTCTATTGTATTTAATACAGTACCTAGTTCAAACATTTGAAGTCTGGATAATGAGGGTTCCGTAAAAAAATTTTACTTGACTACGAACTTTCGGATTTATCCCTTGCTCCCTTGCGTCAGTGTTTTTTGCCAAATTTCATGATTTTAGGTCAATTAAAAGTATATAGGTTAGATTCTCGTGCGGGGACAGACAGACGGACATGCAAACGAAAATGAAGTGATCACATAAGGGCTACTTTTTATCTTTGCAATTATAAAATTTACCCTCTAGTATTTTTAACGGGAATTAATAATAGGGTATTGCATGGTCATTGTGCAATACCTAGATGAGTACAATGGCCTGAAGATAGAAAGTTGCTACCAACTTAACGGGAAAAACTTTTTTCACAAAATAGGTTTTGCAAAATGTAATATTAAAGTTTGATGGAAAAAAACTTCTTCAACATTCGTAAAATTTAAAGAAGATTGAATAATTACCGAAAAGAGTGCTGGGAGTTTTTTTCCGCCGGCTTTTTTCTCTCGGTCTACGGTTAGGTAAAGTCGAAGTTTGTAACATTGACGCTCATTTAGTATATCTTACATATCTATTATGAATAAAAGAATTTTGATTTTTTAAAGTTGTTTATAAAGTATAAGAGGTCGATGGTCTTGAAATTATGGTTCAAAACTTAAACCAATACAAAATATAACATTAAAATTAACAAAATCTTTATTTAAAAGATGGAGTCGAGTGTCAAAACTGTATAAATTAACTATGTAGCAACAAATTTAGACGCATACCAAATTTCTTTACACTTTCATTATCCAACTACCTAATTAGATTCTAGACTTGAGATTATTACTTAGCACGTTTATGATTATTACAGTTCAGTTTATGATAGTGCCACAATTGTTAGGTGTTTAAGCTTTTTCGTAAAGTGTAACCTTCGTTATAAAACTTTTTTTAAATAACATAAAAAAGGAAACCTTGTTAATTAAACAAAATAAGCGAATGTAAATTTTAAGTTTTTTAACTACGTTTTAATTATTAGTTTATATGATTTTAAATACATAATAAGCTATACAAATTGAGTATTTGTTTTAATTTATGTGTGGCGTATACAGGGTGACTTCTAATGTCACGTATTCCTGTTAAGGGGTGATAGATTAGGTCAAAAGCAACTGATTTTGTCCTATAATGTCGTATACATAAGTTAACAGTTTTTGAGGTATTTCAATTTTAACTCTTTAATTTTTTATTCCGATTTCAGACATTTCAAATTTGAATTAAAAAAAACTACATGGTGGATTTAGAGTTTTTTGGCATAACGGACATTCATAATCTATACTAATATTATAAAGCTGAAGAGTTTGTTTGTTTGTTTGTTTGTTTGTTTGAACGCTCTAATCTCAGGAACTACTGGTTTGATTTTAAAAATTCTTTTTGTGTTGAATAGACCATTTATCGAGGCAGGCTTTAGGCTATATAACATCACGTTGCAACTATAAAGAGCGAAGAAATAATGGAAAATGTGAAAAAAACGGGGAAAATTATTCATCCTTGAGAGCTTCCATTGCATGCGCTGCCAAAAACGGTTCTAGATACCAAAAATATATGTATGAAAGAATTAAGGGAACTTTTTACCGCGGGAAAACTTCGCATTCCCACGGGAAACCGACTTCTACGCGAACGGAGTCGCGCGCGGCCCCTAGTAAGTAATAAAATGTTGAAAAGCTACAAATGTTTAAAAATTACGCGTTTAAAAAGTATCATTTTCTTATTCTTTTACTATCTTATTAGACAAAAAATGCAATTTTCTGTAAAAAATCTCTCAGTAATGAAATGTGCAATATATGTAAATAACACCTCTATCTAACAAGCTTTCATTTGAGGTATAAAACTTACAAGTAGCTGAAGTACTTACATGCTGAGATATAACAATGAAACCCACAGAGGCTGGATTTTTGAGGAATTAATACCTGTTTTAACAAAACGTTACTATTCTCAAAGGACTTGCATGCAATACTGAAGACCGAAGGGTCTCAGAGACGGTTTTCAGTCAATGTGTAGATGGGCATCATTGATGGGTATTTAATTGGACCTCATTTTCTGCCCGACAATTTAAATGGAGAATTGTAAGAAGATTTCTTGAGAAATCATTTGTTTCCATTAATGGAAGACATCTTTCGTTAATTTCGTTCATTTCGTTATTTTCGTTTGCATACGACATTATTAGGCAAAATCGGTTGCTTTTGACCTAATCTATCACCCCTTAACAGGAATACGTGACATTAGAAGTCACCCTATATAAATCATTAACATATTGTCCCTGTTAATATTATAATATTTATTAGCAGATTTTTTTACGGGAACCACGTCAGAGGCCCTAACAAGGCGGTTCCCAAAAACTCTGACACTAGATGAATATGTGCTGCAAAGTGCATACTCATCACACGAAGAAGTAGAAGAAGAAGCAGATTTTTTGAATTTATCTCAATCACGCAAGAATGGCTCAACGGATGAGATCTCAAAGAATGGATTTGGGTAAAGTTTTATAATTAGAAAATTTTCATTATCAAGTGAAATTCATTCATTCAGCATATCCTGAATTTACACAGAGTACCTACCTTGCTGGACCAGTTTCCAATAAGATTATATTAAGTAGTTAACGTAATTACATGACTTAAGTTTCCAAGAACCTGCATTAGTTTAGAAGCTACCCCTAATAGTTTACCCTTTACCCCGCTTCACCTCAAGCTGTCGTAAGAAGCCTGAAAAAACCATCTAGCATAATGTGGTGTAGATAATTCCGACTAACCTACTTCAGTGCGGAATTCTCCTGATTTCGACTAGGGTATTCATGCATAAATCTGGGTATAAACCTTGGACTTAAGTCCGCGTGATGTAACGCAAAGAATCTAGAAGTCACTGGAGCAATGCCTTAATTGTGAGTTAAAATGGAGCAGAGTAATGGTACATCCGGGAAAGTTGCTATTTCGATATACTAGTTTCTCACCATGGTGCTGCCGCAGCAGCGCCGCGGTCTGCCGGTGTCCGTTGAGCTGCGCGAGCGCAAGCGGCGTGTTGCCCTCCGCGTCCGTGACGTCACAGTCGGCGCCGGCGCGGACCAGCGCGCGCACGTTGTCCGAGTGCCCGCGCTCGGCCGCTATGTGGAGGGCCGTCTGGTTTGATGATAAATTATGAGATTGGTAGAAGTATTAAGAAATGGATGTCTGAAAGGCTTATTTAATGTGATGTGTGACGGTACACGCGGCGATTATGATACTTTACTAATTAACCCCGTACGTCCGTTCGTCCGTCTGTCTGTCGCCATCCTGTATCTTATGGACTATGATAGGTAGAAAGTTATAAAATTCAATAAATATTTAAGGATGTTTTGTTGGATGTTTTTTTTGTTTATTTACTAAGTACTGTATATTCTTATTGCACGAACTCACTTTTCACTTATCACATATAACCGAACTCTTAGACATCCAATTCTTTAAGCCCAAAGTCCATCTTCAACATCTACCACCAAAAACCACCTAAAATCAAATGACTTTTAACGCCTGCCCGTTCTTTATTCGTTTATACTTTTCGGTACACGTAACACAACCCATACTTTGATGCCAAAGTCCATCTCCAACATCTACCACCTGAAACCCAACAACCACCCACCTTCCCCCCCTGCCTCTCGTCGCTCTTCACGTCCACGTCCGCTGCGCGCGCGCACAGCACGGCGAGGCACTGGCTGCACTCCCTGACCACAGCTCCCATAATAAATTTAATAAACCTTTTCAAATGACTTTTTACGCCTGCCCGTTCTTTATTCGTGTATTGGAGCTTACTTTTCGCTACACGTAACACAAGATGTACCACCTGAAACCCGACAACCACCCACCTTCCCCCCCTGTCTCTCGTCGCTCTTCACGTCCACGTCCGCTGCGCGCGCGCACAGCACGGCGAGGCACTGGCTGCGCTCACTAACGGCCGCTGCGTGCGCGCAAGTCCGCCCGAACGCGTCGCGGGAGTTGATGTCAGCGCCGTTCTGCAGCAGCTCGACGAAGAGGTCCACGTTGTCCCAGAGTGCGGCCTGGAGTATGGTTAGTTCTAAACTTTTAAGGCTATAGACAGAAAGGTTTAGGCTGACCACACAGTGACGCACACGCCCAATGTGGGGTCAGTCTAAGAGTTATACAAAGCATTACTTGAAATTAAACTCATTTTAACGGGTTTTACGCGTTTATTTTATTATTTTTGATTTTCCGACGTTTCGGCATTTTTGCAAATGCCGTGGTCACGGGTAGACTGAGATGTTTGACGTCTTCATAGAGTTAAGTAAAAAACGATTTTTCGAATTCACCGCCATCTGTTTCGTAATTTTCTCGCATAGTCGCTCGGGTTCACGCAGTAGACGCTGACAGTGTCTTTATTTTTCTGCTTATTGGTCTGCTGGTTGTTCTTTTTTATTTTGCTAAGTATTGGATCCCACGTTGGTGACAGCTTCCAACCATCTTCTCTATTGAAGTTAGGGTGTTTTTTAATTTCAATAGTTTCTCTTACCAGCCTAGGAATAAAATGTTTCTCTTTTGCTAGGATTTTAACGGTATCAAATCTTAGATAGTGGTTGGGCTTATCCATGGAATGCTCACAGACTGCAGATTTTGTATAGCGACGGTTTTTTACATCGGCGATATGTTCTTTTATTCTAGTAGACACGTTCCGTTTCGTTTGACCGATATATGAGAGCCCACAGTCACAGTCAATCTTGTATACGCCTGGGTCTTGTAAAGGGATGCTGCTTTTTACTGGACGAAGATGGTGGCTAATCTTGCTGTGTGGCTTGTATATGGTTTTTATTGAAGCCCGCACGTTGAAAAAGAACTCACAAAAACATTGGTCCAATTAAAATGTTAGATAGCTTATTTTTCTCAGACTGAGCAGACAGAGGAGATATGTAACAGTTGAAATTATGGTTTTAGATAACTTTTGCATACCTACACATTATTATACCATACAAACCAAAGTCAGTATTTTATTACCTTATCAGGTATACAGATCATTTATGTAATATTGTTAAGAAAACTAAAAAAACTGCATATATGTAAATTTTAAATTATTGAGCAACAACAGTGAAACTTGCAAATACAATTGTCGAGGTAGGTGCTAGCAAAATAATTAAATACTTTAGGTCATAGGATGGTTTATATAACCACTCCACTCTCGTTGATTTATTATATTTCTGTAAAAAAGAACCTGTAATACATTGAAACCACAACACTGATATCAGTTTATATAAATATTTATCCTTTCTATTAAGCGAGCAAAGAAGTTCTTTTTTATATTAGTGACTCATGATGCTCTTTGTAAGGATTATATGTAGGTTTCTTGTGCTTAATATAAAAGCAATACAATCAACATTATGTAGGTAGATATTTAAATAAAGAACTCATTTGATTTTTTGAGTGATTTGTTACCAGTAAAATCTTACCTGTATATTTTTCTGGTTATTATTTACTTAAATTGTACTGAGGGATGAAGTTAACAATAGCATTATAGATTATTTCAGCGAAACAATAGGTAAATAGCTAATAGAAGGATAAACTTTAATCCAATTTTAAATGTTTAAGTTAGCCTATTTTAGCTGTGTTATAGTTAGTATACCTGATGTAGGAGCCGACCCTGGAAGTTGTCCTCGTCTGGCGAAAGGTCCATTTCATCGAATTTCAGTGAAATTTTATACAAAACTATTATTTCCTGTTTATAGAATCGTTCATGCGTTGCAACATTTGTGACACAGAAATGGCACCGAAAACTGGCACTTAGCGTAATAACACAACATTTGAGATCATTTATTGATATTTTTATTTACTTTCTAAGTCATTGTCTTATTTTATTTGTGTATTTTATTCAAAAATTGTACAATCATAATAAAGGTACACAAATCGATTTGAAACTTTTTCTGACGTTCTGACAATTTGACAATGACAGTTAAGCACAATTGACAGTCAAGCCAAGTCAGGTGCCTAGTAGACAGGCGGCTTGAAAAATACTGACAGTAGGGTGGCCACTACCCTACAGGAACCACGTCAGAGGCCCTAACAAGGCGGTTCCCAAAAACTCTGACACTAGATGAATATGTGCTGCAAAGTACATACTCATCACACGAAGAAGAAGAAGAAGACAGTGATAGTGACGTTTATTAATACGGCTTCATTTTTTTAGGCTCGCGATACCAAGCATCGTCGAAGAACTTTAATAAAAGATATAACATTTAAAAATATATATATTATGTTTGTAAACGAACTAATATATAATGTAGACACAAATAAGAACATGATAAAATAGTAAAAAACTAATAAAAATAAATAGAGGGTAGGAACAAGTTAACTAGTAACCGCCATCCAACAATTTTATACATGGAAAGGTAGATACCTATATTAGTAAAAAGTTTTCTCGTACAGGCTTTCATAGATCTTTAATCCTTATTTTTTGAAGAAAATTATTAATTATGTCGAGATCAAATTACGAAGAGGATTGGGAGAGAAAGAAATCTCACCTAATTAGAAACTTATTTGAAGAAGTTCCAAGTAAGTGTAACAAGTTAAATATTTTCAACTTACAGAAGAATTATTATATCTATATTTAGTTATTTAGAATTCAAGACCGTATCTCAAGAAATATGTTTAAACTAACACTCATGTATAATAAAAACTAGTCTGGAAGTTTACCCTGAGTAGATCTATCTGTTTATTAAAAAATATGCTAAGTTAGGTTAAAAAAAGAGCGTTTCATCGTTAAAGTTAAACTGAACTGAAGCAAAACTATCTTTGGATACAAATACGATTTCTGAGTGGCACTAACTAGGTTTTAATATGTTTACACTTTACGCATTTGAACTTAGGCAAGGCAACTCATTAGACACATTTTTTACTTATATAAATACTAGCGACCCGCCCACGCTTCGCAATGGTGTAATTTTGGCCGACTTGCTCACGAAACATTGATTTTTGGCTAACTAAAAAAAACTTTTACCGATTGTTCTTTATTTACAAATTTAAATGAAAAAAATACCTAAAGGATGGTGAAAACCGCATTCAATTCCCTTTAATGGTTTAGGAGGAGTTAGCGGCCAAATATACAAACAGACAGAATTAGCGACTTGGATCTATACTATGTAATGATAGTACCTACAAGGAAATGAAGCCTGTTGTACCAAATCAAGATTAATGAACGTGTGCAAAGCTTCTATAATACTCAGGCTCTAACTACTTTTTAATATTTCAGACTTATCGACAATTCACGAAGAGAGGATTTCGCAAGTTGGACCTTCAACTGATTATTTCCAAAAAAGGCCATACAGTCCTTTACCTGACCTAAATATAGAAAGAGCACCCAACAAACACGATGAACCTGAAGAATATTACGAAGAACTTACTGTAAGAATGAGAAAAGCGTACAGAAAAATATTTGGAACTGATGACAGAAAATATAGTGTAGATGATAAAATGAGTAGTGTTGAAACACTTCTTTTACATGAAAATTTAGAAGTTGCATCTCAAGTATCTAGTGGTCCAAACAAAACCGATTCAGAAACTTTACAAACTGCATCTGATAATGATCAAGATTCCTTTAAGCAAATCGATGAAAGTCGTGATATTAAAAGTTTTAAGGAAGAAAATGAAGACGAGTCTTTTATAGGGGAAGATAATTCATCTTATTTGTACGAAGAAAATTTTACAGATAGCTCTGTATCTATTGAAAGGGCTTTTCACAAAAAAAGTTTAAGCACAATATTAGAAGAGACCACTACTGATTCTTCAAAACAAACGGAAAATAAAATATTAACAAAACCTTTTACTAAAAAGTCTGTTGATCATAAACATGAAAATTGTGAAACTCAAGGTAAGTCAGCATTTAACAAAAACCCTATTTAAATTGAAAATAGGCAAGATATTGATGATTAATATTTTTTACAGAAATCACAAATCCATTACGATCTTCAAAAGAATCCCTTTTATCTTTTGAACGTCTTGAGGTCGAACTAATGCGAAGTCATAAAGACTATAATCCACTGATGGATAAATCTTTTATTGTTCCAAATACTTCTTTACACAGTAGTCCCAGTACAAACTCTTTAGATTTCGAGAGTCTTTCAAGACACAGGTCTTCTCCAAAAGTTGAAGAAAGAAAACGTAAGAGTATTGAGGTTGATTTAAATAAAAATATAACAAAGCAGATTGTCGTTACGAAAAAAACAAAGAAGGATGTTTCAGTTCAAACGAGTGTCGCAAGCACCTCTATGAATTGGGATACTATAAAAAGAAATATTTTTATTGGTACACCAAAAGTATTTAACTTGTGTACATGTAAAAATCACAGATGCGATTAAAACTTGAAATACTTTTACGTACTTCTTTGATTGGGTAGGATTACCTATATTTGACTTTTCTATTTTGAGAATTTTTTGTTATTGTAACTTTCTTTATTACACTTTCCATTTTTAAAGGGGTCACTTATTTAGATTTAGATATTATGAAAAGCTGTTAAGTGTTGGTAATTATGTTGATGTTAATCATGATTGCAGATGTGCTTTATATATTGTAATTTTTGCTATTCTTTTCTGTATTTAATCAAAACAAGATTAATAAAAGCAATTTATTTACTGAACGTTGTATTTTTTAGTTTTAAGAAGAACACGTTCAAACTAAAATGTAAGTAGGTCTCTTTAAGTTTCATAGCATCTTATGTGGTGGAGCAGGAAGATGATTAATTAAGTTATGTGAACTTATCTAACTTTTAACTATACCAGCAAATACATGGTGAAACTAAAGAAAACTCAACAAACAAACGATTCAAACTCTCATATGCAATTTCGTTTAATCATTAGGTACTTATCGCCCCTAAAATATTTTTTTTTGCCACATTAAAGACCTAAGTACGTCTATTTTTTCATTATCCAAGCTTCACTTAACTTTAAGCTTAATCTTCGAACATTCGCTTTGAATAGAAAATTTTGTAGTTACCTGCTACTGCTAAGATATAACATGTATGGGAGTTTTTGGATATTTCTCGTTTTAATTTTAAAAAGTTATTAGTGTTTCTCATTAGGTAAAGTAATTTCGATAACAGTTTAAAACTTTAAAGTGTTTTGATATCTGTAATAGTTACGGAATAATGGCCTGTGCACACTTAACGATTACCCCCGGTATATTTTTTTTTCTTACTTGACAGTCATTGTCACTTTTACTTGACAGTCACTGTCATTTTTACTTGACAGTCTTGACTCATTAATTTGAGGTTATAATAGTTTGTTGTTTTATTTACTCTTTCTAATACTCCACATTATATTTAATAAATTCCAAAAATGTCTGCTGCATCTGAAGGTATTATGAAGGGGCTGGACGATAAGCATGTAGGCACGATTGTAAAATTTCTAGCTGACGTAGAAAATGGGTATGTTGGCAAATTTACTACAAAACTAGAGCAATCAAAATAAACGTAATTGTTACCTTATTCCTTAATCATTAATGTACAAATTGTTTTAGGAAAATACAAGGGTCCAATAATGTAGCCCTTAAGATGATAGACCTTCTGGAAGAGATCATAAGCGAATGTGAAAGTGCAACTGCACTGTAAGTATTTTTTTTAATTCTCCTATATAGTTAATCATACGAGAAGTTTTATAAACATATATTTTAAATTTACATGTAATGTAATGTAATATGTAAGTATGAGTTAGAATTATTGTAATTCCAGGGAGTTGTGCAATATGGTGCGAGCTTGTGGCAGGCTGTGTCAGAGTGACCCGGTGGCTGCCAACATGGCGCGACGGGTGCTGCGGGCTATTAGAGATGAGTGTAGAGCTACAGCCAACCAGGTACGTCATTCTACTTTGATTCCTTCTCTTCTTGTATTATTAATGCAATAGTTACTTCGTCTCTCATTCTATTATGCTTTTAACAATTTTGATGAAATTTGGTGCAATCTATCTGATTAGAACTTGAGATGGGCCAAAGGCTTACTTTTCAATAAAAAAGTCACAATTTGTCAATATCAGAGATATACATGGAACTTTGTATGCAGGACTTTATAAGATGTGAATAATTACAATAAGTCTGCTTTGTTGTACATTGAAAACTGTGAGAGGATGATTTTTGTAAAGAAATTAAAAATAAAAATGGTATTTTTACTTTACATGGAATGCTATCCTTATAATAAAATGAATATTGTTAATGCGTGCTGAACAATAGGAAACTAAGAAAGTGGCAAGGTATAAATCAAGTTGCTAACATCCAACCTCACTTTAAGTTTTCATGTCATTTACTCATTAGCACTTACTGTCAGTGAGTATACCCTTCCTTATAACCTATCAAACATACCTATAAGTTCCCTGATTTTCATCCTAACACTCCACAACTGTAATCACCATCCAATTACAAGTTAATAACACTGTAGTTGCAATGTTTCCAGAGTACAGAAGGCGGTGAGAGTTTACAGCGACTGGTGTTGGGAGCGACGGCGCGACGCGGCACGCTGGGACCGGCGCACGATATCAGACCCACCGTGCGAGATCATATTGCTGAGGTGATTTCAATTATATGTACATGATTGATATAACAGCTCATATAACTTACAGTGTCTCTCTGGGTCTCTTTTTGGTTAGCATGATGCATCAAGTTGTAATCCACTGTAATAGCTTAATGCAGATTGTGGAATTTTGTATGTTGTATGAACAAGTTTGATTCATGTTAATATGTAAAAAGTGTCCATTTTAACCTCGAGTCCTTTCATCTCTACTTAATAGTTGTGTTAAGTAGCTTTTTGGTTTACATGATAGAGTTGTAAACCACTACATTGGCTCAATGCAGGTTGAGGAAACTTAGGGTGTTGATAGAAAAGTGATTTGAGTTAGTAAGTTATGATTCATAAGATGCCATTCAAATCGAATAGACATTTCTCTGCTGTTGCTTCCCATTCAAATGCTACCAAACCTATGTTTAATACTCTTTACAGTATATTTAGAGTTAGTCAAATTAATTGACAATCTACCAAGTTATTTTACTTACATGTTCATTGCTACTATGATTTTCATGATGTCTTCACTTGTTCCACCTACATATTGCAGTGGACTCGCTAGGCGAGTCACTGGCACTACAATAAAAAATTCTCAATTTTCAGTATCTAACATTATATCAATTAATTAACAAATATATATGAAAATTCCAGCTCCGCACCGAACTAGAATCCTCCCTCTCATCAATCTGTTCTCTATCCCGGGAGCTGATCAACTGTGATGAGTTGATACTGAGCTGCGGCTCCGGACTGCTGATGGAGAGGTTCCTGAAGAGTGCCGCCTCCAGGTGTCGCATCGTGGTCGCCGGGATTAATAGAGAGGTGTGTGGAAAGTGTAGCCAACAAATTAGAGAAAATGTTAATGCTCTACGGTTTTGAGACGCAGACTAGACAAGTTATGTAATCTTGGAATAAAAAAAAGATTACATTATTGTTTATTTTCTTAAGTGATTAAGAATAAAAAAATATTTTGGTCATTTTAACTAAGTTAGAATTGTAGGCCTATGTTGAGCAAATACCATCAGAGGAGAAAAAAGATTTGAATATCTGACTTGGAAGCCTGCAATCATATTTACTTATGTAACCAACTTTATGTTTACATAACACTATCATATATTTTTTTACCACTAGTATATGTATATGTCAATAATTTTCATTTAATTTGCTATACAGAGTGAGGCGATGGCAGCCCGGCTCAGCTCGGCCGGCGTGCCTATAACATTTATCAATGCAGCCTCGATATTTGGTATCATGTCCAGAGTTAATAAGGTAATGTAATAATACTGTTGTTTAGGATATCAAAATATATGAAGTTGCACAGTTTAATAGTACCACTGTAATATTATAGTGCTGAATGGATTGGATGTTGTTAACACATACAGTATGAAGAAAATAAAAACTTATTCCCGCCGTAAAAAGTAGCCTATTTTTATACCAGGCTATGTCTATTCCAAAACTCATTAAAATCGGTTCAGCCGTTTTGACGGGGGAGCGGAAAATACAGACAGATATGTACAGTAGGGACACACGCAAATTGCATGTGTTGCATTTATGCACTATGTATTTCAGATGCTCGTAGCGTTCTGTCGCTAATAAATTTATTTGAAGGAAACCTAACTTCTTGTTCATATTTAAATTCCAAACTCACCCCCATAGGCGGGATAAGTATTAGATTCCTTTTCCGTTAAGGCACACTAGACTAAGCCTTACATACTCATTTTCACATTTATTGTAATCTTTATCAATATTATCATCATCATTACATAGTATAAATTCAAGCCTCTAATTCTGTCTGTTTGTATGTTTTATCCGCTATCTCCTCCTAAACTTCTTAACGGAATTTAATGTAGTTTTCGCCATCTTTTAGGTAATTTTTTCACTTAAATTTATAAATAAAGAACCTTCGAAAAAAGTTTCTTTAACTTAGCCAAAATTCAATGTTTCTTGATCAAGTCGGCCAAAATTACACCATTGCGAAGCGTGGGCGGGTCGCTAGTATCACAGTAAGGATAAGAGTATGTTGTATATTCACCACCAGGTATTTTCATATTTATACTATGTAATGATGATAATCCTACTAATGTTATAAATGTGAAAGTTTGTGAGGATGTATGTATGGATGGATGGATGGATGTATGGATGGATGTATGTATGTATGGATGGATGGATGGATGGATGGATGTTTGTTACTCTTTAACGTAAAAACTTCTGGATGGATTTTGATGAAACTTTGCAGTTATATAGGTTGTACATCAGAATAACACATAGGGTACTATTTACCGCGGGAAAACTTTTCATTCCCACGGGAAACAGATTTCCACGCGCACGGAGTCGCGGGCGGCCACTAGTGTTTTCATATTTATACTATGTAATGATGATGATGATGAATAAAAGCATGTCTTGTATTCAGGTGGTGATCTCAGTCCGCGCGGTGCTGGCGGGCGGGTCGGTGGCGGCGGGCGCGGGGTCGCTGACCGCCACCACCGCCGCCGACCACTACAGCGTGCCCGTATGTATACGTAGATAGTTATACAGGGTGGAGAACGACTGCTTCCGAAAACTAGTGGAAAGTTATACAGGGTGTAATAAGACTGCTTCCGAAAACTAAAACTGGGCTTTATATTCAGGGTGTAATAAGACTGCTTCCGAAAACTAAAACTGGGCAATATATACAGGGTGTAATAAGACTGCTTCCGAAAACTAAAACTGGGCATTATATACAGGGTGTAATAAGACTGCTTCCGAAAACTAAAACTGGGCATTATATACAGGGTGTAATAAGACTGCTTCCGAAAACTAAAACTGGGCATTATATACAGGGTGTAATAAGACTGCTTCCGATATAATTTCAATTATGTACAATCTATCGCGATGATTTTAAATTAAATAGTGTTTCAGTTTTATTTGCTATGTGAACCATCGCACCTGAACCATCGGTTGTTGTGTGATTTCAAGTGGCAAATATAAGTTTTCAATCCTTAATAAAATAAAATAAAAATGTTTTAAATAAAGTAGTCTGGTTATACTGTTATAGTTACTATTGAGGCTCAAGAATACATGGTTTCAGGCTTCGGAAGTGGTCTTTTTACACCCATTATAGTTATTAGATAAATCTTCAGGGAACCACACCACTGGCTAAATAAATTGATGTATCTCTAGCTAGATGAACACGCCTAAGTAAACGCAGTAAGCACTTTTATAAATAAAAATATTATTTTATAGGTGCATTAAAATACAAGGAGATAATTTCAATATCAATGTTTAATATTTGTACGAAAATTTTAAAAGGAAATATTTACGTTAACAGTACATTCTGTATAACCATCAGATTATTAATATAATTTTTTTGCAAACATGAAAAAAAAAACAATAATTGCATGTGCTTGTATGAAAATCGAACCCGGGACCTTCCGCTTAATAATAGATAAAGAAAGTAATACAAAAAAAGGAAAACAGGGGTCCATTACTGTTTTAATGTTTCCTTATTGATAGGGAGTTAAATAAATAATAACTTTACCTAGACCCAATTGTTAGTTAGTCATCAGCCTTCTTAAATATTAATGGGGTTGAGCTGTTGTATATCACACTAGCCCAGTGCGGGTTGATAAAGACACATGATGGTATACATATAATTCGACTTCGTGGGTAACCCATCGATATTTCCCCTTACCATAAATGAATAATAAACATGTACATAATTTTGAAATTACAATTTGGTTGACACTCAAGTGGGCCTCGAACCTGAAAGCTTCAGTATGAATGTCCTGTCCCTTACCTAAGCTATATCTTATGACAGACAGACAGACGGACAACAAAGTAAAGGTCCCATAAGGGTCCAAGTTACCTTTTGAGCTACGAAGCCCTAAAAATTCTTAACATTATTTTATTAATACATTTTTGATACAAATGTCTTCAGGTACTAGCCCTGGCTCCGCTCTACAAGCTGACTCCGTTGTACGCGAGCGACCAGCATCACTTCAACATGTTTACCTCACCGTCTAGCTGTATTTCATATCAGTAAGTTGGTGTTTTTATATTTGATACTAGTGGCCGCAAGCGACTTCGTTCGTGTGGAAGTCTGTTTCCCGTGAATGAAGAGTTTTCCCGCGGTAAAAAGTACCCTATATGTTATTCTGATGTATAACCTATATTACTGTAAAGTTTCATCCAAATCCGTCCAGTAGTTTTTACGTGAAAGAGTAACAACAAACATCCATCCATACATACTCACAAACTTTCACGCTTATAATATTAGTAGGATAAACGTAGCGAAATAAGGATGGTAGTTATCAAATCTTATGAATTTGTTGCAGAAACGCGGAGAGTGTAGAAAGCAATGCGTACGCGCCGGCGTTCGATCTGATCCCACCCGACCACGTGTCGCTGTTTGTCACCAATTTGTAAGTTATTCCTATTTTAATTCATGTTTTTTTATATTCTTACGAGATAGACACTTGTCTTGTCTAACGCTTTTATTTGATAGTAATTAAAATTGAATTAAAGTACATTAATTAATAGATGGCGCTGATGTAGACAAAAATAGTTCTTGCTGTCTTTTTAGTTTATGTCTAAAACCTTAGACTTTACCTTTGGTGACCACAGTATATGACAAAATCTAGGAAATGAAATAAATAAATGCGTAGCTTTTAATTATAAATGAATTTCATTGATTAGAGATAAGTTATGTTGCTTTTATTTTACTTTATTTACCTAAACATTTCACGAAAAAAAAAACTGAATTCTAGACATCCTTCTTTGATGCTAATGTATCCATTTCTGTATCAATTAAGGATGTAGTTATTGATTAAATTTAATTTAAATTTATCTTTTATTTTATAAATTACAGTAGTTCTGTAAAAAAATCGATGCATAGAATTTAATAAGTTTTTTTTCTTTGCAGAGGAGGTCATTCGCCATCGTACATCTACCGACTACTTTCCGAGCTCTACGACCCTAAGGATTATCAATTTGAATAAATTGTAAATAAATATTTATATAAAAAGTCATCGTATTTTATTTCTTATAATAAAACTGAGGTTAATAAAAGTTTAAAAGATAAAATGTAGTTGGTATCAGAATACTACATCACTAACAGAAGGTGACGAATGTAGGTAAGGTAACAAATTAATAGATTATTAATCTACAAAAACCGCTGATGATAATTTAAAAGGGAAGTGGTTTTTAATACCTATACGTTTTTAGACGCCCATAGTATTGTGGTATCGCCCTGCAAGCGGAACAAAGATAAAATATGAAAGAGACGACACATATTTATAGGATGCATGCCTAACTTCACGGTGTATTTATTTTATCATGTTGGTAGAATTAGAATAACAAAAGAATACATTCCTACCAAGCGGTTCCAGCGCTTTATGTTGTTTGATCGTCTAAACAGTGCAAATCTTACGCTTTCTTACAGCGCTTTAAAAACATTGAATAAATTGTGTAAACTTTTTTTATTGCAGTCAGAGAGCTTACGTATTTTTGTGCCTCATCAAGGCTGACGCATTTGCGTTAGCTCTGAGTCTAATTACCTTTTTTGTTGATTTTCTTGCTTTTGGTGAATATTTGTGGACTATTAGTGAAAAGTAGCTTCAGTTATACCTTTTGGCGTGTTCTAAACCTGTGAATATGTTGTGTAACATACAAGATGGTGATAAACTCATTATCATCTGAATCACATTAATTATTATGAACTGTGACGATCCAATTTGAGTTCGCGATAACACGCCCTAGTATGTTCTGTTTGTTGTAAACGAGTATTTCGAGACATTAAAAGTTACGCTTCCATTTTAAGACTTGTTAATATAAAATCAATACTTTAACGCATTAATCTATTTTACACCCCAGCTATCGGGTAGTGTGGTGAAGAAGAAAAATATTTAACTAAATCACACTTATCATTAAGACCCCAAAATTATACTGCTTAATTTTTTTTAATAAACCTAAAAATACTAAATTTATTAGCTTTTCCCGGCAACATTTGAATGACTCTCGTCCAACATTCGCTAGAGCGCGCTGTGTGCGTTTATAATTTATTTTGTGACGTTGTCGCGCTTGCGTGATTGGATTTGTTCAGTCTTCGGCAAGCTTCGCGCCGTACTTGCAGTGCTTTCCAAAACATCGATCAAGGATTTTGGTGTGTGTCGTGAAAAATACTAAAATTTCTTTCAATTTGTTGTCATACCGTCTCAGTTAAGTGCCCTGTGTTTATGATTCGTGTGGCGTGATAATTGTGTAACTGCGGGCGTCGTGCCCGCGTGCTTCGCGCAGATCGATACGTGTGGTGTACTTGGTATGGCGCAGTCACTATGAGTCAAGGAGGATCCAGGAGGCCCTACTCGCGTGGTGGTCCACGCTGGCACCCGCGCTACAAGGACTACTGGGATTATGAGCAGAACTACAGGTAAACGCCTTTTCTGACGCACGCTCGAGACCCAGTCTGCCACCCAAGTCATTTACACCGTCGGCATGCATGTATGAATTTCGCTCTCGCTAATTTGGTCACGATTGAAATAATGCTGAGAAATCAGTTAACACGTGTAAATGAGCGTTTTCGTCACGTGTAAGTTATGTAAGGCTTATGCTTCGGTTTCACACTTATGCAATCAAGTTGTTACTGCCACCAACTACCCACTTAACTGAATTTTAAAATAGTTTTAGGAACCCTACATTTTGAATTACAAAAGCTTTGATTTTTAGTAAAATAAAGTTAGCTGCTTCTCCGTCAGCTATTGCCCTAACAAACATTCACACAAGACAATGTTCTAATGAATCACCAATCTCATAAAAGGTTTTTTATTCCAAATATCTACCTGTACCAAGAAAATCTTGAGTCATTGTAATAAAAACAAAAAGAAATATTGTAAACAGCACTATCATTGTGCGAGCAAGTTTAGACTCTACTGATATAGGTTTAAAGACTTAGTTCACAGCATTTTGCAATTTATAAATGTATATTTTACTTTGTGTTCTGTCTTTGTCACTGATTTACTTAACGTATGTACTTGCCTTTAATTAACATTACAAGTAATTTTGCACACAGTGTATCTACAAAATAATCATCAGGTAGGTAGGTAGGTATGACATGATTTTAATCCGGGAAAACAACCTCTTGTGTAAGGGTATTTATTTATTTATTTATTATTGGGTAGTGTTTTCTTTTAAGATTTCACATTTATATCTGCGGCAGTTACCTACAGTCTAACTTATTTAATTACGCAAAATAAATGTGAAGCATATGAAACAATATTTGAGGTAACTTGTACAAACAATCAAAACCATTTACACTACGCTTTAAAATAAATGTTAGCTCTTTGCTTTTTAAAAGGCATCTCTAAGTACCTACCTACTTCAGTTAAGAATGTTTAAACTACTAAACATTGAATTGTAACCTGTAAACCATGAGCTATAGGTAGATTTGTAAAATACATCTTATTTCCATTAAAATAAAATGCATTTATGATGAATTAAGTTCTATTAATATTAACAGCAACAGCATATTCCTATATCAATAGATACCTAGCTATAGACTAACTTAGAATCCTCAATCCTAACCTGATATCAAGTTCTTAGAAACTCGGAGCCTTCTCATACGAATGTTATAAAAACTAGCCCTCATATGCCCAAGCGCAGGTAGCGACCTTAGGGTTCAACGCTCCCTCGCCGCCCTAAATATAATGCGGATGCCATACCGTGGCTAATACACGCTGAACTATTTTGAACCGTATGTGGAGGGTACTAAGGTGTATTTTGTGTCAGCACGTCGCAGGCGATTCCTATTTGCGGGCGATGTGACAAAAAGTAGGCGTGTCTCTTGATATGACGTCGCAACGCTGATTATTTTATTCAAAGTATTTCATATTGCACTAAAATTCAACTAATTTACGTGACTGTATCCAAGTCTATGAGTTTTTGAAGGGCTTCGCTTTCCGATGCAATAGGTAGTGCTATGAAAGTGCAAGTTTTACTAAAAGGAAACATGTAAACTAGTTTGAGGTTTCTAACAGAATATAGATAAGAATTATAGTTTGTTGTAGAAAGTAAAATAAGAGCTACCGGGCATTCCTAAATAGAGTTCAGTTCATCTCGCGTTTTAATTGTTGGCGTCATTAAGATTCTCTAGCAGTTATTTTCGTAACACAAATCGTTCTTACTACCTCGTCTTGAACATTACCGACAATCTAGTCTCGAAGACTGTTTAAAATACCTTTGCCCTCTCGCATCCCGTTTTTTTTCGGTATAAACGGTTTCTCGTGATATAGACCGGCTCTGTATGGAAGGACGGCTAAATGCGGTGCCACGCCAGCCGGCCATCGCACCTTGTAGATTTGCTTTTCCTTTTTACAAGCGAGATTGGTCTGGCAACACCGCAGTGCGAAGAAATCGACTTGCATTCGCGTTGGTTCATTATTGATATTACGAGCAAGGTAACACCTGAAATGTAACAATGGGGGCTAACGTAACGAAATTGTGAATGATTTTCGCAGAGTTAGGGTTGCTATTGAAAGTTTCAAGTTCTGAAGAATGAAAGATTTGAATGTAAGATCTTTATGTCTCATCATCAACAGTCAGACACATCCCGACCAAACAAATGCAAGTACAACTACAAATGTAGTTTTTGACTCCTCGATCCCAAAACTTTGATTTTACCCATTTGATACACCGATGCCGACGTTGCTTGTACCTCAATCAACTGTCATGGTAGAAAAAAAGGATACATATTTCTTTCCGCTACACCATCGCGTAGTTACTATGCGGGTGCAATAGAAAAACTACCAGGATGCCAACTGCGGTGCCAGGTGTTAGGTTCAATCGTAGAATATGCACCAGGTGTCTACTACCTTCTTAAATAGAATATGTAACGTCATATTGCTTGCAAGGGCTTTGAACTTCGCTAGTCGTTTTCCTGCAGTCATAGATTTTTTGGCCTTCGTGCGAAGTTTGTAAAAAAAAGTTACGGTGGCTATAAACAAGTGTAAGGTAGGTATAGTAGGTTAGCGACATGTTTTCGCAAGTGACTTTAAACGACTTCAAATCAAGGTGACTTTACGTCTGGCGAGCTAAAAGTGGGGCCCAGTAAATGACCCCTTGCCGAAGAAATCAATTAGGTCTACGTCAAACCATTGGACTGTTCTGACAGGCTTTGTATCCCGAAACAAAAGGGATTCAAGGGAAGGTGACCTTTCTAGTTTCTGAAGCGTTTGTCGCCAGGGCAAGGATCTTGAGGGGGTAACGACCCTAAAGGTCTACAGCCCTTATTGTCAGGTGCTTTGAAATCAACGATTCCAGGTGCTAGGGTAAGGGCTTATTATGCTTGCCGTTTATGCGTTAATTGCCTACTCGATATTATACGTTGTAAGCTGGCATTTGTAAAAAAGCAAGAATTAATGCTTTATTTTAGTTTTATTTCACAGAAAAATACGTATCTAACAACACGTCACTTTAAATTGGACCCAAAATCCCAAAGCAAAAACCTGGGTAGCATTCACAAAACCTTTCTCGGTCTGCAAGATTAAGCATTCTACATTCCTACCCAACGAAAAGTGTACTTTAACACCTAAGAAATACAGTTGGATTCAGCTTGGATGTGGATTGAATGTTGGAACAAAAACGCCTTGGGTTTTGTCCGCCCGAAAAAATATCTCCCCTAAAGTATTTGTTACCTGAGCGATAACAAAAAGTTTCGTAGGCGCTGTTGGCTCAGAACAGAGGTGTTTCCCTCTCGCTCTAGCCTGTGATCTAAAAAGAGACGGAACATACCAGATATCGAAGTATTTCAATATTTGTATTGGCTTTATAACTACGCCCTTGTATTTCAAAGTTATATAAAGATACATTCTACAGCAAAAATCCGACTCTACACATGTCCTTAAATAAGTGACGTACAATCCAAAAAACTAGATATTCGAGTCGTGACATATAGTGGAATCAAATTCGGAATCGATAAAAACGTACACAAAAACACTTTGCCATTTGTTTTGTTTATATACGAACCCTGTTCAGTCACCTTTAGGTAGTCGCAAAGATGACCTTGTCTCCTACATTATACGCGATGTACAGACGCCAACAACGCCGATCAATGCTGAGTTTGTTGATGTGTTTGATTGTTCAGCATCGTTGTGGGTTGTACAGGTATATCTTGAAGAATGGCTGAGGGCATTGAGACCAACTGTTGCTAACTACAAGTAGGTATACAAGCGGAAGGATTCGTATTTATAACCTGACGAGTTAACGTTACGACAAATTGATATCCTTGTTGGTTTCCCGACAATGGTGTATTATTAGCGATTTCTTTTGTTATTCGTTAATGCAACAGCAGGTAAACGTGTATTTCCTTGCTTAGCAACAAGTCTTTGTTGTGTTATGTAAGATAGATCGTCTCGGAAACTAATTTGATCCTTGGAAAGCCAGGACTTCTGGATTGTAAGTTCTCTTGGCATGGAATTTAAAGTTTTTTTAAACAATCAATGCACCTACATCAACGACCATTGACCACGGTTGTGAAATGCCTAAAAATGTGTATCAGAATGTCCTCGCTTTCATACCTCATACATTTAGCCTCCCTGAACATTGTCACGCAACTAAAAGCCATAACTATAGTTATAGCGGAAGCATCGGCCCGCAAGGTCGTCGCTACCGACCTAAGCCCGACCGACGACACGCTGGCAACAAATGTCGTTATGTACGCTCTTTACTAACACGATTCTTGATCGTTACTTGTTTATTTTATACTTATTAGGAAAATCTACAGGTAACTTAAGTTAGTTATGCTGGAAGTTTCTAAAACGGAAAGTCGTTTAAAAGATTTTACCGATAAAAACAGGATAGTAAAGATGCAAAACTCTACAATTTATCGACATCTACTCAAAGACCTTTAAAAGTAATAAAACTATTAAAACTTGAAGGCATTTCCGAGTAGTAAAACAACCAATCGTCTGCCCATCACGCTTTATGGATGTTCACAATTAAAAAAGCAAAACCGCGAAGGTCTAACATGCGCAGAAGAGATATCTGACACACTTAACGTTGCAAATCGCACACCAATTTTTCGTTTCCCACACAAGGCTTAGATAATCGAAGCCTGAGGTGGAATTGGTGCCAACACAAGTGTTACAAGGCCGATGCGATCGCGGCTACAATGCGTGAGCCATTCGAGACCCCAAGCTGTTCTTACCATTAACAATTTTAGCCATAACACTGAATTATTTGTAAGAAGAAAAATTGAAGTAAACGTTGAGTTAAAGAGTCAGGAAAACATGTTACTTGTAAAATTTACGCGAACATTCTACAAAACTATTAATGAAACTAATTTTAGTAACGGATTATTATGCGTATAATAATTTACACTGTATTTCCTCAAATACCAGGGTCAAGCTAAGGTTTTTGGACGTCGGCTACAGTAGTAAACTACTTACTGCAGTGCCATCTAGTCATATCTTTGTTTTATCACTAAATTTCGCGGACTAGCACCAAAAAACATTCATTCTAATGATCGGTTGAAGAATGCAGGCAATTTAGTTCGTGGCTCTTATGGCGTATGCAAGGCTAAGATTTGGTCTGTGTATTAAGCACAATGTCAGACCATTTAAGCAGTAGTATCAAGTCTTGAGTGGGTGAAGGTTTCGGAGGTCGGTCTTTTAGCCAGATTTCAGAGAGCGAATCGAGGTCGGCCATAGTGAATGGATCTGAGGAAGTATCAATTGAATAGCTAATAGTTGATTCTATGTCATAGCTATGTAGAAGGGACGTTTTGTTAGCCTGCTACGGCAGTGAATGCTTCTAATGTTACACCTAGTTTAGTTACTGTATGTTAAAAGGTTTAAGGCTTGTTGGCCTTCCGTTCGTAAGTAACAAGTATTGCCCAACTGACCAAACACAACGAAATAGGCAATCAGGTATACAGTTTCAATTTTGGGCCTGTCCTAAATACCTTCACCTTGGCCCGGCCACAAGATACACGACAGCAGCACCCATGACACCGGTTCCACATCGCAGATTTCTTGAAGGTTCCACGAGTTTCTCGAATGACCTTTAACGTGAAAAGTGACGCTGCGCGTTTACCGCTAATGAAAGTGAGGAGATCTTCGTATTTTTATCTCCGTCGTCTCTTGGGGAAGCGGGGTAACGCAATATTTTAGCAGCTTATCGCTCAAATCCCGTGGGCTAGCGGATCTGCGTTGACTTTGACAAATGAAGGGCAGGATATGGGTTCAACGCTGGCTGTCGACTCTGGGGACTGTTTCGTAGAAAGATTAAATTATCATTCCACAATATACAGAAAGACTTTCAAGAAAGAAGCGATATAAATATCTTACGCTCATAATAAACTCGGCGAATGATAAACTCAGTTAATAAACAAACAATGTCTAATCAATAACGTGTTGTGTAGAATGTATGACAAGATTAAAACAATTGCACAAAACAGGTTCTGAACTGAGTTGTTCCAACCACATTCTGATTTGTGATACCTGTCTCCATTTTCCCCGGTTGGTTTATGCCATTGTTTCAAAAGTATCGCGATTTCAACTTTTTTTTCTCATACAGAGATGAGCAAGTGCTGGATCGTTTGCGTCTAATTGCTGAAGCAAAGGTGGACAATCATACAGCCCAGTCATGCGCAAGTTTTATCAACAGTTTCTATTGTGTGCGTATATTATCATTCTTTCGATTTTTTCCAGTTTTGATTGGAGAAAGTGTTTCGCGATGATTCTTAGATTATGAGAAATTGATTAGGTCTGTAGTTTTTATGGATTGCTTTTATCGGAAGGTTACGTAAATTCTTTCATTTTAATTTTCTCTTTCTTTCCGTTTTACAATCATTCTGATTAAAATGCCAAACCCAAAGCGTGTACCCCACATAGTTTCTTTTGCCATTAAATAAAACGCCTACCTCAAAAGAACGAACTGTTTTATAAAGTTCCTATTTCGTTTTCGTCAACGCAAAACCTCGTTCCACCATTTTGGATTTCAAAACAAAGCTCTAAAAACGCCTTTGTTGCCAAACGGCCGTAGATAAGAAAAGTACAGTTACTATGAATTTTGGAAACGCGTTGGCTATGCGTAGGCGACGATAAAAGGTCGCTTTAATTGTCTTGATGAGTTCCGCCATAGAGGTTTATTAATAGTAATTGAGTAAAGTTTCAGGTTTTAAACGTCTGTTTCCTGCCTTTACAACTTTAATTTGTAATTTCTATACACTTTCCTTAAGAATTCTTCGTCCTATACCTATCCGCTTTTACGTCAAAATGGCTTAACCAATTTAAATGAATTTTGGAATGGAGATAGTTCGAGACCCTGGAAGGTTCACAGGCTACTTTTTGCTGCGGGAATAAGTTTCATTCAATCACCAGGGAAAATCACTTCTCGGACAATGTTAATTTTGTTACACATTTTGTCTTCTCTGTAACGGACTCCTCGGAGACGAAGTCGCGGACATCAACTAGTATAGCATAAAAATATAATGAGTCATTAAGTAATTTCGAAACATTTCATCAATTAATGAAACTCTTAAAGCGTGGTGTAGGATTTGAGATGACTAATATGATGGTGTTTCGGGAGCGTACAATTTCGAAATGCTATTTATGAATAACAACCACAGCTGTTTTACAAATTCAATTCTATAAAACGTAGCGGGGTTCGTGGTTAACCCATGCTGAGGAATATTACACAATTACAATGAAATTCAAAGGTTAATAAATAATATCAATGTTAGTGTGTAAAGTGTCGTTAATGCTTATCGAGCCAGAAGTTGCAGATAAAGTTTTATGTTAAAGAGATACATCATTCTTGCACGTACGAATACATGTTTTAACACAATTAATGCAGTAAATTAACCGTCGAAATCTAACACTAGATTTTGCCAAATGATGTTTTGCCAGTAAACAAGATTTTAATTGAAAGCAAACGTAACGCGCAGAGACTTTCGCTTCGCGAAATTGCCATTTAGACCAGTAGAGAATTTTCATAATGCCGCGAAACCAGGCTGCTTCTGGCGTAATGTCGGCGTTATGTGATCAGTTTTGAATATTCTAATGACAACAGCGTCTTAACTGGAGTAGAAACTGAATATAGAGTCGGCAGATTGATACGGAAAGTAGGCCTGACGGAGCGAAGTCACGTCGACGGTACGTGACTGGTTTTGACTGTTCTTTCAACGCCTAGCGACCCCTGGTTCACACAAACGAAAATCGATTCAGTTTTTCGTCCCGCAACCTTATCTTGGTCAAGATTATAGCTTCACACTCGGGTAGGCTGCAACGCCTAGCGGCTACCTAGTACATTATCGAAGCCCGTTTCCAAGACACGTTTTCTCTCGATAAGCCGCTCACGTGTGAGTGAGTGCACGCGTGTGCGCGGGGCGGGGTGTGGGAGGAGCGTGGACGCGCCTGCGCGGTGACGTCACTCTGTTTGTAAACTCGCTACAGCTGACACGCACGGTTTATGAACCGCCTCTGGCCGGTTCTGCCGCCCTGGTGCTTTGCGCGCAGTTTCGGTAACTGAGCTGCGCCACTTGTCGCCAGCTGCGGAGTAGACATCGCTTTGTCGACGCTGCCAGCCTGGTACTTTGTGACACGCGGCAGACATTTTGTGTTGCAATAAAATCCAAAATGGAGAATAAAATGAAAGTTCAGGCAGAGAGGCTACATTATCGAGGATCAAGTGTTATTTTATAACAAATTCTTTATGAATTTTGGTTTGTTAATATTAAACAAAATAACTACTAATCCTACTAAGTAATATGGATGTATGGATGGATGTTTTTCTCTTTCACGTAAAAACTACTGGACGGATTTTGTTTAAACTTTACAGTAATATAGGTTATACATCAGAATAACATAAAAGAAAACTTCTCATTCCCACGGGAAACCGACTTCCACGCGAACGTAGTCGCGGACGGCCACTAGTGTACACTTACGTTTTAGACCAAAATGCCTTCAATACGCAGGCATTCTTGTCGAAACGTTGTGGTTACACTTACAAAACACTGTTTACAATAAACCAAATACTTGCAAAGGAATGTCACCTCAAAAACGCAATATAAACACAGCAATACTCACTTGAATTAATCAGTTCCTATACACACCTAATTATTAACAACCAATTCTTAAAACTTGCAAATAAGGTCTAATTTTGATTGTATAAACGCCCCCAAAAGTGTAGGTCGTCGAACTTTCGTACCCCTAGTCATCCCCTTGGCAACCCTGCAATGCGGGGTGCTCTGTTGAAATAGGGCAGCATCTGGTTTCTACTTGGGAGAGTTATGGGCCCTCACTGGAGGTAAAAGCTCCGATTCTGAAAACCCACTGTTTAAACTGAACTAAAAATATTGCTCATACTAGTAACTAACCTACTACTAGTAACTTGGTATTAGTAAAACATAGCTTAGGTATATAGGTCTCAGTAGTTTTAATCTCAAATCAATGTTAAATTGTATGAAATGCGTTCAGAAGCTTACTTGTACCGTATCATATTGCAAGAAATATTTTTGTTTGACAGACCCGTATTTTTTTACTATTGCTGACGAAGTCACTTAGGTAATTCAGTTTAGACATTTTTAATCACAGAATCGTTAGTAATGTGTCAGAATCAGAATGCAGAGGAACGCACGTAAAGCTTGAGTCATTCGAAGATTCTTTGTCTACGATTATGAATAAAACATGTATTAAGCTTCTAAATTTGTATGTATTCCGGGTGTCCAGAGATTATGCAGTTGGTCTATGGAAACTTTTGGCTTCTTGTTTTTTGTGTGACCTACTGACTTGTTTGCATATTTTTCTTTCTATCTTGTTTTTTTGTTTGTTTCAGTCATATTTAAATGACATAACCCAAAATCAATCTTCTCCAATTAGTAACCATTGTTTGCCAATTTGTTTTTCTAGGCTTTGGCGCTTATTAGCTAATAAGTTATCAATAAAATATCTACAGAATAAGAACTCACTGTTCATCTGAAGATAGGCTAACGGCTAGCACGTTTGCCTACATACTTATCAACACACTTCCACGAAGCTACCAAGATTGTAATTACCTATGTAGGTAAAACTGCCCGATTATATCTTACGCTAGCCTTCCGCGGCTTTTAATCGCGTTAAAATGAAATTATCCTAGATATAAGTTGCCTCTATGTCACTGCCTGATAACGTTGCTTTGTACGGGTGGAAAAAAAGGTTCAGTAGTACCGTGGATTACCCTGAACATCCAAACTCACTACTTTATCTCTTTATTCTTTATATTATCAGTAAATTTAGTCCATTGTCCTCCATTTTACCTACATACTGTAATACCCGAGCTTATAATTACCAATGTTGGTAAACTGACATTTTCTAGTGGTCATAATTACTCATGTAGGTAAATCTGACATTTTCTAGTGGTCATAAATACCCATGGAGGTAAATCTGACATTTGCTAGTGGTCATAATTACCCATGTAGGTAAATCTGACATTTGGTGGCCGACCACCGTGCAAGGCTGTGACCCTGGCCTTCCAGCTATCGTCCAACCGAGTGGGAATCCGCAATTATTTCACAATACGGAAATTAACTGAAGGTCTTGGCGTGATTTCCTGGTGACGTTGTTAATGGCTTCTGCTTAATACGACATCAGATTTTTTATTTTATAGGACTAAATTATAGGGTGATTGCAATAACCTAGCCAGTAGTTTTAAACTGGTCTACTGTAGTTTATGAGGTCGAATGTAACTTGTATCTTAAATTATGTATTGAGGAAAGTTACATAATCAGATGCTTCATGTAAATCCATCAGTTCTGAGCCAGCGTGGTGGATTACACCACAGTCTCACTCTCTTGTAGAGGGATACATGTGCCAAAATTAAGTTATTAAGTCCAATGCAAAGGCGAGTTCCTTTTCTTATGCTATACTACACTCCATTGGACTTTGACGTCTTAATTAGATAAATTTACTATCAAGGCTTTATATATCTATCTAGTAATAACGATTTTTGCTTATAGGCAAAGGCCGCATAACCAAAAGAATAGTCGTAACTACCCACAAGGTGAAAAAAAAAACAAAATTGTGGTGAATATGCCACATCCCTTCACCACTCGAAACTGATAATTTCCAACATAGCCACACTACCCAGTTTCCCATGCTACACCATTCACGCCATTATAAATTTTAAACCCTAAGCATTAAGACTATTTTTGTATAACCTTAATAACGAACACTTGCGTAATTCCATCGTTACTTTGTAAAGGACCGGAATGGTACAAGGAGCTTGGAACAATCGCCGAGGTTTTAAAAGTAAAGGCTCTTCCGATAGCAAGCGTTTTGGTTGAAACGTTATTCTCTCACGGTGCGATTCACGATTTGCGGTGTGCTGATCTTATCGGTTTAATATCGTAATTCATTAATCTACAGACTGTACTGAGTGTTTCCAATTTAACTAAAAATACTAGACTAGCTTTCGAAAAATCATAATTTAAAGCAGTTCGATTGGGGCACAATGACAAAAACTAACAGCCCGTTACAATATATAACTAAACATTGATGCCTTGTTAAATTTGAAACCATAGTGACATTTGTCTGTGTTTTTAAAACGTCAGTAACACACAGATCAAACGCCGCCGTTACCAAGGTTTTAACTGCAGTAGGAATATTTAGATTGGCCATAAAAAAGATGACGTTAGACAATAAACTCCTCTTTTTATTCTAAGCTTAAAAACCCGTACATCAGCGAATATTCCACTACCTTCTATTACAAAATTAAATCAAGCAAAATTATTTGACTGTCACTAATTTTCGCGTTCCAATTTCCTTTGTAAATGACACACGATGACTCTATTATAGGTCATTGCTGACGTGTTTTTTAATTTGTATAATGTGTATGTAAAATGTCGTAACCACTGCGGTCCCTGGTCAGAGCGGCGCCGGCGCGCGCGCATATAGGTGAAAGCCGCTCGAAAAAACTGGACGAGGTTTTGGGCAACTTTTCCGCGAGCGTTAACGGGACTCTTTGATGGGTGAAGGGGCGACATTTTAGCTTGGAGATGGTGAGGAAGAGATTTTATTGGTTAGGAAGGTTTGGTTTCCTTGTGGGTCTAAATTGTTGTAAGGAAGGAAAAACAATTATTTTATAGTATTTCGGGGAAACAACAGAATTTCATAGGCATGACTCGTTGCGGTATATTCAAGCTTCATTAGCTTTTTAATATATCTCATTCCCACGGGAAACCGACTTCCACGCGAACGGATTCGCGGGCGGCCACTAGTCTTGTATAATATACCCATGGAAAGCTTCCACAGAATCCTACTAATATTATAAATGTGAAAGTTTGTGAGGATGTATGGATGGATGGATGGATGGAAGGATGGATGTTTGTTACTCTTTCACGTAAAAACTACTGGATGGATTTGGATGAAACTTTGCAGTAATATAGGTTATACATCAGAATAACACATAGGATACTTTTTACCGCGGGAAAACATCTCATTCCCACGGGAAACCGACTTCCACGCGAACGGAGTCGCGGGCGGCCACTAGTATTAAATAATAGCACAATATTAACTGAAAGTTAACCTACATACAGCACTATGAATGAGAGTCGCACATAACTATTGCGACATCCACTGCGCCGCGGAAACAAAGAGTGCGGGTACTTCACGAAATTGCGATATTTGGAGCACGAAATTAGCAACGAGTGACAGTAACGGCTAAAACGGATAGGTGTATTCGGACGCGCGTTGCGGGTTCCGCACAACTAGTTTTTATGGTTCTGTATTAAGGGTGAAAAGGAGACCCTATTAGGTCCTATGACTCCGCTGTCCGTCAACAAATAGTTACTTAAACCAAAATATATTTAACTAGCGACCCGCCCACGCTTCGCAATGGTGTAATTTTGGCCGACTTGCTCACGAAATATTGATTTTTGGATAACTTAAAAAAACTTTTTCCGATTTTTCTTTATTTACAAATTTAAATGAAAAAAATACCTAAAGGATGGTAAAAACCGCATTAAAATCCCTCAACTGGTTTAGGAGGAGTTAGCAGCCAAACATACAAACAGACAGAATTAGCGACTTGGATTTATACTATGTAATGATATTTATTGGGGCCTTCTATAAAACAAACGTCTTTGTCGTTTCTATAGATATGAGTACGGAACTCTTCATATGAGTGTAAAATTGTTCAGCTTTTGGATTTAATCGTTTACGCACACCAAATTACATGGTTTTAAGGTCAGCAGAAAGTACCGCGTAGGTTTTGTTTTCCTTGTGTTGACAAACAGACAGACGAATACGGTCATGCAAGCGTCATTTCATGACATCAATATTTGAATGACGCTAGAAGTCTTTGAGAACGTATCATGCAAGCATCAGTCATCACAGTTAATGCTAGGTTGGTTTATTACTCATTAGTGGCCGCTTGCGACTCCGTTCGAGTGGAAGTCGGTTTCCCGTGGGAATGAGAAGTTTTCCCGCGGTAAAAGGTACCCTATGTTTTATTCTGATGTATAACCTATATTACTGTAAAGTTTCATCAAAATTCGTCCAGTAGTTTTTACGTGGGAAAATAACAAACATCCATACATCCATCCATACATACTTACAAACTTTCACGTTTATACTATATATACTACGTTTTTTATATTTCGTTTATAGGATTATTTAAAGCTGCCGGCAAAACCATAATGGTGTCTCTAACAGCTAGAATTGTTTCACTCTTAAGAAATAGGATCTCCAATGACTTTGAGTCGACACTTGAGTCAACACATTTAATAACTAAAGAAATAAATCCAAGGAAATACTTTAAGAGGCCTTACGTTTTTCGAGACGGGTCAAAATAGGTATTTGACTCGCACCCACACAAACGCAGCAGCACTCGGACGCGTGTGTGCATTGCGTAATTCGGAGCCGTCGTTGTCTAGTACGATTTAACGGTTTTGATCTTTTGATAGTTTGGATACTTTTTGTCTTTAAATGAAATAATATTGGGAAAATAAAACATAGCATTGATTAATTAATTTATAACGTGTAACAAACATAAAAAAACCTAAAAAAATGACATAATCACAATTCACATATTATTATCTTCTTCTTCGTCAACTTTTCGTTTTTTAATCATTTCCCTTTTTTTGATTGCTTCTAAAATGTATTCGGGCTCTTTTATTTCCATTTGCCGGTCTAATCTCGAATCGATAGTTTCAGGTCGAGAGAAAACAGTCGAATTAGATTTTTTCAGTTTATTTTCCATGACGTTACATAACTCCTTATCTTTCTCTATTATTTCGATTTTCATACTTACTTGAATACTGTTTGTGTTGGTGGCATTTTCTGGTAGCTTATCCGTATGAGAATTTTTTAACTTTTTAATGTCTCTTGCATGATTAAGATATTCAAGATTTGCCCTTTTTTCTTTTTCAACTTGAATTCTGTTCTTTTATTGCCCATTCTGATTCTGATTTGATACCTACAAGCATAAAACTTCAATGAAGTAAAAAGCATAAACTAAATACATACAATATAATAAATAATTGCACACGCTAATTAATATTTATTTTGAATACAATACAATTATCTTAATTTTCTGACAATCATAGTTCAGTTACATGCATTAATTAAGTGTTACTTTACTCACCCAAGTATCAAACAACGTTAGGCCGCATATAACTTAAAAGCACGCCGGAATGCATAACAGGCGCGCGGGAAACGATGCGATACTTCCTCTCTCCTGAAGGCCTCGGCCGGGACTGATTTCACGCGGCTCATGCGCTTGGTAATAAGGAGCTCATGAAAGTATTTGTTAAAAAATATAATGACTTTAATTCAATATTTTTATTTTCAATTTAGATTGTCCATATTTTAATGTATAATATATATTAAAATCATTGTTTATGGAATATCTGTAATATGTCAAACATCGCGATGAAGTTGAACGATTATTAACGTATTTCGACCGTTTTATTCAATTATTTTAGTAATGAAACAATAAATATTTGTATATTTTTCTCTGTCACTTCAGTGGAACACTGTATGAAGAATTTAATAGATATTTTTATTTGAATTCAAGTTTATCACTTTAGTACCTATCGAACGGCATAGAAGACCATAATTTTTAAACTGCGAAAAGGGTACGTGAAAAAACAGTTAATACACAAAATAAAAGAAAATAACCTATTTTTTCTCTGTCACTTCATTAGATGAATAAATTTCCTATACTTTAGGCTAATATTTACTTGTACAAATTTAACCATTCTCTCGTAATTGAACGTCGAAAAGTATGAAAAATCACGATAACTGCGTTTCGGTGGAGAAAAAAACGTAAGGCCTCTTAAGTAACCACAAACTCCTTGCGACATAACAAAGAATTTAGATTAGATAAAATCGTTTCGACTTACAAAATATACTAAGTTTCCTTGTCTGAATCTTCAATAATATACAGGTAATAGAGGAATTTTTTTATAAGAGATAAACTGCGGAACTGCTAAATCAATTGCAATTTTCTTTTTACTTATATTAAGCTTCATTATCGGGATAATACATAGTGATTTATGTAAGGTAATTAATTTTAGCCTTTTTAAATGGTTTTTGTAGGATACATCCAATCATAACTAACGGGTGAGTTCTTTCAGTGCTTATTAAATTGTTCGATTTACGTAATCACCATGCACTACGAAAATATTTGTATTATATAAAAATCTCTTATCAACCTTAGTAGCCACTATTACGCATTTTAAGAAATTACTTACTTTATGGTGCAAAGAGATTTACTTCAAAAGGGGGCGTAGAGAACATAACGGATTTTTCGAAACACCATTCCTAAGTTAAAGTTACGGCGAATAATTTAACTAGCCGTGTGACGTCACACTCTTACGTCACACAATGGAGGTAGTTCACGATTTGAAACGTAATAACCAGTACTGTGGCCGCATCAAGTGCACAATGTGACTTTGATATGATGTTACGCAGTAGAGAACTGCGTGACTTAGTTGTTGAATGTTCTAGCTTGGAACAAAGAGGTAGGGGTATGAATCAACTTTTATGAAGATGAAGAGGTTATTATTTTTTAAATGATAAGGGTTTTATATGTTTGTGTAGGTCATATGAGTCTGATATTTGGGCTCAGAGGCTAACTGTTTAGATATAACATAGTAAGGTAGTTTTGTTCAAATTATTTTTTGATTTTTCTACGAAAATGCTAAAACCTGTATTGGTAATTCAAAATTACATTTAAATATAACACTATAAACTGCTGCTTCCTTCTAGTCATTTTTGCGTAGTAATATTTACAATAATTAGCTATTAATTTTCATTTATCGGTTTCTATACTCGACTGATGGTCACTCGTTAAAGCTACTATCCGTTTTTGAGGTAAGAATACCGGACTTCAATTTATAGAACTGTCAGTATGCATTTTCTTTAGTGTGGGGCATATTATTAAATACGGTATTTATTAGAAAAGTATGATTCGTAGCTTTGACTGTACGTGACAGAATATTGAAACAATGCGTAGCAAACTTTAACACGGTCTATCAGAATATTAGGGAAATAATGGGTTTATCCGTGTTTTATAATTATATAATATTGTCATTGATTCGATTCGAATAGATTTCATTATCAATGACAAGCGTTTAGGGTAATTCACACTTAAGCTATGACGTTACTAATAAGGACAAAATTAAGCATAAAGCTCATAATTAAACGGGAATTGTCACCATGAGGTTGGGCTAGTAATTTAACGTTAAATCAGTATACATTATAAAAACCAAAACTTAAAAATAATCAGATTTCTTACTACCCACATTTAGTTTTAAATTTACGTAATTTTTAACCAATTAAACGTCAACTCTACGTATTTCCTCTATCCTAGAATCCATTAAGATAGATTCCCTTAAAAAGAAATACTTCTCCATGATATTAAACCTCCTTTCCTTGTCCCACAGTGACGGAAGCAGTGCGGGTAGTCCCAAAGAGGCGTGCGTGCCGTCGCCGACCCCGGCCAAGCGGGAGCCGCGCCCAGTCCACCAGAACCACTTGCACCATGACCAGAGGAGGCTCAGTATTGGTGAGTTTGGTATAACAAACAGACGAATGTTTAAACTAGTGGCCGCCCGCGACTCCGTTCGCGTGGAAGTCGGTTTCCCGTGGGAATGAGAAGTTTTCCCGCGGTAAAAAGTACCCTATATGTTATTCTGATATATAACCTATATTACTGGAAAGTTTCATCCAAATCCGTCCAGTAGTTTTTACGTGAAAGAGTAACAAACATCCATCCATCCATACTCACAAACTTTCACGTTTATAATATTAGTAGGATGAGAGGAGCACAGGCCGTGTGATAGGATGGCGAGTGTTAGACGTAAAACGTTTAGGTGTAGAAAAAAGATTTGAAGGCGGTAGAAGTTGAGTTTAATCTGAATTTAAAACAACGAGTCTTTTAAATAATTTGGTTCGTTACTTAAGAGGATGTCTTTTAAAGGTTGAATTAGGTTAACCCCAAATTAAGATATTTTCTCATTATTAAAATGAATAAAAACAAAAAAAACATTGAATGAGGACATCTACATTACGGAAACACGTACGATTCCCTTTTCAGGGCTATTTTTCCTCGTCAAGCTTTGGCTAATACGCCAAACGTACTTAGAATTTACAACGTTATTATTTACAATATCTCATAATTATTCTTAGTTCCGTACTTTGACCGTGCAGTAGATTTCAATTTAAAACTATAACAGCGTCAAATAAAGTAAAATCTCGCGAGCACCCACAAACAACTAGAGTCGCTAGCTGCCCCTAAAAAAGTCAAAGGTGATTATTGCTATTGCACCTTATTGACACACGATGAAGTCTTAATTCCAAAACCATAACCAATCCTACGTTTCAATGTAAAGTTTTCTATATAGGCTCTAGTTGTATTTAGGGGCTGACTAAATGCAGTAAAAACGCAGGCGACGGCGCTGGCGGATCTAGACGCGTCAATCCAACATTACAAAGATATTTAGATATTGTATTCAAAAAGATATTTTAAGTGTACTAGGCTCTAGTTGTAAATAGGGACTTCATACAGTAATGAATGCAGGCGGCACCGTTAGCTCCAGTTAAGCCAATCCTACGTTTTATTATAAAGTTTTCTAGTTAGGCTCTAGTTGTATGTAGGGGCTGACTAAATACAGTAATGAATACAGGTAGCGACACCTTTGGATCTCGACGAGCCAATCCTACGTTCTAGTATAAAGTTTTCTAAGCGAATTAGGCTCTAGTTGTATGTAGGGGCTGACTAAATACAGGTAGCGGCACCTTTGGATCTCGACGAGCCAATCCTACGTTCTAGTATAAAGTTTTCTAAGCGAATTAGGCTCTAGTTGTATGTAGGGGCTGACTAAATACACTAATGAATGCAGGCGGCGGCGCCGGCGGATCTCGACGCGCCGAGCGCCGAGCTGCTGGCCCGTCCGACCGCAGACGACCAGGTACACACTTTAGAGTACCCTCAATAATATATGGGAACATAGCATTATTATAAAGGATGGTCTCTATAGTAAAACTGAATTACATGGTCTCTTGCCCTCTCCCCCTAGATTGGGGCCTACCCTCAATGTTTACAAAGCGAACTGATATTTTTTATTACTTAAAGGATATCAAAGCGTTGTGTAGGATAAAAATAGTTTAACTTAACTTACCAAACGTTAATACATAAAGTGATTGTTAAGTTAAGCTACTTCATTTGCTTATGCTCAAGATCAGTGGTATAAATACCTATTCAGCCCAGTTTTTCTTCGCTAAACTTACTTTGCATAAAAACCAGTTGTTTGTGTTACGGATTCCCCGTATCACATCCTGCTTAGTCGCTCACATTGTTAATTGTGTCATGCTGTAATGCTTTCTTTATGCCACAAAACCTTAAAGATGAATCCTTCTCCTCCTGCTGTAAATCTTATGTACATAAAGAACTTTAATTAGCCCCCGTAGCCCTTATGAATATTTATAAACCGCTTTTGTATTGAACGCCAACGTAAATTTTCATTCTCGTCTATTTTTTTGTTGGAATTTAAGTTAATTCTACTGTTTAGTCTGCATGACTTCTGTAGAAAACCATCGGTATTTAATCCTGATTTTTACGACTGCTTAAGTGGTCAAAAATGTATATAAGAATCTAATTCTCGATTCTGCTCGTCCTATAATATGCGTATTTAACAACATTAAGACTGTATGCGTTATCACTGCGTTATCTCAGCACGCAGCCATCGACCGACATAGTGCGGTGCTGGTTGTGTCAGTAAGATACGGTGAGAAATTGTTATCTAGGCTGCGTACGAGTTGCCGAGAAATCGATGTGTTTGGGGAAGGAAAATATATAAAACTGTTCTATGGCCAAAAAGAGCTTTAATTTTTATGTGGAATTGTTTCGTCAAAAGATCAAGAGGTTCCTAAGCTTCTAGCCTTCGCGTAACAATAAAATTGCCCTGCAGCATTAAAGCAGCTTTTAACTCATGAAAGAAATCATAAAATCAGTCCTACAGATCAAAAGATTACTTTCTTTATAAGAACTTAAAAGCTTTACCTCTCCATAAAGTTAGTATGTTAGCAGCCCTTGTTTCTACTTATAAGTTTCAGTAATATTTAGAGAAAATGAAGCCTACAAGCCAAGCCAATTATAACTTTACCCCATTATAACAGAGGTCAACATCCTTCACACACGAGCCGGTAGAATGTGTATTGTTCACATGCAAATGTACGCGCCGTTTCTGAAAGGTCCTCTCGGTTTGATTTTAAAAACCACGTGAAAGTTGTTCCGCGTCATTGTCTGTGGCTGCTTTCATTTTGTTTTATCTCGTATGCTTTACAATAAAACATATATTATAACGGTGTATATGTGAAGTTTTTGGAAGTATTCTCATTGGCCAAGGAATTTACATGTTTGTCACTCATAATCTAAGTAGACAATACATATTTACATAAAGTAGGTGCTTTAAGTATCGCACACTATAATGCAAACGTTTAACAATAAACTGCGCAGTTAACTGGCCAATCCCAAGTATATTGACTACAAGATGCTCCTGGTCTATTACGTCAGAAATCGGGCATCATGATCGTTTTATTACTGAATACTGTGAACTGACAAAGTTAACTGAAGAAGTTAATTCGTTAGTTTCTGGGCTTATAGATACATAATCAGGGTCACTGCGTGTGCCACCACATAAATTAATCAGCAACGACCGATTTTCTAAGATATCAAGGTAAATTAAGTTTCCAATCAATGCCAGATTCCTTACATAACAGTTTTGCTGGACGGTAGATTTTGATGATACTAAACGAGGCTACTACAGATCGGTGTTTGGTTTCAGAACTGCGCGTGAGTCCTGGTGCAGGCCCGTCAGCGGAGCCGCCACACTTTCCCCCTCACCACCACACGCCCCATCACCATATGGTAAGAACCTATACTATAGTAGGTAGGATCACCACCACTTATAGACTCCAGCGATGTCGACTTTTGAGACCATCGTTGTTTCAGTTCGACAGTAGTTAACTAGAGATCTGTGTAATGTCATGTTCCCAGGACACTAACCCCCTGGAGGCCGTGGAGGGCGTGGTGTCAGGGCCGTCTTCGGACGGTGAGCTCTCCTCGAAGGCGGGAGATTCGCCAAGTAGAAAGCGACGTCGTATTTCCAGACACCTGTCTTCTGGTAAGAAAAGTTAAATTACACTTCTTTTCCAACGATTCAACGAAGAATTTTAGAAGCGTTCCTGAGGAGACTTAACTACTAATCACTTTGTTTTTTATACTTTTATGACGTGTTCCTTATGTTCTGTAATTAATGAAATACATGTTAATTACAGGTGAGAGTAATGTCTCGGTGACAGCACCTCCCGTCGAGCGAAGGATCCTTCGCCATCAATATCAACCGCCGTGAGTTTTTCTCCTGTTCTCAAAATATCTTTTACCATACAAACACAGACACTCGCACTCCGGGACACTCTCACACACAACATATAAGACAACTTTCGGCGTCTACTGTAGCTGTGTAATTTGGTTTCCAGTTTACCTCCAAGATTCGGATCCTGGCGTGATGTGCAGCATCACCATATGCACCCGTTGCTGCTTGACGTCAACCAGGTAAGCTTGTCATAAGTGAAAACTTAAACCTGGGTAATAAAATCAAACTGACCTCCCCGCCCCCTTTATTACAGATGTCCTTCCGCGGTGCTCGAATTGGGACCCTCCCCGGCGCCGTGGGGTGGGGGCACACACACACACACTCCCACCCGCCGCACCCCACACATGCGCCGCACCACACACATCCCACACACCCCACACACCACACACACCCCACACACCACACTCACCCCACACACCACACGCACCACACACACCACACACACCCGCCGCACGCGCATCGGGAACACGCGCAGAGAACTCAGGTATGTGTAGAGTTGTTCTGTAGTTAGTGTAGTTCACAGGAAGGTAGTTGAAGACGAGGGTAGATGTGACTTTAGGAAGAAAGAAGGCGGATTTACTGAAGTAGAATGATTGGAAGAATAAAGAAAGAAAAAAGCATTCTTTTGCTGTTAATACGAAATGATTAGCAGTCTTCAAGTGCCTTTCTGAAATTAGACGGTACTCGAATGAAATATATTGAAAATTAATCATCTTTTAACGTAATTAAATACAAAATATTCATACAGATTTTATACGAGATGAGTTTATACAACACTTAAAGTTAGGTATCAAAATCTTATCAAACGTAATGCGTAACTTAATATAAAATACCGAGCATGTGTATACTATTTAACTTTATTGTTTTTAGATAAAACATATATACTAACAGTAAAATACTCAAGATTTATTCGAATTTAGTCTACAAGATATTATATCTACTTTTGATGGCTTCATGACTTTATTGTATACCGTAATCAAATATATTATGTTATCCTAATTATATGTTTATTTATTTTATATTTTATTTATATCTTTAGCTGTAAGTTCCATTTTATATATTCAATCTGGGCATAGCATGCATATTCAAGAAAGAAGACCGATCCATGAAGAAACAACTAAATTTAAGTTATGTTATTCTCCTAGTTTTAAGGAATAAATAAAGTTATTACTTGAAATGATTTGCGTATACTTTGAACCAATTTAACTTATTTTTGGGTCTCAAAGCCAAGCTTAATTATACAAATTTAATATAGATGTGTTATACGCTAAGAAAACCACTGAAAAACAAAATTTTGGCAACCGAACTGGCTCTAGACTCAACGTTTTTCAAATACCCTATTCACTCGCCAATAACAAATCTATATGAACAACTTTCGAGTTCGAAATGTACGCAATCGAACCTAGTGTAACCCTCGGGAACCGTATTGTCGGCCGGTGCACTGATGCAGTGAATTAGTCGATGTGGTCACTGAACGGCGTGTTGGTATTCCGATTGTAGCGGCTAGTTCCGTGGCAGGCGGCCGGGGACCTGTGGCCCTCCGCCGCCGTGCTGCCGCCGCTCAACCTGCGATACCAGGTACCTACAACAAAGTACTTACAGACTACACTGGGGACCACTTACACTCGTTGGAAAAACTTTAGGGAGATACAGTCTGCAATTGGTGAAAAACAACAACAAATTTTGGAGTGCATTAACTGACGTGTGCACCTAGTTGCGGAAATAGGTGCTGAGCTGTAACTAGGGCCTAGTGAGCCCCCACAAACAACTATAGCCCAGGCTCGCGCACAAAAGTTGCGAAGAACCGAATAGTGACTTTTAAAAATCAATGAATTGATAAATCTTAATGGAACATGTTTTTATTTTTAACTTTTATTTATTCTTGGCAACTTTAGTTTGCTAACGTACACGATAAAATCAAATATACACAGTTACAACCACAATATCAACGTGATAAAATGTTTTTTGTCCATTCGTTAACCACACAACTTGTAGTCCTTTTTTGATACATAGACTTTACGAAGACTTTACACCAAGTTTTCGTGAAAGAGGATCGGCATCCGAAACATAAGTTTAAAAACTATTTGGCAAAAGCGCGATCTTTAAAACAGTTTGCGGTTTGCAGAAAATGTGTCATTCTACTAAATAACTATTTAACGTGTGGTGAGTGGTACCCAGTGGAGAAGGAAGTGGTAATGTCCGACTAGATGCAGCTCTCAGCTGCAATGAATAGAGATACCATGACTACCTCATAACTGCTGTCAAAATAGCATTCAAACTTCCTGGTATGCCTATTCATTCCCTATCAATTGTGCTGTGTCTAATATTTGGTAGGTTACTGTTGCAGCAAGGGAACACGCCCGTTTGCATTCTTTACGTTCCATTTTGAAGGTCACTGTCATGTAAAAAGATTGAGAAGCAAACGGACGCATCATGCTTTTAATTTAACTAAAGCGCATGTAAAAGCATGAGGTTAATCTCTGTTCGGCGCTTCGTCTTACATTCTACTAGCACTATGCACCGCTACAGTGTCGTCTCAATTCTCATCTAACCGATTGCTGTAACCTCCTTGTGTTCAGTTTTATTTTTGATCCAACCTCCTCTCGTGTTTGATAGTGTATTGGTTGCCGCTAACATGGTGTTGTGTACATTACACTTGGATGGGGCTTGGTCTTGTCTCATTTGCAGAGTTGTACGCAGCGAGCACGATTTTGACAGCTCCGTAGTCTCGAGACGTCACCTTTTCAATCGATCTGTTAATTGGTGTTTGCTGATGCGTAGTCTAACTGAGGTTTAGCTGGAGTTTTTGTTTTGCCTTTCGTATCGACACTTTCTCAAACAAACATTTAGCACACGCTGACTTGAGTACCTTATGTTCCCTGCTCGATGCCTTCGAACGATCTCGATTTAACTCCCGACTGTCTCGAGTCATCCTGTGGTTGTCGTTGGCGTTTCGATACAGTAAGCTTTGTTGTTTTTAGTATTAAATGTCGTAGCACACTTTCATTACTATACGAGGCACGATTATTACATTTGAAGACATTAAAGTCGATGTTTATGAACACAATAGTCTTGCCTCGTATATATTTTTTCACCCAATAAACTATGTAATCATAAAAACGCTTTAGTTTTGTCAGAAAACTGAACTCATACCACTCTTGCGCTTTCTAATTTTGTCATCTAGGCAATCTGAATCAACCTATGCTAATTTCGTTAACATCGATGTTTTGATACTTTTGGATATTTCTACACTATAAGCACAAAACAGATATATGCATGCCCAGATTTTTGATACTGTTACGAATTTGTGAAAATAAATAACCTAGTATGTGGAGGATTTAAAGATATAGTTATATAATGGCATCGAATGACATTTCATTCCAAATTTTGACAGACATTAGTCTCTATAGAATACATGTCAAAATGAAATGTCATTCTATAAAATAATAAAACAAGTGTGAGTGATCATCTATGTCGCTTGTAATATTTAAGCTTGCAACGGGAACCGCATAGTTGCGTAAGAATATAGGTTCATATCGACACGCTGAGATGGTTTAACACTCTTTTCCAATTTTGACATAACCGAACTGTCATTTTGACATTTAAGAAGTGGAGGCCATTAAATCATATCAGCTTACTCCCTTGATTAGTTTTATTATTATCTTCTTTTAAGACCACTGTTTTGTACCGAATGTTGCCTGGCTAGTTTATCATTTTGTGACTAATGCTTTGGATTATTATTTTGCTTTCTATAGTAAATACAAAAAAATGTCAAAATTAATAGTATTTCCTCACTCGGGATCGATATTTCAACCGCGCTTACTGGTTTTACGTAGTTTTTACCTTCGCGAGCTGTTTTGTTTACTCTGCTCTACATTTATTAGCTTTTACTTGTGAAGCCTAGTTTTATGGAATGTACCCTTCCACATCCTTATAGTTGTAAAGAGCCAGGCAGCATTTGAATCGCAATGAAGTCAAAATGGTTGCGGGTTCACTAATTTTGTGGCAAAGTAAAAAGTCAGCTTGTTTTTGTGTATTTTTCAATTATTATGAAATCGTCTAATGCTGCTGGTGAAATGCTACTTTTTACTCTGTATTTACCTATTGTAGCTACTGCTATGTTCTGTAATAAACTAATATATCATATTGTGAGTTTATTTTCAATATAAACGTGAAATGGACGCACGGTTCCTATTATTATTTATATTGTTTTTATATTTTTTAACTTTGTTATGTATTTATCACAGGTTTTTGGATATATTTATTTATATATTTTTTGTCTTTCCATTTTTTTTTGTATTGTTTTGATAAATACTGAATATCACCAAGTATATATTTATACATTAAAACACACACTAGTAAATTGAAGCACCTGTCTTGGTATTTTCCCGCGGCTTGGCTCCCATTTGTGCCCTTCGTATTTTGAACCCAATTATTTTTTGTTTTTATAAAAATTAATGAATTCAAAATAAGAAGGAATGGCCAGGCATGTAACATGTTTTTATAAGCTGCTAAATTAAATGTGAATAATAGAGGTGGCGGTAGATTCGAATTAGGAATCTTTTTGTGTTAATTTAGTGAACATTTAAATTAATTTGGTTTGATTGTTTGCATATATGGAATTTTAGGATTAACGCAACGCACTTTTATTGTACATTCATAGTTTGTAAGTAAAACCACTGATTGCTAAATACTTTATTTATATTTAAGTGTGAAGTATAAACCGCTAATACTCTTCGTGTTATTTGAAATGATAGCAGCTTTGTTACCTAAAGGCGTTGGGCTCCGAAAGGATAACGCATGCTCATATATTGCATACCCCACAATATTATGTACTACGCTGATTGTCTTAGCATAGTTTTATTATCCTTGTCACAATTCTATAAAAAACAACTATTAAAAAATCTATATAAAATCACTAGTCGTAGCCGATAGCGATCCTTCAACTGTACCTAACTAACCGAACGAAATATATTTTTTAAATTTATATGTGCCGCATGCGTCGATTTGAACACCTATCATCGCCCTGTGTTTCGTGTTTCACTTTTCGAATGTTGCTAGTTGCGACCAGTGTGGTCCGACGCCCGTGAGACGGCTCAGCCAATCAAAACGCGCGTACAATCGCCACGTCTCATGGGGCGGACACACACTATGTGATTTTATTCCGATATGTTTTTCACAACCGCGAGCTACTTAGCTTTTCTGGTACACACAATTATTTCAGTATACATGAATAGTTGACCGCTTTAGTTACTTTGGCTGTTCGGGTAAATGCTATAAGTGAATGTGAACAATGGATAACATTTAGTTTTACGTTTATTTAAATTGTGTTGCTAAGGTATGCGGTTATTAACACTGATTCATTGTTAAGCAAGCTGGTTTGACGGCTTTAATAGTTAAGTGGTGAACTTAGTCTTTAGAACATACCCTTTTTAAAAACCTCCCTACAAGGTGTGAATTTCACTGTTTTATAATCTTCTAAACATAAACCGTAACTCAAAAATCAACAGCCAAATTCACACCGTCTCCCAAATCAGTCATTGATTTGCTATCCTCCAAAATGTGTCTTCAACGCCGCACAAACACATACATACTCTTCAATTCATCTCCCGCGTTTCTCTTACTTCCTCTTCAAAGCCCAAATTTATCCCCAAAAAATCAACACACATACGAACAACATGTGTGGCACTAAACACACACTATAGTAAAGTGTGTGCGAGTATGTATGTGTCCGCGCGGTGTGTGTGGTGCGGGTGTGTAAGAGCGTGTGTGTCGTAGATGGGCGGCGTGTACGCGGGCCTGCAGTACGGCGCGTTCCCGCCGCCGCCGCCGCGCGCGCCGTTCGCGTCGCCGCCGCACCACGCGCATTATTTACCCGCCAGCCAGGTGAGTATGCTGTCGGTTTGCTGATGGTGTACATGTGTTTTTTGTTATTTTTTCATTTGGTTAGTAGTAGGGTGTGTAGGGAAATAAAAGATGTGGAACTGTCGTCTGTGTCTTTTGCCTGTGAGATATTGTTAATTAATATTAAATACCTTGTTCAGTCGTTGAACAGTTTGAAAAAGCTTATATTTGCAGGGAAAATATATATCGAGACCAAGAAAAGTTTCAGATTTAGTTCATGTAATTCTTTTTTTTACGTAAATATCAGAACAGTAAAAAGTTGTTTCTAGGGTCTGGTCCCTATCTAACTCCTTCTAAACCACTTCGAATCCCATTCGATTTTCACTATTATTTCAGTTTTTTTCTTTCATCTCTATAAGTCCCCTCACTATTTATTCAACTACCTCCAATATAAGAGTGTTTCGTCACCACAGCGTGAGAGCGGTCGTGTAGAAGCCGTGGGCGGCGAGGGCGCGCTGTCCCCGCTGCACGCCGCCGCCGATATACCGCTGCTGCTCGCTGCCGAGGTAAATAATAATAAAATACAGAAAAAAGAAATAGTAAGAAAAAATATGGGAATAAAGAGTCAATGTTGTTGTGTCTTTGTATACAAACAATGGGTAAAGAAAAGAGGCGAACTGAGGTCGTCGAAAAAATTGGCATTGTAGTGTAATATCAGTGCATAATGAAACTAAAGTTGAGCTTTGAGAATTAATACAATAATAAAACAGAATTTTACATATATACTACTTTACCAAATCAAAACGCCCATAAATGGTGATAATAATATAATTAACTTTAATTTGTATAATTTTATGTTCAGCCCCGCGGTGCTCCCATAGAGTTGATGGCGCCACACCACGCGAGGCACCACGCACTTTCACACCACCATGTACGTCTACAGTATTTTTTTCCTAACCATTTGCCGAATTAAAATTGTATTGTATATTCCAATTTTATTAATGCTAGTGATCTTAGAAATATTTTGAAATGTGAGAAAAAATGGCAAATCTAGTTAGCACCTACAAACAACTACAGTCAAAATTGGGCGCCAAAAGTAGCCGAGATGTATGCTTGAGCACCGTCGATTTGATATTCTATCTTAATGTCTAACAATTAAGTTTAATTTAGATAAAACTTTATCGCCAATCACACTTCTATTTTAGTTTTTCTTAGCAATATCTTTTTACCCTAGAAAATGTATATCAACTCGTTAACTTTCATTACGTTTTATCAATATGCATTAATTAAATTCGTGTTTGGTATTGTAAGGCGGGCGGCAGACGCGCGGGCGGCGCGGGGCGCGCGGCGCGGCCCTACCTGCGACACGCGCCGCGCTACACGCCGCACATACACCACATACACCAGGTATACACACACATGTACACATACACCCTACCTGCGACACGCGCCGCGCTACACGCCGCACATACACCACATACACCAGGTATACACACACATGTACACATACACCCTACCTGCGACACGCGCCGCGCTACACGCCGCACATACACCACATACACCAGGTATACACACACATGTACACATACACCCTACCTGCGACACGCGCCGCGCTACACGCCGCACATACACCACATACACCAGGTATACACACACATGTACACATACACCCTACCTGCGACACGCGCCGCGCTACACGCCGCACATACACCACATACACCAGGTATACACACACATGTACACATACACCCTACCTGCGACACGCGCCGCGCTACACGCCGCACATACACCACATACACCAGGTATACACACACATGTACACATACACCCTACCTGCGACACGCGCCGCGCTACACGCCGCACATACACCACATACACCAGGTATACACACACATGTACACATACACCCTACCTGCGACACGCGCCGCGCTACACGCCGCACATACACCACATACACCAGGTATACACACACATGTACACATACACCCTACCTGCGACACGCGCCGCGCTACACGCCGCACATACACCACATACACCAGGTATACACACACATGTACACATACACCCTACCTGCGACACGCGCCGCGCTACACGCCGCACATACACCACATACACCAGGTATACACACACATGTACACATACACCCTACCTGCGACACGCGCCGCGCTACACGCCGCACATACACCACATACACCAGGTATACACACACATGTACACATACACCCTACCTGCGACACGCGCCGCGCTACACGCCGCACATACACCACATACACCAGGTATACACACACATGTACACATACACCCTACCTGCGACACGCGCCGCGCTACACGCCGCACATACACCACATACACCAGGTATACACACACATGTACACATACACCCTACCTGCGACACGCGCCGCGCTACACGCCGCACATACACCACATACACCAGGTATACACACACATGTACACATACACCCTACCTGCGACACGCGCCGCGCTACACGCCGCACATACACCACATACACCAGGTATACACACACATGTACACATACACCCTACCTGCGACACGCGCCGCGCTACACGCCGCACATACACCACATACACCAGGTATACACACACATGTACACATACACCCTACCTGCGACACGCGCCGCGCTACACGCCGCACATACACCACATACACCAGGTATACACACACATGTACACATACACCCTACCTGCGACACGCGCCGCGCTACACGCCGCACATACACCACATACACCAGGTATACACACACATGTACACATACACCCTACCTGCGACACGCGCCGCGCTACACGCCGCACATACACCACATACACCAGGTATACACACACATGTACACATACACCCTACCTGCGACACGCGCCGCGCTACACGCCGCACATACACCACATACACCAGGTATACACACACATGTACACATACACCCTACCTGCGACACGCGCCGCGCTACACGCCGCACATACACCACATACACCAGGTATACACACACATGTACACATACACCCTACCTGCGACACGCGCCGCGCTACACGCCGCACATACACCACATACACCAGGTATACACACACATGTACACATACACCCTACCTGCGACACGCGCCGCGCTACACGCCGCACATACACCACATACACCAGGTATACACACACCTTTACACATACACCCTACCTGCGACACGCGCCGCGCTACACGCCGCACATACACCACATACACCAGGTATACACACACATGTACACATACACCCTACCTGCGACACGCGCCGCGCTACACGCCGCACATACACCACATACACCAGGTATACACACACATGTACACATACACCCTACCTGCGACACGCGCCGCGCTACACGCCGCACATACACCACATACACCAGGTATACACACACACATGAACATATACACACATGAACACATACACACATATACACACATGAACACATACACACACACATGAACACATACACACACATGTACACATACACACACATGTATAACTCGGTCACATTAACTCGACGCATCACTGGAATGCAAAGCCCTGCATTGAGCGCTGAGCGTCACAATGACGTCATCAACTCCGTGCGTCTAGTTAATGTGACCGCGTAGTACACATACACACACTGTGGTATACACTAAATTGTGTAAGACACTTTGAAATTATGTAAAAAAATAATTATATATGTTGTATGTGCAAAAACCGTAAATAAATAAATAAAATTGTAAGGGTGAAGTAACTTATGATTTTGGTAGGCATATTTAAAAAAGTGTTTTTACAGTTTAGTTTAAGTTTACAAATCATAAACTGCTATTAAAATGTAAACCGAACTATCTAGATTTGGGTTTCGGGTTCGAATCCCACTACTATTAAGTATAAGCTGCAATTGGCCAGAGTTAATTGTTAAACTTAGTTAAAAGATCCAACTTTATTTAATTACGTGCTCATAAAAAAACTATATCAAAATCGTTGGTAACTCAATGTCTTACACATGTACACTAAACACCTCTATTTCAACATTTAAACTGACTTTCTCTATATATATTTTTCTGTCTGTCGATTGCTGTTGGCCCCTGGACGGCATTTACAGTTTCACCGGGCTTGACTATAAATATGTCCACTAATACGTATGTTATTTGTTTCCGTCAGAGCGGCGGCGGCATCGTGGGCGCGGCGCTGCCGGCGCATGTGCAGGCGCAGCTGCATGTGGCTAGTTTACCGCCGCCGCCGCCGTACCAGGTAATGTATACTAATCATTATAGTACTTGCTTACTAGTTAATCCCGGTAAATATAATTAAAAAATACTTTTTTAGTAAGTTAAAAGCTTGGAAAAGGGTAGTAAGCTTAGAAATTTGTGGGGATTATAATTAATGGTGGTTCGATTATTTACTTATAATCGATTTGACCAGAAATTTTGTGGATTAGCGAATTTTTATTTTATAAGATTTTATTGAAGAGGAATGTAAAAAGATCATTCGCACTAAACTTGATACAATTTTTTTCTTGAAACTTAGATTTAGCTTACCACACCTAAGTGTTTAATACGAGACACATTTTAAATAATTAAAACCATTCAAAACCTTTAATTCCATAAAATTACACACTTCAATTTTCCGACAAAAATACCACTACATATATTCTTTAAACCTATCAACATAATATCCCAGCCCAATTAACAAAAACAATCTTTCCACCCCCGCAGGTGTTCCTAAACCTGCTAGCAATGTTCCCGCTGTCCCCCTACACGGAGCCCCGCTCGGAGTCCCCCGCGTCCCCGGAGCCCGAGAATTACGAGGCTCTGCTATCCCTGGCTGAGTTGCTCGGAGAGGCCAAACCGAGGGGGCTGGCCCGGGCTGAGATAGACCTGCTTCCCAGTTACAAGTATACCGATGCTAGTAGACATGGTATGTTGATTATATTATTAAGGGCCGGTTTTTCAATAGTCAGAAAAATTCTATCTGACAGAAAATCAGTAGATTTTTGTTGCATGTCGAACAGAAATACTTGACATAGGTATGAAGTGACAATGAAAACATACCTCTTATTAGTCAGTTAGCATTTATATGACTATTGAAAAATCAGCCCTTAATATAGTATATAATAGTTGTATAATTTAAGTCGGTTTCCCGTGGGAATGAGAAGTTTTTCCCAAGGTGAAAAGTATACTATGGGCTATGCTGATGTATTACCTATGTTACTGGAAAGTTTCATCCAAATCTGTCCAGTTTTTACGTAAGAGTAACAAACATCCTTACATACTCACAAACTTTCACGTTTATGATATTAGTAGGAAGATTATAACTAGGTGAGTCAGCTTGGTGGAAAGCAATTTGAGAGATCAAGCCGAGTTGATTCAAAATCTTCCTACAAAAAATGAAGTTTTATTATAATGTAATATAAGAGGAGAGGTAAGTCTTAACAAAATAAAAGGTTTCCAAAAACATGGTTAGTAGCTAAGCTACTTTAGCTAGCTAACTTAGCTTGTAATTATAACGATGTATAGAAGTTTTCATTGAGGCAAGAAAAACGTAATTTCAAGTTTTGATAAGTTTCAAAAGGTTTTTATCTTAGGTTCAAGGTAATTAGTTCTATTCTAAATGTTACCCAGAAGCGATATTTATCAAAGAGCGACGCTGCGGCCTTTTGTTTTTACCGACGACGCGACGTAGTAGTAAATGACAGTAAATATATTAAGTGAAATTAACATTTTCGAACGAATTTGACCATGAAAGTGATACTAAAGTAAACGCACGGAGGGCGCCACTTCAGAAGAAGGATAAAATTAACGACTTTCTTTGTCATTGAATAATTCGTTTTCAAGAAAGAAAAGTTAAGTTTTGTAAGAGTGTAAGTTAACAAATAAAGTGGAGTGCAATACACCATCGATTTCAAAGTGAACAACAAAAAACTGGAGTGTTCAAATAACTTATTTTGCGTTGCATAAATTCAGGAGTGGAATAAACCGATCAACTGTTTAGTTAGTTACAGCAGTAGTATTTTCGGGTTAGGTTAGTTACTTTTAATATTTTTAAAAGAACTAAATTCTTGAAAACCTGTAAATTCATTGTTTCAAGAATTAATTGGAATTTGTGTTCGTATCCACGGATAATCTTTTGTTATCTACCTGTTGATGAAAATGGCGTGTAATAAAAGATTTGCAATAACCTACCTACAGCGTGCAATTCTTAAATCTCGTAGGCGCTTTAGTAAAACTACCTACATATTTTAGAATCATTAGTGAAGTATTGTTTAAAGATTAAAGTCGGGTAAGGTAACAATAAGTTTCAATACAAAGAAAGGTATTCCCCTTCGATCTGTATCGTCGAATATTACCTGCCTGCTCCTTAGCTGACAGGAAGGACCCGTCCTGTCCTGAATTTAGTCTCGCATTGGTTTTCGAACGAAGTAGACTGCCCTAGTGGTATTTAAAATTCTATAAGTGCTAAATAATATAAATAAGTGAAAAAGTGATAAACTTGTGTTAAGTGTCTAAAAGAACTAAGTGTACAAGTGATAAACGTATTAAGAACAGTGCAAAGATGTCTCACAACGGACAAAACAGACGCAACAGGCGTCGTGGTGGAAAAAATACACCTGTAACACCATCATACGAACAATTCTCATTTCCTGATTTTCCACCACTCACACCGACCATACCTTCTACGCCTGTACTGCCAGCGATCCCAGCTATACCTGGAATATCAGATATCACAGCCTTTGCTGGACTTGCGACATCTTCTCAAGCTATGGATGAACGACTGACGCAAATAGTCACGCCGTTTGTCTCGGCAATGAAAGACTATATTGTAGCTCGTGTAAATCTCAATAACGCCGGTCGGGATCTTGCTCACGGTCTTGTAGACTACGTGGGAGAAACGACAGCTGCTGCGACTACAGCTTATATGCCGATAGTGCCTGCATCATCAGCATATTACCCTAGACAACAAGCAAGTGGAATACCAGAAATGCCAGGCTATAGAATCGTATCGTACAACCCACCCAAAGCGAGAAGAGGACAACGCAATAACCCCATTCAAAACGAGCCTGTAATCCCCCCTGACTCAAAATATTACTACCATAATGTCCCAAGTACTACTGATTCAAGAAATTTAGACACCGACTGGCCAGCACTGCCGGCAGTGTCTTCAAAACAAAAAAATAGAATGTACTCGACCTACCGTTATGAAGAACCTGAACAGACTATATGCGCCGTTCAAACTATGCAAAACGCCTTCCAAAACCTAGCTTTTACTGAACCAAGGTGGAGAAAGATTTACATAAGGAAACAAAAAGAAAACGAACCTACAGAGTTTTTTATTGACAGATTTTGCAAATTTATAGCCCGCTATAAGACTTCAATGAAAGTGACCGAAGCTGAGAAAATAGATCTCCTGTACAATAGGTTGTTGCTAAGTATTCGAGAGAGAATTGATAGAGGTAGCTTGAAGTCGATGCATGATCTGCTTCAGAAGGCTTTGTGTGCCGAGGGCAATCCCAATGAAGGTAGGATTTGTTTATTTGGGAAACATACAGTATACATAATTAATTAAAGCTAAATACAGTAAATTATGCCAAAACCAGTTAAGTTTCCTCAATAAGGTAAGTACAGTTAAGGCAGACAAATCAACTTTAAAAGAAAAAAAAAACACACACACAAAAAACTAAATTAGGTATATAAAATAAAAATCTACAGTAAAAAAAAAAGCAACAACTTAAACTCAATAAAAAAAACAATAATTAGGTATTAAGTTGTTATAAAATTAATTCCAACTAAAATTACAAATTCATTATACTATCTAGGATGATCTTAAAGAGTTTGAATCATGTTTAAGTTATGCCAGTGAAAACTAAAACCACTCTTACTTTTTTCATATCGCAGAAGCGTGTATAATTTTTGTTTTAGTTTAAGTTAATTTTTATTGATGTAATTTTTGTTTTTTTTTTTGTAAAGAACAGAACTTACCAGCATACGTTTTATTTTTATAACTAGCTTTTAAATGCCTTTAACTTTTAACTTGAAAAGCAACAGTATCGTATCTGCAGATATTTTTAGGCCACTCTGAGTCTATAGCGTTTTTGCGCTATTTATTAAGAACAGAATGCTATAAATAAACTTACTATACTAACAACGTTAAGTCGCCTACTTTGCGGTTTGCCCTCTAGTATATAACCTAGATGATTTTAAAGTTAAACTAGTGACCGGCCCACGCTTCGCAATGGTGTAATTTTGCCGGCTTGCTCACGAAATTTGAATTTGAGCTAACTTAAAAACTTTTCTTGATATTTTGGTTTAGGAGGGGATAGCGGACAAACATACAAACTGACACAATTTGCCACTTGGCCTTATACTATGTAATGATGATGATGATGATGTGAAATACCACCGTCGCACAGAAAACCGACGTGAAGTAGGGACGATGTTCCTGCGTTTCGTTCGGTGAGTGCGGTATCCGGTGCCTAAGTTTCAAAGGCCAGCAACACACCCCCAACACCCACAGTGTCGCGGGGAGTCATGGGCGGCGGTGATCACTTGCCATCAGGTGACCCGCATGCTCGATTGCTACCTATATTATAAAAAAAACAATGTATATCTGTTTGTCCCCAGGCGAGCAGACGTCGTGCGTAGTGTGTATGTGCGAGTTCGAGGCGCGCCAGGTGGTGCGCGTGCTGCCGTGCGCGCATCAATTCCATGCGCGCTGCGTCGACAAGTGGCTACGGGTGAGATGTTTATACTTGTCATGTTTACAGGGGTTGTGTATGTACGTAACGTTTTCGTGATATTCACGAATATCATGTCTGAAGGTAATTTCAATTGTATACCATAAAAAATGTATTGTATTTGTATGATTTTCAAAGCGCATGTTTAATTTATAATATTTTTTGCAGTCAAATCGAACATGCCCGATCTGCCGAGGGAACGCATCCGAATACTTCAACAACTGCGAGTGACTCGGCAACACCGAGGTATCGCTATACTGTGTGTTAATGTGCCAATTTCAGTCCGTTGGTAAACTTGTGTGACGCGAAGTGAAGTTAGCGCTGGGACGCTCCGAACAGTGCCACAAAACCAACCTCGATGTGTAACCCACGTGACATTCGCTAAATGACTGGGTAATAATAAAAAAAAAAAGAAAAATGAGTTACCGTTCCCCCATTTCTTAAGGTCCCCGATTGTATTCCTAATCGTGTTTCTTTTAGTTTAATTCCTAATGCGGTTTAGTTTGTTGTAAGTATATATTATAGTTGTCGATTAGTGTTTCTCGTTTGTAGCTGGTACTTCGGCGGCCTTAGTTGTGTGTTTGTTGGTGTGTGGTGAAAATTGACGAGATAAATGTAAGGTAACTCGAATGTCTGCGTTTATACTGAAGTGCATTATGACTTATGTTTACGGGGAAATAATGACGGACGCCGAAATACAAGCATATTGTATTGGAGCAAATATATGTATATTATATTGGGGCAATTTTCAATGAAGTCGTGGATAAAAAATCAGTAACAGTATTAAAAATTTAATGCTCTTATTTCGGCGAGCGTTTTTTGAAATGTGGCCAGTTTTTTAGTTATACTTATGTACCTACAATGATATGCGTAAATTGGGTTAAAGAATGATGGAAGGCTAATAAGAGATGTCAAATTATTAATTAAAACAGATTTGTTATAATGGAGTTAATTTACGTTAAATGTTTCGCGTCAAAAAATATTGTTTGTGTTTTTTTTCGGTACTATGGTTGTTGAGATCGTTTTTTCTTTATGTTGTTAAGGCCGGTTTTCGATTGTGGTATAAATATCATGTTGTGTTTCTGAATATCACGGAAACGTGACCAATATAACAAAAGTATGATTAATTTCACACCTCTGAAAACTGGCTGTACTTATTCTCTTTTAAGATCAACACGTTTCTGCATAGAATGGTGTGCCATTTTTATAATCTTATGTGTGTAAATACAAAATAAAACTATTTTTATGATAGCAAGTGGATTGTCGGTGTCTCGTAATAAGTTTGCAGAAACGTGAAGTTTAAAAAATCCTTGTTTTTGCAATAACTTTCATTATATTTCTTTTATAATTTTATCATTAATACTGTCAATACATTAAAAATATCTCGGCTCCTTGTATAAGTAAAAGAAAGAGACAAATTAACAGCTTTAAGGCAACTTACCAGATCTTCCCTTTAATTGTACAATATCATTAATTATACTTTAATTATGTTTAGTTATTATAATTTTAAGTTACGTTTAGTCTGCTGTTAGTGTTACGTTAGTATTATTGATAATGTTTTTTTCCTTCGTGCATTTTCTTGTCTTGTTTAGTGCTTGTTTTCTCATTTATTATTATATTAGCTGTAATCTTTGTATGGGTGTGAAAAGTAATAATACTTTCTATCTAATTGATTTTGGATCTTGTTAATGTTTTCTGACCTGATAGTACATAGCACTCTAAAATATAGTGATTGCGTTATTACATCCGCCTTTTCCGAAAACAAATTATAACAAGTGGCTATTTTTGTAATTAATTAAATGCACTGCTATTTTAGTTTGGTTGTTTTCTTTTGATTTCCTTGATGCTTCAGTTGGTTATTTTCGTGATTTGTTGATATTTGTCTCCTACTTGACGTATGTAATCGATACCTACGTATTCGTTGGACATATCAAACTAGTGACACGTACCTATTACAAGTAATATGTTGCTTACTTGGAAAAGCCAAGCGCTCAATTTTCTAAATTTATTCAACGCTTGCATTCTGAATGTGCTTTATTGTGTGTTGACTCCGCAAAATACCTAATGTAAACTAGGTATAGTTTATACACATATAAATGTCTTCCTATGTACCTTTATTTAAGATTTGTCCTTTTGAGCAATATCGTACCAAAATGTTTATATTTTTATTGTGCACTTGTAGACATAGCGGTAGGGTGTCGTCACGGTGAAAGCTTTTTTTAAATAGATGTACACAAATTGTCCGTTCCTAGTGTAGGCCCGTGTATATATGAATACAATTTAGCTATTATATCTCACGTGCCGTTTAAAAAGTGTATATTTAACAAAGTATTTTTGCATATTGTATATTTTATTGTAAATGCATTCTAGTGAGAGAACCCTTGAATCTATTTAGTTCCGTTGATTAGGTGTGCGTGAATGTTATATCATTGGGCAAGCGATGTATGTTGTGTGTACATAGTAATATGACTGTTACATGCCTATGTCAACAAATATTATGTAGAGTAATTCTTATTCGTATACGCTGCCGTGTGCCGTTAACTATGCAATAATCTTTTCTATAAAAATAATGTATAAATTTGTGTGTGGTGTTGCCATTTTGTACTAAACCAGAATTCGAATGTGACCTGTGTCTGTGTAAAACATTGTGTCAATTACTGCAATATCATCTTTACAATATTTGCTTGCACAATTTTCAAGAGCTAACATTATTTGTCTTACCCGCCTAAACAACGATTATATCTCCACGGGGCCAATTCTCCGATTTCTAACATTTTCTTGGTCTATGATATCTGCAACGTTTTCATGATATTAACGTCTGCCACGTTTCCGTGATATTGGTGTTATGTGGAATATCACGTAAACATGGAGAATTGACCCTTAATTACCTACTTGAAATCTAACTGGAAGCTTTACTCCTTACGCTTCTGTATTTAGGTATTGTGATATAGATTTTAGCGAACACCTCCAAAATATTAAGATGAGAAATTTATTGTTGGTTAGATTAAAGTAGAACATAGTTATTTGGGTGTAAAAGTACTACCTCCTCATGTCCACTGACACCAATATTAGTAATAAAATCATTTTGTAATTTTAATAATACGTACCAACATTATACGTAGGCATACCTTAAACGCTTAGATTTTAAGTTCCATTTAAAAAATATATAATTTACTATTAAAAACACCTGATTGGTGATTTTGGCTTGCAATTGCAAACCATTAAATTTGCGCACTAAAAATGTCCCGTTGAAGTGCTATTTTAAAGGATATACTTGTATCCAATTTTTTCGGTTCAATTGCGGCGCGTTACGCTAAACATGGTGGACCTATGACATTGAAACTATGAGCAATAATATCTGTAAAGAAAACGAATATGACCTCTAATATTTATATAAGTATATCGAGATAATCTTATGCAAGTAAGTGCTTATGACTTTTCGTCTCGGTAGGTACCAACTTGCCATTTTTTAAAGCCAAACGGCAAAAGCGCCTCAATATAAGAGAGAGAATTCTTCAACGTCACGTTTACATAGATATTATTGTTGGTAGCATTAAAACACAAGATAAAAAGGCAATAAACTTCCTCAACACAGGGTTTTAATATATTTAGCCGCGCTGTCCCAACGAATATCGCAATAATGCTTGAAACAATTTGTATCGTGTTCATAACTCGGTAATATAATGTGTGTGACTTGTGTGATATGACACTACTGCAAATAAATACTTTGACTAGCGTTCGCTTGTTTTATTATTGTTATTTAAACATCCTAAGGTTTGTAGGTACCTATTGAATGAATGTTTCTAATCATCTCCAGCTTCCACGACACGAATGAAAATTAAAACTAGGTAAGATTGTCGATTGAAAACATTCGAGCTAACATAATGCGTGCTTCGCTGAGAAACGATTAGGATAATCATCAGTCGTGGGTTTCCTCACGATGTTTTTCCCTCACCGTTAGTGCGTGATAAACATGTCCATAATTTGAAAAAGACCAAATATGTGGTACACCCTAGCGGGGATCGAACCCGGAACCGTCGGAATAGTAGACCCGTTCCATACATATATACTAACTTTAACTTCGTGGCTATATTTAGATGTCTAAACTACAAATCTATCTTAATCATGATTATTAAATTGGAAACCCTGGCCACTGACGAATCAAACGTCAAAGTCAAACTCACATGTTGATTATCGTGCGGTGTGTGTGTATGGTTGTTTTGATTTATTAATTCGCCACGAAATTGGCATAAATATTGAATAAGTTTGATTGTACACTAGTTAATTTGATTATGTGCTTACGGACTACTTAAAGATAGTATCAAAGTGTTAAAAATGATCCTGGACGACCGAGAAATCGATATATTTGTGGCGAGTCGCATTGGCTCGTTCAAACGTAAGTAATTTGGTTTATTTTGCTGCATTCAACACTAGAATTAGGCATGTTTCATTTAAAAAACTTTCTTTTTGCTTTATTAAACAACATGCTTAGTCTCAATACGATTATCAATTAGAATACCTCTAAAATATTTGAATAGTTAAAGAGGTTATTTTAGTGTAAACATGGTGAGAACCACAGTGTTATCATTGATTTTTGTTTCTTAATTTGTCGTTTTAATCACAACTTTAAAACTCATAGCTTATAAATAAACAATTAACTAAGAATTTTTGCAATCCACAGACATAAAGTATCACACAGACTCTTCAAAAAACAATAAGAAGTGCATAGAAAACTTGATAGAGATAAAATCACTGCAGAAAGATGACGGAGTGTGCTGCATGGAGTGGGCCGATGAGGAAGAGACGGAAATACTGATGGGGAAGAATAATAATCAGGTAAAAACTGATATAGTTTAGTAAAGTACTGGTACCATATTATAAATAGTTGAGTTTGTGAGTGTGTATGTTAGGGGAAATCTATAATACCAATGAACCTCTGAACAAAAATCTTACACTATTAGGAGGCTATATTATTAAATTAAATCATTTATTTTAATAAAATGCCCTAAAGAAATCTTTTCCATTATAAGGCTACTTTCATAAATTTGAATTAAATTTTATTTCCACTAGAGTAAAGTCTAGTAGAAAGCTCATAGTTGTATTATTATATACGAGCAACCCGCCCACGCTTCGCAATGGTGTAATTTTGCTGACATGCTCGCAAACCCTTGCATTTTTACTAACTTAAAAAAACTTTTTCTATACATTCTTTATTTACAAATTTAAATGAATAAATACCCTTAAATATGCAGAATACCGCATTTAAATCCGTAACGTACTTTAAGAGGAGTAAGCGGCCAAAGATACAAACAGACAGAATGAGCAACTTGGATTTATACTATGTAATGATAAAATATTGCCTGAAGTATGAAAATTGTTTGCTTGTAATGTGTATTTCTAAGTAAAATAATCAATATTTTCTTACAGCTTCTCTATTATTCAATCATAATTTATTCACTCAGAAAACTCTCAATTATTTCAATTTCAACTTCAGATCCAGCTATACAACACACAGAAGCATGAATTCACAAAGACCTACCCAGCTGACTTCGGTTCCGGCCACCTCGTCGGCCTGGCCCGGTCCGGTCGTCAGCACATAGCGGCCAAGTCCAATGGCACTGTGCGGGTGTGGACCAAGAAGACTGAGACGCTGGTGGAGACGGGTGGCAAGCTGGATACGATGAGGATGTGTCCTATGGACAACACTCTGTTTGCTACAGGTATACTATTGTAGTTATAATCCTTAGGGCACATTTTTCAATTGTCAGAAAAATGCTATCCGACTGAAAAGATAAAAATGTGTGTTCGATGTCCTTTTAATGTTATTCACAGAGGAAATATTACTATAACTTATTATATGTTAACGTTTGGAAAGTGAGTGTTTAAAAGAGATCACCACTGATCTTTTCCTTGCTAAATGTTTAATGAAAGAAACCATTGTTAATGTTTTATTCATCCTCAACATTCAACACAGGCGGTGAAGAAAACGACCTGAAAGTGTTCTCACTCGCAACCTCTGTCCCCGTCTTCTCCGCTAAGAACGTTGCCAACGACTGGCTGCAGCTTCGGGTGCCGGTGTGGGTGACCGACGTCGCGTGGCTGACGGACCACGTGATCGCCGCAGCCTCCAGACATGGATATGTGAGGTGGGTGGATGTAGATCATCTATGGTAGATGGGAAATGTGTGTGAAGTGGTGAACGGATATGTGAGGTGGGTGGATATAGATGAAGAGGGTGAGTGTAGAGTGGTTACTGGATATGTGAGGTGGGTGGATTTAGATGAGGAATGTGTGTGAAGTGGTTAACGGATGTGTTAGGTAGGTGGGTGTAGATGAGGGGTTTGTTTTTTAATAACACACCAATTGTGTGGCCCTAAAATAAGCGCAGTAAGCGCTTGTGTTATAGGTCCCACACAATGGACTAGGGGAGAACCTAGTTACACCCAGACACGAGCCAATATCGAAAAACCATTTTAACGACATTGGCCCGACCCGGGGATCGAACCCGGAATCATCTGCTTAGCAGTCCGGTGTATATACCGCTGCACCACAGAGGTCGGAATGTGTGTGAAGTGGTGAACGGATATGTTAAGTGGGTGGGTGAAGATGGGGGAGTGTGTGTGAAGTGGTGAACGGATATGTGAGGTGGGTGGATGTAGATGAGGAATGTGTGTGAAGTGGTGAACGGATGTGTTAGGTGGATGACAGTGGGTGTTGAATGTGAAGTGATGGGTGGGGTTTTGATGTGGGTTATGAAGCAATTTTGATTATAGAATTGGGATAAGTGTGTTAAATCGTTGGTAATAAAATAATTACACCCTTCGTTTAGTTCCTATTTTTTTGATGAAGTTTGAACGGTCATAATACGTTATCTTTATGTATAAGTATAAAAAGATTTATCAAGAGCTACGCCACTTTTTCGTGTATGTTAGCATTTTTTGTTTCCCCATACAATAATAATAAAATACTTACAGATTAACAATTACTAACCGTTTTGTATTTTATTTGCAGATTATTTGACACTCGCGCGCAGCGGCGACCTGTCAAAAATGTGACGTTTGAGAAAATGGCCGCTACGTGCATCGCGCCAGCTTTTGATGAGCAGTAAGTTTACCACTAAACTACTTGTATTATAAACTTGCAAAAAAAATTGCAATGTTGTTATGATATAGTATTCTCTGTTTTCAGTCATGTTCTAGTTGGTTTCGGACGGGGACAACTGCATCAAGTGGATCTGCGACATGGTCGTTTGGATAAGGTAAATATTTATTTTTTATTAGTTAAAGAAAAAATGAATATTTATAAAGTTCCATGTGAATTCAATTCTAAATAGGTAGGTCTTTATTTGGCAATATCTTAAGCTTAGCTTCAAAAGTGTTCACGCAATCTAAATTATATATACGCAATATAAAATATTTACAAAGGGGTACAAAGGCGCGGTGGGGCGCTGTCGTCAGTGTGTAGTATTCCCGGGGACAGTCCGCTACTATCACTTATTTTCTGACATTGTCTTACAATATTTACAAAGGGGTACAAAGGCGCGGTGGGGGCGCTGTCGTCAGTGTGTAGTATTCCTGGTGACAGTCCGCTGCTATCACTTATTTCTGACATTATCTTACAATATTTACAAAGGGGTACAAAGGCGCGGTGGGGGCGCTGTCGTCAGTGTGTAGTATTCCTTGTGACAGTCCGCTGCTATCACTTATTTCTGACATTGTCTTACAATATTTACAAAGGGGTACAAAGGCGCGGTGGTGTGTAGTATTCCTTGTGACAGTCCGCTGCTATCACTTATTTCTGACACTGTCATACAATATTTACAAAGGGCTACAAAGGCGCGGTGGGGGCGCTATCATCAGTGTGTAGTATTCCTGGGGACAGTCCGCTGGTGGCGAGCGCGGGGCTCGACCGCAGTCTGCGGGTACACCACGCGGGGACCAAGGAACTGCTGTATAAGGTACGTGAATATTATCCTACTACAGTCCGGCCACCGAGAGAATGCGTTTCTACTTTGAAAGGCCGTCTACTAAATTAACAAAAAAAAAGTCGTCTATTTTGACCCTACAAACAAATAATCCTATCATACTAATCCTACTAATATTATAAACTAGTGGCCGCCCGCGACTCCGTTCGCGTGGAAGTCGGTTTCCCGTGGGAATGAGAAGTTTTCCCGCGGTAAAAAGTACCCCATGTCCTTTCCCAAGTTCAGTTCTTTCTTCATACCAAATTTCATCAAAATCGGTTCAGTGGTTTAGGCGTGAAAGCGTTACAGACAGACAGATAGACAGAGTTACTTTTGCATTTATAATATTAGTAGGTATGTGGTTTTGTAGAAGAAAAAAAACTTCGAAAAAAAAATAGTACTTAGTCGTAAAAGACAGAGAGGCAATAAGTAATTTTAGTACTGCCAATATAAAATTAACGTGTACCAGGACGTTGTGTTCAATTTTACAATGCTATGTACTTAATTTAGAGAAACCAATATACTTGTGTTATTTAAATCTCTGGTATGTGAAAGTGACTGCCATGTTAATTCTAGTTTCGTTTTGTAAGTGTTTTCAGAATCGAGGCAATTTTACTTCCTACTGAAGTGTTAGTCATTCTTTTATGAAGTTGGTATACGTCACATAACTTTTACAATATCTCATAAGTCTTTTCAAATAAGAATTTATGTCCTTATAAGTAAACATCGATAAATATTAAGAGCTCATTGACTATGAAACACTTTGAAAATCCAGTTTTACCTAATATTATTTCCATGCAAATCCTTTTAACTCATTTACCTACACAAATAATTTCTTCCAGCAATACCTAACCTCTAAGCTAAGCTGCCTGCTAGTCCAGACTAAGAGCAGCACTTCACTGAAGAACTCTCCGTCAGAAGACATCAAGGAGGAATCCGGGGTCAAAGAGGAGGAGGTGGTCGACGTGGACGAAATGGACGAGCTGTTTGACAATATGGAGACTGTTGGGTAAGTAATTATACAGTGTGTTTTTTTTTCCAGACTGACACACCAACTGTGTGGCCCTAAACTAAGCGAAGCTTGTACTATAGGCACCACACAATGGACTAGGAGAACCTAGTTACACCCAGACACGAGCCAATATCGAAAAACCATTTTACGAAATTGGCCCGACCGGGAATTGAACCTTCCGCTTAGCAGTCCGGTATATATACCGCTGCACCACAGAGGTCGTCCTTAGGGGAGTCCCCTAGTCCACTGTGTGTTACCTATAGTACAAGCTTTGCTTAGTTTAGGGCCACACAGTTGGTGTGTCAGTCTGGAGATTTATTATTATTATTAAGTTTCAAGTCTTTTTATAAAATGACAATTAGTCCCCTAATTTTCATAATCAACGTAAGTAAGTGATTTCTTGAAGACTTCTTGTAATTTTATTTATAAGTTGAACTTTTACGTAATTAACCTCTTTTTTCTGTTGATGTGGTTTTAACTATAGCTTTTCAGCATACAGTGATTCATTAATGACTTATGACCCCGAAGTGTAGATATGCTCTTAACAATGGAAAGAATCTATTACAGAGAATGTTCTCAGAATCGGGATCAACTGCCCCGATTCCGATAACACTCTCTAAAACTAAATTAAAAATATCGCTGTCACTTTCTCATGCTTTGTATTAGAGCAAGACAGGTACATTGGTTTCACTAAATTTTGTCCACATCACTTGTCTCTGTCTTATGCTATTGATGAGTAAGTGACGGCGATAGTTTTAGTTTAGTTTAGTCTTTCCAGAATTAGGATCAATGTCATGTCATCGAGTGACATTGATCCTGATTATATGACATTGATAGCTAACCTATTAAGGGGTGTATTTTAAGATGATTATTACTAGTTAGTTAAACACTTAACTTCTTTTTTAATATTCCAGCGTAAAAGAACCACCCAAGAAGCGCATCTGTCCCTCTTCCGAGGGCACAACCTCCGTGGAACTGTCCGCTGAAGACGCCATCGCGCAACTCCTGCGCAACACCGAGAAACAGAAGAGAAGGAGGGAGAAGATCAAGCGGGAGAAGAAGAAGAAGAGTGTGTTTTATGACGCTAAATAAATGGTTGATGGATTGGGGCGTTTTATTGTTGGAATTGAGTAGGGAGGCATTTTAAAGTTGGATTTCGGAATGTAATTCGAATCGATCTCGATGGAAAGTTTGTTTCAAGGTCGTGTCTTAAAAAAAATCAAGTTGAAAATGAAAATAATATTGAAGATTTGAGCTGAGGCAGGTTGTGTCTAAAAAATATTCAAGTTGAAATGGAAAAACACTTAAGAATTTGAGGCTTTCAAGACAACTAGGCATGTTAAGAATGCGAATAGCGATATGTGTCGAATAGAAATTTAGAGCTGATCTGATGCGAATAGGTGACGAATAGAAATTTAGAGCTGATCTGATGCGAATAGGTGACGAATAGAAATTTAGAGCTGATCTGATACTCCAAGATCGACTTTTTGTTATAACAAATAGGCAATAAGTAAGTATTTTAGAACTATAAAAGTTTTGGGAGTTACAGTACGCAAAAAAGCCGCAATTTATAGATAAACTTGAAATTAAATACTGTATTGCCACAGAAAGATCCTTTCAAGGAGTAAAAACTGTCAAAATTATCATGTAGACTGTAGCTTAGAAATGTTACTATTCAGCATTTGGAACCGACGTCTTTTTTACCATAATTTATGTCGATACTCCATAATTACCCGTATTTTATTGTTTTTTCGTAACCCTTGGCGGTATTTTACTAAATAATGGTACTGACTCTGTAACATCTACTAAACCGAGCTAAAAAAACTCTTGTGATGAGATTTTAGCAATTTTTTTTTATTTTGCAGCAAAAACTGTTACTTTAGTGCCCGGTGTCCAAGGATTTTTACTTTTACTTTTTGCATTTAAAATGCTAATTTATTAATTTTGAAGTAGGGAATCGATTCGCGTTCCTTTTTCCAGTACCTATCTATAACTTCAAAATTCTTATTTTAAATTGAAATGACATTTAAAAGCTACGTTTTCGTTTAGTTAATTAAAAACGACGGGGCCTACTTCGTTGTCTAAATTATATATCCTATGAATAAAACTCTTGAATGACTAGCAAACTTTATTAGAAAACATTTTATCACAACTTTTGTGCATGACAGTATTTCTTATCAACAAAATTTTGTATTATACACAATAAATTACTAGTTATTAATGGCAAAAACCTTTGTGACAATTGATTTTGTACAACACAATATGTATATAACTTCTAAGGGAGAGTGGAGTTTTGTAATATAAATTGAATCTCTATCGCTTCAACTTAACATTTAATTTTGTATAAATTTTGCTAACAATTTCTGAAAATTCACAGTTCTTGTGAAGCATACATCGAAATAGAATAATCTATTTTACATTGAAAATGTAAAATCAATCGTGTATTTTTTTCTAAACCAAAAACATTTTATACATATTTGAGTTTTTTAAATAAGGTAATGGCATCAGTAATGGACGGCACCCTAGTAATGAACAAAAATTTATAAAAACTTCCAAATTAAGAAATATTGCACATATTTTTATACTGGCAACACTAATCTTTAAACTATAGACATTAATCTGTCAGCTGGCAAGATGTCATCTTCATCGGCCATTACTTTGCAAAATGGCGGACATGTAAACAACACTGTGTCGACGTCTTCAGCGAAATTCATAATTCCTTGTAGAAATAATTAGTGAGGTGAGTAGATGTTTTGTAATTTATTTGTGAAAATCTTAGGACTTACACATTTGATGATGATTATTACGTTTTGCAGACAAATTGTGAATACAAAATCAATATAAATTTATACGTAGCTACTTGTAATATTTTGTCAAATTTGAATGTTTATGACTGGTCAGCGATTTTCAGCAGATTCAGTGATGGACAAAATGTCCAAAATAACGTATCTATGGTTTCATAGCAATTGCCTTGATTTAATTCCGTCATAACGTCTTTGTGGAATATAATGTCTATGGTATTAAAGTATACAATTATTTAGTCATGGACATGGGCGTCCATTAGCGGTATGAATGTCCATCACTGGTTGTTCATTAGTGGTACAGATGTCCAATACAGGTGGTCCATTAGTGGATTTATAAAATAAAACATTTAATTTCTGGAACTCCTGAACCGATCTTTAAACAAATTGAAGGTTATTATAATCCCTGAGTAATTTATTAGGCTGTTTCTATTTTTTTATTAATTACAAAGTTACGTTAAGTTATTTTTATGTCTTTTCTAGCCATGGCACCCAAAAAAAACTATACGCCAGATCAAATGGCTCGTGCCATAGACGAAGTGAAGAGAGGAACAGCTGTGAGTGTTGCTGCATCAAAGTATGGTGTACCTCGCATCACTCTAAGAAATAAGGTTACCGGAAAAAGTCCCATGGTTTGTCCAATGGGCCCAGCCACAATTCTCACGGCTCGAGAAGAGCAAATATTAGTTCAATGGCTTTTTGCATTAGCCGACCGACATTTCCCTATTTCAAGAGAGCAGTTGCTCGACAGTGTCCAACAAATAATAATTAATAGTAATAGGAATACACCCTTTACCAATAATCGCCCTGGTAAGACGTGGTACAAAGCATTTCTAAAAAGACATCCAGAAATTTCGGAACGAGCAGCCCAAAACCTTACAACATCACGGGATAATGTCACTGAACAGCAAATCAAATTATGGTTCACTGAAATCGAAAATTACCTCGAGAACAAAAATCTTAAGCATTTACTGCAAGATCCTAGTAGGATATTTAATGCAGACGAAAGTTCTTTCTTTTTATCGCCGAAATCGGGTCGCGTGTTAGTAAGACGAGGTGAAAAAAATGTGTATACCACATCTGGTAATGAAAAAGAAAACCTAACGGTTTTAGTGACAGCAAATGCTGCAGGTCAATTAGCGCCGCCCATGATTGTCTTTGCTTATGAGCGTATCCCGAAAACTATATCGGATAGCATAGATGATACTTGGGGAATTGGTAGGTCCGAATCGGGGTGGATGTGTAGTAGTACTTTTTATGAGTACTTTACAAATATATTCCACCCATGGTTGATCGAAAACAAAGTGCAACTACCGATCTTATTTTTTTTAGACGGCCATGGATCGCATTTAACCACACATCTTTCCGATTTCTGTGCAAGGAATGGAATAGAAGTGATTGCCTTGTATCCCAATAGTACACATCTCTTGCAACCCATGGATGTTGCCGTTTTCCGACCACTGAAAGTATTCTGGAAGCAGCAGGTCACTAAGTGGAAAACTGAACATCACGGTCAACAGGTTACAAAAATGACTTTTGCGCCAATACTGAAAAAGGCCTTGAATGACATAACAAAGGAATGTATTAGTAATGGCTTTAGAGCTGGCGGTATATTCCCTTTTGGACCGGAGTACATAGATTTTACCAAATTGAATTCCAAAAACAGACTGGCAGACGTCACGGAAGTACAGGCTGTTTCGGCGGAAAGTGTAACTTTCTTCCAAACGTTAGAGTCTGAAATCGTAAAAATATTTACAGATCAAAAGTTAAAATTGTTCAAGAAATGCTTTTTTATGTCGAGATCTGGATTAGAAGATCAGTTACCTACTGAGGACATAGGACTCTATACATTATGGGCTAAATACAAACATATATGCCATATCGAGTTTCCAGCAGATTCCAGACCAGAAAATACAGAACAACAGAACTTTACTCACAGCTATAGTCGTAAACAAACAGTTAGTAAAAGTACGTGCTCTGCAACTAACTCTAATTCCAATATTATGATTGATGACTTGCTGCCACCTTCTGGCACAGTCGAACTACCAACCGACTGTCCGACTCATGTCGAGTTAGAGATCTCTGAACCAAGACCCGCAATTGTAGAAAGTATACCACCCGCACCTACCGAATCTGAAGTCAAAGATCAATTTGAGTCGACCATAAGTACTGACCCGACAGTTGCACTTAATGCGGACTTACTAGACCCTAAACGTTTTTGTCCCCATGATCTAATATCTCAAGCTGGACCTAGCACTTATGATGATGCACTTATGATAGAATCGCAACAGCTTGCATCAACTATAAGTGTTGACCCCATAATGAACGCAACTCCATGTACACCTAATGCTAACTTACTAGGCTCTAAACCTTTTGATATTCATGACTGTACGGAAGAAGACGATATTTTACCTGATGTATTTAATATGGCCTCAGAACAGCTTAAGTTACCTAGTATTAATATTGACCCGACGAAGAACGCAGCTCTAGCTGCACCTAGTGTTGAGTTAATAGGTTCTAAATCTTTTCATCCCAATGACCTAATATCTCAAGCTGGGCAGAGCACTTCTCTTACTGATCCATCAACGCAATACTATACACCCATTAAAAATACCTTAAATAAAGTATTGGGTATAGAAGTGCCATCTCCGTTTAAAAGAAGTCTTTTCTGGCCCGAAATTGAAGACAAGAAGAAAAGTAGAAAGAAGAGAGAAAAACTGCCATCCGCTGTAACAAGTAAAGAGTGGAAGCAATATCATGAAAAGAAAGAAGCAGAAAAACGAAGATTACAAGAAGAAAAAGAAAACAGAGCCAAAGAGAGAACAGAAAAGAGGATTTTAAAAGAAAAAATTGCCGAGGAAAAGAAATTAAAAGGTAGTATAAAGGGAAAAACGAAAAAGTTACAAATATATTCATCTGACGACACCGACTTAGAAATAGAATACGCTGAAAGTGGTGATAGTGAGTGGAATGAAGACAGTGATTCTGTAGTAGAGAATTTGGAACGCAAAAAATATTTCACGTCAGTCAAACGAACTCAAAAAGTAGTTTCTTACAGAGGACAACAAAAAAAACGGCCAAGAAGGACTATTTCGCAAGACCGAAACTCTGAATCGGATTTAGAAAATGCACCTCTTAGTAAATTGTCGGCTTCGAGCAGTAATGTCTTCGTTAAAAATTTAAAAAAGGGTTGTTATGTAATAATCCGGTATGAAGGCGAATATTTCCCAGGAATAATTGAAAACGTAGACAAAAATATGTTTGAAATAAGTACCATGACTTTGTCTAATGGTAATACTTTCCGATGGCCTGAAAGACAGGATAAAATTTGGTACAAATTGACTGACATTGTGGAAAGAATAAATGATCCTATACCACAAAACAAAAGAGGATTTTTTAAAATAGTTGAAATGGAAAAATATCTTCCAGACATTTATTTGACCTAAAACTTTAAATGTCGTAATTTTTATGTTTGTGGTCTACTTTGGACTTATAAGTTAGGAAATGTTGAGTTCGGTCATGTTGATTTGTTAACAGTCCTTAACATATTTCTAGTATCTACTATTAATATGTAGGTACTGATTTAGTGTGGTCATGTTTCACTTTATTATAAGACGAGTATTAATGTTGATTAGTTCTAATGCCAATTTCTTTTATAATACTTGCTATTTGTGATGATAAATGGCTATACTGACTGTTCGATTTATAATTCTTTAATTATTGTTTTCGTCTCATAAAGTTTATTAGAGTTATACAATTTGGATTGCTTTTGACTGATATCGAGGGTTACTATTGTTTTTGTTTCTCTAAGTTATATAAGTATTACTTAATTTCTACCAAAGAATTAAAAATAAACATTGCGTTATAGATAAGTATTATTTTTACTACCCATTTTTTGTCCATCGCTGGAAGTCCATTACTGGATATTGTCCATTAATAGGTGTCCATACTTAGATTATTTCTGTCCATCACCAGCGATTGGGAATAACTTTGGTTTTCTTAGTTTTTTATCAAAACTTGTAACCTTTTATTAATTCCGTTATTAAAACACTATTCCTAAGATGTTATTCTTTTATTTTTTTAATATTACCTTTTAATTAATCTTACAAAAATGATGTAAGGTAATAAAATCGTCTAACTGTTTCTAAAACAGTCCATTACTGATGCCATCACCTTAATTATCAACCATTTGATTAAAAAACCAACCAATTTGCAACTACATATTGATAACAAAAACATTGGTTAGTTTTAACAACTCTAACTTTAATTGACTTGAGAATAATTGTTTCACTTTAAAACTACTTATGCGTGCCTATATATGGCGATTTAGAAACTAATATTTGTTGAATAAATGAATACCTAAGTAGTTACACAGCCAGAATAACTTATTTTCCAGATTCCAAAAATTTAAGAAATTTTTCAAATTAAACAGATGTTACCAAAATAAAAATGACACTATCCTTAAAAGCACATTATTAATATCTATTACAATACTTATTATTTTAAGGATTTTAAGTCCTAACTTATGAAGGCGAAAACGCCGTTATAACTTTGGTATTTAAAATCATAATTGTGATGTTAATTGAATAGCTGCAATCTCTATAATAATTTCATAGGAACAAAAACTTTCTCTAACAATTTCTTAAAATATTTGTACACTAGTTGCTGCCCGCGACTCCGTTCGCGTGGAAGTCGGTTTCCCTTGGGAATGAGATGTTTTCCCGCGGTAAAAAGTACCCTATGTGTTATTCTGATTTATAACCTATATAACTGTAAAGTTTCATCAAAATCCATCCAGTAGTTTTTACGTGAAAGAGTAACAAACACCCATACTCACAAACTTTCACGTTAATAATATTAGTAGGATTGTGAGTTATATAAACAAATGACTTTTTTTTATTTCGACAGACCCTACGTATCGTTACGTATGGAATTTACAACTAACTACAATATTTACAATTAAAGAAGATGAAATTTAATATCAAATACTTATTTTCACTAAATAAAAAATGTATCTGACACTATTTTATTTCAATTTTTATAATTGTCTAAATTACCTATTTGATAGTTAAAAAATCTAACAAAATTTGACCTATTATTAGCGCATCACCTCTTGTAGGCAGCTTTTCTACATCGATCCAAACACTTAACCAACGAATATTTTTTTTTTTTTTTAAATAAGTTTTTTCATACAAATTTATTAGATGCCTCTGAACGGTCAAATACTCTACGCGCACAGAACTGGCGGCGGCGTGGCGGGCGCGCGGGCGACGGGGGGTGTGTAGTCCGGTTTCTTACTTCTTACAAAATACAGAGTAATAAATAACAGAGCGCGCAAATTTGTTTTTGTGTTAATTATCAAGTTTTGCAAAAAGTCGTAGAACAAATGTTATTGGGATTGATGTAGGGAAGCCGCCTGCATACTCTATCCCATCGCAAACTATCTCCGAGACAACTTTTGACAGATGTCAACCACTAAACCTTGAGTTATGTACAGTCGATGCACAAGCGTGTAAGTCTGTGTTTTACAAACTAAACTTTGGCATCACTGAGATGAGAAACTCGGCAGGAACTTCCGGTAACTGCTTTGGTCGTCGAATAGACTTCTGACGAATATCACCTAAATAACAATAAAAAATATATAAACAATAAATCATGCTGTACTACAGCTTATAGTTAAAACTTTAAAATAGGCTAAAATATTTTAAAAGAAAATTCAAGGTCAATGGTACCTAATCTTCAGAGTAACATTTATTGAGTCATTAAATTGATTACGAATTAATAATGCGAATTTATATTATGGTTAGAGCCAATGTATTTTTTATTGTAAATTGGTCTGTCGACCTTTATTTTTTGATAAGCCTTTCAAATATTTTACATTAAAATTAATTACTATCACATTTGGACAACCAAAATTGAATATGCTATATCAAATACATACCTACAGTTAATACTCGTATGTATACCGAAGTACTAATAGAAGGAATAATAGTGCTTCACCAGTTACTTAATATTATTTGAATTAATAAAAATTATGATTATCCTAAATATTGAATGTATGCCTATACTTACTTGTAGACACCCCACCATCATCATTAGGAATATTTGCCAAATTGACCATGTCAGCACCCTGCGAAACAAACGCAAACCACTGTAATTATTGAAATCAAATTTATATAACAAAAAATTGAAAAGTTTGGCCTCTAACCACTTTTGATTTTTAATTGGATGTTTACAGCTATAAAAAAATACTATCAAAAACATATAGATTGGTTTAATGACTTAGTTTTTTTATTGAGAAGTAACTTTTTGAAACTTAAGTAAGTGTTACCTATAGCAAACATCCTCGGCCAGGTTTCTATCCCTGGCCTCATGTGCTGAATGGAGCTCCTGCAATCGTCTGGCGAGCGCTATCTGCTCTTTGACTCTGTTCACCGCCTCTGATATGTCTCGCACTCGCATCATGTAGGACTCCACGGAGTTACCTGTAGGCAATGGATCACATAGTTTAAATCAGGTCGCCATTTGCATCTATTTGCAATCTGTTAGCTCTTTAAAAATGCTTTACGGATTGTAATGTGATTACAATCCATTCTTTCAAGAAGATTTTAAATTTAAGCAAAGTCTAAAAAAGATTGAACTAATAAGGGAATTTTCTCTATACTCTATCCTTACTACAGGGGGTAGTGTGAGGCAGTAGAGTTGGTTCACTTAACGTATTTTAAGCTCATAGTTGAGTGAACAAACTGCATGGACAGAGTTGAACCTTTTGACAGGAAGTTACCTTACAAAATCTTTTGTAATCAAAAGTTTTAAAATTAACCACCCTTCTGTTATAAAATTAAGGGAGATAAAGGTAGGTGATTGTTCACTTAAACTGTATTGAAGGAAGAGGAACTTTAACAGTAAGAATAAGCCATGACATGTCTTGCCATGTTGCCTTAAGGCTGTGCAAAGATGTGACTAAAGAAACAAATATGCGACTGTACTGAAATTGTATCTAAGCACTCTTTATACTTCACATATATTATAAATATTTTTGTATGATAAACAAAAAATTCACCTAAGTAACATTATAGAGCAAATATTTGTGACCAATTTTATCCTTTCTCTAAGAAACAATAAATATTAATTCAGAGTTTAACACATACCCATCTCCATTTCCTTTTCATCGTCATAGTCTTGATCCTGTTCTTCTGATGCGGAGGTTATCATGAGATCAAAAAATACCTGAAACAAAAGTGGAAAGTTTTTCATTGTAATAAGTAAAATTAAGCTATGTGTCCTCTGTATCTCAAATGAAAAACAAAATATAAAAAAAATGTTGTATTTAATTTTTTGAATATTATTGTGGATATGACTTGAAACAGATGAAGATATTTTATATTAAGAAAAATGTGTTAAACTATAAACTAGTTTATTTCATCAAAAACGACTTTCCATTCAACTTTGTGAACTAATAAAACTATAAACATGGAGGAAAAAATAGGGGCTCACCGTCTTGGTGCTAAATGTGCTGAAAGTGTTGTCAAAACAGAACTTATAGTCCCCATTCTGTGTGGATGTGTGTCTGTGTGCGTTCTCAGCTTTCTTATAATCGGACACTATGACCCGACCCGACGGATCTTCCAATTGAAATGATATGTCCAATTCACCATGTGATGAATCTATTACCTGTTAACAAAAATAAAGAAGAAATGTAGCGGAAGCATGAAACAGTAAAACGACGTAGTTAGTTATTTTATTACCTGATATTCCAAATCAATTAACTGTGTTGGTGGTACTTGGTGGTAAAAACAATCAATTTTGCCGGCTTGCACGGTAAATGTTAAGTCTTTTTCGAATGCTTCAATATAAGCGAATAAGAAAGCAAATATGACTATCCTCATTTTGTAAAGAACACAAGTTATTTTAAGCAGTGTTTGGGGCAAACAAAGGGTAAAAATAGAATTCATTGAAAAAAACGCGAACTATTTTGGGAAAACAAGCAAGCCGTGCGAGCGATTTGACAAGCGGTCGAAAATTGACTTTACAATGACAATGTCATTGTGACATTGACAGTGAAAATATGAAAATACTTGATTGAGCTGCCAACTAAAAGGATTACTAGTACATTTAAGGGGATTTGCAAATTAAAAATGTTTAAATACTTTCCAGTAGCACTAAACATACTTGAGAAATCTTAGAATGTCATCATATATAATATTTTTTCTACTACACTTTTATAATAGTTTTTTCTCGGATGCTTTTTACAGTTCCTAATAATTTCCTTTGTATCCCATCTCATCCATAGTCAATAGAGGAGTATTTTATTCCTTGGTCCGACCTACCTATGTAATATTTATAATCTGTGTTTGACATCCTGCGCAAGCGCCGATCGACCTATTTATTTACAAGTTTTTCACAAAGTAACTTTCGTGTTGTTTATTTGACAATGCTATTAAATATTAAAGTCCACTAGAATAGTGACAATAACTTATGATGGCTAATCCGGCTGGATGTTCAAACGACGGCATAGTCCGCAACAGTGCTCTAAGTTTTGTGCCAACTTCTCCAGTTGAAGGAACCTCAGACAATGCCCCAAGATTAGGAATTCAACCACCAAGTAACGTTCCTTTATCAGAACCAATCAATTTGGGTATGTAAATTATGGGTTTTAAATTTAAATCACTATCCAAACACTTTAATTTTTTTATATTTTTTTTATTTTCAGAGAGACTTGTGCCTCCTGGACTAAAAGCTCTTTATGATGTATGTTCAGCTTTATATCCGGATCAACCTAATCCATTACAAGTGACTACAAGACTCAAGTATTGGTATGTATTGATGTGTAGGTACATCAAACAGGATATTAGTACAAAAACACCTAAGTTTAAATGGTGAAGACTATCATCTAAAAACTATATTGAAGACACAAAATACAAATTACTAAATGTGTATACTGCTTTTGTGTCTTAATTTTAAGTAATACAAGCACCATATAATGGAGTTTATTTCAATTTTCATAGCCAATGCAAGGCCTAATTATTATTAAGTGAAAGATCATGGGTGTTTGAAAAAAATCTGCAACATCAAAAGTAATAATTATTAATCAATTAACAGGTAAAAATCTATTAAAATCAGTTTAATTTCAGGTTAATAATAGATATTGTTTTTAACTGAAATTTTATTATGATTTCTATTTGTTTCAGGCTGGGTGGTAGTGATCCATTAGACTACATAAGCATGTATTGGAACCCGGGGTCACTGGAAGAGAACATTCCCCCGCATTGGCATTACATCAGGTAAAGTTATAGTCCTCTTTTATTCTTTGTATTAAGCTGGCATATTTTTTTGGTAAACCAACTTAAGTATTTGGTACTTAAAGCTAAGAATATAGAGCACACACCGCTTGCTATATATTTTTTTAATAGCAAAGTTTACACTTTTTTTGTTTAAATAAAATACTCAGGTACAGCACTAGAACTTTATAAGTAGTTAGGTTTATTATAGTTCTAATTATTTGTAGAATATAAAATAATGATGTGTATTAACCGCAATATTTTTTCCAAGAAATTATTTTAAAATAAAATTTTAGAAAAAAATATTATACCTACTTTGTTACAGTAAAAAAAAACTATCTATTTGTTTTTTAATTTCAATATCAAGTAAAATAAATGGTTAAAATTTAAAAAAAAAGAGTAAATACTATGTGTGGTTTTCTTGTGTGCAGTTTCGGTCTCTCCGACCTGCACGGGGACGGGCGCGTGCACGCGGGGGGGGGGCGCCGTGTCGGGGCGGGGCGTGGAGCTCACGTGGCGGGTGGCGGGGGGCGGGGGCGCGGGGGGGCACGCGGGGGGGGCGCCGCCGCTGTGGCCCCCCGCGCTGCTGCAGGCGCTGGCCGGGTACTTGATGAATACTGGTAAGTAGTTTTATTGACAGTTGAAGTCTCTGCTGAAAGTTGGAAGGTCAAGATTTCTTAAGGATGGGATGAAAAGAGTTAAATAATTGAAAATTTAAATGTAATAACAATGCCCTTTTTCTTTTCCTACAATAAAAAAATACATTGACATTTTGTTATATTTCAAACTTAACTGTGCTACCGATTTTATTGGTTTTAACTTTCGTAAAGTAACTGTTCAAAAAGAACTTTAAAGACATTGTATATTTTCTTTCTAGAGGCCCCAGTACATAGTATAATTTAGCGTACATTTTTTCAAATTGATCTGAATTCTGAACGATGCCATGTCACCGCTGGAAAGTATGACACTTATAACTCTACCATAATCTTAAACTGTCTGTGACACACATGCTATTAAATTCACATATGTATTACTATGACTAATAATCAGTATAAAACTTTTTTTCTACCAAGTCACCTCATTTCGGCAAATATTAATTTCTCCACAGGCAACACCTTCCTCCCCGGAGACCACATATCCTGGCACTCTCCTATAGACGGTGGTAACAGCAAACTGAAGCATTTGCTAGTCACTGAGGATCCGAAACTTGGTACCGTTAACACTCCGCATGGGACAGTCACGTTTCTACAGGTTAGTGGTAATTAAGGCCTTATTTGTTAGAATATAAGGCATATAATAGTTAGTAAATTTAAATGTATTATTTTACAATTCAGTGATAGTTTCTTCTAGGTTTGTTGATGGGAAGTTTTATATAAAAAATTGAGTTTATTAATTTTTAATGACTCTTCTATCACCAATTCAAATTAATCCGAGAAAATTTCAATGTCAATCATACTAAAATATAACTATTTTCAGTTAGTAGGATGCACGGGCCGAGAGTTGAGAGCCGCACAAAGAACCAGTGGATTTGAGGTTCTCAAACATATAGCTGAAGATCCCAAGTAAGGCACTATTCTTAAATTTTCATTTTGACACGTTATTACTACTGTCAAAATTACTGTTTTTTTTCTTATTTTTATTAGGGTTTGTTAAAGTCGTTTTTGGTTAATTTTATACTAATTCTTGATGATTTAAATGATGAATAAATTGCTTGGTCTTTCTTTATTTGTTAATGGTTTAACATATCCTTGGTTTCTTGTATCCTTCTTATTACTATTTAAGCTTTTTAACTATCTTAAACTTAATCGTTATATTTACTACACAAAGTAATAAGATAGTTTTTCATAAAGATTTAAATTGAAGTATCTAGTACGAATCATTTAGAAAATGCTCTTAAAATAACGAAAGTTCTGTATTCAAGTTGCTATTAACTGCATTCTTACTTATATATATCTTGCCCCTACTTATCCTACTAATATTATGAACGTGAAAGTTTGTGAGTATGTATGTATGGATGTTTGTTACTCTTTCACGTAAAAACTAGTGGATGGATTTTGATGGAACTTTACAGTGATATAGGTTATACATCAGAATAAAACATAGGGTACTTTTTACCGCGGGAAAACTTCCGAAAACCGACTTCCACGCGAACGGAGTCGCGGGCGGCCACTAGTTATATTATATTTATTTATTTCTCCAGCTGCGGCGGTCCCTGGCTCATAACCACCACGTCCCGCTCTAAGTGCGCCAGTAAGATAAGCACCAGGTTCGACTCCCGGCGCGCTGCCGACCTCGCGGGGGTCTCTACTTTCCTGTATTGGGAGGAGTGGCGGCGGGTGAGTGGTTCATTAGATTGATTATTGAGATGGTACTGTCATGGTAATTTAAAAAAAAACACAATTATTCAGTGAATAGTTAAAAAAAATAAACTTATGGCGGTCGGAAATTTTAAGCGCTCTATACGCATTTTGGTAAATATATTAAATGAGAAAATATATAAAAACAAATTCGGACATTTTATTATTATGTGTCAAAATCTAATTATAATACCTATTCAATTTCAGTATAAATGAAACGAATATGTCGTAAGATTTTTTTTATCTTCAACAAAAATATTTTTTTTTATCTTGCAACTTCAACTTTTTGTAACTTTTACTGCTATTTTAATGTAACTTTCAAAATTTACATAACTGTTAGTTCAGGAAGGTAAAATATAAACGGATAAACGCGTAATAATCCATCAAAATAAATTTAGCTTCATATTATTATATTCATATTTATGAATATACTTATTTTTATCTATTTATTATTATTATCTATATAATGTTTATTTTTTGACAGTGTCCACAAGAACTTCAGTCGCAATCAGAAAGCATATCTCCGTCTGTAGAAAAACAAATTAAAGAAACTTTACAGCGGGGACTCAGTAATATGAGCACTGATCGAAGCACTCAACGAGAAGGTACCTAATAAATATTGCTACTTATTCGGTTTTCTGCAGCTTCAGATGATTTATCTTTAAATAGAATAAATTAACGTTTTTTGTTTGTTAACTTTTATTTTTTTTATTGGCGAAATGATTTTAAATTTTGACAGCTTTTTTGTCAAAATCCAGATATAATTTTTAATTAAAAGTTTTTATTCTAAAATCATTGATTTATCTGCGGTGCAAGCATGGAACTTTTGACGTTAGTAGACAATAAGCAATGCGATGATGATGCCATGTCGATGGTTCTCGCTACTTGGAAGCATGGATCTCCGCTCGTTAGCTCTTACCAAGGAGTGAAAGAAATTTCCCACGTAACGAATTTTGAATGTTGCCATTCATTTCGATGGGTTATTGGAATAAAGCTGCAATCGACAAATCACAATTTTACAGGAAAAAAGATTTACGTAAAATCTTGAATAATTCCAAAACTATGAGGCGTATCGGAACGGGGGGTATATCAAACAATGCGGTATTTTTTGCTGAAGTGATTTAAAGTGTCCACAAGATTATTAATACTCAAAAAATAGCAAAAAAACGTAAAAATCCATATTGCCACTTCATGCATTGAAATAGGTTTCTGTAAGACTCCATTGTGGTTTTATTCCGGTAAAAAGTGCGCATTCAATCAAACAGCAATAGTATATTACAGCGTTGTGCGTTGATCTGAAGAATGAATGGCGCATACAGTAATAGCAGTTTGCAATGATGTTACAGGAATTTAATTATCGACTTAGAAAATGTACTCACGAATGCTGTATATCAAATGGATATGGTTGTATTGGAATAATCACAAAGTTTATCAATATTACAGCATTAGAGAAAATATAATGAATATAGTAGTGCAATTTCTTTGTAAATAATCATATGATTTGTCTTGTATACATGAATACGTTTTATTTGGTTTCATTTCACTTTACACTAACTTATCTTACAATATTATTTTAATAACAATAAAAAAGCGATACGAGTGCTTACTTCCTATTAACTTATCATAGGTTTGAATCAGAACGTTAACTTTTTGTTTTACCAATAACTTTCTTCTCACCCAAGCATAAACCGACAAACTTCTGTGCTGTAGTAAAATCAGAATGATTACTGTTTTTTAGACTCAAAAGATTTAGCATTGAGACGTTAGGCTAGCTGGAGCATATGAGTAAATACATCGATGCCAGAGCCATTTTCCTAATATTTACCGAGTTCCAGTCCTAGTCCGATAACAGAATTAGGGAAAATCTACCACATTTACTATTGAATGATTTTTATTTAAATTTAAATGAAAATTATTTGGGTATTATTACACTTTTCTCTACTCCAACTTATATACTTCGTAATGAACTATTTTTAATGGCGACATTCACCTACAGTCGTATTTGTATTTAATCCTCAAAAACATTACTTCTACCAGTAACAATGACAGAATTTGTATGTCATGATAAAGCTAAAACTCGTCCATCTAAATTACCTGAAATAGAGCTTACATCATTTGCGCATAATGAGAAAACATTTCTACAACCTTCTTCTACGAGAAGCCCTACAAGAAATGTACCAGCCAATGTTTAAAATGTTATTGCCATAGTTCCTGACGCCGAGCAATCTTCGATTGGCTGCCATTAACTAACTGTAAACTATCCAAATGGACAGAATATAACAACAGAACTTGAGGCAATGTCATCTCATCCAGTATTAGTAACTGAAGCTAATATAAATCCTAGAAAAAGAATGAAAACAAGAAAACTGGTCTAAAGAACAAATAAAACATAGAAAAAATACGGATGAGCAGCCATAAAAACAGATGAGAGGTATTTGCAAGTGCAAACTGAAATGTTTTGAAAAATTTCACGCGACAAGAGATTTGAATTACACTGGCCTGCAAAACTAAGTAGTACACTTTTAAAATTTGCTATCTAAAGTATTGAAGCTAGAGATTTAAAATAAAAAACGTTTTAAAGGAAATTTTATCAGCTTTCTTTAATAATACAGTAAACTATACATTTATAACATTTCTAATACAAAAAAAAGATAAAACAACAAAGGCATTTCTGTCAAAATAAATAAACGTTTTAATAACTGGTGTTGCCTCCTCGGACTCTGACTATTCCAGTCGGTTTGGCATACTGAAGATGTGGTTTCGGAGCCGATGTTGAGGAATGTTCTCCCATTCTTCTATTAGGGCCTGTTTTAGTGCTCTGAGAGTGGTAGGAGCTCGTCCCAGGCGTGTTCAATCGGATTGAGATCAGGACATCTTGATAGCCAAGCCATTACGCTTCACAAATATACTCTTGAACAACCATTCGGGCATTGTATTGCATCAGCATCGACCCGTCTCTCATATTTGCTACATATGGCCCTACATACTCATTAAGAATCTCTTGGGCATATCAATCACCACGCAGCGTCCCGTTTTCTATAGGCACTTAGTCTGTGCTACCCACAGCAGGTATGCCCGCCCATACGTGTACGCTGCCTCCAACGTAATGGACTCTTTCTGAGAAGCAGGCTTCTATGTAACGCTCACCAGGTCGTCTGTAAACATTCCTCCTCCCATCTGAAGTTTAGGGTGAGAATCGAGACTCATCTGTGAACAAAACTCTTAACCATTTTTCTTCGTCCCAGTGTAAATGTTTACAAGCGTACTGTAGTTTCGCTACATGATGCCCTCTCTCGAGTTTGGGACCACTCGCTTGTCTACGGGGTTTGAGATTGGCTTCAGCAAGTCTTCTTCTCTCTGTTCTATAACTAATGTAGTCCATTCGGGTCTGAAGAAGCTGTTTCTGCACTTCAACTGCATTTCTTTCACAGTCATTTCTTAACACCGTCGAAACAATATACCGGTCTTCTCGGGTACTTGTGCACCTGGGTCTTCCATTACATGATCGCCTCAGATCTTCTCTTCACGTTCTGGACCGTTCGTAAGGTCACAGCTGCAATTCTAGCAATATGACGCATGCTGATGCCCAGTTCTAGGAAAGTCATGATTCTAACACAATCTTCGAGTGAAAGAGGCATGGTGGATAAAGTTTATTGCTGTTACCTTACTAAGTAAGAATTGTAAGGAAAATAATAGAAAAAAGAAGTATTTTTTAAGATATCGAAAGCAATAAGTATGAGGTAGGTGTTAGACACGACAAATCTTAGGTACTTTAACGCGGACACGTAAAACAAATAATATCAATGCCGTGGGTTCTGATGAACTTCCACATGCTCAATTGTTACTTAACATTATCAAACATTCTATAGAAAATTGTTACCAGCTACTTACTGAATCTATAACTTTGGAGGTAAGTCATCAGAAGCATAATATTTTTTTTGTTCCTCTGCCTTTTTCGGCTTTTTCAGCTTATACCTTTTTTCCACTGAAGATACGAAACTTTAATAATGTAAAAATATAAAAAGTAAGTCACAAATTTACAGTATATTATTTTTTAATATCATGGAAGAAAACCATATTTAATATTAACGAGTGAACATTTTAAATACACGTACAACAATGTTTATTATAAATCTTTATAAAAAGTTTATCTCCGGGAACACTGCCGCAAGGCCCATTGCTTGTAGAAGACTAAATATTTTTTTTTATCATTGGACATAAGCCCATTATTTGGGTAAACAAAAATCGAGTGATGAACGTGGAATAAACAATCAATACCCATACGACTTCCGGTTTGCGCGCGGGAAAATTGGAAGTGAAAAATTTTTCGTGAACTTAAAAATTCATTTAATTCTTTCAATTTTGTTAAATAGTGTACATTTTGTATATATTTTTAATAACTATAGTATAGAAGCTTAATTTTTATTAAAATGACGTCTCGGGCGAAACGCAAGAAAAAGAAGGAGGAGGCAGTAATATCAGGGGAAGACTCGCTGCTTTCGGACTCCGACTCCATGCACAGTGACTGCAATTCAGCTAAGTCCGATCCATATAAAACTTATTTCGTTCCCGATTATACACGTCGGTATCCTGAGGATTCTTCAGCTACAGATTTCGTTGTCTTCTTGGAATCAAACGATGAGTCCAAACCTATTTCAACAAGAGATATGATTTCTTTATCATCAACATTAAAGAAATATATAAAAGGCATAAAATATATGCAAAATCTTAATAAATACAAAGTTACAGTTCATTTTGACCGTGCAAATTTGGCAAATAGTTTTCTTAACAATAAGACTTTGTTATCAGAATATAAACTCAAAGCAACTATTCCTGCAAAAACTACTGAAATTACTGGTGTTATTACTAATGTGCCCATTAAATGGTCCAATCAAAAAATTTTTGGAGTGATTAATAGTAATAAAAAAATTATTTCTGTTCGGAGAATTCAAAGGAAGGTTAAAAATGAACAAAACTTTGAATTACAACCGACTAAAACAGTAATCATAACTTTTGCTGCCATTTATCTTCCTGATCATATTGATTTACAAGGCTGGAGGTTTCCAGTTAAGATGTACATTCCACCTGTAAAACAATGCTTTAAATGCCTACGGTATGGACATTTGGCTAAGTACTGTAAAAATAATGTTAGATGTTCAATATGTGGAGATGCACATTCTTTTAAAGAATGTACAGTACCTAGGGAAAAGGCTACATGCTGTCACTGTAGAGGAAATCACATTAGTATATCTGCTGAGTGTCCTATTAAAAAGAAAAAAATTAATGATATTAAAATTGGTTTATCCTCTTTGTCTTATGCTTCAGTTGCAAATACAGAGAGTTTTCCAGCCTTAGGACAAAAGTTTGACCTGCTCAGTCACTTGAAAAAAGATAATAAATCTTTGAATTTATTGGTTGAGGCTATTGTTAAAATAATTACATTAAATAAAACCAAGGAAACTTCCATCAGTACTAAAAATATTTTACAAATATTAAGTGATATTTATGAAAAGTCATCTGCTAATAATCCATCCTAATGGCTCATTTAAAAATAGTTCAGTGGAATGCTCAAAGCATTAAAAGTAATAAATCTGAATTTACATATTTTCTTTATAGTAATGATGTTGATATCGCTTTAATAAGTGAAACTTGGCTTAGACCACATCATACCTTTAACATAAAGGGATACACAATAGTTAGAAATGACACTGGTAATACACATAATGGAGTTGCAATAATAATTGAGGAGCTGGCGAACAAAACCGGACTTGTCCACTACTATTCAAAAAATGTTTTTTTTTCGAATTGTGATGTCTTGACCTAGTTTCGTCGATCCCTGTAATACATTGCAATCAAAACCGGCTAGAAGTAGGCAAAAAAGGCTTTAAAAAGTAAATTTTCATACAAAACCGGACTAGTCCGATATCCAACACAAAGATTTTAAAAAATATATATATTTTCATTCTAAAGCGGATTTGTCCTGTAATGTATTCATTTCTTCAACACATTTTCAATCAAAACCGGAATTGTCCGATACTAACAAAACCGGACTTGTCACACGTTTGCAGTCACAACCGGATAAGTCCACCTTTTTCAAACAAAACCGGTTTAGTCCATTTTTATTTCTTGAATAACTTCCAGAATATAGAAGTAAATAAAAAATAGGTACCTCATGCAACAATAGAACTAATCCACCGACATATCCTAATGCAATGTAATGCTATTAGTCACCTTCATATACTGAACTTTGTTTTTTAGCTACCGTGTAAAATTTATTTTCGTGGACTAATCCGGTTCTGTTCGCCAGCTCCTCAATTCATAACAAATTACAATTCTTAAAAATTGATACTTATTTTGATGATTCCTTACAAAATGTTGCTGTACAGATAAAAATAGGTGGTAAATATATTTCATTTGTTAGTGTTTATTGTCCTTCTAGGTGTCATTATTCAAAATTAAAATTTTCAAAATTAATTGATAGTCTTCCAACTCCAGTCTTTATTGCTGGAGATTTCAATGCATACCATACTTCTTGGGGTTGTCAAAAAGTGGATAAAAGAGGTGAAGAAGTACTAGATTCTTTTGATGAAAATAACCTTGTTCTGTTAAATTCAGGAGAAGTCACGACTGTAGGAACTTCGTCCTGGAGACCAAATGGCTTAGATCTTTCTTTGGTTAGTCCAGCTTTATCATGGGATTGTGAATGGTCTGTTCATGATGATTCCTTTGGAAGTTATCATTTGCCTACAATTACTAAACTTCTGTTGTCTCAAACTCCAGTTATATCTTCAGAACATTGTGTTCACTCTCAAAATGTCAGTAAGAAATTAAACTTGAATTTAGTTAATTGGGATTTGTATGTAAATATTGTTAATACTTCGTTGAATAGTTTTATGATTAATTCTGAATGTTCACTAGAAAGTTATTTGCAGTTTTGTGATATTTTATTGGCATCAGTTGAAAAATCTATGTCACAACAAAAAACGAAAACAAAGTCTTGTTGTCAATGTCAAAATCTTTGTCATTTATGCTCACGTTCCGTTTCAGGTTTTAGGGCAAAAAGGGCAAGACATTCCGTTCCTTGGTGGAATAGCAAATGTGCAGATGCTGTTAAAAAATGTAAAGATGCTTTTGTTGCTTTCAAAAATGATCCTTCTGTAGAAAAATATTTGCTTTTTAAAAAAAATCAGGCTTCTAAGAAATTGACTATAAACTTTGAAAAACAGAAATCTTGGCAAGATTATTGCAATTCTATAAATCGTCTTACTCCAATTTCTCATGTCTGGAATAAAATACGCAGATTTAACAAAACTTTTGTTTCTAGAAGTGAAAATGATCATTGGGTAAATAGTTTTTTAAAAAAATACACTCCAGACTATGTCTCGAAACCTTTTACTTTTGCAGATAACAAATTTCATAGACAAAATCTTTCGTTGCTTGATCCGTTCACAATTTCTGAACTTACTGCTGCCATAAAATCAAGAAAAGATACAACTTGTGGTTTAGATGGTATTTCCTATAAAATGTTTCGTCTTCTCAGTCATAAAAATCTATGTAAATTCTTGATAATTTTAAATATTTTGTTTGAAAATGACTTAATACCAAATCAATGGAAAACTGATTGTCTGGTCCCTGTACTGAAGCCAGGGAAGGATCTTGATAGTCCAGATTCTTATCGACCTATAGCGTTGTCCTCTTGTGTTGGTAAAATTTTTGAGCAGCTGCTCAAACAACGTCTGGAATATTACATCGAATCAAATTGTATTCTTCCTAGTAATCAGTTTGGTTTTCGGCGTGGACGCTCGGCTAGGGAAAGCATTGCACATTTGTTATTAGATGCAAATAAATCCATAAAGGAACGGAATTATCTTGCTTGTAATTTTTTCGATGTAACAGGAGCCTTTAACAATGTAGGTTTAGAAACGCTTGCTAATATCTTGCTATCACTCAGAATTCCAAAAAAAATGGTTCTTTGGATATATAACTTTCTAAATGAAAGAATGGTCTATGTTAAATTGGGTAACAACTTTTATGGTCCACGTAATTCCTATAAAGGCGTCAATCAAGGCGGCATCTTGAGCCCTCTACTGTATATAATTTATATTCATAAATTGAATGAGATATTAGGCGCAAATGTTTCTAATTTGCAGTTTGCTGATGATCTTGTTGTTTATTGTTCTGGCAAAAAACTTAAAGATGTGCAAACGAATTTAAATAATGCCTGTAAAAAGCTTGAAGTCTATTTTTCTTTCTTAGGTTTAACTGTAAATACAGAAAAGAGTAAATCTCTTGTTTTCTCTAGAGATAAAGATTGTAAATTAGAATGTGTATATAATGGTAACCTTATTCCTAACTGTACAGAAATAAAATTCTTAGGTGTAGTATTTCAACAAAATTTAAGTTTTAAAAAATATGTGCAAATATTGATAGATAGAGCTGTAAAAGCTACAAATATTTTAAAATGCCTTACTGGTTGTCGTTTTGGTGCAGATCCTAAAATATTATTGATGCTGTTTAAATCATTAGTTAGAAGTCACTTTGAATATGCTTTTTTTTGCTTTGCTTCTGACAATAATTTTATAAATAAAATAGATAAAGTACAAAATAAAAATCTCAGGATAATTCTAGGAGCCATGAGTACTTCTCCGATTAATTCAATGCAAGTTGAAACTAACACTTGTCCCATTAAATTTAGGTTTGATTATTTGAAAAGAAGGTTCATAATTGATTTGATGAAAACTTCTAATAATGCGTTGTACAAAAAGATTTTGATATCTAATTACTCTTATTTATGTAAAAATTTTGATTTCATTAATAGGCTATTTGACAATGTGGAAAATAAAATGTTAATTACTGTTTTCAGTATGTATTATGAGTTTAAAAATGGATATTTGGTAACGTAAGTTAAATATAATAATTATATTATTTTTAAATCCATTAATTAAAATGAATATTTCTAAACCTTTTCCACGTGACACAAAACGCTCCTGATTGGTCGGGTTTATGATTTCGTCACATGCACGTAAATAAACAAACATCATTCGCCTACGTAGACGCCTACTTGTGTTATTAGCTTTCAAAACTGTTTTGATAAGATGTTCCATTGATTTCGTGTAATTTATTTGTTTATTTTACAAATTCTGTCAAGCATGGACAACGATTTTGTGAAAGCAGACAGTAGAAACCTGCCCAGAGTCGACGCAATCATGGTCGGATTATTTTTCAAAAATAATTCCGATTTCTATGCTACGGAGCTTAAAAATGTGAAAACAGCAAAGTAAGTATAATAACACTTTATTAGAACTTAATTGTATAATAAGAAAGTGAAATAATGATGAACTTGCACAGTGAGCAAGAACTTTTATAGGTTATGTTGATGTTATGATGAACATAAACGATATTTTGTTTTTTTTCCAGGTCTGCAAGAGAATCGTATGGAGATGATGCCATTGAATATGTGCAATTGCGTCGCAAGTCCCAGTAATTGCACAATGAAGTGTAAGATTTGTCCTAAACACAAGGTGAAGAGCGGCTCTTACAACATTACAATGGTGATAGACAAAAGAAAGGGTGTAATAGTTATATGTTGGTGCTTGGACTGTGCAGCTTCAGCTGGTGGCTGGAAACATGCAGTGGCATTTCTCATGTGGACCCATCATCACACAGAGGAGCCTTCTTGTACTAAGGTGGAATGTTTTTGGGATCCCAAGGCTCTCTAAAGTAGGCACAACATTAAACTATGTGACTGTAGATCAGTTGTGCATAAAGCTCCAAAATGTTAAACTAACACAAGCCTCTTCACAGAGTTTATACAGGAAGCAAAAAAAGGAAAATTGCTAACTGTGAACTGTTAAAATATCAACCCGAGTTTAACACAGTGATGTCAAAACAGTTTTCTTTGTGTAATTTGATGTTATTGTAGTGTATTGTATTGTTGTATTGTATTGTAGTACTATTATTTCATAGTGTTACATCACAGTATCTACCTAATTGATGATTGTTAGGTTTGCTTAAGCCATAAGTTATTTTTAATGTTTAATAGAAGAAGATTAAATAAAAATAAAATTCAGACAATGGTTTTATTTGATAAATTACACACATCCCCAAATATAAATAGAATGTAAAACTCAGTGATTGGATAGATATTGGTTTAAATCCTACTAATATTATAAATGTGAAAGTTTTTGAGTATGTATGGATGTTTGCTACTCTTTCACGTAAAAACTACTGGACGGATTTGGATGAAACTTTGCAGTAATATAGGTTATACATCAGAATAACACATAGGGTAATTTTTACCGCGGGAAAACATCTTATTCCCACGGTAAACCGACTTCCACGCGAACGTAGTCGCGGGCAGCCACTAGTAGGTCTATACATGTATAAAACTCCTAAAAGGTGGACTGCAGCACAACTCATTTTTATAGTTGTGCTGCAGTCCACAGTACAGGAGCATTGAATGCAATATGCAAGACCATTAAAACAATACACTATTTTTGGATTAGTCATAATAATGTCAGTCTTGAGTCCCATTTTAAAAGTAATATATTAGTATATTTAGAAGTAATTAATTATATTTAATAAGAGAGTTTTGAATAGTTGCAGAGGATTTAATAATTTTTTTGCCAAAATAGGGTAAAAATACCCTAATCTGGCAACACTCCAGGCATGTGACGTCACAGACTCCGCCATACTGCCAAAGTAGCGTTTTCGCGCGCTTTTCAAATATTGAATGTTTATTTTGATATTTTTCAGCAGATATGTACCAGAATAAAAAAAAACAAATTTTCCAGGGTTCCTTAAGATCTACCAAATAATAAAAACTGGTTTTTGAAAACTTGTCAAATAGCCTATTATTTGAAAAATGAAAATATTGCTCAGTATGATATTTTACCTTGTTATAGTGGAACATATGAAGGTAAGTTTTTTAAATTTGATGTCATTATAGACACAAATTTAAAAAATAAATATGAAGTATATGAAAAGTTATCATACTATGATAATTACCGTCAAATTTACACAGATGCTTCAAAAACATCTCAGTCTGTGTCGATAGCGGCTTATGATATTATTTTGAAAATTGCACATGGTTATAAGCTGTCCAATATTTGCAGTATTTTTACGGCAGAAGCTGCTGCTATTCTGTTTGCTTTAGATTTGATTAGTTCTGTAGATTCTTCTGGTAAATGGATTATTATTTCTGATAGTATGAGTGTTCTTCAAGCTATTAATAATCCCCGTCTTTCTAGTAAAATTCATCCTTTTATATATGAGATCCGGGAAAAGATTTATAAATTATCATTGAAACATAAAGAAATTGTAATTTTCTGGACACCAGCACACATTGGTGTTAGTGGTAATGAATTAGCTGATACATTAGCTAGTATCATTACAAATACTGATAACAACATTTGCAAATTAAAAAACATAGCAATTCCCATTTCAGAGTTTCTTCCTGAAATAAAAAATCAAATGATTAATAATTGGTTTCAATTTTGGCAAGATTCTCTTAAAGAAAAGGGCAAGTGGTATTCCGTATGTAACCAAAAAATTTCGTCTCCTTGGTTTACCAAGGGCTCTTTCAAAAATAGAAATTTTTATACAACCATTTGTCGTCTTCGTATAGGTCATGCTGCTTTTAATGAACACTTATATCGCATGAATATGATAACTTCCCCTTGTTGTTCATATTGTAATGAGTCAGTACAGTCATTGGATCATATATTTTTTGAATGTCCTCAATTTCATATTGACAGGTTAATTTTCATTGATGAGCTATTAGAAATTTATAAAACATTAGAAAATATCCCGCGTAATACTCAAGAACTTTTAAAAACAACTGAATGCTACTTACCTATGTATAAATTCATAAAATTTACAGTGTGTAATATCTGATGAAAATGTTTATGTATACTCATAACAAATATATATTAGCATTTTATTATTAAAGACATGGACTTGGTCCTTATTATGTTTGTTTATGAGGAAATAAAATATCGTCAATGTTACTTCTTATTGAAAACTAAACAAAACTAATTCAACAAGAAAGAAGAAAACCAAATTATTGATGACATGGCTGTATGGGCATAGTCTCTTTGCCTTTCCGCATGACGGAAGAATCTAACAAAAAAAAAAAATCAATACCCATACTGATTTTGCTAAATCAGGCAGCTTTCACGATAAAATTTTGAAAAAAATTCACAAGGTGTAACACGGTCCATAGAATACAAAAATGGCTTAATCGGAGAACTGCTACTATGGCTATTGCGGTCTTATTCCAGGCACCCATCGATTTGTACATTAATTAAAATGATAAATTCATTCGTCAATCATTCAATTTTGACCGAAATCACAATAGCCAAGGTAGAAAAACCTTAATTTTTAAGGCAGCTGACATACTTGATTAATCAATGTCATGTAAAAAGACAATGTTTGTAAATAAAAATAATATATTTTACATTAATGTGAATCAGATTCCAAAAGGTTTTTTAGTTAGGTTTATTACAAATTACAACTTAAATAATTAGAATGTGACAAACACAGCAGCATACCTTATATACAAAAGCAGGAAGATGAAATCTTAACAGAAATTGGTCATTGGACATGGAAATTGTTTTGGGCTTTTATGAATTTTATAAATCAATGTTTCGTGTTGCACAGACGAGCATGATATTCAACATAAGGTTATTACCAACAGTCATGGGTGCCTAACGTGCATTTTTCATAAATCAAGACAACTAAATATAAACTTCAATTATTATAAGAAAATTCGAGAGAACTCTCGTAATAAAGACTTAAACATAGAATTTAAAACAAAAATTACAGAAAAAGACTAAGAAAATTGTAGACGTAACCAAGAAAGCTCAGAAATTTAAGTGGGAGTGGCTATGACATATGGGAATGTTGGGATAAGTACTACAACATGGAGCTTACCTGCAGGAAATCGAAAACTACCTATCTTATTTCTACCTTATCCTTGCTGGTCCACCTTAGACCAGCAAGCCTCCTCGGCTTGATGAAATAACAGTTCAAACAAGAGAAGATAAGAAGAGACGGGGAGGCATTCACTTGAAAAGGTCTTTATTCAAGCGAACACCTCCAAAAGATTCTTGACATAGTTTATTTTATTTTATTCGTTTATTGTTAAATAAAACTAAAAATATATACCTACTACAACTATTACTTACAAAAATATTGAAATACTAGTATGTTTATTGTTATTGTATGTTTAGAATAATAAAGGCATTTTGATTTTCATTATTTTATTTTAAATACCTAATATAATGTATATGTCCAACGCTGGGCAAAGACTTTCTTTGGGGAGGCATGAGAGAAATGTAAAGTTCACATTGAAAACCCATATTCAACCATCCTTATGAGTTTAGGGATTTTTAAAATACCTTGATAAAAAAACCTCGGTTAATAATATTAAGTATGTAGTTTACTTAGCAACTACATACTGAAACAAGACAATATTTTAATTGTGGAACAGGATAAAATGACCATTTAGTTATAAAATGGTTTAAAGTATTCTTTACTATGTTACGACACTTCTCGAGCTACTTTTAGTAGTAGACAAATTTTCGTAAATAAGCAATGACAAATGTCAGACAAAAATTCGACAAAAACTTCCATGCTCGCTCTTTCGTTAATATTCGACAAAAACTACTAAGTTTCGTTAACGGTAACGATGACTTAACAAAGAAAGTTCCATGCTTCCAATAGCGATAAATGTAGAGACAAGTCTATTTTTTTACGAAATCTGTCAAATAGGCGATCGGTAAAAGTTCCATGCTTGCACCGCTGATTTGTTAATGAAAATTGGCTTTTTACAGTTATTTTTTTTAACAAGCTTTAAATCTTACATCCAACATTATTATAATTTAATACTGAATAGCACTAAATTAATGTTAATAATTAATTTTCAGGTCATAATATGATGTCAACGGACAGTTTTGAAATGTCAAGCATAGAGAGAGCACTGCCTGAAATACCTCAACTTTTAAATGTAAGTTTTCTATACTAATATTATGAAGAGGAAAACTTTGTTTGTTTGTGTCGAATAGGCTCAAAAACTACTGAACCGATTTTAAAAATTCTTTCACTGTTCGAAAGCTACATTATCCACGAGTAACATAGGTTATTTTATTTTGGAAAAATTAGGGTTCCGTAAGATATTTGGGTTTTTCGGACACAAGGTGTAAAAATCAACCAGAAAAGTTACTTATTTTACGTACGCTGCCTTAACTATAAGAGATATAACCATAAAATGTTCTAATTAATTGTACATCTTATAAATATCTACAAAAAAGTCCGCGACACACTATACTTATCTATGTCAAGTGAGGCACAACAACCATTTTTTATTAAAAAATCTTGATTCTTTTTTGCACTACATTTAAACGCGTTCATTCTACTCATGCTTAATAGCATTAATATCCTTATCTAAATAAATTATTTCGTCACTAAGTACAGTTTAGGTAGATAATATTTGGTCTTTGAATGATTAAAATTGGACGTTTAGTTTTGAAGTTATGGTGAAACTAGAGGCCGTCCGAAGAAAATACGATAATTTTACTGCGGGAAAAAGCCTCACTCCCACGGGAAAATCCATTAAGTTGCGGGTGAAACCGCAGGGCGGAAAGCTATATTATATGAAATCATTCAAAAATGAAAAAAAAAAATTTTTTAATCTAAGTTACCTAAACACAACTTGTCTTAAAAACAATCTTATTGCTGTGAACTTTACAGAATGAAATCACTTTATTAATGTAAATTTTACATATTTTAATTGTACATAATTTACACTTACCTATATTTATTTATTTATTTATTTATTTATTTATTTGTTGGATAAACTACAGAAATTATACTTAACATATAATTTTTTTTTCTTCAGAATTCCTACAGGTCCCACTCCGTAGAGTATCTGCAAGCGGTGCACATCACTATGAACGCGGAGGGAGCCAGCTTGTTGCAGCTAGCTATCGAGTTAGTTATATTAATATAACCTTTTAGTATAAAAAATAAGTGATTGTAAATTATAATTAGAATTTTAGGCTCGTCTAGTGCACCGTTCGCAACGTTTCGCATGGTAATTTTGGCCGACTTGCTCACGAAATATTGAATTTAAGCTCATATGAAAAAAACTTTTTCTGATTGTTCTTAATTTACAAATTTAAATGAAAAAAAAAACTCTTTAAGATGGCGAAAACCGCATTAAAATCCGTTAAGTGTTTTGGGAGGAGTTAGCGGACAAACATACAAACAGACACAATTAGCGACTTGGATTTATGCTATGTAATGAATGTGTAAACAATACTAAAATAGGCATCTTGGGGACACTGGCCTGTCCCTAGAGATAGCAATTTCTTTCAAAACAGTATTTCTATACTTAAAAGAAGGTCTTAAAATAAACTATTATTATTACTATTATAAAATCCATTTTTTTTGTTTTCTTCTAACAATATAGTAGATTCTACGAATATACAGTTATATATTTAAATTAAAAATACTATATTTTTTTCCCCAGTGGCAGAGTCCGTCACGGCTGCATGTTTACATTCCGCTGCGGCGCCGCCAGCGTCTCCCTACTGGCTGCTGACAACACCGCCATTGCCGCTACTAGGAACACTTTACAGGTACATATTTACTTTATGTAATGTATGTATGTAATATGTACATACCTACTAGTGGCCGCACACGACTCCGTTCACGTGGAAGTCGGTTTCCCGTGGGAATGAGAAGTTTTCCCGCGGTAAAAGTACCCTATGTGTTATTCTGAAGTATAACCTATATAACTGTAAAGTTTCATCCAAATCCGTCCAGTAGTTTTTACGTGAAAGAGTAACAAACATCCATACATACTCACAAACTTTCACGTTTATAATATTAGTGGGACAATTATAATATTATAAGTACACGTCAAAAAGACAGAACCTGATTTGACTTTATTTATCTCGCAACCCTATGAAAGAATCTGGCCACTTTTACCCCCGGGAATAATTCTCGTTCCCATGAGAAAATTCTTATACTTATGCTCTACACCGAATAAGACTCCACGCAGATGGAGTCTCAACTAGAATTAAATATTTCTTTCTTTCTTCTTTCTTTCTTATAATAAAACCCAGATTTAAATATTTTTGCATATAACTTAGAAATATTTAAACTTCTAAGTTATATGAAAAATATTTATTTATTAGTTATTATAGGTTCATTCATGTCAGTATTTATGACACTTATTTTTAACAAATTGTATTCCTATAACTAAGAACATATTGACTGTTTTTTTTTTATTTCAATGGGCTTTATGATACTTACCTAAGTTATTATTATATAAACTTGCATAAGTTTTACTTTATTTAGACTTTTTATATTTTTTCAGATTCTAATATCAGATGACCTAGCTGAACAAATGTCTAAGGATTGCAATGCGCTGTCTTCATTAGCAGATTCCGATGGTGAATCTGACGACGAGAGTGAGCGAGACAGAAAACCAACCTTACCTCTCACTCTTACGTGGCCTAAATACGGAATTAAACTAAGCGTAGTCGATAATTTAGTGTTATAGCAAAGTTGTATAGAAATTAATAATTTAATAAATGTAATTATTTAAAAAAACTTTATTGTTTTCGTGTCTAATAACTGAAAAAAAACTTTTAATACTGGGTGTAAAAGAACTGCTTCCGAAAACAAAAGCTGGGCATTGCTGGAGGGATACTGGTTACGTTTTAAGCAAAAAAAAAATTTTTTAACGTTATCTTCCAAAATTGCATTAATACTATCAGATTTTGCGATGATTTCAAATTAAATAGGGTTTTGATTTAATTTGCAAAGTAAAAATTCGCACCTGAACCGACAGTTGATACGTGAGCGATGATTTCAAGCGGCGAATATGACTTTTCAATCCTTAATAACTTTTTCAAATTGAGTTTTCTGGGTATGCTGTTAGTGAATTTAGTTACTATTAAGGCTCAAGAATACATGGTTTCAGGTTTCGGAAGTGGTCTATTTACTCCCGTTATAAGCAATCTTACATTCTCTTGACCATTTGGACTAAAAATAAAAAACAGTTTTCATTTGCGAAGCCATACATATTAATTAACATGCAATATCATATGAATCATAAAAGTAAACTGTTTTTGGTAATTGAAAATTTTGGTCAAGAGTTAAATCAGTGGAATTGCTAAATCATTTTTTTAAGCTTGGAAACACCAATAAATGTCAAATTAAAAAAAAACTGTCAACGTCAAACCGTTGTCACTTCAGTTAGTGTTGTAGTGATGTCGGAAATGAAAACAAAATCGATAGTTACTAAAATAACAATATTGACGTCGATATTTTTAGAAAAAGAATTGATATATTGGCCCAATTTTTGTACTTGTAGTATGTTTTGTAGTTGTATGTATGTCTTATTAAAAATTATAAGGAGATTGAGATTCACAATCTTTCAATTCACATCACTCGCGACCATGTAAAAAAAATACCGAATTTATGTCTTTAACGATACCTTTTGATTATTTATATAACTTTAGTTACATATAAAGGAAAAAAAATGTTTCTCATGTACCAATTTTCGATATTGGGTTTCTTGTATCGAATTATCGATACATCGGATAAAATATCGATAAAGTTCCACAACCCTACAGTGTTGTTGAGTGAGTTCCGTTCCGTTTTATAACCGCGTTGCAATATTTCGTAACGAGTTATTTTACAGTTATTCGTTAATAACCAATACAATCGGTAATATGGATAAAAGTCAAAAGTACAAACCGTATAAGCAAATGTTCTGGAAGTATTACGAAAGGTTAATATGGGATCAATATACAAAAAAATCGCGTTGCATCTTGTGTGATAAGGTTATAAGTCATGCTTCTACGTCCAACAATTTAAAAACACATCTTAGGCGTAAACACCCGGGAGAAGTGAACCTTGATGATTTAATGAAACCATATAAAGAATCTATTTTATCCCAGGACCAGGAAGAAAAACTTATAAAAGCTTTGTACGTAAATACTGAAAATAGTGATGTTTATTCGTGTTCGTTGTGCGAGGACGAGCAACCAGTGAATGCAACGGACTTAGCGTTACACGTGAAAACGGAACATAAAAACGAATATAATAAACTGGCTATCAATGTTATGAATAGTGACTTTGATGATATAGTGATCAAAACCAGCAATACATTATGTAAGTACTTATTAGTTCAGATAGCTTCTAGTTGCGTTTTTTTCACAGGTTATTTTAGAAGAGTCGTTCGTTTCTTTCCTCACTTTAGTTTACTTACTGGACTACAGGCAATGTAACTAGATGGCGCTAGCAGTACTTGCTTTTGTTTTGGATTTTCATTATATTCCGTACAATATGTTAGTTTCGCAATAGAAATAGATAATGGGTTGATTGGTTATTCACTGATGACTGGTTTTAGGTTTTTCTGCGTTTTTGTTTAAGTTCAAACGCTGCATGTTTCTAAGGTGAACGACACAAGATCGTTTGCGTGACGTCATCAATGAAACGAAAAACTTAGCAAAAGTTAATGGCAGACATCCAGGATACCGGAATTATCGAAATGATTTAAATTTAAAATTTGCATAATGGGTTTTTCGGAAATATAGTTCATACATAGTTTCCGGAAATACTTTTTAGTGTGCATTTAGTTAGGTATATGAGACAGCCATAGTCTTACACAACTTAGAACATTTAACAATAAGTGGGGTTGAGCAAGTAAAAAAGATTATTTAAAGGTCGTTAGGTAGCTACTGGCACCTTTGCTAAACACTCGTCGCGAAGTATTGGGTATCTTTGAGTGTTTAACCATTCCTTCATGGTTTAACTAAACCAAATAGCTAATTACCTACCTACACTTATAGTCAGGTATTAGCAAGAGCGGTGAGCAGAGCAAGTCCGTTTGCAATATTTTTGTTAAGTAAGGAACATCAATTAATGCTGAGACTTACTTGAAGTAAGTTACTTCATAATTGCACTACATTAGCTTAAAGCCTACATTAGCTTAAGGATACTCTGTCTCTGTCTAGTCTAGTTAACTATTAATTATTTGGAATTTGCAAGGAATTACGTATAATTACTAAAAGGCAGTAGTTATCGATAAACAAATCGCTGCATGTATTAAAATCGCGCTTTCACTAACATTATTTAAGTGATGAAATAAAATCTGTACAGTCAAAAGCATAAAGATATTATAAGACAAGATAGTCAAAAATATCTTTGGGTGAAAAATTCAATTTTATGTTAGTGTCATAATAACCATATAATTGTAACCAAACAAAGTTGTCATAATATCATCGCAATAATTTGCAATTTTATATAACGCATCAAGATGTTCAATATTATGTTGGCATAAACACTATTCATTGGTATCTAAGCATTTAATTTTTCAAAAATATCTTCGCGCTTAAGAAAAATAAACTCTATGACTTAAGTCACAGTAATCATCTTTATTTATCTGATTCATTTTATGCATGACGTCATTGACGTGGCTTTTGTTTAGAACTGAGTCTTTTATAATTAAAGTCGTTAGAAAATAGTTTTTTGAAAGAATGCCCGCGGTTTTATCTGAAATAACACTACTGGAAAATGTCGATAGTGTAATGGGAGGTAAAAATCTCCCATGGCACAACTAGTAGTGTCAAGCGGTAGTGCCTAAGTAAAAAACGTATTCATAACCATTAAACGAATTCACCGATCTCATTGACTAAGGGATTGAGTTAAAAAAGGCGAATAAATAACACCAATAATAACTTATAAAATCTAGTGTAAAATAATAATTACCTACAAATAAAAGATCACTTCTCTCGTTTCTGTGTGATTTTAAATTTTCTTTTCTTTATATTTTCTGTTTTTTTCTTTACTAAGTATGTGCCATTAATGTTTAGTTAAGGTTAGAAATATATGAAGAGAAAATAAATTATTTAATTATTGATTAAATGAACCGACAAACCTATTTCTTTATTCTATTATGTATAGGTAATCAACATGACTAGTGACATACATTGTCATATAATATATTTTTTATTGTATGTCTATATGACATAACTACGCAATGAAAATCTTCAGATAAGAAATAATTATTTTCAAATAGTAGATAGAACTTAATCGAAAAACCACTTTGGAATCTATAAACATAGATACCTATCTAATAATAGTTCTGACATTCATGTAACTAATTGTTGTTTTTAAACCCTCGCGCTTTTTATTTATAACTTTTTGATGATCTAAATACAAAATGACCGCGTATAAGACCCGAAGTCATCAAAAAGTTATTCATGTAATTGTATTGCAAATTAATAAAATTGCACTGCAGAATATTTGTAAAATTCTATCATCATCGATGATCACCATCAATCCCGAACTTCGGAATCATTGCGTACGCATGTCATGCAAATATGGGATTCCCTGCGAGGTGTTGATTTCTGTCAAAATGCTGTACTTCTAGATGTCATCGATGCAGAAGGAGGATACACAAGATTTTAATCCCAAGTTCAATATTTTTTTTTTATTTAAACAAAGGGTTTTAGTTCGGTTTATAATTCATATTTTATTTTTATTAAATAACTAACGCAATCTATGTAATAACGTTTTCTTCATGTAAATAAATTTTAATAAATTTTAGGGCTACTACAAAAATAGTAGGTACATTAATACATAATATACGTTTTTCTTTTGATTAAGGGCACTTTTCCTGTCACGTTTTATTTTTGTAGTCAAGTTTTACACGATTTTTGTAGGATTCCACATGTTATGGCTACACTACTAGCTTATGGACATGTGATGATAAATCTTTGCAATGATGATTAATTATAAACCTTATGGCGAAAGACTTAAAATTGCTTGTACTATGTAACCGAAGATATTTTTGACTATTCTGGGCGCTTAGATACCAGAGAATGTTAGGCAGCCTATATAATACAGACTACTTTAAAAGATACGATGTTATTGGACATTGTCAACCCGCAGATTTATATGATTCTTAGACTGGTGACAAAAATTTGATAACTGTATATGCCAAAATAAAATTGAAACTTTGCAACTAACATTTAATTGTAGACTCTGATACATTATATTTTTATGCTGCTGACTGTACTTTGATATTTTTATATATTTTGGTTATAAAAATACTGAGGTACATTAAAAATATATAGTAACTAACGATTCATTAATGGTTGTAGACGGTACCTACTGTAAATGCCTATACTTTGTTTGTAGTTCTTTAAAAATAATAAACCTCCTTTCATCCGTTGCAGGTCGTTTAAGATTTGTGATTATCAATAATTATTTAATGTAGAATTCCTTCTGTTTCTTTAATATGTTTTATGACATTTTTATTTTAAAATCTTTCTACAAAGTTCTTATTAGGATATGTAAACTGCTATTAACTACGTGACTCTCAACAGTCACGCCATTCATAACGTCATAAGTAACTAATCCATTGAAATATGAACCCTTTTGGGAGTTAATAAGCTTTTTTTTCGTATAAAAAGTAATGTTGTTTACGTCCTGAGTGTCAGTGTCAAAAACGCTGTAAAGTGGTTTATGTTAAAGCTATTTTGTGACGTATGCCGTTCCAACAAGGTTCTTATTCGTTTAACGTTATTGTGAATTGAGGTAGAACCTGTATATTTAACCGGGGAAGTGTGGCAACGTCGCAAAAACCTCATTGGCCTTCCCTTTCGCACTTATAACTTGTGAATGGGATGAAATACATCTCCCTATATTGATCACGTCTCTTAATACGGCATCTGGTATTTAGTAGTTAGGTAACCAAAATAGGATATTTAGTTTAAATTAATCGATGCTGGGAGATTATTTCCAAAGAAATGACCAGTACTGAACATCGTCTAGATTTAGATGTTCCTATTACTGTAAATACCAAGGTTCATTCGCCTCTCAGTGTTGTGTTTATCTGTTTAATTTAATGCGTTTGTTTTTCTACATACTAAGTTTGCCTAGGATTATACGATAAATAACCTTCATTATAAAAATAATTAACATAATGAAAACAATGGGAATTAAAAAGTCCGTAGATATGAGCTGAAACCACAGGCAGAAACTTTTTTTTTATTATGGATAACTTACATTTTTTTTGAGCTTTCTACTTTACTGCACATTTACTGAAATACCTATGTACTTAGTAGCTAAACTCAATTTATTTAACATAATTTAGCTAGATTTTTTGGATTACTATTATAAATCCTCTGGGTTAGTAAATGTCACCTGGAAATCTTTTGGAAATGACCTTTTCCCCTTCTCCAAACGCAGTTTTAACAAGTATTCGTAAAATCATGTTTTGTCCTTAAATGCTACAAGAAAACTTTCGTGACAGGTAAACCAGTGATTTAACTAGTACAGGCTTAAGCTGTGTTTATGAGTAAAGGGGTTTAAATTTAATCTTTCAATCACATTTAAACCAACCTACTTTTACTTTAAATTTGCCATCTGCGTAGGTAAGTACATCAATTCTTTTCAAACCCTTTTTTTACAAACAACTCAATTAACTTCTTTCTCAAGCCGGGAGTCTTCCGAAAATGACTTTAGAAACAAAACACAGGTGTACCAAGGCTGAATGTTCCTTGGTTATAGCTACTTCCAGGAATAGAACCTCCCCGCACCCTGGCCGTATTGATCGTCGCGTTTACCCTTGAACTCACGTCCTTTATGTCCTTGCGTGTAGAGGGCGCTCCACAAGCCTGTATTATTATGCCTTCCTGTGTTTGTTTATGCAAGAGGTCGTATGAAGATTGAATCTAGTTATTAAGCAGAAAATATGATTAAGATGAGATATTAGAAAGGAAATCCGACTCGTAAAATAATGTATTTGGAAAATAATTGGCCGGAAGAGATGTCAGATCTTAACTTTAATAGAATATTACCTATTATATTATATTAAAACACGAACAAAGGGCAATATGAAAAGGTTGTTTTGTAGTTTCTTAAAATAAGTTGGAATTTACCTGATTTCCTACATTTTTTTTTCTATATCCTCCGGGCGCATATTTGGGGAACCAACCAGGTAGAAAGTTGGTAGGTATATTATCTTGACGTATTAAGTTTATACCTAAGGGCTAACTGGGAATTGTTTAAATTACCAAACCAGAAATAAAAAAAAGTTACAGCGGCGTAGCTGGCAGCAACAAAAAAAAAAAATGAACGAACTCAACTTTCATGGTAATCACCGTTAGCAGATGTTCGTTTTGCCGATACTTAATGTCAACCAATTTGTGCAGATAAATTCCAAATGCGGGGAGATAAACGGCCATCTTGTGTCCTGTAGGACTGCTTCACATAAAAATATATTTTAAATACATACAACTTATTTATCATTTATTTAGCTGCACAGTGATGGATGACTATACTATACCTAGGCATTATAGTTTTTGAGTATTTTCAATTTGTTTTATCCAAAGCCAGCGCTCTAGAAGGCTAATTTAGCGGTCTAGAATACTCTGGGGCTGCCTTGAATACTGTTATAATAATAAGTTTGTGAAAAAAAGTTCTTACTTAGATTTACCTACCTATCAAAAAGGTCATACAAAGCTTCTAAAAATAACGTCCCACGGTGCACAACACATCGCTTATTTAAATTCTAAAATGCTTCGAGACAAACTTTAAAAACTTTGTGCGTCGAATCGCGCACCGTGGGACCGCTATTCTATAGGATATTCTGTAGATACCTATCTGTAGAGTTAGGTAAGTAATGTCTGCCAAATTACAAATTTCAGATAAACGATAAACAATACGTACCTACCTATGTAATAACAATGTTGCTTACGCAAGTGATACCTAATAGAATATTGTGAAAAACAAAGTTGCTTCACCTTTGTTTGTAAAGCTGATTTTTTATCTTCGTTAGGTACCTACATATAATTTAAAGGCATTGAATACATACCTATAAAAAGGTTTCGATTTAAGTAATAAAATAACCTATTTCAGATGCCAAAAGAGTAATAAGGAACTTAAAAGCGTATACCTTCAACCAGAAAAAACCTGACCATCTCAAATCGAGACAATTCTTTAAAAATAACACAAATTATTTGTTATTCCACTTTCAAAAAGCAACAACTGTTGCCAGCTGTATGTACTATGTATATGTCTCTACCCGTTGTTGTTTTCTTTCTGTATTACCATGGATGAAGGAGTAAAAGGATAGACAATAGCCATACAAATTAGCGTATATCAAAAAAAGTAGTATAAATCTAGATGGCGCCATACATTTCAATTTATAAGGTTAGATGGCGCTAACAATTGGTCATTAAAATAGGTCAATTTAGTTTTGTAGAAAAAATAAATCCAAATTAACTAGATGGCGCTAATACAATAAACATTTTCATACGAAATTCCAGTGATGCCATTAAAAAAAACAATCAGCTGCACAAAGTTGATAGGTGACGTTTATAAATTAGATTTTGTCGAGTGCATTTTAATCTTTATCGCCGCATCTACATCTATACGTATATGCTATAGTCCATTATAGAGTGTAAGGTCTACAAATTACACATACATTGACAATAAATGTATAATTTGTAACAACTTATTTACTTTTGTCAACCTTAACATTTTTAAATACATTAGTTGAAATGCGAGTTAACTATGAGAACATGTTGAACATTGAGTGTAAAACGAAAATAACCAAATCCTACAGTGATTGAATCATTTTGTTTCATACTTTGTAGTTCGCCTATGTTGACATTGATAAAGTTGATTTCTAAGTTTTATAATAATGCAAGCTAATATAAGTACCTATGCAGGACAGAATGCGTATTATCGAAATGCATATAATCATTACAATAGTATAAATCCAATTTTGTATGTTGTAAGTATGTTTGTCCGCTAAAGAGATAGCGTGGTAAGTGGATAAACCACGTAATGGATTTTAATGCGGTTTTTGCTATCTTTTAGGTATTTTTTTCATGTCTATCCTTACTAAATATAATATTTTAAATGTGAAATTGTGTATGTCTGTCTGTTGGTATGTTCGCTTCACGTAAAAACGGCTGAACCGATTGTCTTGATTTTGGAATAGAGATAGTTCGACTCTCAGGGAAGAAAATAGGATAATTTTACTTCGGGAAATAGCCTCATTCCCACGGGAAAAGCTAATTAGCTTACCGTGAAACCGGTATCATAGTGACTCAATACATGATATTAGGGTAGAGGTCAAAATAATCGTACATGATTTTAAAAATATGTGTCCTCGACCGTTTTCAGCTTATATGAAGACTAGTTCGGGTCATAACAAGTTATAACCAATTTTGTTTAAAGGACAATTAATTTACAGTAAAACAAGCCATTTTAGTTATGTTTAGAATTATAACTATACCGAAAAAAATATTAGCAAACTAAAGTCACTAATTTCACGTCCATACAAAATGAAAGTGTCCTTATTGCGTAACGAAAATTTACATATTATAAAATAATCAATACTAGGCAATTTTTGCAATATTATATACTGTTATGTAGAAACCGGTGACTTAATTATTGTTTTCATTCATGTAATCGTTAATTTATTATGTCTATAATAATTTAATTTACTGTTTAAATAAAATCCCAAATATCATTCCTGTGAATAACTCCAGGTAGATAACGGTGTTTTAAACGCTCCCGAAGAGGAATTCTACCATATCGCAATTATATTTTATGCTAGCAACACTGTTAATCACATCACGTGACTTTTGAGAACGCCATGTTGTCACTTCATTTAGTTTTGGTTGAAAAAGTGCGCGCACAAAAAAAATTGTCCAAAATATTCCTGTGAAAAACTAGTTAGTGAGATAAATTCTAAAGTGAATTACGCGGGTCTGGATACACAGTCTGAAATAGTATGTTTTGGTGCTCATACAACACAGAGACATTGTTTTCAAGGTAAGATATTTGTTATTATGACGATGAATTTTATAGGTTATAATCCATATTTTTCCTTCCTGTGGATAACGTAACACGACTTAGGGCTAGTTCATACTGCTAATTGTTACTCACAGGATTTTATAGTTGTGAGTAACACTTGGTAAAAAGAATCAGTTTACTTGTATTAACTGCACCTGCAATCAATAACAAGTTGTTCACTCCGAACGAAAACCTCATTTTATCTCCCGAACGCTTGGTTTTGTTCGTATTTTTAACCGACTTCTTAAAACTTAAAAAGGAGGAGGTTCTCAATTCGTCGGTCGGTTTTTATTTATTTTTTTATATATTTATGTAATGCATGAAATATACTGTCATGAAAACTCTGGTGGGGATTTCTGGAATAATCTATTATTATTATTTGTGCATAAATTAAGACTAATTGACTTTACATGCTTATTTTTAGATGGCGCCAATGTCGAATGCTGAGAGGCAAAGAAAATACCGTGAAAAAATAAAACAAAATGCAGAAAAATACGAGGAGAAAAAGAAGAAGCATAGAGAATACATGAAAGCTGCTAGAAGACCAATTGCAGAACTGACTGAAAAAGAAAAGGAAAAAAAGCGACGCGAATGGAGACTTGCCAAAAAAAAACAGAAAGCTGGTGGTGTAACAAAACCAAAGAACAACAAGTGTTGTGCATTAAATGCACGATTATGTAAAAAATTGAAAACGCGAATAACAGATCAAAAGAAAATTATAGATAATATATTGCTGAAGAAACGTGCTTTACAAAAAAACCTATATAGACATAAAATTAAAATTGAAGAGCTGCGCAAATTGATCTCAAATTCAGAACGAATGGAAAACAATTCTTTAATAAACTCACCAGAGAATAAAACCAACAGTGAATCTGTACCTACAGACATTAACGCACCAACTACCTCATCCGGACTGACTACAACTGACAAATCTGACTCCTTACGAGACTCGATTTACTGTAAGTATGAAATATTTGGAAACAACATTTTGTTATAAATGTCAAACATACTGTAAAATAAGCTTCTTCATTACATAGTATAAATCCAAGTCGCTATTTCTGTCTGTTTGTATACCTATTTGTCCGCTATCTCCTTCTATACAAGTCGACAGATTTTAATGCGGTTTTCGCCATTTTTTAGGTTATTTTTCATTTAATTTTGTATATAAAGAATATGCAGAAAAATATATTTTAAATTCGCCAAAATTCCGGGTTTCGGGAACAAGTCGTTACACCATTGCGAAGCGTGGATGGGTCGCTAGTATTTTATATAAATAAACTTTCTTGGATACTAAATTACTGTTTTTTATCAAAGTATCTTACTTTTATTTTAACCTTCTATATTTATTGACCATCATTTAGTTACTAATTCTTTCTTTACGACTTAAAAAGCAAAATGAATGAAACTCATAATAAAAATACAATATTTTTAAGATCTGAACTAGGGTAACATGTTCTAGGACGAAATAATATGAGACCATTAGATTGTTTTAGCGATCGTATAGATGAATAGAACAAATAAAACAACAACCACAATATTTTATAGAATAGTGCTGAACCTTAAGTCTCTCAAATTAAGGTTGAGAATGGTGTCGGTTAGAGTGTAGGAGATCCGAAAAAAACATCTTCGTTTTTAAGAAAATGTTGTAACAACAACAAAAATTTATAAAAATATATTGAGCTTTAAAACTGTCGAGTTAAGGTTGATATTAAGATGTAGTAAAATAGTAGTTCATTAACGTTAGTGTGTGTGAATATGACCACTGGATGCAATAATGTTTGTCAACTATGTAAACTATATTATGGACTCTTGCAGCTTACCGTACCTACTTTTGTGTAGAAATATTTTAGGGCTTAATCAAATATCAATTTTGTTATAGATAACGTGTCTATTCATAAAAAAAATGTACCTACATTCACTGTATGTTTAGCATACTATGTGTTAAATGGTCACATTTAGATTATCCTGGCTAAGTTTTCCGGGAATTGTAACAAAAAATAAGATGTCTGGTATTGTTTTTAGCTTAGCCTTCCCCAATTTTAGTCATTATAGGTACTTACTTTGATACACCTAGTAAGTATACATATAACCATTCATTCTATTATTGTCTACTAAAAATCTATGGGTATTTAAAGTAGGTATACAAAAACCTATTACGCGTTTATAAATTTGTATCCGTTCAGAAAACGTATGGCTGGCCGGCCGGGCGGGCCAGTGTTCACAACCGTAGGTGCTATTATTTTATGCCTAGGACGTTATCAAATAAGTACCTATTAAACGCAGATAGAACGAAGGTTTTTGACTCATTTTGGGAGACTTTTTCATACTTACATTTTCGACCCTATTTTAGTGGATACGATCATTTCGATAAATTTAGCGAAAATACATCATTAAACATTTTACAGATGTTGTAAGGAAACGGCCTCACTATAGGTTGGGAACACTGCGGGCGGTAGACATTTGCAAAAGTAGACTGAAATTTGTCAGTTTCACTTTTATTAAGTTCTGTTCATGCCAGTAAAAAAAATCGACTTAAATCATAAATTTTGTATTTATAATTTTTGGTTTAAATCGACATTTATTGGTCTAAAATAAACAATTGATTTAATAATTTAATGTGTAAAGCAAAAATAGTTTTACTACAACGCCATCTAGCGGGTGTATTATAACTAAAATTAGTTAAAATATGCAAATTTGGGTTTTGAGACTAGTAATGTCATCTATCGAAAGTTTGAGAACTAAAAAAAAGTATACGCTATTTTGTATGGCTATTGTCTATCCTTTTACTCCTTCATCCATGGTGTTGCGGACAATGAACACAGTTAGCCTATAGTTTATAAGCTTAGAGTTTTGATTAGTTAAATAACAAAATGTTTGCTCCGCGCATTAGGCGCTATGTGAAAGCCATCAAATTGTATATAGTAAGGACCATTTGTAAGAATTAAGTCAGTCTGAACTTGAGCTTCGATGAAACAAGAAATAAAGAAAAATACAGTCCACTACCAGATCGCGAGTTTTATTGAAGAAACGGAAGACAAAGATAGGTACCCCACAAGTTTGTGGTCCTATCGGAGCCGGATCAAGAACAACAGCTCAGTTCGACTCGAGGCGCTAACAAGCTGCATGCAAGACCGGTACCTCGTCGAACTAAGAGGGACCGTGAGCCACGTCAAGCTTACGCCATTGGAACAAGGGACCAGCAGAACCGGTGCCTTATTGATCACGAAAGGGGCCGTATACGTGAACTACGATCGACGCGTGACGTTGTCAAGACCTACGCCAGAGCACGGGGTGCTTGAAGATCACCCAACGGTGCGACGAGCGACGTTGTCAAGACCTGCGCAAGAGCACGGGGTGCTTGAAGATCACCCAACGGTGCGCCGTGTCTTCGTGTCAAGAAACACCTACGCGGTCAAGTCGCGGCTTATGTTCTCGAGCTGCCCTACGGTGACAAAGGGCTCGAAGCATAAGTAACGCCGCAAGGCGGTGTGGTGTGTTTGTGCAGCACCACCAGTCGGTCTTAGACTGAAATCGCACTTTCACGCCAGTAAGGGACTCGTGTTACGGGGGCCGGACTGTAGGCACTGCCGACGCAATCGGACATTCCAGCCGATTGCTGAGCACCTCGTACTGCGTACTCCCCTCTGCTGGGTGAATCCACCCCTTCCTATCCTGCAACATCCATCCCTGAAGGAGCATATACTGGGGTCAAACCTAGTCCCTCCTGACGGACTGCTAGGGCCGATTAGGTAGGTAGGGAATTAGGGGCTTGCAAGTGCCGAAGATGACCGCGCGAAGCCCACCAATCACCAGGAAGAAGGCAGCCATGCAGGCGCAGATCTATGAAGACCCGCCAGCATCTCCATCCGAGACCGCACCCGACCGAACCGCACCCGACCATACCGCGCCCGAACATCAACGAACCGCGACCGAACGTACCGCGCCCGACCATACCGCGCCCGAACATCAACGAACCGCGCCCGAACATCAACGAACCGCGCCCGAACATCAACGAACCGCACCCGAACGTCAACACCTACGAACCACGACCGACCATGCCGCGCCCGAACGCCAACGAACCGCGACCGCGGCAATGGAAGGAAGAGAACGCGAGCCACGAGCGCCATCTGTCTGTTCCGGACGATCAACATTATCAACGACTCTGCGTTTGCGCCAAGCAGAAACACAAGCGGCTATACGACTAGCAGAGATACATCGCCAAGAACTACAGATAGAGGCAGAACTAATCAAAAAGAACTTAGCATTGGAAGTTGCAATGATTCAAGAGGATACCGACCAGGAAATAGATTATGGGAACAAAAACCTAGCCAACGAGGAACGCGTGAATGAATGGTTTGACCATCAACAGACACGGGGGGAGTTGAGAGAACCTGATGTAACTCCTCATCCGTCGACAAGTTATCCTGTGATGAATACGCCAAAACAAGTAACAATCCAGCAAACGCCCAGAGCTAGATCGCCTACACCGCAAAGATCGCGAGATCGAGGAATTGATCGCTTAGCCGAGGCACTGGAAAAGATGACTCGACATCGCGCGCCACCAAGACAAACGCAGGATTTGCCCATATTTAGCGGTGCCTCAAGAGAATGGCTACCTTTTAAAATAGCAATGAAAGAGACGACCGCTCTTCATAAGTTCTCACCGTCAGAAAACTTAGCTAGACTGCGAGCATGTTTGCGAGGAGAAGCCCGGCAAGCAGTATCGGGACTTCTTTGCATGGCATCAGACCCAGCAGTCATTATGCGAACATTAGAGCAAAGCTACGGACGGCCTGAGATGATAGTCGATCAAGCTTTAGAGGATATTAAGAAACTACCTCGACTTGGAACGAGCGCTAACGAATTGAACACGTTTGCTATCAAACTTCAGAACATAGTTATGATAATAACTGGAATCGACGAACATGGCTATTTACAGAACCCTATGTTAGCTCGCTTCGTGACCGAGAAGCTAAGCCCACATGTCAGATCAAGATGGTGTGACTACGCCGATCAGTTTGGAAATAATCATGAGGCAGAAATAGTCACACTGTCAAAGTTTTTAATGCAAGAAGCAGACAGAGCGATGCGACATCTGTATTCTACCCGAACAATGACAATCGCACCTGTGCAGAATACAAAACCAGCGGATCATCAGCCACGAACGAGTCGCCGAGCAGTATTTGCAACCATCGAGGAGGCAAAGAAAAGTAATAAAACTGAATGTTTCTGCTGTGGAGCCGAGCACAAAACTACCGACTGCAGAAAGCTCGCCGACATGCCACTACAAAAGCGATGGGAGTGGGCCAAAGAGGCAAGAATATGTTTTCGCTGTTTGAACAGTAAACACAGGCGATTCCTATGCAAGGGCAAACGATGTGGAATTAATGAGTGTAGGCACCCACATCACCCACTACTGCATTCAGAGGTCAAGAACGTCGACCAGGAACCGAAACAGAACGAGGATTCAGAAATAACTGCATCAACACGTATACCAACAGAAACAATGAAAATACTGTTGAAAGTATGCCCTGTCAGGATAAAAGGAAGAAATAATAAAGAAATCGATACGTTTGCGCTATTAGACGAAGGATCAACGATCACACTTGTCGATGAGGAAATCGCATCGATGATAGGAGAAAAGGGGTCAAAACAACCACTGAACATCATCGGTGCAACATCGAGTCAACGCGAACCGAACAGTCGAGTAGTGAATATTTCCATACAAGGGCATAATCAACATGAATACAACTCAATCAAGGCAAGAACAGTAAAGAACTTGACTTTAGGAAGTCAAACGATCAAGCCACAGTTGGTTGAATTGCCACATTTGAAAGAACTAACGCCAGAAGCTGTATGCTACTCGAACGCAAGGCCCCGCATACTCATTGGCGCTGATAACTGGCATTTGATAGTTACGCGTAAACTGTTAACCGGACACAGGAAACAACCGGCCGCCTCCCTAACACGATTAGGATGGATCATACACGGATCGGTCCCACAGAGCATTGTGAGCGAAGGCGAGACAGTTTTACACATACGTACGTCGCAACATATCGAACTAGAACAAGCAACATGTGAACGAGATGACAGCTTATCCGATCTGGTCAAGGCACACTTTAGCTTGGACGCGTTAGGTGTCTCTATGAAACAGAAACCCAGACCTACAGATGAACGCGCCGTTCAAATGTTCAACAGTACTGCTAAGCGAGTAGACGGTCGATTTGAAGTCGGACTTCCATGGAAAACGGAAGACGTCACCATGCCACCGAGCTATGACATGGCACTCACTCGTCTTCGCGGAATAGAACGGAAAATGGATAAGTCACTGGAGTTCAAAAAGGCATATACAGCGGAAGTAAATAAGCTTCTCGATAAGGGATACGCAAAGAGAAGTGCAGACGATCACTCTGACAACAAACGTCTTTGGTATCTACCACACTTCGCCGTGACAAACCCAAATAAGCCCGGGAAAGTTCGCATGGTCTTTGACGCAGCAGCTCGAACGAACGGCATGTGCATGAACGACGCACTGTTAGATGGACCCGACCTACTGCAATCCCTACAAGGCGTCTTGTTTAGATTCCGAATGCGACCAGTTGCGATTACAGCCGACATACGGGAAATGTTTCTCAGAGTGAGGATCAGACCAGAAGATCAAGTGGCCCAACACTTTCTGTGGAGAGGCGACAACCGCGATGAACCTCCTCAGAAATATGTCATGCAGTCCATGATATTTGGAGCACGGAGTTCACCATTCCTAGCACACAGTGTGAGAGATCGCAACGCAACAGAGTACGCACAATCTCACCCCCTCGCATTCAAAGCTATCACGCAAAACCACTACATGGACGACTGGGTCGACAGTTTTGATACCGAAGAACTAGCTGCACATACTATAGCTGAAGTGCGAGAAGTGCATTCACAAGCAGGGTTCGAGCTAGCCAGCTGGAGTTCCAACCGCGAACATCTACTGAACCACATTCCAGAACAAGATAGAGCACACGCGCCAAAAGAACTTGCCGCAAACGCGCACTTATATGAAAAAGCTCTAGGAATACTGTGGATCCCAACTACAGATCAACTCGGTTTTAACACAGCCATGCATAGAGTACCGATAGACGTCAAGGAAGCTAGCCGCACACCAACCAAACGTGAAGCACTTGGGGCTGTGATGTCATTATTCGATCCATTAGGCGTACTAAGCCCCTATACGATTACGGCAAAAATTATTCTGCAAGAGTTGTGGAAAAAGAAGATTGGGTGGGACGAACCATTACGCCCAGAAGAAGCAGTCTCCTTTGGCGAATGGCAATCTGATCTTGAATACATAGAAAAACTGCGACTGCCACGATGTTACGACATCAGAACGAGTGGAGTCACGCGCCAACTTCATGTATTCTGTGATGCCAGCGAACAAGCATACACCGCTGTTGCGTATTGGCGTATTGAAGGTGACAACGGCGTGAATGTATCGATAATAGCAGGAAAAAGCAAAGTCGCGCCGCTGAAGGCACAAAGCATTCCCAGAATGGAACTCCAAGCCAGCCTTATTGGCGCTCGTTTAGCCACCGACATTATAAGTGCACACAAATGGGAAGCGAACGTAGTGTATTGGACCGATTCAAAAACCGTACTTCACTGGATAAGAAACGACGCGGTTAGATACACCCCATACGTAGCGCACCGGCTAAGCGAAATAGCAGAACTAACACGAATCGATCAATGGCGATGGGTGCCTACCGCTCACAACGTTGCCGATGACGCCACACGAGCAGGAAACACTAGATTAAAAAGTGACGATCGTTGGTTCAACGGACCTGCATTTCTCTACGAAAACGAGGAAAACTGGCCACAAGAAGCGTCAATAAACCAGCCACAGTCCGAATGTATAGTAACGCATATAAGACAAAGCGATCCGATGATTGACATGAAGAGATTTTCTTCATATGAACGCTTGATTCGATCATTGGCGTACGTATATGCGTTTATTGATAAGTGTAAGAAAAGAACAAATGCACTGGAATTGAAACACATTAAAAAGGCGGAGCTTCAACTTGTAAAAGATTCACAAAAGGAAACTGTGAGACAGCAGATAAACGTTCGTGGCGCGCTTCGCAAGCGCTCGCTAATATGTTCTGGAATCGCTGGGTAAATGAATACTTACCTACACTAACTCCACGCGGCGATGCAAGAAAACAAGTGAACAATGTAAAACCGGGCGACATAGTAGTTATAGCGGACGGGCTGCTACCTAGAAACGTTTGGCCGCGAGGTATGGTTGAGCGTGCGTATGAGGGTCCCGACGGCGTTGTGCGGAGTGCAGATGTCAGGACACAAGGGGGAATCTTCAGAAGACCAGTCAGAAGGCTCATCGTCCTCCCGCTGCAGATGAGGGGCTCCGAAGATCTTCGCCGGGGGGAGAATGTTGCGGACAATGAACACAGTTAGCCTATAGTTTATAAGCTTAGAGTTTTGATTAGTTAAATAACAAAATGTTTGCTCCGCGCATTAGGCGCTATGTGAAAGCCATCAAATTGTATATAGTAAGGACCATTTGTAAGAATTAAGTCAGTGACACCCCCATAGACACGATGGCAGATCCAACCTAACGTCTCCCATGTACATAAACCGCGCCCGCCGGCGGGTGCGGCCTTCACAATCCGATGTCGTACCAGATGGTCGACTATCAGATCCGACCCCCGCTGAGTTTATTGCTGGCTCTTCTCAGAGAGGGGCCCCTTACGAACCAGTGTAGTGTAAATGATCGCGACGCCCTAAGCCGAGGTCCGTACCCAACTGGGTGCCCTTAGGCAGTCGCATCGTAGGTAGGGACAAACTTATCTACTGGCTGAGCGCCTTTTGCGCTCGCCCCCAAGCCCGGTGAAGCTGTAAAGGCCGTCAAGGGGCCAACAGCAATCGACAGTCAGAAAAAAAAAAAAAAAAAAAAAAAAAAAAAAAAAAAAAAAAAAAAAAAAAAAAAAAGAATTAAGTCAGTCTGAACTTGAGCTTCGATGAAACAAGAAATAAAGAAAAATACAGTCCACTACCAGATCGCGAGTTTTATTGAAGAAACGGAAGACAAAGATAGGTACCCCACACATGGTATTACGTAGGTGTTTACAGGCAGTTCTAGATACAAGCCCACAGTGCGACGTTGCCACACCGTGCAGTGCAATGTAGTTGAAGACGAAATGTCTAAAGTTGGTTGTTTGGTTCCTGACTTGCGTGGGTATAGAGAGAGATTGGAATATATACTTTAATGGTGAGGTTTACCCTCTCACGTACCTACATTGTATGTAGTTGGGCTACTATTATGTACTTATGATGTGTTTATTACGGAAGGAAAGATAGCGACAATTCTATTTAGAGAACAGTAAACAAATAATTATAGAGATACAGAAAGTTCTAGGTAAGGGAGACCGGGGCTGAAAGTGCCGATTTTGACAAAATCATACATAATTCGGATACACTAGGTACTATATCTGAAAATAGTGGTTTATCCTAAGCGAAATTTAGTCTATAATATGAATTTACCTTCTGAGTTTGTATATTTTTAATAGGTTTTAAGAAAAAGTAATTTTTTTACACAGCGGCGGAAAGGCACAACCAACCCCACTTTGGGGCAAGTTGTGCCTTAGCTGGGGTTGGTTGTGCCGTTGATAATGTTAGACGTTTTACATGAATGAAAATTAATTTAGAATTGAAATTAAATAAATTTTATAATAATATATCAGTCTCTTAAAAAGTCTTTTTAAGGTATCAACAAAAAAATATTAAATGTTGCAAAATAAAAAATATATCAAAAATTATTCTTCAAATGATACAGAGGACACAGAAATGTTAAGCTTTCTTCTTCTTCAATACATTGCAAATGGGCCCAATTCTTACATTCAACCCATTTTTCTCCTGAAGCAGAGTTAGAGTAGGCATCACCGCAAAGGTTGCTGTACCATTGAGTGGTAGAGTCTAGCTGTAGGCTCTGTCTGCAGCGATTGCTGGGCTGACTCGACCGGTGAAATACCACCGTCGCACAGGAAACCGACGTGAAGTAGGAACGATGCTCCTGCGTTTCGTTCGGTGAGTGCGGTATCCGGTGCCCAATTTTATTTATTCATTTATATATTTTCTTAAAGGTCAGCAACACACCCCCAACACCTACAGTGTTGAGGGTAGTCATGGGCGGCGGTGATCACTTACCATCAGGTGACCCGCATGCTCGTTTGCTACCTATATTACATAAAAAAAAAAAAAAAAACCATTCTTGTTCTTCATTTTCGTCATCAGAACTGTCGTCATCTTGCAAAAATATTTTCTTAGTAGGGTTTTAAGTCAGTTTTTTTGTTTGTTTACCTTTCCCCTTGCATTTTCTCTTGCCTTTTCCCTTGATAAAATTTGCCTAGGGGTTGGTTGTGCCGCGGCACAACCAGCCCCAAATGAACGGAACATTACACCCCGTTTTCGACAGTTTACTGATTTGTCTCAAATAAAAAAAATACTCTGCTCAAATCATTAAAATAATACTGCATAACAAAATAGAATAAATAACAATCATTTTATTAAAATTTATATATTAAAAGCACGAAAAATGTTAGCTTGCGACCAAAAAGTATCGAAGCGAAAATATTTACATTCGTAGCGATGGACGAACCTGACGTACCCTGCGACACGGTCCGCGTAGCTGACGAAACTGAAATGGTGGCCGCGTATGCCAGACTGTTAGGCATTAGGAAACGCAATATGATCGTATATCTATCTGTTTCTGTTTTGGAGATATTCGCGTCGGAACTACTTACCCCCGGCACTTTCAGCCCCGGTCTCCCCTAATAATAATTACATAATGAAGTTCGAAAACAAAGATTTAAAAATAAACTTAGTAGGTATGTTGCCCAACTCGATTGAGGTCATATGATAATACTTTTAGCAGTTTACCTAAATACTGTCGAACTATTAGCTTAGTTTGATTTCTTATGAATTCAGAAAGGCTAAGACAATTCACAAAATTCTAACACTCAAAACTTTTTTCCTTAAAAGCTAGTTGTTAAATCAATGTTTACAAGCGAAAAATATTTTTTTATGAAACAACAAAGAAATTATTATAATATAATTTTCTGTTATTTGCATTATAACAGTTGTTATAGAACAGAACTTGAGCATCCAACAACAAAAAACAATTTTAATTTATGATTCCTTATTTTATGGTTTTATTTTAATACGGTCAATATTGACTTATTTTACGTTTTTTCGCTATGTTGTATTTCTCTCTACAAAATATTGTCGTAAGCCGACAAAGAATTCCGAATATATATTTTATATTGGCAACCCTTCAACAACACAGACCGCTTGGGATGGGAAGATTGTTATTTCAAAATGGCGGCGAGTGATAGTATGTTGTTTTGTTGTGGATGGAAATAATATCTTAAAACTATTATTTATAACGTGTTATTTTGTAGATTAACTGCTGTTGGCACAGTAACAGTTGATTAAGTTGAAGCATTGTTTTTGAGGTACGAATAGCACTTTATTTGAAAATATCCAACATTTTATTAAAACACATATGTTTCGACAATTATTTGTAAAAAAATAAACAGTATTTCCGCTTAATATTTTTTTTTATTTTTTTTAGATTGAGTCTTTAAATATAGGTACCTAAAATAAAATGTCTGACACGACATGTGATTCTGACTTTGATGCAGAGAAAGATGAAGCTAATAGTGAAACGGTGTAAGTAGGTTTTTGTAAAATAAAAAATCTCTTTTTTAATTTAAATTGTAATCAAAATTCTTAATATAATAAATGCAACTTTTCAGGCAACCTAACAAGGCTTTTAGATCAAAAGCATGGAAATACTTTAAAAATGTAGATGGAAAGCAAAGGGTTGCTATGTGTTTAATATGCCATAAAAAATTTAATTACAAGTCTACTGTTACAAATCTCGTAAAACATGTAAAAAGAATGCATGGAATATTTTTCGCCAAATCGGACAACTTAGTAGGCAGTACGTTTAAGTAAGTAATATTTAATTCAATTAAAAATAGATAATTTAAAAATAAATAAATTTAGTAAATATTTTTTATACCAATTTAAGGGAAGATCATAACCCAATTTGGGCACACTTTCGACAGCTGGATGGTATAGATGTCACCACATCTGAATGTAATCATTGTTTAAAACGCATTTCTCACCCTTCTGGAACAGCACAACTTCGTAGTCACATAAGGAAGCATCATCCAGAGTTTGACGTAGACTGTGAAACGGTAAATGTTATTTTAACAGATATTTTAACTGCTAATATCTAGCTAGTTATTTAGATATTAACTGTTTTTTGTGTTATTATTAATTTACTTCAAATAATATCTGTTATTTGTTAGTGCTTATGTTTTTTTATTAATTTACAGAATCACGATCAAAAATTTAAAGTAGCAAGTGATCAAAATATCAAATGCGAAGTATGCAGATTAATTTATAGTCAAGTATTAGACAATTTATTGATTTAATGCCACGTACCTAATATCAAAAACCTTTCAGGATGTGTTGCCCGGTAGTCCGATATATTTAGAAGAGTTTCATGAAGATATTAATAACGAACCGAATCAAAAAGCAAGAAAGCGGAAAATCATAAATAACAATTTTAGTAACGATAATACTATTCAAGCAAATAACAGCTCTAGTATTAACAACAATACTTTAGATTTGTTTGGAAAATACTTATTGAGTATACTTGGAAAATTACCAGAAAATACCTCTTTGAGACTTCAAAGCACATTTATAACAGCTGCTTTAGATGCTGCAGCAAAGCACGAGCAACAAATTGAAGACGAAAACAAAACTAACTGAAAAAACTTCGAGTGTGTTTTTTTTGTGTTCGACGTGAAGTTACAAACAGGGTAAAAATAATATGTTTATTTACCTAATGTAAATTTATATTTTTATTCCTTGAAAATGATTTTATTCGTTTGAAAATGATTGAAGTGAATTATATAAACAATGGTACCTAATGACCTTTATCATTTTCTGTTTATGAACTAAAATAATAATTTATTATACTTTCAAAATTAAGTAGAGAAAAAGATTTTTCCAAAAATGATAAAATCAGCAGGTAGGTATGTTAATTTTCCGATTTTTTAAGCAACATGATAAAACTAAACCGTGGCCAGTTCGACCAAAATTCTCCTCTTTCACACGCACAGACAGTATACATGTGAAATAATCAAAGTAGGAAGAAACAAGAAGCTTTATTAGTGAGCTTTCCAAATTAAGGAACAACCAAATATTAATACTCGCTATGCGAACTTATCATTAAAAAAAGATTTTAAAAAGTTCAAGATAAAATAATTAATATTTTGACATTACTTGTTCAAATATGTAGCAATTATAAGTTGTTTATTATTAACATCTGTAACATGTTTTAATAATAAAAAAAATATGAATTTGAATTTTATTAAATATAATTTTGTACAGCAACCTAGAAGTTGGTAACACTGAGCCAACCGGTTAATGTCAGACGCGCCACGCCATACCGGTTATTTTCTTAGCCATTTGCTGTCGACATTTTGTTTCGATATTCTAGCGTTTCGGTTTTTGGTATAATATCGGTAATTTAGTTTGTATAAAGTTATATATATCGTTTTCAAATGGGCCGCCGAAAAACGAATCATGTTTACCATTATTATACGCAAAATGATGAAGGTAGTAAATGTATTTTGTGTCACAAAGTTTGCAAGGTAAGTTGACTTTTCACCACCGTTTTAAGAAGCATTTTTCTATAAAGAAAGATCTTTTTCGCTCTACCACTAAGTGTGGATAGGCAGTGGCTACCGTTTTTAGCCGATTTCCAAAAAGAAGGTTTTGTACATCTAGGTCATGAAGGCCATAATTAAAATATCTAAATTTAAAATAATCAGCCTATTCACACACCCACACTTATTTTAATTGTTGAAATGATTAATAACTAATACATAGTTGCCTGCCTGAAGTATAATTTTAAAACTTATCTCTAAGCGCTTTTAAGCATAATATCTTTTAGAATCATTTTTAATTTATTTTTTAGACTTCACATGGTAGCAATCTTATGCGACACTTAGAAATTAAGCACCCTGATCAATACAATGAGGTTTTACTGAGGAATGATCAGCGAATTCCTCTGGAACTGGGAGTAAAGCTCAAAAGAAAACTTTCAAATGACGATGAGACTATAAATAGTGTGAATTCCATTTTACATGGTGGTAGGTATATTGTTATATCTATGTATATTATTGAATACCATTTTTTAAATCTATGTACAATTTTAAGGCTGTGTATTTATTAATGAGAATTAATAACCATCAAAATTTATTTCTTTAAATACTTAATTTAATTTTAAACTTGACTTGATTGTGCTCAACTTAAACAAATTTACAAAATAGCTATTATTTAACTTACTTACTTTGGATCTCACATTAATAGATAGGTATCAAAATTTATGCTGCATGTTTGGCCAGTAGGTATAACAAATAAAAACAAAACAAAAGGAAATGACTCCAGGCAAATACACTTACAGTGTAGCTAGGCCATTGTATGGTACCTAGAATGGACTAGGGGAGAACCTGTTGTTTTGTATAATATAAGAACCTGGGACACTCCACTTAGTTGTATAGTACGTATTTCAAAGTCCGATATTTCCCACTTACTTCATTACTACAAGCCTTAACAGCTGTACATTTCGCTGGTCTCAACATTAATATGAAACCAATAAAAAAAATACTAAGTAGTTTTAGAAATAGCAGCTTTCCACAACCCTCGTTGTTTCATACAAGAACCTACACATCTACAGGCAAAAATGTTTGGCTTCAGTTTCAGCGTTAAGGGGCGGTCCCACGATGCACAAAACCGCACACATATCGGCGGCACTTGAATAAAGTTTATTTAAATTTGTGTTATTGATAGTAATTGGTATTCAGCACGAATATACCTATTAATATGAAAACCATCAACTCTGAGTGCAATCGATATTAATCTCATCTCTCTTCCACAGATCAAGACTCCGACGAATCACAAGATGAAGATTCAAACACTCATGAATACAAAGATGGCGCTGCTGTCAGTCAAGTCACGAGGCATTTCTACAGGGAGAGCGGGGGGCGGGCTTCGTGCAAACTCTGCGGGGCTACGGTGCCTTATAACAGAGATGATATGACCGTGCATATGCAGCGGAAGCATAACAAATGCAGGGGGCTGGTGAGTGCAATGACCTTTTGACAAGTGTTTGACAGCTTGAAGAAGATGCCTAAGAAATAGGGAAGGGGAGTGACAAGTGGAATTAATAAATATATTTTTTGTTGAGTTATGGATCTGTAAAACATGTAGGTAATGAAATAGTGACAACGATTCTGAAAACACTCTCTAAATCAAACTAGAAAATATTGCCCACACTTTTTCATATTGGTCAGCACGACTGTAAGTGTGATAGGTAGATACTAAAAACAAATAAGCTAAATATTAAGTTATAAAGTATCAATCAAAATAATCAAATATAACAGTCAGTTATCACAGGCGCTGATACGAAGTTATGGTTTTAAAGGGGCATTGCCCCTAGAGATAATATTATTGAAATGCTTTACGCACTTTTACTGTTTGATTCTACAAATTAATCAGTAAAACTAAAATTTATACATGCCATTATAATTTCTCTTAAAGAAATGTTTGATCAACACTCAGTAAACTATAGGTTGCCAACAATTTCAGTGTTGTTAAAACGAATAATGGTAAACGTAAGCTGCATTGTAAATAGGTTTCTATTAATTTCCCTGTCACATGCGTGTGGTAACACGCAGTTGGTAAATTCGATAGCATATGTAGGAACAATAGGTATACGTGCAATTGTGCGTGGTTGGACTTATTTAGTTTATTTGACTCACTGTGGTATTGAGTGTGGCCTCTCGTTTTCCTTCCTATCAAGAGTATTATTAGTTTGAAATAAAGCTTAAAGAAGCTCTATTGCCATTCTAGATATTCCTTAAACTCAAATAGGAATAAAGATGTTGATATTCTTAAGTTAATCTAAAGATCTAATTGTTTATTACAAGCCAAATAAATAGCTAAACTTAAAGTAACTCTACTTTTTATGTTTTAATTCTAATTTATTGTCAACAGAAACAGGAGACCCAAGACCCAATCGACGATGACAGCAACTACAACGAGGAAGTGGTTTATCTCGACGAACCATTACTCAACATTAGTTCTTCAAACCCAAAAAGAAAAAAGACAATGTCTCCTAGGCTTCCATCCCTTAAAGTGGCGTATACAAGCAAAGATAAACCTTTACCGCCAAAACTAACCAAGAAAGAGGAAGAAATCGAGAAATTCGGCGCCTACATCATACAATTACTTAAATCAACACCACCTGAAGTGTGTAATAAGCTGCAAATGGATATAGTAGCGTTAATAATGGGGGAGAAATTAAAGCTTGAATCTAATAATGTGTCAATGTCAGAAGTGGTGATTGATCAAGTGGTTGGCAACACTGAAAACTGCACGGAGGAGGTCGAAACGGCTTTTGTCGTGCCTTCTCAGTGAACTGTCATTTTTGTTTATCGAATGCGATATTAAGTGACATGTCGAAAGTTTGGTTATAAGACTCTAGGTTAGGTGTTAAAAAAGTGAAATACAAAGTGTAGTTTTTTGTAATTTTATGTCTATTACTGTTTGCTTAATAAAAGCGTACCATTTGGTTGGAAACATTTATTTAAGGGTTTTATAAAATAAACTAATATTTTCAAAGTTATGCTTATTTATTTACTAGGTAGGTACATGTAATTTTTACTCAGCTTAGTCCCATTCAATCGATTTATCATATATCGATATATAATATAAAAATGCAACTTCCATTTTTAAAATACTATAGCTGAATTAGCTAGATCCAGCAATTGAACCCGAGATCTAAATTTAACAGTCCGATATAGTTGCGTGCGCGTAGAGTAGGTATTTGACCGTTTAGAGGCATCTAATAAATTTATATGGAAAAACTTATTTTTTTTAATATGAATTTTAATTAGTCGTTGGTAAAATGTTGTTGGGATCTATGGAGAAAAGCTGCCTACGAGAGGTGATGCGCTAATTAAAATTAACCCTGATACCGCTACGCCACGGAGGTCGTATATTTTTTCTTCAGACTAATTATGATAACGGTATATTTAGCCTTACATTTGATAAACGAAATCAAGGCTCAATCAATAGAAAATAAAGATGTAGATATAAGTATTTTTTGACTTGGCAACTAAATAGCAATGACCTTAATTTAGGCAGTCGCTTACACTGATAAAACAAGGTTACCACAAGGTGTGTGTTTGACTGAATTTTGATAATGAAAACTATGTTATTTCAATGTTTTTTTATAAATAGACTCCTTTTTGCCGCCCTGCGCGGTTAAATCCGCATTTAAATGTTTGTCGAATATAATATGGAGTAAAAATACCCCAAGTGTAATTTAGTCTATTACCTTGAGTAGGTATACATAGTCATCTATAAGTATACTCTTGCTTGAAAGTAAAATAGACGCAATATAACACAGCTCTAGAACATTCACATTTATAATATTACTAGCTAAATACATACATATACATGTTACAATACATATAAACCTTCCTCTTGAATCACTCTATTAATTAAAAAAAAACACACCAAAATCCGTAATGTAGTTTTAAATATTTAAGCATACATAGGGAAATGGGACAGAAAAAGCGACTTTGTTTTTCTATGTAGTGAAGTATCGCGCACCGTAGGACCCCACTGTAAGATATACTTTGAATGTCTAAAACCTGAATGTGATAAAAAAAGGTCTTTTAGTGTCAGTATAGTTCCTCTTTCCCACGTTTCGCGATACTATACAACGCATACAGATGACCACTTCTTATAAGGTTTTTTTAGTCTTTCTGAACTAAGTGCATATAGAGTATACAGTGAACTTACAGCTCAAAAACTTTTTAAATCAATTGCCAAACGATGAGTAAGAATCTCAGATTGACGACTGTGACCAGCTTACGACGGCCAGCATCCAGATAAGGGTAGAATCACAAATAGACGACATCCTGTAGTAGACTTCAATTTATCTGGAAAAAATATATATTTTTTAAAACAACTAAGTAGGTAAGCACATAAAGAAAAAGTTGCACACGTGTATATGACTGGTTTCTTAATAAGAAATAAAATAATAATAAATTGTTATGTTGGCCTGTTTTAGAAAAAACTTTTAGGAAGGTAGGTATTTATTTAAATTACGATACATACCTACGGTGTGTCGAAATGATTTGTAGGTTTTAATAAAATCTAACTCAGTGGAGCATTGAATGTTGACATAATATGCATACTATGACGTATCACTATTAAAAAAATATGTTAGTAGATGCCCATACCTATTAGTTTATTGGGACAAGTGTTTCGATTATATACTTACGCACTCATTCTGACTCACGTGCTAGTCTGACGTAGTCACACGCATTCTTGATTTCGTCACAATTACCGTTCTAAAAAATAAAAATGACTAAGGTGTGTGACGTCGGCAGGCAAATTGAAAATACCCAAATTTGCAGCTGCGTAGGTATTTTCGTATAAGTAACTCATTCATATGTTTCCTTAATATTGAAGATAACAGTTTTGGTATTTACGGGTAAATGTCTTAATGATGAAAGGTTCATTTTAGGTTTAGAAGGAAATATTTTAATAATTTTAGTTGATTAATTGGTTAAGTGTCAAAAACATTTACTAACTAATATGCCTTAAATGTATGTAAAATCGCGGAGCGGAAAATCGGTACGTAACGTAAGCTATTAACTCAGAAGGTACGAAATCGTTGCTTTCGCCGTTTCTTCTCACTAGCTATTACTCCTACCGTAAACGAAATATCGCACATTCTAAAGATTATGTTACGTTACATAACAAGGAGTTTATAGTTTCATTTTGTTAGTCATTCTGCATGTGTATTGTATTTTCTTTAAGTCTTCGTGTAGGCAACCTAAAAAACCTAATTTTATTAACATGTTTCGAACAAAACTGTTAGCCTCTTCACGGGGCTGTGCATCGCAGCAATAAAAGAGCTCTTGTACATTTTGATTTGAGTTTGCACGTTTAAAACTAGGCGATCTAACAGGCTGAATCGTTAGACCAACTCAGTATTAGACGCTTTGATCCAAAAACCAGCTACGACTTTCTCTGCCCTTTTACAGCGGTTGGCGCCAATATTACCGGTTTGGTTTTCTATTATACCAGTTTTGTGCATTTTGTCACAATATGCCGTATTTTATTAGGTATTTTATGATGCTGTTACTGTTTTAAATAGCTTCCTTTCGACACTATTTTTGTAATTGGAAAGTTTTGCGTCTGTTCGTTTTACGGTTTCATCCGGTCAAAGTTGGCCTGGATAATATAGAGTGCAATAGTTATACACTCAAAAAATCTTTGAAATAAAACTATATATTAGAAATCTCGATGATTTTCACTTTTTACTGTAGATTGTTAACCTTTGATTTGTGACATTATTTTCTGCTAACGTTATGTAAAACTTCTAGGTGGTCAAAAAGTGACAAAGTTTTTTATGTAAGTAATTAAGTATAAAATGTAGGTATGGATAATAAATCGCTATAATTATTACATGAAAGTATGTTTATTTACCTACTACCGTGACCTAAACGCGAATAGCTCTAAAAGATATTACGTAACTACACTCAGCTAGAATAATTAGTATTTTTAATTTATTAGATAATTAGCTATTACTTTCGTAATGAACATTTACTATATGCCAGCTACTGTTTTAATATCAAACTTAGTAAATTCATGCAACTTTGTACCTACTGAAATCCTAATAATTGATTTAGTTACTATACCTACTGATTGTAGTCACAACAAAACATTTTAAAGGTAAGTCTTATGCATCTTTCTCTTTCTCAGCCAATTTATAATTAAAATAGTTGCCCAAGTTACATAGCGTGGTAACGAATGTCGCAAAAAAAAAAAAAAAACCTTGTCAACATGATTGAACGTTCATGAGTGGACACATCATAAAAGGGGTCACGGAACAAAGGCAAATTGTAGAATTGTAGCCCCCTATCCTAAAACTAGTTTCAACCAGCCCCGTTAGTGAGTGGTGAACAGTGTCACTCACCCTACATCGTTAGCTTCAACTGTTAGTATTATTATTTTATCGGTGTCCTAGAGCTATGAAAAAAAAAAATGTAACCAAGTACGTATTTATGCAATTATTTATTGAAGTAATTTATACTTTACTGGAAAAACGCGTTCATTACATACCTATTTAATAAAAATAAAAAAACTGAAATTTCGGCATTTCAAAATATTCGTGGTCACTAAAAAAGTTTATTTTCGCTTAGCAATCCTAAACGCAAAGTTTCAGTAAATAACTGTAATGTAATTTAATGAATCATAAAAGGTTTTTCCACCTCATTCTTTCAATTCATACAATAATCTTATCGTAATCAATGTTTTACAACAAATACATTGATAGCGATTACTGAGACTCGTGGAGTAATAATAGTGTGAGACATCCCGACACGATATTTAAAGCCGCTTTTTGCCACGATGCGTGAAAGCCCGAACCAAATATGAACGCATAGTCAGATCGACGATTTTAACCACTAAATGCTACATTTATGGTAAATCGTGTAGTTTCTCAAACCATGGGAACCCGACATTAGGCCAATTGTTACAATAGGCAGTTAAACACACATTGAAAAAACTACTAAAAAGTTAAAAAATAATGCTTGTCTCTCAGGAAACTGTTGAAAAATTAAACAACAATTCTATCAAATAAAAACACTTATAGAAGTAGTTCTTCGACCGAGATCTTTTTTTTCTTAGTGACGTTTCTAGACTTTGATATCGAATAGCACTTATCAAAACGAATGAATAATAAAATACGCACATTATGTACCTACTTATATTTTATCACTACTCAGAAACTCGCAAACAAGATAATCAAATGACTAAGTTAATAAAAAATTCGCTAGGTACAAAACACTTCCTATTCGAGTATAAAATCAAGTTTTTATGGCGGAACTTTATATAACAAAATACCGTCTACTTAATAAATGATTCGACAATATTAAAGTATTTAATGTAGCACCAAGCACCATCGATGTTTTATTACAAAAACATATGTGTCGTTGGCATTTTAAATGTGATAAATACTCGAAAATGACCCACTTTTTATAGCTCGCGTGACTAGATCACGTGTAAGTATGATATGTATGGAGGCTAAGTATCTGAATCTTTTAGGTGATTATGTAAGCTTAAGGGTAGAGGTATATCTTTAGTATCATTGAAAAGGTATGAAGCTAGCAGTATGACGCCTAGAAATCTATACATTTGGAAAGTAAGAGAAATAAAAAAAAACAAGGACCGCGAACTGCTTTTAATCATAACAAGGAACATTCTAGATTACACGATTTTTTAATTTATTGGTTTACAGTGTAGTCATGTGTCCCACGGAGCGCGATTCGACGCAAAAATTAGGGTTCCAGAAGCTAAAAAAACCTTATTCCAGAAGTCGATCTTTGTCAAGTGCGGTGTAGTGCGTGATTTTGCGCAACGTTGGTCCTCAGCTTCATTGAGGAACTTTGCTTCTAACAAAACACTACATAATAATACTCTGAAAATTTTATTAAAATTAACCGCTTGCAAATTGTCCTCATTATTTCAAACTATGACGAGCGCTTGTAAAAACCCGTATCTGAAATACAAAAATTTGGCAACACTGCAGGTCAAGCGAGTCCTTATATCCTTGTTACGTTGCGTCAGAAAGGAGGTCGCGATGGTGTAACTGTCATGCAATCGATATCAATGTAGATGGGACGTCACAAATTACCAAACGAAATCAGAATTGCCTTTGGTACTGTATTACAGCATTTCAAATTTGAGAGTTGAAGTCATTAGGCCTTATGGCGGTCCTCAAAACCTCATTTTACTTCTTTACCAGGAATCTAAAAGATCAAATAAATAAATATAATCGAGTATATAAACCGGCAGTAAATTTATGTAGGTAATTTAATAACCAACCCGTTTTAATTAATGCTCAAGAGTGCATAATAAAATATTGTACATAAAGAAATCATTTATTTTACCACTATCAACCAACTTCTCATTTAAAATAATGCTTCAATTATAAAAAAATATGTATGTTTTATTTATAAATACGGAAAAGGCAACGGTTTATGTGCTCGCAACTTATATCCGTTGTTTCTCGTAACATATTTTATCAATGATATGCAAAACACATGGAACAATAAAAAAAATGTTACAACTTAGTAGTACAAACAGTCTGGGAACAAAAGTGATGGTGACTGACGCACCCAAGGAATTTCTGTGGATTTCTATTTAACTTGGCAACCCTAAAAAGTGTTAACATTACATATAACAAAAACATTTTAATAAGTTTATGCCGTAAAGAACACTGGATACTAACTTACTGTTTTTATATCAACTGCAAGCAAAATACTGCAATTTGGTAAAGAATAAATTATTATTATATATTTCTGTTATACTACCTAGCTATCCTATTCCACTAATGTTATATTGAAATATATGTTTGTTAAACTAATGAACAGATTTGAATGAAACTTGGTGTGTAGATATATTGAAACCGCAGGGCAGAACGCTAGTAAACCTTATTGTCTCATATATAGCCTTTACCCAATCTTGTATTTCAAACTTTTAAAATGTTTCCAATAAGAATCTGAATATCTGATTAAATCTCTGTTCAAATGTTATGATAGTTGGAAGACTATTAAAATATCTTGCACAGCTATAAGTTATTCGGAAAAAGTATGAAGCTACAGTTAAATATGTATGTATACTAACTAGTAATTGGTATTATTGCAAGCAGTATTTGCCTATTAAAATTATGCACTTAGTTCTAATTTAATTTGTAAACTTGTACTCATGGTGTCACAATTACTGGTAAACCAAATACAAATTAACATTAAAACTGCAACTAACTGGTTAGTATGACTGGAAATTTAAGATTAAATAATTATTAAACTTCAAGGCATTATTACCACATGTTCTAGTATCTACCCTTATTTATTCTTGTCACTATATTTTAAATAAGTTATTATTTATGTCAGTTTTAAAATTAACTATTTACTTAACTGTTATCAAGTAGGTAATAACAATTTTAACCTAACCTACTTAAACACACATGGTGACTATTTAAATGATATAAAAAGGGGTCAAACAAGGTTATCAAATTACAAAAACAACTCACCGATATGTCCGCTGTTGTGCCCAAGTTATTTCATCATTTGAAAAATGAATTTCTGATAGATTTCCATACACTTTTGCGACTTTCAAGTGATATTGCTGAGTCATATAACCTAAAAATAAGGCTGCAAAGAAAAACATTGAGAAGCTTCATCTCTTGAAGAGTACAAGCGTATTTCTCGGGTGTTTACTGATTTGTAGATACATTTGGCGGACTCCGGAGAGTCCTGGGACAGAAAGGATTTAGGGATGGGACCGAGGAAAGGGCGGGGGGGACGCTGCGGACGATCGCGCGGGTGTAGGCCGCCGCTCCAACATCTTCACTTACAGTAGGTACTCTACAAACTAATTATAAAAACTTGTAAAATTCCAAATATACTTTTTTTTTGTACATCACAGAAGCTCCTACAGGCCGCAGCCGTCCGCGTTGAGATCAATATACTATTCTCTGTACAAACATATATAAACTTCCAATCGTTAACAGTCGCATTACACATACCGTATCGTTAAATTTTAAAATCTACAACTAGAATTATGAGCGTCGAGCCGGCACTATAAATATTTTTTTTTATTAAAGCTCTGTAACCGTGAGGTGTATGCGCGTGTTATGCGCCTAGTAAATCGCTCACGAAGCGCGGCTCGCCGCTTTACAAATAAAAAAATCCATCAGTTTTCGAGATAAATAAACGATACGACTCGTGGGGACGGACGCAGCCGCCCCACTCACTACAGTCATATAAAATATAGTGACGCCTCATCAGTAAAAGAAATGCAACGTCTAGGCCTTGCGGCCGCGACAAAATACTCAAAACAATAATAAGAAGAGTAGGCCAAGTCCTGCACCGCGGCGCGACCCCCGGGGTCTGCGGAGACCGCGGCGGCGGCGGCGCGGCCGGTGGCGCGGTCGCGACCGCAGGGCGAGGCTCCGGCGCACACGCCGCCGGCGCCCTGCCCGCTCCTGTTTCCTATTTTATTTGTATTTTTATCACGTTTTGTACAGGAGGAGAGCACGGCCACGGCGACGTCTGCGAAACGGAGCCTTTTCGTACTTACACACTAAAAATTTTCACAAAATAATACCTAACGCCGGAGAGAGGCGGGGCGACGGGTCGGTGGCACTGGGGGCGCCGGCTCGTCGCCTCGCGCGGCACAAAAATGAAAACTTAGCACGAAGAGTCTCTAAAGTTGGGCGGCGGCGGCCTAAGACGCAACCACGTTGAGCAGCAACTTGAGCGGCGCGGCGCGGTCGGGCTCGCTGCGGCGGCGCCAGTGCGAGGGCGGCGGCGGCAGCGCGGCCGCGGCTGGCGCGGCGCCCCACTTGCTACCCGCGAAGCGCTCTTCTCGCCGCTCGCGCCGCGCCACCGGCAGGCGTACTCGCCGGCAGCGCCGGGCCCCGCCCGCTACGTTGTTCATGACTCGCTCGTTTAGCTCCCACTCACTCGACACACTTCACTTATCACTGTTGCGGTAGTCGGCGCCCTCGGAGCAGAGCGCTATGAGCGTTCACCTTCACAAAATGGTCGCCGCTCGAATCTTGTTGTTTGCTCGCTCGCCCGAATCTGCCGTGGCTCGGCCTCGAACCGCTGTCGATCTTCGCGGATGACACGTCGAAACACTCCTGCTTACTTTCACGACTGATCGTCGGCAAAAACACGCTGCTAACTCCGGTGATAATTGATTTTTAAAACGATACAATTCTGACGCCACCTCTCCATTATTCACTCCTGCACCTCTCGATTTCGACTACGTGACGTCGGCGGCGCTCATAGTATTTATACCGTAATGGCGGCTGCGCGACAAACCTGCGCAGTGGGGTTATAAAGCTACGTGTGCACGGGACGATTACAATGATGTTTTTTTAATGCCATTATGGTAAGGAACACAACAGCCGCATATATTTTTTTTTTTTTTTTTTTTTTTTTTTTTATAATATAGCAAAGCAAACGAGCATGCGGGTCACCTGATGGTAAGTGATCACCGCCGCCCATGACTACCCGCAACACTGTGGGTGTTGGGGGTGTGTTGCTGAGCCTTTGAGAAAATTGGGCACCGGATACCGCACTCACCGAACGAAACGCAGGAACATCGTCCCTACTTCACGTCAGTTTTCTGTGCGACGGTGGTATTTCACCGGTCGAGTCAGCCCACTAATCGCTGCAGACAGAGCCTACAGCTAGACTCTACCACTCTAAAAAACACATAAGGAAAATTAATAAATTACAAATAAAAAAATGATATCAAATCTCAGTTGCAAAATTACATCATAGCATTTTTTTTGTTTATGTTACAAAATAGTAGTAGAATTTTTAAAACAAACTACATTATAGGGATGTTACGGATATAGAATTTCGATTTCGGTTTCGGATACGGATATTGATTTTTTTTTATATCGGTTTCGGATACGGATATCAAATTATTTGGGATTATCCGGTAGTTTCGGATAGTTTCGGTTACGGATATTAGATTGTAGGAATTTCAAAAGTAATACAAAAAAAATAGATAATAAAATGGTTTTATTTCTATAGAGGAGGACGATGGGTGAGAACGATGACGTCATAAACACCGCTACATTGAGCTCAGAGAGAGAACCAACACTTTGGTCACAGTTCTGTTAGCGGTTTTCGTAACACAGTCAAAAACAACTTGTCGTAACGTGTTTCATTTAGATTTTTAAATTCCGCCACTATCCGAAATTATCCGAAACATTTATTTCGGTTTCGGTTACGGATACGGATATTTTTTTATTTCGGATATCCGGTAGTTTCGGTTACGGATATGGATATCCTTAACATCCCTACTACATTACTTATTTATAATGTACTGAAGAGATACCTAAACCTGTGTGTGTGTATTAATCAGTTTTTAAAACTTCATGTAGTAAACACAACTAAGTTATTAATTATTTTTAACCTTTTTCTTCTTTCGTGTATTATTTACAATATATTAATATATATTGAAAATTACTAGATTTTAAGGCAAACATATATATTTTTTTAATTATGAAGGTATCTACTTATTATACCTTACTTACTTATTATGCAAATCTAAAAATGGTTTCGATGTTTCCGAGTTAAATTTTGATTTTTAATGCATGTGGCGCCCTCTAAGTTGAAAATATTTTGAACTGTTACTTAAACATTTAACTTGTCAAATTAGATTGAATAAGCCGGTTTGTTATTCTAGACTACATATTCTACTACTTCGTACAAAATTTCGGCTAAATCAAACTAACAATAATTAGGTGATTGAGAAACAAACGATCTTACAAAATTTCACATTTAAAATATTAAAGTACGAAGGAAGATGTTCAAAATGAAAATTAAGATCTGTATTTACGTATTGATAAATCTTCCGTTATAGTCTTCATATTTAGTAAACTCATTAATTATGATATTGTAATATAACGGATGATCTCACAACTTTTGTTTCATTATATAAAAAAAAAAACGGAATTACTTTATAAACCTAAGCTCAGTACCTAATTGGTACATTTTATTTACCAACCATTTATATATTTTTTTTACGTCTTAATATTTGTGTCGTTCCGTGCTTAGAAGCTTTATCACAAGCTGAGCAAAATCGACAAAAACAAGCTCGTATAACCCGTCCAAAGGAAAAGTTGCCTCTTTACAAAGACCGTCGCCATGTTGCTATGTCGTCTTTACATGGCAGCTTTATAATTTCAAATGGCGATGTTGTATTTTTGTTTCAAAACATGCATGATTGTTTGCGTATTTAGGGATGTAGATAAAGTATATAATGTAGTTGTGATAACCTACCTACTATAATAACAGTTATGTTTCATATAATAAATAAGGATTTATCACTTATTATGCTCAATATTTTTAAGGGAAGGTATTCTACTTCTATTAAATATTTATCCCATCCGACGGATGGTAATCCAATTATAATTTTTTTTGAAAACAAAAATTGTACCAGCTGTGAGTACTAGGCATACTTAACGTACTTAATACGTAAGCACGAACATTACGAACAAATAAATTTGAAACAAGCACGTAGCCGTACACAGTACGTGGTAAATCCACTCCTTTACGCCCTCGGTAGAATCAACCAATCAAACTGCGTTTTATTTCTCTTCAACCGTCAATAATGATGAATGCGGGCGTAAAGGGGGATTGTTTTGTAAATAGAATCAGCTGCCGACTGACCCGAACCCTATCTGAATTCCATAAATGTTAAACTTATGTGCATAATTAATAATGGAGTACCCACTACATGTTACTGAAACATCACCAATGCGGGAGATACTTATATTTAAAATATTTGCCTAAGTATTATTATTTTCAGTCCGTAGGTAAGACTAACGACTTAATAATTAGTTTTTAAATTTACCTAGCAGCAAAAATAGATCGTAATGTCTAAATTTCGAGGGCATTGTTTTATGAGAGTTAAACCGTGTGATTAACTCGGACGTAGGTAGGTAGGTTCGTGTTTACCTGACTTCGCCAGATGAAGGTAATAAAGAACAGTTGCTATTACTACTATTTATTCAAATGTATTTAGAACTTCTGTTCTAATACTTGTTGATGTAAAATCTAATTTGATTCACGTAAACATGACTTTACGCACAGCTGTATACTAAGAAACCTGTTACGTGTCCAAAAAAAAATACACCCGAAAGCAGCCGGTGGGAACAGCTGATGTGCGTCTTGGCCTTTTTTGTTTTGTCGTCATCTCATTCTTTCTACGTTACGTGAAAGAGATAAAACTATCAATGCGTGCGGGTCGAAGGATGTGTTTTTTTCCAAAAGGAATGTGCCTGTATCCCGTGACGAGACGCTACGCTACAATATGCCCCTATTAAAACACAAAGGTGCACCTTTTCATGTGTTTATCTTTTACATAAAACCACAGATGTTATATGTAAAATAGGTAGCGCTATCTTAGTTTTTTTCAATCATAAGTAAATTTGAAACGGATGCTTCATAATCCAAAATATTATTAAGTAAGTACCTTTTAGGTCAAAAAGGCAGCGTTAAACAGATTCTCCCAAAGTACTTAAAAGGTACTCCCAAAGATAATGTATATTTTAATTAGTACCTATTACCTACACGGGTGGAGGTGAGAGTCAAGATGACTCTAGGCTAGGAGAAGGGTTACGTTATATTAGGTTTTTTATGAATTGGTCGTTCCTTCAGAACTTCTTCGGACTACGCACCGTACCACAAGTTCTTAATATCCATCACGATTCTAGGCAGTTGTTAACTAAGTTTTGATAAGACATACAAAATAAGACCATGACGTCTTCAACAAAATCTAAACACTGGTCTTAAAAACGCTTTAGATTTTGATATTTGGATATTATTATACTATCAATGAATATTTGTAAAGGATAAATAAATTAGCAAAATGTATTGAGGTCATGATGTAATTTGAATTCCACATTTGTTTCTCATTCACATATGTACGGTCTTTGACCGACATCGAGCTGAGACAGCAGTTTACGTGGCTCGCGGTGCGTCGCCGCGGACCTAGTTTCAGTTCACGTCAACGGTTTCACTCGTTTACGCGTGTGCTCATTATCATACAAAAATATCATTCATTAACTATCTTATTAATCACTCAATAAATATCTTATCACTCACAAACTCTATCAATTAAAAGGTGTCTCCTACATCTTTATGGTCCTTCGAGCATTGAAAAGCGGGATCTTTCGCGTGTGATTTCGGTGAAAATCTGGATAGTGTGTGCTACTGACTTTTACTTTGGGATTACATTCGAGGTCTGCTTTTGGAACCAGCATTCAACGTTAAGTCTGACAAGGCTTGACATAACTCACACATCATATAAAGGATATCAAGTAAGATCTTTCTTATTTTTATTATCATTCATGTCGTTCACCATGGAAGACATCATGGAATCACAGCTGCAGCTGAAGGGAGCCATGGAGCAACTTCTTACTAACTTTAAGAAAGATGCAGTGGAGCGCAAGACTCCCGATTATATCAAAGTCAGGCTGGACACTTTGGACACTTATTGGCAGAAGTTCCAATCCAACCATTTCAAGTTGTGTGATTTCGGTGAGAAAAACCATGTTTACTTTACTAACGGTCAATATGAGCAAATTGGTGAGTTTTACCACTCAACTAGAGATATCATTCAAAAGGCAACAAGACCTTCTACACCAGTTATAAGACCGGCGACACCACTGGCTTCCTCATCACTCATAAAATCGCAAGGAACCAGCAGCAAATCGGAAGACATGTTGCGCAAACAAATTTCAAATTTTCGTGCCTTTACACGTGCCACCTCGAACATCGATATAAACTCACTTAAAGATAAGTGGGAGTTCGAAGATGCACTCAGAACACTTACATCAAGATGGTCAGCTATTGACTGTCTGCACTGGGAAATCGATAGTGAGCTCAATGGTGAAAATATTGAATATGAAGCGGCTTATTCAAGCCATGAGAAGACATTCATCGATATGAAGAAAGCACTTAACACCAAGATGTGGTCTGTTTCTCATAGAGATAAGTCAACACCACAGATGGATATACCCACGTTTGGTGGCAGCTACCACCAGTGGACATCATTCAAAGATCTATTCGTCGAGACCATTCACAACAACCCCTCACTTTCGAATGCACAAAAGATGCAGTTTCTTAAAAGTAAAGTGAAGGGCGATGCTGAAAAGCTCATTCAACATCTCAATATAAGTACAGATAACTACGAGGTCTGTTGGGAAATACTAAACAATAGATACAACAATCAAAAGTTGATTTTCACAGCACACATAAATTCCCTGTTAAATGTACCAATCATGCAACACCAATCTGCAATTGCCATCAAAAAGATACACGACACGACGAATGAGTGTCTTCACGCAATTAAAAACCTCGGCGTCGATATTTCAACTTGGGACCCCTTGCTCATTCATTTACTGTCTCAAAAGCTCGACGCTGAAACACACAGTGATTACATAGAATCACTCAAAAATCCAAGAGATATTCCAATATTAAAAGATTTTCTGGATTACTTAGAAAGCAAATTTACTTCACTAGAATCTTCTCGTCGCAAAGTAGATAATTTTAAGTCACATCCACACGTGCAACAGCCTCGTGATCGAGAAGTGCCCCACTTTAACAAAAAACCTAACCATACAAACCAATTTAATGCTAATAGCAAATTTAAGCCATACATCAATTTCTCGAGCAATAAGGCTCAAATTGCCATAACTGCAAAATGCCCATTATGCCAAAATGATCACGGAATATTCTATTGCAAAACATTTTTAATTCAAAGTCCAGAACAGAAAAGAAAAACTATTGCAAAATTTAATTTATGTAAAAACTGTTTAGTAGATCATAACAGCAAAACATGTTATTCGGTGAAAAAATGTCGTGTTTGCAATAATGGCCACAATACATTGCTACATGATGCCTTCGCTAGTGAAAAAACATCGGAACCTATTGCTTCTACGTCACGATCGGAATATAGCCAAAATGCATCATCAAATCACCCAAACAGCCATGCATCTCGAAATGACCTCTCAGAGATACTTCTTGCCACTGCAATTATTCAAGTTCAGGCAGTCGATGGTTCGTTTAAAACTATGCGGGCTCTTATCGACCAAGGTTCCCAAACTTCCCTTATGTCGGAAAACGCAGCACAGCAGCTAGGTCATCCAAGAAAACACTGCAATGGCGTGATTTTTGGAGTGGGAGCTAAAGAAAGTAACTGCAGAGGTGTTATGAATATTTCCTGCTATTCAGCACAATCTGATTACAATTTTAATGTACAAGTGTATATTATGCGCAACTTAATCAACAATTTGCCTAACAAAACATTTAAAAAACCATCATGGCCTCACTTGAACGGTATACAACTAGCTGACCCTGACTACAACATAAGCCGATCAGTCGATATTTTATTGGGAGCAGATATTTATCCTGACATCATTTTAAATGGCGTTATTCGGGAAGATAACTCTTCACCTGTGGCACAACAAACCCGATTAGGATGGATCTTGTGCGGTAACGTTACTACTCTACAATGCAACGTAGTAATCAACAACATTGACGAGATGAAGAAATTTTGGACCGTGGAAGACATTTCTGAGACCGGGAACCATTCATCGGAAGACTTGGAATGCATTCATTACTATAACACCACAACAACGCGTCAAGAAGACGGAAGGTTTATTGTAAGAATTCCATTTAAATCAATTTTTCAACAACAACTGGGGAACTCTAAACCTACCGCTGTTGCGCAATTTAAACAATTAGAACGCAAGTTCAATAAACGGCAAGACTTAGCAGAAAAATATAAATTATTTATTGAAGAATATTCTGACCTAGGTCACATGAACGAATGCACCGGTAATTCGATACTTGGTTGTTACTTACCGCACCATTGTGTTTTACGTGATGATTCAAAAACTACGTCACTACGTGTTGTTTTCAATGCCTCATCTAAAACTACTACAGGATTAAGTTTGAATGATGTCATGAAACGCGGACCAAACTTGCAAAGAGATTTAATGAACTTGATTATAAAATGGCGACAGTATGAATTTGCATATACTGCCGACATTGAGAAAATGTTCAGGCAAATTTTAATACATCCACTTGATCAACAATACCAAAAGATTGTTTGTCGAGATAGCGCATCGTGCAATCGACCCAACACTAAGTGAACTGAGCATTACAAAACTGAACAAATCTTCTTCACCCATTATTCGGGAAACTGTGTTTAGCTAATAGTTTAAGTTTTGGTTTCTAGAGACTTAAAAGTTTAATTTTATTCTATTATCTTAATTTTGTTTGCAATCACCTTGTTTATTTCCTTCATATCATTCATCTCATTTCATCGTCATTCTCTCGCGCTGGGAGCATGTACGGTCTTTGACCGACATCGAGCTGAGACAGCAGTTTACGTGGCTCGCGGTGCGTCGCCGCGGACCTAGTTTCAGTTCACGTCAACGGTTTCACTCGTTTACGCGTGTGCTCATTATCATACAAAAATATCATTCATTAACTATCTTATTAATCACTCAATAAATATCTTATCACTCACAAACTCTATCAATTAAAAGGTGTCTCCTACAACATACTTTATCTTTGTTTAAATGTTTAATTTCTAATCAATGCTTCAATGCTTTAAAATGAGTTTGGCAACTCCAAGGATACATAGTAGCATTCCGAAATGCTCAAAAGCTGTACCAACATTATCGTTGTCTTTTTTAAATTAGTTGTATTTAGCCTCCCAGCGTTTAATTTTTTTAATTAGATGTTTAATCTTATTAAGTTGACACCGTTTAAGTATCTATAGACTAACAATATCTTTTCTTTCTTAATTTTCTCTTGCTAAATTCGTTCGTGAACCTTCAATACCGAACAACGCACAATGGACCAAAACGGAATACAGCTTCAGGTGAAAGTCAACTGTCAATGTCAAATGTCATCATAATGAATGACATATTATTTATTTCTGAAAGTCGGTCTTGCGTTGCGTTTCTTGTTTCTTCTTTTTACAAATTCCCAAAAAATACATAACCCATTTATCAAACAACTTATTGAAATGCAAAATGAGTCGTCAAATTGATGTAAAAGCTATAATTTCTCATATTGTGAAAGGAGATGGCGCCGACAAATGCAGGATTTGCATGGCTGATACAAGCGAAGGGCAGGTTTATTTGAGCGATACAGTTATGTTGGATGGAGATAAGGCTGTAACACTATCGGAATTGTTGGAAACAGTTACAGGAGTCGAGGTAAGCTATCGTTATTTACTTTTTGATTTTGTTAAGAATCTGCGCTGAACGGAACGGCATTTTTCCCGCCTTAGTTATGATACAAAATGGCGATAGGTCTCCTATATTTTATATTTTTACCATTATTTATTCCTGTAAATCCTAATTAAGCTCATTTATCCAAAATGTTCTATTTGACAGATTTATGTTCCAGTTAAGGTTAGGAATATTACTTTCATGATAAAGTTATAAAAATAACTTATTTAAGTAATGATTCTCAGCTGTAATGCAAAAATGTACTTGTTTACTTTTTATATACATTGAAAATCTTACAGAAAGTTTACCTTGAATATTACTAGAATCATTCAAATGACTTTGACCGCTCACTGATAGCAAAAGCCTTTTAGAATTTATTTTGCATTATTGTTTAGTTTAAGAATGTTTCTATGTCTGGAACTGTGTAACGTACCTATCTATTTGAAAAAAATAACTATTTTAATTACTTATTTAGATAGTGTCATCAATTATTTGTTATTTGTAAGATTCAATTATTTTGACTGTAAAGTGGACTACAAATTTCTTTGTTCTTCTGCTTAAGTTTAACAAGTAAAAGTTTAAATAGTAAATTGAAGATTATGAAAATCTATTAAACCTACTTTTATAAACTATAAACTAACTTGCAGAATACCAACAGCATAGAAAATAAAAAACCTTAGGGCATGATGTAGCATTAAAAATTTCTTTTATGAAAGAAAAACTAGATATTTAGAATTTTGTATTGCCTCACATAAACATTCCAACTGTTTAGAAGATATAACTATGTATGTATAAAATATAAAGATACAGCAAAAATATACTATCAATATAAAGGATCAGAAAATTAAGAGAATTTAACGTCTGTCCTTTGAACAATACCCACAAACAGTTTCAAAGTAACTGGAGGAGATAGGATAGCCTGTTGGGACCTTAATTAAACTGTGATAACAAATACAGGGTCTAAAAAACAAAAAGTTACTGACTAAAGCTATTGTTATAGATGGAGCAGTCCTCAGTGCTCCCAAACGGATTGTGCTTGCGTTGCAAAACCAGAATAATGGACACTTACAATTTCCTCAATTATGTTCGAAATTCAGGGAAAGTATGGTTTAATATGACTGATTTTATCGACAAAACATACTCTACAAACCAAATTGAGGCTTTATATTTCTTAGTTAATGACAAAGGCATTGTAGAAAGAGTAGACAATGATATTAAACCCAAGAAGGTGATTACAACTGATTTCAACACAGATTTTCAAAACAAGGAATGTACATTGAAAACATCAGATTTTCGATGCCCGGACTGTGACAAAGCATTTGAAAATGCAAATAGACTGAAAACACACCTGAGATGGACTAACAAAAGATTTTGCAATTACTGTTTGTTATCAATTGATAAAGAATCATACGCAAAACATTTATTAACACATAATATAGTATCATACACATGCACATTATGTTGTGAAATATTTCTGAGGAAAAAAATACTTCAACGACATTTAAAAGAACGACATGCTACAGCCAAATACGAGTGTCTAGATTGTAGGTTTTCTTTTACTAACACTAAAAGCTACCACGCTCACCTACCACTCCATAAACTAAGGGTTTGTCGTAACTGTGAAATATGTTTTTCAAGCTTACAGTGCTACCGGTATCACGCTTTACACTGCGTCAAAAAGGAAGTAAATCAGTCTTTCATTTGCGATTACTGCGAGAAACAATTTAAACAAAAAACTACACTCAGACGCCATATCGAAGTGTTACACTTATGCAAACGATGGTATTCTTGCGATCATTGCGGCAAAACATTTTCCAACCGTTGGCATTTGATTGAGCATAAAAATAAGCATAATAAAGTATCAAATAGGTTTATTTGTCATGTTTGTACATCGACGTTTGCTAGTCGTAGAGGCTATGAAAGGCATGCGAAGCAACATATCGGTGCATTCAGGAGTCTATCTGTAACGCCTACGGTATCGCAATGTGGGTCAAAGAACGCTAATCGAGACGAGGTTAATATAACTAGCATCGAGAAATATCCTTGTAGCGAGTGCGATGAAATGTTTTCATATAAGAAAAACTTGATGTCTCATTTGCAATTTATACACAAAGCTTTGCATAATGTGTAGTCTCGCTTTGTCTAGTTATAAGTAAATGATTAAAAAATAAGACAAATTAATATTTTGTTTTAATTTTTTGAACCAATCAATTACTTAGTAAAGTTTTTTTTAGATTTGTGTTTTAGTCCAATAACTACAGGAAGATAATTTAACTTGATGAAAAGGAACGGGCTGATTGATTACGTGGTTTCAGGTGCTGGAAGAGGAAGAGCTTCCTCGAGGAATTTGCAACCACTGTGTGCAGGAGGCACGGGCGGCATTCAACTTTCAAAGACTCTGTCAGCAGTCTTCGGAACATTGGAGAAACGCCACTGACTTACTTACAAACATTAAAGCCAATGAACACAAAGTTCCTCACTACATATACTACGGTGCTACTCCGCCTGAAGCCACGAAATTCGGGGAAAACGAGATTGTCAGTGACGAAAACATTAAACACAACCCTTGCAAATGCCCTGACTGTGACAAAGACTTCCTAAACTATAAAAGCTTAGAGAAACATCTAGAACACACACTGAAATGCGTCTGTCGACATTGCAACAAGGTTTTCGACAAAAACGACCTAGCCGAACATCTTAATCGGGAACACAATAAAATCATGATCCCATGCAAAGTTTGCAGCAAACTATTCACGACTACGTCAGCGATGAAGTTGCACTCTAACATGCATAACGCCACTGGTTATGAAACTTGCAATTTTTGTGGACGAATCTTCAATAGCGACCGATCTTTACAGTGTCATATGTTATCTCACGCCTTATTCCATTGCAGTAATTGCAATACCAGCTTCGAAAGTCGCAAATGCTTGAAACACCACAGTAAAAGATGCCAAACTGATAAATTGGGAGACTCAAACGATTCTCAGGTTGATCCTTTATACATATGTGCCCATTGCGGCCAAAATTATACGCGAAAACCTTCACTACGGATACACATAATGCATAAACACATGAACGTGCTACCCTTCATTTGCAATGTTTGTGGGAAGCGGACTTCAACTCAGGCGCATATGAAATCCCATGAACGGACTCATTCAGCAATCAGACGCACCTACGACTGCCATTGCGGGGCCAAAATGAGAAGCGAATGGGGATACCTCCTGCACCAAAGAATCCATACAGGCGAGAGGAACTACGCGTGTCAAGAATGTGGTCGAAAGTTTCTATCGGCTTCTAGAAGGTCGGATCACGTGAAACGAAACCATGTTCACTCGAAGGATATGCCGCATGCTTGTGATATGTGTGCGGCTGGGTTCGTCAGGCCGTTTGAGTTGAAGAAGCATTATTTGACGGTACATAAGAAGGATGTAAACGTCATTCCAGCTAAAAGAGGTCGGCAATTGAGAACTTGAATCTTCAAGGAGGACGTCTGTCCTCGTATATTTGATAAGCTATAGGTAAAAAGTTAATAGTTAAAATGTCCTTAAAAGCTCCACCACAATAATAATCAAGAAAACTAGAATAATGATCGTATTAAATAATGACACTTAGCTGTTTAAGCTAGTTGATCTAAGGACTTTCCTTACCTGACTTTTTGTTTAATCGGATTAACTCATTAAATGAGGAATTAGAATAGATAACTCTAGATTTGCTAGTTCATTGTAAAAAACTACTTAATACTAGTCCCTGAGTCTCAAAATACGACCATAAGAATATTATTAGTTTATGACCTAATCCCTTTTTGGGTTGGGTGGGTAATTAAATAAACCATATCCTAAATTTGGAATCTTTTGTTTCAGGTTTTCGAGGAACTCGAATGTCCAATAGGTGCGTGTGTTAATTGTGTAGCCAGCGCAATATCGGCAAACGAATTCAGAAATCTAGTTAGAAACTCACAACATACATGGAAAAAGACCATAGATTCGTTCATCAATTTACCCATGCCACTTCTACAGGCACCAAAAACATTAGGACTATTATTTCGGGGTGATAGTCATATGACATTCACGCCCATTACAGACTGCACTGGGAACAGTCCTGAAACTTTAGCCAAGAATTTGAACAACCGAGGTGCGAGGAAAAAGTCTACCGTCACCTCTGAGAAAAGACCTCGAACTTCGAAGAATGGACCGTCTTGTTCTTGCGTGGACTGTGGGAAATTCTTCCTAAGTCCAGCGTGTTTAGCACAGCATCTGAAATGCAGCGGTACAAAAGACGCTTGCCTAACTTGCGGTGTTGTCCTACTTAGGGGCAAGGAAATGGCCGAGCATTTAGCACAAGTGCATAAAGAAATAGTCCATCAGTGCAAAGACTGTACTGGTATATTCAGAAGTGCAGAAGACTTGGCGAGTCATGCTAAAGAAGCGCACGTAGAGGGTTCTATGGTGTGTGGAGATTGTGGTCGGGCGTTTACCAGGATTGGATCCTTCGAAGCGCATTCTCAAATGCATGCGATCAGAACTTGCAGACAATGTGGAAAGCAATTCACTAATCGTGGCTGCTATCGAGTCCATAGAGCTCAGTGTGAACCAGAAGCTAAACCAAACGTGAAAGACATGCCTAGAAGTCGTCGTAGCAACGTTCGTGACCCCGCCACATTTACTTGCGCCTATTGCGATAAATCATACAATTCGCGACCACAGCTCAAAAACCATATCGTATGGATCCATATGAACATACGACCTTACCAATGCCAGTGGTGCGGTAAACGGTTTTATACTCCCGGTAGACTCACCGAACATAGTGTTGTCCATACGCGAGTGAGAAATTTCGAATGTGACATTTGTGGCATGAAACTCGTATCCAAAATGGCTGCCGTGTACCATAGACGAAGGCATACAGGCGAAAGACCGTACGAGTGTATGGATTGCGGAGAAAAGTTCATTTCAGCTTCGAGAAGGTCGGAACACGCTAAAAGAAAACATAAGAAGGGTGTAATGCTACAGTGCATGCAATGTCCGAGTAATTTTGTTAGAGGACACGAGTTAAGAAAACATATGGAAAAAGCGCATGGTCGACCTTCGACTATGAGTGCGAAACTTGTCCAGCCTGGCGGTGACCACCAGTGGGCGGTGGCACCACCGTCGACGGGTGGGAACGACTGGGCGACCCCGGTCGCTCCCACAGGCCCCCCTTCACCGCGGGGGGGTCAAAATGGGCCCGTCGTGCAGTAGACGGGCCATCGCTGGTGGAGTTGTGGCGTTAGGGCCGACGGCCGGTGCCATGACTCCACCACAAAGCCGAAAAAAAAACTTTGATATTATACTATTTAGTTTTTTATGGATTTTAGCGAATTAAATTATGCAATTTTTCACTGATGCCTTCAGATCTTTTATTTACTAGAAAAACAGTACCTACATCCATTTTACCAAATACTTTCGCTATGTTTTTAAACTTTACAGTTCGGGATGATCCCATGATAACTTAAGTTAGTTAAGTAAGTTTAAGTAAGTTATTCATTGAAATACTTATGTATTGATGAAATACAGGGTGTTTGTTTGGTGGGTGAGTAGCCAAATGAAAATGGCGGATAGGTGAGGCTATTAGCTATTTACTTCCATTTACTAAATTGCATTTTGGTTAAATTTTTAGAATTTATTCGATTTTTAAGATTTTCCTAAAAAAATCCCCGATTTTGTCATTAAAAGTCCAATATTTTTATTATTTACTGTCGGTACCAAACGAAAATAATTTTAATTTAAAGCCTTATACTGTTTTATTCAAATGCAACTACTCCCGATTGGTTACTCACCCTCGAACACCCTGTATAACAGCCAATGTTCGTAAGAAACTATTTTATGTCATCTTCATTAATTTGTGTCCTGCTTAATGCATCGGTTTCCCTTGTCTACTTCATCATAAAAATGGCACCTCTAAGTTTTTAAAGTTAACCGACTCCTTGCCACCATCATTTTTCGAGCCTTTCCTCCGTGGCCCCATACAATATTCAATGACGCGCTAGTCGCGTCACGGGCCCTCCTAAATGATGACGCACCTAACGCGTCGTGGGCCACTGGTGATGTTATTACGCTATTTTAGGCAATTTCAACTAAAATAATACAAAGTGAGACCTGTTATTGTTTGTTTTGTTTCATTTATTAGTTTAGTGTATTTAAAAGTGTCGATCTACATGTTTTATACGAGATGGAAGGTATGTTATAGATTTCCACCATTGGTTGTCAACCTGTGGGAAGTATTTTATCGCAAATCAAAAATCTTACGTTTTTACATCTAAACTATTCATTGGCGACCCTATAGTTGACAACCACTGGCAAATTTAATTTCCAAAAAAAAATAGTGGCCCTTGATATTGGTGTTCCTAATGAGTTAATTTTTATATAAAATGAGATATTTTATTGATTAAATCAAATAAAAATTTGAATTGTAACTTTTTTCTAATGACGCATCTCTCGCGTCATGGGCCTCCCTGAAGGTTTCTTCATGACGCGCTAGGCGCGTCACGGGACAGGAGTCGGTTAATAGGCATGATGACTGTGAATAAAATACACAAAAATTATGCTACCATCTAATGAAACGTAAATAAAATATTAAAAAATAACAAGGTATTATTATAATTAAAGCGAGATTAATTAATATTTAAAAAAAATAAATCTACAAAATACTACAGTCCGCCATGATATTCTGAACGCCAATCAGAGCGAATGACGTCACGTTAGAGCATGGTTCCCAACTTAGTGGTTTTCCCCCCAAATTTAGGGGGTAAATTCGATTTACAATAAGTATATATTTCTGAATATGATACAACAGTTTTTCAAAATCTGTCATCATGCCTATTGTTGTTATTTCTCTTTGAGTATTTAACTAAAATAAAATGAATTGGCTGAATACTTTAAAGTTATTTCTATAAATTAATGTATTTGGATAATAGGGACTCGGCTTTAAAAAAATTATTTTAAAAAGTCAAGTGTCACTTTTACCTTTTGATCTGACAGTGACATTTTGTGAGTGGTCAAGGAAATTTGTATTTTGCATTGTGTTGTGCTGTGCATTTATTTTTCCTGAATGAAAATCATTTAAAGATGGCTTGGAAAACTGATTTACGGCAACTATTAAAAGCGTATTACTGGGTCAATATTCTACTTAGTATTTCCTATGTGGTGGCGAAGCGTACGACTGTAATATGTAGCTTTTTGTTCCCCGATTCTGACTGCGAATTGGACAGCCGAGAAACGGAAATCCTATTTTTCTTGATTATCGTAGTGATGCTGAGGACTCGTAAGGCGGGAAGTGTGACAATGGTCAATTACTTGTCCTCTTCATTCGTTTATACTAAGATTGCTAATCTTATTCTCTGGTTTTATGCTGATATACGGTAAGTGTTTTTATTCTTACACCAGTCTAAATACGATAAAATTATCTAGCTCTTGTAGGTGTGCACTTTAGCTTTGAGCTGATAAATGAAATCTTAATAAAACATCACTTTAATTTCAGTTACGGATTGCCGTATGGCGCGTTATTCATTTTGTGCGCCTTACTTCTTCCCGAGCCAACATACGCCGGCCCCGAGCACGTTATATACTTCCGTGGCTCGCAGATTTTAGAGGAAGAACTGCAGAAAAACAAAAGCACAACCTGGATAATTTGTCTCTATGCTGCCTGGCATCCAGCCTGTGTCAACTTTGCACCGGTCTATGCTGAGCTTTCAGCCAGTTATGCTTTATCCAATCTTAAATTTGGAAAACTTGATGTTGGCCGGTAATTATTATATTTTTTTCCATTTTTTAAACAGAGTGGGCAAGGTTATTCACCTTTTTAATTAATAGATACCCAGATGCAGCAACGAAATACCGGATTCAGGATGGTCCTACCAGCAGGCAGCTTCCAACAGTTTTGCTGATTTCTGATGGCCAGGAGAAGATGCGAAGGCCCACACCTGATTCCAGTGGGAAACTACAGAAGTAAATTTCCTTTTCAAATCTTACCCTTTTGATTAAATTATAAATAGCCATGTATGCAACTCTATCTTAGAAAAATGGGTATGTAACAAAATGATAATGAGTCAATGCTATTTTTCAGATTCCTCTTTTCCAAAGACAACATAAAGGCAACCTTTGATTTGGATGGATTGTACGAAGAATGCAAAACGAAGTTGACTGTAGCAAAGGGAAGCAAGAAAACTCAATAAATTTAACAACTAGTATTGAATCACGATAATGTATGTTCTTCTTACATACTACAAATAGTATGACAGTTGTAGTCTAGTCACAAGATTAAAAGTAGAAAAGTATCAATAGGCATGCTATATTGCAAGTATTCAATAAGTTATTTAACTGAAACTAACATAAATATAACACACAAACCTCCTATATCTTGATTGAGAATTTGAAGATGACTGACTGATGATAGACCATGCAAAAAAGAATTTGATAAATACTAAAGGATTAAAATTCTCAATTCAGAAACTGATGCTAACAAATACACTGCTTGAATTTGCTTCTATGATGAACCATTATTAATTTGTAAACTTAAAAATTACCAAATATACTCTTTGCTAAGTATGTAAGAAGACTGTTTTAAAATCTGGTGATACCTTCATAAAATCATCATTACATCGTATAAATCCAAGTCACTAATTCTGTCTGTTTGTATGTTTGTCCACTTAGTTGAGGGATTTTAATGCGGTTTTCACCATCCATGAGATATTTTTTTCACTTAAATTTGTAAATAAAGAACATCCATTAAAAGTTATTTTAAGTTAGCCAAAATTCAACGTTTCGTGAACAAGTCGTGCAAAATTACCTTGAGCCTTGTATAATGTTTCTTCTCATTAATGTTGCCCATATTTTAGCCAGTGGATAAAATAATGCATCATGCATAATGGTTATATAATAGGCCTAGTATAAGTTAAATCAAACAAACTAATAATAGGATCTGATATGTGTTGCATTGTGGTTTTTTATTTATTTATATGTGTTTGTTTTAAATGTTTATTGATGCTTGATTTTTTCAAGATTTTCATGGAATGAGCTAACATTTGACAAAAGTATATTGGTTTTGATATTATTGTGTTATTAAATAAATAAAACCAATGAAATCAATTGTTTTTTATTGATACTTTTTACACATAGGTTTTCTCACATCATATTCAAATTTAAAAATTCTTAGTGTTTTGGGAAATTATTTTAAATAATGACTAGAACAATACAAAAAAACTCTAATTATAAACATTGAACTTAGAGTATAAACCTTACATGCATCTCTTTATAAAATCTTAAGGTTTCAACTGTGTGATGCCTTAATTAGTTTAGTACTCAGTATGGTAGGTACTGATTGCATACATATGTAAATATCTGTCTTTCGTATACATAACTAATTATCGCTAAAGTGCTAAGTTGAAGACTGGAAGGCCATAGTATAAATAGAAAACAAGTGTGATGATGAAAAGCGAATTCATTTCCAAGCTCGGTGATGCTGTGAAAGCCGTCAAGTACTCAATAGTCAGAAAAAAAAAGATGGTAACCGCCGCCCATGACTACCCGCAACACTGTGTTGCTGAGCCTTTGAGAAATTGGGCACCGGATACCGCACTCACCGAACGAAACGCAGGAACATCGTCCCTACTTCACGTCGGTTTTCGGTGCGATTGTTAACCTTCCCTCCCCTAGGCGACTACTTTTGTTATTACGCGATTAATTCCCGACTTTCGACTCTCTGATAGGAACCTCACTCAGGTATCTACATGATAAAACCTTAATTCTTCAAAACACAGCTTCAAAATTTTGATTTTAGGGAATCAAAGAACAAACATTTCAAATATAACATCTAGAATGCTCAGCAGTTTAGCAAACTTCGGCCTTGTGTCGTCTTCTTTACGGGTCGCCGGCTTCTCTTTTATTTGTTTTTCTGTATCTGTGAAAATGAAAAAACATATAAAATTATATTAAGAAATAGGTATCAATAAGCAAATCTAAAAACTGCAAAATGAAAAAACTTTTAAATCTTTTCTCATTGTTGGTTGTCTGCTTTCTCAACTGAACCATTGAACCCAATTTGATGAAATTTGGCACATTGATTGACTAAATCTTGGGTCATACATTCAAAAATCTCTCATTGCAAGAAAAAACTTGAACTTGTTTGTAAGTAAGTTCTAGATTATCAAATGAATGAAAACTTTATGAAGGGGATTTATTGAATACTGGTATCAATCTACAGTAGTGCTTAGGACATCTATAATTGTGGATTAAAAGTTAGTAAGTACACATTCTTTTAATAAGAAAGTTTTTTAATGGATAAACTAAAGCATAACAATCAATCAAGCATAAAAAACTGATCTTATCAGGGTTTCTTTTTCCTTATTAGGTATGGCATCCTAAAAACCTTTTTTATTTTTCCTTACCTTGTCTTTCATTAGGAGAAGGCTTGTAAACAGGGGCGTAGGAGTCTTCTTTGAACTTAGACACCTCAGACATGTCCAGGAAGACTTGGATGCTGTACTCTGAGATGGAATGAGACCAGTGACCAAAGACACCTATGCCTGGAATCAATAAATAAAAGTTTTAAAATGATGACAAGCAGCAAAAGTAACAATTCATTAAACAGTCTGGCTTTTAGTGAGAAAAATATAAACTGGGCAGTTAAGATCTTGTTGTAAGAGCTTAAAATAACTTCTCGGTCGGTATTATACTAAAATGCAGGCAGTTCACTTTAGGTGATGTTACTGTAATTCTAAAAAAGTTACTTTTCATTTGTCATTCTAAAATAGAAACTTTTCTGAGAGCATGAAATAGTAGTTTATTATTACTTACCTATAGGTCTTGGAAAATCAAAGGGGATATACACTATATCAATACCACACGTAACTGAGCTCATGTTGTTTCTGTCCGCCTCGTAACTTGGCCTGAAAAATTGAAAACATTGTTGTTAAAATTGAATATATATAATTGAATACCTTACTCGAAAATGTTAGTAAGATCTTTACAGAAAATAGTGTTGTATAGCCACAAACCTTATGTTATCAGCTACATAAATGTCGGCATCTCCAGTTAAAGAAGTCAGTTCTACCTGCAATGATCCAGCATGGCCTAGATGCCAATATGAAAAATTACCAGCTCCTACGGCGCCGACTACTGTGTCTAATAACACTTTATCAGTATCCACTTGGAAATAGTTAGATACTATAGAAGAAAAGGTTGATGTACTTATGATTCCAAGTAAAACAAGTATGAATTCTCTACGCATTTTTATCAAATATCTAGTTATTCTTTAAATTTCTTCTGTTTACAAGTACGGCAAGATTTTGTAAACAAACAACTAGTGTTCCCAAAGTATATTTTTTATAAAATATAAAAAATAGTTATTCCTAAAAATATAAATAACTGACTATCAAATTATTTAGAAAAATGACAGAATATAAAATACGGCTAAGATGGATCAAGTAAGTTAATTGAGTTCAAAACCCATGTGTTTTGACGTGAAATAACAATTTAAACTCTTATTTTATTTTAGAAGTATTCGCCACTTTGGTACTCTTAAACCAGTCAGCTGACAACTGTCAATGTCAAAATGAACAAAAATGGCAGGCAGTCAATTATACTGGTCCGAAATTGCTGTCAGCGCGCTTTCTGCACTATTTGCGTGCACACGGTCGGTCCATTAATCCGAACGTTTGCACACTCTGAGCGATCTGACGTCATTAGTGACGTCATCGTTCAGTGCTAACGATGCAAACAAAATATAGGGAGTGCACTGTGTGCAGCAATGTCAGATGAATGTCAGTCAATGCCAAACTGTCAACTGAATACTTTAATTTGTAAGATCTAAACTTTCGGACAAGTTTTGTTGAACTAATATTGTTTAATGTATTTATATATTTAGCAGATTCATCGGAAAAACCTCAACATTCAATCATACTTAACCCTTATTAAACCACCTGTCATTTTGACAGAACGTTCTTGCATATGTTCTTACCAACAAGTGGACCAAATTGATTTCAGTGCTAACGTTTGTGAGTAATGAAATCTTTTTTGGTCCACGAATGTGCACGCTTACCAACGTTTTCACGTATTCTATTAAAGGACCACGACAAATGTCATTTTAACTTCATTGAAGTGTCAATTTTACCGACCGATTGATCGTTCGTTTGTTTGTCTAGAATCGAAAAATATTCAAGATGGTAAATAAATTCCCTTTTTTCCTCAGAATCCTGTGTTTAAACGAGTGTTTTATTATATTTTTTAATAGTGCCCAGTGTAAATTATTCGATGGTGTGCATATTTATTGTCGATTGAGTGTATTTACATTTTTAGTTTGGGTTCAAAATGTTAACCCCGAATTCTGAACGAACAAAATTTTCCAATATTTTCGCATTATAACTCACATCTTAAGATCTTGTTACTATTTTTCTATTCATTACTGTTCTAAGCGATCGAGTTTCCGTTTAAAATCCACTACTTTGTACCGTCTTAGCGTTATTTACTATCTCACAACAAAGTGACCAAATGTTCCATGAATCACATGATTTCCTCCTCTAATCTTGCCGCAGCCTCTTAAAATCTTTCTTGTAGTCTCAATTACGTCTAAAATGACCTTTATACCTGCAATAGTGTTTCAGAAAACTGTTTTTTTTTCAGCAACCTCAAATCCTTGTTCTGAAGGAAGGGACAGATCAATCGCAGGGTAAACCTCAATTGATTTCTAACATCAATGCCTGCCAATTGGTTGTGGATGCTGTAAGTCTCGTAATATTGAGAATTCTTAAACCAGTACTCAGTAGAAGTTTAAGTTGAAAACAAAGGAGACCAACTGTTGGTTACCACGGACATAAACTATAAGAAAATAACTGCCGTACTGTGAAATTGTTATAACTAAAGTGAGAGTACATTTGAGTTTATTGTATGTTTCATTTTCAAGGTCCGTACAACCCTTGGCCCTCGTGGCATGGACAAGCTGATTGTCGACCACACCGGCAAGGCTGTTATATCTAATGATGGTGCTACAATCATGAAGGTATATTATTTCACAGCATAACTTTAAAATTTACTGTAATTATTAACCAATGATTTTAAACAACGGATCCAATTACTGAATTCACTGTGGACAAATCATAAGCTATGAGGTTTTTTGCTCTTTCTCATCAAGAGCTTTTGTTTTTCTATCAATAAATAGTTTTAATTATACATTTCAGTTGCTGGACATAGTACATCCCGCTGCCAAAACTCTTGTGGACATCGCCAAGTCTCAGGATGCTGAGGTATGAATATCTACCGTAACTAAACTACCGTAACTAGGGTTTTCCAATTCAAATGATTATAATTTCGGATCCAATTTCTGAGTATCATTGACAGACATACACATTTATGATTTCTAGACTAAATTCACCTCAGTCAATCCAATTTTTATGGAAATCTAAAATGTTGATTTTTTATTATAGGTTGGTGACGGCACAACATCAGTAGTGATCCTCGCTGGTGAGATTTTGAAGAGATTGAAGCCTTTTGTTGAAGAAGGTGGGTTTTTTAATTTATTTAATTTTATTCAAAGCCTTGAATGCAAAATGGCTACGAAACTAAAGAGTAGAATAAGGCAACTAAACTATGCACATTGTTTATGCTCTTAGTGATTCTAGACTAGACTTTTCCATCATTGCTGTGGTTTCATCTATCCTAAGTGGTTGCACAAGCGTGGTACTTTTGTTATGGTATTTTCGACAGTTATCTGCTGGAAAATGGGTGTCTTAAGGAACAATTTGATTGTTATTTCAAACTAGTACTCAAACTTCCTACCCCTAAAAAAATTACATCATTAAGGTGATATTACCTAATTATTTAACATTACTTCCAGGTGTCCACCCTCGTATAATTGTGCGTGCTGTCCGCACCGCGGCTAGACTAGCTGTCGAGAGGATCAATGAACTAGCTGTTAAAATTGAGAAGCAATCACCCGAACAACAGAGGTATATTTATCTACGGTCTTTATTAACACTAACGGACTACTCTAAATAGTAATAAGTCGCCATCAATTGAGGTATTTCTACCTTGATATGATAGAGGGAAAAATATTGAATAATTGGACGTCGTTAATTGAAAAGGATCCAATCCACAACAACCTAGTTTTGAGAAATACAACTTTTTTAGTTCAAAATGTAATTCTTCTTTTATTTTTAACTTTAGACCATAAACTTTAATCATTAATCATTAAAGTTTATGCGCTAAAGTTAAAAATAAAAGAAGAATTACATTTTAAAACTAAAAAATTGTATAACTAGGTTGTTGTGGATTGGATCCTTTTCAATTAACGACGTCCAATTCTTGTATAAAATACTAACTTTTGCTACATGATTTCTATCAAAAATATTTTTTTTTACGATAAAACCTCTACCTACATAATTTTTTCTACATTCTTCAACTACTAAATCTTCCACATGATTATAATTTCGGATCCAATTACTGACTCTATTGAGGACACCCACTCTATGACCCACCTATCTTCCACCCACCATCATAATTATCTATTCCGATACTATATCCTTCATATGATTTCCAGAGAACTGCTGACTAAATGTGCAGCGACTGCGATGTCATCCAAGTTGATTCACCGACAGAAGGATCACTTCTCTAAGATGGTGGTTGACGCTGTGCTGTCTTTGGATGCTCCGCTGTTGCCTTTGGATATGATTGGTTTGTACTGGATATTATAATAGCACAAGCGACCCGCCCACGCTTCGCAATGGTGTAATTTTTCCGAATTGCTCGTGAACCCTTGCATTTTTGCTAATTTAAAAAAACTTTTTCTAGACATTTACAAATTTAAATGAACTAATACCCTAAAATATGGAGAAAACCGCATTTAAATCCGTTACGTATTTAAGGAGGAGTTGGCGGGCAAACATACAAACAGACAGAATTAGCGACTTGGATTTATACTATGTAATAATAATAATGATTTGATTTTTGTGTATGTGATTTTGTTAGATTGCATAATTGCTAAATATTAATAATGTTAAAAATTGTATAAATATATGGCCGCCCGCGACTCCGTTCGCGTGGAGGTCTGTTTCCCGTGGGAATGAGATGTTTTCCCGCGGTAAAAGTACCCTATTTGTTATTCTGATGTATAATCTAATGTTGCATCCAAATCCGTACGGTAGTTTTTACGTGAAAGAGTAACAAACATCCATCCATACATACTCACAAACTTTCACGTTCATAATATTAGTAGGATTGTGGTTTTGATAAGTGTTTAAGCCAGTAGCAATTTCCGACTTACTAAATATTGTTTAAAAGTCATTTTAACTTTTTATTTTACTAATTTCTTAGTTATTTATTTCAATAATGCGTTTACGAAAAAGTAATCGGGCACACAAAAAGCTCTTTACTTAAGAGTGTTGTGAAATTAATAAGCAAAGAAGATATACATTGGTTAACCAAATAGTCGAAGTTTGTAACATTGACGTTCATTAAGTATATGTTACATATCTATGATGAATAAAAGAATTTTGATGATACCATTTCTCCAACAGGCATCAAGAAAGTGTCAGGCGGTGGCCTCGAGGACTCTTTCCTTGTAGCCGGTGTGGCGTTCAAGAAGACATTCTCCTACGCTGGCTTCGAGATGCAGCCGAAGAGCTATGACAACTGCAAGATTGCGCTGCTGAATATTGAGCTGGAGCTGAAAGCCGAGAGGGATAATGCTGAGGTTTGTTTTTTAATAAGTTTTCTTTGGATATAGAAATGTGGTAGTGAAGCAAAAAAATTGGGCAATATTACACATGTATTATATATAATAGATTCTAGACTCTAGAATTTGTTATGTTTAGTAAGTTTCGGTTAGGGTATAGAGAATGTAATGATTTTGGGATATAAAGCAATTATAAGTTGGTAACTTCACAAATTACTTAGTAATTTTCACATTGAACAAAAAAAGTGATGTCTTATTTATGTAAAAACTTGATTGGAAATGGAACTACCTTAGACAAAGATTTTCGTCTATTCATATACCTATATTAATCAATAAAATGTAACATTCCCCTTTTCCTTGTATTTAAATGAGTAGCATCAACTTTGTTATTTCCATAAAAAAAATACTTATTAAATCTTCCTTCCAGGTGCGAGTGGACAATGTGACAGAGTACCAGAAAGTGGTGGATGCTGAGTGGAGCATCCTCTACGATAAGTTGGACATCTTACACAAGTCTGGAGCTCAGGTATGATTATAAAAATCAAATAACAGCATTTTTTTTTCACTTTTACTTCTTAAATTTAAACTATGATAGAATAGGTATTATTGGGGTTTTCTCCGTGTGTTTCGTCACTAATATGAAAAAATCTCTTTTTACCTATAATAAGACTCAGGTATGATTATAACAATCAAATAAAAGCATTGATTTTCACTTTTACATCTTAAATTTAAACTATGATAGAATAGGTATAATTGGAGTTTTCTCTGTGTTTCGTCACTAATATGAAAAAATCTCCTTTTACCAATAATAAGATTCAAGTTAATTATTATTCATATATAAGTTTAATTTTTTACCATAGTTTCTCAAATAACATGTTTTTAAAATAGTTTTTTTGTTGTTAACAGGTAGTGCTAAGTAAGCTGCCCATTGGTGATGTGGCCACACAGTACTTCGCTGACCGGTAAGTTTAATTATTATTACTAACCTCTGTGAAGTTTATTTTTGAAGTTAAACTGTTATTATTTAGATGTTCTGACCAATTTAAGACAAGTTTTTACGGTTTTTTTGGTTTAAATATACATATACATACACAAATAATAAAAAGCGAAATAAGTTTTTAGTTTAATACACTTATCTTGTGAGCGTTTCTCTTAAGGATATCATATCGACTTCTTTAGTGTGAATGAGATCCTAAAATGAAAAGAACCTAATTACCCATCTATGAAAACAAATTTCATTACACTTTGTTGTATATGGTAGTTAGAACTTGAATTATTTGTGCAATATTTAACACACTCAAGGGAATATTTAGTGAGATATCGTTTAAAAACAAACATTTGCAGTGATGGTAGCTGCCTAGGTAATTAGCTGCTTTTGAACACGATATACGTGTATATTTTTTTATATAATAATAATAATAGCCTTTATTTCGAGATTAGGTGTTTTTACAAAGTGGTTAGTATTAGTAGTATCTTACGACTATGTTAGTTGTTCCTTAGTAAATATTTACAAAATGTCCCTAATCTCGATGTGCCTTTTGGCATAGGCCTCCTCCAATTGACGCCACTGTTGTCGATCTTGACTTACTCTTGTCCAAAGGGGGCCAGGGGTTTGACAAATGTCATCTTCCCATCTTCTTTTGGGACGTCCCTGCTTCCTATTTCCGTCCCTTGGGTACCACAGTGTAACTTGTTTGCTCCACTTGTTGATGTTGCTGCGTAGCATGTGACCCGTCCAGCCCCATTTTAGGTGATCGATACGACTTAGTATGTCAGTTATTTTAGTTTTGTGTCGTATGTCCTCGTTTCTTATTTTGTCCTTGAGTTTTATACCCAGCATGCTCCTCTCCATCGCTCTTTGGCAGTTAGCTAGTTTCTCTCTGTTTTGTTTTGTGAGCGACCATGCTTCGCAGCCATAAGTGAGACAGGGGAGTATGCAGCTGTTAAAAGTTTTTCTTTTGATGTGTATTCCAAGTTCCTGGTTTTTCATAATTTCTTTTAGAGACCAGTACTTTTTCCAGCTTTGTGCGATTCTCTTGTTTACCTCTTTGGACATCAAATCTTGAGGACTTATTATTTGGCCCAAGTAGACATACTCCACCGCATAGTCTAGGCTGTTTCCGTCTAGCAGTATGTTAGCCTTCTCTGAATTTGTCATCACCTTGGTTTTGTTGATATTTATTTCGAGACCAACTTCGTTACTTTTGTTAGATAGTGTCTGTACCATTTGCTGTAGCTTTTCAGGATCTTCCTCTAGCAGTATTATATCGTCAGCAAACCTCAAGTGATTTAGGCGGCTTCCATTGATGTTTAGACCATAATGTTCCCAATCCATTTTTCTAAATATAGTTTCGAGTACTGCTGTAAATAGCTTTGGTGACAATGGGTCTCCTTGTCTAACACCACGACTTATAGGAAACGGAACACCTTTCGATTCCAATTTTATTGTACTTTGGCTATGAGCATAGATGTTTTTGATTAAGTTTATGTATGTGTCTTCCACGCCTTGTTGTTTGAGACTTGCCCATATGAACTTATGCTCTAGGCAGTCAAATGCCTTTGAGTAGTCTATGAAGGCTAAATATAGAGGTTTCTGGTACTCATTGTATTTCTCGATTACTTGCTTTATCGTATGGATGTGGTCGATCGTACTGAATTTCTTTCTAAAACCAGCTTGCTCAATAGGTTGGTTCTCATCTAATATTTTAGATATTCTATCTAGAATTATTTTTGCGAAAACCTTGTACACGTTTGATATAAGACTTATGGGTCTGTAATTTCCAATGTCGTCTATCGGACCTTTCTTATGCAATAAAATAATGTGTGACTCTCCCCACTGTTTTGGTAAGGTGTTTGTTTTTATTATATCATTTAATAGCTTTGCTAAGATAGGGCTAAGTTCTTCAATTGTGCCTCTTATAAGTTCATTTGGTATTCCGTCCGGTCCGGGTGCCTTTTCAAGTTTTTGCGAATTTATCGCCTTTTTTACTTCTGCTGGTAGAATTGGTGGCACCTCCGCTTCCCGGTGTAATGTTACTGAGTTTCGTTGCTTTTCGTGGTCCTTATATTTAGCTGAGTACAAAGTTTTGTAATACTCAGTGGCTAGACTCTGAATATCTGGGCGCATTGTCACAGGATTGGACTGTTTATTTTTCAGTTTAGTAATCCATTCCTTTCCATGTTCCCTTAAATCTTTGAAAACCTTCCTCGTTCCTCCTGTTCTCTGAATTACTTCTTCTATTTTCTTTATTCGTTGTCTTTTCCTTTCTTTCCTTATGTTTTCGCGGATACGTTTGCTCAAGAAAGATATTTTGGTTTGGTTTTCTTTCCTGTTTTGATTATCTGAGATGAGCTTTTTCCTGTTTTTTTTATATAATGTAGTATTAATTAATAGCTCAATGTTTATCACAGTTGTTTCCGTTTCTACAGTTGCATGTAATTTCTGATTTTATATAATATGCCTTTCACCTATAGAACATGTCCTTTGTTACTCCTGGTTCTACACATAATTTTTACTTACCAGTTACATTCAGCCTGTACACTACAAATGATGTAGCATTACTTTCGACCCCTCATTGTAACTTTCGAGCCCACATTTTAACTTTCGACCCCACAATGTAACTTTCGACCCCACAATGTAACCTTCGACCCCACATTGTAACGTTCGACCCCACATTGTAACTTTCGAGGCCACTTAATTACTTTCGATTCCCACATGACAGACTACTTTCTATTGTTACTTGTTCTCGAGTCGGTTGTAATCAGACACAATCCCAGTCTTATTCTTTCGTGTGATGAATGCACTTTGCAGCACATATTCGCCTAGTATGCGAGTTTTTGGGAACCGCCTTTGAAAAAAACCTTTTGCGCGGGTCGGTTCAACGTTGTAACTTTCGGTTCTACATAGTAACTATTCATTGCTTTCCATTTACAACAACCCTATATTTCCATCCCTCATAATACCTTACTTTTCGCTAGCATCATGTTCTTTGCGGGTCAGTTCTTTCCGCTTCTACCTAGTAAATTTCCGCTCCTATATCATTATTGTCCTTAGTTCGGTTCTTCATAGTTATTTTTCTTCACCATTACCATCTATTGTATCCAGTGACATGTTTTGCGCTAGTGGGTTCTCTCCAGCCCCCCTACCGCGTAACTAGCGTCGATTTGAACTCGACGTCGACAACTGTTTTCATAGGCTAATTTGTTAACAATGGTGGGTCTCTAGCCAATGAAAACAGTTGTCGACGTCGAGTTCAAATCGACGCTAGTTACGCGGTAGGGGGGCAGTTCTACCTTGTTACCTTCAACCCTATACACACACTCTCTTATTTCTGATCCTACAACACCCAGTATCGCCCTAACGACATGTTCTTTGATAGAACTAAGTAACTGGGTAGTTTCTTTCGGTCCTACACACTAGCTACTTTCAGTCCTACATCATACACAATATGGGTCGGTTTAGTTCGGTTTGTTATAGTTATTTTCGTTCCTTTTTCTTGAATTACGTTCTCTCGCCCTCAGCGACAATTTCTGCACGAATCGGTTCTCTTGCATCCTACTCTCTTAAATATAGTTATTCGCAATATACTAAGTTACTTTTGGTCCTTAATAATATCAATCTCTTATTCCATTGCTACGTCACTCATTACCCCCATTGACATATTCTGCGTGGGTTCCTACGTAGTTTCTTTACTTCTTCCTACATAATTCCATTTCCCTCGCCCCCAACGATATGTGTTGCACGAGTTGGTTCTCTTATACCTATCCTTTCAGCCCTAAATAGTTACAATCCTTTGACCCCAGCGACGGTCGGTTTTATCCAGTTATAAATAGTTACTCCCAGTTCTACCCAGTTGTTTTCGGTTCTACCAGTCATTTTACTAGATCCATTCCCACATCACTACCATCTGTCGTCCCCAGCGACCTCTTATGCGCGGGTCAGTTTCCGCCCTGTCTTCCATCTTAAATGGCAACCATCTATAGTTTTCCGCTTCTTCATCATCGACTATCGACCCCAGCGACATGTTCTGTACGTCTATTCTGTAAAACGAAACGTGAGCACTTTGCTTTCGTTTCGGGCCCGTAACGGACATTTGCTATTCTATTGGCTTTCGTATCGTTTCATCAATCATAAGGTTTTTGACGTAAAGAAAAGAAATTTAAGTCAAAACCCTTATTATTTCGTTGACTTTCGGATTACAAATACGTTAAACGATATGCAAGCCAAATAGAATAGCCAATGTCAGTTTCAGGCCCGAAACGAAGGCAAGTGCATACGTTTCGTTTTACAGAATAGACCTACTGTTCGGGTCGGTTCCATTCGCTTCTTCGTTACTTTCAGCCCTACATAGTTACTTGTGTAACTAGTCATTGTGTGGTACCTTTAAAACAAGAGCTTACTGCACTTACTTAAGGGCTACACAATTGGTGTGTTAGTCTGGAGATTTATTATCAATACCACCTATCGCCCCCAGCGACACGTTCTGTTTGGGTCAGTTCTCTACGTTTCTACCAGTTACTTTCAGCGCTACACATTACCAGGCCCTTGTCTCACACCGCCCTTTGCCCCCCTGCGACATGTTCTGCGCGGGCCAGTTCTATCCAGTTCCATCCTATTTATTACCTTCAGTTCAACACACTATCTTATTTCTGATCCTACATCTCACTATCGTCTCTTGCGACATGTTCTGCACGGATCGCTTATATCTGTGGGAGTGTCGCGTAACTCGAATATCAATACTAAACGCAGCAACATCATTCAGCAATTTCGTAGTTTCTTACTTCTTCCTACATCATTCCATTTCCCCCGCCCCCAGCGACATGTTCTGTGCGGGTCGGTTTCATTCGGTTCTTTACAGTCTCAGCCCTACCTTCCGTGGCACCTATCTATAGTTTTCCACTTCTTCACCATCGACTATTACCCCCAGCGACATGTTCTGCGCGGGGCTGCTCTATCCGGTTATAGAGTGGACTCTATAACCGTAACTGGAGTTACTCCCAGTTCTACCGAGTTATTTTCGGTTCTATTCTACTCCTACATCAATCACTAATTGTCTCCAGCGACATGTTCTGCGCGGGCCGCGTCACGGACGAGGACCTGCGCCGCACGCAGCGCGCGTGCGGCGGCGCCGTGCTGTCCTCCGTGCGGGACATGGCGGCCGCCGCGCTCGGCGCCTGCGCGCGCTTCGAGGAGCGCCAGGTGGGCGGCGAGCGGTACAACATATTCACCGGTGAGTGGCGTGTGTGTGTCAACAGTGACCTCTAGCGACATACGCCGTGCTGTCCTCCGTGCGGGACATGGCGGCCGCCGCGCTCGGCGCCTGCGCGCGCTTCGAGGAGCGCCAGGTGGGCGGCGAGCGGTACAACATATTCACCGGTGAGTGGCGTGTGTGTGTCAACAGTGACCTCTAGCGACATACGCCGTGCTGTCCTCCGTGCGGGACATGGCGGCCGCCGCGCTCGGCGCCTGCGCGCGCTTCGAGGAGCGCCAGGTGGGCGGCGAGCGGTACAACATATTCACCGGTGAGTGGCGTGTGTGTGTCAACAGTGACCTCTAGCGACATACGCCGTGCTGTCCTCCGTGCGGGACATGGCGGCCGCCGCGCTCGGCGCCTGCGCGCGCTTCGAGGAGCGCCAGGTGGGCGGCGAGCGGTACAACATATTCACCGGTGAGTGGCGTGTGTGTGTCAACAGTGACCTCTAGCGACATACGCCGTGCTGTCCTCCGTGCGGGACATGGCGGCCGCCGCGCTCGGCGCCTGCGCGCGCTTCGAGGAGCGCCAGGTGGGCGGCGAGCGGTACAACATATTCACCGGTGAGTGGCGTGTGTGTGTCAACAGTGACCTCTAGCGACATACGCCGTGCTGTCCTCCGTGCGGGACATGGCGGCCGCCGCGCTCGGCGCCTGCGCGCGCTTCGAGGAGCGCCAGGTGGGCGGCGAGCGGTACAACATATTCACCGGTGAGTGGCGTGTGTGTGTCAACAGTGACCTCTAGCGACATACGCCGTGCTGTCCTCCGTGCGGGACATGGCGGCCGCCGCGCTCGGCGCCTGCGCGCGCTTCGAGGAGCGCCAGGTGGGCGGCGAGCGGTACAACATATTCACCGGTGAGTGGCGTGTGTGTGTCAACAGTGACCTCTAGCGACATACGCCGTGCTGTCCTCCGTGCGGGACATGGCGGCCGCCGCGCTCGGCGCCTGCGCGCGCTTCGAGGAGCGCCAGGTGGGCGGCGAGCGGTACAACATATTCACCGGTGAGTGGCGTGTGTGTGTCAACAGTGACCTCTAGCGACATACGCCGTGCTGTCCTCCGTGCGGGACATGGCGGCCGCCGCGCTCGGCGCCTGCGCGCGCTTCGAGGAGCGCCAGGTGGGCGGCGAGCGGTACAACATATTCACCGGTGAGTGGCGTGTGTGTGTCAACAGTGACCTCTAGCGACATACGCCGTGCTGTCCTCCGTGCGGGACATGGCGGCCGCCGCGCTCGGCGCCTGCGCGCGCTTCGAGGAGCGCCAGGTGGGCGGCGAGCGGTACAACATATTCACCGGTGAGTGGCGTGTGTGTGTCAACAGTGACCTCTAGCGACATACGCCGTGCTGTCCTCCGTGCGGGACATGGCGGCCGCCGCGCTCGGCGCCTGCGCGCGCTTCGAGGAGCGCCAGGTGGGCGGCGAGCGGTACAACATATTCACCGGTGAGTGGCGTGTGTGTGTCAACAGTGACCTCTAGCGACATACGCCGTGCTGTCCTCCGTGCGGGACATGGCGGCCGCCGCGCTCGGCGCCTGCGCGCGCTTCGAGGAGCGCCAGGTGGGCGGCGAGCGGTACAACATATTCACCGGTGAGTGGCGTGTGTGTGTCAACAGTGACCTCTAGCGACATACGCCGTGCTGTCCTCCGTGCGGGACATGGCGGCCGCCGCGCTCGGCGCCTGCGCGCGCTTCGAGGAGCGCCAGGTGGGCGGCGAGCGGTACAACATATTCACCGGTGAGTGGCGTGTGTGTGTCAACAGTGACCTCTAGCGACATACGCCGTGCTGTCCTCCGTGCGGGACATGGCGGCCGCCGCGCTCGGCGCCTGCGCGCGCTTCGAGGAGCGCCAGGTGGGCGGCGAGCGGTACAACATATTCACCGGTGAGTGGCGTGTGTGTGTCAACAGTGACCTCTAGCGACATACGCCGTGCTGTCCTCCGTGCGGGACATGGCGGCCGCCGCGCTCGGCGCCTGCGCGCGCTTCGAGGAGCGCCAGGTGGGCGGCGAGCGGTACAACATATTCACCGGTGAGTGGCGTGTGTGTGTCAACAGTGACCTCTAGCGACATACGCCGTGCTGTCCTCCGTGCGGGACATGGCGGCCGCCGCGCTCGGCGCCTGCGCGCGCTTCGAGGAGCGCCAGGTGGGCGGCGAGCGGTACAACATATTCACCGGTGAGTGGCGTGTGTGTGTCAACAGTGACCTCTAGCGACATACGCCGTGCTGTCCTCCGTGCGGGACATGGCGGCCGCCGCGCTCGGCGCCTGCGCGCGCTTCGAGGAGCGCCAGGTGGGCGGCGAGCGGTACAACATATTCACCGGTGAGTGGCGTGTGTGTGTCAACAGTGACCTCTAGCGACATACGCCGTGCTGTCCTCCGTGCGGGACATGGCGGCCGCCGCGCTCGGCGCCTGCGCGCGCTTCGAGGAGCGCCAGGTGGGCGGCGAGCGGTACAACATATTCACCGGTGAGTGGCGTGTGTGTGTCAACAGTGACCTCTAGCGACATACGCCGTGCTGTCCTCCGTGCGGGACATGGCGGCCGCCGCGCTCGGCGCCTGCGCGCGCTTCGAGGAGCGCCAGGTGGGCGGCGAGCGGTACAACATATTCACCGGTGAGTGGCGTGTGTGTGTCAACAGTGACCTCTAGCGACATACGCCGTGCTGTCCTCCGTGCGGGACATGGCGGCCGCCGCGCTCGGCGCCTGCGCGCGCTTCGAGGAGCGCCAGGTGGGCGGCGAGCGGTACAACATATTCACCGGTGAGTGGCGTGTGTGTGTCAACAGTGACCTCTAGCGATGTGTTCCGAGCGGTACAACATATTCACCGGTGAGTGGTGTGTGTGTATCAACAGTGACCTCTAGCGATGTGTTCCGAGCGGTACAACATATTCACCGGTGAGTGGTGTGTGTGTATCAACAGTGACCTCTAGCGATGTGTTCCGAGCGGTACAACATATTCACTGGTGAGTCGTGTGTGTGTGTATCAACAGTGACCTCTAGCGATGTGTTCCGAGCGGTACAACATATTCACTGGTGAGCTGCGTGTTTTTTTAAAGATATAGGCAGCAAGCGAGCATGCGGGTCACCTGATGGTAAGTGATCACCGCCGCCCATGACTACCCGCAACACTGTGGGTGTTGAGGGTGTGTTGCTGAGCCTTTGAGAAATTGGGCACCGGATACCGCACTCACCGAACGAAACGCAGGAACATCGTCCCTACTTCAGGTCGGTTTTCTGTGCAAGACGGTGGTATTTCAAAGGATCAAAATTGCTATTGCGGATGTACTAAATAATTACTCCCAAGTAGGAAGTAATAGAAATTATATTTTTTTAAGACATTCTAATAACCTTTTTTGTTTACAGATTTTTTATTGTATTTTATTCTATGTATGTCGCACCCATATCATATGTTACGGCTTATAAGCCATGCTGTATATAATATAATATACATACTACAAAATGTATACAATTATACAAATATGTAAAACGTTTCGTAAATTAATTGACATTGTCATAATTTTGTCCCCAAATTCTTAATCTATTAAGTTTTTCTTTCGTATCTTATTACTCCAATCATAATTAATTTGTTATTTCTTGTAGCATATGACAAAGAGTCAGCTCCTATGGGTATGATGAAATCAATTCTGTTTCTAGTATTTTGATATCACTAGATGTTTACATAGTTATTTACTCCATATATTTTACTTATTAACATTACTAACGCCATTAAACTAATGGGCATAGTTTGGCGTATATTATTTGTATAGTAATTGACCACAGTAGTAGATCGCGGGTTGGGCCACTTAAGTTAAAATATCTTAATGTAACTGAGTTCTTCCCTAGTCCAATGTGTGGTACTTATAGTAAAAGCTTTCATTTAGTTTTAGACCACTCATTTGGTGCGGTAGATTTGGGATCTAACATTGATTTATTATAAAAACTTTGTAAATATTTCATTCTTTAATAGAAATATTTTTACTTCAGTAAAATAGACATTTGATTTATTCATTTTCTATTATTTCATTTACATTATAATTATTAAGTAAACAAGCTTTGCCTTATCGTCAAATATAGACAAAATTAACTTAAAAACGACAATAAATAACCGTATCTCCATCTATTCAAGGTTGCCCGGCCGCGAAGACTTGCACTCTGATACTGCGAGGCGGCGCCGAACAATTCCTCGAGGAAACCGAGAGATCCCTGCACGACGCCCTCTGTATTGTACGCAGGACTATCAAGAACGACGCTGTGGTCGCGGGTATGTATGGGAAATATAATGTAGATACTAAAATATGTCGGTTTGTTAGTGTTTTCTATGAAAAACATAAAAAATAGAGGTATAAAATAGTAAAGGAAATAAGAGAGATCCCTGCACGACGCCCTCTGTATTGTTCGCTACTACTTATTTAAGAGCATGCGTAATTTGAAATCTTCATAATTTATTCGCCTATGATTAAAAACAACGGATCCAATTACCGAATAAACACATGTGGATCAAACTATTAAACATGAGGCCTATATACTCAAAACTAATTATTTGAGTAATGAAATGGAATATTTTGTATATAAATTGTATTATTTCAGGTGGTGGCGCTATTGATATGGAGTTGTCTAAACACTTGAGGGATTACGCCCGTGGAGTGCTAGGCAAGGTAAGAATTAGTTTATATTAATTTAATATAAACGCATAATAATAATTTGGATTTGAATAAAACTACATTTTATTCTCTTTTAATGATACATACTTTATCTTACAGAAGTAACTACTTATTAGGCTTTAACCATTAAACCGGTTTTTATGAAATTTGGTACAGAGATTAACTAAACCTTGGACATAGATTACCTTTCATCACTATTAAATCGCATACACTATTTCACGCTTATTTGTAAATTTATCATAATATTTTGTATACACTATAGGAACAACTGGTGATCGGCGCCGTGGCCCGCGCCTTCGAGGCGATTCCTCGACAACTGTGTGACAACGCAGGCTTCGACGCCACTAACTTACTGAACAAACTGAGGCAGAAACATCATCAAGGTAATATAGAATTCTATATTATAGATGGTTACTAGTGGCCGCCCGCGACTCCGTTCGCGAGGAAGTCGGTTTCCCGTGGGAATGAGAAGTTTTCCCGCGGTAAAAAGAATTATATTTTATTTTATTTTATTAACGGTTATTCTGATGTATAACCTATATTACTGTAAAGTTTCATCCAAATCCGCCCGGTAATTTTTACGTGAAAGAGTAACAAACATCCTAAATCCATCCATACTCACAAACTTTCACATTTATAAGTAGGATTGATTTAACCATAATGGGGATAAAAAGGGGTGGGATATACAACACTTGTCAGTGAACACAATACAGATTTCAATTTGAATAATGTAAATTTAACATTCTTTTTTAAATTAAGTAAAAGTTGAAAATGACCATAATTGTCAACTAATAGTAACTGAATTTCAATTTTTTTGTATTTTTCAGTATTGATTAAAAATGTATTGTCAACTTCCTCATTGTTATGTATGTTCAACACTTTTCTAATACAAAAACGAAAATTCCTGTGTTTTAATGTCAAATTACATGTCTTTTCTCGTTTTATCAACCCCCTAGAGAGCAGATTCCCCTAATTTACATCATCTTTCCATTTTTAACCTAATTCTTCATATTCCAGGTTGCGTCTGGTACGGCATCGACATCCAAAAGGAGGAGATAGCGGACAACTACTTATCGTGTGTGTGGGAGCCGGCCGTGGTTAAAATTAACGCGGTCACTGCGGCGGCGGAAGCTGCGGCGCAGGTATAGTGGATTTCTTCAGTTTTTTGACTGGAAAGGTTTGAAATTAATATTAAATTGTGTGGAACTATAATTATTAGTCTCTGGTATGTTCAAAGCTTGTGTACAAAATTTTTAGGAAAAATTGGAGTATATTTTGGAAATCGATTGTTTTTTAAGCATATCATATGATGGTTCGAAAGCTACTTAAACTCATCGCATATTCTCATGAAAAAACCGAGAAGAATGAAACAAAAAAAGTAATTTTAAATGATGACGAATGGAATGATGCTTTCAAGCCAGTCTTTAAGCCAGTATTTTTCTCGTTTCAGATTCTATCAATAGACGAGACTATAAAGAACGCCAAAGCCGGAGACGCCCCGCAAATGCCCGGCCGTGGAATGGGTAGGCCTAGGATGGGCTAAATAATAATAATAACTCAATATATTTAATATAATATCTCATTGTAAGGTTTTTGTAACCGTGGATAAAAACTATGGACCTGTAACTTCCCTATATGTGTTTTAAATTTGTATTAGTTTAGATATGTTTTGTGTCGGTCAATCTTATGTGATAGGCTTCGTAAATGGAGACAGAATATGTATTTACTAATATATGATTAAAACACGTTTATTAATTAGGAGGTTAATATATAATTTCCCGAAATTTGTATTTAAGAAGCTTTTCGTATTGGGATGTAGTCCATAGGTAAAACACATGGGTTATATTGCTCTACGAGTTAAATGCACGCATTTTAAACAAACGTTAAACAAATGTATTTTCTTTGGTCAAAGGAGACCAATTTTATTGATATTACATAAAGTATCGAACGGAGGCCTTCTAGGATTTACTAATTGATGTCGCTACAAGGTTGCCAGTATTATTACAAAAAACTGAGTATATATATTTTTATTGCATATCCTATGTATTACAAAGGGTTAAGCCGCAAAAATAACATCAAATTGCTGAAAATAGTTATTGTTCCAACCGGTTTTGACGTGAAAGCGGAACATACAGATACACATATTCGTTTTTAATTTGAATGGAGTTTGACTTCATTCGTTTTATTTTTATATTAATCTGTTTTAAGTTGTTCAATCATCAATCTGTAATATGTTTAATATAAATTTCCTTACAAATGTTGGTTTAGCAGGATTTAAACCAACTTCAAAATAACGAAATGCAACCTTGTATGGAGAACTATTTAATGCCTTTTGCTTTCACAAATTGTTAGTTGTATAAGTTATTTTAATGATTATCTATAATACATACTAAAACTGAGTAATTTGATGTTTTATTTGTCTTTAAATTTTATTGAGTTGCGTTTTTATGCAATAACTTAAAAAAATAGTAAATGCACTTATGAAAATTATGGTTTTTAAACCAATTCAGTGCCACCAACTTGCTAATAAATGAAAGGAAATTGTAAATAATGAGTGCTTCCGAAAACAAAAACTAGGAACTGGCAGAGAAATTGTTATATTTTTTTTATTTCTGGATTGTTTTAATTCAAATAGTGTTTGAATATAGATTTACAATTGGTCTCTTAAGACTAAGGGCGGGTTGTATCTAACGGTTAACGTATCATACGTACGTAACTTTTTGACGATTACATCAGATGTTTAACTTACGTCAAATACAAAGCGTTGTTTCGTCACAAAAAAAGCTGTCAATGTTATTCGAGTTGCCATCAAAAAGTAAATCATTACTATCATACATGCCGACAATACGCTATGCTTACCCAAAGATCATCCAGACTATGACAGGCTATTCAAAATAAGACCTCTTGAGGAAATGCTCAACTGCCAGTTTGGAAAGGTTCCCTTAGACCAAAGGCTTTCCATAAACGAGCAGATGTGTGCAACCAAAATGAGCCATTACATAAAACAATACATGCCCAATAAACCCCACAAGTGGGGGTTCAAATTATATCTCATCTGCAGTCTACAAAGATATGCTCATAGATTTGAGGTTTACAGTGGAGGGGGCTCCAAAAATAACATCTTACCTGGTGAGCCAGATTTGGGAGAGTCTGGAAATACAGTCGTCAGGTTAGCTAGAATGGTACCACGCAATGTGAATCACATTATATACTTCGACAACTTCTATACTTCTGTGCCTCTCGTCACCTATTTAGCTAAGGAAGGAATTTTCTCACTGGGAACAGTAAGAGTAAACCGATTGAGAAACTGCAAATTGCCTGACAAAAACACTATAATGAAAAATAACGTACCCAGAGGATTCTATGAGGAAAACGTGGCGACTGTGGATGATATTGACGTAAGTGCTGTTGTGTGGAAAGATAACAAGCCCGTTAACCTTCTTTCCACTTACGTAGGAGCAGAACCAGCAACCACAGTCACGCGCTTTGATAAATCGAAGAAAGAGAGAGTTGCTATTCCATGCCCCAAAGTCATCAAGGAGTACAATGCTCACATGGGGGGCGTGGACTTATTAGATTCATTTATAGGTCGTTATCACATCACAATGAAGAGCCGCAAGTGGACCATGCGCTTATTTTATCATTTCCTGGACCTCGCAGTTATAAATTCATGGGTTATGTTCAAGAAGGTAAATAATATAAAAGGAAATGATCAACTTCTCAATTTGGGTACATTTAGACTAGAACTTGCCGAAACCCTCTGCAAATTGGGTCTACCTGCAAATGGCGCTAAACGTGGTCGACCTAGTGGGAGCACAATACAAAGAGAACTTGTAATGAAGAAGTTCCGAGGACCAGCTCAAGCAATTCCTTTGAAAGACGTCAGATTGGATCAGACATGTCATTGGGCAGTTTGGCTGGATAAGCAGCAGAGGTGCAAATTCCCGAAATGTTCAGGATTTACGTTCAAAATGTGCCAAAAATGTCGTGTATGTGATACGAAAAAAAGCAATTGTTTTTATAAATATCATAATTTAGAATAAATCAACACATTTCAAAAACAATATCCACTCTTATTTTACCCATACTTGCAAAATGTCATTGAATGCGCAATGTAGTTTATAAACAACACTCACATTATTGCAAAAAAAAAATAGTAAATTCATGTCTAGATTTTTTTACTCATTTTTCCTAGACAGTAATACATGTCTATTACACAAATATATTTTTAAAACGTAAAAAAAAATCGTCCATTTAAGGGTTAACACGCCCCAGTCTCGTATGCTAGACAAGCTCTTTTGGGCCGTCCCCGACCCGTGGTACAACTCCGATGTCTAGTAAGTAAAGTTACCCATAGTACAACTGATTGTTTTATGGGGAAATATCTTTACCAATGGTTCAATTCGAGTGAGTTGTTCTTTCCTTGGTTCAACTAGTTGTACTACTGGGAATTGTAAGTATCTATGGAACAACTACTGGTAATAAACAGGAAAAAATTATCTATCAAATCTGAAGTGCAATGCAATTATTAAATAATGTTTTACGGTTTGGGTCAGTTCTGTTGACATTTATTTATATGAAGGATTTTACTTCGACATTGGTGGTTGATTATACTTATTCGTTTGACTGTTTATAAACCTTATAGTTCTGCTTTGGAGTAGGGTGTTTTTTAATAAAAAAATATTGTTTTATAAAGCGATAGACACATTTTATACTAGATTAATAAGGGCTCTAGAAATCTGACGTTTGGATTCAACTTTTACGATAAAAATTTGGTAAGGGCTCCTTGCCTACCTTTAGGTGAATCATTATTTCTGCCGACAAACATAAGTAAACAATAAGGGGACAATATTTATTGGGCTTTAGATTAATCATCTCTTTGATAAAATGTAAATTAGTAGAAAAAAAAACATGTAGCCGCCATAGATTCAATCCAAATTTTTCGCCAACCGGCAACGACGCCAACCAGTGATGTCCATCGAATGCTAGGGGTGTCCAGTTACCGATTATTTTTATTTTTTAGCTAACAGTACTTACAAGGAAGCTATACGGATATCTACGCATTTTTTAACAAAAATCCCTACCTACGGACGTAAATTGTTGTTTACAAATTATTTCTGAAACGAGAAACGTCGGGGAACGGAGGTAAACGCAAAAATTGATCTTATTTAAATAATACTCAGTGTATCTGCATTCTATTGTGTGAGGGGAAACCTATATTTTTCATCCATTTTCAACCCAGCAGCTAACAAATAATAAATATAATCAAAATCGATTCACCCAGTTCTCAGAAATAAATAATTAAGTATCTATAGAAAAAGAAGCAGGAGAGCAACAAATGCTCATTCATTTTAACAAACTTCTACATTTATAATAAAAACCCACTGGGTTTTGGTTCAATTAAATATCGGTCAGTAAAAAAATCTAAATTTGCACTTTAAGATGATATACCATAATTTCTACTACAACTATTAATAACTAGTGACCGCCCGCGACTCCATTCGCGTGGAAGTCGGTTTCCCGTGGGAATTAGAAGTTTTCCTATATGTTACTGTAAAGCCTATATTACGGTAAAGTTTCATCCAAATCCGTCCCGTAGTTTTTCGTGAAAGAGTAACAAACATCCATACTCACAAACTTTCACGTTTATAATTTTAGTAGGATTACTCCTAACCTACCTACAATAAAATAATTTGGCATCATGACCACAGTACCAATCATAAGTTTTGGAATCGACTTCAATATTGACGCCAAGCTTTCAAAAAACCAATCATCAAAATCGATTCGAAAATTCTGCGGTAAAAACAATAAAATAACAGAACAATTGAGAACCCTAGAGAAGATTCCTTTTTTTGAAGTCGATTGAAAATCTGTATGTCAGGATAGGTAAGCCTATCCATGTCTTGTAAGTCTTGTAAGTACCTATATGTTTTTTCATAGTGCCTAAATATCTTGTTAGTGAAACGTGGCAGTGGTTGGAACGTAGCGACCACTATTGAACCACTGCTACAGATGTCTACGACCGCGTACTTCGCTTCACTCAAAGGGCTGTATGGAAATTGTAGGTCGTTAGCTTGTGGCAAGTTCGGGCTGTCCAGTGGTTGAAACTTATCCACGTCTCGGCGTTTGTCTGTTCGTCTACATGAGCCCATATATTTTTTATGATAAACTGTAGGTATTGGTACCAGTGACCCGCATGAGCTATGCACATTAATGCACATGTGCTAGGTACTTTGGGTTTTTTGACCATGATAGGAAATTAAACTTAATGCAAAAAAAAATTATTTATTCATTTAAATTTGTAAATAAAGAACCACTGGTGTAGGCGATAAGTAGTGGACTGTATGAATCTAAAATTATAAAAACTAACTAAACGATAGTGACACGATAAAATATATATGCTGTATGGCCAAATAAAGTTTCTGCTTTGATAGCTGGACTCACCTGAGTGTGGATGGAGATGTGTATGCACCGCCCCAAGTACAAATATCTTCGGATTGACTTCGGCTGATCTAGACTTACCTTGATCGCCCCTACAATACCTGACTGGTTTAGTGATGTATCTGCCAACTCGGAATCCAGTTCTCTCCACTTCAAAATCAAAAATCAAAATCAAAATTAACAGTATTAACACACACAAACATATACTAATTAGCTACTACTAACTAATTAATTAACTAAAAACTACGACAAGACGATAAAAGCGATAAATATACGAAAAACGAGAACGATAAGTGCTACTACAGAGCGGGTGAATTTTAAACTCAGTGTTGCCAGAAGGGCAACCGAAAAATCCACAAAATCCATGGGCAAGTGTTGCCAATTTATTGACTGGGGAGCTATTTAGAGCGAACAACTGGTTTTTTTTTGTACTATTGGAAATGTGAAAGCTGCCAGCGAAAAACGAGTATGAAAATCTCTTAGAGCTAAAGACCTGAGAAATATTGAAATAAAAAACAAGGATTTTTATCTAAGCAAATTCCTAGTCCCTCACGCCAATGTCTTCCATTCGAGACCGCTAGTGTGCTGTACCGCGAAAGGCTAAGTTTTGTAATAAACTATTCAAAATTCAACAGAAACGTGTCATTTTATTTAATTATTATTGCTTTTTCAATATAACAACATGTTAGGAATATAACACTATCATGAGAGACATACATCAACGTAAATATCAATAATTAAACGTCATATAAAAACTGCAATATGTTGACTCCGGCGCATCACTGCACTCACGCATACAAAATCACTTCCCTGGACGCCGTCGTCGTCTCAAATAGAAGACCGCCTGATGACGATAACATTTGTTGAACTATTAAGTGGTATTTTCTCTTAGTTTAATAATATGAAACATTATGTAGCCCCATTTACATATATTCATATTTAAAGATATATAAATATATAACAAAATTAAGAGAGTAACTATTCCTAATCTTTCGTCGTGGACATAACTTGGCTTACTCCAGAGTACCTATTTAAAAAGTTTTTAATCGATTTACGTCAAATATGACTATCATTTATTCCTTTTTTATTAACAAAAATAACTCCGCGACTTCATACATCTATGAGTAAGTAGTAACATGTAGAAACGAAGCGAAGACCAATAATAAATCTATGTTACACCTATTATAATTTCAATCGAGGGCGTTAAATTACGAAAGTCAACAGGGGCGGCAAAAAATGAATAGCTTACAGCCTACAGGCGTAAAAATTTTTCATCCGCCATTGTCGTTATCACAAATTCAAATTGTATAATTATTCCGTTTTTAATGATTTAAGTAGCTAACTACAATTGTTTGATAACTTACTATGCAACAATAGCATATTTTGTAAACTGTTCATTCTTGATTTCGGAATTAGTTTAAGTAGAGTGACTCAATGACGAATATTTTGCAATCACACTGTTAACGTATTGAGCTCTTTATACGAAAACGAAGGTTGACGATAGAAACGATCGTGAACGACAAAGAAAAATATCTCGTATTGTTACGTTCATACAAGGTCAAAAATGAAAAAAATGTGTTTTGATAAGTACTCATGACTCGCCAGGTTAAGTTACCTACTTTTTAACCGCTAGGGGCGCCGCTGTCTATACATTATTGTACGATGTATAAATGATAGAGAAGATGAAAAGAGAAAGATGATGCTATATTCGTGATTGCGCTATAGTTTTGGTGTGAAAAAATAAACACTACGGTCTGAAAAAAAAGCTTTTTACAAGTTATCAAGGTTGCAACTTTACGACGCTTTTGTTTGGCTCATTGTACTTACGTGTAAATTCGGTTAATAAACTGGTGGTTAGGAAATGGTTTTTTAGGAATAGGTAGGTATATGGAAATTCAGACGCGCCAACGTAAGTAGGTTTTTATAATGTTAACTTATTAATGCAAAATAGGTAAATGTCAAAGGTAAAATATGAAAAGTTTACAGGGCTCGTACTAAAAATTTTTTTTTTCAGAAGTATTTCTTATAGTATTGTGGATTTTATTAAAACAGACATTAGAGGTTTCACACAATTTTAAAGTAAGTTTTATAACTTTAATTATTTTATTTTATTTTACAATATTTGGAAAACTTAGAGCTATTCAAAACTTAAATTATTACTGATATGGTTACTTACCTTAAATATTATAATACTTATTCTCTAAAAATCAAATAAAATAGTTATTTTTCTTGATAGATAACGAAAATAAGTCTTTCGAACGAAAAAAGTCGAAAAAATCAGCTCGGCGGAAACTTTGAGAATCGTAATTATTATTCCAATGATTCGATTTACCATCATCGTATAAAACGGGTAAGATTTAAAAGATATTTAGAAATCTGTTATTACGTTAACCATCTATATGACAAGGCGGTCCTATGGTGCATAAAGTCTGTTTTAACTTGCAAATATTAATATTTTGGAAAGAAGTCCGTAGTGCGGCGAATAAGTATGTGCACTGTGGGACTCTACTGTAAGGTAGACTATAGTTTCTCCGTCAGTAATGTAATAAAAAGTAAAAAAGAACTTGATTTCAGAACGTTTTAAGAAGTTTTATTTCAAAATTTAAAAGGAAAAAGCAAGTAAATGGAAGAAGAGGCTCTAAGCACAGTACAGCGGAATGGGTTTATCCGCCTGAATATGGAGTTGTGCCGCAGAATGCATTTGTAGCAGGTACCCTACATCCTGTATTTTAAACATTAAGTCACACCATAATTATTTTGTGAACTCCCTTTTTTTCACAACCGATCAGCATTATTAGACACCTCCTCTACCGTGTGTGTTTGAACGTTCCTATTTCAAATTACATATCTAGATATTTTAACATTGAAGTAGTTGAGCAGTTTGTGGCATAATGTCACTCTTTGCCGATTTGTGACTTAATTTTTGGATAACTCCTATATTGTTATGTAGGTAAATATAAATAAAACCATCATCTGTGTCTATTTACGAGTAAGTACATCCATCACCTCGAGAAATTACAATGTTCAAAGTTTTAACAAATCCCGATCACATAGTTACCTAAACAATAACATTTGCACCACCAGCTATGGAACGCCTTACATAACAACATTTCACAATACAAGAATCTTGCCGCCCCAGGCCTGGACGTGTTCGGCGAGCCGGTGTTCGTGGGCCGCGGGCGCGTGCCGGGGCCGCCCCCGGGGGCGCTGCTGCCCGGCCGGCTGCGGGGGCGCGGCGTGTGCGTGGAGGTGGCGTGGCGCGGCTGGGGGCGCTGTCTCGGCGACTACCAGGTGACAATAGGCTATTACACACTTTTTCGAAAACTGGTTTAAATCAACCTTTTAGTTGAACTGAACCTGACTAATTCCTATTTTAAATTTAAATAACTGAAAAATTACATAAAACCTACTTTTTATTTATGATTTTGAAATTGCGCGCAGAAACAGTAGCCGCCTTGCTGTTTCGACTGGTGACGACACTTCGATAGTAAACAATATGATTTTGTTAGAGAGCAAGTGAAAATATTTTCGGAAATATAAGTTATAACTCTTATCATTAGATAAAACAATGGATAAACGTTTACAAACTTAATAACTAGACAATTTCTACAAATCTTCTCAAAGCATGACAATGTGTTTACTTTCGGAGTGACGTCACGTCGAAACCAATATGGCGAATAGCGTTTTTGACATTTTAAAAACAGATTATAAAAGTCCATTTTATAAAAGTAGTAATGCATTTCTATGAATTAATATCAACGTTTCTCTTTCATATTATACGAAATCTATAATAACTATTTTTTGGGTGTCAGACTTTTTGGAAACCATCTTTTAAGGTTTCTGAGGTGGTTCCTCTTATAACGGTATAATATTGAAAGTTTAACAAAATAGTTCTTCCGGAAAAACTCATTTTTCTGCGAGCGAAACTGCTTTAAATAAATTTTGGATCGACCTAAGTCCAATATTTGTCTTGTACTAGGTTCTAGTGGGTAACAACTACAGATGGAAGCCTGGCCATCGAGACTGGTTCCCGCACCGCAACGTGATCGGAGGAACCCAACCGGACCTAGGAGAAGGTGGCAGCCAACTCTACATCTGCAGATATTATCTACGAGACGAAAATAACACAGACCAACTGACTATAGGCAAGGTGACCAAGAGCGGGAAATGCTGGACCGGGTACATGGGCCATGAAATGATCTATTACAGTGTTTACGAGATTTTGGTTTTTAAATAAAAGCGCAGATTATGTGTAGAAATTTTATTTTTTTATCTCTACTATCTCATACTAAATGTATGGGAGTGATTAATGTAAAGTTTTTGGATATTTCTCGTTTTATTTTTTAAAAGTTATTAGTGTTATTTTACTCATCAGGTAAAGTACTTTTGATATCAGTTTAAAGGTTTTTGATATCTGTAATAGTAACGGAATAATCGCCTGGGCACACTTAACGATTACACCCTGTATATACTTATAATAACAAGTACATCCATCATTATTAAAATCACTTACTTGTCATTTTTTATAGATTATTTTAACGATTCTTTTCCTACAAAATTTCCGAAACGTTGAAATTGACAGATTTGGCACAAATTTGATGTAGAGAACTGTCAAAGTGTTTTTATTCTGAGGCGTTAACGAGGGGAGCGCGCTCGGACGTAGGCTCTGAACGCAACTCTGGCAAATCACTAAATTGCGTCAGGGTGGTGGACATCACCGTTTCTGAAAAATAAAAAGGGCCTTCATATATATTTTGTATATACTTTTTATGTAAATGTATTTTCTGTATTGGCTCGTGTCTGGGTTTAACTAGGTTCTCCCCTAGTCCAAGGTGTGGAGTAGGTAGAGTCCATAGTTTTTTGTTGTCTGTTAGGAGATTTTTATTATTATTTACTTACCTACGTGTGAGGAGATAGGTTACATTACATGACAGCTTTAATTCTTTTTTAATAAAACGAAGGCATATTTTACTTTTGTAAACCCAATTTTATAGAAAAATACGGGTCTATAACGTACCTAGTTTTCAGTTCGAAATTAAAAAAAGCACTAGGAAGCTACGAGTATAATAGAAATAGAAAATACAATCAGACTGTAGAAAATCCAGTGTAACCGACGCAAACGTAGGTAACAAAAGAATAAAACTTTTTAGTCCTTATCAGAAGCATTTCTTTGCAAATGTCACAAAAAATCTTGCAGAGTTCAGTACATCTTTATTTACTACTAGTGGCCGACCGCGACGCGGGAATGAGATGTTTTCCCGCGGTAAAAAGTACCTACCCTATGTGTTATTCTGATGTATAACCTATATCTGTAAAGTTCCATCCAAATCCGTCCTGTAGTTTTTACGTGAAAGAGTAACAAACATCCATACATCCATACAAACTTTCACGTTTATAATTTTAGTAGGATATATATGCAAACGTTGACTACACACAAGTACCTAATTGAAATGCCTATGCGGAACTCTTTCATTAACAAACCTTAAACTGTTTTATAGAAAGAACCGTTTTTTTATTTCATACTCAGATGCTTTGAATTCGTAAACGCGTTGTGTGTTTGATAAGCCTTTTAGAGAGAAACGAATAATGATTGGGCGACATTTCAATAATAATGCATACATTTTCATAGGACCTCATAATAAATGTTCGGAACTTCACCCGTTCACTGTTTATGTGTTGTTGGTATGTATCAAATTAAATACCTTTTGTTTACAAGCGTCAAAGTAGAGCTTATTTGCAATCTATTAAGTCATATGATACCCTGTGCTATTAGCTTTACTATGCCGTATTAAATTACATTTTGTCTCAAATTTTAGTATTTACTGAAAAAATAAATAAATTTGAATAAATCTAGCCCAAGTCATTTAAATCGGTTTAGCCGTTTCGTCGTGAAAGCGGAACATTATATACAGACTGATTGACAGAAACTCACATTTTCACATCATTACCTACATACCTACTTAGTATAAATCCAAGTCGCTAATTCGGTCTGTTTATTTGTTTGTCCGCTTACTCTCCTAAATAAAGTATGTCACAGTTTTTAATGTTTTCGCTATCTTTTAGCGAATTTCTTTACTTAAATTTGTAAATATAGAACATTTGAAAAAAGTTTTTTTAGTTGGTCAGAATTCAACGTTTCTGGAACAAGTCGGCTAAAATTACACCATTGCGAAGCGTGGGCGGATCACTAGTTTATAATAATAATAAAAGAATGGCTGATTAGTTTAGAACCAATTTCTAAACAAAACAATATCTTTTATTTTAGGTGACGTGCATTCATGTTTATTATACTAATGCATACAGAAATGACCACCCTTGGAATGAGTTTACATCGGTAAGTAAATGATATGTAAATTATTAGTGTTTAACCAAGAAAAAACTCAAAACTAACATTAAGTAGTTTATTTCCCAAATTGTACACAAGGTTGGATAATAATATAATAATCTCCAGACTGACACACCAATTATGTGGCCCTATGGCACTTATTAAGCGCTTTTGTACTGCCACACAATGGACTAGGGGAGAACCTAATTACACCCAGACACGAGCCAATGTCGAAAAACCATTTTGACGAAATTGGCCCGACCCGGGGATCGAACCCGGAACCATCCGCTTAGCAGTCCGGTATATATACCGCTGCACCACAGAGGTCGACTATTGGATTACCTATCCATAATGCGCATACCTTTGATTCCAGACCCCAAAAGCCCCTTTCCTCGAAAGAGTGAGGAACTTCATCGAATCCCGCTTTCACAGCATCGGTACGACCACTCCCGCCACCTACCCCCGAAGAGTTAGCGGCTGGCGCAAAGGCAGCTGGGGGTACGTACCCCCCGGGGCCTTCGTGGGTGCCAGACTGCGAAACGGCAACATCATGTACGTAGCGAGGACCCTGGACGGTAAAGACGTACTCCCGGGGTATCTGATGGAAGGCTGTCAATGCATTCGATACTCCTCAACGTTTTATTGGGGGCGGTGCAAAAGGACCTATGAGGTATGTTATATATGCAGTTTTAGGTGTGAATAAGTGGGTCTCCTGAACTCGTAACTTGGGCTTCATATGGGTTTTGTATCACTTTACTACGTGCTAGGTGATAGGCCACCTAAACTTGGTTGTTTCGCTTGTGCCCACTATTGGTGCTGTAAAATTCATATAGGTAGCTACGTAAATGCTGCTACGAGAGCTGTATTCAGGAATCAAATCCATTATTCACACGTAAAGCAATAAAAAATAGCACCTGTAGCTAAATTGCTTTTCCCGTTGGAATTTCAAATATACTTTCATAGTGCACACTTACATCATAAAAAGAACGCCTGTCCCATACATGGCCTTAGCTTTATTAGATTACGCTGGGCGATGATGAAGTCAGACAGTGATGCCTTGTCATCATCATCATCATCATTACATAGTATAAATACGAGTCGCTAATTGTGTCTGTTTGTATGTTTTTCCGCTATCTCCTTCTAAACAGCTTAACGGATTTTAATACGGTTTTCGCCATCTTAAGGGTTTAATTTTTCATTTAGGGCTGATTTTTCAATAGTCAGATAAATGCTAACTGACTGATAAAAGGTATGTTTTCATTGTCACTTTATACATATGTCAAGAATTTATGTTCGATGCGCAACGAAAGCATGCTGATTTTCTGTCAGATAGAATTTAACTGACTATTGAAAAACCGGCCCTTAAATTTGTAAATAAATAACGTTTAGATAAAGTTTTTTTAAGTAAGCAAAAATACAAGGATTCGCGAGCAAGTCGGAAAAATTACACCATTGCGAAGCTTGGGCGGGTCGCTAGTTTTTTATAAGTAGATAATACTAAAGCTACAGTCACGATAAGCTCTAGTATATAATAATTTTCGGAACCTTTATTCAGCGAATCACATCTATTTCCAGGTACTAGTTGGCGATTCATACACTTGGTATAAAGGGTATAACGTCTCTGAGGCCCACGCGTGAGTAGTTAAATAAATTTTATTATTTAACTCTGCCAAAACGAACGATTAAAAAAAGAAACAAAAATGCGTCATTTCAACAAATCAAAATAAACTTTGGGTAAACGTCATTTGACCGGGTTTTCTGTCTTCGTAAGACAAGTTTTCGTAACTAAATATGCTGTCATGTGACCTGACATCTGACACTGACAAGTGATAGAAAACTCGTTTTCAGCATTTTGCAGTGTACTGGCCGAGACATAAAGGTCGTTTATTTTTCAGAAACGGCCATGTCCACCCTGACGCGATAGAAGGGGGCTACATCCATTTATCTTCAGGAGTGGTGGTACAACAGTTCATCTGCAGAGCATATTATGGAATTTTACTGAAAATTGGCCGACTCCGTTTGGATTCCGAAAATGCGCTCGCCTGCGCTGTTTATCAAGATGGCCGAAGTCGATATGTATACGAGTATGATACGCTTATTGATGCAATGTAGAGAAGAATAAATCACACCCTGATGTTATGAAGTGAGGTTTTTGAAAACGGTTTAGTAGTTTCAGAGATTCAGCGTACATCCAAGCTCACTAATATTCCAAATTTAAACGAACCGGCATCATTACATAGTATAAATCCAAGTCGGTAATTCTGTCTGTTCGTATGTTTGGCCGCTAACTCCTCCTAAACCAGTAGAGGGATTTCAATGCGGTTTTCACTGTCCTTTAGGTAATTTTTCATTAAAATTTGTAAATAAATAACATTCAGAAAAAGTTTTCTTAAGTTAACTAAAATTCAATGTTTCCGGAACAAGACGCCCAAAATTACACCATTGCGAAGCGTGAGTGGGTCACTAGTACTCGTATAAGAGTAGGTATGTATTGACGGAGTTGCGTTCAGAGGTTACGTCCGAGTGCGCTCTGATTGTTCAAAGCCTCAGAGTAAAAACAATCTGACAGTTCTATACATCAAATAAGTGTCCAATCTGACAATTTCGACGTTTGGTGACTTTCGGTCTTTTAATTGTGTTTTTGGGTTATGTAAAAGAAGAAGCGTTGAAAAAATCAGTAAAAAATTACAAGTGCATTGATATATTACTCTCTAGATGGAGTGTTGCATCCAAAACGTCACTCCAAAAGCGGCGCAAATTTTTATGAATGTGTGCGTGACGCGCGTATAACACTATTCAAAATTGTGCATGTGTACGTCAAAGGGATACCAAGTTATAAAATTAAAATTCAGAAGTTACCTATGCAAATTTTATTTATCAAGAATAAAAAAATATTAAATTAAACATTTTTTTTCTAGTAATTAATACACTAATATACAGAGACAAGCGTCAAAAATGCGATAGTTTAATAAAACTGTTTAAGTGCAGTACTTACGTGGCCTTAGCACTTTGCCACGTCCTACTAATATTATTTCATACTAATATTACAAATGTGGAAATTTATGTTTGGATATTTATTTATTAGTTTCGTTAAAAATACTGTTAAACTACGCATAATGAAGAAGATGTCAAAATTCCGCTTTAAAAAAAATATATAATTATAATTATTTTACGTGCTTTATAATTTATTTTTTTTCCTACAAAAGAAGTTGGCAACACCAGAACATAATGTAATGTTTTCTAGTATTTTACTACAAAATCATTATTAAATGCTTAAACTAACCGAAATAACGATAAGCCAGGGATATTGGTAATGTTTCTTGAACTATTACGGCAACCTTTGAACGCGCATTTAGGCATTGTTGTCTTTTTTCCTAGAGAACCTCTCTGCTTGACGGACCAAATGACACTAACGTAGGATGTACGTATAAATTGGATTTGGTAGCTTATTTTTTGCGCCGCTTTTGAGTGTCGGACTTGGTATCTAGAGAGTAATATATCAATGTACAAGTGATTTAAATAATAGTTATTCGAATAAGAGAAATTTTGTTATAGTTCAGCTTGGAATAGTTAGCTAGGATTTTATAAGTACTTATTATTGTTAAGCGATTGTTAACAGGTAATAAAATATCCACACATAATCTGCGCTTTTATTTAAAAACCAAAATCTCATAAAAACACTGTAATAGATCATTTCATGGCCCATGTACCCGGTCCAGCATTTGCCGCTCTTGGTCACCTTGCCTATCGTCAGTTGGTCTGTGTTACTTTCGTCTCGTAGATAATATCTGCAGATAATAAACTTGACACTGACACAATGTGCATATCATATTTGCACCATGGCCAAAGAAGAAAGAAAAAAAAAAAAATATCTGCAGATGTAGAGTTGGCTGCCACCTTCTCCTAGGTCCGGTTGGGTGCCTCCGATCACGTTGCGGTGCGGGAACCAGTCTCGATGGCCAGGCTTCCATCTGTAGTTGTTACCCACTAGAACCTGGTACAAGATAAATTGACTTAAGTCGAACCAATATAAATTTATAGCGGTTTTGCATAAATTAGCCGAGTGTCAAACGAACGAGTTGCTCACGATTTACATGCTTACGCACTTTTTCAACACACTTGCGAGGAAAAAACTAACATGTATTGCATAAATCGTTTTCCTACACAGAAACAAATGCATTGTACAACAAAATATACCTAAAGAATTCGAGAAATGGCGCGCAACTTTTTTTCCCACAATATAAGTAGGTAGGTACAAGATTTTATCCAAATCCAACTAGCCTTTTTTGAGTACCTTTCAAACATCTTAATAAAAAAATATTTTCATTTATAAAAGAAGTAAAATTAATTTTATAACAATTAGAAAACCCACTCACGTTGATGCGTCGGAATTTTTATGTAAGTATCTATATACGAAGAAACTTTACCAAAATTACAATTTTAAACAAAATTTACTCCACCAAAGAATTAAAGATAAAAGCGACGTGAAGTGTTCATAAGTCGAAAAAGTTTTTTTTTTACTTTTTTTTCACACAAAAATTGTAGCAACAAATCAGTGAGCGGTTTCGTTCCGAAATCGAGCGGTCAACAGTTTCCAAAATATGCTATTGTTGCAGAGTAAGTTATCAAACATTTCTACTTACGTAGTTAGAGCTACTTCCATCATTTTAAACGAAATAATTACTAGACTTGAAATATTGATTAGTTTGACTAAACTAGTGTACCCACAGTGTACCTAATGCCATCCTTGTAGTGTAAAAGTGAAAGTTTGTGAAGATGTAGGTATCTGTGTATGTTTGGGACTGTATCATGCAAAACTTGCTTAACGGATTGTGATGAATCTTAGTTAGACCGTAACCTAAGGGGCTGTCGCGTGTGAAAAATAGCTATCACGATCCCTTTTAAATCTTACCTACTTCACTTTGTTGTTAGTTTGGATAAGTTTTAATTGAACTAAGCGTTTAAAAGTGCTAGTGATCGTTTTTTCCTTGCGTACATCAATACTTATAAAATAACAAGTCCTTACTGACTGACTGATTCATAAACTAAGCGTAAACTGTTAAGGTTAGGGCCATGGAATTTGAAACCGGCGTTACTTTTATACTGTAAGTGAATTTTATGAAATTTCCTTGGTAAAAGCAATTAAGCTGCGTGAAAGCGCAGGGCGGAAAGCTAGTAACTACATGATAAATAACTTTTTTACCGTGGGAAAATACGACATTCCCACGTGACAAGTCAAGAAGCTGCGGTCTGAAACTGCAGGGCTGTAAGTTGATCATAAAATAGACTTCAGAAAGTTAATTTGTGTTTAGTCGATACTGTCTTTAATATAGGTACTGTGAACAGCTGTTTTATGTCATTACTGAGAACAATTTTATTAAAACAAAGGAATATTTTCGTCAGTGAAGTACATTTTTTTTTATTTTCAGTTTTAATACTCCTGGCGGTGGTTGAAGTGGGGCATAGTGTTCATGGAGATAGATTAACGTCTTTAAAGAAGGTATGTAGAGCGAGGCAGGTACTATCCATTTTCCTAGCCCCATTTAAAGATCTAGGAAATACCTACATAAATTGACAGGAAATATCAAAATATGAGATAAGAGTAATTCATGACATAAACGCTATAGATACGCATCAAATGTGAATTCTGAAAAAATGTATGACTTTGTGAATAGGTAAATTAGTTAATTAAAACACCATATTTACTAAAGCTACTAATATACTAAACGCCTTGTATAAAATGATGTTTTTACCCGTTTTCCTCATGTGTTCTCAGAAGAAAACATTGTTTTCAAATACCCACACAAAAACTGTACATTACAAATATTTATTGGGCTCTAGATTAAACATCTCTTTAAATTAACATGAATTAATAGAAAATACAACAGGTAGCCGCCATTAGATTCAATCCAAAATCCGCGCCCAACGGCAGTGACCTCAACCAGTGATGTTCATCGAAAGCTAGGGATGTCCAGTTACCGATTACTTTCGTTTTACCGCTAACAAAATATAGTTTTTGGATAAACTGATATAACATCTACATTTTCTAGATTGCAAATAAAAGGAAGAATTTAATTCGTAAAGTGAAGAAAAAGGTTTTCGGAATATTTAAGAGGAAACAAATCAAGCCTAAATCCGAAATTATCTTCAATAGGAATATGCCTGTTAAACCTATGCGAGGATGGGTAAGTTATTTTAAGCTTTACTATTGAAACTTGATGAATAAATTTGTCATGAATATTTAATGAAAAGTAATCAGAGTAATAAGGCCACATTTTGCTTTCTTTTATTTAACACCTCTAAGGATAAATTTTTTTGGGGCAAAAACAGTTTTTATTTTAATTTTTGCACAAAGTTTATCCATTACCCAGTATTCATAAACGAATTTTAGAACTGCATGAGTTCAAGTAGGTATATTTCAAGTAGTAGGTATATTTAAAAAAAAAAATGATTGCTGTAGGTTGAAGTCCATTAATTACCAAATGAGTTTAAAACTCTTCAGGTAGACGCAGAAAACGGGACGCTACCCCCCCGAGCGTACATAGCGGGGGTCAACGAAGAACAGAAGTTCATGTACGTAGCTCGGATGGTACCTCGGCTTAAAAGCAACTTTATCATCGGTGTGTTTGTGCAAGGAGCCACGTGCGCGCGCGCGGCAGAAAATGGATTTTCCCATTGTTATAGGATGTATCAGGTTGGTAAAGTAAGAACTGGAGCCTTAAATAAATGTTGAGGTCCGTCCGTCTGTCTTTCTGTCGCCAGGTTGAATCTCATAAACTAAAATAAAAAAAAAGGTCAATACATTATTTTTTGTCATTTTTAGAGATAATGTTATGGAACTTAGGTATTATAAAAAACTATTAGGTACGTTTTTTTATTGATCAATTCAATTCTGAACAAAAATATGGAGGGAAAGCCTTAAGTTTTTCATCTTAATTATCACGTCATCGTAAAAATATCGATTATTTATATTCAAATGTATTTATTTATTTCTTTCCTTTTTGAATTACAGGTGTTAGTCGGCAAAGGGTACATCTGGGTGAAATACCACAAAGACAATTTAATTCACCCTGATGCAATAGTTGGTGATAAGTTAATGACTTTCTACATTTGTCGGAGAGCTACGCACCAAAACACCTATACTATCGGATACATTGATAGTAATATAGGTAAGAAATTAGTTATAGATTTAAGAATAAAGTGACGTTACACGAAATACACGGAGGAACTTCACTTCACAAATATTCAAGGTTATATTATACGGTGTGAAGTAAAGGTCAAAGCGATCGCGATTGATAATTTTCACGGTCGGCCCCTTAGTATATACCATATATACTGAGGTTATAGTCTAAAAAAGTGTTTTACATAGAAAAGCTAAGGTTTAATTACGAGTTAACTACAATATGCTTATTGCAAATTTTACTTCCCTTTACTACGTGTAAGATAGGTCACGTGACAATAGCATAGATTACAAATTGTTGACTTGTTTTAACTTTTTTACAGATCAAACATGCAGGTACGGCGTCCGGGGTATTCAGTATACAGCTGATGAATACGAACTACTTATAGATGTATGGGTTTAATGATTAAACTAAAAATAAATAAAATAAAAATAAAAAAATCATCTCATTACATAGAATAATTCCAAGCCGCTAATTGTGTCAATTTGTATGTTTGTCCGCTTGTATGCATGCGGTTACCAAGTGACAACAAATTTCGGTAAGTTAGTTCAAATATTTCTGATTTTATTTATATAATACAGATCCTTCTTATATTATTTAAGGAAAATATAACAAATATTAAAGTTTAGATATCATTTATTTAATTTAACACATAATTGAAATATTTATAACGACTATAAATAAGTAACAAGTAAGGAATGTTTAAATATCAATGACTGATTGCAAGATACCGAAAATAAACGGAAACGGGACCAACGGATTGATATTCGAACCAAAACGCCTCACGACTTCGATGTTGCCATTTTGAAAAATTCGTTCTAACCCAGCCCTCACTTGCGCTGCTTGAATTAAATTTGAATTGTACGTAACTCCAGGTTGGCTTTTAACATAATTGCTTATATCCTGGTACGGATCTTGAGAAATGATCGGTTTGATCGGATTTTCGTAATACGTCGAGCGCTTCGGCCTTGCGTTCAATGTTTTCTCTGCATTTTCAGAATGTTTTTTCGTCATTTGACTTTCGCTGTGTTGAATTTTATATAAGTAAGCTTTAATTTTTTCTAGTTGGTTTTGTTTTTCCATTTCCGTCATTTTTCCAGGGCTGCCGAAATGACTGTGTAATTTTTGCAAAGGGTCTTCCGGAAGCATGTTACTAGATGGTTTATAGTCAATCGAGCGTTTAGTAAAAGGTTTTGTTTTCAAAGCATTGTCAACATCATAATCTCTTTTCTGTATTCCTTTATCGATACTCATTGGTTTTAAATTAGAATTGAGCCAAGTGTTGTGCTTAAGGTAATATTGTAGAACATTTTGCAAGGGGTCGTCATCGATCGCACGTTTTTGGCGGTCGCGTTGTGAAATGTCATCTGTCAAAGTCAGTTCCGGGCTAGTGATGGGACGCGCGGTGTTGGTCGGGAACCGTTCCGAATCCGATTGTTCAGGAACCGCTGTACTTGTAGCGCTATCATTCGCACCACTATCTGAAAAAAGTGTGTCATGAAATAAATTATTGAATTTGGGTTCCAATGATTTGAGATGGAAAAAAGTGTATAAAGAACTAGGGGAAGAAGTGTATTGTTACTAACTTACTACAAAATACCTTGCAGTAATTGTACTATTTTTGTATTAAAGTCTAAACTAACTCATTGTAACCTAGCTATAAATCAATGACAAAAACAATTTCAAAGCAGTGGTCGAAGCATGTATCTCTTAAATTTCGTTATTTCGGCAACTGTCTACCGTCGTTATTGTTCATACAAATTAACGAAACAAATGTTAAATTAACGATATTAACGATCGTTAAAACTTCTGTGCTCGCATTACAGTTATGATTATATTGATGACTGAATGTTTCTTGGATAAGTTCTACCTGTCCTATTGAACAGCTGCCTCAGGAACGGCGGCAGCGGCAGCGGGAAGGCGCATCGGTCGGGGGCGGGCTCCGAGGAGTCCATGCTGAGGCAGGTGATCATCCGGTCCCGGACGTCAGCCGGCACTTGGAGGAAGTTGAGGTTTAGTAGCGGCTCGGTTGACGTTGCTGGAATAGATTTGAAGAAAAAATAAGGCTTGTTATTATTATAATAAATATACCTATCATTTTTAAATAACTTAGGTACTACTTTTGAGAACTTTTAGAAAAAATTGAAATAAAGAGTTAATTAATATAATAAATATCTTTGGGATTATTTCACTGACAATTTTTTTGTACTTTTCTACAGCAGACAATTTAATTTTCAAGCTTTTTTAGTTTTCCTGAAACCTCTAACTTCTTAGATTAATGATTAATGATCATTATTACTTGAAATTATATAGTTTTGACGTCACCCCGGCCTTTTTAAAAATGTCTAAACGTCGGAAAATCAAAAATAAATTAATAAACATGTAATTCCGTTAAAATGAAGGTAATTCTTCGTTATTTTTGTATTAAACGTTGCCTATTTTCCCATGATTACCTACAGATAAACCTCATTATAATTCTACCTTTTCCTATGAGTCACTGACCGGGTTCGGGCGTGGTCTCCGCGTCGACCTCGGGGCGCTCCGGGTACGGAACGAACCCCGTGTGGTGCGCGAGCTCGTCGAGGTAGAACGCTAGCCTCATCAGCAGCTCTTTCTCGCGTTCTTCGTCTACCTGATTGAAGAAGAAATGGTCTATTGAGATTGACTTTTGGTTTTCCCGCGGTAAAAATTTCCCTTAGTTCTTGTATACATATATATTTTTGGTATCTAGAACCATTTTCGCAGCGCACGCAAAGGATGCCTTCAAGGATAAATAATTTTCCCAGTTTTTTTCACATTTTCCATTATTTCTTTGCTCTTTATAGTTGCAGCGTGATGTTATATAGCCTAAAGCCTGCCTTGATAAATGGTCTATTCAACACAAAAAGAATTTTTAAATTCGAACCAGTAGTTCCTGAGATTAGAGCGTTCAAATAAACAAACAAACAAACAAACAAACAAACAAACTCTTCAGCTTTATTATATTAGTATAGATGTCTTAGCTTTTGTTATTTTCTTGCGTTGTGTTTCTTTTTAAAAAAACAAGCTCAGTATTTTTATTTGTCTCCATACTTAATACAATTTAAACTAGTTAGCTTCTATAATAGCAAGTAAAGTTTACCTGTTATTATGAAATTGCGTCTCAAACAACTGATTTCCCTTGCCTACCTTCTGATACTTCGCTTCATACTCCAAGTCCTGCAGTTGTTTGGTCGTGTGGACCGCCAGTTCCGCCAGTCGCCGCACGTGCTCGCGGGATCGAATCGCCCGCTCGCAGTCGGATTCTGAACCGCCGTCCGATTCTGACCCGTTTGTGTCAGATTCTAACTCCTGTTGGAATGAAATAGATATTGTAGGTATAGGCAAATAGGAAGAAAAATGTAGGGAATACGTTTTGTTTTTTTTATGTACGCATTCTTGAATAAGGAATTCTTATATGTTTTTTATTGTATTTTTCTAATTGAACCATGTATCCCAATTAGGTTACAGGTTTACAGTTTTTAAAATAATAACATAAGTCTCTAAAAAAGGGATCATCGTCATTCAAAAAGCGTAATTGACGGATTGCAAAAGAGGGGCTTTTAATGAAATTTTAGTAGTCTTTCGCGATCCGATACTTTCGTGTGTCGATTTTGTAATAGCACAGCAGAAACATGATAAAACTGTCAATTAACATTATTTTCTCACAATGGCCACCACCATTAAAGAAGTATAACGCAGCACTGTAAAGCAGACACAGAAAAAAGCCAGGCCCACCATCATAAGAGTAATAAATAACTATGATTTTAATATTAACTTTGGCGGAAGCTACCACATGCCTGTTTATCGTTACCAACGAAAACTTTATAAAAGAAATCAACAAAGGAGAGATCAAGAAAATTACTTATTTTTAAATTAAGTATGAATACATTTTTGGCAGAGCTATGGGAGTTATATGTATTTTCCGATTAAATTACTGAAAGAACACAAAACTAGGGTAATTTAGATGACAAGGAGAAAATTTAGGACTTCATTAACTTAATTTCATGTAAAGAAACACAATTTGACTTACAAAACCATCCATAGTCAATGATCACACAATATTGTTATTGAAAGTGCCTAAAGACTCATTTAAAGTAGGTAATTACGTGGGTACTTACCTACTTTCCCACAAAATTTATGACTTGATAAAACTAATAAAAGCTGAATAAGTAATTACTTTCTACAAAAGGGGAAGAATAATTAATAGATAAATACGTATAAATGTTTAGGGTAACATTTAGAAATGCTTTTTCTTAAAAAAAAAACAGATTAACTTCGGTACTATGTAAATCGATTTTTAAATCTAAGTTTTAAATATAAGTTAGAGTAGGTAGGTGCATGTAAAATGTAGAGCACACTAATAAATTATATGTAACCAATTAAAATGTAGTCTAATTAGTTTTGTTAAAACGTTTTTTATTACTAATTACTTGTTGCAACCTAAATACATATCTAATGGATCGTCTTTAATTACTTTTAATGTAGATACAAAGCGAAAACGTGTAATAAAGTTGTGTTGTTTTTTATTTTTTCTATTTGTTTAATAGTTGCGTAATACCTACAGACAAAAGCACTGCGTTAACCATTCCGACTTATGATATGAGTACTTAAATATCGTTAAGCAAATGATCTAAGTAATTGCTCTAAACACATTTTCAAATAAAATTATGCCTATGTCCTCTTGTGTCTTGTGAAACTCGTATATAAATATATACATTTTTGTTTTTAATATAATTTAAAAAAACATGTTGTGTTTACCTTAGTGATGTTCACCTTTTTGCAATATTCCAAAGTACGGGCATACTTGTCTATTGATCTACGTAATCCTTCCAAATATTTGTTGCCTCGTTCTAAGCCTTCTGGAAGCTGCAGAAAAAGGTAGATATGTGAAGGTTCTAAATTACAGCAAATTTAACGTTTTTTTGGGTATAAAATACAGATTTTAATCTTTTTAGGTGAATAAGGTACTATTAACAATATTATTTTCAATCAGTATTTAAAAAAGAAAATAATATAAGGCAAAAAACAAAAAACGCAAGTGACTTTTTTGTCTCATTGTACAAGTTAATAGGTATTTTTACTTACGGTTTTCTCCCGATATCCAATAAATTTGTAATCATCCGCGTATTTATCACGATAAATATCATGCAGACCCATGTCCCCGTGTTCAGTTAATTTGCTATTGTTTTCAACATTATCGTAGACAGATTTATCACCTTTGCCATCATGCTTAAAGTGTTGTTTTCGCACTTCAGGCAAATCTATCGTCCACGTTAACACTTGCGGTATCAATACCGTGGCGAATAATGTCATAACGCACATCACTAATTGCTTACTTGTCATTTTTGAAAAAAAAAACAAAAATATATTTTTTAAAGTAGGTAATAAAACGTTTGTAAATGGCCGAAACGTGTTTTGAAATGATGGAAAATGATTATTAAAAGGATGCTCGAATTAATATTTGGTTGTGTTTCGGAATAATTAGTTTCCCGCGTAAATATTCTACTCCTAGACAGGATGGCGTGTTGCGCATACGTTTCCGTGCTGTGTTTAGTACGCGTATTATAAAATTGTAGGATGTAATATAAATGTAAGAATTACTTACAATTATATCATTGTTATTCTTTAATTACGAATGTGTGGGTAGGTCAATAGAAATAGCTACCCTAATTTCATGTTTTAGAGGTCTGAGATAAAAAACTTACTTTATTCAAAAAATCTGGTTTATTAGGTATTTAAATGTTAAATTGAAGACGTACCCAACTTTTTTTGATTAGTTACTATATGTAAATCTACTCTAGTCTAAAGCCTTAATGTAATACTTTTTAAGTGGGTAAATGCTCTGTTTTCCATTTTCTACTTATGACATAAGAGGCGTTTGGTGTTTGCAAGCTTAAATAGTAGGTATATTACAAAAGTATTTTACGAGGTTGAAAGTGGGTTATTAAAACTAATATAATTATAATTAGTTGTCGTACTGGACTCTACAATGTTTTGAATAAAGTACCTACTAGTATAAAAATACACGATACGCAAAACCGCGCACTGCATACAAATCGGTGCTTGTAATGAAGTCTTTAATTATCTTTCATACACCAAACTTAGGGTACCTACCTACCTACTGTACACAACAAATATTTATTGGGCTCTAGATTAAACATCTCTTTAAATTAACATGAATTAATAGAAAATACAACAGGTAGCCGCCATTAGATTCAATCCAAATCCGCGCCCAACGACAGTGACCTCAACCAGTGATGTCCATCGAATGCTAGGGATGTCCAGTTACCGATTACTTTTGTTTTACCGCAAACACTCACTACTTTGATCGTATTGCTTATTTTTGTGCCTAACTCTTCTTTGCCGCCAGAATAGTTTTAAACTTTGGACATTATGAGCAGCGGAAATAGTTTTTTTTAATAGATCAATAGATGGAGCTGACAGTGTTGTCATTCAGTAATGAGTACCTAACTTTGTTGCTTGAGATCACGCATGCCCGGACACGCTTCATTCGGAATTATATTAAACTAGTGGCCGCCCGCGAGGAAGTCGGTTTCCCGTGGGAATGAGATGTTTTCCCGCGGTAAAAAGTACCCTATGTGTTATTCTGATTTATAAACTATATTACTGCAATGTTTCATCCAAATCCATCCAGTAGTTTTTACGTGTAACAAACATCCATCCATACTCACAAACTATCCCATTTATAATATTAGTAGGATTCTATCGTTCGGATATGTTGGCAGTTAAGTTTACCATTTATCTTGGTGCACGTTCGAAGGTTACGCTCAAGCGCGCTCAAATTGCTTAAAGTCCTGTCAAAATAGATTTTACACCACCGTTCCCCTGACCGACAAGATAACGCTCGAATTTAACCCCGAACGAGATCGAACTGCTTTTACATGTTTCCAAATTTTTGTTAATTAAATAAACAACAAAATATGTATTTTTAATCATTTATTCCACTCTAACTATTAACAACAGCAACTTTCCGCACGTCTTCGCTGCTGGCCACGATTCTATGCGCCCGCGTCACATGTCTTATAGCATTTCTTCGTCGCACAAACGCGCATTCACAAAGAGTGCAGACAAATTTGTGCGTTGGGGGTCTATGTCGACTGCGGTGAATTCGCATCAGTGTCGCCGATTTGAAGAACAGTGGGCATTGATCGCACTGGAAAAGAAACAAAGATTTAGGATTCAATATGTGTGTGTGTGTGTATAAATTAGCTGTAGATTGAAAGTGGAAACTGACTCTTCAACCTTACTTACGGTTTTTCCTTAAATGCTGCTTATCAACATAAAAATAACTAAAAGCTGTTGCAACAAATTCACAAAAAAAGCTAGGCTACAAAAAAAGCTAAACTATTTTTTAATTTAAAGCTAACCTAAATTTAATTTTAGATTCATAGGCTGAATAAACAAAAAAAAACCTTTTACTACTTCAACTCTACACAATAAAAAAATCCCACCTGCACAGTCTTCTCAGGTAGGTGTATTGCCACATGCTGCAAGTAACTGCTCTTCCGATGGAAGCCCGCGTTGCACTCGCCGCAATTGTACGGCTTCTCGCCCGTATGCAACCTTTCGTGGATCTGAAAATTATTTTCATTATTATTTATTGATATTTTTTTAAAATCATCTGTATAAAATAAATTGTCGGTAATCGTATATGATTGTATGTATGTTTTTCAACTCCTCCTAAACCGCTTAACGGGTTTATTTAAATGCTTTAAATCCATAATAGGATGCGCTCTTTTTAATTCGGCTTTTTAAAATCGTTTTTTAGTAATTTTGTAGGCACAATACATCAAAATTGACTAATTAATTCATACTTCTATAGTAAATTACTCCTGAAAGAAATTGACGACATCAGTAATAAATCTTGTCTTACCTTAGTTACCTTTAATAAGATAAGAATATATGTCAGCAACACTCAACACTCACGTTAAGTGATGACCACTTTTAGTCATTAGACCACCATGTTTGTTAGTTAGCTTATCTCATAAAACAACTTACCTTTACTTGTTCAGCGTTGGACGCAGTATAATCGCAAAAAGAACACTTGTCTGTTTTCTCGTACCCGTGCTTCGCTTTGCAATGCATCAGCAGTAATCTCTTGGTAATGAACTTCTTTCCGCAATGCTGCAAGAACAATTCCCTGTTATTTCCATTTTAATTGTTAGCATCAAGTAAAATTCTGGGTTAATAATTTTATAAAACCATAAACCACAACCACTAGTTATTTTACAGTCATTTACTTAACATAAGAAATAAATAAAATAACATTAAAATATTTTAATATTTAGTTTGCGCTTAAAACTACCTCATATAGATCTTATTTGACAGCAGGCATGCTAAACAAACAAGTGAGAGGATTTTACCTCGCAAACCACATCAAAACCAATATGTATTTTATAATGGTTTCTCAAAGAAGTTCTAGACGTTAATATTTTATGACAATGCTCACACTCAATTCTCTCTTTCACTTTTACTTTTGGCTTCTTTTCACTCCCACATTCTTGCTTTTTCTTTTTCCTCTTCACAACTTTTGTTTCGGAGCTGTCTTCGTGATTTTCTACTTTGGCTATGAAGTTTTTAGTATCTGAATCAGTATTTTCTTGTTTGCTGTTGATTTGTAATAAATCTAAGGGGATATTGTCTTCATTATCACTAAAATCATCAATGTGACTGTCCAAATGTACATTATTAATGTTAATTGTATAATAATTTTCTGTTTCACACTTCAAGTTATCAGTTTTTCTAGAGAAATCTTTGTAACAGAGCCTTTTTTGCAGTTGTTTGTAGCTGTCTTTGCATTTGTTTCGGAATTCATTGATTTGATTCAGTAAAATAATGCACTGTGTGCACATTAACTGTGGTAGATCATCATCAGGGTTTATCTAAAAAGTTTAAGTAAATAAAGTCAGATTAGAAAGTTTATGCAATGGATTTTTATTAAACATCATTAGTGGGTAGCCAGCGGTATTTTATTTATATTTATATTGTATCTTAAAGTAATTACACTTATTAATGCAACTAATAACAGTTAGTCCTGATTTAATAAAAAAATCGAGTGAGGCAGAAGCTTGTTTGCAAAGAACTTTAAGCCTTTAATTAAGTAATAAAAAAATAAAAAGCCGGTCCCGTAATTTAACTTTTTTAAATTTCACTGCACTACGAATGTTGTGAGTGAGATACACATAATAATTATCCCAAAGATAAAAACCTTTAATCCAATTGCTGTGAGGATGGCATTTGTATACATTTCACATTTTTCTCTGATAGGAAATATTGGATTTAAACTATGTTCAGATAGACACGTTCTGCAGCATTGCCATGGATTCATTTCTATTAATTTGATGACTATTGACTACAATTGAAGTAAATACTTAAAAGTTAAAAATCATTTTTTTGAAAACAAACATCTCACAAAATCAAAATAAACAATAATTTGGTATTGCCTATCTATCGAAAAAAGGTTGAAAGGTTAGATTTTTTAAGTGTGTACTTTTTTATTTTATTTAAGCAAGTATTTTAATTTCAAAATATTCAGTTTATTACATAACACAATAAAAAAATTATTTATGTAACATAATAATATGAAGAAACTATATGAATAATGAAAACATATTTAGAGTAGATACAAAAAAAATACTTAAGTAAATTTCGTTTTAAAAATTAAAACACTTGACATGTCTTTACTAGTCATAGAATGGCTAGGCTATCTGCTACTTATTAACAATGCGGTTTGATTAGCTCCCTCTAGTTATTATTTCCATAATTTAATGCTTCAATAAATGTTACTGTAAAAATTGTGAGGCCGTAATTTAGATAAATTAAGATTTGCAATAGTTTACTATTTCTATGGCTTACATAAGTTGTATAGTAGTGCTTGACATAGGTCACAGAAGCTGAATTTCATTTAAATAGTATTTTTTTTATTTCCAAGACTTTTAAACAGATGGCATGCCAGTTCGATTTAATTATTTCGTCACAGTCATCACACCATCAATAAACTTTCAATAAATTGTACCTCTAAAACCATTGTCAATGTCAAAGTCAAATCTGTGTTTGCATTCCTTTCGTTCGTTTGCTGATCGCAATCTTTGCGTTCATTCGCGTGAATTCTCGACGTTTTTGGTGACGGATTTGTTCGTGACGCATTGTCTCTCCCAAATCAATTTATACTAAACGCTTAAATTGTGTAAGGCGCGGTCTGTGAACGTTTTAACAGCTTCTTAGCCCACACCAACGTCTAAATCCGCTTTTTTGCTGCCGAAGATATTAATAAACCCAGTCGGAAACCATGGCTGCCCCCATTTACAACCCGGTAAGTTACGTCCACGGTTTTATGCGTAGACAACAATTTAGGCGGGATCCTGATCATTTCAAGGGCATACAGAACGCAAAATGAGTCATTCGCTATTGAATGTGTGATGAAATAAACGATATAAATACGTATTTTCACCTTATTCCTGTTAAAGGTTGTCAAGGCCAGATACATGTAAAGAATAATTACAATACAGTTGTCATTACCTATTTCGTAATGTTTTATCTAAGTAAATACTAGCTCATGTGACGCTAAGGCTGTAAAACCTTGTGAATCACTTCATAACTAACTTCAAAAACAACTTCTAATACCTAAATTTTTGTTAATCTTATTTTAAACCTAACATTAAATTTAGATCAGACATAGATATTTTTTCTTGGCAAGCAACCACCCTCTTTATTTTGTATTAAACTTTTTAAGATAAGTTTTGTTTTAAGATAAAAACTTTCATAACAATGCTCAGGTCAAAAGTGAATTGATAGTAACATTTTAACTGTAGTCTAAATTCTTTGATAATCTGTTAAAATAATCTTTAATTTTATATAATAGAAACCTATGCCAGGTGTAACTGCATTTAGGTTTTAAATAACAACCCTGATTGGATGTTTGTTACTCTTTCACGTAAAACTACTGGACGGATTTTGATGAAACCTTACAGTAAAATAGCTTATACATCAGAATAACATATAGGGTACTTTTTACCGCGGGAACACTTATCATTCCCACGGGAAACTGACTTCCACGCGAATGGAGTCGCGGGCGGCCACTAGTATTAAATAAATAAACAGAAAAGAAAAAGGCATATTCATGTTTAAATAACTTAATGCTTAAGTTTATTGATTAGTCATGACTCAGCACCTCTTTTTGGGTGTAGGCTTTCCCTAGTCGTTTCCTGCTCAAAAAGAGATCAATCGAATGAATATCTTGTTAATTCCAGATCATACCATGTGTGCAAGGCATCCCCGGAGGCATGTTCCCGGGCCGTATGATTCGGTTTCAGGGGACCGTGCCACCAAACGCTGACAGGTATATCTTTAGACTACTTCACCTACTTTCTGTAGCCTAATCACTTATTCTTTATTTTGTAAACCACATACAGTTAAAGTTCTTAAATAAAGAACGGATAAATGTGTCAGGGCACAAACAAATTAAAAGACAGTAGGAGCAAATTATTATATTATGAACTATTTTATTTTTCTGTTAAATATTTGTCAATGGTATAATAACATTCATTATTTATGATATTTTGGAGTCCTCGAGTGATGATGCGGAACAAAGAAAGGAGCACGATAAAAATGAGACCACCAAATTTATAAAACAGATAACAAATAAAGTAAACTGTAACGATGCAAAAATCTTTCGCCTAGGAGCGTTAAAAGCTGGAACCAACGGCAAATCCCGCCCGATAAAACTTGTACTGAAATCCAAAAGCGATGCAATTGAAATTCTTCGCAACAAATTTAAATTGGCTAAACCCTCCGCTGTAAAGTCAGACCTCACGCCCTTGCAGCGCGAATACTTGAACTACCTTCGTGAAGAACTTGACAAACGCAAAAACAATGGTGAACTGGATCTAACTATTAAATATGTACAAGGGCATCCAACCATCACTAAAATTACAGCTCAAAAAAACTGAATTGTTTACCCCAGCTACCCACTACAACGACTCCTACAACACACACCTGCATTAAAATGATTTCTTCTCTGTGCGAGTTTTCCATATTATATACGAACATACAATCAGTAATGTCAAAGATTGACTTATTTATGGCAAGGATCAACCTCGTGAAACCGGCTATAATCATCATTACAGAAACTTGGCTAAAACCTGATATTGATGACTCTCTCTTAAAAATTCCTGGATATGATATTTACAGAAACGATAGGTTAAGAAAACGCAGTGGAGGAGTAGCTATATATACTGTAAATAACAGTTCTGCTGTAACTACAAAACTAAACAAAAACTTCAACCAGAAGTTCACCTTTTCTGAATGCTTGATGCTAGACGTTCAAATTGGTGACAATAAATTTCTGTTATGTGGATTGTACAGAGGACACGAATCAACAATTGAAGAAGATGATATGTTACTTGACCTACTCAACAAGTCTACAGAGTCCAACACGGTACTTATCATGGGCGACTTTAACTTTGGCAATATATCGTGGCCTCTTACTACAAGTGGTTACTTAACACCCTGCGAGAAAAACTTCGTACAATGGTACAATGAAAACAACGTAATCCAGCTTGTCGATAGCTTCACTAGATATCGGCAAGGTAATCAGCCATCTCTGTTAGACTTAATTCTGACCAACGACGAATCACTTATATCCCACATTGACTACCAGGCACCAATTGGAAAAAGTGACCATACTTGTTTAGTGTCAACTATACAGAGTGAGATAAAACACCAAAAGGTGCACCAGATAAGAAAATGGAACTATTTGAAAGCAGACTACACCCAAATGAACACGGAACTAAGGAACTCGGTGCCACAAATTATGCTAGATACCAATTGCGCAAACAACAAATATGACACGTTTATTAAAGCGGTCAAGCAAGCAACAGAACGGTACGTTCCATATTTAAATTCAAACCACAAATTTGGTAACAAACCTTGGATCTCTAAAAAAATACTGAAATTAAGAAATGTAAAACTGGGACTTTGGAAGAGATATCAACTGACAGGGCTCGACGAAGCGTACCAAGACTACAGAAAGGCAAACAACAAACTTAGTAACCTTACAAAATCTGAAAGGCGGTCATACGAAACACGACTATTGGACTCTAGCCCAAAAAAGTTTTACTCGTACATAAGAAAACAGTTGTCATCTAAAATAAATACTCCTTCAGCTTTGCAAAACAATAGTGGTCAAGTAATAACACTAGCGAATGAAATTGCTGAAACCTTTGCGGAACAGTTTGCCTCTGTATACCAAAAAGATCCTCAAGGCCGATTACCCGACTTGGACCCCAACTACAAAGTTACGGACACCATCGAGGACTTAAACTTCACAGTAGAAAAGGTTAAAAAAGCACTAGACGAAGTAAAGGCTTGCACATCACCGGGTCCCGATGAAATACCAGCAATAGTTCTACAGAAATGCGACACTGCAGATATGCTAGCTGACATAATGCAGACTTCCTATAACTCCGGGGTACTACCAGTTTGGTGGAACACCGCTATTGTGACGCCAATTTTCAAAAAAGGAAATAAACTAGATCCCTCTAACTACAGACCCATCAGCCTTACCTGTATTTCCTGCAAAGTCATGGAGAAAGTAATTGTCCAACATATACGGGATTTTCTACAGAAACATAAAATAATAAGCGAGGTACAGCATGGCTTTTACCCTAAACGCTCAACCGTGTCAAACTTACTATCATGTCTTTCCGAATGGACTTGTAGCATTAACAGAGGAGAACCCACAGACGTGATATATCTTGATTACGAAAAAGCTTTCGACAAAGTGCCTACTGCTAGATTACTGCACAAGTTAAATTTCATCGGTATACGAGGAAAACTTCTAAAATGGATTGAATGTTTCCTAAGAAATAGAACATTCCGCGTTAAAATTGGGGACAAAACATCTGAAGAACGTCATATCACGAGCGGCGTGCCGCAAGGCTCTGTACTGGGCCCTGTACTGTATATAATCTACACATTCGATCTACCCCAACGCATACAGAGCAAAATCAGTATCTTTGCTGACGATACTAAAATATTTTCTAATCCTAACACCCACTATGACCAGCTAAAAGTAGACCTCAAAAATACTGTCCAGTGGTCATCGGATTGGAACATAAGCCTCAATGCAAAAAAATGCAAAGTTCTACACATTGGAAAAAAAAATCCACATTTAAAGTACACACTCTGCGATCTTGAACTTGAGGCAGTTCAGGTACAGCCAGACTTAGGAGTGGCAATTTCGGCAGATCTCAAATGGGAAGAGCACATAAATAACATCTCAAAAAAGGCCAAAAGCACAATCTACCTTATAAGAAAGGCATTTGGGACACTCTCACCTCCAATGATGCTTAAAATCTACAAAACTTACATAAGACCTATCATTGAATATGCTTTCCAAATCTGGAGTCCTTACTTTTTAAAAGACATAAATCAGCTTGAAAAGGTGCAAAGATCTTTTACCAAAATTCCTAGGCATTTAAAAAAGCTTCCTTACGAAGAAAGACTAAAAAAGCTTAACCTAACAACTCTGAAAGCCCGCCGGGAACGAGGTGACCTAATTGAAACTTTCAAAATATTAAGGGGACATTATGATCTTAATGACTTGGACAATATATTTGAACGGAACATAAACACACAGTTAAGAGGTCACCATCTTAAACTCTCACTACGCCGTGCATACAGTAAACCGTATGAGAATTTCTTAACTAACAGAGTTGTCACAAACTGGAACAGACTGCCAGAGGAAGTTGTATCAGCACAAGACCTTAACCATTTCAAAAACAAACTGGATATTTTTCTAAAAGAGAATCAATCTAATTGAATAATTAGATACAGGCTGTATCAGTTGTTTCAACTGCTTGCCTGTTTTCCAAATAATAATAATAATAAATAAATAATAATAATAACTTTTATTTATAAAGTATTTTTAGATGATTTAGGTATACTGTATTTTTTGTTTCGTTTTGTAGTAATTTAGGTATTTTATTTAATATTTTTATTGACATTCATGATTAGGCTATAGAAAGTAGGTATGAGTACAAAAATGTGGAACAGTAACAAAATCTGGCGATCACAAGTTTTTACAAAACTTGTTTTTTTTTACTTTTGTACATTATTAAGGGGCTTCGTGATCGCTTCTATCGTCAACACCACCGTTTAAGAATCGAGTGCTCGATACGATAACGATACGATTTGCTAAAAAAATATTCGTGATTGCGGCACTGATCAAATACCATCGAGCATGGAACCTACTAGACTAGTAATATACGTGACGTTCAATTCCGAAATTGAAACACTAATAAATAACTAATAATGCTCGGACTAAACAGTCCCGCACCAATAGTGTAACACTTGACCTTGAATCACCCAATCGGAGCGCTGCATTGTTGTGGCGGAATTTGTCATCGAACATTTTTGGCAAATTAAAAATAAAACTAAATGTTCCTACTTCATTATTATTAGAGATGCGCCGATTAACATTTTTGCCGAGTAACCAGAATTTTTTTTCAACCGAATACTCGGCCGAGTAACTCGGTTCTTTCAAATTCCCATTTCGCGCGCGTAAACAAGTACAAACGAACGCGAAAATTTGTTAGTCAAAAACAAGAGTACTTTCGAGTGGTGGAAAACAACTACATTTGTCTCACTAACTACTCATTAGCATAATTTACTAATTGAGATTGTCGAAAGATTTCCTAAATTAGTAGTTTTTGATTAACACTGTTGTTTTAATTATATTTACCTAAATATATTGTTTTTCTCAAACAAAGTATACTCGGCATTCAACAAGCGAGTTATTCGGTCGAGTAACAAAAAACCCTCCGAGTACGCCGAGTACCGAGTATCTACCGAGTACTCGGCCCATCTCTTATTATTATTATAAGGTACATAGTAAAATCCAAGTCGCTAATTGTGTCTGTATGTTTGTCCGCTATCTCGTCCTAAACCTGTAGACAGATTTGAATACGTTTTTCACCATTATTTAGGTATTTTTTTCATTTTAATTTGTAAAATAAGAACATTCAGAAAAAGTTTGGTGAGCAAGTCGGCCAAAAACTACACCATTGCGAAGCGTGGGCTCTTGCAATTGTATATTTTAGTAAATAATTATTAACGAATAGAACGAGTATTCTATCACCTGTATTTACCACCCAGATTCGCAATAAACCTGCAATGCGGCCCCAACACGGACCCGCGCGACGACATCGCGCTCCACCTCAACTTCCGCTTCCAGGAGATGTGCGTGGTGCGCAACAACCTCGCCAGCATGAACTGGGGGCCCGAGGACACTAGTGGTGGGATGCCGTTGGTGCGGGGGCAGCCGTTTGAAGCGCTGGTGCTGTGCGAGGCGGGGAGTATTAAGGTACCATTATTATTAGCATCATTATCATTATCATCATTATTATTATCATCATTATCATTATCATCATTATTATTATCATCATTATTATTATCATCATTATTATTATCATCATTATCATTATCATCATTATCATCATTATCATTATCTGGTGCTGTGCAAGGCGGGGAGTATCAAGGTAAATGATTATCATTATCATCATCATTATCATACGCAACAACCTCGCCAGCATGAACTGGGGGCCCGAGGACACTAGTGGTGGGATGCCGTTGGTGCGGGGGCAGCCGTTTGAAGCGCTGGTGCTGTGCGAGGCGGGGAGTATCAAGGTGGGTCATTATCATCATTATTATTATCATCATTATCATTATCTGGTGCTGTGCGAGGCGGGGAGTATTAAGGTATATCATTATCATTATCATCATTATTATGATTATCGTTATCATCATTATCATTATCATGATTATCGTTATCATCATTATCATTATCATCATTATCATCATCATTATCATTATTATTATCATCATTATCATTATCTGGTGCTGTGCGAGGCGGGGAGTATCAAGGTAAACCGCCTTATAGTATAGGATCCTGCTATAGAACGACCTTCACTGAGCTGGTTAATACATGAAAATTTATTTTTTATCAAATAATTATGTCAATAAATAAAATAATAATGGGTTGTCTAAAAACTTTCAGTCCAGAATATATGTAGTTAATAAGTTATCTTTTTTTATTTAAATTAGGTACTCTGTCTTGGTTAATGAACAAATTCCATTCCAATCGAAAATATGAAGCCTATAGAATATACAAACGTTAGGTTGACTATTTATTTCCCGTCAGACCGATGTAAGTTACAAATGTCGATTTACGTGTCTTCAATGGAAATGGAATTTGTTCATTAATAAGGCCAGTGTAATTAAAAAAAAAATAGACTGAAATTTTTTAGACAACACATTTGATTGATTATATTGACGACCTCTGTGGTGCAGCGGTATATATACCGGACTGCTAAACGGAAAGTTCCGGGTTCGATTCCCGGTCGGGCCAATTTCGTAAAAAAGGTTTTTCGATATTGGCTCGTGTCTGGGTGTAACTAGGTTCTCCCCTAGTCCATTATGTGGTACCTATAACACAAGTGCTTACTGCAACTTACTTTAGGGCCACATAATTGGTGTGTTAGTCTGGAGATTTATTATTATTATCATCATTATCATTATCTGGTGCTGTGCGAGGCGGGGAGTATTAAGGTGAGGGAAAATCACATGATTTTACCCCAAGCCCCGTGATGTAAAGGCCGTCAAGGGGCCAACAGCAATCGATAGAAAAGAAAGGGATTTTCAAGTCTTATAACGTGCTAGGTGTAATAGTTAATTGTTGGGACCTCTAGCGTAACCTCTTTTGACATTTTATTTTTTATTAAAGTATCTTATTTTTCCTCATGTAGGTACAGAAATGGCAATGATATTTTTAATGTTGATGAATTTCATAATTTTTTGGCTTTTTTTTAAAGTCACAGCTAGAGACAATAGTGCAAATAAAATAAATTTTATTCCAGTTCTATAGACACTATGTTATGTATAACCTATATCATATTTTTTTATAGTGTATATACATTTTCATGCATAGCAGAATTTTAAATCCCTATTTCTAAGTCAAAAATGCATAGTTTCCTACATATTTATTAAACAAAAATTAAATCAATCACTCTGACTTGTGTGTTTCAGTCAGCCGGCCCTATAATCACAATAATCTATATGATTTCATAATTATTACCTCCAGATAGCCCTAAACTTAACTGCATCCTGAAATGTTGTTGTTTTTCACCTCCAGATAGCACTAAACGGGGTGCATTTCTGCGAGTTCGCGCATCGCACGGCGCCGCAGCGCATCACGCACATCACCGTGGACGGAGACGTGCAGTTACAGTTCATCGGGTTCGAGGGGCCGCAATACGTGAGATATACTAGATTAAGAGGCATATACAAACATACATGCACACAAAAAGATACATATCACACAGACACACACACACAAAAAGATACATATACACACAAAAAGATACATATACACACAAATATACATACACATCACTGTGGATGGAGACGTGCAACTACAGTTCATCGGGTTCGAGGGGCCGCAATACGTGAGATATACTAGATTAAGAGGCATATACAAACATACATGCACACAAAAAGATACATATCACACAGACACACACACAGAAAGATACATACATACACATCACTGTGGACGGAGACATGCAGCTGCAGTTCATCGGGTACGAGGGGCCGCAATACGTGAGATATACTAGATGTGATGATAGACACATGTCACACACAGACAGAGAGACACACAGCCATACAGATACAGACACAGACGCAGACATACAGATACAGAAAGATACATACATACACATCACTGTGGACGGAGACATGCAGCTGCAGTTCATCGGGTACGAGGGGCCGCAATACGTGAGATATACTAGATGTGATGATAGATACATGTCACACACAGACAGAGAGACACACAGCCATACAGATACAGACACAGACGCAGACAAACAGATACAGAAAGATACATACATATACATCACCGTGGACGGAGACGTGCAGCTGCAGTTTATACACACACACAGACAGACATACAGACACAGACAGACACTGAAAGATACATACATACACATCACTGTGGACGGAGATGTGCAGCTGCAGTTCATATGTGGCCGCAATATGTGAGATATACTAGATTAATAAGCATATACAAACATATTGGCCCCGATTCTCAAAACACTCTCTAAAACTAAATTAAAAATATCGCTGTCACTTTCTCATGCTTCGTATTAGAAAAAGACAAGTACATTGATCTCACTAAATTTAGTCCACATCATTGTAAAATTGAACGAAATGCGCTGAGGACTAGCCTAAAATTGCCTTCGCCATGTCATATTGCACGTACATTTTAGTTTGACAGGACTAAAATGATTACCTGTCTCTGTCTTATACTATTGAACAGTAGTGACAGCGATAGTTTTAGTTTAGTTTAGAGAGTGTAGTCAGAATCGGGGCCATTGTATACACATAGATAATAGACATATAACATACATTATACAGAGATACACTTCCACCCAAAAAATTATGAACGAATTTGGATAAAATTAGGTACAGGCATAGACTAATCCTGTAATAACACATGGGGAACCTATTTACCGTGTTTAGGCAATGAACGCTTGTAGTTCTTATAGTAATATACATATATCTGTCAATTTCAATTTATCTGACTTAAAAAATCATCACTGCAATCCAACCGCAAATTGAATTTTGAATGCAGTTGTCACTACTGCAATAGAACTACAAACGCGTAGTCCAAATGCAGTCGGCGGTCTAAGTGCAATACAACTTATCTGTCATAAAAATCAACTTTACAAACAAGAACACCAAAAAATATTTATTTCAATCCACTTCAATATTCGATCTTAATCTTATTATTTATTTATTTATTAATAATTTATGTACAAATGCACAGTAGAAATTTTACCAAAATGAAAATCAGTAAGAAACAAAACATTGTACAAAGGTACTACATATCCCTTAGAGTTAAAGGAATCTTTTACTGTAGTCCGGTGTAGTGGTGGTAAAAAAAGCAAGTTCTATGCGTCCTTTAAATAAAATAAATAAAACAAATAAACATAAACTAATAACAACTAACAATATCTTCCATATCTCCCCTTAGGGCGGCCAGGACCCCGGGTTCTCCGCCCCCGGCTACGGCGCGCCGCCGCCGACGTACGCGCAGCCCGGGTACGGAGCGCCGCCGCAAGGTCATGTAGCTTTTATTACAAGGGGATAGGGGTGATTGTGCTTTGTTAGTAAGAGAGGGTATGCTAGCAGCACCGCCAGCATATTACCTATATGTAGTTTATTTGGAGGGGTTAAGGGTGACAGTGCTTTATGGTTTTTCATAGGGTAATGACCTTAAGGTCAATGACCTTTATCTACTGTATATATTACGGCTAATACCCGAAGTGCGGCTACACCTAGTTTTAGCCGGTTAGAAACATCAATAGGTTAGGTTAGTTAGGTTACTTTTTTGATACCACCCAGAAAAAGGAGTCCCGCGTAGCGGGACTCCGTCGACTCATGATTCAAGCCAGTTTTTATATACATAGGTATAATTTTTTTTTTACACTTTTCCATATAAAAACACTTCTAACCGGCTAAAACTAGGTGTAGCCGCACTTCGGGTATTAGCCGTAACATATACAAAACACTACTCAAGGTAATGTATATGTATTGTATTATAGGGAAGTCAGGTTATAAATGCTTTGTTACTAACAGAGAGTTTGCAAGGTACATAATATAAGGTAATATATACTGTTCTTATAGGGGAATAATGCTTATAGTGCTTTGTAACTTTCTAGTGACCCTGCCCACACTTCGCAATGGTGTCATTTTGACTGACTTATTCACCAATCATCAAAATATGGCTGACTTATGAAAATTTTTGACAACTAACATTGATCTTAAGGTCAATGACCTTTGTTGGAGCATTATCCGTCGAACGCTTTCTTACTTTTACTCAATTATTCGTCCTGAATCTACTTTTTGTCACCTTTATGGCTTGGGCAATAGGAAGGGTTATCGTTTTAGAAATGTTATCATATTTGCTTAATAATTGTGTTTTTGTTAGGCTTGTTAACATGCTTTAATAACTACAATCTTGCTTATCATCTACATTTTCTTCTTGAGCGTCAACAATGTATCGAATTTCCAAAGCAGGGTGATTCTGTAACTTCGAGTGACATAAAAACTACTTTCGAAAAACGACAAAATTCCATTATTTGTATGGAAAAAATGTAAATTTTGACGTTTATACTTATAACAGTCATGACAATTTGATTTACCGTATCACATGGACATGGAAAGCACATTCTTTGACGACCTCTGTGATGCAGCGGTATATATTCCGGACTGCTAAGCGGATGGTTCCGGGTTTGATCCTCGGGTCGGGCCAATTTCGTCAAAATTGTTTTACGATATTGGCTCGTGTCTGGGTGTGACTAGGTTCTCCCCTAGTCAATTGTGTGGTACCTATAGTACAAACTTTGCTTAGTTTAGGGCAGCACAGTTAGTCTGGAGATTTATTCTCTACTATTGGTTATTATTACTTCTTAAGATTCTATTAACATAGTATTAAACCTGGCAAGATGCTAACATTGTTTTTTTTATCAATAAATATTTCCTTACTAAGTTACGCTTATGCATTTACTAACTGTTTATTTACTATGTGCACGTTTTTTTTTTTTTGGGTGAGTGTGTTTTTTTAATGTTTTTTTAATGTTGTAACTCAGTAATGTTATACTTATTTTTTAGTGGCTTGGTTGATAGAAAATACCCACATATAACTTTAATTAAAAAAATGTTTTATTATGCGCAAAACATTGTATCGGTTGGATACTAAAACATTTGTACATGCCGGGGTAGCCATTTGTTTTTCTAATTGTTTAAATAATCAATTTACTGTATTATGTTATCAAAAAACTGCTCTTATCTATTCTAAATCACTTGAAAGCTTACGTCAGCTTATGTTTATTGAAATTGAAAATTATGAATATCAAAATTTCCTATTTTAATACATAGTAATATAATTGTAACTAGTTATGAACCTTTAGAATAGATTTTTCATTGTAAGATTAATTAGAATTATTATTAGATTGTAACAAACTAATTACTAAATAATACTTTTCTTTATTTGCAGGTTTCTACTGAGGGTATCGATGATAACTTGACTCACGATAAGGTATGTTATTTTGTATTTGTAAAGTAATGTTTCGTTAAATAACTATATGAAAATCATAGCTTCAGGCAGAAATTTTAATTCTTTCATATATTTTTTTGTAGAATTAATAGGTACAACTTTTTATTTCGGCACTTCATATTACAACAGTTATTATTTTGTAATTACTTTTATTATTATGTAATTAGTTTTAATTGTTACACTTTTCGTTTCAGGTGCCTTCTAAATTCGCCCCGTAAAGTAAAATGATATTACACAGTAAAATATTTTTTAATTACAACTAAAATATAGCATTTTAATAATTCGTTTTTATTGTTAAGTCAAACAAAGGAGTCTCGGTTTTTTAAATGTTTAGTAAAAAAAATATAAAATATTATGTAGCGGCTTGGTTTTTCTCATCCTGTATTTTAATTTTTTATAAGAAAATATCTCAGATATATGTCCTAAAACGTTTTCGGTTTATTTTGTTCATATTTTATTAATATAATGGTAACAACTCACATATAAACAAAGGTATAGCTTATAGTTATTTTACATGGTATCAATGGAGAGCAAATTGGCATGCAACTGCTATGCCATACACCTTTAGTGGCTTTTTTAATAACTTATTGGCTTTCATAAATATGAAATTTTAACTCATAACTCATAACCCAATAATTATTGGTTGGATAAAAAATAAAAAATAGCATAATTTTTTCAGCAAGCATAGATTTGTGTAGCATAGAGTTGTTTGTAAAAAAAGTGCCCAAAAATGTATTTGCTTTGGCAGCTTGCAAATATTTCATCATTTGCGTTAAAAGAAAGTGAAAAATATATTAACTGGGTTGTAATAAATATAAGTGCTGTTGTTACAATCACCATTTAGTTAAAAAGAAACTAATTAACCAAATTGTATATCTCATTACCATAAAAATACAGGTATATTTTAACTTTCCCAGTATAGCTTTTGTTACCTTATTAATATTCATTGTTTATTGTTTAATGGAAAAACAAGATTGTGAAATATGATGAAAAACGTGTATAATAATTGAATTGTTCAATATTTTAGATTTGGAGCCAATTGTTTGTGTAATAACTTTAATTTTTTGAGTAATTAGAAGTTATTACACAAACAAAAAACTAATTACAACATAAATATATTACTGTAATTAAATTTAAGTTTTAAATTACAATAATGTTAAGAATACCGTTGTTATTGGCTGTTGTTTTGCTATTTTACTTTCTTTAGTTATTATAATATTTTTGCATACTGTGGAACAGTATAGATATTGCATTTAAAATCATGAAAAATTATATTCCTTCTACTATGGTTAACATAAATATTTATTTGATTATGTGCGAGTTTCATTTCATTTTTACCCTTGATCCAATAAAAATAAATACAAATAATTAAGTACTAAAATAAACGTATTTTACCTTTTAGTTTGGTAAACCTTTCAGTCGAATTATTTTACTTTTTTTTTAAATTACCCTACCGCGGCTTTACTTGCGTGGAAATAAAGAAATTGGCTTAAATAAAAGTAGCTTATATCACTCACTAAAAACGTAGATTTTATAAGGTAAATATGGAATAGGATGGTTTGGTTTTATCAATTTGACAACTACATAATTTGTCCCATATTATTATTCAGCTCTCTCATTTACGCACCACCAACTTTTTATATACTTTCCTATTTTTCATGGTTCATGCTCAAGCCATTCTATTGAAAACGGCTATGCTAATGAACGCAATAATTATTCCATTAATATTATTGCGTAAAATTTTGGGGCGGTAATATTTGAGATAACGAAGTAATATGTTTATTTGCACATTGGAAAATAAAACAACACAAAAAGGTTAAAAGATATCATATGAGTAAGTAACCAGAGTACGCCGGTAAAATAACGGTGGGGTTGTGTAGTATTTTTTTTTTTTACAAAAAATAAATTGATTTCGCGGCATTTACGATTTTTTTCACGTGCTTAATTCTCAATTATCTTTATATAACAATAAGTAGAGCTCGTTCCTACTAGTGGTATTTGTGGGAAATTTACTTTTACTGAAATAAAGATGTCCTAAAGTATTTATTTCGTGTCTAACTGAGACCTAGAAGTGGCTGAACTTAGTGATGTGCTCAGTTCTTGCTCGTTTTTTAAAGATAGGGATGTAGTATTCCCTGAAGGTAACTGGGATGACTGACTGATGACTGATGTGATTATCACTTGATTTTCTAAAGACTCAGCTGTAGATATAGGTACCGCAGACTGTTCAAGTCGATCTGCCATACATGAGCGGAATACTAAATTTTGAATATCGTTCATTAGTATATCGCGTAAATTTGGACTTTTAATTTGTTTCAATTTGCTGGCGATTAGTTTTCCAAACATGTCGTTTTCGTCTTCTTTCTTATCGATCATTAGTTTCAAAGTTTCGTCCATTTGACGAAGTGTTGCCCAGATTTCTTCTGGCGGGTCGGCTGGCAGTTTTCTTTTTCTGCTATGTTGCGGAGAGATACTTTGAGGCCGGGTTTTGAGTTCGAATTTTGAATTTGCGTCTTGTATTGATCGAGTTTTGATTTTGAGTTTGGGATTAACTTCCTGTATAGTTTGTTTAGCTTCGTTTATTTCTAAGTAAAGGAAATTGTCATCCCTCGTGTCTTCGTCATTTTCCGAGTCGCTTTCTTTCGTGGCGTCACTATCGTAGCTGAAGTCGTTTATCTTAAATAATATAAAAACTATAATTTAATTAAGTGTTACCTATAAGTTTAAGGACACAGACGAATAGACAGTCAGGCAGAAAACAAAGTGTTCCATGGCTGAAATAATGATTTAAGGATAGGCTTAAACAAATTCAGGTTGTCAATTTATACTTGAGAAAATTGCTTGAGTAAAAAATGCTATATTGAAACGTCAAAACCAACCCTTAATTTGAGGATAGGATTTTGATTCTATACTTTCTATATTGTAAGTTGATAATTTGTTAAATTAAGAAGGTAGTTTTAGAAGTGAGAAACTACGGAAGTATCTACTTAGTTGTTAAATAATGGGTGGCTGGTACATCAATGTAGGTCTGCCCTCCAAGTCGAGTGGCAAGTGATTTGCAAAAGCGAGTGAATAGAAAAAATATGTATGAAATTGTCATTTTTGACAAGCTTGCAATTTGACAGTTTCATACATATTTTTTCTATTTACTCGCTATCGCAAATATCACTTGCCACTTGACTTAGGGGGCTGAAGTGGTATCAAATATCTTAAATACTTACTGTAAAAACGACTATTTGCAACTTACTGTACCTACTACAATGACTAACTTATTATTGCCACTTACCTCTGTGCTTAATGAGTGCTTGTTCTCATAAATCTCTCTTAGGAAAGCGTCCATAGTTTCGTAAGCGAACCAATTTGTAGTGTATATGTCATCTTTACCATCCGAATTTAAAGATTTTTTCCATTTCTTCAAATGTGTTCTATAATAACCCATAAGGCTTTCCTTTTTCTTTTTTAGATCATTAATACTTGCTTTGAACGGGATAACTTTCATTATATTTCGCCAAGCCTCGCTTTGGGAAGCACGATTTTTGAAACTCTTGAGTCTTGGATCCCACAAACACGGCTCTGTTTGTAGAATCTCAAGAAACGCAATAACTTTTTTGTTAGTCCACTCCATATCGCAAAACGTTATTTGGCCGTTTTTGTGCAATAATTGTCGCGTTTATTCGTTGAATGTGCCGTGCCACGGGAGTAATCAACAAACGTTGAATGACATTGAGAATGCCGTTGTCAATGTCAATCAATTATCGCGTTAAGAAATGGCTACACCAACGTTGAAGGTCAATCACCGGTATTTTCCGTTAATGTGGCCGCAGCATATGAACGAATTCGATTCTTTCAGCGAACTAGTGTTTCCAACTTAAAGGATTTTCTACATGAAATTAAGGAGTTTATAGGTAAGTTGGGTGGGATTTTCATAAAGGTTTCATATATTTATGGATATTTAGACCCTTAACATTTTTTCTGGTAAACAAATAAGTGATTTTAAAGTATATGCTCCGGAAAATTTAACATTATGAATAAATTTTATATATTTTCTAATGCGTCTTGTTTTTAGAGCCGCTTATCATATTCCACAAGTACACATGCAATATTTAAAAATATGTTGATATTGATATATTTTCCGTCTTAACCATAATTCCTTTACATAGTAAAAGGTATTAGGGAGGGACAAGAGAATAAAAAAAAATATACCTATATTATGGACTCGATCGGATACAGACGAACAACGCTTACACATTTATGCGTGGTTTGTATGTCAAAAAGCGCTAGTTTGCGAAAGTCAGAACGTAGCCTAAGAAGAATTTAAAACCTACTTAACGTTAACTCAATACCTAATTAATCTACGTTTGTGCTTTTAAGAAACCCTTTAAATAAATGATTCCATTTTGTTCCAGGCTTCGTTCCCCGCCATGTGAGTTTTTATGTCTACGTTAACAAATAGACTTCCTAACTTTTTAATGACCGAAGTTTAGTTTTATTCTCTATTTGGTTTTCTTATCTATTTCATTGTCGTACGTAGACTTCCATTATAAGTAAACATTAATTAAATTCAACCTTTGTAATTGTTATAAATTTATTTTAAAATAATTAGGGACATTATTTTTTATCAAGTCTCATGCATTAAAAAGTATTTAGTTTAAGTATATAAAAAAAAACATAAAAGAAATACTTTTTTGTTGATTGCCATATTATTTTGTCTCCGAACAGCGTTACCCGTCTTACCCTCCGAGCCACCAGCAAGCTATTATGCCTCCTCCAATGCAAGGGCCACCACCACCGCGATTTATGCCTCCACCCGGCCAATATGGCCCACCGCCCGGCCAATATGGCCCACCACCCGGCCAGTTTGGCCCATCATCCGGCCAATATGGGCCACGTCCCGGCGCGCCACCTGGGCAAAAAAAAGGGATGTTTGGGAATTTAGGGGCTAGTTTAGGAGGGGGTATGTTAGGGGGTTTACTAGGTGGGCTAGCGGGGAGGGTTATGGGCGGGCATGGTAATAGGCAGGCCGGGTCCAGCAGGGGCGTGGGCGGGCAGGGGCGGCGCGAGGATCCGGACTATGATTATGTAAATATAACCTACCTTTGTAAATATTAGGTGAACATTTGAAAATGGTATTCTAGTCGTAAGTATTAAACTAGGGAAGGCGCTGAAACTACGGCTTGAACTATTCCTATTTCTATTCATTTTTTAATTGTGAAATTTCAGAAAAGGCACGTTTAAGTTGTTATTCTTTCTGACATCAATTCAGCGTCTCCCTTACAAATATTATTTTTTCAATATTAAATTCCAATTCCATGTTTGGACGTGGAAAATAAGGGTTACAAAGACACGATTTCGTATATACTCTTATCCCAGTTAATAAATTCTTTATCCAAAAGCTTCGAATGTTCATATTCTCAGGTTTATCATTGATTAAGACCGTAAATCGTTTAAGACAAATCTTGTACATATTCTACTGTACCTAATAGACCAAAGATCCCTCTTAACACCCCCAGGGACACTCGTCTCCTGTAGTACCTACCCCAGTGCCTGTGCCGGAACCTGGCCCGGGAGCTGAGCCAGTACCTGAGCCAGTGCCTGAGCCAGTACCTGAGCCAGTACCTGAGCAAGTACCTGAGCCGGTATACGATCCAGTGTATGAGCCGGAATATGTAGAGTCAGAAGTGGAATACGAAACGCCAGTAAGTTATACCTGTGCCTAATGATAGTAGGTTGAGTGCGGTTTCGAATGCGATACGATTATGATTCCGCACATCTTTTTATATGGAGACGACGCGGCACTTTTTTTATTCAGTGTCTTGATATGAAGTTTTATGTTTATATGCCTGATAAAGAGAAAAACTCCACAATTTCAACCCTTTTAAGTTCTTGGAATATGTCTATGTTTATTCCCGAGCTATATTCTATCTTTGTACCAAATTTCATCGAAATCGGTGCAATGGTTGAGGCGTCAAAGCGTTACAAACAGACAGGCCGCGTAACTGCCTCATATATTCAAAGAAAGTAGGGATGTTATCCGAGGTAGTCAGCGAAACTTAAATATTCATGTCACTAATGCAGGAATCGATTATTTTTATCGACTAGTTAAATTTGCAATCTCAGTAATAATTATTTCTCGTCACTACTAAATGGTTAAATGTTTATAGTCGTATGACTACCGTGATCACGTAGATGACGACTGGGGCGGTGTTGATTAGTTGCACGCACGCATCGCAATCTAATAGTGGACCGCAGCCAAAGTAAGTGATCCAATAAAAACTATTCTAATTTCCCGCCCAATTCTTTAAATTAAACTTATGATATTTCTATCCTTAACTTTTACTTGAAATATGAAGGGGGTGGATATATTGCGCTCACTAAGCTAGTTAGTTAGTCAAACGTTCGAAAACATTGTAGTTCCAATCTAATTAAAACTTGGTCATAATGTAGAGAATTGGGACTGACAAATTAAGATTAGAATAAAAATCAAATTGTCAGTTTGAAAACAAGATAACAGAAAATGAAAGTACTTATTTTTAATGAACTTATCAACCTACTTACAAATATTTTATTACAGGTTTCAAACAATCATGCAATCAAAATCTGTATTTTGTCAAGCCATTTTGAGTTGTAAAAATAAGATTTTTTATACCAATTTAATTTTTTTAAACATATAGGTATTTTGTAAATTAAAAAGTCGTTACTTTTACTTTAAAAGTTGGATTATCTTGCAGTACCTATGCAAGCTCAAATAGTAACGATTTTATGTATTTAAAAAAAAAACATGCAAAATTCATTTACCGATAAAAAACACATTCAGGGATCATACCCTACATTTTGGTTCGAAAGCCACTTATGAAACACGTTGTATGTTAGACTGATTTTGATAAAACTTAATTATTTGCACGAGTGTTTAAAATCATGTACAAAATCGTTTTTTATGATTATTTTCTGTAAATATTGATCGAAAATGTATAAGTACTTTTTTCTAGACAGAAATGTAATAAATATTTTTATTTGCCTGTTTTTTTTATAGTTAATTAAATGTCAAATACTCTGTCAGTATACAGAGTGTTGTAAAAAGTGGTATTTTACGCCTAAACTGTATTTTGTATTACTTTGTGCGTTTACTTAGTACCTGAGCTTACAATAAAATGTATTACTAAATTTGTGGATAAAAGCTTCTAGAATATATAATATTTTTCCATTGAATAACACAAGTTATTAATTTTTATTTTCATACTAGCCTTGCGGTTCCAATATGAATTTTCATTAAAATACAATTATTTCTTGGATAGTTGTAGGTAAAAAAAAATATTAATTTACAGAAGGGTTATTCATGCATAACTTTTTTTTCTTTTGAATATAATTTTAAACTAAGCAAAGGTTATTGAATTCGTAGTACCTAATATTAAAAAAAACTGAATTGGTGTTAAACTTTCTTTGCTTTTATTTTAAGATCTCATTTTTTGAAAAGGCCTATCGCTATTATCCGGCTTAATAAACGGGACATTCTGTATATTTTTGTGTCCCAGAAAATTTCATCGTTTTTTTCAACAATGAAAACCCATTAGATTCTCTGTTTACTATGCTATTTTTAAAACATACGTGTCAATAGTATTAAGGACAAATAATATTCGCGATCGGAAGATTACAGCCATTGATTCATATTGTGATATACCTGATAGTTCACTATCGAAACATGCGGCAAAAACATTAGGGTTAAGGTGCGGTTTCACACATGCGATTAATTAATATAGACAGTAGTGAGAGGGTACCGTTTTGGTCAAATGTGAAGCCTCGCTTGTAAAAATATAGGTACGGTCAGTTGCAAAAGTCCATACTGAGTGTAAGGTCTATAACTGCTTGCATGCAAATTACACACACATAGACATTAAATGTTACAAATTATTTTCAACCATAACATAAAAGGCTTAAGACTAAACACATTTTTAAAAATATTAGTCGAATTGCGAGTAAAATTAGAAAACATTTGAACATTTCATACAAATGTCACAATTTGAGGGTAAAATGAAAATATCCAAAATCATACAATGATTGAATTATTTGCTTAACGCTTTGTCGTTGCTGGTTCGCTAGCGAAGGTGCCAGTGTTGTGTTTGATAAAGTTGATTTCCAAGTTCTATAACATGCAAGTTAATATGTATTAGTATGCAGGACGGAATGCGTATTATCGAAAAGCATACATTTATATGATATAATATAATATTTACCGTAAGTATGAAAATAGTGTTTTTTTATCAATTATTTTTCTTTGATTGGGTATTATTATAACAAATTTAGCGTGTGTTGCATAACTATCTATTTTAACTTGTTGTTTGTTATATTTATTCATATTTTGTTTTTGTTTCAGTAGATAACGGTAAAACGGTGGATTTGCAATAGTTCAAAACATCGATGTAACCTAAATGTATGGGGATTGATGGCCTCGAAAGAGTAATAGTTTCATGTTGATGGCGCAGAGATGGGACATGCGAAATGAAAGGACTACAGAGGCATTTTCTACCAATGGAAGTGTCTGGAAGTGTGGAAATTAAAGTGGTACTGTGTATTGTTCGAATATAGTGAAATCAATGTGCCGGTGCGCGTTAGCTTATGGTTATTGAAAACAGGGGAGGGTATATTAAATACCAATAGTATTTCATTAAAGTAGTAATTAAATATGTCGGCAGCTCGGGTGTCTTTTCTTAATGTCAGAATGTTAAGATCACGTTTTAGTGGGCGTAGAAGGCAGCAAACAAGAACTTAAAGCACTATGAAAGAATATAGGAACAATCTGTTAACTACTTTAGCTCAATGATCTGATAAAACTAATGCAACTGTATTGAAATGACCTGCCTCACTACCATAATGAACTACAAGATATTTGGAATAATAAAGAAACAGTTTAACCTTTAACTTTGTTTTAATTTACCGGATTCATAAAGACAGGTACAATCTGTCTGACATATCGAGTGGAGAAGAACCCGGTGAATAAACTCCACTCTGCCATTATCATTATTCAAATACAAAGGAACGTTATAAAACTCGCTATTACATTACTCACAGAAATCCAGCAACTAGTTTACATGATTAACGGATACAAAGATACTTAGCTTTCGTATTGAAGACTTCCGATACAGCAATAAAATACAAACTGTTAAACTTAGGCAATGACTCGATATAAAATCAAACAGCAAATTGAATGTGGACAAGACAACTGCTTCTCTCCGATTCCCGCGCTATTCTCTCTTGACAGGATTCTTTCCGCACACGCGTCGGACGTCATGTTTCTTGGTAGGCTTGGCACTTGCATTTTACAAAGTTTCTTATGAGAATCGATAGATGGCGCTCTTTAGTTTCATTTAATGTCCACCGACTCCGACAAATATAAGTTCGTAATAGGGTTTCCGATTTCTCGAAGTTTTTTAGTTCTCGGGTGTCGAGACTTCTCGAGCCTGATTTCTCGGGTCTTCTCGGGTTGTCGAGAAAAAATAAAATACGTCTAAATTTTTGTTTAATTAATAAAAAGAGTCTTTAATTTAACTGTGTTTATTTTACATGAAAAAATCAACAAAATTTTTAACAAAAAAAACAAGTTCTCAATAAAAAATCAACTCAAAACAAAACTGCTAACTAAAACAATCATACTTCTTCTCCTTATCATAACTAATCTCATCTCACTAATCTTTAATAAAAAACAAAATCTCTGTTAACAATCAGCTTAAAACAAACATCTTTACTAAAAACAATCATAATTTTTCTCATCATAACTAAAGATCACTTACTAATCTCACTATGTGGGTGGTATGGTATCACAATTTTTGGCAGTTTTAGTGTAATTAAATAAGAGATATCTATCTACTATTAATACGAAAAATATAACTGTCTTTAAGCCTGCTTATTAATTCTTATGAAATATGCCTTAAGATAAACCAAAGCATTAATAGATTTATCAGACAGCCGGCTCCTAATCTTCGGACGAGAATTCCCGGGAACAAACCCTAGTTCGTAAGTAAAACATTTTTCAATTACAATGTATTTTGTTATGGTTAGCTAGCTTCAATTTTCTTTTCTTTACGAAAACTATTACTTAAGCTACAACTAACCTTACAAAGTAAAACAAGTGTAAAAATACATTTATGTTTGTTGTTGGAAGTTTGAAAAATAGACTGTAATTATTATTATCTTTTGAAATCAGTATCAATTATTTTAATTAAGTAACAAGCATTACCTAAATATATTTGTAAACAAGTTATAATAAATTACTGTTTTTATCTACTGTTTTCTTACAACCTTACCTTCTATATTTATTTACCCTCATTAAGTTAGTATTTCTTACAACTTAAAAAGTAAAATAAATAAAATTGAACCTGAACCTAAAGCTCTCAGATTAAGGTTGAGAATGATCGCAACAAGTAGTATCAATGTTGTCGGTTAGAGTGTAGGTTGATCCGAAAAAAACAATATATTGAGCTTTAAAACTGATGCGTTAAGGTTGATATTAAGAAGTAGTAGTAAAATATTAGTTTATTTATGTCAGTGTGTGTGTAGAAGCGACCACTGGATGCTATAATTTTTATCAACTCGGTATGGACTTTTGCAACTTACCGTACATAGTAAAAAATCTGCTTCATCATAGGTGAGATTACTTCGGTTTCTAGTCGTATTAGGTATGTAGAGTTGTTAACTCTACCTCAAGCTGTGTATTAATAGAAGCCTCAAGTACCTTTTCTTGTTTAAATAATGACGATTAAAAAAATCGTTGTGGGTGTTTGTCTGTATTTGCTGTATCAATACCTTCTGTGAGACTGTTATCATGACATGCACATCAAGTACTTACATACTACGCTTTCAAATTACATCTTCGGTTATTAATGACATTCCACTAATTAGCTTCAAATGCAAACACTTAACACATTATATCACTAATTAGCTTCAAATGCAAACACTTAACACATTATAACACATTATAATTTAAAAAAACTAAGGGCCGATTTTTCATTTCAATATTCAGTTAAATTCTATCTGACAGTAAATCAGCATGTTTTCGTTGCACATCGAATATAAATATTTGACATGTGTATGAAGTGACAGTGAAACACACCTATTATCAGTCGGATAGCATTTATCTGACAATTGAAAAATCAGTCCTAAGTCGTGTTCTATCATCGCACCAGTAAAACCGCACCTTAACCCGAATCTTGGCCGCACACGACATAAATATTAGTTCACTTCGCCGCCGCCGCCAGTGAGTTACTGTGCGTCGAGCGGAGCGCGTCGATCTCTGAAACAAAATGGCGGATTCGGTCCCGACGATCAAACTAAACAGCGGATATTCCGTGCCTGTACTGGGACTCGGAACTTGGAAGGTAAGAAGATGTTTTGATTTGAAATAGTGATTGTTTTTAAGAGAATTTGAGATTAGGATTTGATTTGAGGTAGTAATGTTGTTTGATTGAACAGATTTGATAATTGATTTGCGAAGAGGTAATTAATGGTAGGTAAATAATTGAAGGCTGCATGCTGTAAGGAAACGAGTTAGGTACTTACTCCATTGTGTTTATTAAAAAAAATCGACTCTATAAATTCAATACCTACATATAAAAAACCTCGGACTGTCTCCATCCTTTGCTATACCCAAAAGGGTTCTTATGTGAAACCAAATACATATCTGTCAACCCATGTACCTACCATAAGTTGCAACATTGAGTATAAAACTTGGGTATGTCACAGATTTCGTGTCTGGTAGAAACAACACATATTTTATCTATAGTGTTTTAAATACGTTTATGAAAAAAGGCGGTAAAGTGCCGTGTAACTTTATGCAGAAAAGACCATGCGATAAGTACTAACTTTCTGCATAATGAATGGTGTGCTACCTGCTACTCTAAAACTTACCGTGTGCACATGTTTGGCAAACGGTTCAAAGGATAAAATATTATAAAATACAAATAGGTTGCTTAGTGGATGAAAATAAGGCAGTTGGGACTGGGTTGCCTATCGTCAACCTATTTTATTTTTTATGTTGGTGGATAATTTTTTTAAATAAGGCCGACCTAACCGTTTTTTGGTCTGTAAATTTAAATAGTTTTCTGTAAATTGATCGAGACCGAAGACCCTTTATTAATTACTAGCTGTGCCCACGAATTCGTCAGCGTGGAATACACATTTTTTTAGATCATTTCAAGAGGAATAATTCTTTCATACATATATTTTAAAGCCCTCAAGGATGAATAATTTTCCCAGTTTCACATTTTCCATTATTTCTTCGCTTCTTATAGTTGCAGCGTGATGTTATATGGCCTTAAACCTTCCTCGATAAATGGTCTATTCAACACAAAAAACATTTTTCAATTCGACCCAGTAGTTCCTGAGATTATCGCGTTCAAACAAATTCTTCAGCTTTATTATATTATAGTATCTATAGATTATAGGTAAGTACTTAGGTACCTAGTTTGGGTTTGCAGTAGTTACACCCATTGTTAGGTTAGATTTTATAAAATTAATGTGGGTAAACGATATTACATAATATTGTATCGATAACTCTTGTTATGGTGTCAAAATATAGTTCTTATCGAGTTAAGATAGCAAAAAATATTGATAAGTAATAGCTTCTTGTTTTCATGGAATATTCTCATTCTTGTACTTATCTGCAGTTTTTTTTTGCCATAGCGTGATAAAAAAAGTTCGTTATCTAAATAAAAAACTAAACAATACTAAGAAAATGCCTATAATACTTACATCATATATTTTTGATTAAAAAATGCTTAATGAGAACTGTTATTACTGTTTCATTAGAAAACATAGAAAATTATACAAAAATGTCATTAGTTTAGTGACACACAGCAGAGAATCATACCCGGGACCTTCCGGTAACAATCCGGTATGCTTACCGCTGCGCCACAGAGTTTGATGCCGAAAAATTTTGACCCAAAAATTCGTATTCGAATTTTGACCCATAAACGTAGTCTCTAATCTAATTAGTAGTAAATTACCTAAGTACCTACTTAAAAATACCTGTTAAATCCTAATATCCATGACTAAATGCATACGGAAATCAATTTAAATTGTACCTACCTAATCGTGCAACAAATTGGCATTACAAAAAACGAATTTGTACCTCCATTTCGATCGATTTGGTCTGTGTAAGTGTAAATAAGTGTTTCAACCATGAAATTTTTAACACTTCATCAAGGTTGGACTGCATCCATGAAATCAATAGACTGGTAAAGTAAACAACTTGATTATTTTATGAATTTCGACTTGAAAGGTATATGAGTTTGACATATAAGTACATAGTAGGTTTATTTTTATTTTGTAAAAAACCTACGTTGTGTTAGGCATAAAACAAAAATAATCGGTAACTGGACATCCCTAGCATTCAAAGGACATCACTGGTCGGCGTCATTGCCGGTTGGCGCGGATTTGGATTGAATCTAATGGCGGCTAAATGTTGTATTTTATACTAAATCACATTTTATGAAAGATATGTTTAATCTAGAGTCCAATAAATACTGTTAGGTTAATATGTACCTACCTATAATTGATGAAAAGCATTGCCGAGTATAAAATACCTAACTTACCTATAAAAAAAGAATCAGTTACTTCTTATTTGTGAAAATTGAAGTATGTAAATTAAAAGAGTCAAATTAGCAACCTTTTTTACAAATATTGACACTTACAAAAGAACGACTTATTATCTACAATTTTCTCTTCGGCTTTATATAATAATACTCGTATCCTATATAATAATCATGGAATAATTAAAGACTATACACAAAAAGGTAGGTACTTAACCTTACAATAGGTAACATATAAATCGGATAAGATCGGATGCCGATACCTAAATAATTTTTGTGTATCATATTAAGAGCCATTAACTAGTATCCTTATGTCCTTCTCGGGCAAAGACCCTCTTATCGGATAGATGGACTTTGAGCCTTAATCCACCACGTCAGCTCATTGCAGGTTGTGTAGATTATCTTTAAGCCAAATAAATGTTAATCCTTACTTCATTATACTTACTTACTTTAATATTATAAATGTGAAGATGTATTTATGTCTGTAAGTTCCGTTTTCACATCGAAACGACTGAACCGATTTTAATGAATTTTGGAATGAACATAGCTTAACAGCTTAGGATAAGAATAGGCTAATATCACCGCGGGAATAAGTATAATTACTACGCTGAAATACCTACTGGTTAAATGATGAATTTCTACAACTATGATTTTTCTAAAAATCATATTTTATTTATGCATGGGGCTAAGTGCCTACAATAGGCATGATGACTGTGAATAAAATACACAAAAATTATGCTACCATCTAATGAAACGTAAATAAAATATTAAAAAATAACAAGGTATTATTATAATTAAAGCGAGATTAATTAATATTTTTAAAAAATAAATCTACAAAATACTACAGTCCGCCATGATATTCTGAACGCCAATCAGAGCGAATGACGTCACTATTGAGCATGGTTCCCAACTTAGGGGTTATCCCCCAAAATTTAGGGGGTAAATTAGTGGGATGGGATTTTTTTTTATTTTGTTTTTATTCTAAAAATTAACAATTTAGTTTTTTCTTATTGCTTTTTTAAAAATAGTCAAAAAAATAATTTATTTTTACTAAAATAATCGGTTATAGACCGTGCAGATTCCTTCTAAATCTTGAAAAAAAGAAGTTGGTAGATCTACCTACTTTTCGAATTGAGTTTGGTCGGAAACTACCAACTTTTAGAGTCGTACGGAAGGATTTATAAAAATTCGAGTTGGTAACACTGCTCAAGAGTGACGTCAAAATTGACGCCATGACACTTTGGAGCGTTTTGGTGGGGATTTTAAACATAAAATTTTAAATTGATTTTTTTCATATAAATCATGCTTTTTTTCCGAAATATGATATTTTTTACAATAAGTATATATTTCTGAATATGATACAACAGTTTTTCAAAATCTGTCATCATGCCTATTCTGCGATTTACCTTGAAAATGTTCATTAGCATGCATGTAGGTAGGTACCCTACACTCTAAAAAATAATTTCACGATCACTATCTAGATGACCTAGATTTTGGTCTAGTGTTTGTGCAGGTAATGATTAATGACTGTACATCAAACAAACTGTTTTAATATAGACTTTAGAACAATAAACTTTATGAAGGGCTGATAAAGCTATGCTACTGTTAATATTGTAAACAGATAAACATAGGAAGGAAGGGACCTAATCATTATAATCCTACTAATATTATAAATGTGAAAGTTTGTGAGTATGTATGGATGGATGTATGGATGTTTGTTTCTCTTTCACGTAAAAACTACTGGACGGATTTGGATGAAACTTTGCAGTTATATAGGTTATACATCAGAATAACACATAGGGTACATTTTACCGCGGTTAAACTTCTCATTCCCACGGGAAACCGACTTCCACGCGAACGGAGTCGCGGGTGGCCACCACTCTTATGTAAGGAAATCGTAAAAGATTTCTACTTCATGGTAAGCTCCTTAACTTATGATTATAGCAGAGTGGAAAGACTACTTCATGGTAAGCTTACTAAACATTGATTTTATCTTATCTTAAGCGAGATTGAAATTAAGGGCAAAGATATTTAGTTGGCAATAAAAGTCTCGTTAGTATTTTTGTAGCATCATTACATAGTATAAATATAGGTTATACATCAGAATAACACATAGGGTACATTTTACCGCGGTAAAACTTCTCATTCCCACGGGAAACCGACTTCCACGCGAACGGAGTCGCGGGTGGCCACCACTCTTATGTAAGGAAATCGTAAAAGATTTCTACTTCATGGTAAGCTCCTTAACTTATGATTATAGCAGAGTGGAAAGACTACTTCATGGTAAGCTTACTAAACATTGATTTTATCTTATCTTAAGCGAGATTGAAATTAAGGGCAAAGATATTTAGTTGGCAATAAAAGTCTCGTTAGTATTTTTGTAGCATCATTTCATTACATAGTATAAATCCAAGTCGCTAATGTGTCTGTTTGTATGTTTTTCTGCTATCTCCTCCTAAACCAGTAGACGGATTTGAATGCGGTTTCCCGTGGGAATGAGAAGTTTTTCCGCGGCAAAAAGTACTCAATTTGTTATTCTGATGTATAATCTATATTACCTACTGTAAAGTTTCATCCATATCAATCTGGTAGTTTTAACGTGAAAGAGTAACAAACGTCCATACATCCATACTCACAAACTTTCACGTTTATAATAATATTTGTAGGATTTCACTGTAAAAAAGTATGCTACCTAAGTAAATACCAATGATCGCGCCTAAGTATAATCAATGCAATCGAAAGCTGCCTTAACTATAGGGTTTTAATTAAAGTGTATACCTAATCCTAGTTACTAATATTATAAACGTGAAAATTTGTGAGTATGGATGGATGTTTGTTACTCTTTCACGTAAAAACTACTGGATGGATTTTGATGAAACTTTACAGTAACATCGGTTATACATCAGAATAACATAAAGAGTACTTTTACCGCGGGAAAACTTCTCATTCCCACGGAAAACCGACTTCCACGCTAATGGAGTCTCGGACGGCCCTAGTGGCAGTGGTAGTAAATTCATAAAAGAGTTTTCTCAAAAACGTTTCAATTTACCCCACGGACTTTCAGGGGACTACAATCAAAGGACGCGCGATGTCAAAGTAAAGATAGTTGGCCATATTTCTACAAAACTTTTTCCCACGGCATACTAAAACAAATTTAGATAACTATGATGTTTAGATAAATGTCTCTACTTTACAAAAAAGGTAGTCGCATTACCATAGTTGATGGGAATCATTTTGAAATGTAGGTAATTACAAGAATTAAATTGGCAATAATCTGAGTTACTAAGGTAAAAGCACCTAATTCCGCGGGGTTCTAAAAATGGAACCCAAACCCGCGGTAAATACAAAAACTAAGTTTTTTTATAGTTTCCGTCATATATTTAGACTTTTTAGTTCTTCAGCCTTAAGATAATTTAATTTAAGAACAGATTTTAGTGCTTATATTATTATAAACACGCAAAACATATTAAATAAAAAAGTATTTCGCTGTGGCGAGCGAGGTAAAAGGATGCGCCATACATTTTCACACCATTTCTCCGTAACGTTCAATTTACAAGAGGAGTGATTATCATTCTAGTTCTAACAGGAAAGGTCGGTTTTTAAATATTAATTCTATAGTCAAACGTTTAATCTTTAAGTTTTTGTTAAAAAAATATGCATTACTAGCTTACTTTTTAAGAAATTTTGTGTTGAAAATACATCGGCATTACCGTCCATTTTTTTAAAGCGGTTCCTTATCCCGTGGTATACCTCGGAATAAGGAAATCATGGAGTTCATTTCATTTTAATTTTTCACGTGATTCTTATAAGCTCAACTTCGTTTAGGCAATCAAATTGAAAGAATCGATTAACATTCGGTTAGAAAATCCAATTCCGTGTTAGTGATTTGAATATATTTCACATATTAAATAGGAATCAAAATATATGAGCAGAGTAAAATTCGATGATTTTTTCCAAAACTTAACCAATATTATAATTGTTTTAATCCTATGTTCTAGTAACAATTTCTTTTCAGAATTATCAATTTTAATTCATTTTTATATATTTAATAAAATAATCACTTTGATTTTTAAATATTAAAAAACATGTATTACTCGGATTTAGAAATATTAATTTTCGAGTAGGACCGTTATTCCGAGGTATTTACCACGGAATTAAGTTATATGGGAAATAAATCGTAACGTAATGCCGTGCTACTTTTCCAATGTAATGAGACCAAACATAATGCATAAAATTATCAATATTTTGTTTACTTATAGCTCTTATTTATATGCACTTTAGAGAGTTAAATAAATTTAAAAAATATTGACTAAAAATTCTATCAATAATCATGAAAAATATTATTATTTATAGAATTTTAGTTAATAATTCCGTAGAATCAATAAGCAGAGTAAGTCACGTAAATATTTCATCATAATTTGCATAATTTGCTGCATAAGGCCATAACTATTAAAGCGGGCTTGCTCTACAAATCCATACCTCGGAATTAGGTGCCCAACTACCGCGGAGTTAGGATTTTTACCGCGGAATTAGGGTTTTCTGGCTTAGCCTACATTTTGCTTAATTTGAAATATAAACCCATTGATAACTGAAAAAGTATTTAAATATTTGTAAAGAATATTAGATCGTCTATCTTATAAAGTTATATTATTACCCTAAACCGCGTTTTTTATCCCTAATATCACTGTTCCTTTCTTAATGATGCAAAAATACCGCGGAGTTAGGTGCTTTTACCTTAATACCTCTTATATGCGTTTTTATGTAGGTAAGCTTAGGTTTAGTTCAAAGATAACATGGACGATAAAAGGGCGTGAGATTGATGTCTGTACAGGCCTTTCTAAAATATAAATGTAATATTTATTTGTAACAGCTTGACTGAAACATGACATTTATATTATAATTATCTGGTAGCCTTCTTGTGTTTCTTATTTTCATGTCTTAGTTAAGTTGTTAAACAACCTATTTGTATCTAGGTACATACATTTTTTGACAAGAGTGCTGAGTTATTTTCCACCAGGTTTCCTCCTCCTCTACCTGCTAACTAAAATCAAAGCCAAAGTTTTAAATTACCGACAATCACACAATCATTCTTTTGAACAAATTAGAAGAAATTATTTAAAGATAATTTAAAGAATTTGTAATTTGGATTGAAAATAATTGTGTAACTAAATAATTATTCTGTTTTTTTTAAATTATTAGTTTAAGTTCTTATTCCTCCTCGTTGTTTTATTTTATTTCAATTGTTTTTTTAACCTTTTTTTATATATTATTTAATTTAGTTTTTTTATGTTTTTTTTTCTCTCGTAGCGTAGCTGATTTGTCTGCCTTAACAGTAATATTGAGGAAACTTAACTGGTTTTGGAATTATTTATTGTATTTAACTATGATTAATTAAGTATAGTGTATGTTTCCCAAATAAACAAATAAACAATGTCTCACTCTGTTACTAATGATGGAAAAGACTTAGCCATTAATTCAGTTATTAATCAACCCTTCAGTCCAAGCCCGGCGAAGTAACCCAGGCAGTAAAGGACGCCATCGACGCCGGCTACCGGCACATAGACTGCGCACACGTCTACGGGAACGAGGCCGAGGTCGGGCGCGCGTTGAGAGAGAAGTTTGCAGAGGGGGTCGTTAAGAGGTGGGTGTTTCTGTTATCCTACTATCCTACTAATATTATAAATGTGAAAGTTTGTGAGGATGTATGGATGGATGGATGTTTGTTACTCTTTCACGTAAAAACTACTGGATGGATTTGGATGAAACTTTGCAGTAATATACACAGAATAACACATAGGGTACTTTTTACCGCGGGAAAACATCTCATTCCAACGGGAAACCGACTTCCACGCGAACGGAGTCGCGGACGGCCACTAGTAGCTTCATGTATACGGGGTGTAAAAGAAAAAAGTAGCTTCATGTGAACGACTGCTTCCGAAAACAAAACTGGGCATTGCTGGAAGGTAACGGGTTACGTTTTGAGTAAGAAATATATTGTACTATGAGTTATTGCGATGATTTCAAATTAAATAGTGTTTTAATTTAATTTGCAATGTAAATAATCGCACCTGAACCAACAGTTGATGTGTGAGCGATGTTTTCAAGCGACGAATATGATTTTTCATCATCCTTAATAACTTTTTAAATTGAGTTTTCTGGGTATACTGTTAGTGCATTAAATTACTATTGAGGCTCAAGATTAAATGGTTCCAGGCTTTGGAAGTGGTCTTTTTACAACCGTTATGGAAGTTAAAGACACTGGAAAAAGAACGCGGGTCTCCGAGCACTACGCGACTTGCAATCGAACCCAGGAGCTTTAGATAGGTAACCGGTCTAATGCTCTCAACGAAATTTCCTCCAGTATCTATGTGCTTACGTCATATAAGTGACGTTATTCCATCAAATGAGAGGAGCTTTCTTCTCTTCATTTCACCAGAAATACCTTTACAAGATATTTAACTAGTAATTAAGATGATTCTACTTGATCTCTAGCTAGAGCATTAGACCGGTTTTCTAAAGAACCTGGGTTCGATTCCCAGTCTCGTTCTTTTTCCAGTATCCATAACTTCAAAATATGTTCACTAACTCCACGAATTATCTCTATTTCTTATTTAACATTATCATTACGTTGCTATTCGCGTCTAGTTAGTATTCAGTGCGAAGCGTAGGCAGGTCATTACATTCTATAATTAACTCAAAATCTTCAACCTTGGCCTTTGTTTTACAACATTTTGATATGGTTTGGAAAAGAGTTAAAATTTTAGGATCTTTACAAAAAGATGGTTTGAAAGTTAAAATATTTATTTAGCCTTATATTTATGTGCCTTGCCTCCTTTAATTCATATTAGGTATATATGTTTCTTAGTAAATTACGTAAAAGTAATGATATCAGTCTCATTTAGAAAATGGTAGTATAAAGATATTATATCATAATAATTATTGAATATATATTTGTAAACACAATTAGCCTTTATCTTTATTAAATTAGGCGATACAATATATTTGGTGTAACGTATTCGATAAGAACTTATATGTTCTGTTATGTGGAAATAAATAGCATAACAGTTTTAAATTATATGTCATAAAATGTTGTTATAAATATAAGGATATTATTGTGACTAATGTCGACTTATTGACATGATACACCTTTAAATAGGTGTCTACCTTATTTTGCTATTTTATTTACAAAAATCTAAGTCAATGTAGCACTTTTAACTGTAGCCTACAAATGAGGACTCAAGATGACATTTCACACATTTTTTTGCTTACTTATAACTAGTTATTCCGACTTCAAAAAATAATTTTAACAATACTTATTCAGATTTGAAAGACTTAAAAATACAGTTAGTCATTATTTTACTAAAAGATTGTTAACCTCACCATATTTTTTATGGCCCTTCAATTCCCCTTGTAATACATCACTAAACCCAGTGGCGGATTTACCCTAAGGCCCGTGTAGGCCCGGGCCTAGGGCGGCCAGATTTAGGGGCGGCCCTAATCATGTCAAAAAAGCTTATCTTGGTGTATGTTGGGTGGGCTGCACTGCACGGCGCGATCTATACCGCATCCTTAAGGGCGGCCGCAGACACACATTTTCATACAAAATGGGTATTTTTCCGTTCGGAAATAGTAAGGACGTGTGCGTCGTGTTGAACATTTTGTATGAAAATTGAGCATTCAGGTTTCCGAATCTGAATTCTGGATCAGAAAACCTAATCAGGAAACCGAGTGTATGCGGCCGCCCTAAATACTCATCTACAGGGCCGAGCCGCCCATACGTGCGATGTGTGCGGCGCAAGAAAGAGGGGCGCCGGATTGTTTTTTTTTAATACACCATAGTTGAAGAAATTATCTTAACCGACTAAAAAAGGCGCTTCATGGGTTTCGCACTCAGGCCCTGCTTAGGCTTTACATACATAGGTGCGCCAACTTTTTGATCAAATTATATGTACTAAGATGTACGTAGATCTATTTACGAAAACTTATACAGGGTGATAGGTAATGCGATACAATCCTTCTATGAGGTTAAAGAAGAGTTTATTTGCAGTCAATTAAGTCATATCATACCATGTACGAAAATTGATAATTTCTGAGATATGCAACATTTAAGTTTTTTTTTAAAAAACGCTAGTTTAGAAGTTCAAATGAATCCTTTTAGTTAAAAAATCAAAATTAAGTTTAATCTTTTGTTGTTTTATGGTAGCTTGATAACAAAAATGATATTTTAGATTGAAATTTGCTAAAAAAATCGTCCTTAATTTAGAAAAAGTCAAGAAACCAAGAACAATTAAAAAAAAAAGTCTTATGACAATAAATAGTGATTTTCTAAAAAAAAGTCTGAATAATGTTGCGTAAAAATTACATAAAAAACAATTCATTAGCTATTCAAAAAGGTACATTTATCATACTAAAACTAAGTATCTGATTGACAACTCTACTAATAAAAGAAGTAACCTCTCTCCTAGAACGCCTCTACTTTGTGGTTACCGCGCACTTTTGTAGTGTTTTCTTTGGTTGATGTCGTCGTCTTGCACAAGGATTATGCAATAACATTAAGGCCTGCCGTTAAATAAATCAATTTTGTTAAAAGGCTAAGCTTTAAGCCTAAGTGTTCAATTCAATAATGCCTTCAGAATGTTGCTGGGGCTCCCAAGATACTGTAGCGCATCGGGCATGTTTGCGGACGCACATACGAACGACTTTCCGACACTGATACGCAAGAGAACAGCGTCTCTGATGCGCAGGGTTCGTGGGAGTGCCAGCAGTATACTGAGGACCATAAGTGATAAGCCAGACTGTATGATATTGAGGCACTGGGTTCATACTCACGTTCATATAAAGGGTGTAGGGCACCAGAAATATATGAACTAAAATGTAAGAACTTACTAACATAGTTATTTAAGCATTTTTGTAAACTAACCAACTATGGATCATTGGTCTGAAATAAACGATTTTAATTTGATTTTTTTTTTTTTAAGTGTGCAGCCTTTGCGGTCAAATAGAAAAAAATCTGTTGAGCGCGGAAAAAGTGACCTTTAAAGAAAACGAACTACATCTTTTTCATTAATCACTACACATCACTTGTTGTTTGTTCTTTGGTTGGTGTCGCCAGCTCTTTTTTTGCCGCAACAGCGTTGTGCGAATGTCTGTGTATTCTTCATTACAAAAGGCCCTCGCCCACGGCAACTTTTTGTAGCGATGCTGTCGTGCGTTTGCATCGATACCATGGACTAGCGGTTGCTGACTGTGTGCCCTCGCCTTCATAGCCACAATTAGTATGGGCTTTGCATCGATACAGTTGCGATAATTAGCGCGTTGCAAATGCGGCTAACATCGCTACGAAAAGTCTTCGTAGGCAAGGATCCTAAGTTATGCCATTTCAAGAGTTCTTAATGAAAATATATAACTACATACATGTATTTGTTTTCTTTAAATAGAGGTCACTTTTTTTGCGCTCAACACATTTTTTTTCTATTTGACCGCAAAGGCTGCACACTTAAAGCTTTGGCGTTTTACAAAATTGTTTTATTTAACGGCAGACCTTAATGTTTTTGCATTATCTTTGTGCAAGATGGCGACATCAACCGAAGAAAACACTGCAAAAGTGCGCGGTAATCACAAAGTAGAGGCGTTCTAGGAGAGAGGTTACTTCTTTTTTTAGTAGAATTGTCAATCAAATACTTAGTTTAAGTATGACAAATGTACCTTTTTGAATAGCTATCAATTGGGGAAGTTTTTTATGTAATTATTACGCAAGATTACTAGGACTTTTTTTTATAAAATCACTATTTATTATCACAATACTTTTTTCTTTAAAGTTGTTCTTGGTTTCTTGACTTTTTATAAAATAAGGCCGATTTTTTTTAGCCAATTTTAATCTAAAATATCATTTTAGTTATCAAGCTACCATAAAATAACAAAACATTAAACTTAATTTTGAATTTTTCACTAAAAAGATTCATTCGAACTACGAAAATAGTTTTTTTTTTATAAAAAAAAACTTAAATGGTGCATATCTCAGAAATTATCAATTTTCGGACATGGAATGATATGATTCAATTGACTGCAAATAAGCTCTTCTTTAAACTCTTAGAAGGAATGTATCGCATTACCAATCACCCTGTATAGAGTATATAAAGTACGAGATGGACGGAGATCAACGGAGATCTCTTTTTAACTAAGCACATTAAGGGAGATATAAAAATTCAAAGAGATCAAAAAACTATTTCTCGAGTAGTCTATATAGCGGATGTTAAAAAGGGGCGGCTGTCGGCTTGGGGCCTAGGGCGGCCGAGACTGTAAATCCGCCCCTGACTAAACCCTCAACTCCCGACTTGTTAACACCACCAGGTCAGACCTGTTCATAACCTCCAAGCTATGGTGCACGAGCCACCGCCCCGACCTGGTGGAGGAAGCTGTCAAGGTGACCCTGAACAACCTCGGCCTGGAGTACTTGGACCTGTACCTCATTCACTGGCCTCAGGCTTATAAGGTAGGGTTCTTCGAAAGTCGACGATAAGCACATAAGTATGTAGTCTGTTAGCCAACCCTTACCGTAGAACAAATAAATCTGTAAACAAAGAAAACTTAGCATCTGGTGACCCGCATGCTCGTTTGCTCCATATTACATAAAAAATAAACAAATAGTCGTAAAACCAAAAATGTCTGATGAAAGAGTTTTCTTCCCACAAGAAATCATTACAAAAATGTTGATTTTGCGCGCTATTGTAAAAGGTTAAGTCTAATTTGGTTAAAATACTTATATTTTGCTTACTACATCCCTGAGAGACATTCAGTCAGTGACCACGGTATTTATAAAAATGCTAAAAAGTTTGATAATGTTCCTTCTTCTATTATTATAAATTAAAAAGTTTGCGAGTGTTTTCTCACTTTTCCACGCGAGAACCACTGAACGGATTTGGTAGAAGCTTAGTAAAGTATCAAGATTTTGACCTGCAATATCACATGGGGTTCTCTTTTTTCCAGTACCTCATTCCCACTGGCAAACCAACCTTGCGGATCAAACCGCAGTTTCTTCCAAAATGAGTTAAACTTCAAGTCACGAGCCTTTTGATTAATAAGTTATCAAACTATCTACATTTCCAGGAGGGCGACGACCTCTTCCCCCGCGACTCCAACGACAAAGTCATCGCGTCTCCCGTAGACCTCGTGGATACGTGGAAGGCCATGGAGGGCCTGGTCTCCAAGAAACTGGTGCGCAGTATTGGAGTCTCCAACTTTAACAAGAGGCAGATTGACAGGGTGGTCGCCGCTGCTAGTATCAAACCGGCTATGAATCAGGTTGGTTGGTGGATGTGGTCTATTTGTTCTCTGGGTTATAAATCTCTAAAAAGTATAGAAAAGGTTTATTAGATAATTTGGTTCTGGTTGTAATTTGTAGACGTCTAAAATATCTGACCAATTACTAAACTTCATCTTTTGAATTTTAAACAAATAAAAAGTCCCCAAACTGACGAACATCCTACTAATATTATAAATGTGAAAGTTTGTGAGGATGTATGGATGGATGGATGGATGTTTGTTACCCTTTTACGTAATAACTACTGGATGGATTTGGATGAAACTTTGCAGTTATATAGGTTATACATCAGAATAACACATAGGATACTTTTTACCGCGGGAAAACATCTCATTCCCACTGGAAACCGACTTCCACGCGAACGGAGTCGCGGGCGGCCACTAGTACTTATATAAAGCGGTTAATGTGTAAAAGATGCGCAAGAGGTGTGTTTAGACCGCATTTGGCGATCCATTGTCTCTGCCTACCCCAACGGCCTGTTTATGTATGTATCTATGAATAATACTTAATCGATATGAGATGATTTTCTGTTGATTTTGGATTTGGTCCCTTCAACTACCATGTAAACACGAAACTATACTGTATTTTCTCCACACACTGTCTCTCCGTCTGCTAAATATCTCTAGCATCAATCCACCCTCACTTCGACCTCCCACTAGATCGAGGTGCACCCGTACCTCAACAACTCGGCTCTGTGGGGGTGTCCTCTAACTCGAATATCAATACCTTTGAAAGGTATCGGTGTTGGGGCTCTTAAACGAAATCGATTTTCGAGTCGCAATCGCGTAAAGTTTTGAATGAAATTGCTGAATTATATTGCTGCGTTTAGTATTCAGCAATTTGATTCGAAATTTTACGCCGTGGGCATTATAACACTCCTCTAGAAACACACAGTTACTCTGTCTCTCTGTCTTCCTCTTCTCAATATCTCTAGCATCAATCCACCCCCACTAGATAGAGGTGCACCCGTATCTCACCAACTCGCCTCTGATCTCCCACTGCCGCTCGCTCGGCGTGGTGGTCACGGCGTACTCCCCGCTCGCCATTATAACACTCCTCTAGAGACACACAGTTACTCGGTATTTCTTCACCGACTCTCTGTCTGTGTCTTCTAAGTATCTCTAGCTTCAATCTCTCCTCACTTCGACCTCCCACTAGATAGAGGTGCACCCGTACCTCACCAACTCGCCTCTGGTCTCCCACTGCCGCGGGCTCGGCGTCCATTATAACACTCCCCGCTGGGCTCCCCGTCCGGCCGTGGGCATTATAACACTCCTCTAGAGACACACAGTTATTCTGTCTCTCTGTCTCCGTCTTCTAAGTATCTCTAGCTTCAATCCCTCTCTGTCTCCGTCTTCTAAGTATCTCTAGCATCAATCCACCCCCACTTCTACCTCCCACTAGATAGAGGTGCACCCGTACCTCACCAACTCGTCTCTGATCTCCCACTGTCACTCACTCGGCGTGGTGGTGACGGCGTACTCCCCGCTCGGCTCCCCGGACCGGCCGTGGGCGAAGCCGGGGGACCCCGCGCTGCTGGACGACGAGCGGGTGAAGAGTATAGCAGGACGGTACGGGAAGAGCAGCGCGCAGGTCTTGATCAGGTGAGGTATACAGGGTGATTGGTGGTACGACATTTCAGACACAAAAAACTCGGACACCTTGGCCAGTGTGTGGTAAGAAATAATATTAAAATTGAAAATCCATTGGCCAAGGTGTCCGAGTTTTTTGTGTCGGAAATGTCGTCGACCCGATTGGTAATGCGATACATTCCTTCTGAGGAGTTAAAGTAGAGATTTGCCTTCAATTAGGTTATATTATACCATGTCCGAGAGTTGATATTTTCTGAGTTATGCAACATTTATGTTGTTTTATAAAAAAACTCCAGTTTTGAAGTTCAAATGTTCAATTTTTGTGGCAAATACAGAATTTAGGTAAATCTTGTTATTTTATGGTAGCTCTATATCAAAAATTGCTTTGAAAAATCGTCCTTATTTTTGAAAAAATTAAGGTTGATTAGGTTGGTAAAGTATGTAAGTTAAATCATAGAAGTTAGGTTTATTAGGTAGGTTAAATGTACCTATAGGTAGATAAAAAATAAAAATTATAGTAAAAAGGTGATTATTAAGAGGGTTTTGATTCAACGCGTACTTACGCGTAAAGTAAACAATTGGATGCTTATAAGAAAACAATAGAAATTAAGCTTAATCCGTTATCCACCACGCCAGCTCATTTCCAATTGTTTTACTTGTATCTTTAATTAATTCATTAATATTTCCAGATACGCGATTGACCGCGGTCTGGTCGTGATCCCCAAGTCGGTGACCAAGTCGCGGATTATCTCCAACTTTGACGTTTTCGACTTCAAACTGACAGATAGTGACTTGCAAGAAATCGGCAACCTCGAGTGCAATGGACGCCTGTGCTCTATGGGCGAGTGAGTATTATAACAACTTATTATTTATTAATGAAATTACTTAAAACAGTAAATATATAATAGAAATGGGAATGGAAAGCACGGTTTTCAAATAAACAAGGCTCATCAAAATCGGTTCACCCAATCGAATCAGTCGAATTGAGGATCTTCTGCTTTTTGCTTTTTATTTTTTTTAATAAATTCGAGCATTTATTTATTTATTTTTGACTTTAAGTCACAAATATCACTTTTCGATCCTTTATATCTCTTTTTGGTTGAGTTTTCTGGGTATACTGAAAGAATTTAGTAACTACTTAGGTTCAAGAATACGAGGTTTCAGGCTTCGGAAGTCTTTTTACACCCAGTATAATGGTGTAGATATGTGTCCTGTGTTTTTAACTTTGTTCCTAGTGTCTAAGCGAGATAAAAAGCATAAATAGATTAAACATAACTATACTCGAAACGTAGTATTTTTACATTTTTTTTTGTCTCATAACTCAAAACGGACAGTTGTTACAACAAAGCTGCCATAGCAATAGTTGTTCCTATTGAAGAGACCTATTCAACGACATATATCTTATTGCTACCGGAGGGTGGTCCCAATTTGTCCATTGTCCTTTAAAGTGTATAGAGTTTTTGAAAACATGTTTAGTAGTTTGATGAGGTTTAAAATTCTATAATTAATGTTTTATATTTTTGTTTCAGTACCTACCACCCCGAGTATCCATTCCACGACGAATATTAAAACAAATCACAACATATTATTGCATTTATTTGATTTATGTGTAATTTTGCTTTAAAATGACACGTTTGAAATAGCCACTGTGATTGCTTGTAAGTTTTAAAAGAACATATTTAAGCACGAATTGTAAGTAGTATCTAATGACACAATAAACGATTTAAATTACATTCTTTGAAGTTTTTCTCCTGAAATCCCTACTATCCTATATACCTACTTATATGAAACTTTGTAGGTTAAATGTTTGGATGTTTGATACCTACTTAATGACGCAAAAACCGCGGGATGAAATTTTGCGAATAGAAAGAGTCTAATGAAGTTAATATAAATACTGGAAAAAAGAACGCGGGTCTCCGAGCATTGCGCGACTGGGAACCCAGGACCTTTAGATAACCGGTCTAATGCTCTGACCACTGAGCTACCGCTACGGTGACCCAACGAAATTTCCCCCAACATCTATCTGCTTTCGTCATATAGCTGACATTATTCAATCAAATTAGAGGAATTTCCGCCTCTTCTTTAGTAGAAATTACACATTTTACTTAACTACTAATTAAGATGAAACAAGCTAATGATTGAGATTTTAGTTTTAGTTTTTGCATTTAAAATGCTCTTTTTTTATTTTGAAGTTATAGATACTGGAAAAAGGAACGCGGGTCTCCGAGCATTGCGAGACTGGGAAGATTCTTACCCATAATCACAAGCTAATTAAATTTACTTAAATACGTTTAGTACTTTTTTGTTTAATCGTGATGAAAGTTGAGAAGTTACACAGTTTAAAAGTAAGAAATATGTTCAGAGCAATAGTTTGGTAGCCTGAGTAACCAGTAGGTAGGTAAATAATTTCATTTTAAATAAACGAATGTTAATAGAGATAATTTATTGAAAACTCTTAATAGAATTATTTAATAATACAGTTGTTTTAATAGCTTAAACTATGTATTAACAACCATTAAATTTCTAATTAAACATACCCCCCTCCCCCCGGACCTCGACAGAGAGTAAACGTGTGGAACCTGTGTCAAAACAAACAATATTTATTTTAAACTAATTTGAATTAAATAAAAGTGTTTAAGAAAATAGGAGTGCATCAATATGCAAGAGATTTCCAACTTACGTCATTAAGACAGCTTCGGCGGGCGTACGCATTTTGCAACTTTAACATTTCGGCGGTAATGTAATCCTGGTACTAGCTGTGTCTTCGCCTGTGCTCAGACGTCAACAATAAATAAAGTTGCTGCAATCAACAAACAACAATTACTCCGTTTTGACTCTGCGTTCCTGGTACTTCAAGTCAGTACTCGCCTTAAAACTTACGTGTTGCTTGCTTGTAGGGAAGCCACTGTGTTGACCATCTACAACAAATGGGCTCCTGGTACTACTGTCATTTTTACCGAACCTACCACAACTGACGTCATTAAGACTGCACCAGTGGTCATTCAGGTCATACACAACTTGAACATCTCTGCTTTAATGTAATCCTGGTGTATGCTGTTTTTTCCGCCTGTGCCCAGACGACAACAACCACATTGCTGCAATAAACAAACAACAAATACGCCCTTGTGATTCTGCGTTCCTGGTACTACAAGTTAGTACTCACCTTAAAATTATCCTGTTACTACTTGTATCTTGCTTGCCCGACAGTCACTGTGTCGACCTTCTACAACATCTGCGCTCCTGGTACTACTAAAACTATTTCGGAGGAACATTTTTTATTATTTATTTATTGGTCTATTTTTGACTGCCACCCTATTTCCATACTACTCCACATCGTCACTGAAGTCCTAGTAGCCCCTTCCATTTTCGGACCTACCTCAACTTAACGGACGTGGTCAAGGGTATTCAATTACGCAGATACACAGACAGGATAGTTACGTTGAATATAATTTATCGTTTTCGTACAAGTCGCCAACCTCCACACCATCGCTACATTCCGTAGCTATTACTCCACCATCTGCCCTTAATACTGTTAAAAACGGAAAGAGAAATCAGACAGACGCTATATTTGCATCCTTCACTTGCAAACTTCTCGTTCTTACTTACCCCTCGCCGTGACACCGTGCCTGGAACTACCTCTACACAGACGCTGCGATCCTAGTAACTACTGACAACTGTCTGCCACTTTTGCCTCACCGGATAGATAATAAATAATAAATCTATAATAAATCTCCAGACTAACACACCAATTATGTGGCCCTAAAGTAAGTTGCATTAAGCACTTGTGTTATAGGTACCACACAATGGACTAGGGGAGAACCTAGTTACACCCCGACACGAGCCAATTTCGAAAAACCATTTTACGAAATTGGCCCAACCTGGGGATCGAACCCGGAACCATCCGCTTAGCAAGTCAATAATGCCTCTACAACGTTCACCACCAGTTACGCTATCACCACCACAGGCATATCAGTGAATACACTACCACTCTGAACCCAATATTTCCACGTGGGCTAGTTCAGAAAGTGTACATCAGGAGGGTCTTCTTTGCAAAAGGAAGATGAGTGGAAGTGATGTGGAGGATAACTCTTTTGAACTCAAGCGGATGGTAGAATATAATAGTTTTCAATCGCAACAGGAGGTCCAGTTCACTCAACTCGTCAGCGCAATGAATGAACTCAAAGCCCAAAATACAGAATAAAAAAAATCTGTTGATTTTATCTCGGCAAAGTGCGATACATTTTTGTGTAAAATAGAAACGTTAGAGTGAGAAAATAAAGAGTACCGTAAGCTAATTGAACAGCTTGAGGAAAGAGTGGAAGACGATAAACCAAAGGCGCATTTCTAGTCTAGAGCTGAAGAATATACCAAAAAAGAAAGGAGAAAGCAAAGATGATCTTTCCATCATCACATCCCACATCAATCATGGTTGGCGAAGCTGGATTATAATAGTACGGATTATTACACACACTCACACCCACACACACTTACACACAGACTCACACACACACACACAAACACACACACACACACACACACAACACACTAATTGAATGTCATCTAATGCTGCATTTCTAAAATGCATGTATACCAAAAATAGGTACTTTAATACCTAGGTACCTAAATACCTACTTATTACGACTTTTTTATTATTATTCAGCACACAAAACAAAACTCAGTCGAAATCCCTAAAAAAATGCCTTTATCTAGGCAATACTTAGGTATAACAACCGAATTAATCTAAGGGCCGATTTTTCAATAGATAGTTAAAACGCCAGATATCGAACAGCCAGATAGCTTTAACTGGGGGCAGGCCCCACAGTGTCTTTTTTTACGAGTACGTCCCCGTCGTCTGCCCTGGACTCTCCCTACTTGGTGCGCGGTAACGCAGTGGCCAGTAGCGGTAGAGACAAAATCTCGGAGACAAGACTGTGAGGCAGTGACTTAGATTCTACATAATGGATCTAACAATGAGAGCGGATCCCGCAACCCCCGGGAGTCCCCCAAAAGGCCCTTCTCAGGGCCACCCGAAAGGCCCTTCTCAGGGCCAACCTGCAGTGGTGCAGGCTAGCGAGGTGGAGACGCCACCAGTCGCGCGACCGTCCTCGGACCTGTTCGTCAGGCCGAGCGACATGTCGGATGGGTGTTTGTCCGACGCATCGGTGGCTAGCGATGCGTCGGATAAATGGACGCGCAAGCGGCTGAGGTCGCGTACGCGTGCGTCGGAGGGGTCCTCCGGGACGTCGACGGTGAAGGCCGTCAAGGCCAAACGCGGCCGTAGTGTTCGCGGCAGAGGCCGTACTCCGCGGGGTGCGCCGAGAGCGGAGCCCCCGTCGGAGACAGATCAGGAGGAAAAGGAGGTGGCGGTGAGTGCCAAACGCGCCGAGTTGGCGCGCGCGAAGTACCTGGCGGCCAGGAACACTCCTGCCGCCCGGAAAAATATGGAGAAGTTGGCGTGCCTACTTAAAAAGCAGGCGGGGGAGGAGCTGGTTACCATCATGATGGTGGCCGGCAAGGCTTCCAAATTGCCGAAAGACGCGCAGACGGCCCTCAAGGCCGCAGCGGCATCTCTGCAGGAGATTGTGACGGAGGCAATAGGCCGAAGCGCATCCGAGGAAGTGGGGCGATTGGAGGCGATGGTCGACAACCAGAGCCGCGAAATCGCCTCGCTCCGATTGGAGCTGGAGGGGCTCCGCAAGCAAAGGGCGAAAGCCCCCACTCCTAGTGCGGGGGGGGTGTTGACCCCCGAGCAGGTGGAGGCTCTCCGGGCTATTATGCAGGAGGAGCGCACATTCATGCGATCCTGCCTCGCAGGGATCGAGGACCGCCTCTTGCCGGCCAAAATCGTTCGGCCGCCTCTGGCGGCGAGCGGGGGCCGCTCGGAGGTGGTCCCGGCAGCGGTTCCGGCGTCGATTTCGGCCCCGGCGCCGGCGCCAAAGAAGAAGGCGGCCAAGAAAACGGCGGCTCCGGCCGCACCGGCCCCTGTTCCGACTGCCCCGGTCGCGGGCCCGTCCGGAACCCAGTCGGCGGCGGTGGTGTCCTCGCAGGAGGACACAATGCTGCCATCGACCACCGAGGCCAACGAGGGGTGGGCAACGGTGGCCAGGAAAGGGAAGAAGAAGAAGGCGCCTCAGCCTCCTTCTTCTCCAGCGGCTGCCAAGAAGGCAGCCCCCGCACCGGCACCAAAAAAGGGCCGAAAAAAGAAAGGCGCGGCGTCAAAAACGGCGGCGGTGGTGGTCACCATCTCGCCGGCGGCAGCCGAGAGGGGTGAGACCTATGAGTCGGTGCTTACAAAAGCCCGACAGTCGGTCAACCCCTCGGAGATGGGTATTGCGAGGGTGACGTGCCGGCGGACCCAAACGGGGGCTCGAATTTTCGAGTTCCCGGGGGCTGACCGGGACCAGAAGGCCGACGCCTTCGCAAACAAAATGGCAGAGGCCGGAAAATGGCGCCGACGTGGCGAAGGTGACGCGGCCCGTCAGGACCTCGACCTTGGTGGTGTCGGAGTTGGACGACTCCGTCACCAAGGGCGAGGTAGCCGCTGCCGTCGCGGCGGCGGGCGGGTGCGGCATGGACGCCGTAAAGGCCGGAGAGATCCGGCCAGGAAATGGGGGGATGGGCCGGATTCGGCTGGTGTGCCCCACGGTCGCCGCTGGGGCCGTCCTTAAAAAGGGACGGCTGCTAATCGGCTTCAGTTCGGCCGTGGTCCGGGCGCTGGAGGCGCAGCCGATGCGCTGCTTCCGGTGCCTCGCGTTCGGACACGCCCGGCCGTACTGTCCATCGCCGGTGGACAGGTCGGAGCTGTGCTTCCGGTGTGGCCAGGCCGGCCATCGGCAGGCCACCTGCACCGGGAGCCCCCACTGCGCTGTTTGCGCAGCTAGTGGGAGGCCGAAGGGCCACGTAATGGGGGGGGCTAAATGCTGCCCTCCCGTCAAGAGGCCACCATGCGGCCTGCCCATACGGGTAACGGGGTCCCTCCGGTTGCCACTGACGGTGCGATGTCCAACTAATGCCTAGACACGGACATCGCACCATAATGCAGGTGAACCTCAACCACTGTCAGGCGGCACAGGACCTAATGGTCCAAGTGCTAGCCGAGTGGTCGGGGGACCTTGCCGTGGTCGCCGAGCCCTACTCGTACGCAGCCTCTTGGCTGCGGGACAGTAATGGCACGGTGGCCATCGTGCCGCGGCCCTCCACGGACTCCCCGCCCCTCTCGTTCATCGAGAGGGGCCATGGATACGTGGCCGCCGCGTGGGGGGATGCCGCCCTGGTGGGCGTTTACTTCCCCCCAAAGCGTCCGGTGGAGGAGTTCAGGAATTATCTCTTGACTCTTTCAGCGGCGCTTGCGCGAATTGGGAGGAGCAAGGTCGCGGTCTTGGGCGACCTAAACGCCAAGTCCACGACCTGGGGGAACTCGCGCGACTACCCGAACGGCCGCCTTCTGGAGGCCTGGGCGGCGTCGAGCGGGTTGGTGCTCCTCAACCGGGGGGCGGTGCGCACGTGCGTGCGCCACAATGGGAGCTCTGTGCCGGACGTCTCGTTCGCCACTGCAGCCCTGGCCGCGCTCGTGCGCCGGTGGGAGGTGGACGTGGTGGAGAACCTATCCGATCACAGATATGTGCGGATAGAGATCGCCACCGAACGTCCACCGGACGGGGGGGGGGCGGGAAGGAAGGAGGTCCTTCCCGCGGTGGGCCCTGACGCGGCTGGATCGCGTCGCGGCCACGGAGGCGGCCTTCGTTCAGGACTGGTTCGCTCCGCCGACCAGTCCAGACGTCGACGAGGCCGCCCTCCGACTGAGGGAGGCAATGACCGAGGTGTGCGACTCCAGCATGCCTCGGTCGCGACGGCCGCCGCCCAAGCGCGCGGTCTACTGGTGGTCGGCGGAGCTCGCCGGCCTCCGGGAAGACTGCGGCGCAAAAAGGAGGGCTTTCCAGCGGGCTCGCCGCCGCCGCCAGCGCGACGTCACCGAGGAGGACCGCCTCCATGCCTCCTACGTGGAGGCCCGGCGCGTCCTCAAGGTGGCGATCGTGGAGTCGAAGAAGGCGGCGCGGCTCGAAATGCTGGCGGGGTTGGACGACGACCCCTGGGGGAGGCCGTATCGGGCGGCGCGCAATAAGCTGCGTCCGATCGGCCCCCCCGTAGTCGAGGCCCTTCAGCCGGCGCTCCTGGAGGAGGTGGTCCGGGGTCTCTTCCCGGACCGCTCGCCGGACTTCGTCCCTCCCCGGATGGCCCCGCTCCCGCAGGTGGGCCCTCCGGCCGACGCCGGGATTCCCCTGGTGTCGGAGGCGGAGTTTTCCTCGGCGGCGTTTCGCCTCCGAGGGAAAAAGACGGCGCCGGGGCCAGATGGCGTGCCGGCACGGGTGGTGGCGATAGCCACCACCCAAATGGAGGGACGCTTTCGGGACCTCTTCGACAGCTGCTTTGCGTCGGGGAGGTTCCCGAAAGTGTGGAAGGAGGGGGTGCTGTGCCTCCTCCGAAAGGAGGGTCGGCCGGAGGATTCACCCTCCGGCTACCGGCCGGTCGTCCTTCTGGACGACGCGGCGAAGCTCCTTGAGAGCGTGATTGCGTCGCGCCTCAAGGAGCACCTGGGGGGGACCGGCCCCGACCTGTCCAATGCCCAGTACGGGTTTCGGGCGGGCCGGTCCACGGTGGATGCGCTTCAAGAATTGAAGCGCATCACCAAAGAGGGGGCGAGGCAGGGGGGAGGAGTGTTGGCGGTGTCGTTCGACATCGCCAATGCCTTTAACTCCATCCCCCACGCCACAATATTGGAGGCGCTCCGATACCACGGAGTGCCTCCATACCTGCGGGCCCTGCTGGCGGACTACCTCCAAGGACGGGAGGTATTGTTCGTCGGCAGGGACGGCCGCATGAGGCGGCGGCCGGTGGAGTCGGGTGTTCCGCAGGGGTCGGTCCTAGGACCACTCCTGTGGAACATCGGGTACGACTGGCTCCTCCGGGGCGTCCTCCCCGATGGCGTGGGTGTCATCTGCTATGCGGATGACACCCTCGTCACGGCGCGGGGGCGCAACTTTGGGGAGGCGGCCGCCCGGGCGTCGGAGGGGGGGGACCCTGGTCGCCCAACGTATTGGGCGGCTGGGGCTGGACGTGGCGCTGCCCAAGACCGAGGCCCTGTACTTCCACGGGCCTCGTGGGGAGGCGCCGCCTGACGCCCACGTAGAGGTGGCGGGGCGGCAAATTGTGGTGCAGGCCCAGATGAAGTATCTGGGCCTGATCCTGACGGGCCGGTGGAAGTTCGCGGAACACTTCCGCCGGCTTGCCCCGCGCCTCCTCAAGGCGGCGAGGGGCCTTAGTTGGCTCCTGCCCAACATCGGGGGGCCGGCTGCGGCATGCCGGCGATTATATGCCGGTGTGCTACGCAGCATGGCCCTGTACGGGGCGCCCATATGGGCGGATGACTTGGGGGTGGCCAACCGTACCCTCCTCCGTAAGCCACAACGCGCCATCGCTCAGCGAGTGGCGCGGGCTTACGGTACGGTTGCCCACGGCGCGGCCTGTGCCTTGGCGGGCACTCCGCCATGGTACTGGGAGGCCGAGGTGTTGTCCGCCGTCTACCACTGGACGGCGGATAAGCGGGCGCAGGGGGGAGCGCCCCGCACCAGAGGAGAGGGTCGCCGTCTGGCGGGGGGCCCGCGAGGACATGCTCCGCCGGTGGACGGCGGAGATGGCCAACGCGGAGTTCGGACGGTGGACCCTGGACGCCGTCGGTCCAGTCATCGAGGGCTGGATCGAGAGGGGGCATGGGTTCCTCACCTACCGGTTGACGCAGGTTTTGTCCGGGCATGGTAGCTTCGGGCATTTCCTGTGTCGTATACGGAGGGAGGAATCCACGGCGTGCCACCACTGTGGCGCGCCGGACGACACGGCGCGGCACACCCTGGCCGAATGTCCGGCTTGGGATGTGCAGCGCCGTCGCCTCCAGGCGTCCGTAGGCCCGGACCTCTCGCTGCCCGGCTTGGTGTACGCCATGCTGGGCTCCGGGGCGGTCTGGGTCGCGGTGGCCTCCTTCTGCGAGGACGTCATGTCGCAGAAGGAGGCTGCGGAGCGGGAGCGTGAGAACGATCCTCTCGCGCCCCCGCACCGCAGACGTCGAAGGGGCCGGACGAGGCGCGATCGCGACCAAGTCCAGCCTGGTGGTGGCCAGTGGGCGGGTGATATGGGGACACACCTGCCCGCATTGCACGGACCACCACCATCGACGGGTGGGAACGACCGGGCGCTCCCGGTCGCTCCCACAGGCCCCCCTTCACCGCGGGGGGGTCCGAACGGGCCCGTCGTGCAGTAGACGGGCCATCGCTGGTGGAGTTGTGGTGTAGGGCTTACGGCCGGTCCCATGACTCCACCTCAAAGGCGAAGACGGAGCGCCGCGGGGTTTTAGTGGGTAGTCCCCTGGGCGACATGTCAGTTGCTCAGGTGGGAGTCCCACACACGCCCCCCGCCGCCCTGGTGGGGGGTACGGTGCGTAAATGCATTTCCCCGCGAAAACAAAAAAAAAAAAAAAAAAAAAGATAGCTTTAACTGAGACGAATAATAAAGTTTCAATTTTTCAATGGTCAGATAACGGGTTGGGTTTTGAAATCGGTCGCCTGATTTAAGGGTTGTGGGGGGTTTGGGGGGGTGGGGAGGAGGGGTCTGAACCCCCTACAAGTAATTTTGGCTGCCGGAGTCGCGTCTAAATATTTTAAAAAAAAATTCAAAATTTCCTAAATACTAGCACAATTGCGTGAATCGGAACGCATTTAGCATCTTGGATGAATGATATTGTGGTTTTTCTACAATCTTAATTTTAAATACAATCGAGGTAATCAGATTGTATTTATTAAGTGTGTTTACATAATTCTTAGGTAATTAATAGCAATGTCTTACTCCGAGTTGACACAATCCGACATCAATGGGTTAGGTTAGTTAGGTTACTGTTTTTAAACTGCCAGAAAAAGGAGTCCCGCGAAGCGGGACTCCGTTGACTCATGATTGAAGCGAGTTTTTATACATATAAATTGGCTACTAAAGGTCGCGATATTGAGGGGTTTAAAAAAAAAAATTTTTTTTTGGCGCCCCCTTTTTTTTCCGGCAGCTGAAAATGGTCAGGAGGGGTTCAGACCCCTCCCCCCCACCCCCCCCCAACCCCCCAAAACCCCTAAATCAGGCGACCGATTTCAAAACTTTAACCCAGATAACCCTCTGCTAGCTATCCTAATGATATTTGTGCAAGAAAGAGACATTCTTATATATTTTACAGTTGTTAGAAAAGGACTGTAAACTTTCAACGCATTGACAGCGGGTGTCCCAATTGACAAAAAATTTTGGTATGACATCAAGACTTGCCGTCAACGATAATACATAGATATACCGAAAACTAGATGGAGCCCACCGAAAAAAAATACAAATAAAAGTTACAAATACAATATATTTTAACATGTGTCTGTAAACTTTAAGAAAGTATTTCTATCTTATTATATTGATTGCTAAGAATATTTTTGATGCTTTTTTAAAAGATCGATTTCGTATTTCATATACACAGAGATACTTTATGTTACTGTATGTCTTAATAACTACTTAGTATTTTAATATAATTCTCAAAAAATCCTCATTTTGATATAGCGTATCTTTAGCAGTGTGTTATTTGTGACACGCACACATCAAAGGTATTACTCCATCTAGAAATGTATACATCTGTGATGTCAACAATAGCTTACTGCACAGATATTCAAAATTAAACCTCTTGTTATATATGTTACAGCCAAAGTAATAAATCTGGATATTATATATACTGTCTAGCCATTATATATAATGTCTACTCATTTTAGATAAAGTGATAATTGACACAAAATTAATCACATTAACTGGCTATTATATATAATATCTTCGAAGACTTGGATAATGTAATAAAACAAGTAGATATTCGTTTGTGTTACGGCAAAAACCCGAAGCGCAGCTGCACCTAGTTTTAGCCGGTTAGAAACATCAATAGGTTAGGTTAGTTAGGTTACTTTTTTGATACCGCCCAAAAAAAGGAGTCCCGCGCAGCGGGACTCCGTCGACTTATGATTGAAGCCAGTTTTTATACATGTTACGGCTAGTACCCGAAGTGCGGTTACACCTAGTTTTAGCCGGTTAGTAGACTTTTTTATATGGAAAACTGTAACAAAAATTATATTCCTATAGATATAAAAACTGGCTTCAATCATGAGTCGACGGAGTCCCGCTACGCGGGACTCCTTTTTTTGGGCGGTATCAAAAAAGTAACCTAACTAACCTAACCTATTGATATTCTAACCGGCTAAAATTAGGTGTAGCCGCACTTCAGGTATTAGCCGTAAAACAAGTCGGCTAGGTCATATTATTACTTTGGCTAACTTTGACACGCTATTATGAATAATGTCCAGATAAAGTGATTAATTTATTACATTGTCTAGTCAATTTGGCTATTATAAATAATTACCAGTCATTATGTATAATATCCATTTAATCACTATGACTGTAACATATATATTTTTGTCCCGTTTTGATAATTAAGTATACATTATTGTCTTCAAATAAAGTAAAATATCCATGGTTTTACAAAAAATAAGCAAAACACAAATAAATTATCCTATATTTACATACGCATGATGACAGAAACGTCAAATAATCTGTTAGATAACTGCTTAACTGAGGCATAAAGAGGCAGCTAAGTTTATCCGCCAGTTATCGAGTTTAACCACGGAACAGAGAAGTAGATGGAAGTGTGAAGTAGGCGGGGCACGCGTTCCACTAGTAAGCGGAGGCTCGCAAACCTATACCTCAGTCGTGCCTGTCTTATTGTCGTGTTCGGTTGTGTTTTGCTGTGATCGTATTGCGTTTTCTTAATCTAATATCGACTTTATTTTTAAAGCAGTAAAGTTCAATTCATTTTTGTTCTAATTCTAATGTAACATAAAACATAACAATTGTAAACATGAACTTTATTTGCCAAGAAATAAAGTTCAACTTACATTGTTAAATGTAGGAACGCCACATATTATTAAAAAGTTGAATTTTGTGTGAGTCAGAATGGCGGGTGTACCTTAACAGATTCGAGCGAGTTATATGTAAAACTTTAGTAGGTACCTAAGATGTACTATTTGGTACCAATTAAAGAAATTGGTGTACCTCCTTAAAAGCAGAGATATAACCAAATGCGAGTACCATTTATAGTAAACCCAGAACTGGAGATACACCCGCCATTCTTACAGTCAATGTGGCGGGTGTACTCGCATTTGGTTATATCTCTGCTCTTAAGGAGGTACACCAATTTCTTTGATGGGTACCAAATAGTACATTATAGGTACTAAGTTTGACATATTTCCCGTTCAAATCTGTTAAGGTACACCCGCCATTCTGACTCTCACAGAATTTTTTATATGTCAACGCGTACGTGAAGTAAGTTGCGGAAGGTCGTAAATACATTATGGGTTTTAGTAAAGTAAACTCTATTCATCACTGACTAGGTGTGTTTTTGCTTAGCAGCATTTAGAAATAAGGTCATTCCGGTACTAAGGATATGCGACCAATAAAAACATTTGTTTACATGTAGTGACTATATTTATTATCAGTTCCATGTGTGAGTTTTGGCGACAGCGGTTCCGCTAGTAAGTTTGTCGTATAGCATTTCCATCTACTTCTCTGTTCCGTGAGTTTAACCATAGATTTATTATCTTCGCTCTCGCTCTTTCTAGATGGAGCACTGGTACTCGTAAAATGCGGCAAAACATAAGTGTGCTGAATTCAGCATACTCGAACCTACCCGAGCTTGTGTCAACTTTTATGCAGGGGCGTAGCCGCCGTATCAATTTTTTGGGGCCCCCGAGCTACAGGGGCCATAAAATAGTGAAAACTTAAAAAGAATGTATTTTTTTAAACCTACACATTGAATATAGCTTACTTTATTCTTTTTTTTGACGGTGTTAAAAAAGTATAATATTTTTTACAAGATATGGTCTAGATATAGGACTAGTGGCTGCTCGCGACTCCGTTCGCATAGAAGTCGGTTTCCCGTGGGAATGCGAAGTTTTCCCGCGGTCAAAAAGTTCCCTTAATTCTTGTATACATATATTTTTGGTATCTAGAACCATTTTCGCAGCGCATGCAAGGAAGCCCTCAAGGATGAATAATTTTCCCCGTTTTTTTTCACATTTTCCATTATTTCTTCGCTCCTAATAGTTGCAGCGTGATGCCTGCCTCGATAAATGGGTTATTCAATACAAAAATAATTTTTAAATTCGAACCAGTAGTTCCTGAGATTAGAGCGTTCAAACAAACAAACAAACAAACAAACTCTTCAGGGGCCCGATTCCGTAACTTTTTTAACGATGCAACACGGTCGATATCGACCAATACGTGTGACGTTTTTGCAATTTTCGTATTCTGTAACACGCCCACACGCTGCATCGAGCCACACGTTCGTTTTCTTATTTTGGTATTCTGTAAGTACACGTCACTGGGACATAGCCATTTTCGCGAACTATTGGACATGACTCCCCGACTTTAAGTCGTCACTTTTGAGTTACGTCGCAAGGTATATGGCCTATAAACAAAGCTTTTCAAACTATTAGTCGATTACGGTAATGCGAAAATGTAATATCTATATAATTATGATCGTTTATTTCAAATATAAAGTTTCATTACTCAAAAATTACGTTTTAACATATTTTTCCCACAAATTTTTAATGTTCTATTTGTAATATTGATATTGAGAAATAATGAATGGTTGAATGAACACTCCATCTAAGCGAAGCGTTTTATGGAGTTGCTGGCAAGCCATACGCACGTAACGTGTGGCTTACAGAATACCTACAAATTGTCCTCACAGGAACCACTGGTATGCCACACGCACGTCACCACATGCAACGTTAAAATTTACGGAATTGGGCCCCTGCTTTATTATATTAGTATAGATTTCTCGTTTGGAAATGCATAGTAAGATCAAAGAGGATAGTCTGAAAGAGGATATACTCGTATATAAATAAGTATATTTTGATGAAACTAGTAATAAGCTACTTTAATAAACGAAAACTGGTTCTAAAAGTCACTATTTATTATAACATCCAAAACCCTTAGAAACGTGTATAGTAAAACCCATAAATGAATAAGCAAAAAGAAAAATATTCTTTATGTTTAAATATTTTTTTATAGGGCCCTTAAAAATATTGTTACTCCTACGCCCCTGTTTTTATATGACATAATATTTGACATTAACCCTTAACCACCTAGCACCTATTTTTGTCCTGTTACCACCACCGTGCGGTCGCAAAGACCGCTAATAGATAATTGCGTTGATTTTAGGATTTCAATTAACAAATTAAAGTTCCGTAACAATTCATGAAACTTTATACGCCAATGCTTCGTTTTAGCACCAAATATTTGCTATTAAATTATAAATGTCTTTAGGAACTGAAAAAAAATATATAGCAATTGTTTCGTATTTTTGTAAGTTTTTAACATAAAAAGTAGTAAAAAATAACCATCATTTTTTTTATTAAAATTATATTTGAATTTTATAAAACATTACGGTCTCTGAGACCGTAGGTAGGTGGTTGATGGTTAAAAAATAATCAATTTTAAGAGTAGTTACTAAAATATAACAGCTTGCAAGAAATGTCAGGGGTCATATATAGATGGCGTTTCAAAACGTTTGAAACATTTATTTTTTATTGCCAAAATGATTGAAAAACGACAAAAAGACAGATGTGTAGTTTCCGTTTATTCGAGCTTGAATTTTTTTACGTATTATTTTGTTGCTCAGCGAGGATGATGAGTAAATAAAAGGTTTGGACTTAAGCGACATCTTGGTTTGTTCCTAGTACTAAGTCAGAAAACATGGCATGGTTTGGTCGGAAGCTTTTCGAACAGTTATGTACTATTTGACACACGAGTTGGCACGAAAATAAAAAAACTGCCGCAAGATCAAAGCTATTGTTTACAGGCAGTGCTCCATCTAGTAAGAGCGAGAGCGAAGATAATAAATCTATAAGTTTAACCTTCTGTTAGAGCTTATCCGCTAATTGAAAAATTCACAATCTTGCTATCCATAGAATAAGTATATTGAAAAATCGGCCCTAAGTATATAATTAATTTTCTATCCATTCTCGTTTATTTATTTTACAACCTTTATTTAGAAATATCATTAAACGTATAAATAAATACAATTTCACCAGACCTAGTTAATATAAATTCAACTACCAACACTTGTGAAAACATTTAGAATATAACTCATTCACACATCGACTGAGCAAATGCACTGAAACATTATTTTGAAGTTTATGCTATTTGTGCTCGGTTTGGTATTTTCGTTATGTTATTATAACTATTTGGGTTTCAGTTTGTTTGTAAGTGGTAGATTCTAGCTGTAGGCTCTGTCTGCAGCGATAACTGGGCTGACTCGACCGGTGAAATACCACCGTCGCACAGAAAACCGACGTGAAGTAGGGACGATGTTCCTGCGTTTCGTTCGGTGAGTGCGGTATCCGGTGCCCAATATCTCGGCGGCCAGCAACGAACCCTCAATGCATATGTAATTGTGGGTGTATATGTTACGGCTAAAACCCGAAGCGCGTTCTTCTTCTTTAACAGATTGACAAAACACCACACTGCGCCTCGTTCATAGAATTTTCGTAAGAAACACATTGTCGGTTGCACATAAAACAGTGAAAACGTCCTATTTATTTATAGAGTCACCGCAAAGTTTGTATTATATCTTTACGATTATTTTTATGTAGTCTGAAACGACTTGCGAGCAGTATTTACTCTCTGGCGGTAGTTCTAAAACAATAAATGATGTGACAACATGCGTCATGAAGGGTAAAGGTGGGTGAAACGATGTCAGACTTCGTTGTAGGTCTAACATACATCCCCAATATTAAAAAACAGATTTATAGGAAAACATATATTATTTAACATAATAAAATACTCTCCTCTTAAATACCTTTGCATTATCCATAGCCATCTTATCCAAGTTTTACAGAATATTAAGTTAAAAACTCCTTTTCATTTAAACTCAACGTGAAGAACTGACAGTCGCATTCAGCCGCCATCACCTTCTGTCAATCTAAGTGACCACGATTAGGATGACACCTTTTTCCTTTTTCCGCCAGTTTTTTCTCTCGGTCTACTACTGCCATTGCTGATGTATGTAGAGGCGTCCCGTGACATCTTTTTTTTTATTTTTGATTTTATGCTTTTGACAATGTGTAAAAGATTAGTTTTAATACTTTTAATCCTACATACTTACAATAAAGTAATTTCATTTCAACGAGTGATGTAATTTTTAACCGACTTCCAAAAACGGAGGAGGTTCTCAATTCGGCCGGTATGTGTTTTTTTTAACAATATTATTATCATAAAATCACTGTTTCTAACACCAATAACTTTCGAATTTATCATATTAGAAACACACTGTTGCCCGCAGCTTCGCTATCACAATAAAAAAAATTCGCCTAATTTTAAAGTCGGTTAAAACGAAACCCAAGTTACCTACCTACTCCTTATTATAGCTGTCCGTCAGTAAAAGTCCCGTCAAAATCGGTCCAGCCGTTCCAGAGATTGGCCAGTAATTTTATGTTAGGTATTCATAGACTATACTTGTAGATATAACGGAACGGGTGTAAAAAAACCACTTCTAAAGCCTGAAACCATCAATTCTCGAGCCTCAATAGTAACTAAATTCACTAACAGTACTTATACCCAGAAAACTCAATTTAAAAAGTTGTTAAGGATTGAAAAGTCATATTCGCGGCTTGAAATCATCGCTCACATATGAACTGATGGTTCAGGTGCGATGATTTACACTGCAAATTAAATTAAAACACTATTAATTTGTAATGATAAAAAAAAATATGGTAAACATTTTTTTTGCTCTAATCGTAACCAGTACTCCTGTTTTTTATTACTGGAGGACCAGCAATGCCCAGTTTTTGTTTTCGGAAGCAGTCTTTTTACAGCACGTATGAAAGAGAATACTTATTACCGGGTGAAAATTAGTCAATACATAAATCAGAAATGGGAAGAATAGGTAGTTATTTATTTTTATAGCATATATTTTTGGGTCGATGACTTTTCGGACCCAAAAAACTCGGACAGGTTGGCCAAATTATAGAGTAGGTACTAGTGGCCGCCCGCGACTCCGTTCGCGTGGAAGTCGGTTTCCCGTGGGAATGAGAAGTTTTCCCGCGGTAAAAAGTACCCTATGTCCTTTCCCAAGTTCAATTCTTTCTTCATACCGAATTCCATCAAAATCGGTTCAGTGGTTAAGGCGTGAAAGCGTAACAGATAGACAGACAGACAGACAGACAGAGTTACTTTCGCATTTATAATATTAGTAGGGATAGGAGTCCGAGTTTTCTGTTTCCGAAAGTCATCGACCCATATTTTTCTCGTTACAGCGGTATTTAGCAATCGGTCACAGTGTAGGTCAAATGCTTTGGTTAATATTGGTTATTTTTAGTTCTAACAAAGTTTACCACGGTGTTTATTAGATTTAACGTTTGTCCATACCAATAAAATAAAAAGGTTAGATTTGTTTGATGTTACCAATAAACATCTATACTACTGAACTGATAAAAATAAACATTTTAAATTAGTATTTTGGTTATGTGTAAAAACTCTATAATAAAGCTACTTTATCCTACTAATATTATAAACGTGAAAGTTTTGAATGTGTATGGATTTTTGTTACTCCTTCACGTAAAAAATAGTCCAGAAGCACGGATTTGGATGAAACTTTGCAGTAATATAGGTTTTACATCAGAATAACACATAGGGTAGATACTTTTTACCGCGGGAAAACTTTTCATTTCTACGGGAAACCGACTTCCACGGGAACGGAGTCGCGGGCAGCTACTAGTAAGAAATAAAGTATTAAGTTAATGTGTAATTTCAGTATGTTTTCAGTCTAAAATAACGGTATTTTTTAAAGAACTTGGACTATTTTTGACGCCTTTGCCCGCTTTGCTTTTCGATTTACTTCATTAACTTTAAGGGAACTAATATAAAATATTAACAAAAGAAAGTCGATTTCACTAGCCTAGGCCAACAATTATTCTATGTCATTTTGAGTCAACGGAAAATGTTTTGTAAACGTCGTGAAATTTGAAATAAATCATCCATTAACGATCGGCAGGAGCAAACAAGTTTGGTATTTTAAAAGCTCATTATTGAAAGAATTTCTGGATTTTAGTGCGAGACTTGATAGAAGCCATATGTTAAATTGTTGATGATGTGTATTGTACTTATAATATTTATGGTTTAATTTAAATATTAAAAGGGAGTAGTACCTACCTAGTGATATTTTGTGCATAGAAAATAGTGATTTCGTCTGTCCCGCTTTTTTTATTTTTATTTGCATCTCCATTCATAATACCTAGTATCAATAATATTTATGAATAACAAAACTTTGTTAATTTTATTATTATTTAACGCCAGCTTGCTAACAAAAATATAATGTTATGAGTCAAATTATAGCACCTCTTAGCAACTTGCTTGGCAATGAGGCATTTACTTTAAAGTATACGACAGTTTACTTTGGTTTTTTATTATCAGTTCAAGAAATAAATATTCACCAATCTGAGAATCTATCTACTATTAAAATCATAATATCGAAATATTCACACCGGTTTGTCCTGAAGCTAATAAAATTTATAATCTATTAATATCCACCGTCTTGCAATCCCGCCATTTTCTCCAGTCATCTGGAACCCGCCAATCTGTATTGACAGATCGACGTTCCCGCGCATTCGCTCTTTTTGTTTTTTTTTCTGCAGTGGTTGTTGGAAAATTAGCTCTTATTCCAAATGGCGAATATTAAATTAAAACTTTCTACAGTAATACTGTTTATTGTATTCAGTGATATAGCTAAAGGGAAGCTGACGGAAAATAAGACTAATGTTAATTTGCCGGAGTCTAAGGTTTTACATAAGGTAAGTAAAATATCGATTACTTAATTAAGCAATTAAAAAAATCAATATTAGACTTTTTTAGGGCAAACAATTAAATAAGTATTTGAAAAGATACAAACTATTTATTTGTTAGATTCTTAGCTTACCACAAAGTTTTACGAAAAAAAAACGCTTCAATGCATTTTAAATAGCAAAAAATAAAATTGATATTAAATAAGCTATACAAAATATGATTTTATCGTATGTTTATTGCCAAATATTTCTTAAACCAAATTAATATTTTTTCAACTTATTTAATTTTAAAATACCTACTGATTGGTTAATAATCGATTTTATGTAGATTTTGCTAGTACATGTAAAAGTTTTCTGTTTCCAATTATTGGTTAAATCAAATTAGCCATATACCGAAATAAATACTCTTGAAAATAAATAAATGTCTCAATATCTACTTATTACTATTTAATCGGTTTAGACCCTAACAAAGGAAGGAATCTAGATAATCTTCAGCAAGTAACATCATATTCAACCGAAAACACGTCTCTGTATTATTTCAGTTCCCGAGTAGGTGTGTTTATAATTATTCCACTCATAAAATTGTCTAACTTTTCTAATTTACGACGCCATTTTTTGATGCGAAAGAAAATTTCTGTTTCGTTCGAGAAAACAACGAAAATAAGAGTTTCAATGTCGCGTTTTTTAATACCGATGATAGATTTAAGTGTCAGCTGCTGTATTTTTTATTGGCTGAATCTTGTGAATATTTTTTCAATAAAATGTTATGGCGTGATCCCACGGTACGCCATTGCGTCGGGGCTTGTAGTCGTATTTTGAAACTGGTATTTAATCTGTTATAAAAGCATTTTTTTACAATTCAAACCATTTTATTTTGAAATAACCAAAACTGAAAATAGAAAGCCATAAATTCACTGGTTTTAACAATGATTATCTGCTTGTCATTTTGGTACTATAATACGGAGTTTAAAAGATCTGCTTCCAAAAACAAAAACTGGGCATTGCTGGAGGGAAAACAAATTTTTGTAAGATTGAAAAAAAAAAAAAATTTATTCGTAATTTTCCAAAATTGCATTTCTATCAGATTTTGCGATGATTTCAATTTAACTAGGGTTTTAATTTAATTTTCATGGTAAATAATCGCACCTGTAACGACAGTTGATGTGTGAGCGATGATTTCAAACGGCGAATATGACTTTTCAATCCTTAATAACTTTTTGAGTTTTCTGGGTAGGTATGCTGTTAGTGAATTTATTTACTATTGAAGCTCAAGAATACGTGGTTTCAGGCTTCGGAAGTGGTCTTTTACACCCGTTATTAAAAGAAGTCAACGTAAACATTTTTAAGTTCTCATTTGTAGTTAGCTTAGCTAGAAAACTCCCTAACAATTCGGGCTTTACAAACAACTTATTTGCACATTTGTAAATTCGGCATGTTTTTGTTTTTTTATAACAAGATAAATAAATAACACAGGAGGTAGATAAAAGTTTATTCTCCAGTCGCGCTTTTAAAACATCGCCGGCTATTGTAAAACTAACATAATTGATCAAACCCTTTGATCTAATGGTACACAGCTTTTGTTCAACAGAAGGTAAATCTTTAATATTAATTTGTTTTTTTTGTTAGATCTAACGTCGATTTTATAAAAAGAAATGACATTTGTCGTAAGCTAATTTTATTTGGTATTACATAAACATATGGCGTTTAAAATTATGAAAACTAAGTACCTAAAACATATTTGTTAAGAGGGATGTGTGATGTGTGTATTCGTTCAGAAATAAGGGAGTCCGTATTCTTCTTTTTCGTATTTTTTTTAACAATACTGTCACCTGCCAATGTCAAAAATCAAAACAAAGAATAGAAAAGCCTTCTTATACATTGCAAGTAGGTATGATATTTTTAAAACGAACCTACTAGTGACCTGCCTAGGCTTGGCAAAGGTAGGCATAAATTTGGCCGCCTTGCTCACGAAACACTGAGTTTTGGCTAACTTAAAAATCCATTTTTGAATGTTCTATTTAAAAAAAATGTATGTGTTAAATACCTAGAGGATGGCGAAAACCACATTAAAATCGGTTCAGTGGTTAAGGAGGAGTTAAGGGACAGACATCAAAACAGACAATATTAGCGATTTGGATTTATACTATGTAATGATGATGATAATGATAATGATGATGATAATCTAAATGATAATTATGATAAATAGATTTTGTTTAAATGTAAAATACAGTTCAAATTAAATGTGTAGCCAAAATTTCGTAAAACCTATTTTAATCTATTAAATGCATAAAGGCGTTACTATCATTAAATGCATAGTGCTTCAAAATTAGATTTTTATATAAGCACCATGTTACCAATCCCATATTAAGTATAATATAATATATTTACAAAGAGTCACAGCAAAACTTCATTACATAGTATAAATCCAAGTCGCTAATTCTGTCTGTTTGTATGTTTGGCCTCTAACTCCTTCTAAAGTACGTTACGGATTTAAATGCGGTTTTACTCCATATTTTAGGGTATTTATTAATTTAAATTTGTAAATAAAGAACGTTTAAAAACAGTTTTTTAAAGTTATCAAAAATGCAATGGTTTGCGAGCAAGTTGACAAAATTACACCATTGCGAAGCGTGGGCGGGTCGCTCGTGTGTAATAAAGGACGCTTTAGGCGTTATTCCTTTTTTGTTTCAAAATCCCGAACTCTAAACCCTAAAGTTAAAAATCTCACATAACAAAACTCTTTCAACGTATTAAAATACTGTTAAAAAACCACCAGACGTCTCTACGTCTATCGGAAGCGAGTCATAATTTTAAACTATGACGAATTCAGTTCAAACACCTACCACATCTTTGAAGTTCATCTAAACTGTAAATAATTATCTCCAAGTATCATTGTAAGGTATAAAAAATAATATTTATGATCTGTCAACTACGTGTGAATATAATCTTGGCAAAGATGCTAGTTTCACGGTATATTTCATGATTTTGTACTAGAATATCTGTTGCTATTATCTCAGTTTTGATATTTTGTAAGCATTATTTAATACGGTTGTCTTGTCTAATTCGTTACATTAGGTCAAGGCAATGTTTTAGCTATAATCGTTTTAATATCAGGCAACACGGCCTCCATTCTATATACTAAATTCGACACTATTACAAGCCTTATTTTTTGAGAAGCTAGCAAATGAGCAAGCGGGTCACGTGGTGTAAGTGATCACCGCCGCCCATCTACACACACAGTCATAGCAAAGTCAATATTTTACTATGTATTGACTTAAGCGTTTATTTCCATCAAGATATCAGGCCTCGCTTAGAAAGTCACAGTGGCCTCGATTCTGAAAAAACTCTCTAAACTAAACTAAAACTATCGCCGTCACGTACTCATTAATAGAATAGAACAGAGACAGGTAATCATTTTAGTCCTGTCAAACTAAAATGTACGTGCATTATGACACAGCGAAGGCATTTTAGGCTAGTCCTCAGCGTGTTTCGTTCAATTTTACAATGATGTGGATTAATGTAGTGAGAAAGTGACAGCGATATTTTTAATTTAATTTAAGAGAGTGTTTTCGGAATCGGGGCCACACTGTTAAGGCGGAAAATTTTGCCTGTAAAATTATATACCTACTTAAAAAAACAACTCTCACGCTTTCGCTTATCAGAATACGTAAATGTGTGTGGTAGATCTATAGAGATATGGTCTGTCATTTGTAAGCAGAATATCAAATATGTCAATTTTATGTAATTATGATAGATTGACGTTCGTAAATTGTTTTAACAATATTGATTGTATTTGAAAACACCTGAGAAAAGAATGAGTAAACGTTAAAGTAGACTACATTGTAGACTAAACAAATTAGCTAAAAGCTAGGGTTAAAAACATCTTTTATCTATACTAATATTATAAAGCTGAAGAGTTTGTTTGTTTGTTTGTTTGTTTGTTTGAACGCGCTAATCTCAGGAACTACTGGTTCAAATTTAAACATTATTTTTGTGTTGAGTAGACCATTTATCGAGGCAGGCTTTAGGCTATATAACATCACGCTGCAACTATTAGGAGCGAAGAAATAATAGAAAATATGAAAAAAACGGGGAAAATTATTCATCCTTGAGGGCTTCCGTTGCGTGCACTGCGAAAACGGTTCTAGATACCAAAAATATATGTATGAAAGAATTAAGGGAACTTTTTACCGCGGGAAAACTTCGCATTCCCACGGGAAACCGACTTCTACGCGAACGGAGTCGCGAGCGGCCACTAGTTATTACATATGTAGTCCAGTTAAACAAAATCTTTATCTTATAAGTAAATCTTATTTTCTCATTTTATTCACAGATTTATTTAATACATTGTTATAAAGAGTTTCTACGATGTTATTAAAATTTTGTTACGTGCATTTAGAGGGCTGTGGAGCGACATTCAAAAGAAAACGAACACTTGTTTTCCCCATCTATGTTCCTAGAGCTGAATAGATCTTTATGATTTTTCTTTTTACATTTTTATTTTTAAATTACATTAAAATATGCGATATATTACGCCAACTTAGTTCCTTTGGGATAGTGGTAATGTTTCATCAATATTTTTTTTTTTTTTACTTTTCATAAATTTAAGCGTTGACATTTCTAATGAGCCTTGTGTATTTCAATTAATACAATCGAGATTTCAGAGCTTACCTAATTTTTTGACACATATCACTCAGGGTTGCCATAAAAAATTCCGACCCTGTTTTTTTTTATTTTAACCGCGTAAGCACTTGCCTTGCGATATATTTGAAAAGGTAAACATTGCAACTGTTTTACGATGTTATGCACTTCACATTCAGATTGTTTTCATTACATTTTCACGCCATTGAGATTATGACGCACTTCCATAAATAAATCTGTTGGTGCATATGAGATTAATTATTTCCTGCATTGATTTTCAGAGTGTGGCTATTGATTTATATTTCAATTGCGAATATCTTCAGGATTCTGGAGTGCAGCACATTGTATCTTTATCAATATTAATCTTATTTATATAAGGCATCATTTGGTTTATATAGTTTTTCATTTTAAAATTAAGATAAATAGAATTATTAAAAGCTATTAACAACCTTTTTTCAGAATATTTTGTCTGGAGACAACTAAATAGGCTAAGAATTCAATAATTTTCAATCATTTAGTAATTTTCCGCATATTTTAATTTGTTTAAAAGATGTGTTATGTTCTTAATGACCAGTTGGTTTTTGTTTCATGGAAGATCTTTAGTTTAGTTCTTTTCGTTTAAACGATTATTCAAGACTACTTTAAGCTAGATTTAAAAAGTGGTGCATAATAATACAGATCAGAGAAATAAAATATTACCTTCTCAAGTAGGTATATTTTAAATATGTAGGTAACTGCGCTTCCAATACCTTATTACTAATTAGGTAATGCATCAACATACTGACTTCCTACTACTAAATCAATTTCTAAATATCCATTTCCCACCTCTTGACGATCAATTATATTTGCCACAAATAATATTACAAGTCATCTTTGCATTCACCAGACGATAAAGTCAATATATCCAGCTCGCTGGCAGCCCGCCAAACAGTTGGATATTACTTTTTAATAAATACTACTAGCAGGGCTGCCAGATGTAAAAAAAGATAAAAACTTTTTTCAACATCGTCGCTATTGGCACAATGGCTCATCTTAAAAATGCTAAAGTTTTCGTTGGGCATAATTCGAAAACGAACAATATACACTGTTAAAAAAAAATTAATACCAATGTTGACAGTACATCCTAAAGCATTTTCAAAATATCCCACTCTATAAAAAAGTTCCAAGCGAAAAAAAATACATTAATTACGTACGTACAGTATAGTTAAATATATTTTTTTCGTATGGCAACCACAACAATAATTAAACGTTGTTGAGGAAACATGTGCATGCTAAAACGACGTAATAAAATAATTTAACATCTTATTTAGTTGAAATATGTATGACGCAGAGTTAATCTTCATATCTCTTATATCTTAAACATAAAGAAATGTACGTTATAAGTTTTATTTATTTTACATCCAAAATATGGTGAAAATTCGTTTATTGGATTTTTAGATGACACACAGTAAAAAAATGAAATAAAACATTTATTTCTGAGGTAATACTAAGTCATGTTTTTTACAATAAATAACAAATACCTACATAGGTACGCGTTACTGAAATAAGGTTTTAAGTCATCCTTCAAATCCTTCTATGTATGGATGTTTATTTCTCTTTCACGTAAAAACTACCGTACGGATTTGAATGAAACTTTACAGTGATATAGTTTATACATCAGAAAAACACATAGGGTACTTTTTACCACGGGAAAACATCTCATTCCCACGGGAAACCGACTTCCACGCGAACGGAGTCGCGGGCGGCCACTAGTACTATAATTAAAAGTCGCGTCACTGCAGTTCCCTCTTAAATTACCAACACATGACGCATTTTTGTTAATTGCGCGGTAATTTTGACAGATTGACGTTCGTAAATTGTTTTTACAATATTGATTGTATTTGAAAACACCTGAGAAAAAGATAAGTAAACGTTACAGTAGAGACGTAGACTAAACAAATTAGCTAAAAGCTGAGGTTAAAAACATCTTTTGTTATTACGTTTGCCTGTAAAAACTTCAATTTACTTTTCTAATGAAATGAGGTAGACCTAAGTTGGTAGGTACCTACTTCAATGCATCTACACCATTTTTTTGAGTTATTTTATACTAGTGGCTGCCCGCGACTCAGTTCGCGTGGAAGTCGGTTTCCCGTGGCAATGAGTAGTTTTCTTGCGGTGAAATGTAGGTATCCTATGTGTTATTCTGATGTTTAACCTATATTACTGTAAAGTTTCATCCAAATCCGTTCAGTGGTTTTTACGTGAAAGAGTAACAAACATCCATACATACCTACTCACAAACTTTCACGTTTATAATATTAGTAGGAAGATATTTTTAAATTAATTCATGCTTTCCATTAAAGGCTTCAATCAACTATCTACAAGGTTAGTTCTATCTTCGCGACCAATTAAAAACAGTTTAGTAGTTTCAATACAAAATTATAGAAAGTAAATATACCACAGAATAGTAAACAAGATATTAGGCACCGCGAATGAATCGTTTGCGGTTTCGGAAGTGTTCAAAATCCATCTGTGTTTTACACAGACTGCCCGGCACTATTTGTGAATGTTCGTTAGCAAAAATCTTTCCACGCACTGATTTCAGTTGCGATTTTCATTAGATTTTTGGGGAATATCTTTAGACCCTGATAAGCTTGCAATAAAAAAGCTGAGTTGAATTATTATTATAAACTCCTTTAAAGATTTCTATATCTCGTGGTTTCTAAGGGGCATTCAAAATTAAAAGAGTGCTGAGAGTTTTTTCATCGGCATTTATTTTTCCTTGGTCTATCGATTTTTTAAAGCCGAAGTAATTTGATACCTCTCTTTTATCTTTTGTTAACTCAGAAACTAATCATACTTATAGTTAGTTCTAAACATGAAGTTCATATAGATTTGTAATACAATCACGTATGCATCATTTTATTATAAAAATAATCTTCAAGTGGTATATTTCTATACATCTCGCCCACTATCGCGTAATTTCGTCTTGAAGTATGAGTCACGCGTGCGATCAAGTTTACTCTTTTGTGTTATTATTTTCTACTAGTGGCCGTATATAAACATGAAAGTTTGTGAGTATGTATGGATGTTTGTTACTCTTTCACGTAAAAACTACTGGACGGATTTGGTTGAAACTTTACAGTAATATAGGTTATATACATCAGAATAACACATAAGTAGGGTACTTTTTACCGCGGGAAAACTTCTCATTCCCACGAGAAACCGACTTCCACGCGGACGGAGTCGCGGGTGACCACTCGTTTTTCTATTGATTATAGATATTGAAATACGATCATAAATAATGTACTTCAAATAAATCAAAACATTATAAACTTCTTTCAGCATAAACTCATTTTCCACGGTAAAAAGTACTCCATGTGAGGAAAAGTTAGGAATATCACGAAATAAGTAGGTAGGTATTTACTGGACTTTACATTAGAAAAAACTGGAAAGACGTCAACTAGGTGATGTCCGTCTACGCAGTTACCGATAACCGAATTTATTTTCATCTAACAATGGGCAGATTTATCATGCAAGAAAAGCTAGGTGCCTCGGTATGATAGGCATCAATTCTATTATAAGATGCATTGATCTAATTGATTTTCCGTGATCAAAGGGGAATATGTTTACAGGATAGCCTATTGTGTTTGTTTTTCACTGATCTTCATAATTACGACTTCCTGATAGGTTTCCTACCTATGTTTATAGATTGGCTTACCTCTAATTTTATCTGTGCTAAATATAACCATACAAAAAGTGTAGTAGAAATTTTCACAAGCTTTGTAATCTTCTACCTTACAAGCTTTAAATGCGGTTTTGCCGGCAACTGAATATTTCTTTCTGTTTTTTTTAATGATAAGCTAGCAAACGAGCTAGCGGGTCACCTGATGGTAAGTGATCACCGCCGCCCATGACTCCCCGCAACACTGTGGGTGTTGGGGGTGTGTTGCTGTGCCTTTGAGAAAATTGGGCACCGGATACCGCACTCACCGAACGAAACCCAGGAACATCGTCCCTACTTCACTATGGTTTTCTGTGCGACGGTGGTATTTCACCGGTCGAGTCAGCCCAGTAATCGCTGCAGACAGAGCCTACAGCTAGACTCTACCACTCCAGAAAAGTGTGTTCGGTGGGAAAGGAATACTTTTTCGCGGTAAAAAGTACACCATGTGTTATTCCAGATCAAGATTTAACCTTCTCGGCCGAGCCCCCTAAGTCAAGTGGCAGTTGAAATTTGCGATAGCGAGTGAATAGAATAAAAATGTAAGAAACTTTCATTTTTGACAAGCTTGCAATTTGACAGCTTCATACATTCAAATTCTTTTCACTCGCTATCGCAAATTTTTACTGCCACTTGACTTGGGGGGCAGTCGTTTTAGCGAGGAACAATAAAAACATATTTACAAACTTTCGCAGTTATCAATTAAGTGAGATTAATTTTACGATTAGTTACCTATTAGCTAGGTAGCATTTTTTGTGCACAAACATTCTAAAGCCATCTAAAATACCTTTCGCGTGGAAAACCACATAGTATCACTTTGTTTAATACATAAAACCCAATCTACAATAGTATACTTATTGTAAAACGACATACAAAATAACCAAAAATTGGGAGTAGTGCGTGCGTCACGTCTCACCCACTCAAACTCAGAATTAGTTCGGCAACACCGAGTAAATAGTTATAAATTATTACGCAAAATTAATGTTACCGAATTACGAAACTATGTTTAAATCTCGAATTTGGGGTCATGGCTCATGTAGCTTTTTGTCATGTTTGTTTACATTGGCTAGGATTTGGCATTTTGACATCAGAATTGAGTTTTCGTGTTTTGCGAATAACTCGCTAATCTTAACAAAGTATTTTAATGTTCAAGAATGCCATTGTGTTTTTAAAATATTTTAGTGGTTTTAATTGACGTGGATTTAAATGGATCGCTCTCCTGTTTTTGTAGGAGTCAAAATACAGTCAAATAAATTAAAAGGCTCTTCAAAAAAATTCCTTAGCATCAAATCGTAGGAATAAGTAGGTTTAGGATACTTGTCGCCAAATTATTAACTTAATAAACTTAATCTAAAGGCCTTCAGTGCATTTATAAATCACTAGTGGCCGCCCGCGACTCCGTTCGCGTGGAAGTCGTTTTTCCGTGGGAACTAAAAGTTTTCCCGCGGTAAAAAGTACCCTATATGTTATTCTGATGTATAACCTATATTACTGCAAAGTTTCATCCAAATCCATCCAGTAGTTTTTACGTGAAAGAGTAACAAACATCCATACATCCTCACAAACTTTCACGTTTATAATATTAGTAGGATTGTTCAAGATAAAGACGGCCATTTTGTTCCAGGCTCCCCAAGATGGCGCTTCACTGCTGTTGGCAGACGAAATAAAAATCACCTTAGAAAAATACTTATTCGGCATCTGCCCGCCCACTTTTAAGGTAAATAACTGTCACCTTTCCAAAGGATTGTTATAAAATTAATGTTATTTCTTATCTAAATGAGTATTTTCTAAACAGTCCCGTTGGTCTCAGATGCTGCACAATAAAAGCAAGGATTTTACAACGCAAGCGTGTGACTTGGATCTCGAGCAAACTGATTTGGCGGGAAGGTATTTATTTATTTTCAAATTTATGTTATTACGCACAATTATACACATAAAAGGACAAACTGATAACAAAATAAAGAGGTTCTGCTTATTCCTAAAAGAAATCTATTCTCGCACGCGGTAGTTGAAGAGATGTTAGAACTTCAACATGGAAAGATAAAGCTTAGACTGTTTTTTGAAAAAAAAACATGCTACTGCCATCTTGTTTTATGAAAATACGCGGGAAACCGGGAGAACGTTAAAGAGTGTTATCCTTCGAAGCTTAGACCGACTTTTTCATAGAACACTATGCAGATTCCTTGTAAAATTGAACCAAAAATGAAAGATTTATAAAAAAATCTCAATATACCTAAACTACTTTTCAAAGGTTAACCTTTTCTCCACGACGTTAGGCATATAAAGTGATTTTTCGCAGAGATATTCTAGTTAAAAAAATATCTATTAATTGTTATCATAAGTTTAGGTAAATCTTTAAATATTTTTTTAATTTATTTAAAGACTTTGACTACTAAGTCATACAGTCTAAACAATAATACATATTTTAAATTCTAAATTTTCTCATAGACTGGCAACACTCTCTCTGCGCGCGCACGCGGCTTCGCGCGGCGAATGCTCGCGGCTCGGCGCGGCGCTCGCCAATACGTTCGGCGAGCTGGCGCGAGCGGCGGCGGTCAAACAACAGTATTCTGCTGGTAATTATTTAAACTAAAAACCCTTTACATATTAAAAAAATAAGTCTCAGCTTCGAAAAATAATAATAAAAATACTTACAGGAGTTAGTAGGACATTTGAAAATGCTGTTAGTATGTTATGTACCCACACCAGTGGCATATCAATTCAGACACTTTGACTAAGTAATTATTTGTTCATTTTAATTTGATTATTTTAAAACCCTAAGGTGAGTTAGGTATCAAACACATGGCTTACCTAACTCCCCTCAAAAAAAAGTTTCTGTAACTAGGCCACTAATAGATTATTCATAAATTCATGAAAAGTATAACATAACAAAGTCAAGCATATTCCCCTTTAATAACTTTTTTTTTTCTTCTTTGGCCATGGTGCAAGTATGATATGCACATTGTGCCAGTGTCAAGTTCATTAATAACTTTTTACTTCCCAGCCGGCAACGACGCGAACAAGAAGCGCAAACTGTCAAAAGCGCAGAAGCTGAAGATCGCCGCGAATCAGCGTAAAGCGCTGGCTGTCAAGAAGAAAGCCGCCGCCGTCGCCGCCGCCACCGCCGCCAAGATGGCCGCTAGTCCTTGAATATTTAAGATGAAAAAAAAAGAAAAAAATATCCTACATAGCAACGGAACTTGTGGTCGTATTTTTAAATTGAAACTTGAGTATGAAACTGATATTAAGTCGTTTTTTACAAAGTAAAATCTAGTATGCAAATAGCGTATTATTTGTTTTTTTTAACAAAGTTTGATTCCGAAAATCATTAGATCAGCTAGCTTAGCAATTATCCTATATCCTCTAGGTGACATTTTGTAATACGACCATTAAAATAATTTATTTAATTTTAATAAATTTAATTCGTATGTATACGAATGGTGTGAGAAGTTATGATCTAGGATTCTAGGGAAAAGGTTATTATTGTACCTACCTAAGTTTCGTACCTACTAGTGTTACCAATGAACAGAAAAGGATGATTTTAAAATTCAATAATAATTACCCTTTATTTTATATTTTTTTGTTGTTGTCTATCTAGTCTTGTTTAAATTATTTATCATTAAGTAAGTACACTTATTTTTTATCTATTACCTTAATCTTGTCATAAATATTTTTACCATAAAATAATATTATTAAGATTAACAACTATGTTTTATAAAAAATTGAGTAAGCACTTACTATCCGGTAGGCACTTACTTACATGTCTTTATATTAGATACATACTTATTGATGTTATATGTAAGCATTATGTAAGTATAAAAAGCTAGTTGACTAGAAATAAAATTGAATTGTTCGAGTTTATTATTAAAGAGTGTTTGGTGTTAAAAAGTTCAATTGATAAGTATATTTGATAAATATATATTTAATGTTATGACTGTATATTTTTGTATATAAATGTGAATATAAATTTTATTGTAAGCGGTTTTTAACTCCTTAATAAAAATGTATAAAATAAATTGTTTTTTATTAAGTGCAACACTATAACTAAAAAGCATAAGGTAGGCTCAGAGTGTAAACAAACAGGCGAACTTTATATAAATGTCATCCCAATTTAACTCCTAACTAAAATCAACTGTTTATTCAATTCACCCGCCAACTCAACTCCACTGCCAACTTTTTATTTTTTATTGTTTTTAATACTAGTGATCAGTAGTTCAGGCCTGTAACAGCTTCTTGGTCTCTTTGGAAAAATGATTTTTTGAAATATTTGTTACATACTTATTAATTAGTTACAAGGTCGAAAACTCCTTTTAAGAAATAGGACTATGTAATATCCTATTTGTTGTGGTCATAAATAAAAATCAATATCTTTTATAAAAATGCGTATTTTATTTACACAATAGTTGTACAAAATTACATTATCTTTGTTCGCTATATTTATCTACAGTGACACAATATGAAGGCGTTACTAATCTATAAATATTGATCGGAGTATTTTGATACAGCTAGTCATAAGTTATTCATTTCCCTTGGTTAAACCTATTCAGTAAATCTAAGTTGCAACTTTAATATATTTGACAGCAAATGTGTTAATTAAATACTTATAAAAATGAGACATGGTAGGTTACCTAGTTTCAATTTTATGCCGTAACATTTCGATTTTTACGTTATTTTTCATAATTTAGGTTAAAAGATGGGGCAATGACTTTTCGGACACAAAAAACTCAGACCTTTTTTGTGTCCGAAAAGTCATTGGCCCAAAAGATGTGCTTAATAAAAAAAAACATTAAAAAAGGTTGTTCATTTACTGTCAAAGTATAAATAGCATTACGATAGAAGATAATTCCATTCATTACATAATTAGCTTACTCTACTGGTCCTACAGGATTTAGAACTACGTTAGCAAATATACATTAAAATGTTTCATTTATACCGAAAACTGTTAATAATTTCACCTTTTTTGGCCAATCTTGTAGTTAGAGTGTAGTAGCATCGATTGCTTTAAATATACATTTTGCGGTTCCATCTTAAACTTACAAATAGTTAATAAATAAGTAGTAAACTAGGGAATGCAAAATATGCCACGTTCATAATTTCATATCATGGGGCTGCTAAGAAAAAATACCGCATTTCTCAGATTGAAAACAAATCACCAATGAAGAGTCAATCCTACTATCCTACTAATATTATAAACGTGAAAGTTTGTGAGTATGTAAGGATGGATGTTTGTTACTCTTTCACGTAAAAACTACCGGACGATTTTTTATAAAACATTACAGTTATATAGGTTATATATCAGAATAACACATAGGGTACTTTTTACCGCGGGAAAACTACTCATTCCCACGGGAAACCGACTTACACGCGAACGGAGTCGCGGGCGGCCAACTGCAAGAACGCAACTTTTCAGAGGTGGCGGAAAAAACGTTTATAATTCACTTTTAACATGTGTATTACTATATTTATCAATGCATAATTCAATAAAATAAAAATGACCAAAAATGTCGGTTATTATCAATTGACTCTTCATCGGCGAAAGACTTTACTTTTCTTTTATTCTAGCAATTTTGGATTCAGAGAACATTCAAGCAATTCTGAGTAAAAGTAGGTTTATCACACACACAAAATGTTTCTTGAAATAAAATGTGTCATGATTGTTATTATGCATTTGTGGCGAAAGAGTTTGCGTTTCATTTTGTGTTATTTAGATACCCCTAAAGAATAAATTTTTTAGTTTTGATTAAAATGATTACAATCGTTGAGTTATATTTTTAATTTGTAACTGCTTATTTTTGTATTATTTTTAGTTTTTTCTTAATAATTTATTTGCAAGGTTGAAGATATATTCAATTTTTTGATTGGTCGATGACTTTTCGGACACAAAAAACTCGGACACCTTGGTAAAAAATTTAAAATTAAAATACCATAGTTTGGCCAAGGTATCCGAGATTTTTGTGTCCGAAAAGTCTCGACCCGTTTTGATACGTACAGTCTAGTGTATTAAAAACTAAATAGATTATTTATGTAATACTGCGATATTTTGGTCTCTATCAATTATGGGTTAAAACTAAGAGTTTAAATAAATAGAAACTAGAATTACTAGTGAGAATTTAAATGCATTGCAACTTTCTTTTCAATACTGTTAAAATGTTGAGGTATTATTTAAGGATTTGTTTGGAGAATAAGCCTTCTTAATAAACATATTTTAATAATTAAGGGCTAGTTTTTCAATTTTAAGATAAATTCTACTCGACAGATATCTGGTTGCACTTCGAATGTATATAATTGGACATATGTATGAAGTGACAATTCTTCTTCTTCTTTCGTGTGATGAATATGCACTTTGCAGCACATATTCATCTAGTGTCAGAGTTTTTGGGAACCGCGTTTTTAGGGCCTCTTACGTGGTTCCTGTAGGGTAGTGGCCACCCTACTCTTATCTAATAGGCACCTAACTTGGCTTGTCGAGCACGAGGTGGAATAGCACCCGGGACCAACGGCTTAACGTGCCTTCCGAAGCACGGAGAGACTCGGGATATAATGCCACTAGCGGTCACCCATCCTTGGATTCACCGCGGCCTACGTTGCTTTACCTCGACTATCGATTTGATAGACGAGATCGCAATGGGCCATCGAGTTCTCTAAGTGTGTCAATGAAAACATATTTAATATCGAATAGATTTAATCAGATAATTGAAAAATCAGCCCAAAATTATTTACGTCAAAGTTTTCGTCAATGCCTACTTTAAAGTGTAAGTATAAATGATTTAGTAAGGCAGTAGTGTATCAGGTAAATTTTAGTATTGCCATTTCGAAAATACATTAAAACTGCTACGCTAAAGATTAATTATTACATTTTCAAGGAATACGAAGGCACGCTATGAATTTTGGTGTTCAGTGATTTCTATAAGTAATTACTTATGAATACGTTTCGTAAACCTACGATACATCTAAATAAACCTTATTTATAAGATCTAATGCTTTAAAAGGTATTCTTAAAGTAGGATTTAAATCTCATCTAAGTTTTTAAGCGCTTTTGCATTACGGAATTTCTTATCATATGAGTATATACAATTAAATCAGTAATTAATTAAAGATTTTAAAACATAGGTATGATGCAAAGCAGTATGTTAAATAATTTGATTGGTTGTTCAAATCGATAATGCAATCGTATTTATATAGACAGCTAAAAGAAACTAAAACTAAAAGTTAAATTATTAGGTAAAAAATGTGGTTATAATTATTCTTTCTGGCAATTCAAACAAATAATTCTGCCAGTTACGTCACCGAGCTGCCATGAACATTAAACAAACCTTACTGAGAATAAAACCTTTAAGAATGTAACTTACTTTAAGTAGGTAGATGGAATCACTTTTAAACGGTAAACGATCATTATTGAGATTATTCAAAATATTTGTAAGGACAAAAGTTTTAATTGTAATGTTACGTTCTAGTCAAGTAATTCAGTGATTCATTCGGATAACTTTTTGAAACTTTATCAATCAAATATTTGATCATCAATTTGTACCATTTAAATTCAAAAAATAAGTAGAGAAACAGGATCAAGCCATCAATATTTTTATCCGTAAAACATAATATGGTAGTAATTTTGTGTCTTTTCAGTCAGTTACATCACCAAAGATATTATTCATCGTAGTTCCAGATAAAACTTACCCTACTGAGGCTACCAAAACATACTCTACATCAACAAATACTACATTCGAATATTGCTACATACATACCAACCACAGCTGTTCCAGTGTTCCTGCCTTAACAAAAAACCGCCACTTTTCCAAACAATAAACACGCAACAGTGTTGCCTATTCTAAAAAAATATTTTCCGCCACTTTGTTACACGGTGCTGCCATATGAAAATATTATTATTTAACATTGTTTTATTAGCTATTCGGCTGGTTCTCGCCCCAGGTGCCGAACCAGTTGTAATTGTACATGGCTGCGTAGGGGTGTTTCCTCTTCTTGTGCAATCTCAATGACTCTTCAGACGCGAACCAGAATTGTGGGAACTTGTCGAAGGGGTATTTGATGGACTCTTTCACGTACGGCTCGGACGGGTCCGCTGTAAATTTACAAGGGAGTATTGAAAATAGTAATCTAAATAAAAATTGCAAAACAATAAAAAAATAATTTACGTGGAGATATTAATTTTTATCATAACTGAGTGCTATTCACAAGTTTTTATTCAATAAAGATATCTTTTTGTTATTTTATTTTTTATTTAAATAGCAAACCCAATCCAACTGCTAACTTAACACTACTGCCAACTCAATTCAGCTGCCAACTCAATTCAGCTGCCAACTTAATTTAACAACAAACACAATTCAGCTGCCAACTTTTGATTTCTCATCCACAACTCTCAACCTTCTCTTGTTCCCACCCAACCAACATTCACGACATCCCATATATAGGTTATTACACAAACAATTATGTAATTAAGTTAATACACCATGATTCTAAGAGAGTTTCGACATAAAAGCTATACATAGTATGAGTTCTAAATGTACTAATATGAAATATGGTTGTTTATAAATTACTGATCCTATAAATACCTCTAGTCATGGCCGATAATTTTAGAGTTTCAACCTCAAATGATAAAACCGATCTCTTATAATATCCCATTCTTGTCCGTCTAATTCTTCGAAATATATAAGTTTGTTATTAAATCAAAACCAAAATAATTAACTTTGATCTAGAATCATAAAATTTTACATGTAGCAAAGGTAAAGTACAAATAAAGGGTGCAGTACAACATGAACTTCATAGCTTGATAGTTTATTCCGTACATTTTGGTATTGGAAAATAAAATTTCAAAATTACCCAATGATCATTTTGTATATCTATTATATAAATATGTAATATATCGTCAACTGTATCTTCCACTCACCAGCATCCAGACAGTAAACACAGAAGATCCACAATATTGTATGGTAAGTAGGTAAGTATATAGTAAGTTAATGTATCACTCACCAGCCGGCAGACAATAAACGCAGAAGATCCGATGCCGCCTCCCCTCGGCCTCTCTTACATAACTACCTATACTATCAATTACCTATACTAACAATTACTTTTATTATCATGCAACTGCATTATCAACTACTTATATCACTATAAATATCTATTCCACTCACCAGCAGGCAAACAATTCACAGAGAAGATCCTATGTCCATCTTATGTACAACTATATTATCAAGTACCTTTATTATACATTACCTGTATTATCAACTATATTACAGTATACCGGGTGTCCCAAGACTATGGTACATTAAGGGAAAGTACCTTAAATATCGTAGATGGGATATTTTGCTGAAAGAAGACTTTATTTTATTTTTTATACTAAGCAGTTCTGCATTTCAAAAAAATTCTAAATAATTCATAAAAAAATACTTAATTTACCTCGGCAGTTTCAGGTATGTTTTTAATTTGATTAAAATGATTGATTTCACGTTGTTCCTTTCTTTTAAGATACTATGTTACTTAAGAAGAATTATTACTTTTTGTCTATTCTTTCGATTGGCATCATAAAAATAGGGGTTAATTTTTTTTAAATATTTAAGTGGGTTCGATTCCCAGACGAAGCAAGTATTTTTTAGAAATTCTTTAAATGCACAATTATTAAGTTTCCCTTCATGTACCGTAATCTTGGGACGCCCTGTATAACTACGTATATTATCAATTAACTATACTATCAATTACTATTATTACCACGAAACTGCATTATCAACTACTTACATCACTATAATATGGGTCCATGTAGCCCGAAATAAAGAATTATTAAAAAAAATATTATTATAAACATCTCTTCCACTCACCAGCCGGTAAACAATAAACGCAGAAGATCCGATGCCTCCTCCCCTCGTGGCCCTCCAGGTGCTTCTTGTGCTGCTTGCGGCGCACCGACACGTGCGGGCAGCACGGGCAGGGGACGGCCAGGCAGCGGGGCGCGCCGCCGTGGCGGGCCTCCGCGTGGGAGAGCAGGGTCGAGACTACGCGGTAACCCTGAAGAGGGAGAGAGACGATATGTAGGTCTAGTGACGAAGGAAACCCATTGAAGACACTATATGTAGCTCTAGATGGAGGAAAAACCATTGAAGACACTATACAGTAGCCATGGATGGAGATAGATCCTAGATAGTAACACGGGCAGGGCACCGCCAGGCAGCGGGGCGCGCCGCCGTGGCGGGCCTCCGCGTGGGAGAGCAGGGTCGAGACTACGCGGTAACCCTGAAGAGGGAGAGAGACGATATGTAGGTCTAGTGACGAAGGAAACCCATTGAAGACACTATATGTAGCTCTAGATGGAGGAAAAACCATTGAAGACACTATACAGTAGCCATGGATGGAGATAGATCCTAGATAGTAACACGGGCAGGGCACCGCCAGGCAGCGGGGCGCGCCGCCGTGGCGGGCCTCCGCGTGGGAGAGCAGGGTCGAGACTACGCGGTAACCCTGAAGAGGGAGAGAGACGATATGTAGGTCTAGTGACGAAGGAAACCCATTGAAGACACTATATGTAGCTCTAGATGGAGGAAAAACCATTGAAGACACTATACAGTAGCCATGGATGGAGATAGATCCTAGATAGTAACACGGGCAGGGCACCGCCAGGCAGCGGGGCGCGCCGCCGTGGCGGGCCTCCGCGTGGGAGAGCAGGGTCGAGACTACGCGGTAACCCTGAAGAGGGAGAGAGACGATATGTAGGTCTAGTGACGAAGGAAACCCATTGAAGACACTATATGTAGCTCTAGATGGAGGAAAAACCATTGAAGACACTATACAGTAGCCATGGATGGAGATAGATCCTAGATAGTAACACGGGCAGGGCACCGCCAGGCAGCGGGGCGCGCCGCCGTGGCGGGCCTCCGCGTGGGAGAGCAGGGTCGAGACTACGCGGTAACCCTGAAGAGGGAGAGAGACGATATGTAGGTCTAGTGACGAAGGAAACCCATTGAAGACACTATATGTAGCTCTAGATGGAGGAAAAACCATTGAAGACACTATACAGTAGCCATGGATGGAGATAGATCCTAGATAGTAACACGGGCAGGGCACCGCCAGGCAGCGGGGCGCGCCGCCGTGGCGGGCCTCCGCGTGGGAGAGCAGGGTCGAGACTACGCGGTAACCCTGAAGAGGGAGAGAGACGATATGTAGGTCTAGTGACGAAGGAAACCCATTGAAGACACTATATGTAGCTCTAGATGGAGGAAAAACCATTGAAGACACTATACAGTAGCCATGGATGGAGATAGATCCTAGATAGTAACACGGGCAGGGCACCGCCAGGCAGCGGGGCGCGCCGCCGTGGCGGGCCTCCGCGTGGGAGAGCAGGGTCGAGACTACGCGGTAACCCTGAAGAGGGAGAGAGACGATATGTAGGTCTAGTGACGAAGGAAACCCATTGAAGACACTATATGTAGCTCTAGATGGAGGAAAAACCATTGAAGACACTATACAGTAGCCATGGATGGAGATAGATCCTAGATAGTAACACGGGCAGGGCACCGCCAGGCAGCGGGGCGCGCCGCCGTGGCGGGCCTCCGCGTGGGAGAGCAGGGTCGAGACTACGCGGTAACCCTGAAGAGGGAGAGAGACGATATGTAGGTCTAGTGACGAAGGAAACCCATTGAAGACACTATATGTAGCTCTAGATGGAGGAAAAACCATTGAAGACACTATACAGTAGCCATGGATGGAGATAGATCCTAGATAGTAACACGGGCAGGGCACCGCCAGGCAGCGGGGCGCGCCGCCGTGGCGGGCCTCCGCGTGGGAGAGCAGGGTCGAGACTACGCGGTAACCCTGAAGAGGGAGAGAGACGATATGTAGGTCTAGTGACGAAGGAAACCCATTGAAGACACTATATGTAGCTCTAGATGGAGGAAAAACCATTGAAGACACTATACAGTAGCCATGGATGGAGATAGATCCTAGATAGTAACACGGGCAGGGCACCGCCAGGCAGCGGGGCGCGCCGCCGTGGCGGGCCTCCGCGTGGGAGAGCAGGGTCGAGACTACGCGGTAACCCTGAAGAGGGAGAGAGACGATATGTAGGTCTAGTGACGAAGGAAACCCATTGAAGACACTATATGTAGCTCTAGATGGAGGAAAAACCATTGAAGACACTATACAGTAGCCATGGATGGAGATAGATCCTAGATAGTAACACGGGCAGGGCACCGCCAGGCAGCGGGGCGCGCCGCCGTGGCGGGCCTCCGCGTGGGAGAGCAGGGTCGAGACTACGCGGTAACCCTGAAGAGGGAGAGAGACGATATGTAGGTCTAGTGACGAAGGAAACCCATTGAAGACACTATATGTAGCTCTAGATGGAGGAAAAACCATTGAAGACACTATACAGTAGCCATGGATGGAGATAGATCCTAGATAGTAACACGGGCAGGGCACCGCCAGGCAGCGGGGCGCGCCGCCGTGGCGGGCCTCCGCGTGGGAGAGCAGGGTCGAGACTACGCGGTAACCCTGAAGAGGGAGAGAGACGATATGTAGGTCTAGTGACGAAGGAAACCCATTGAAGACACTATATGTAGCTCTAGATGGAGGAAAAACCATTGAAGACACTATACAGTAGCCATGGATGGAGATAGATCCTAGATAGTAACACGGGCAGGGCACCGCCAGGCAGCGGGGCGCGCCGCCGTGGCGGGCCTCCGCGTGGGAGAGCAGGGTCGAGACTACGCGGTAACCCTGAAGAGGGAGAGAGACGATATGTAGGTCTAGTGACGAAGGAAACCCATTGAAGACACTATATGTAGCTCTAGATGGAGGAAAAACCATTGAAGACACTATACAGTAGCCATGGATGGAGATAGATCCTAGATAGTAACACGGGCAGGGCACCGCCAGGCAGCGGGGCGCGCCGCCGTGGCGGGCCTCCGCGTGGGAGAGCAGGGTCGAGACTACGCGGTAACCCTGAAGAGGGAGAGAGACGATATGTAGGTCTAGTGACGAAGGAAACCCATTGAAGACACTATATGTAGCTCTAGATGGAGGAAAAACCATTGAAGACACTATACAGTAGCCATGGATGGAGATAGATCCTAGATAGTAACACGGGCAGGGCACCGCCAGGCAGCGGGGCGCGCCGCCGTGGCGGGCCTCCGCGTGGGAGAGCAGGGTCGAGACTACGCGGTAACCCTGAAGAGGGAGAGAGACGATATGTAGGTCTAGTGACGAAGGAAACCCATTGAAGACACTATATGTAGCTCTAGATGGAGGAAAAACCATTGAAGACACTATACAGTAGCCATGGATGGAGATAGATCCTAGATAGTAACACGGGCAGGGCACCGCCAGGCAGCGGGGCGCGCCGCCGTGGCGGGCCTCCGCGTGGGAGAGCAGGGTCGAGACTACGCGGTAACCCTGAAGAGGGAGAGAGACGATATGTAGGTCTAGTGACGAAGGAAACCCATTGAAGACACTATATGTAGCTCTAGATGGAGGAAAAACCATTGAAGACACTATACAGTAGCCATGGATGGAGATAGATCCTAGATAGTAACACGGGCAGGGCACCGCCAGGCAGCGGGGCGCGCCGCCGTGGCGGGCCTCCGCGTGGGAGAGCAGGGTCGAGACTACGCGGTAACCCTGAAGAGGGAGAGAGACGATATGTAGGTCTAGTGACGAAGGAAACCCATTGAAGACACTATATGTAGCTCTAGATGGAGGAAAAACCATTGAAGACACTATACAGTAGCCATGGATGGAGATAGATCCTAGATAGTAACACGGGCAGGGCACCGCCAGGCAGCGGGGCGCGCCGCCGTGGCGGGCCTCCGCGTGGGAGAGCAGGGTCGAGACTACGCGGTAACCCTGAAGAGGGAGAGAGACGATATGTAGGTCTAGTGACGAAGGAAACCCATTGAAGACACTATATGTAGCTCTAGATGGAGGAAAAACCATTGAAGACACTATACAGTAGCCATGGATGGAGATAGATCCTAGATAGTAACACGGGCAGGGCACCGCCAGGCAGCGGGGCGCGCCGCCGTGGCGGGCCTCCGCGTGGGAGAGCAGGGTCGAGACTACGCGGTAACCCTGAAGAGGGAGAGAGACGATATGTAGGTCTAGTGACGAAGGAAACCCATTGAAGACACTATATGTAGCTCTAGATGGAGGAAAAACCATTAAAGACACTATACAGTAGCCATGGATGGAGATAGATCCTAGATAGTAACACGGGCAGGGCACCGCCAGGCAGCGGGGCGCGCCGCCGTGGCGGGCCTCCGCGTGGGAGAGCAGGGTCGAGACTACGCGGTAACCCTGAAGAGGGAGAGAGACGATATGTAGGTCTAGTGACGAAGGAAACCCATTGAAGACACTATATGTAGCTCTAGATGGAGGAAAAACCATTGAAGACACTATACAGTAGCCATGGATGGAGATAGATCCTAGATAGTAACACGGGCAGGGCACCGCCAGGCAGCGGGGCGCGCCGCCGTGGCGGGCCTCCGCGTGGGAGAGCAGGGTCGAGACTACGCGGTAACCCTGAAGAGGGAGAGAGACGATATGTAGGTCTAGTGACGAAGGAAACCCATTGAAGACACTATATGTAGCTCTAGATGGAGGAAAAACCATTGAAGACACTATACAGTAGCCATGGATGGAGATAGATCCTAGATAGTAACACGGGCAGGGCACCGCCAGGCAGCGGGGCGCGCCGCCGTGGCGGGCCTCCGCGTGGGAGAGCAGGGTCGAGACTACGCGGTAACCCTGAAGAGGGAGAGAGACGATATGTAGGTCTAGTGACGAAGGAAACCCATTGAAGACACTATATGTAGCTCTAGATGGAGGAAAAACCATTGAAGACACTATACAGTAGCCATGGATGGAGATAGATCCTAGATAGTAACACGGGCAGGGCACCGCCAGGCAGCGGGGCGCGCCGCCGTGGCGGGCCTCCGCGTGGGAGAGCAGGGTCGAGACTACGCGGTAACCCTGAAGAGGGAGAGAGACGATATGTAGGTCTAGTGACGAAGGAAACCCATTGAAGACACTATATGTAGCTCTAGATGGAGGAAAAACCATTGAAGACACTATACAGTAGCCATGGATGGAGATAGATCCTAGATAGTAACACGGGCAGGGCACCGCCAGGCAGCGGGGCGCGCCGCCGTGGCGGGCCTCCGCGTGGGAGAGCAGGGTCGAGACTACGCGGTAACCCTGAAGAGGGAGAGAGACGATATGTAGGTCTAGTGACGAAGGAAACCCATTGAAGACACTATATGTAGCTCTAGATGGAGGAAAAACCATTGAAGACACTATACAGTAGCCATGGATGGAGATAGATCCTAGATAGTAACACGGGCAGGGCACCGCCAGGCAGCGGGGCGCGCCGCCGTGGCGGGCCTCCGCGTGGGAGAGCAGGGTCGAGACTACGCGGTAACCCTGAAGAGGGAGAGAGACGATATGTAGGTCTAGTGACGAAGGAAACCCATTGAAGACACTATATGTAGCTCTAGATGGAGGAAAAACCATTGAAGACACTATACAGTAGCCATGGATGGAGATAGATCCTAGATAGTAACACGGGCAGGGCACCGCCAGGCAGCGGGGCGCGCCGCCGTGGCGGGCCTCCGCGTGGGAGAGCAGGGTCGAGACTACGCGGTAACCCTGAAGAGGGAGAGAGACGATATGTAGGTCTAGTGACGAAGGAAACCCATTGAAGACACTATATGTAGCTCTAGATGGAGGAAAAACCATTGAAGACACTATACAGTAGCCATGGATGGAGATAGATCCTAGATAGTAACACGGGCAGGGCACCGCCAGGCAGCGGGGCGCGCCGCCGTGGCGGGCCTCCGCGTGGGAGAGCAGGGTCGAGACTACGCGGTAACCCTGAAGAGGGAGAGAGACGATATGTAGGTCTAGTGACGAAGGAAACCCATTGAAGACACTATATGTAGCTCTAGATGGAGGAAAAACCATTGAAGACACTATACAGTAGCCATGGATGGAGATAGATCCTAGATAGTAACACGGGCAGGGCACCGCCAGGCAGCGGGGCGCGCCGCCGTGGCGGGCCTCCGCGTGGGAGAGCAGGGTCGAGACTACGCGGTAACCCTGAAGAGGGAGAGAGACGATATGTAGGTCTAGTGACGAAGGAAACCCATTGAAGACACTATATGTAGCTCTAGATGGAGGAAAAACCATTGAAGACACTATACAGTAGCCATGGATGGAGATAGATCCTAGATAGTAACACGGGCAGGGCACCGCCAGGCAGCGGGGCGCGCCGCCGTGGCGGGCCTCCGCGTGGGAGAGCAGGGTCGAGACTACGCGGTAACCCTGAAGAGGGAGAGAGACGATATGTAGGTCTAGTGACGAAGGAAACCCATTGAAGACACTATATGTAGCTCTAGATGGAGGAAAAACCATTGAAGACACTATACAGTAGCCATGGATGGAGATAGATCCTAGATAGTAACACGGGCAGGGCACCGCCAGGCAGCGGGGCGCGCCGCCGTGGCGGGCCTCCGCGTGGGAGAGCAGGGTCGAGACTACGCGGTAACCCTGAAGAGGGAGAGAGACGATATGTAGGTCTAGTGACGAAGGAAACCCATTGAAGACACTATATGTAGCTCTAGATGGAGGAAAAACCATTGAAGACACTATACAGTAGCCATGGATGGAGATAGATCCTAGATAGTAACACGGGCAGGGCACCGCCAGGCAGCGGGGCGCGCCGCCGTGGCGGGCCTCCGCGTGGGAGAGCAGGGTCGAGACTACGCGGTAACCCTGAAGAGGGAGAGAGACGATATGTAGGTCTAGTGACGAAGGAAACCCATTGAAGACACTATATGTAGCTCTAGATGGAGGAAAAACCATTGAAGACACTATACAGTAGCCATGGATGGAGATAGATCCTAGATAGTAACACGGGCAGGGCACCGCCAGGCAGCGGGGCGCGCCGCCGTGGCGGGCCTCCGCGTGGGAGAGCAGGGTCGAGACTACGCGGTAACCCTGAAGAGGGAGAGAGACGATATGTAGGTCTAGTGACGAAGGAAACCCATTGAAGACACTATATGTAGCTCTAGATGGAGGAAAAACCATTGAAGACACTATACAGTAGCCATGGATGGAGATAGATCCTAGATAGTAACACGGGCAGGGCACCGCCAGGCAGCGGGGCGCGCCGCCGTGGCGGGCCTCCGCGTGGGAGAGCAGGGTCGAGACTACGCGGTAACCCTGAAGAGGGAGAGAGACGATATGTAGGTCTAGTGACGAAGGAAACCCATTGAAGACACTATATGTAGCTCTAGATGGAGGAAAAACCATTGAAGACACTATACAGTAGCCATGGATGGAGATAGATCCTAGATAGTAACACGGGCAGGGCACCGCCAGGCAGCGGGGCGCGCCGCCGTGGCGGGCCTCCGCGTGGGAGAGCAGGGTCGAGACTACGCGGTAACCCTGAAGAGGGAGAGAGACGATATGTAGGTCTAGTGACGAAGGAAACCCATTGAAGACACTATATGTAGCTCTAGATGGAGGAAAAACCATTGAAGACACTATACAGTAGCCATGGATGGAGATAGATCCTAGATAGTAACACGGGCAGGGCACCGCCAGGCAGCGGGGCGCGCCGCCGTGGCGGGCCTCCGCGTGGGAGAGCAGGGTCGAGACTACGCGGTAACCCTGAAGAGGGAGAGAGACGATATGTAGGTCTAGTGACGAAGGAAACCCATTGAAGACACTATATGTAGCTCTAGATGGAGGAAAAACCATTGAAGACACTATACAGTAGCCATGGATGGAGATAGATCCTAGATAGTAACACGGGCAGGGCACCGCCAGGCAGCGGGGCGCGCCGCCGTGGCGGGCCTCCGCGTGGGAGAGCAGGGTCGAGACTACGCGGTAACCCTGAAGAGGGAGAGAGACGATATGTAGGTCTAGTGACGAAGGAAACCCATTGAAGACACTATATGTAGCTCTAGATGGAGGAAAAACCATTGAAGACACTATACAGTAGCCATGGATGGAGATAGATCCTAGATAGTAACACGGGCAGGGCACCGCCAGGCAGCGGGGCGCGCCGCCGTGGCGGGCCTCCGCGTGGGAGAGCAGGGTCGAGACTACGCGGTAACCCTGAAGAGGGAGAGAGACGATATGTAGGTCTAGTGACGAAGGAAACCCATTGAAGACACTATATGTAGCTCTAGATGGAGGAAAAACCATTGAAGACACTATACAGTAGCCATGGATGGAGATAGATCCTAGATAGTAACACGGGCAGGGCACCGCCAGGCAGCGGGGCGCGCCGCCGTGGCGGGCCTCCGCGTGGGAGAGCAGGGTCGAGACTACGCGGTAACCCTGAAGAGGGAGAGAGACGATATGTAGGTCTAGTGACGAAGGAAAACCATAGAAGACACTATATGTAGCTCTAGATGGAGGAAAAACCATTGAAGACACTATACAGTAGCCATGGATGGAGATAGATCCTAGATAGTAACACAGGCAGGGCACCGCCAGGCAGCGGGGCGCGCCGCCGTGGCGGGCCTCCGCGTGGGAGAGGAGGGTGGAGACTACGCGGTAGCCCTGGATACGAAATACAATCGTTGAGAGTAAGTGGTAACCCTAAATGGGGAAAAAAGTCGATCTGTAGCTCTAATGACGAAGAACAAGGCAATCTGTAGCCCTAATAACGAAGGAAAACCATTGAAGACACTATACGTAGCTCTAAATAAGGTCTATAAGATAGCACTGGAGGGAGTAAGACACTTATTCTTGTATATAGAATGTAGTAACACGGACAGGGACCGCGAGGCAGCGGGGCGCATTATACTACATTACTTCATAACATACTGTTTATTTAGACCATCAAAAATCATATTGCCAAGTTAGTCAAGAAATATTGAAAAGCATACAAATCAAAGTATCTTAGTACTCAGGACACTATAGAGGTGATCATTCCAATGTAGTATATTTTTATTTTAATGGTAATTGGGCCTTTATCAAACAATTTGAAAACTTACGAAAACCAATTTGCGAATGATGCCCAAGTACGAATAAATTGATGCGAAAGTAAATCTTTTGAACCAATTTTATCTATCAATGGTATCTCTGTACCAAACATTTGGTGTTCCAGCCGTGGGAAAGAAACATTATTGCAAAATGAATTCAAAAATTTAAAATTAGGCATATTTAAAGTAAATAAATATCTGTCCAAGTCTTTAAATTAATGCAATACTGGCCACATTTTAATTTAAATAATTTTATTTTACGCTTGTAAGTTATTATAAAAAATTCAACATTCCTCTTTTAAGTTCCTAAGTATTTTACCTTAAAACAATGTTCGCACTGGTACGGGAAGTCCTTCCACTTGGGGTTCTTTTTCCGGCTGAACACCATTTTGTAGGGCTCCTCCGGAAACCAGTCGGCCGGGTCTAGGGTTAGTTGTACTAGCTCTGTGCCTGGGGAGGATTAACGACGGTTTTAGAATTATATTGTAGACATAAAAATACTAGAGTAATACTTCAAAGAATTGTTTATGAGTTTGAATACATACTAAAATTAGCAAGTGAAAATGAAATAAAAAAGAAATGATATCTATTGCAATAGGGGATATTCATGTTTTTTTTTTCTTGCCTTAAATTAATAGTTTACAATATTATAACATAGAAAAAAATATAAACAATCTTCAAAATACTCTAGATATTTTTAAAAACGAAATTTAAAACATTGAAAAAATTAGAGCATTTGAAACGCCGCCATTTTGCGCGCGCTTTGCGTGACGTCACACGACACGTCCAGTGAGACTTTACTATGAACGTTTCAGTTATTTCATACATATTTACAGTTTTAATAGCTTTAAAATCATGGAAGAAACCAAAAAATTATCTTATAAGTATTGCATAGTACCGGAGTGCACAAATACTATTCGATAACACCCGAGAAAGTGTTTTTTTCGTATTTCAAGTGATGCGAAAATACGAAGACGGTGGTGTAAGGTGATGAGAAGGGATAATATATCTCCTAAATCTTGTTCATATTGTTGTGAAGATCATTTTAACGTAAGTATACTTTATTTATATACAGCTTAATGTGAATTAGTAAAAAGAAAGTTTTGCATTAGCTATTGAACATTAGAAAATTCGGTATAAAATTAATCTACCCTATAAGAAAAGATCAGTAGCTATAACTTTCTATAAAACTTTATTCCTGTTGTGGTTTTACGATTTTTTTATGGTTGTTGATTTATTCCAGGTAAAGGAAGATACAGAAAATTATATTGAATACAATTTAATAAAAGAGCAAGGAGAAAAATGTACTCTACGGTTGAAGAAAGGAGTTTTGCCTCATATATTTTTGTGTCAATATGTGAATGTTTTGGTGTATTTTAAGTTAACTGCTGTGTGCATTTATGAATAAAAATCTATATTATGGTCTTAAATATACTATGAAACATCCTCTGATCTCTGCGTAATCGGGTTTCGATGCAAAATTATATGCTATCATAAATGCACCTGTTCTCTGTAGATTGTCCTAATGTGCTATGATAGAACCAGCTTCAGTCATCGTCAAAGATTCACTACCAATCTAAACTAAACTTCATTACAATCAGCACAAGAATATAGATTAAATTTATTTTATTTTTTCACAAAAACTTGTAAAACAGTATAAGTTTCGACGCTGATGAACGCAATGTCGTGTCAGATGACGTCACATTACGTTCGACCAATGGTGGCGCATTTTGGAAGTTTGAATTTCGCTCCCTTATTTTGCACTTTTTAAATATTATTTTAGGGGTTTAAATAATAAATAAATTAAAAAAAAACTTTTGCATTATAATATAACGATAATAAGTATTCAAGAAAAAAATATTTTAGGCCATTTAAAATTTTATGCATATCCCCTATTATTGACATAATCATAGTCAATAATACTTATTTATAGGTTGCTTAACAACCAATAAAATAAACTATTAGAGCAGTAGCACTGTTAATTTTTCGTTGGATAACTTTAGCCAGAACACTGCAATGGTTTCACTGTTTTACTCTGAGCTTGATTGGTTATTTAATTCCGTTATTAGTGACATCACTCATCAATTTCAGGATTAGATGACTTACATAACTTCTGTAGCAGATTATATGATTCAAACCTTTTGCATAATGTATTATCCTTAAAGAACCAATAATTCGCCAGCTAGGCACAGAATAAAAAATATCCTTGTTTTTGAAAAAACGTAATAAACATACCTTCAGGAACTTTAATAGGCTCAGGCTCGACAATTTCAGGTACATATTCTTCAGCGGCAACTATACTCGTGTTGGAAGCCGCTAACAGGTTTGATAGGGTGCTGTTTTGTGCCTGCAATTAAATAATATAAGGAATTTATAAGCTGTGCTATCAATATACAGCATTTATAAAATGTGATCTTTTGAATATTAGTTTCTTTATTTTAGATGCAATGTAATCTACATTAGGAGCATTATGCTTTAACAATTTTGAATTTAAGAAATGTAGGCATATTGACTTTAAAAGTAAGGATTTTATTAAAAGAGTTTATTTGCTAACAAACTCTGCTTAGTCGCCTGGCACTATGTAATAGACACAATTGCAGATTTAACTGGCAAAGCTGAAGAAAAATTTAACAAAATCATATAAAATTTTTTCATCATACACTTTTGTGACACAGCCTAATTGTGGTATTTTTTAATATCACTGTTAGACACTAAAGAAAATGTGTTTTAAATACTATGAACTCTATATTCTCTATATAAAAAGGTTTCATATGTACCTGGGCTACGGGAGCATCATTTAAACTTTGTGACAAATCTGTTTTAGGTTTCCGTTTGTAACCCTTAGGTGGACCTCTCTTCTTCGCAATTTCTCCATTCTTCTTATACCGAATTATCTCCCCTGTTTCAGTCACGGTTTTGTTTATTTGTATCGGAGTAATACTTAGTCTGGCGGGCAGTGAAAACCGACTTTGCAGCTTCTTAACAATGTTGTTGTCATTAAATGTTTTTGCCGCAGTCATAAGAGCTAACGGGTTAGCTAAATTCAGTGGGTTGTTTACAAATTGAGGTAGCGTTGATGTGGCTGGTGTAGGAAATATTTGAAGTGAGTTCGGAGTCTTATAGCTTGGTATTTTATACACTTTGAGATTGAGTGATGGACTGATAGAAGAATTGTAGGATTTGAGACGTTTTGCTGATGGTTCATCGTCACTTGATTCAGATTGAGTGTTGCTGAGTGGATCCTTCTCTGTATTAGCAAATGGATCCACTCTAGATTCTGATTCTTGTAAACAAAACATCTGGAATAAATATTGAAAAGTCATTTAGTTTTTTTTTTCATTTGGATAATAGAGCATTTGTTATACAAACTTATGGCTAGACCACTTTTATGATGATAAAAGTGATGTTTTTATCAAGCAAGTAGAAACTTTGAATTTGGAACAACAGATAAAACCGACATTTACAAGCGAAAAAGTTGTAGAGCACATAACAGGATTTTAACCAAACAAATATGATTCATAGTGTCCAAATTGCGAAATAATTTTATGAATGTTCATAGTTTCTATTATATTTCGCAGCACATGCAATCGGAGTTATGCTAAAAATGAGCTTAAAATAGAACCTTCGTGAAAACCACACACTGGCCATACAAGAGTTCCAATTTTAAATAGGCGTACAAATTAAAAATATACGTAATGTCGTCAAATGTATGCGGTACATTTTTTTCTTTGGCCCAATAAGGCTATGTACGTAGTTAAAAACATTGTTAAAACAACGGTATCTACAAAATGGCATTTATTTAGTAAGGCGGAGGAACAATAGGACAAATCTCATGAAATAACTGCACATGCCACTCAAAAACTTGGCGTAAGTACATCGACTGATCTAATTATCGTAACACAAAAAACTTGATTTTTGAATGAACACCTTACCTTTATTGGGGTTTTCAACCGCACTTTTGTATTTTAACACAAAATATCATCAAACAGGTCGATTTTGAACGAAAACTTGTGTTAATTTTGAGAAAATAAAAGCTGTAAATGTAATAAAAGGTTAGAGTGCTTGTCTATACAAATTGTTTGTTCCCCATTTTTACTAATTTCAACGTAATATTCATAAACTGTTCGCATTGTTAATTACATGTTTATGTCAAAGGCAATAAAGTTGAAAATTCCATGTATAAATTACGATACCAGCGCCACATGATGGCGTCCACTTTGACGTTTTGAGTTTGACAGCTAAATGTTGCCACTTTAATTATTTTGTGTTTAATAAATCGCAAGATGTCAACAGGTGCTGCCATGTATTTGAAAAATACTTGCCCGTCCTATAGTGATACATACTAACTTACTAAGGCCCAATTGCAGGGAACGTTTTAACCTCGGGTTAGCTTCGGGTTAGCTAACTCAGGTTTAAATGGCGCCACCATCGATTGTAACTACCTACTTCTTATTACTATCGATTGTGGCGCCATTTAAATCTGAGTTAGCTAACCCGAGTTTAAAACGTTCCCTGCAATTGGGCCTAAGAAACTAAAAGAAGTCGTAGGTACCATTACAATCATAGCTATATCCACCAGCTAGATGGCTTTCCTTGCAGATGGATTCTCGGAGATTTGTACCTAGCAATAACAAATAGCAAAATTGTTTACTTTAATTATTTTTTCTACATAGTATAAGGCGTCATATCATGTTATAAAATCATCAATTGGTAGATTGGATTTATACTGCATGCATTTCATCCTACCTATCTAGCCTGTCTTAAAACTTTGTGGTCTTTATTTTTCTTTAAAATATTTTTTCGTATCGAGATAACTATAGCAAAGACGTTTACGTAAGGCTGGCAATTGAATGAGATTTGGATGTACGTACTTAAGACATCTGATGCCCGTTTTTACCAACGTCACCTTAATTTAAGGAACTCCTAAGTTAGAAGTCCTAACACATTTTAAACAACAACTAAATGTGAATTTTTTGCCATAACATTTTGTAGATATATCTATATCTATACTAATATTATAAAGAGGGAAACTTTGTTTGTTTTTGTTGAATAGGCTCAAAAACTACTGGACCGATTTTAAAAATTCTTTCACTATTCGAAAGCTACATTATCCACGAGTAACATAGGCTATATTTTGTTTTGGAAAAAATAGGGTTCCGTAAGATATTTGGGTTTTTCGAAAACAAGGTGAAAAAATCAACCAGAAAAGTTACTTATTTTGCGTACGCTGCCTTAACTATACAAGATATAACCATAAAATGTTCTAATCAATTGAATATCTTATAGATATCTACAAAAAAGTCCGCGACATACTATACTTATCTATGTCGAGTGAGGCACAGCAACCATTTTTTTATTTAAAAATCATGAAATTTTTTTGGACTACATTTAAACGCGTTAATTTTACCCATGCTATTAATCCTTATCAAAATAAATTATTTCATCACTAAGTACAGTTTATGTAGATAATATTTGGTCTTTGAATGATTGAAATTGGACGTTTGGTTTTGAAGCTATGGTGAAATAAGAGGCCCTCCGCAACTTCGTTCGCGTGGAAACCCTTTATTACAACGTAATAATATTGTAAAGCAGCGCCCTTATCACAGGCATATACCTAAATAGCTACTGCAGTATAGGCTAACATGGCTTTCACTTAAGATATATTTAGGTATATAGGTACTGCGAAGGGCTTTTTTTGTAGGTCTATCCTTACTATAATTTAAATGTGAAAATGTGTATGTCTGTTTGTATCTTCGCATCACGTAAAAACGGCTGAACAGATGGTCTTGATTTTGGAATAGAGATAGTTCGATATCCAGGGAAGAACAAAATACGATAATTTTACTGCGGGAAAAGCCTCATTCCCACGGGAAAAGCGGGTTTTAGTTTTTTAGATTTAGTTGCGGGTGAAACCGCAGGGCGGAAAGCTAGTAAAATATAAACTGGCAATAAATTAAAGTTTAAAAATAACTAATAAAGCTACAAATAGTTTTTTATAGGACTTTGAAATAATTTAAGTATCCCCTAAATTTTAGGGAACATTGGTAAAAACGGGCATGAAAAAAATCAAATACCTTTTATGTAAGATTCTATTGCCACTTTCTTTTCTAAACATTTGGTCTGATTATAGTACTGTATAGGTATAGATTTATATACAGAGTGGGTAATGTTATAAAAACAAAGTAATTTCTGAAATAACCATTTTTATTTGAGACATAGGTACGTAACTCCAACATAATTTTGAAAACGCATAGAGTTAAAAAACTAAAATAAATTACTAACGACTAGATGACAACGCTGTACACTTATAGGAAACTTAAACACTAAAATTTTCGTTACATAATCATTATCACATAAATAATAACTCAAAATGTTGGTATTAGCCCTAAAAAGGAAAAAAAGAACAGAAAAATAAAAAAAAACAGTTGAAAATAAATAAGGCGTTTTTTTTGTAATGAAATACAAAAGAAGAAGAAAAAAGGGACTTATACCAACTTTGTAATATCTAAATTATTTACAAATAATCCCCATTAATGTCTTAGTCAAAGATTTGGCTTGAATGTCATATTTATAAACTGGTCACACTGTTTTGGTATAAAATTGTTGCCGTCCTATCCTAAAGGTTATTTATATTGTCACAATTATGTAAAATAAAGAGCTTCTTTGCTTTATTAATAAAAAAAAACATGTACCTATTAAGAACTGGCTAAATTTTGGTAGGTATTATAAATTAATTATAAGGAATGATTATACACTAAAAACGATATGTAATCTAAAGTCTTATATAATAATAAACAATGTCAAATACCGACATTTAATAGCGGTTTGCACCATTAAAACCATTCCAATTTGGAAATTGGCCTAAAAATGATATGCTTTTAAATTCAAAACAGTGTTGCCATGGAAAAAAAATTGAGCGTTTTGGCGGAATTTTTGCAAAACTGAATTATTTTTTTAAAATGTTGGACAAAATGTATGCATATGATTTTCAATGGACTGATCGTAGGAATTTAGCGTTATTTTCGGCACGTTAGCGTTAAATCTAATATCCCTTGAGCTAAATAGTCGATCATGTTATGAAAATCAATGTACACATTTCTTAGGAACTTCAAATTACTATGGTAACATTTGACGACAATAATAAAATTATTAAATGCAATATATTATCACCAATGCGCCATAATTTAATTGTACGGACGTAAATTGTTTATTAGATTTCCACCAGACCATCTTAGCCTTAGGAACTGCATTTTATTCAACTAGCAATACCTAATTTTATATATATATTATTATGTGCGGATGCATTTTCAACTCAAGATAAATATTTTAGTAAAATTACCTTCATAATTATTATAGAAAAATTATATGAATTTTGTATACAATAATTTTGCAAAGTAATTTTTCAAGATAGAATAATAGGTGTATATTTTTGGCATACAAAACTTCAAATGTCACCCGATCAAGATTTATATGTTCGGATGACATCTTTGATAGGTGCTCTACACAACGGGCATTGACCCCCACCTTTTCCCCTCCACTGTTGAACGGCACATCTATAGCACATACACATATGTCCACACATATACAACACACTATCAATAGGGTTTTCATAGCATATAGTGCACTCCGTCCCGGTGAGGTTTCCGTCACCGATGACCGAGTAAATTGGCTGATGATGGGACGTGGAAGGCTGATGTCTGCTGGATGATGGCCTCATATGTTCAATGTGGCCGTTGGGGATCTGGACTTGTTCGTTGACGTTGTTCTGGCTGGTGGAAGGGCAGGAGTCCCTTGGTCGAGGGGGGGGAGGCTGGTACTGCATGGACGAGCATGAGGACTGCGGAGGCATGGACTGAAGGCTGCTGAGGCAAAGTTGAGATGAGGTCTGGATCGGCTGTAAAGGAAAGAAGAGTCTATTAGTTTTTGTGTTTTAGGATTAAATTTCGTGTGGGTGCAATTTTGACTGCTGGATGGTTTTAAAATTTACGCATTGGAAAATTATTTTCAACTGAACGTATGTGACTAATCGAAAAAAATTACTCTATGATAGTGAAAACTGTATTTAAAAATGGAAGTTAAGGAGATTTACAAACAGATTTGGATAGAGAATTTGCTTCACACAATTTAAAACATTTATTTAGGTTATTCCAATAAAATTAGCAAACTCACCTCAATATAATGCGCGCTAGCTAATGTCAAACTCTGCTGATGATTGGCAACGTTCTGCGCTCCATTCTGCGGCGGTAGACTGACGACCAGCACTGTTCCACCATTCCCCGTCGTAATCGGCGCCGCCGAACTCGCAATTACCCTCAATTGTTGAGGAGGCGTTTGAGTAGGCTGCGGCGGCTGTGATGTCAGCATCCTGACTTTTTGTGTAGCACCGTAGATATCTACAAACGCCCACAGTCTGAGAGTATGGTCTACGTGCATGACTGTGATTGTATTCGACCCGTTTCTGCTGACTCGGACCTCACCGTCGACGGTAAGAGTCACCGCTAGCTCGTCACCTCTTCGGAGGCCGTTGGCGGCGTCACGTCTCACTACCCAGTATTCAGGACGGTCCAGTAACTGCTCAGCGTCATCAGGCAAGTCGCAAGGCCTCAAGGATGCTGGATCGCAAGACGTCAGGCCGATTGATAAGCTGCCAGCGTAAGCAGCTTCGGTGGCGAGGATTTGCACTACGATGGTCTGACCAGGGCGCATTGGACGGGCAGTGAATACATAGCCTTGACAGAACTCGGCCTCTATTCTACCAGCGACTCCTCTATCGTTGATGAACTGGACGTTTCTTCCTTTGGTCCTGTGAAGGCTTAGAGGTACTAGCGCGTTTTGATATCTCGGAGGTGGTAGAGGTTCGTCTACGCTCAAAGACCTCATGCTACCGACTAGCCTGTCTTCCTCGATCACAGGGCTTGGGTTGGATCTTCTGATTTGGTAAGGCGCTCTGGGATCGGCAAATTGGACAGCCGTGCAGTTCCCGTATACATCTACGACCGCCCATAGCGGATTACGCGTATCAACTCCACTGAAGAATAACCCTTGGTCTTCGCCATTCACTCCGAAATGGACATCACCAGCTGAGTTGACGTAGTAGTAAAGAATATTGTCTTTTTCACAGAACCGCTCGCCCAAAGCCTTAGCCCAGTTGCCGGGCTTGTTAGTGAGATCCGGGCAAGCATATTTGGGAAGAGCGTGCGACATAGTGTTGGGGTCGTGTGATGTGAATCCGAAACGAATGACACCGCTCCAGCTGTTTGATATCTCCACGAACCTGATGCATACCTGTAAAGACAGAACTTTAATTAGGACCAAGTTAATTGAATCGTAAAGTTAATAATGTTGATAATATTGGCATATGATTGTTCTTTAAACAAGTTGTCATTAACAGCGGGAGCCATGGTAAGAATTGTTTCGTCTAATTAGCAGCGTTTTTTGGGAGAGCGTGTGATCTCATACAAAAGACCACGTCAATTGAAAATACATGCATTAATTAGCCCCGAAAGTGACCATAAAGCCTAGAATAATCTAATTAATTTTAATGAACCAACTTAAAGCCCTTTTCGTTGTACATTAACGTTAGAGGCAAGAAATACGATTAAACTTACCCTTTCATTGACTCGAACGGGCCTGGCACTAAACGCGATGCCCTTACAGAAGGACTCGACGCGTCTCGCCACGGAGCCATCATGCGAGATCCTGACATTCTCCCCGTGGATCGAATGGAAGCTCAAAGGTGGCAGGTTATTTGGTGTAGCCCCGGTACAGGTACTACGGGGCGCTGTAACAAATGGAGAATTGAGTTAGTACTTAGTTTTAAATATAAGGACGTAAAGTAAACTGTCATCTTTCGGCATTAAGGCAGGGCCGCCCTTACATAATGGAAGATTGGTAATACTGAAACTATTTTCTAGCCAACATGTAACTTGTATGAAGTTTGCTTAAGTTTAAAAGGAATTCATTTATCGCAGACCCAAAAAGGTACCAATCCTAGCTGACGTTTAAAACATGAAGTAAATAAATCGCTTCTAAAACCAGCAATTTTATCTAATACCACGGCTTTATCTCAAAATACCGCCCCAAGACGAACATAGACCGTCATTGTCATCTTCCCCCATTTAGTTACCAGCCCCTCAAGACGAGGGCCACCTGCGCGGCAGATGCGCGCGCAGCTTGCGCGTACGCAGGCCGAAATGTCAACTCTGAAGTTAGGACTGGTACGGTCACTCTGTATTCCTTTTAATTGGTTTAGTATGTATGTAGTTACGGATTTCAATAAGTTATTCTGTAATGAGTTTTTTTAAAGAGATATTAAATTGAAGGTCTTCAAGTATTGATAAAATATCGAAGTTTAATAAATAATGCAAGAAATTTTAACGAGAAGTCGGTATTTAATATTTCTTTATCCATAAGTTCATAACATTAATAACAGTAGTTGATAATACATAAAGAAAGATTTCCAAAGATAGTCCAAACAGATAAGTCCGTAATTTTCGTCATTACACAGCGTTTTTGCCCTCACTTCCGACATAGCAATAAAAATCATAAGGGCTGTGCTTCGCTCATTAGAATATGGAGTTACACCCTCCACTAGCCAAGGGGAACACCCCATTGAGTAGCACGTGCACCTTTTAATAGTTCGGAAGTGAGATAATGACGCGAAACACGAGACATTTCAGAAAACAATAAATAGTCCCTATATTGTGGTGCGATATAAATTCTTAATCTTTGGTATGTTTTTGAAGTTTATTTTGTTAAGTATGGAATTGTAATTTAAAAAGTTCTTTTGTTGGAAGTATTTCTAATAGGTTTCTTATTCGTTAAATGTTTTAACGATAATTTAGATAATGCTTCATTTAGGGTATGTAGTTTATTGCAAATATTATTTTGTGTAAAGGTCGTAAAGAATTCAAAGTCACTCGTACGGTGAGAGTGTTGACCAGACAATAATAACATATTTATTGAAAGTTTGAAACGCCATTTATATTTAGGGTTTTAGAGCCCGTCATAGTGCAAAAAGCACTTTGCCATAATGTGAACAACAAACATGAGGGTACTTGTTAAAAGCCAGGTGGTCTAGTGTTCTGAATTTGAAAAAAATAACGAGGGTGGCAGCCATTTTGGAATTAAGAGGGGCTGGTATATCCGGCGGAAGAACAGATCGATCGAATCTCGTTTTTCTTTTAGAAACCCCAACTTTTGGGTGAATCGGAAGTTGTTTTTTTGATGATTTCGAAAATGATTTCCGAAATTCGATAGGGTGATAGATCTATGGATTCAATTACTTGAGGTTTAAAAACAGCGGTTACGTAAATATAATAAATATAAAAGGTTTTTATTAAGGACCGACGTACCTACATGTCGTTATATTAATTGAAGAATATCGTTACACTTCTAATGAAAGTTTTATCGTCTAAAATTGTGTGCTGCAATTTATTTTGCATTGCACAGCGCACAGTTTTAATCTAGGGGTGACAACAATTAGTTCTGGCAACCCTCACGAAATCCCCCAAATCTTTCCCGCCATGTCGCTGTCACGTAACCTAATAACCCCGTATTTGTCACAGCAACTCTATATTTGGACTAATGTTAATTTCGGGCACGCGTCTGTTTTCGTTAATAAGTCTACAGCGATACATTTCACTTAGTCTGTGACAGCTATTGCAAATGGTAGGTACATATGGGTCTGTTCAACTAAAAATAAAGTTTAGAAATAGATTAATAGAAATAGGCGTCAACCCAAAGGTGAAACTTCAATCGAATCAAAAGGACACCGCGGTAAGGTTTCGCGATGCGCGTACGCATACGAAAATGTCACCAAAGACGTCACCAAGTCTTCCTGGTGTAATACCTAGGCTAACATTAGCCGCTATGACGTCAGAACTGATCTAGATCTCTAGGAATAGACCTTCTTACACATGTTCAAAACACAAGTTGCTGTCTTTGTTTTAATGCCAGATGGTTGCGCAAGCTAAGTTGCGAAAGCCTGTCTGATTGACGCAACCCATACTGTTAATATGACAGCTAGCTGTCAAATTTTGAAGGATACTTATAGGACATGCTTCTAAACTGTTTCTGACGCAGTATAAGTAACGGTCGAGCGCAGTTCGTCGTTGTGTCGGTTGCAAGTTGAACTTGGATCCTCTTTTTCTGTAAAATCAAGCAGGATGCGTAGACGCAGCGGTGCGCATCTCCGTGGATCGCTGCGTCGTGATTGGTCCGTTCCCGGCCAATGGACGTCCGACGGATCTTCTTTTGTTTGTGATGCGTTACACTGCGTTTCCTTTATTTATTTTGCCTCGAGAACGAAGACCAAAATACATTTTAAGTCCCATCGTATAGGTACATACCTACATACTCACCCTCGTTTTTTCCGCTACCCCTTGTACAGATGCGATAATGTGCTGAATATCTCAAGGGGATGATGTTAATAAAATGCCTATTGTTATTTTTCCAAGGGTTTCGTACAGTCGGCGTACTTGGGTCAATCTTTGCCGGTTTATAACAGCAAGTATCTTGTGTTTTTACATCATCACTCGGCATGGTTTTAATATTATAAACACGATTTCTGGTATACGTTTACAAAAGCTATAATTAATCTACTCAAGCTAAGGTAAGACTGCCTACGATATTGATAGCTATTATCCAAAGTGCCTGATAATAGTGGCTGATATAATAAAACCCTAAAATATTGATGGTCCCATTGTTCGAAGCTCTGACGACATTTTCACGTAAACGACGGCGAATGACGAAGGAACGGGAACACACGTAAGTAAGCAGCATTGCGGGCATTCCATCAATTCATGATATCATAATTTCCGCTTCTTTCGCCATAATATGCAACACTGAGTCATGAAAATCTTTTACTTTCGAGTTTTTTAGTTGAAATGTTTGAAAAAAATTGTTTTTGAACTTGTTTAAAATAAGTTTTAGGTTTGAGATCACAATCGTATAGTAAAAAGATATTTTAAACTGTAACGGTATTAAAACGAACGTTAGTAACAAGTGTAATAATATAACTCTAATGCATTATGGATTATAAGATCTAAGGGTGCCGCCCACGCCCTCCCTTGAGGGTAAATCCGATTTGCTTTTAATAAAGAGTGCAGATGGCACCCTCAAATATGGGTCATTGTATAAGGTCAATGGAAGATTACTCAGTATTGCATGACGCAATATTTGTTTCTTATTTTAGCAACTTGACGCTACCTTTAAACAGCACGCCTTTAAGCAAAAAAGCAGTAATTTCTAAAGCTGATGAAATTAGTATAAAAAATTAGCTAAAAAGTTTAAATAGGCAACACTGACGTTCAGGAACGCTGCGCGCGCAGTGGTCGAAGACCTCCTCCGTTCAGAAACCGTGACGAAACCAAACTGAATGCATTTAAAAAAATCTAACAAGCATTCAATACTTTTTGTCGTCTTCAGAATTAAAATTTGGATTCGCCTCGATACAAATCGAGTTTAAAGTGTTACGAATGTGACCATAGCCGATTTTAATACCGTTTTTAATCGAAGTTATAATTGCGAAATATTTCAATCGTTACTGAACTATCGAAATGGATATTTGGCATTGAATTTGTACTATTGCTTTTCTGTTTACAGTTATTTGGATTATCAAGTTGGTCTTTGTGTTCAAACGGACTAAGAATTAATGGAATGAACACAAAGAGGACTATTTTTGTCTGAAAGTGAATCATTATCTCCCACCCTTTGTCAGGACTTAGGCCCATCAAAATAAAGGGAGCGAATCTAAAATGGGCCTCGCACTTGACTTGCAAATACTCTTTGCAATGCAATTTTCAAACGCTATTTCCATTGAATATTCCAGAACAGTGAACTATTGGTATTGTTTATGCAGAAATATACTTAGAGAAAAAACCTCGCATTTTATAACCAGTGAAGATATAAGCAACCGAGCATGTCGAACTAAAAAACTACGGGCGCGTGACAGAACACACGCATGTCATATATGCAAGAGGAAAAGGGATAAACATACAGGTGTTTCATTGTGTTAGAAAGAGAAAAATGCTCCGTATAAATTATGAAACGAGCGTAAAAGTTAACACGGAGAGAATGTTCTGTTGTGAAGGAAAAGGTTCAACAAAACTTTTAACACCAAGTAAATTAGTTGTAGAAAAATATCAAAGTATTTCTGTCATATACTCCCCAAGGTTTCGACCTACCCTTCAAAATATGACCAAATCCCCGTGGGCAACCACATGTCTTGCACAGATGTGGTGGAATTAGACCATTTTCTATTATGGCAACACCCCCGCGGTTTTTTAAAAATGGCCGCCACCTCCCACACGGTTTTATGGAGGGAAAACTTGATTATTTACTAATTATAGCATGCGGATGGCGCTAATAAGATATTTAAACAGAATTAATGGAAATTATCAGCTATCATTTCCTCTTTCGTGTGTTTTTATAGGAAAGTCAAATACAAACGGGAAACCGCGAAACCACACAGGATGGATTACTGCAACGGATGCGCTCATGTCGGTATTCTTAATTCGACACGCTTCATCAGTAAAAAAAAGTAATTCAGAACGTCAATTTGTTTTTAGTGTTGCCATGATAACATTTACAAGACGCTCAAGTAGTGAAACGTATTTAATAATAATAAATCTCAAGACTAAAATACTAACGGTGTGAACCTACCTATAATAAGACCAAACTTGTAATATAAGCAACAATGGACTAGAAAACAATCTTGCTATACACCAACGTAAGAAATTTAAATAAGACATACCTCTGCGTCACAGAGGTCGTCAAAGTTATAACTTATCAACATTTTACACCATCATATAGAAACCAAATATTTTTGAATAGATGCCGATAATATATTAAATAGTTGTCGGATAGTAATCAAGCTCGTTTGATGTAATCTAATCTAATAACAGCTATCAAATCCCAATCGTGAGACGATCATTATACAAAATGACGTAACGAAAAAACCGTTTCAATTTTATTAAAATGACCAAATAATGTTTTGGAGGTAGTTACTAGCTTTTAACGTTGGGAAGGTCAACGCCTAAAATGCGTAAATTACATACGCATTTGAAGTATTAAATTGTATGCAGTGTAATTGACATTTGTTTTATTTTCAAACTGCTGCTGTACGGCTGCGTTTGATGCTGTGAGAACCTAATACAAGTAAAAATATAAAAATTATGATGAATATTTTCCCACAACTCTTAACAAGAACCATATTGAACATAATTATGGGATCTCGAAAGAGTTTTTCATTAAAATTTTTAGACTTGCATTTTATACAATTTCTATAAAAACGAAAAAAAATGTTTATGACACAACAAGTTTGAATTGCATTTTTAAAATATCCTTCATCCTTTGAATGTTTCATGGCTGGTCTCAAGATACACACAGATAAAAGTTCCTAAAGTTACATATTTAACAAACCGTCAATAGCAATGATTAGCTGTAAATTCAGGCGATCTTGTTAATTTCAGGTATTATATTTTGTAGCCAATGTTGATCAACGTACAAGTAAATAATTCTTGCAGTTCAAACTTTCACAAGATTAAAAACATCAAAAAAATCGGCGCATGACAAATGGAATAGACCATCATAAAAATTAACGGTAAACGTCCCCGCTTCTCACGAGATGCACTTGTAATTGTCATTTTTATTCGTTTTAAAATACAGGCCGCATCGGCGACGCCATTTTATTTTTTCCGCGGCTACTGGCCACTTCTTTTTTTTTTTAAATAAACAACCCGATCCATTCAGCCTCAACAACATTGTCTTTTTATGAATCGAACATATGATTTTCGCAGCGTACGCTGTGTTTAAAACTCGTTCAAGTCAACGCGACAGGATATGGGTTTGTCTTTTTTTATTGTAATAAATTAACTGTCGTGAGAAACCTATGCGTCCTGCGATATCCATTGTTTTTTTACAATTTACAGTTACCCTAGATCAAGGTTGCCTGCGTTCCCACGTTTATGGAAAACAAAAAGTAAAAGTGGCAACACTAATTTTCAATGAGCGGAATTTTAAAATTGGAACAGGCACAGATGATAAGTTAAACAGCCTAAGCGTACAAGTGTTAGTAACCGAAAATCGAGTGGGTACTTAGAACAAGTTTGTCTGTCTTTATCACGCCTGTTGTTTTCCGTATAAGTCGGTCCTTGTTGTTCGCTGCTTCGGTCTTCCAGTTCGCTTTTCCCACGACGCCGTGAGAACTTCACCTTTTAGTACGTAGCGAAGGTAGATAGATATATTGATTTGTCATTCGATAGTCATTCGAGTTGGAATCGAGATTATTTGTTTGTCAACAAACACGGAATAGTTTAGTCGGTCAAATTAGTTTGTGACATGATTTTTTTATGTAGCCTTGATTAGCTTTTCATAGATGAGTGGGATAGTAGTTAATGTCACTCCTAAGGGCATTTAAACTTTTTATGTATACTATATGAAAGTAGCTAACAGTAGGAAGTCCTTGATCGAATTGGCAATTGCATGAAGATTTGATAAATTGGTTTGTAAATATGCAGTTTGGCAAACTTATTCTAAAGAGCACGTGGTTATGTTTTTTTATGCGTAAAGATGCGTTAAAACTATAGGCATAACCAAGGTCATATAATCAAAACTTGTAATCTATTTATTGATACAGCCAGAAATTCTCACACGTCCTCAGTTTTTTTGTTTCAAAGTAATTAAAGTTTTTTATGACAAATAGTGTAGATATATAAATTAAATCAATCTGTACCGTGAGAACTATTTATTACACTCATATTGTTAGACCAAAACTAGTTTTTTTTCTAGTGTCAGGTGCTTGTATTAACTTTTTTATTTACCATTGAAGTTCACACGGTTTCGCTTTGACATTTGGCGAAATCGATTAACAACATCGTAAGTACATTACAGGTGCTTAGATGCAGTTGTCGGAAGTATTCCATTGTTATTTTAATAATGGCAACACAATAAGAATCAATTACCGTTGCTAAACAAATACACACCTTATCCTCGTAGCTTTAGGATATAATGTAGAAGATCTCCCAAAAACAGCAATCATAATTCCTTCATTGTGTTCCGAATTCAAAACTGCAAGTTTTTAGTTTTCTAAAGGGTTGTCATAAAACATCTGGTGGCCAGATGCATTTCCGTGTTAACGAAAAAGGTTTGATACTTCATGAGATTGTGGGAAAACGGAAACATGGCATTTTTTGTAACTAAAGACAATTTCAGAAGTTTGAAGCGAATTTTTTGAGGCCTCTAAAACATGACGTGACGATTTCGTCTTCTTTAGTCAGCTTGCACAATGGCACCGCTAGATCCCTATCATAGATCATTGCTGTAGATCGTTAGACGCGTCCGCGCCGGTCGTGATCCGAATAAAATCCGATTAGTGTTCATTTAGGGTTCCCAAACTATTTTTTTTTATTTTTTTTTCGCCTTTGTTTTTCGTTCACAAATTTTCTTACCACTAGATGCAATAACTTCCATTTCCTGCACTTGATACTAAAGTCAAATAAAATTCACATTCAACGCTTAATAATCTAATACCTAATAAAGAAAACGAATAGAACCAGTCTACAATAGCACGCTCACGCTTGTCATTATGTTTTTTTTTATTTCGACACTGCCTGCGCCCGCGCCGCGTGCTGGGTAATTAGTCACTTCGTAACGTGGGAAAAACTCTTATAGTCTTGATTAATGTCACTGGCAAGCGAGATTATGTTTATGATAAGAAAAAAACATAGACTATACATATTATAGTGTTAGTACTTCAACTATGTTTTTGAGGTTTTTAAAAATAGAACGAAGTGTTTTGATGCTTAAGGTCGAATAGCTATCCGTTATAAATATAGGTATACGATTTTTATGATACAAGCAGATGAAACGCCTCTAAACCAAGACACAGTTAAACAACTATGATTATCCAATTTCGACTTTATTCCATGCACTTAAACCGCATTATCTCATCGTAGAAAACGGAGAGCCTCTTATTCAAATTGAGCCTTATCTAGTGCAGTTTAGGGTATGTAATTGGATGGATTCAACGGTTGCGTACATCGGCTGCGCGTGAGTGGACTCCCACGACTTCTGACCTCTCGTGATCGCACCTTTGTAATATATCACTTGAAGTTACGTCGGGAAAGCTGCCTGGTGCTCCTAGCTTCTAGTCACGCAATCTTCTTCAATTAAACGTATACAAAATACTTCTGCAAACTAATAATGACATTATCCTGAAACTAAAGCTTTAGATATAAAAGAGGAAACACTTTTGATGTTTACTTTTGGAATTTCAAATCAAATATAGATTTTAAATGGACTAGCAATTCGAAATCAAAATTCCCTTCAAGGATGCTCGCCACTAATTTAACTTTCGAATACTATTCGAACATTGTTTAGAACATACCACGGAGGTTTCTCACGATCATTAGCGTAGAACCTCCTTTGCCCGCACCTTCGTTTTAGAGGATTAAAAAGAATAACGACCTTTTTGTTGTCATATTTTTCTCATGATGCTGGCCGAAAATTATTCCTGTGCTGACATTCGCAGTAGCTTATTTATCGTTTTTGTGGTTGAAATCGATTAAATCTATCGATTTTCGGAATCTCAAGAAAGATGCATAGAAATTGTACGCAGAAAAAAGGCCCACATCTTGCAACCTATTTCCTTTAATATATGATAAAATTGCTTTAAGAAAAAACTTCAGCTGGTACTAGCACCTTTTGCTAACAGTCTATTTCTGTCCTTATCTCACTCACAGGTAACATATAATGCATCTCTTTTGTCAATGGCTTTTAAGGATATTAGAATTTCAAAAACAGCTGTGATCATCCTTCTCTTTTCAATGTAAAGTACAGGAACAGGTAAGATGCATACATTTTAATTGAGGCAGATGTAGAATAATATAATATACCTTGAATGCAGCTTTTCTGGTCAAATTCATGTTCTTGGTATATAATTTACAATAGACAAAGTTATTGATCCACAACCATTAAGTATCTACTGTTTTCGTAAAACACTTTACTTTAGGTACTTTAAGACAATTTGGTTGTTTTTTTGTCTATTATCTGTATTTTGTCGGTAATCTATAAGTAGCTTTATTTTCTCTCTCAAATCATTCTCTTGGAATCTTCTAAAACTTGCTATCGACCCTTCGAATTCTAGACGCCCTATAAAGCCTACAATCAGTCATTCACCTATTTTTTCTTTACTATCTATTTCATTACCACGCCGCCGGGTGCTATCGAAACCATATGTCCTTGTGTTGTCTCTTTCTTTCTCAGGAACAAGGAGTATCTCTGTCTCTCTCGTACTTGTTGTGGAACTACCAGCTGTTTCGCAACGGGATCTCAAGACGCATGCGCGGCGTTTGCACATCTTCAACAGGGTTGTCAGATGTTTTTGTTAAGCTATTTTAGGTAGTTCTTTACGCTATCCGTGAAAGCCTATGCCCAAACTAGAAAGACGTATTATGCTATTAATATAATTAACTCAGTAGGTATGAAAAAAGTAAGAAAGAAGTAGGAAAAATACTTTGTGTGTGGTTCCGAATCGTTTAGTTAACTTCTTCAAAATAATAATTTTCAGTTAGTCATACTGCGCTCATTATTGTAATTGCTAATGTTGCGTAATTAGCAATTTAAATTAATCAAATACAATCTGCTAAAGTATTTTATACTTGAGTCATTCCTTTATCTTCTACTATAATTAACTAATGAGTTACATTTTCGAATTATTTAGCATTTTTGTAAGACGCAACAATTTTTTTGGTCAATTTCAAACTGAAGAAACTTGTTTCATTTCTTCAGGTAGCAACCCTGGATATCTATTGTCGCAGTCAGCTGCTTTAACACCGTTTGTCTCGACATTTAAACTTCGAACAGCTGTTCCATTATTTTTTTCAAGACGTTGCGTCTATAGGCAGCACGAACGTCTTAGAAAAAAAAACATTTGCGCAAATTTTCATGGATTCCAATTCTGAATTTTTGAACAAAGATTTTGGTCCTTTTCATAAAAGTCCGTTGGGAATACATATGTTTCTTTGTTATCAACCATTTCGTCCAATCGTACATTATTTACGTTATTTCCAAATATAATTATACAATGTTGATAAAGCCTCTTATCATATAATTACCATTGCGGTATTTTTATAAAAAAATAGCACTGATAAGCAGGTTACTCATATTTTGACAATGGGGAAGTCTGTCAAATTCGATAAAAGAATCCGAAGAGGTCAGGCTATACCTAAATACATAGTTTTACCAAAATAACTTCAGAACATTTGTGAGGTTTTTCCAAACCACAATTTAATCATATGAACAGGTAAAGTTTATGAGTTTGCACACTAGTTCCTTGAAATATATTATTAGAATCAAATCAAAGTAAATACTACTTTTATCTTTGCCTTATCCTCATTAATAACGACTACATAAAAAACTTCTTTAGTTCAGATACATCAAGCTATTTTTCCATTGAACTAAGACAATTCAATTCTGTATAAGATCATAGATCGATACTTTGCAACCACAAATGCTTCATAGTCTAATGTATCCAATTAAAAAGCAATTAAATATTCCACACAGACAATCTTTCCGTGATGCGTGTGGTCACATTTACATATCTTCGTGCACATCAATTGTACAACTGATGCATTGAAAACAGTTATCGACTTTGTATTGTTAATCCGAATTGTAAACAAGTAATGTATCTGCAGAACAATTTGTTATAACATTAAACGCATCTGCATTGGTTTGACCTAATTTTCAAACCTTTAGTGTTTTCAGTGGCGTATGCTTTGATTTAACATCAATAAAGGCTTGTTACAGAAAGAAAGCAGATAATTATGATATTAGCAACATTTGCGACAGACAAATCAGTGGAAAGTGAAATAACGATAAGATTATTGGCTCAAAAGCAATAATCCTTTACACGTGGTCGACTTAAAAAAAAACAAAAACAACTCAGGCTTTGTTCTTAAAGATGAATATGCAAACAATGAGAAGCCGAAAAGGCAGTCACAAACAATACCATCGACATCTGGTAAAGGCATTTAAGTATAAGCATCCAAGTTAACACGTAAAAGTCATAATTTCCCGACATCTGGTGGCACCGTATGTGCGCGATGCCTTTGCCTCTTAGATAAAGGCAACTTCCGTCCGCCATTATTACATTTCCCCCCGAATTTTGAAACCGGAACATCTGGCGACGGCGATTAGGTAATATGACGATAGTGTACAATAGGTTCGAAATGGTTGTAGAAGCTTTTACGACTAAATAAATATCTTAGGACCTTTGTCCAGCATTCGTTTAAAAACAAAGGTTATTTGAAAAACTAATTTGGAAGATTATAAAACGATATTCAAATTTTATAATGGTTTAATCAGATTTTAGTATCAGATTTGTGATAAAATAGGATATGACCTCATTGAAAATAATAATTGCAAAGATAATACTGGTATTTACTCCGATTTGATTACAAAAACGAATATTAAAAAAATATAGACTGAAGTTACTTTTAAAAAGATGACCATGAAAAGGCTTTGTTAAAAACTCTTGTTAATTTTGAATTGAGTAAGTGACCAATGCATTAAAATGTAAATTAAGACAAGGTGTTCCATCTAGCACCTGTTATGTGCATGTTCACGGCGAAAACTTGAAAAAAAGTAAATTAACCATAAAACCATTCGGCAGATGTCGCGTGCCACTGGCGTTTTAAAAAAAAACAAAAAAAACTTAATTGGCATCACTGTTTACATAACAAGGACATGTTTTTTTAAGGCAAAATATTGTTACTTCAGTTTCTTAGATACTTGGTACGTAACAGAATAGTAATTAGAATTGAAATAGACTTAATTATATGCTTCGGAATTGTTGGAATCGATAAAAATAACTGCAAATGAACTTTACCTACTACATGTTTGGAAAAATATGCAACTATCAAAATGGTAATAACAAATCATAATTACCGAGTTGTGTAAATTAAAAGCAATAAAAACGCAGTAAATAAATGCTGGCAATACATTAAAACCGTTAAAAAACGGTTACTTTAACTAAAGGTTAGTCTTAAGCTTACCTAGTCCCATTTTTTTCTTAATTTTCTTGAGCACCTTCATTTTGGAGCCCTTCTTGTCCTTGACCGGGGTGGTCTCCGGCTCTAGGGCCATCGGGGGCAGCACCAGGGTCGGTGGAGGCATCGACACATGCCCTGACGCCCTAGGACAAGCTGGGCAGTGACAAGCACCCCTCGCCTGCCGAACGCTCATACAACTGCTTACACCCATCATCGATTACAAAAATATCCGAGAAGTAAACCGAAAAACAACAGTCCACAACCCTCTATACGATCATGGTTACGACACAGTCACTTTGAATTAAAAAGTCACGATTGAACACTGCACGATATTGTCCTACGGATTGTAGACGCGACGCGAGACGTCCGCTGCCGTCGAACCCTACCGGCGGAGTGAGCGACGCACGCCGCCACCGTAACTCCAAGCCCCGTGAAAAGCTGCGCGCATGCGCGATCCCTGTTTACACTCCTTCTCTGTCCCACACATACAAAACGAGCGAGACAGCCAGCGTTGTTACTAGGTAAAGTTTTTTTCAGCAGATGAACGTAAGACAAAGGGCGGCTGCGTAAAGAAAATTTAATACCGAAAGTTAAATGTCATTTAGAAATAGGTCTCTTGTATGAACTAAGTAATTATTATAGGCAATTACAGTTTTAGGTTATTTGCAGCAGATGTTACGGTCAATTAATTGCATGAAAATATAACCAACTGTTCTTATTGTGTTAATAAGTTTAACACCAAAATAAGGTAGGTATGTTGCTGTTTTTAGGTTTTTTTTTAAGAAAAATAAATATAATGCCATTTAAATATTTATGGCTAAGTGTTGTGTTATTTTGTGTAAATTTTGTATATAAAACTGAAGTCAATGTAAATTTTTAGTTCAAAACTACATAGACTTAAGAACAAATAATCATTCTATGTTTTTGTTGAAGGACTGGGTTCAAAGTTTTCATTAAAAATGGTTTAAAGTTATTAGGCTGATTTTTATTCACTAAATACTTATATTTAAATCAAACTAAACGTCATAAAAGAAATCGAAGTAACTTTAAAGTTACTTAATCTTAAAAAAAATTATAGGTACTCGGGTAGTTTCGAATCATAATATACATTCAGAATCTCCTACTTAACCTTGAAAAGGACTCCCAAAAAAATTTGCAATGCTCCAATTATTATTTATTACAATTAAATAGGAAACCCTTTCGCGTATTTAAAAATGGCGGCCACACCATTTGAGACATAGACAGCTGTTGACATACACCTTGCAATGGAGGCTGGGCGCACGCGCGGTTTTTTTTTTAATTTTCGCCATCGCACAGGCATCTGCCAAGTATTGAGGGTATAGGTTAAATTAAAAACTAGTTGTGTTGAAAAAGTGTTTGTTGAAATGTGGTAAAGGTGATGCTGTTACAATTCGTGAATAAAAAAAAAGTTAGTAATTTCAGTGTGATATTACAAATGTAAGGCTGATTTACCTAAAACTAGCAAATTATCCCCTGGGAAACTACACTCGAGAGCAAAAAAATCGCACATACGTGGCTTAGGAACTTAAACCGAAAAAACAAAAGAAAATTTAATCAAAGTAATTTTTTTGTTAATGCAGATTCATAGTCTATTTCAATACCTATCCATTGATTCCTTATATGTGTTTAAAAATCAAATTTTAATGATTTTAGGGGTAAGAATTCAAAGGGCACATTTTTTATGAATTTCTTAGCTGTTAAATAAAGTGTAAATGCAGAAAAAAAAGGCAAAAGTATTTTTTTTTCTTATTTATTAATACGAGGTGTTTCCAACCCTTGCCTGAATCACTGACTCCATACGAGTTTTCATAGATTTGACAAGAGTTTTGATGTCATCTTGTGTTATGGCGTCCCATTCCTCTGTGATCGCCTGTTGTAGCTCCTGTAGTGTCGTTGGAGCAGCATCTCGGTCTCGAACGCTCCTTTTCAGTTCATCCCACAAATGCTCAATAGGATTAAGGTCTGGGCTTCGAGCTGGCCACTCCATAACGGGCACATCTACCTCTCGAAGGTACTCGTACACTATGGTAGCCGTATGCGGTCTTGCATTATCCTGCATAAACAGGAAGTTTTCGCCGATAAACCCAGCAAAAAGTTGCACGTGGCTCTCGAGCACTTCCTCAATGTAACGCTGAGAAGTGAATCCCCCTGATTGACGGCCAGTATTCGGTCCGGTGATGAACACAAGTTCAGTCTTCCCTTCTAGAGATATGCCTCCTCAAAACATGCACGACCCATCGCCATAGGGGACACGTTCCGCTATGCAACATTGAGCGAATCGCTCCCCTGATCTTCTGTAGACCCTTCCTCGTCCATCGTTGCCATGTAAGCACATCCTGCACTCGTCAGAGAACAGGACGGTGCTCCATTGCTCTTCGGTCCAATTCAAGTGCTCTCGAGCGAAATGAAGGCGAGCTTGTCGGTGGGCTGGGGTCAATTTTGGTCCATTTGCTGGTCTGTGTGCAGTCAGACTACCTTCACGAAGTCGTCTTCTGACTGTCCACCGACTGACTTGCACTTCATGAGCTTCTTGGAGCCGCTGTCCCAGTTGAACTGAGTTCAAGCAACGTTTCCTTAAAGTTGAAGACACGAGAAAGCGGTCGTCACGCTGTGTTGTAGCACGATGACGGCCAGATCCTTGTCACCGTTGGTAGCCACCAGTCTCCTGGTACCTATGGTACACGCGACGAATGTCGTATCGGCTCAAATTCAGCTGTCGAGCCACTTGACTTTGGTTTAGCCCAGATTCAATAAGGGCAACCACTTGAGCGGCTGTTTCTGGTCTGGTATCCATTTTCTTGTTTCGGTTTGAGTTATAATCGATAGAGAACCTTTCACACAGGACTTTGGTATGCAAATGATGACTGTTCCCGAAAAATGCACCATTTTATACCTGCTACAGTCGCGCAAGTAGCGCTACCTGCACTAAGCGATTTAAGGGTGTGTTGTTGTTGTGTTGATATTGTTTTGTTTTTTAAGGTTAATACCAACCCCTTATGTGTCCTGCAAAAGCGTACATTATGTGCTTTAATTTTATGTAACTTTTATTTGCAGTAAGTTATAAATAATAGAAATATTGAACTTTTAAGTAAATATTGGCAGGTGTGCGATTTTATTGCTCTCAAGTGTAGATAGGAAGCGACCACGCCGACCTCCTACCGTATGTGACGACATAAATCTTTCAGAGATTATCATTTAAATCTTTCTATTTTAAGACCATTGATTACTTAATTCAGCTTATGCTTCATAAATAACTATTTTTATTCTGTAGGTAGCATATAGCACAAGAGTGCCGCTTTTGTGAATTCGTTTTTAGCTTTTCTCGCACTTATGATGGTCCTTTTTACTACTCCCCTTGGCATTCGTTATATACTTTGCGTATATAAAATTACTCCCAAATAACCCAGCTTTCTTCTGGTGAAAGATTTATAAAATCGGTTCTTTAGTTTCAGATATTATCCCGAACATACACACTCACAAACGTTACCTATTTATTGAATTAGTAGGTACATATGGAAGCAGCATGAGTTTTTTTTTTAATTTTTGCCACGGATAAAGCCATCTGCTTAGATTAAGAGTTTTTTTTTAAATTTACAGCAAAGATCGCGTTAAATGTCAATCGGAGGTTGGTATAAACAGCTGTTTTTTGATTAATTAATTGCATAGATCCGTTTATGTATTTTGCATCTCAATTTGCATTTGCAAACTCGATTTTTCAACTTTTTTATATATTTACCTACCAAATTATTAAAAACTTTTTTACTTAAATACAGTGATTTCATATTGATGTAGGTACGTTATTCGTTATTCTAGGCACAGGATATCGTGCTAATATTCAAATCAAACGTTTCGAATAATTAAATAAAATTAGTTATATACTCCGAAATCTACAATTATAATTAGGGCACGTGCCAATACCATTAGAAAGTATTATAATGAAGTACATTACCCTAAGTGACGAAAAAAAGTTTATGAGTAGGTACCTAGATACTTTCGTGTATAGACATATATGTTATTTTAAAATGTCTTAAAGATATTTTCAACACACTTGCTCAGAAAGTGAGCCTTAAAACACCGTTTTGAGGGCCATAAACCGACCTATAACACACTTGTGTGGTAATATTATTACACACACGTGCATAATATAACGATCCCTACAAAGTTAAGGTACTACAAATTATATTATGCTAGTCACATACATTTTTTTTTGTGACAACATAGAATTTTTATGCCACTGAAAATCCATTTATATATTTAGAATTAATAAATGTGTCCATATAAGAAAAAAAACATTTAGGTACTATTATCAAATTATTGATAATAAACAGTAATTTGTTACAATTAAATTGTATCTTATCTCAAAAAGTATATTTTGAAATAGGCTGTAAGGCGGCTGGTTGGCGCGTGCAAAAAAAAAGTTGAGTGTCATTTCCCGAATTATTTATATTTTGTTTAAATTGCATTTGTTGCTGTGTAGGAACTTTTTATGCAAAATATAATTAATTGTATTTCCTCGCAAGTGTGTTGAAAAAGTGCATATTTATGGTACTCGTGAGCAACATGTTCATTATACACTTGGCTGACTTGCAAGCCTCAGCGTCGTGTGTAATTAACAACTTTGCACACGTATCATAATATACTATTTTTACACGAGAGTCTAACGTTCATATGCCAATCTAATAAAATTATAATTGACAACTACGGGACCCCAAACCCTATAGTTAGTGCAGAACTTGTGTTATAGGTGTGGTACCAAATATTCGTAGGATCTACACTAATATCATATGAAAGAATTGATTTCTGTGTGTTTAAAAATGAATTAACTCGATAACACCAAAACGATTGTAAAAACTTTTTACAATTTTTATAGCTAAATTATAAGTTCTTTATTAAAAAAATATTTGTATTAAAATGATAATAAAATGTTTGTAGAAAGGCCAAATTTGAAAATTGACAAAAACGTTATTTTCTTCGCGTCCGCTGCAAAAACAATTGATTTTTTTACTTTTATCATTACTAGTGGCCGCCCGCGACTTTGTTCGCGTGGAAGTCGGTTTCCCGTGGGCATGATAAGTTTGCCTGTGGTAAAAAGTACCCTATGTGTTATTTTGATGAAACTTTACCTATGTTACTGTAAAGTTTCATCAAAATCCGTCCAGTAGTTTTTACGTGAAAGAGTAACAAACATCCATACATACCTACTTACAAACTCTCACGTTTATAACATTAGTAGGATAGATTTCATATTAAGCATTACCAACCAATGATCATTCTTCTTCAAATAGCAGGTAGGAATCTGAATACTATAGTTTAGAAACTGTGTTTAGTAAGTACATTAAAAAGGGCTTCGAGCATGAGTCATGGCGTAATGAACATTAATTGTTCAAACCAAAAAGACCATATACCTTAATGGAGTTAATTTCTCCCATTGGCTTCAAAGGTTTAATGGGGTCAATTATGATATCCTTTGTTGGTACCTTAAATGTAAAAATTTTACGAACTGGCGCCAAGTAAACCATTAATAGCTTACTTGAATATCAGTTCCACTATATTTTTATACGCAAGTGTACATATAATAAATCAATAATGAGAGTATATTTAAATATTTTTTATCACAGACATTTGGAAACCTAATTAGAACTTTAGTTACTAAGAAATTTGATAATTCATTAATATTTTAGTTCATTTTGCAAATGAGTTTATATTTTAATAGGTCTTGATTAAATTAATTACTCAAAATATATTTTATTTTCGAGCCAGCCAATTTGCAAAAGACATTGAAAGCCATTTGGGCCAAGCTGGTAATCGAACCCAGGACCTACCGCTTAACAGTCCGGTATACCTACCGCTGCGCCACAGAGGTCGTCGAAAAGTTAAGATATGTGCTTCATCAAAAAAAAAAACAAAAAAAAACAAACATTCATAAAGGAAATACAAAAACTATTTTACAACGATTTCAGCACGAGGCTTGCCTGTGTTACGGATATCAATAAAACAAATTAACAAAATTAAAAATAGATCCAAGAAAGAGGTTAATTGAGCAAACTCCTTGATGAAGGCAAATTCGGATTAAAACTTAAAACACAAAAGGACCGAGGAAAAACACCAAAATCACACAAGAGACCGAGTGAAACCTAGTGAAAATGGGAGAAACTTGAAATATCATACACTGTTATTACTTGTCAATAATGTATGAAAAGTACAGATGTAATTTTTTGTACCAACATCTGTGCAACAGTTAGAAAAGCTGTATCAATGTCAAGGTGCAATAAAATATAGGAACACCGGTTCACAGTTCGATTGTGGGGACTTCTTATTATGTTTTGAATATAGCTTTGCAGCATATATTCTAATTGTCATGCGCTCCTATGAGAACAAATGTCAAAATGTATTTTTATCCGTATTTTGACGTCTTTTGATAGTAGTTTATGTCACTCGAAAGTTACAGAATCACCCCGCTTAGAATAGGTGGTAAGGGAACGAATTTTAAACAACTCATCTCAACATTTTTTTTTAATATTTTAAATGTCAGTGTCTTAATTTTGCGGTAGTTTATCGGTAGTTATCGATTGCAGCAATCGAAAACGTACGTGAAGTAGGGACTGTGTTCCTGCGTTTTATTCGGTGAGTGCGATGTACGGTGCCCAATTTCTTGAGGTATATGGGCGTTGGTGATCATTTACCATCATATGATATGACCTGCAAGCAAGTTTGCTAGCTTCACTACATAGTATAAAACAAAGTCTTTTTCTCTGTCCCTATGTATGCTAAAATCCTTTAAACTACGCATCGGATTCTGATGCGGTTTTTTTAATAGATAGAGTGATTCAAGAGGAAGGTTTACATGTATAATAACATACTACAGGGTAAGGAGTTTTACTCCGAATTTAACGCGTGCGAAGTCGCGCGAGTATAAGATAGAATCTTTAAAGAAAGTTTCGGGTGGAGGAAATGTAAACACTATTTACCCGACTGCTACAGACGGGAGGGTAATATTGTTCAAGTGTGTGATGTGTATGAAATTTGCTTTGTCGAAAACATGCTACATGTTGCACTTGTTCATGTCAGGATTAAATCAATAAAATAGGTACTGAAGTTTCACTGAAATGTTACCTAAAAGTATAAGGCGATAAATAAAGGTGTTGGTTTTTTAGGTGAACTAGTTTTATTCTTTTCATGTTATTATCGGGTCTAAAATAGTGGTAGGTAAGTAAGTAAGCAATTGAAAAACTCTAGTGACAATAATATTAAACATACCTTCCTACTTAGCCCTTGTAGTATTACAGTTTATCAAAGAACAAACATTGTTGTTGAAAACTGTATTACAAATATAGTGCGGTTTTAAAAAAAAGAAAGTGCACATTACCTTTGGCAGAATAGATAATCATAACTTTTTTTGTGTAAGCGCGCGCCGACCGCGCAAGATGGCGCTGACATATGGCGCGAAAGCTGCATGACTGTCTTTGTCGCGGAATGTAAATAAATTGGAAATTATTGATCAAGGGTGCTGTAAAATGGTTTGGGTGAAAAAAACTGCGGATGACGCGAGGTTTTTTGGTGGGTAGTGTATTCTAATGTAGATACATAGGTAGGTAGATAAACAGATAAATATGGTCGCGTTCGCACTCTTGGTTTACTAAGATCAGGGTATCTTTTACATGGAAGGAAGTTAGTAAATAAAAATGGCTACAAAACCAACATTATTAGTAAAATTATAAGTACCAAAATAATGTAAGTATCTACCTATTTACAAATGTAAATGTACAAACCGATTTAAAACGCAAAACCCTTCCAAAAAAAAAAACAATAACACCCAACTCGATTAATTAACCAAAATCGCTTTGTTACCCATCCCTACCGAATCACGTACGCACGGAGCGCGCCGTCCTCCATTTTCCCGTCCGCCGCACGCCAGTCGCCGCCCGCACGCCGCCCGGACCGCACGTGCGGCAAAATCCCGTCCGCAATGTACGAAGAGCTGCCTAGCAACACCGACCTTGAACTATTGCTGTCATTAGTAGAGAAACATCCAGCGATATGGGATAGGACGACCGCTAGCTACAGAAACTCAAAACTACGGAATGACAGCTGGAAAACTATTATGAATGAGGTGTACACGGATTATAAGGACTGGCCGAAGAAGAAGCAGATTGAAATGAGTAAGTTTTCGGTTGATTATAACGCATTTTAACATCGATACATTGAGACGCGCGAGCGGTGTGGCAACGCGGGAAAGATAGCGCTGTCGGGTTTGTTTTTTGAAACCAACTCTATTCATACGTTTATAAGGTCTAAATTACCTTAATTTATATCGTGAATGGAGCGGATCGTATCGTGGGACGGTAAGTATGTATGAACCTTATCGCCTATGACATAAAGTCGGTAATAGTTAATCAAGGTTAGAGCAAGAGCGTACCGTGGGAATAAAGGTAGGTTTGCGGTCTACCATTTTCATTTTTAAGTATAATAATTATATTATCCAGTGTTTCAAGAAGAATAAGGTTGTTTTTACAACAGTTTTTTATCTGTAAGATACCAAATAATTTGACTGCATAAAATTTGCATAGGTAGGTAGGTATGTGTCATAGCTTGATAAATACGTAAATAATATAAACTAGTCTTTGTATTTAAACTTCAAAGTAGGTACGAAGTAAAAATTGAATTATTAAAAAATTAAAATAATTAGCTAAGTGCGCGGCGGGGGTTCCAAACATTTTTTTTGTGATGTAAGTTTTTCTGATTTTATATTCGACGCACCTACAGTCGCTTGTTACAGTTCCAATACATGAATAATTAGTACCATTTGCCTGCCTCTTATTATTCGATTTGTTTTTTGTAAAAAAAGTATAATCAGTAGCTGAAATTGATAGTTTTTGACAATAGTAAGTAAATGGCATTGAACAAAAATTAAAATTGAGATTTTACTTTTTGTTTTTGCATTTAAAATGCTAATTTATAAATTTTGAAGTTATAGATACCGAAAAACGTGATGAAATCAGTGGTAAGAGCATTAGACCGGTTATCTAAAGGTCCTGGGTTCGATTCCCAGTCGCGCAATGCTCGGAGACCCGCGTTCCTTTTTCCAGTATCTATAACACTACTTACGATTTGTAGAACCAATAACTACGATATTGATCAATAAAATCATTCAACGAGCACTTTGTTTCAGCCCGGAGTCTAACCAAAAAATGGCAGCAGGTCCGAGACACTTTCATCCGAAACGAAAAAAGAAGGTACGCCGCCCACAAACTAGGCAAAATGCTCAAACCCTACCGCTACTACAAAGAGATGCGGTTCATGATCAAAGCCATAGACTTCAACACGTCAGAACTGTCAAACAGCTTCCAACAGGACGAGGCGGACCGCAGCGATGAGATGGTCGTCACAGTCGATCCCAAAGACCGAGTCAGCTGCTATAGAACTGGCACGCTGAAGATTGAAGAGGATTCCAGCTCGTCCAATGAGGACAATGAAAATGATAAGGAGCCGGTTGTGATTCCGAAGAAGAGGAAAGTGATAGAGACCAATACGTCTGTAACTATGGCGAGTAATGTAAGGCATATGAAGTTCTTCAAAGGGATTCTACCGTCGTTGGAGAGATTGGACGATGATCAGGTGCTGGAGTTTCAAGTGGGAGTGTTGAATTTGATTAAGCAAGTAAAGAATCAGGGAGTTTAAACTGTTGTTTTATTTTATCCCTTAGAGTTTAAGTTGTAGGTCAGTTTGAAACGTAGGTTTTTTTTAAATATATTGAGATACTTTTGTTTTTGGGTAAAATACGATTTATGGGCAAGATAATTAATTTTAAGACGGTTAGGGTAGGGTTAAAGATCAAAATATTGGAAGTAAAATAATTAAACCTAAAAAAACAAGTAAAATAGATTATGAGGTCAGAAGTAGCAGGCATAGCTATGTCATGCATCCCAAAGCGTATTTGTTACATGTAAACTCACACCATATTCTGCTAATATACATATAGAAACATGAGAAATCTTCTTATTTGTTGCAGCTCGATGTCTCACCAAAAAATGGCAGCAAATCCGAGACACATACATCAAAAAGGAGAAAAAACGTCACGCCGCGATCAAATTCGGCAAAGTGCTCCAACCTTACCACTTCTACAACGAAATGAAGTTCATGAACAAGCTCTTCGACTTCGAAAATAGAGACTCCAACGACACAGCATCCAGCGATGATGAACCTTCAGCTCCCAAGGAAATCAACCACCAGACACTACCACTGAAGCTAGAGTACAACTCCAATTCGTCAGACGAACAAGACAGCCTCGAACCGAATACCAGCAGTTACGAAGAACCGATGGTCTACGTGCATAAGAAGCGACGTATATCTAAATTGACAGCTGACAGCTCGGGCACAACCACACCGGCAGAAGAAAGGCATTTGCAGTTCTTTAAGAGTATTCTACCGTCGCTGGATAAATTGAATGATGATCAAGTACTGGAGTTCCAGATTGGAGTGTTGAACACAATAAAGGAACTCAGGAATCAGTGAAATGATGTAGTTTTTTTTGTATGTGTTAAGAATTTAAAAAATGTTGCGATATTGAGAAATACCTTTAAGTAACAATAAAGTCTTAAATTTATGAGACTATTAAGTTAGGTAAGTAATTTACCTTTCAGAGTTTCGTTCAGAGTTTGAGTTCGAATCATTATTTTAAAGGAAAATAGCTTTATGATTAAAATCAGATCGAAAAGGGTAGGTATTAATGATTACTTATGCCTACACTCAAAACATATTGTCTTTATCTTGCTGTTATTAACATATAATTTCATTACAAGTATTTATAGTTTCCACTTTCACAGTTCACAGTAAGTATCCATAAACTTTTTTTTAAATCCGATTTGTGAAATACGGAAACCTAAAAAAATATTTTTTTATTCGATTGACTATTATAATAAAAAAACATAATGGCATAAGAATAAAACAATAATGGTTGCAAATTAAAGGATTATAAACAAACTAATAGTTTTCGATGTGTTCAGCTTCGTAAGGCAACGAAATCCAAAATCAATCAATTTAATATGAAAACTTGTACAGCGCCCCTAACGGGCAGAAGCGTAAACTTTGAATTTACCTAACTCGTAGTAAAGTGATAGTAAACTAAGCATGCTTTTGTAAATTCAGGACACAATATACTGTGTTCTTAAATTTAGGAGTGTCATAAATTGTTTCCTAGCCAATGAGCACTTCTACACGTTTCTTGATGATAATTATGTTTTTTTTTGATAGAACAGTTACTTTATACGTCTGTTACACTAATGCTTCAAACCATTGAACCAATTTCAATGAAATTTGACCCAGAGATAAGTTAGACAAAATACCTAACGGAGTTAAATAAGAGTGCGAAATTTTTGAGAATTTGTGGAACTATCTATCCTTTTGGTACTTGATGAAAAATTGTTGTTGTTAAGTAAATTAACATTAAAAATATGTATATCTAAAAAAGTTGAATTGTCTACGATTATCATGGCAAAATTTCGGGTCGTGTCTGAGTGGAGTTAATTCTGTACTTAGCGCCTAATATCATGAACTTATTATTTGCCTACCTATGCAAGTGATTTTTTTTTACTAACTCCAAAAACCCACACAGCAGCTTTCAAAGTAGGTAGCAAAAACCTTTGTGCACTTTAGGCTGCAAGGACGGTCGACGCCTTGCGGGCAAAAAAAAAAGAAATTCGAAATTCGAACATCTGTCCCGGGCAGCAGGCACGCGACAGACGCGTGTCGTTCAGCCAATGAGAGAGAAGAGATTCTTAATGCTGTGACGTTTAGTTTTTTTTTAAATAAAACGATATAGGTATGCCACATGTTAAGTTTTTTTTAATAAAGACGACGATTATGGCGGATTCTTGAAATACTTACAGCTCATTAACTTAGCACACAAAAGGTTGATTGGCTTACTTAAAAGTGAAATATTTAAGTTGGAGTGGCAGACTGGAGAGCTCTACTAAATAAGATTTATTATTTTAGTGTCTACACACATTAATTGATGTTGATGTCGCTTATGACAACTTTAGTATGACTTGACCAGCCACGACCAAAAATCTTTATTTCTAAAAGTCATATTGACGAAGTAATTTGTCAGACGATTAATTCAAAAGTAAATAGCTATGAGACAGTTCAACCATTTGGCATAACTTATACAAAGCCCTTTTATTTTAAGCAGTTAATACTTGGGCCCTAGGAAACACAGAATCTGAGGACCTTTTGTAAAGTGGGTGGGTGCGTTGCTGGCCTTTGAGAAAATTGGGCACCGGATACCGCACTCACCGAACGAAACGCAGGAACATCGTCCCTACTTCACTATGGTTTTCTGTGCGACACGGTGGTATTTCCCCGGTCGAGTCAGCCCAGTAATCGCTGCAGACAGAGCCTACAGCTAGACTCTACCACTCAAAAAATAATTAATGTTAGAGACAGATAAAAGGGAACCTGAACACGAGCCTTGTATATATTTGGTAAAGAATTAAAAGTTTATGCCATGTATGAAGCTTTGGATTAGTTAATTCTATTATTTATGTATTTTGCTAATATATGTATACGTATTGACTTAGTTTTATTTTAAGCAGCTCAATTGCTCTATCGCTGTATAAAATGATTTTCTTTTCTGGCTTCACCATACTTTTTTTAAAACTTTTTTTTTAAATTGACATGTCAGATGGGTACAAAGGTATACATAACGGTATAATAACGATACGTATTTCATCGTGGGATAAACGTAAGAATGACAGTTGACAAAATCAAGATAAAGTAATTTTATTAGGTAACTATGAAATATGTGTAAAATCCAAAATTGATCGGGATAAAGTTATTTTATTAAGTAACTATGGAATTTGTGTAAAATCCAAAATTGTTAGAATAATTAACCATAGAAGAGGTCAGATTTTGCATCAAAATCGTAAAAAGTAAATCGACTTTATGTTATCCTTTTTTCTGAGTGAATTTGTCAAAGTATTTTACTACCTAAAAAAAATATATTTAGTGGTGGTATATTAAAACTTTTGCAACCCTGCCTTTATAGCAGCATCCGGTAATATTGGCAGTTGGTAACCAAGCTAATAAAACTTGCTTAAATAAGTATATGTAATGAAATTTAAAGACTTTCTAAAAAATAGATCTTTATATCTTAATAGCTCAAATAGGTAAAAACCTAGGTACTATACTTACATACCTTTCTTTAAAAAATATCTTAACGATGGGAAAAAAATCGAATCAAAATTCGTTTTGTGGTTTAGAAGTTGCATTATACATTCGAACCGGATAACGACCATGTTCTATATTTAATAGTTATGAATGATAATGATGTATCAGCTGATGTGCATAACACCAAAATCATATGGGACCCGTGGGAACAACCATATGATTCGGCCTAAGCATACATTGCTGACAATCCTAGTCAGCTGATTAAAAAAAACAGGTACAAACCTTTTTGCATAACTGATCTATTGTACAATGCAAGAATCCATCACCACTTCACTTTACTTCATACAAAATTCGACTCTACGCGCTAAGAAATAAGAATGCATATTGCCAACTCAAGACTTTTTCGTCCATTTTGCATAATACTGGCCTTATACAATTTGGCGAATGCACGTGCGTCGTCAAATTAAAAAAATAAATAAAGAGAATACAGGTAGAACCAGCAATGCACAGCTGATCGTCAGCTGTTCATTCGAAATGTCAGTTGAAGTAAATGAGGCTGCAAGGCTTTGGCATTAAGTCCAAATTTGAAATGCAACGTGACAAAGGAAAATTTCTTTGTTTTTTTTCTAGTTTTTAAAGACAATTTGTACGCACTTGCATGACAATACCTCAATAGAGGACACATAAAGTAGAAAGTAAGAAAGAAAAGATAAATTGCAAAGATACTAAGGATGTTCTAAAATTTGGGAATATCATATAATTGGGCTACTTTGGAACTATCTCTAAAACTATAAATAAAATAAAAATTCGAAAGACAACCAAAGGGTAAAAACGGGACCATATCTCGTTTCATGAAATACAGCCTTGTGCGTGCCAGACAGACGGACGAGCATTAGAGAAATTTAATCCGTTTTTATCCTCTAGTCATGGTACCCTAAAAACTGATGGTATCAGTATAATGCCAATAATCAAATTAAAACTAATGATATATTTCAAAATGATATATGTGAGGAAAGTCAGCTTATGTGGATAACATGGTCATCAGTGGAATAAGTGATGCTTTTTAACCGACTTCTAAAAAAGGAGGAGGTTCTCAATTCGGCCGGTATGTTTCTTTTTCATATATATATTTTTTAATTTATTATCGTGTTTAAAAGCAATAAGGAAAACTTATAAGAGATTGATTAGTCATCAAATTAACAATCTACTAGCAAATTAAAAGGTCGATAATATCTATATTTTATTTATTTCAATCGCTGTTTTCTAGTCGGCGACGAATCGGTAATTTTAATTTAAAAAAAATGAAACGTAAAAAAATAAAAGATTGGCTTGGCTGACTAGTAGTCAGCTATTCCGAAACAAACTAGTCAGTTAGCCTAGTAAACAAAAATTCGTTTTTAAAAGTAATTTTTAAAAACGTTACACATTTAGTTAATTAAATGTTGAGCTATTATGACCAGCTTTTTCTCTAGGTCTACTACGGCCATTGCTGATGTATGTAGAGGTGTGCCGTGACATCTTTTTTTATTTTTGGTTTTATATTTTTGACAATGTATTAGAGATTCGTTTTTAATCCTACATACAATAAAGTCATTTCATTTAATTTCTAATAAAACATACTATAGTTACGCAACTATAAAATAAAAATTGTTGTCAAGCTTCGGTAATTGCGACTTAATTAGCATGTAAATGATTTAAAACCAAATATGTTGGAAACTACTGTTTTAGGGATATTGTTACTCTTGAATGCCCAGGAATTAATTACAGTATTCAAGACAAACAAAGTTTTAATTTGAACTTGGATTAACAATGATAAAATTTATTTGCTTTTTAATAATACTGTAAGAAAAATTAATATGTTATATTAATTAAAATTATCTGTTTGATATCTTTTTTTTTAAACTAAACAACAATTTTCATTGCAGAAAAAACATTTAAAAAATAAGAATAAAGTAAGTTGACTATGGGACTAGGGCTTTGACTTCACAAAATGGACTAGGTGAAAACCTATTTTGTTTTTGAATTCAAAAATTATTGGTCAACATGGCTTGATATAATTTTTTTATTTTAAAAGAACACACCAATATTTTTAAAGTAAGTCATGTTTAATTTTGATTATTATGATTGTACCTATATCAAGATTAAGTGTGATATTACATTTAATTTTGATGAATTATTTTCCATTCTAAGTAGGGTAATTAACCTCTTTTAATTAAGGTAGACGACACTTATCAATAACTTGCATTTAGTTTGCACAGCAGTAGATTATCATTCACATTTACATCCAATTACACACTAGACATTCAATAATTATAAATAAATTGCTTGTCTTATCTAAGGTGCAGGAAACAAGCCGATGTTTGGCTATCAATTTAAATCTAGAATGTTTTAAGAAAAAATTAACACTTACCAGGTACAGCACTGCCAGTCTGCCCCATTGTAACTGTTGTTTTTTTTTAGAATGTTTGTTTAAGGCATGAAGTCAACACAACCTTAAATTTGCACAAATATTTTATTTAGTACTATGTCAACACTCGATTATCACTTCTGTACGGCACTTAGAATCTTGTAGTATACACAATCTTGACCTCTGACAGTAAAGGGCTCATATTTACTCAATTAACTAATTGATTAAAACCAAACATAATCGTTATATCCTTACTTTCGCATTAGATTCTTATTGGAAGTCTTGAATATTAAATATGAACTGTCTTGCGAATTAATAATAGAACTACAAATTAATACGATGTACACTAAAAAGTTAATTAAAAGACAATCAAAAAATAATATTCATTTCACAGTATAAAAATTCGCATCGTAATTTTTATGAATAACAATTGACATTTCTGAGACATGAACGTTAAAAGTCAAAGTCAATGTCAGTTGTCTTATGTAATTACATATCGATTTGAATGTTTATAATCGAGTATCTTTATAGTAAATATTTAAAAAATATGTTACTATTATTTAACAAAAGGTTCTTATAACAATTGATAATAAAGGTACCCGTGCGAGATGCTCGAAGAGCATATCTTAATATTAAGTAGGAGGTAACGCAAAACTTGTGTTAGGCAAGATTCACTCAGTTATATTTTTCCAAAAATAACAGTTAAAAAAAGTGCCCTTGAGTAGTGAAATAAATGTTATGTTAAATTCTAGTGATGTTAAAAAAAATAAATGTTATTTTTTTTAACATCACTAGAAAAAATACACATAAATTATCATTAAATTTAAAGACAGGCATAGAATAATTTGACAAGTGAATATATAAGTTAAGATAATATTGTGTGATGTACCTACGTGTATCTACTTATCTTTGAGCATTTAACCAATGGATTGGAGATGGTAATATCTCCTCAAGTAAAATTTTTTTTGCCGTGTGAGTATTCCTTTTTGATACTATTCGCCGTTACTTCGACCTTCACTAAATCCACAAGACATTCTTTTCACACATCTCATCCTTAAATTGTCTAAAACTATACTCAAGCGTCTCCATAGGACTCGAAATAAAGGAAACAAAACAATAGGTAATTGGAACAATGATTGTGTGATTTCGGATTCTTGAAAGTCAATTAATTTGGTTGAGATAAAGTCCAGCTTTAGTCCATTTCTATCATAAAATATGTTCTCAAAATTCGATTCGTTGATTTAAATCGATTTAATAATCGACAATGGTTGGTTGGTTAGTAAAGAACCAGTAGGGTTGGTAAACAAACAAATGTTTTTGAATTGTCATATTTTGCCGTATTTTTAGTTATTGTTTTAGATTTACGTTAAATAGGTAGTGCGTAGAAATATTACTTGGACTAACTATGAGCAGTAATAGCAAGCGTAAAGAAGATATGCAAGGTGATAAATCCACCTATTGTAATAATTACAAACATTTGTTGAAGAAAAGTAACCCTATGTTCTACCTTTCCTAGATTTAAATGCAGCTAAGAGAGTAAAGAAAGAGTGCAATTATGGAGAGGGTTGCTTTAGGAAGAATCCGGCACATTTCAGGGAATTTAGCCATGGACATTGTAAGTAAAGTCACCCTTAGGTACCAATAAAATATGATAACTATGAATTTTATTAAAACAACTCTTTAGGCTTTTAGAGGTCTTCATAATAAACAGTTATTAAATCTAGTACTTTTAAATAAATAAATTTTGCCATATGTCTTAAAACTCATATTATATTTTCCATTAACTTCTTTTGGTACTTATTAAAAATTATTCATAAACTAGTTTTTTCACAGTAAGTGTGCTAAATTGTTTCTTTTATTCTTCTTCTTCTTTCGTGTGATGAATATGCACTGTGCAGCACATATTCATCTAGTGTCAGAGTTTTTTGGGAACCGCCTTTTTAGGGCCTCTGATGTGGTTCCTGTAGGGTAGTGGCCACCCTACTGTCAGTATTTTTCAAGCTGCCTATCTAATAGGCAGCTGACTTGGCTTGATGAGTACAAGGTCAATTAGTACCCGGGACCAACGGCTTAAAATGCCTTTTCTTGATAAATATTGATAAAACAAAAGTTTTTATCATGTCATTGCAGTGGAATCAATCTTAGATGAATATTCCGGTGAAGGTGAATATCCGATCCCTGAGAAATATGAATTGCAACAGTTCATGTTTAAGGAACAGTTAGATATCATCATGGAAAAACAGCTGTATGTACCTAGGAAAGCAGGAAAAGATAGTAGACAAGGAACAAGGTATTTATTTACTACTAGGGTTTAAAACTTTGGGAAAATTAAGTTGAAGTAACCAATTCAAATAAGAAATTAAAATGAATGAATATAATATTATACATTGCGTGACCCCAACAATGTTACAATACAGTTTTGTAGTTTTCATTATTTAATTGATTTATTGTATACCTATTTTTAAATAGCAAAAGAAGATATCACATCTTTTCCTAATTGATATTATGAATAATTAGATTTATTTAACAACATCTTCCTAACGTTAGAAACATTTCCGTTACAGTCATCAAAAAGAAGCTCCAATAGCTGAAAAACAGAAAGAAATGGACACAAAAGAGACAGAACCTAGCCCTATGTCAACTAATAAACAAGATATGTCACAAGAAGGTTCTTCAAAAGAAGAGAAATTACAAGAGAAGCTACCGATAGTGCCAAAGACTGTTAGAGGTATTCAATAATTAACAGTGTATTACATTAACAAAAAATATGTCAAAAACAAGTATCTGCAAAGAACAGTCATCATATTTAAAGCATTGCATACTTCTTTTAAATGTTTTATGAATATATTGCAATTTTCGTTATGTATCATTCAAAAGTTGTGTGACCTTACAGTACCATTTAATTTTAAATTTATTAAATTAATGGAATAGGGCGTTACTTTGCAGAAATTAAGTTTATCTTGCGATTTATAAACTTGTCATTTTAAAGATCATATTCATCATCACTACAATTACTTAATACCATAAATTGTAGAAGCATTTCTAGTATTATGCTTGTTTATAAATGTTACTAACTTAAAAACTGGCCAAGCGAAAATTGCGTCGATTCTGAAAACCCTCTCTAAACTTAACTTGAAATACTATCATCACTTTTCATACTCAAAAAGGACAAGTATATATTTTGATTGTTATTCAAAGCCTACCAAGTACTATCATATCATCATATAACCATTTATCTATTCTTCGATTTTTAGGTACTATCATTATTGATGTATTTTTTTATTTTTATTTCTAACATAGATGCGGACTACCGCCCCATAGTCCCTCCCACTCGTAAAATCTCTGAGTTTTTCAAAGCGGTGGCGCCCTCTGGCAAGATGGCCGCCAAGCACGCGGCTAGAGCGCCTTACTATGTGTTCTATACCACTATCACTGACTCGGAAATGACTCATTGGCAGGATTACTCTATCACTTTTCAAGGTAGGGTATTTGTAAAAGCTAATTGTTTATTTTATTACTTTTCAAGGCCATTTTCTTAGGGCAAATTTTCCCAAATGTGTTTAATACAACTATTACTGACTCGGAAATGACTCGGTGGCAGGATTACTCGATTTATTTTCAAGGTAGGGTTTAAAAATGTGTGAATTCAGAATGTGTGAGTGTAAAATTTGATGGGAGTGCGATTTAAAATACAGGTAGTGCCATCTATGGTTTAAATGAGAAAATATTGTAAAAGATGTCGAAAACCGCGGACAAACAGACTATGTAAAGATAAAGATGACTGAATATTTTACTGGTAGATAATTTACTAGTGGGCAAAAAACATAAATAAGCTTATTATTTACCAATATAATATAAAATATAGCCCAATTATAACTCACTGTTTTTGATCTAAAACAATGAACAAACTATACCTTGACGAACCTAGATGGCGCTGTTTGCATTTTAAATCGCGCTTCAATAAAAATCAAATCCCTTCTCTTCATTACATCCTTCTAACATCCCTCCATTATTCCAGAAATCCTAGACCCCAGTCTGGGAGAGTTGAAGTGTTCGTTGCAAATCAACTTCATGGTAGAGCCGGGGTGGCTGCTGGCACATTACTACTTCGCTGGGTACAGGTGAGTTGCAAGATATAAAAAAATATAAAAAATAATAATTTCAAAACCAAAATCAAAATTCTTTTATTCATCATAGATATGTAACATATACTTAATGAACATCAATTTTACAAACTTCGACTTTACCTAACCGTAGACCGAGAGAAAAAAGCCGGCGGAAAAAAAAATCCAGCACTCTTTTCGGAAATTATACAATTCTATATAAGTTTTTCAAATGAATGGAAGATCAATTATAAAGAAAAACATATTTTTTGTATATCTCTTATATTACTGCATTAATCGTAAACGCATATAACGCTAATATAAGATTTTTTTATCTCCTTTAGTAACAGAAGTTGATAATTAGATTGACAGACAGACACTAACATACTTTTTCTATAAAGTTATAATGCGTCGATTTTAAGATAGTTTTATTATTTTATTTTTTTCATTTTAACATGTGTATTTATGGATTGTAGGCTGTTAGCAACCCCTTCAAATAAAATAAAATTAAATAAATTTTATAAATCTTTGCAGTCAAAAGAAAATGACAATACTATACGGCGACGACAACATGCCCAACTTACGAGACATCAGTAAGAAGAAGCCTCATGTTGAAGCCGTTCATGTTAAAATGACGTCGCCTTTTGCTACACACCATACGTGAGTGTTTCACTATAGTCTATTCGCGTTAAGAAAATAGTGAGTGATCGTTGTCAGCCGGCCTGGCCACGCCCCCCAGCCAATTAAAATGCTAGAAATTAAAAAGTCGAGTTCACAGTGACCAGTTGAAGTCTGACCTTCGAAGAAAACGGTTGTGGATTTTGCGTGACTTGTCCAACGATAAATTTTGAAAAAATGAATACTTCACCAATTCCAAAGAATAAAAGTGGATCAATAATCCATAGTGGAAAGAGACACATAATTTACAATGTTTATAAGTACTTTAAATTGTGTGATGTAAATGCAACTGTAGAGAGCATAGTCATAGAAACAGCAAGTGCATGCGGCATGTCCGAAAATACTGTTTATAAAATTATTATTTTTCTTTCGTACTTTTACTCCACTGTGAATACACCCTTATCCTGTAGTTGTCACTATTTTCTTAACGCGAATAGACTATAATATCCTATAAATATTTATCAATGAGAATGTTTGTTAAGTATTTAAATTATATACTAGGAATATTATGAATGAGAAAGTTTGGTTGTTGGTTACTCAATCACGCAAAAACTGGTTGGATTTTGATGAAATTTTGTACTTTAATGAATTTTAGTAAATTTTACGAAAATATACTCGGTATCGGTTAACAAAACGTTTTCAAAAAAATTACACTCATACAGACATACATACAGCTTTCCTTGTGTTATTGCTAGTTATACTATCTATATACCAAGTTTCATCCAAATCTGTTCAGTAGTTTTTGCGTGAAACTCTAACGCATTAAAATATTACTAAGAATTAAGATACCAACATTCGCATATATCTCCTTTGTTTATATTCTTATTACAAAAAAAATAAAATTATTTTTCTAGTAAAATGATGATTCTCTGCTACGAGGACGGCTCGCTGCGTGTAGTGATATCGACGGCTAATTTATATTCCGACGATTGGGAGAATAGAACTCAAGGGTAAGCAATTGCACTATAATTATTTATTTATATTTAAAAAAAAGGTTAGTACCTAAAGGGTAAATACTGGACCTCATAATTTAGACTCCGTTGTCCGTCCGTTTGGATCGATGACTTTTCGGACACAAAAAACTCGGACACCTTGGCCAAATTGTGTATTTTCAATTTTAATATTATTTTTTACTAAGGTGTCCGAGTTTTTTGTGTCCGAAAAGTCATCGACCCGTCTGTTTGTCTATCATCACGCTGTACCTTATTAACTGTAATAGTTGGAGAGTTGAAATTTTCACTGATGATGTATTTCTGTTGCTATAACTACCAACTAAAAAACAAATTTTAATAAATATTTAAGGGTTCTCATATACTGTGAATTTTGGTCCTATTTGTAAACTAGCGACCCGCCCACGCTTCGCAATGGTGTAATTTTGGCCGACTTGTTCCCAAAACATAGAATTTTGGATAACTTAAAAAAACGTTTTCTGAATGTGATTTATTTACAAATTTAAATGAATAAATTACCTTTAAGATGGCGCAAACCCTATTAAAATCCGTTCAGGGGTTTAGGAGGAGTTAGCGGACAAACATACAAACAGACAGAATTAGCGACTTGGATTGATAATTGATTGATAAATTGATGTAATGATAATGGTACGGAATCCTTCGCTTTCGATTCTGACTCGCACGTTTTATTTCTTTCCTCAGTTTGAATTAATTCTTCTTCTTCTTCATCATGTGATGAATATGCACTGTGCAGCACATATTCATCTAGTGTCGGAGTTTTTGGGGACCACCTTGTTAGGGCCTCTGACGTGCAAGGGCGGATCCAGAGGGGGGGTCATGGGGGTCATGACCCCCCTGGGCTAGATTCAGGACCTAATGTGCATCTGCTATGAGTGTCCTTTTTTCAATTTTAGTAAAAGACGTGATTTTTTTAAGAAATTGAGTAAAAAATTATAAAACCTGATAGCACTTAGTCAACAATTTGTTATAATTAAGTTAAATCAGTTATAACCCAAAACCTAAAACACTCCGTTCAGATGTTTGAACTAAATGGCAAATTACTAAAAGTTGAAAAAAATAACACTCAATGCCGATGCACATCAGGACCTACTTGGACCACTAATTAAAATTGTTAAACATAATGTATTGTAACTTGACCACTACTATGTGACCCCCCCTGGCGCTAAAGTTCCTGTAGGGTAGTAGCCACCCTACTGTCAGTATTATTTAAGCCGCCTATCTAAATAGGCACCTCACTTGGCTTGTCGAGTTCAAGGTGGAAAAGTACCCGGTGGATTAATAAAACATATATTTTCCAAATAAATACTTTCTAATTTAATATAATAAATTCCTTCCCAGCCTTTGGTTCAGTCCGTCCTGCCCCGAGCTGCCATCACACTCGATGCCGCACGAGGGCGATAGTCCCACTCAATTCAAGAAGTATTTACTTAAGTATTTGAATCACTATCACTTGCCACAACTCAGTTACTATGTTGAGAGGGTGAAGAGATGCGATTTCAGTCATATCAAGTGAGTGTTATTAACTAAGGATGTTTAATTAATGTATTTTTAGTTTTTTAAGGTACCGGGTTCGATTCCCGGTAGATTAGATGTCTATTCAAAATATGATGGGTGGTGAAAGTTGTTTTTTCATGTTTCAACGATTGTATGTATAAAATTGATTTAGTATTTACACGATATTTTAATTAAAAATATTAAATAGTTACTAAACATTATTTAACACGTAACAAATTAACCAAATTTATTAAACGCATTTTTACCTGCATACGTTCAGATATGTTTAGGCTTTATCAATCTAATTTACACCCTTTATTATTGATAAAACAAATCATAGTTTAACTTACATTGCAAAGAAATTCACAAACACATTTCACCTAAAATTTCTTAAAATCCATTTATTAAAATCTTCATAAACCTATTTTAGCTAAAAAAATCTAAAAACTAACATTTACTTAAAACGCGTTTATAAACCCGTTCTAATACACATTTCAGCTAAAATCCGTTTACACCCCAAACCTGTTTTAGCGTTTTCCTAGTGGCCTCGGCGCCGGGCGGTCACTTAGACAACGAATGGGGGATGCTCCGTGTGGGGGCGCTGCTGAGAGAGCATTGCGCGGGGTCGGGGGCGGGGGCGGGGGCGGGGGCGGGGGCGGGGGCGGGGGCGGGGGCCGGGGCGGGAGATGGAAAGTGGCCGCTTGTGGCGCAGAGCAGCAGTCTGGGGAGCTTCGGGAAGGAGGCTAAGGTAGGTTTTTAGAGGAGTTTGTAGGTGAGTGTGTAGGTAAGGTAGGTTTATAGAGGAGTTTGAAAAGAGGTGTGTAGCTAAGGTAGGTTTGTAATACAGGTTCTTGTAAGTGTGTGTTTGCAGTGGTTTTCCCTAAAGTAATTTTATAAAGAGGGTTTGATTTCTGCTTTTTGAAAAACATCCTGCATCTCGTCTAAATAACATCTAAGTGTGCCTAGAAATACTAGATTATTATGCGTTCGTTGTCGTTAGACTGAAATGTTGTCATCTACGTAGTAATTACGTTTTAATTGATTTTAGAACCTTATCAACTTATTTAAAGTATTTTTCAACTTGTTAACTTTACCATTCCTACCCCATATTGCTCTGTTCATAATACAGTTTATTGTCACTAGTTATGGCTGACCGGGGATTTCCTCCACAACTTCACTAAAACAAAGGATCAGCCGCAAACACTGACGGCGCCGGCGCAGCTTAAACTGATTTATCCTTCTTTAGGTGAGTCTTAATTTATAATGGCATTTTTTATTTGATGTTTAAGTCAATTAAGTGTGAAAAAAACTTAGAGTTCAATGATATAAATATATGTATAACGTTTTTAATGTAATTATTTTAATGGATAAGCTTAAAATTAAATTGAAGTGATTAACAATGTCGTACAAAATAAACGTACCTTATAGTGAGGGATTGTAGTATGCTACTTAATGTTAGACTGAACTTGTGAAGAATCTTATTATTTACTTGTTTTTGCAAGTATCTACTCACTAATCAAACTGCGTTTAATTTGGAACCAGTTTAATTACAAGCTACTTGTAATCAACCAAACATTGGGTGTACTTGGTATCTTTAGTCATGGATGAAGAAGTAAAAGGATAGACAATAGCCATACAAAGTAGCGTATATCAAAAAAAGTAGTATAAATCTAGATGGCGCTATGCATTTCAATTTATAAGGTTAGATGGCGCTAGCAATTTGGCGTTAAAATAGGTCAATTTAGTTTTGTAGAAAAAATAAGTCTAAATTAACTAGATGGCGCTAATACAATAAACATTTTCATACGAAATTCCAGTGATGCCATTAAAAAAAACAATCAGCTGCACAAAGTTGAAAGGTGACGTTTATAAATTAGATTTTGTCGAGTGCTTTTTAATCTTTATCGCCGCATTACATTAATACGTCCATTATAGAGTGTAAGGTCTACAAATTACACATACATTGACAATAAATGTATAATTTGTAACAACTTATTTACTTTTGTCAACCTTAACATTTTTAAATACATTAGTTGAAATACGAGTTAACTATGAAAACATGTTGAACATTGAGTGTAAAATGAAAATAACCAAATCCTACAATGATTGAATCATTTGTTTCATACTTTGTGGTTCGCCTATGTTGAGATTGATAAAGTTGATTTCTAAGTTTTATAATAAGTATGCAAGCTAATATAAGTATGCAGTATATAAAAAATGAATGCGTATAATCGAAATGCATATACCTAATCATTACAATAGTATTAATCCAATTTTGTCTGTTGTAAGTATGTTTGTCCGCTAAGGAGATAGCGTGGTAAGTGGATAAACCACGTAATGGATTTTAATGCGATTTTTGCCATCTTTTAGGTATTTTTTTCATGTCTATCCTTACTAAATATTATATAGGTATTTTAAATGTGAAAATGTGTATGTCTGTCTGTTGGTATGTTCGCTTCACGTAAAAACGGCTGAACTGATGTCTGGATTTTGGAATAGAGATAGTTCGACACTCAGGGAAGAAAATAGGATAATTTTACTTCGGGAAATAGCCTCATACCCACGGGAAAAGCTATTTAGCTTACCGTGACACCGCAGGGCGGATAGCTATATATCATATACTAGTGACTCAATACATGATATTACTCAAACTCCTTACGAGACTCGATTTTCTGTAAGTATGAAATATTTGGAAACAACATTTTGTTATAAATGTCAAACATTACCTAAATATAATTGTAAAGAAGTGTAAAATAAGCGTCTTCATTACATAGTATAAATCCAAGTCGCTAATTCTGTCTGTTTGTATATTTGTTCGCTATCTCCTTCTTAACCAGTTGACAGATTTTAATGCGGTTTTCGCCATTTCTTTGTTTTTTTTTCATTTAAATTTGTAAATAAAGAACTAGTTTTTTTTAAATTAGCCAAATTTCCGGGTTTCGGGAACAAGTCGTTACACCATTGCGAAGCGTGGACGGGTCGCTAGTATTTTATATAAATAAACTTTCATGGATACTAACTGTTTTTTATCAAAGTATCTTACTTTTATTAAACCTTCTATAGGTATTTATTGACCATCATTTAGTTATTAATTCTTTCTTTACGACTTAAAAAGCAAAATGAATGAAACTCATTAAAAAATTCAATATTGTTAAGATTTTAACTTGGGTAACATGATCCTAGGACGAAATATTAACTCTGAGACCATTAGATTGTTTAGCGATCGTATAGATGAATAGAAGAAATAAAACAACAACCACAATATTTTATAGAATAGTGCTGAACCTTAAGTCTCTTAAATTAAGGTTGAGAATGGTGTCGGTTAGAGTGTAAGAGATCCGAAAAAAACATTTTCGTTTTAAAGAACCACCCTCAAAAAACAAGATGTCTGGTATTGTTTTTAGCTGAGCCTTCCCCAATTTTAATCATTATACTTATTTTGATACACCTAGTAAGTATATAACTATTCATTCTATTATCATTGTCTACTAAAAATCGGTGGGTATTTAAAGTATACAAAAACCTATTACGCGTTTATAAATTTGTATGCGTTCAGAAAACGTATGGCTGGCCGGCCGGGCGGCCCAGTGTTCACAAACGTAGGTAATATTATTTTATGCCTAGAACGATATCAAATAAGTATTAAACGCAGATAGAACGAAGATTTTTGACTAATTTGGGAGACTTTTTCATTCTTACATTTTCGACCCTATTTTAGTGAATACGATAATATTTTGATAAATTTAGCGAAAATACATCATTAAACATTTTACAGATGTTTTACGGATACGGCCTCACTATAGGTTGGGAACACTGCGGGCGGTAGACATTTGCAAAAGTAGACTGAAATTTGTCAGTTTCACTTTTATCAAGTTCTGTTCATGCCAGTAAAAAAAATCGACTTAAATCATAAATTTTGTATTTATAATTTTTGGTTTAAATCGACATTTATTGGTCTTAAATAAACAATTGATTTAATATTTTAATGTGTAAAGCAAAAATAGTTTTACCACAACGCCATCTAGCGGGTGTATTATAACTAAAATTTGTTAAAATATACAAATTTGTGATTTGAGACTAGTAATGTCATCTATCGAAAGTTTGAGAACTAAAAAAAAGTATACGCTATTTTGTATGGCTATTGTCTATCCTTTTACTCCTTCATTCATGCTTTAGTCTAATTTATGTTAGATTCATCCTATTTGTATTAAAAACTTAACTTATTTTGTATCAATTAAGTTATAAACGCCAAGTTGTGAACCCTCCTACATCAGTCGCATTGATTGACAAGCGATTGACAGGTGATTGATCGATTGACAGATAACGTGCGTCAATCGCACGACGACTTGCTCGGCGGCGGCTGTCTGCCTTACAGCGCCGACGTTCATACTAAACAGCCGTGGCTCAATGATTATTTATAGTAAGTATCTTTAAAGAAAATATAAAATCGTTTCCACGAAATTAAGTATTTGTAATGATAAGTACATGAGTTCCATTTGTGTGTCTCAGAATAGTAATTAAGTCGCAGTTTGTGTCTGTTTGTATGTATGTACTCTTACTACTTCGCAACTACAAGACGGTTTTTGATACGGTTTTCACTGTAGTCTAGTAAAATGAATTGAGAATGTTTCAAAGTGCAACACATTCTTAATAATGTTTATTTAAGTGAAACAAAACTTTATGATTGTAATCGTGTCGTCAAATAGTATTCCTTTCTTCTGTGAGAGTTACTAGTTGCCTTTGAAATGTTCAAAACTTACAAGTTTCAAAGAGTTTGGTCTCTACTAGAGTAATTATAATATTAATAAGATCCTCATCTTGTGTTTTGTTACTCTTTAACGAAAAAGCTACTGCACAGATTTGGATGAAACTTATCATTTACACGGGAAAGGCCATTTATCTGCGGGTGACCATAGGGCAAAAAGCTAGTATTTAATTCGTGAGAGTCTTCTACTGATTTTAAATACCGAACCTAATTATAAAAACTTATACAATGCATTTTAAACAAACTGCTAAATTTCATTTTTCAACAAACGAACTGTTAATTATTAAATTTTATCTGTAAACTAGCTGACCCCGCAAACGTTGTTCTGCTATATTGGAAAAAAATTGTTAGGGGTGGCAACCCTTATCACTTAGGGTTATGAAAAATAGATGTTGGCTGATTCTCAGACCTACTCAATATGCTCACAAAATTTCAAGAGAATCGGTCTAGCCGTTTCGGAGGCGTACGGTAACTAACATTGTGACACGGGAATTTTATATATTAGATTATAAAAAAATAACTATTAATTATAAAATTTTAACCGCAACTTGTTTTTTTTAAATTAAAAACCATCAATGTCATACAAAATTTCTAGCCAGTGGCATTCCCTATCCACCGGCCGCGATAGGGCCATGCCGCATATTAAAACCTACACCCGTATGGCCCCCGACTGTCTCTCCGCGAGCTACTTCTTGTTGACGTCGGCTAATGTCAGCAAGGCCGCGTGGGGCTCCGTCAATAAGGGGAATGGGGCCCTGAGGATTAATAACTATGAGGCGGGGGTGATGTTCTTGCCACGGTTTGTGGTAAGTTTTTTGAGGTTAATGTTCTTGAATATGCATTTAAGACTTTATTAGTAAAACTATGTCGAAATCGATCTTTACTTTAATTGGTAATAAATGTGAAAAATTGTATGTCTGTCTGTATGTCCTTGTCGCTTTCACGACCAAACGACTGGACCGATTTCAATGAATTTTGGAATACACATATTTCAACAGCCTGGGATGAAAATAGGCTATTACTCCCACGGAAAAATCACTTATATCGAAGACGTAGTCGCGGGTACCTACTAGTTTTTTTTAATTTAAAATTCGTATGCACTTCATACTTGAGTGTGTCCGAATGTTTTCCTTCTAACAAAATTATCATTAGGTTATTTATCAATGTTCTTTCAACTTATTTCCAGATTCCTTCATACTTTAATTTAATCTTCTCCTGCCGCCTTATCTTTATTACTACTTGCAATCTTGCCTTTTTCCCTCGTTGTTACTCCAATCCACCCTGTTTCTTTTTTATAATATTTTCACGTAACCTTTCTTTACCCCCTCTTCTACTATCTTCATCCTAAACTTGACGACTTCTGTGGTGCAGCGGTATATATACCGGACTGCGAAGCGGATGATTCCGGGTTCGATCCCCGGGTCGGGCCAATTTCGTCAAAATGGTTTTTCGATATTGGCTCGTGTCTGGGTGTAACTAGGTTCTCCCCTAGTCCATTGTGTGGTACCTATAGTACAAACTTTGCTTAGTTTAGGGCCACACAGTTGGTGTGTCAGTCTGGAGATTTATTATTATTAACTAACTTATATGATATTCACAGTTAAACCAAGACTACCTCCCCCTCTCGCCCGCGGCCGCGGATCGCTTCATCCTGCCTTACGACGTGCCTCTCATCAAATACAATAAAAACATGTCTCCCTGGGTGTCCGATTATTTGTCGTGATTAGAGTTGCGGGTCACTATCGAGCCTGTTAGTGTCGTGGATGTGGTAGCCGGAGAAAATGAGCAGGAGAATAATGATTCACAATAAACTTTATAGGAAGCTGATTGTATATTTTGTTTAATAAAGTGTTTTTGTGCAGTGGTGTTGAGACAGTGGTTGGATTATTAATGTGTGTAAAAAGTATTTAAATCTATAAATGATTTTTTTGTTGCTAGCTAGTGGGCTCTTAGCTCAAGGGCCAGCTTAAAAAAACTATTTTTGAAAAGACAGGTTTAGTTTCAGTGGGGCCCCAATTTAGTTGTTTGTTACAGGGCCCTTAGTTACGCCACCGGTTGGCAGCAAAATATTGTTTGTATGTTTTAATCTTATTATGTATGTATGTACCCACTCGTATCTATATAAGTTATTTATTGCATACTGTAAATCGATGGATTTTATAGTTACCATTCTGGAACCATCGGCATTGAACTGTTCTTCATTTTTGAAGGTTCTTACGTGTGATAAAGAAGCTTTGAACTGATTAAATATCTTGTCTACAGCATTCCTTATCAAAATAAGGTTTAAATGCAAATGAGTAAAAAACTGACGTAACGTCAATTGAATGAAAGGAACGAATGGATTGAATGAGTGAATGAAAATTAAGTAATCATTGTATCAAATACTTATAACTTAATGTGTGTTTAAAACTACCCTTATTCATAAATTGTTAGCTGAAATATGTCTTGTTTCTGTCAATCAAAAGTGATAACTTTTATAACTGATATATTAACTAAAAGGTGTCTATGTTTAATTATAAGAAAATAAATGTGTAACTATGATTAAACGAAACGAATTTAATTGTTGTATGGTTGTTAAAAAATTAAGAAATAAAGCATAAAATAATTATTGTTGTTATGTTTTATTTTTTCTTAGCGATTATGTACCTACCTAAAAATTAAGGGCATTATTCAATAGTGATATTTATGTTAAATTACCGAGAGTAGTACAGAGGGACCTTTTTTTCTTTTTTTGACCCTATCGCCCATATTAGTAAACAGAGTTTAAGCTTGAAATTTCTCACAAAGGATTGGCAAAGACATGGTTTTACTAGTAGGTGGTTTAAACTGCAATCCTTCTAATATTATAAACGTGAAAGTTTGTGAGTATGTATGGAAGTTTGTTACTCTTTCACGTAAAAACTACTTTATAATACTAATACTTAGATACTGACTTAATTTCCTCTGGAAAATCAGATGGTCAAATTATATTATTTCGTTATTTTTTTAATACGTTTTTACGAAAGGTACCAATAGGTATTGGAAAATTTTTGGAAACCGTAAGATAATACTTATATCGAGTTCTCTATACGAAAACGGAGATTGAAGATTGAAGCGATCACAAAGCACTCTGAATGATGACAGCGTATTGAGTCGTTCATAAGTGGTCGAAAGCAGAAAAAAGATTAAAGATATTAAAAAAAAAACGTGATTGCCTGATTTAGTTATTTTTACGTCCACTAGGGGCGCTGTGTAGCTTGCATACATTTTTATACGGAATAGGTACCTACTACTTAATCGTTATTCGTGTTAAGGCTACTGTTCCGTTTCTGCAATCCTTATCTATCCTGCAATCGAATGCTATCTACATTAAATTCATTGCACTTGAATCATGATATGCTATTCGTTTTAATAAGTTATATTATTTGTAACAATCTAGTTATGCAAAAACTTTTTAGGTATCCTATCCTAACTTTATAGGTACCTACCTACTGAAAATAAAAAACACGAACTTTTTCAGTTAGTTAACTGAAAGGTCAGTTAAAACATTATCTTAAATAAGATTAAGTTAAAATTGAGTTACAGTTTGGTAAACGTTAAGAAAGGTCATAAATTTAAAAGGCCATCATAGATTGCCTAAATAAGTAGGTATTTGCACGTAGTCGCCTATGACCACCCGAGTGATTATCTTAAAATGACAATGGAAATGTAGTCGCTTACGAACACCCCCGTGAATATAGTTTTAGGTGACCATCGTACACGAATCATATTAAAATTAATCTAAAAACCATTTTTACTTAACTTTTTTTAATTGAGTGTTACTTTTTTAAAACAAAGTTTCGTAAGTTCTTTGAAGGAAGTAAAAACTGATTATGTTAATATTCACCCATTTTTGCTCAAACCATTAGCTTCCGGAAATGTTTTCTTTACACCCAGTAATACTAAAAATAATAATAAATCTCCACACTAACACACCAACTGTGTGGCCCTAAACTAAGCAGATCTTGTACTCAGTTCCGCGCTGGCACTCACAGCGTACGCGCGTGTTTGCTCCCGTTACTATCAAAAATTCGCACGCGTGGAATTATTACTTTGTTTACGGGCAACTCCTGATTACAGGAGACCCTAATTAATATTATGAATACGAACCCAACGTCTCAATCTAACACAATGTCCTCATCTGCACCGAAACAAACAAATAGTTACGCCAATGTGACGTCAACAACTCGTTTCCCCAAGAAAGAACAAGCCATAGTATTGGACTCCATGGATGGTATAACACTCCGCGAATACCTCATCTCGATGTCAACAGTTGTTCCGGCAAACTCAATTAGATTTATTTCAAGAATATCGAATGCTCGTATATGCGTCTACTTGGATACTAAAGAAACAGCGGATAAATTAATTGATGAGAAGAAAAAGATTAACATTAAAAATAATATGATTGAAATAAGGCCATTAACAACTAGAAACAAACGAATTGTTTTATCCAACGTTTGTCCCGTTATACCAAACTACATCATAGAAGAAAAAGGATAATGGGCAAAAATGTATGAACCGTGGGCCCACTTCCAATAAACACGTGTTATATATTAAATTAAAGGTCTGTTTACAAGCAACCATTATCAGAAAGGCGCATGCCAGAATTCGCTGTGTGGTTGGAATTATTTGATATAAAAAAAAATATTCTTTTTAGGTTACAAATAAAGGTTTAGATTTAGTAAATCATTTTTTTTGCGAATTTGTCAACCAATTATTACAGAATCATCCATTACAGTATTATTTTGTATACGTTAAATGAAAAATAAATAGCTGATCAAGGTGCATTTAAAAGCACATAGGTATACATATACCGGATGTAAAAAGACCACTTCCGAAGCCTGAAACCATTTATTCTTAAGCCTCAATAGTAACTTAATTCACTCACGCATACTCAGAAAACTCAATTAAAAAAAGTTATTAAGGATTAAAAAGTCATATTCGCCGCTTGAAATCATCGCAAAATCTGATAGTATTAATGTAATTTTAGAAAATCAGGTAAAAAAAAAATTTTTTGTAATGATAAAAAATTTTTTTTTTGCTCATAACGTAACCGTAACTCCAGCAATGCCCAGTTTTTGTTTTCGGAAGCAGTTCTTTTACACCCAGTATATTTAACATAAATAAACTTAATAAGTAGTATTTTTTAGATTTTTATTTTGTCTCATAACTCAAATCGCACAGTTGTTACAACAAAGCTGTCATAGCAATAGTTGTTCCTATTGAAAAGACCTATTCAACGACATATATCTTATTGCTATTGGAGGGTGGGCCCAATTTGCCCATTGTCTTTTAAAGAATTAAAAATTGACATAACATCCCCAATAACTTTCATGAAAATTGGAGTGACGGATCCAGGGTTTTCACACATAATGAGTTTTCGAAGACAAGTGTTTGTATCTCCTGAAAGTGAAGCACATCTACCAGACTCGTTTCAGGTCAATTTCGAAGAAACGAATTACTGGATATATATATCTAAAGACTCACTAAAGTGTTTTACCTGCAATGGCATGGGTCACATAGCTAAAAATTGTTTACTTGCAAATAAAGGTAATGTGACAATGGAGGAAGAACAGATTCCATCCAATGATAAAGTGGATCTCATAGCTACCCCGCCAGTAACTTCTACTCAATTGAAAAAGAATGACCTTGGTTTCACATTGGAACTCAACCCTAAAGGAAAAAAAAGATTTCACTCCCCTACAGTCAGTGAATCTTCTAAGGAACTCATGAAACCACCCCCTCCATTACAACCGGATCCTGACATACTGGAATTTACAACTGATGACACAGAAAGTAACTTTTCATTTGACGAAGAAGACATAAAAACAAAAACAAAAAAGAAATTGAAGAAAAGTGATCCAAGAAATGAAGAAGAAGTCTGGAAGGACATTGAAGATTATATTCTGAAATAAGTGAAGATTCTAGTTTTCCAATTAAGTTAGATCAATTTATTAGTTTGTTAGACAATTCTAAAGGAAAACAAAACATTAAAGAATTAGTATCCAATTATACACAAAATATAGAAGGTCTCATTGTAATGTGTAATAAGTTGCATTGCAAAATGAATAAAAGTCTCAAAAATAGGTGCTCACGATTAACTAGAAAATTACATGACATGTTGAATACTACTGCTATTGAAAATTAAGGTATTTATACACTTCGTTCTTATATATTTTTATACTTATACTACTACAACTCATATTAAATAAAACACTTTATATTTGCCAACCATTAATGGATATTTTGCAATGGAACATTAATGGTTACTTCAAACGTCTTGAACAGATCAAAATATTAACAAATCAACTAAATCCGGCTTGCATTTGTTTTCAAGAAACTAATTTTAAACATAATTTTGCTTCGTTACCTGGATATAATTGTTATTATAAAAATCGAGTTGATAGTAATAAGGCCAGTGGTGGAGTAGTTACATTTCTTAAATCACATATAATAGCAGAAGAAGTTAATCTAAACCCGAATTTAGAAGTAGTAGCGGTAAAAGTAAAGTTTCCGTTTCCCATGACTATTTGCAATGTTTATTTACCTAACAGCAAACCTTTATCAATTCATGAATTAGATAACTTGATAAACCAACTTCCAGCTCCATGTATGTTATTAGGTGATTTTAACAGCCACAACTTTCTTTGGGGTTCTAATAAATGTGATACTAGGGGTACGATAGTATCACAATGGCTCAAGGATCACAATGACCTGCTCATATTAAATAACGGCAAACCTACTCATTTTGATTCTAGTGATGGGCATTCGAGTTGTATTGATGTAACTTTGGCTTCACAAAATATAACGTCATATTTTGAATGGAACGCCTTAAACCAATTGTACGATAGTGATCATTTCCCTATTTTTATAACATCGCGAATTCCATCAGATACAGACAAAATCAAACTGACACCGAAATGGAAATATGATTTAGCTGGCTGGTCCAAATTTAGAGACGAAATTGATGCCAAAATAAGTAGCTTAGATGATATGAATAATCCTTCTGATCACGACATTGATTTCTTAGTTAATACGTTCACTAATACTATACTTAATGCAGCTAACAACACGATTCCTAAAACATCTGGTAACATAAGAAAAAACAATTTGCCATGGTGGAACGATCAGTGTAAAAATGCCGTAAAAGAGATGAAGAAAGCTTTCAAATTATATAGAAAATATGGTGGGAACGACACAAATTCCTTTTATAAAATCGAATTTAAGAAAAAACGAGCTTATTCTAGGCGAATTTTAAAAGAAAGTAGGAAAAAATATTGGGAAAATTAGGTAACTTCCATCAATGCTAAGACTCCTCTTAAAGAAGTATGGAAAAAGGTGCATGTTCTCAATCATCGCAATATAAGATTTCACAAAATAGTACTTGAGAGACATGATGGGACATTTACATTTAATCCCAATGATGTAACCAATATGTTAGCCACAACATTTGCTCAAAACTCTAGTTCTAGCAACTATGACCAACAGTTTTTACAGTATAAAGTTAATCACGAAATTAACCCAAATCACGACGTTACAGACAATTCCAATTCCATAAATAAATATATAACTTTACAAGAACTATTACTTGTTGTGTCACATGTAGGAAATTCTAGCCCAGGACCTGATAATATTTCAAATATCATGATAAAACATCTGCCAAATAGTGCGTTCAAATATTTAGTTAAATTGTATAATATCATTTGGATAAAACAAAAGTTTCCCAATGCTTGGAGAGAAGCTTTGGTAATACCAATTTTGAAACCGGGAAAATTACCAACTCAGAAATCAAGTTACAGACCCATATCTCTTACTTGTAACCTTTGTAAAATTTTAGAAAAAATAGTTAGTAAGAGAATTAAATGGTATTTGGAATCAAATAAATATTTATCACCATATCAGTATGGATTTAGACAATTTCGGTCAACAACGGATCATTTAATGAATATAGAAAGCGAAGTATTGGATAGTTTTGCAAACGGTAATCAGACAATTATGTTATCTTTAGATATAGAAAAAGCATACGAAATGGTGTGGAAGCATAGGGTTATCGAGGTTATGAATATAAGAGGAAATACTTTAGCTTTTGTCATTAACTTTTTAACCAATAGATCTATGAAAGTGAGAGTAAATGATACTGTTTCAAATTCAGTAATTTTAGAAAATGGACTTCCTCAGGGGTCCGTTCTTAGCGTAGTTCTTTTTTTGATCTCTATCAATAATATTTTGACTTGTATTGAAAGCCCAGTTAAGGGATTTTTGTTTGCAGATGATTTGACAGTAATTTGCAGTGGTAGGTCACTAAAACCGACGATGAAACTTGTACAGAATACCCTTGATAATCTTCAAGAATGGTCCAAAACCTCAGGTTTTAAATTCTCTGACAACAAATCTGAATTTATGATATTAACTAATAAAAGAAGTAAATCGAAAGACGTAAAACTAAGGCTAAACGGTAAAAATATTAAACAGGAAAAAACTTTAAAAAATCTTGGTCTAATTTTTGATAAGAAAATGTCTTGGGTTACGCATATAAATAAACTGAAAGCAGAGTGTTATAAAAGAATAAATATTATAAAAGTTTTATCATCCAAGAATTGGGGCTCTGATAGAAAATGCTTAATTAATATTTTCCGTGCTTTAGTGCGTCAAAAAATTGACTATGGCTGTGCAATTTATGACTCTGCCCAATCCCGTACATTAAATTCTCTCGAGAGTATTCAAAACACATCACTTAGGCTAAGTATTGGTGCTTTCAAAACAAGTCCGATTAGGAGCATACTTGCTGAATCCGGGGAGATGCCGCTAGAAATTAGGAGAAAACAAATTGTTACCTCATACGCACTAAATACTTTATCTCAACCTACCAGTCCTATTTACAGTTATTATTCAATACAATCTGCTGTAGACTCTGAATACCAATTCCAACCTAAGCTTCCTAGACGTATACGTGCCAAAACATACCTTAAAGAATTAAACTTCAAAGGGTGTAAATTTATGTACACCGACGGGTCAGTCTTGAATAACAAAACCGGTTGTGCAATAATAACGGAGGAGAACTCTTATCAGTTTAGACTTTGGGATCACTTATCAATTTTTAGTTGCGAAGCAATAGCCATTTTGAAATCCTTAGAAATTATTAAAAACAAACCTATTTCCTTTAAATATATTATATATTCGGACTCCAAATCATGTTTAACTGCCTTACAAAATTATAACAACACTGACCCTTTAATCTTAGAAATAAAAAGCAGTATATTAGATCTTCTACAACAAAATTATGATTTAGAAATAGTTTGGATCCCAAGTCACCAGGGAATACCCGGAAACGAAAAAGCAGACAACGAAGCTAGAAATGCTGCCACTTCAAATAACATATCACAGATATTTAATAAATCAACATTTAACGATACAATAAAATACATAAAACTAAAATCTAAACATTTTTGGAACCGTTCATGGCAAACTGATAATAATTCTAAATTACTCTCTGTTCGTGATTCAGTATTTCAAAAGCCTCCTTTAGAATTCAGTTGTAGAAAAGATCAAGTCATTATTACTAGATTACGAATAGGTCACACAAACCTCACACATATTCACTTAATTACGAAAAGTGCCGTAAACAAATGCAAGTGTGGGGTTGATTTGTCAATACTTCATTTATTAACTGATTGTACATGGTACATTAATGAAAAACGTTTATGTAATATCGATGGTTGTTGTTTGAGCCAAGATGGATGTCATGATACCTTGTTGTTCATAAAAATGATTAATATGTATGACCTTATCTGATTGTTTTCTATATTGTGGTCGTTAATGACCCTGTTGTTAAAAAGCGACCTTAAATAAATAAAAAAAAAAAAAAAAGATCTTGTACTATAGGTACCACACAATGGACTAGGGGAGAACCTAGTTACATCCAGACACGAGCCAATTTCGAAAAACCATTTTGACGACAAGAAGACCCGGGGATCGAACCCGGAACCATCCGCTTAGCAGTGTAAAGGAACTGCTTCCGAAAACAAAAAATGCTTGGGCATTGCTGGAGAGGTTCTGGTTACGTTTTGAGCAGTTTCTTTTTTTATGATTACAGAAAAAAAAATATTAACGAAATTTTCCAAAATTGCATTAATACTATCAGATTATGCGATGATTTCAAATTAAATAGGGTTTTTAGTTAATTTGTGTGAGCGATGATTTCAAGCGGCGAATATGACTTTTCTATTCTTAATAACTTTTTTAAATTGAGTTTTCTGGATATGCTGTTAGTGAATTTAGTTACTATTGAGGCTCAAGAATACATGGTTTCAGGCTTCGGAAGTGGTCTTTTTACACCCGTTGTATAGCAATTTCCTTTTAAAATTCTCCCTTATCTAAGACTTCATTATCAAATTTCTAGCAAAAACCGCGCCTATTACTAAACTGCCAGACCTAGTGCCCCCAAACTGCATTTTCCTCGGTCGAGCGCAGTTCGCGGTCCATTGCGTATTTGCATCTATAAATATATGCGTGTTGCATAAAGATGCTTCAGTGTATGTCGGACCAGTGTGAAAATATGCGGGTATGTGTGGTTTTTTAATTATTTTGGTGGAGGGATGTCAGGGTTTTTTTCTTTGAATGTGAATTTTTGGGCGATTTGATTTGAGAAGGATTAGTAAAGTGATTTGGGCCTTAAATAAAACTTAGATTGGATAAAAATTAATTGCTAAAATCGAATAGATGAGACCACTGTACCGCAGCGGTATGTGAACCGGACTGTTAAGCGGAAGGTCTCGGGTTCGAATCCGCCCAAGTCTATTGTGTAATTCCGATAACATGGGCTGGTACTTGGTACCCACTTTATAGCCATTACGGCATTACTTTGGTAGGTAGATTTATTGATTAAAAACAGATTAAAGGGATAATCTCGTTTTAAATTAAAATTTGCGTTGCTTGTCATGTGTTTTACTGGAAAAAAAAAACTTGGAGGACTTTAGAGCGACATCGCTAAGAGATTCAATATCCTTAATTAGAGGAGTGATAAAAGAATGCTAATGTTAGACGAATTAAAGTTAACATCCAAGTTGATTTGGGGCCTAATTCGTGTATTTTAAACCACATTTAACGTCGGACTCTAGGAAAAAATTCATAGAAAAGCGTTTAGTTTAAGAATCAAATGAGTTTTGTGCTATTTCAATGATCAAGATTTTTACTTATTACAATTTAGTAAGTGAATACGATAGAGAAGTAGGTAGTCCTTTAAATTAAATCTTATAAACAATAATCAACTTTCGTACATACATCGTACTAACTGTTGCTTGAATATTTATCTCAATTTGCATTCTCAGCGCTTTACTTATTCAAAAACCATGGGAAAATAAAATACTGGCCTTTGCCCTTATCAATAACAAACGCAACAGACGACCTCTGTACAAGTACCTTTGTACAAGCTCTGCTTAGTTTAGGGCCACACAGTTGGTGTGTCAGTCTGTAGATTTATTATTATTATTAGGTATTATCATTTGTTTGAAACAAACAGGACCTGCGCGGGTAAAGTCCTTGCAAAACTATGCTTCCATCTACTCGACCTCTCTTAGTCCTATACTATATTTATCACCAAAGTTTTAGTTACATTTTATACCTTATAATTATCTGTTTGCAGCTAATTTGTTTCTGGTGCGCGGTGATGGCGGCGGCGCGGGCGCAGGAGGACGGATTCTACGCGCCGCAGACGTACAGACAGAGTGTGAGTTTATTTACTAGTTTTATTGTTATATATAGAAGTGCGTGGTAGCCTTGTGGCAACAGGAACGGTCTACTATACCGAAGGTTCCGGGTTCGATCCCCACTAAGGTGTACCACTAATTTGGACTTTTTCAAATTATTTACATATTTATCACGCACTAACGGTGAGGGAAAAACATCGTGAGGAAAACCACATGATTGGATGATAATCTATCATGTGATCCACCAACCCGCACCGAGCCAGCGTGGTGGATTACGGCTCAAACCCTCTCGCTATCCGAGAAGGAGGCCTGTGCTCAACTATGGGACATATATAGGCTATTTATTTTATTTTTTTACTTATTAAAGTGAAAATACGGGGTGATTTACGGAAGGTATAGCTCATTGCAATGTTTAGCTGATTTGTAAAGGAAATTTTCGAAAAACGAAAACGTATATGATGACGTAGAGCATTAGACCGGCAATCTAAAGGTCCTGGGTTCGATTCCCAGTCGCGCAATGCTCGGAGACCCGCGTTCCGTTTTCCAGTATCTATAATTTCAAAATTAATAAATTAGCATTTTAAATGCAAAACTAAATGTAAAATCTTAATGTATATCTTTTAATAGTTAATGTTACATACACTTTTGTTATAATCTTTGATCCCAAGTCCAAAACTATAAGTATTTGAACAGAACATAAAGTTACTCTTGCAATGAATTGATTTAATTTTGGCATTAAGTCTTTGAAGAGATTATCGTGGGATTCTTTTAGAAGTCAGTTTTCTCTTTTCTTTAGAATCTAAGGCAAAGGGTTTTTGGAGTAGGAAAAAAAGTTTGAATCATGCTAGGGTAATATGTAACTACATATTTTATTGTGGGAGGAAACGAAGAACTGAGTTAGTTCAAGCCATCTCTCTCTCCATAATATCTAAATATTAAAACGAAAGTTTCGTTACCATACGTAGATTTTGTTTTCATGAGTTTAAAATATAGTAAAACATACGGCATTTGTCCCACTCTAAATGTTGGCAACTGAGATTTTTTAATTGATAAAAATCTACCAGTGCTCTTTCAACAGAGTGAAAATATCAAGTTCTCAACCATTATAAAAAACACGGTAAAGATTCCGAAACAAACTGACTTATAGAGTACCGTACATAAGCATGTTTTTTATACAGAACCAGAGTTCAACGAAGTATCTTTTGGTTAATTTTCCTATAGGTACCAGGTACTATCCGTAAAAATATTCTTTTTTTCTTTTGTACAATGCTGTAATAGGCTCACCAGCGTAAAATACATAAACACTATGGGAGTGGTCGAATTACTACATAATGTGTATTGTAATCTGTTTATTGATTACCGGAACGATTTCCTTGGATTCATTGAATCAGATAATTCTAATAAATACGTGAATTTGTAGGTTGTTATGATTGTCTTGTTAATATAATCAAGTAATGTTTCCGGTAGATAAGTAGGTACCTAAATAATATATTGAAAGGAAAAAAGGTATTTAATTAGATCGAATTATCTTTTGTGGTCTTTGAAGCATACATTTATATTTTATATGATTTTAGCTGATTGCCAAAAAGTTACCATAATTGCTATGCGCTGTGTTAATGGGCAAGAATATTTAAATTGCAATTTATTTGACAGTTTGTTACATTTTATTTTGATTGAGTTTAGTTATCAATCAACTATTAGGCGAAAAAAAAACTTGGTTGAAAATTGTATCTGCAAAAATAAATCGGAACTTTATAAATGCATGTCACATGATAATAAAATATTTACCGAATTTCGAGGTTAGTTTTTCTAACGTTGTACTAGGTAATAAGATAGCAACCACCGATCCGATCATGTAAAGTCTGTAAATTTGACACAGCGAGTGTAGCTTAATACTGCACAAGTCTTCACTTTACTAACCTACAATAACTATATGCGCACCAATTACAACACTAACCCAATAGCTGATGTAAAAACCGAATCGATTACGGCAACTCGTAACAATTAGATTATTACACACGACTACGTGAAGCGAGTCAGCTAGCACACATTTACTGGAGCGTTGAGAATTCGGAAATGCGTTATTGATACGCAGGACAACTGGTTTTTAATTGGGTGGTTTATTAAATGTGAGGCAATGTAAATATATCTATAAAACTAGCGACCCGCCCACGCTTCGCAATGGTGTAATTTTGGCCGACTTGCTCACGGGACATTGAATTTTAGCTTACTTCAAAAATATTTTTCTTAATGTTCTTTATTTACAATTTAAAATGAAAAATAACTTAAAGGATGGTGAAAACCGCATTAAAATCCCTCAACTGGTTTAGGAGGAGTTAGCGGAAAAACATACAAACAGACAAAAATAGCGACTTGGATTTATACTATGTAATTATGAAAACAGCGTAAACTATTAATGTAAGAGGAATGTTTCACTTAGGTGTTCCTGTTGTGATGTAAGTGAGCACTAAGAAAGGATTTTTAGAAATTCAGACTGGTAAAACCTATAGTATTAATATAAATACGCTAGGTATATATGTTACCAAAGTGGTTACATTGTTGAGGTAAGCCCCCTTATACAGGGCCGAGCCGCCCATACGTGCGATGTGTGCGGCGCACACAGGCGCCTAAGCAAGAGGGGCACCGGATTGTTTTTTTTAATACAACATAGTTGAACTTTTTTTCTAAACCGACTAAAAAAGGCGCTTCATAGGTTTCGCACACAGGCGCTGCTTAGGGTCAGCGCGGCCCTGCCCTTACATAGTTGATTTGTAGAATAGAGTCAAGGCACGTAGGCAATAGAAAATGTCAGTAGAAAAAAGAAATAAAAAATAAGAAGTTTGTTTTTTTGCGTTATACCTCCATGCAAAATTTTAAATGCAAAAACTGCGGTTGCGTTTTGAATGTAGAAAACTTTGAGAATTTTTTTCTTATGAATTAAATACCACAAACATTTTTATATTAAGCGGTTACGTAGAACTATATATATCATTGGGCGATTTTAAAGAACAATTGTAGCTATAAAAGAGCGTGTCACGTTTTGTTTTTCGATTTTCGCGATATTTGTTATTCCGTCACGCAGAACGGTTATTTGGAAGTAGCTGTTTTTTTTCTAAAGACAGATACCTAATAAGTTGCTCAATTTTTAGCCACGTTTCTTTAACGGATTTTAATGAGGTCTTCTCGTCTTTCCTGTAATTATGTTCACTTAAATATTATAAATAAAAAAAAAGTATTCTTAAATTCAAAGTTTCGTGAGTTTCAACCAATATTCCACCATAGCTTAGCTAGAGCGGGTCACTAGATATCTGATTCAATTCTGTGTGTAACAGATGCAACCGCGGCTCTTCAAGCCAGAGAAACCGTGGGGTCGGCTAGGACAAGCTAACAGAGTAAGATGGACCAAGTTATGTATTGATATTAACACGGGGTGTGAATAAACTGCTTCCGAAAACAAAAACTGGGCATTGCTGGAGGGGTACTGGTGACGTTTTCAGCAAAAAAAAATTTTTTGGTTTAAAAAAGGTTTTTTTTAATGTAATTGTACCAAATTGCATTTATACTATCAGATTTTGCGATGATTTCAAATATAAATAGTGTTTTAATTTAATTTGCAATGTAAATAATCGTACCTGAACCAAAAGTTGATGTGTGAGCGATGATTTCAAGCGGCGATTTTATGACTTTTCAATACTTAATAACTTTTTTAAATTGAGTTTTCTGGGTATACCGTTAGTGAATTTAGTTACTACTGAGGCTCAAGAACACATGGTTTCAGGCTTCGGAAGTGGTCTTTTTACACCCGTTATAAAATAGGGTATAGGAGTTTAAGATTTATGACTGTTCCTCATTTTTTAGTATTTGTAAGTTAAAATAGAATTTTTACCACAAAGATATTAGAACTTGGTGTATTTTAATACTACCTATTGCTTTCTATTAATCGTGATAGAACTTTGGGCATTAAAAAACCTTTGCACTGAGACATAAAAAACATCGGTATAATATTAAAGTACTTAGGTACGTATGAAGAAACATTCTTGAAATGTATTGCGTATTTTTTTTATAAAATATTTAGTTCTTTCTAAAATTTGTCGGTACTTCAATACATCTGATTTCATATATTTTACTCCAACTTCTATTTAACAAAGAATAAAAGAAGAAAATAAAGTCGTCATACACTTTATTAATCACCGAAACGACGCAACAAATTTAAAATTTTAAAGTGCAAATCTTAAAGAAACGAAAACATTCTATAACAATGATAAGTAGATAGAATCTGATTCTACTTCAGCAGTTTTTCTGCACTTAAACGTTTAAAACATGATTGAGACATTTTACATTTTACAGTAGGTAGGTAGTGGATTGTATGCTGAAATCTAAAATACTAACCAATAGCGAGACGATTAAATATAGCTGGGTTTCCAAAATAAAGTTACCGCTTTGATTAGCTGGACTCCCCTGAGTGTTGGTATAAAAGATGTGTATGCATGCACCGCTCCAAGTACAAATATTAAATATCAATCTTCGGATTGGTTTCGGCTTATCTAGACTTACCTTGATCGCTGCTACAATATCTAACTGGTTTGGTGATATATCTTCCGACTCGGAATCCTGGATCTTTATTCACAATATTCAACACACACAAAATTTACTAGCTTGCTAACTACAAACTAACTAAATTACGAAAAAGCAATAAATTTACGACAACGAAAAACTATAGGTGCTTCCCAAAGCGGGTGAATTTTAAAACTCAGTGTTGCCAATAGGGCAACCGCAAAATCTACAAATTATATTGCCAAATGTTACCAATTTAATTACTTGGAAGCTATTTAGGGCGAATAGCAGTTTACCTCCTAACTTCCCGAAGATTCCACCCCTTTTTTACCTATACTGGACAAAGGCCTGCCTACCACCATCAATTTATAATTATTATTTTTTACCCCCTTTTAGGGTTCCTTACCCAAAGGGTAAAACGGGACCCCATTACTAAGCCTCCGCTGTCTGTCTGTCTGTCTGTCTCCAGGCTGTATCTCATAAACCGTGATAGTTAGAAAGCTGAAATTTCACAAATCATATATTTCCGTTGCCGCTATAACAACAAATACTAAAAATTAAAAAAATTAAGGGGGCTTCCATACAACAAACGTACTTTTTAAGCAATTTTTACTCAATCTTAATAAACAGGTAGAAAATGATAGTACGGAACCCTTCGTGCGCGAGTCCGACTCGCACTTGGCCGGTTTTTTTAATAACCTATGCTTGGCTTAGTTCTCATACCTCCACCAACTTACCATCATCATTTCGCCCACAGATAGCCCCCACTCCATTCCAGCAGCGAGGACTCTTCACTCCGCAGGACGGCACTCCTCAGGATTCCATCGCGTCTTGGAGACCAGCGCCGCTGCTGCCAGCGCCGGTGAAGGAGCAGTGGCCAGGTTGGTGACGTTGGTTTAGTGGATTCGAGAGAGAGTGGTAGAGTCTAGCTGTAGGCCGTCTGCAGCGATTACTGGGCTGACTCGACCGGTGAAATACCACCGTCGCACAGAAAACCGACGTGAAGTAGGGACGATGTTCCTGCGTTTCGTTCGGTGAGTGCGGTATCCGGTGCCTAATTTCTCATAGGCCAGCAACGCACCCTCAATGCATATGTAATGGTGGGTGTATATGGGCGGCGGTGATCACTTTCCATCACGTGACCCGCTTGCTCGTTTGCTAGCTTCTCTCAAAAAAAAGAGAGGGAGAGAGTAATTTGTTCTTTTATTTGACGTGAAAATATTGTAACTAAGAATGGAGCAGTTCTTTTTATTTCCTACTTACCTTGTACTTACTTACTACTACCTAGGACACAATTTTAATTTTATTGCTCAATATTAAAGCTACTTAATATTAATGACAATGATGCTGTAAACAAAAAAATAAAAAAAACTAAACCCCAAAAAATAAAAAATTTTAACCCTTTTTTTTCAACCCTTTTTATTTTTTTAACTTTTTCCCCCCAGCCAGTCCCATAGACTCGCCCCCCACGCCAGTGATCCCCAAAGTGGAGCCCTGGCGCGCCCCCTTCCACGCCAGCAAGGAGCAGCAAGCGCATATACTGCACCACAAGCAAGCACTTACTTCTGGTGAGTTTTTAAAAATATTAAGAAAATAACAACATTTAAATTGTAATTCGTAGGTAAAAGATTGTTTATCCTCTACATTTAATATTTAATAAGCCCTCTTTATTTAATGAATTTTTACATGCTAAAAAAACTCAAATATCGTCTTACTTTTAATTGCAATACTCGATATTTTTTTAACTTCCTGTTAGAATACTGAAAGAGTCTGAAAGCGTAGTAAAGCTGACCATTAAAACCCCAATTGCGTTAGTACTAAATTCAGGCCTTTATCCACTTAAAGAAGACCTGTGTGGCGCTGCGGTATGGGTTAGATTCTCGACTTGGACCAATTTAGTTAAAAATGTTTTTCTATATTGGCTCGTGTTTGGGTGTAACTAAAGGTTCTCGCCTAGTACATTGCGTGGCTTCTACAGGCTTTGCTCAGTATTCGGCACAGTTAGTGTCATAGTCTGGAGATTTACTTAACTACACCAAAATAACTTACAAAAATCCTTAACAAAATCTCCCTCAGAGGGTGCGTTCCGATTCGAGTACGCGTCCGACAACGGGCTGGCCGCGGGCGAGCAGATCGAGCCGGACGGCTCCCGCGTCGGCGCCTACCAGTACAAGGACCCCAGCGGGCAGCTCGTCACGCTGAAGTACCGCGCGGGGAAGGACGGGTTCCAGGTATTCTACCCCGTTTCTACCCCGGTTTCAACTCCGTTTCTACCCCGTTTCAACCCCGTTTATTTTGTACAGTGTTCATTATGAGAGTTACTTTAATATTTGAAAGTAGGAAAGTAACTTTTCCAGGTGGGTTTCTACCCCGTTTCGACCCCGTTTCAACCCCGTTTTTGTTTTTGTAAAGTGTTCATTATGAGAGTTACTTTAAGGTTTGAAAGTAAGAAAGTAATTTGTTTGATTGAATGAACAATTTCAGCTTAGCAAAGTTTTTTCTCGCTCTCCTTAAGATATTGCACGGATATACTTTGGTTGGTTAACTTAAATAAAAGGCAAGGAGTTTTATACTGTCGACCGTTTTGATTTTCGTGCAAAATAAGTTACTTTTTTGAAAAAAAAACGTCTACAAAAATAATTAAGAATTCTTCATAAAATACCCTTTGTGGCTTCAAAACAATTTTATAAAAACAGCACCGACTTTAAAATGTTGTTATTTTTTAATAGATCTTAGAAGGAAGCCACATTCCCAAAAGTCCGGAACCAGTTCCTCCACAAACGAACGGTAAGTAAAAAAGACAACATTACTAATAGGAAGGTTAACGAAAGACCTATTTGAGCATTTCATTTTTATACTGTTTGATTACTTCAGTGTAACTTGAGAGACTTTTATTATGGGCCTTAAAATCATAAGATTATAGGGTCTATACCATTAGTTATTTGAGTATAATTTATTTTGACTTAGACCGTAGCTAGTCTATGACTATAAAAGTAATCAATTCATCATTACATCCTACAGGTATGTTTTCCATTTAAATTTGTAAAGTCAGAAAAAGGTTTTTTAAGTTAGCCAAAATTCTATGTTTCGGAAACAAGTTGCCCAAAATTACACCATTGCGAAGCGTGGGCTAACGTTCACTAGTCTGAATTATACATTTTTCTGTTCTTTATTTAATAAACCATAACACTTTACGCAAACTCTCTCTAAAAGTGATGTAACTTTACCCACCAACCCAATCAGCGAACATTGTAACTAACAATCCCAAAAAGTATTTTTTTTTTCAACCCCTTTTCTGTTTCTTCCCTTTCTTCCCCACAATTGCTCCCCAACATAATTTTTCTACCCCTTTTTTTTCTTTTTTTTTTAATTAAAATAAAATAATAAACAAACAGACAACCACTACGTGAATGCGTACGAGCAGCAGCGGCGCGCGTACGATCTGCAGCAGCAGTACAACCAGCAGCGACCCGAGCCCAACAACTGGAGACAGGTAAAATACTTTTAGCGAAGATATAGAACGCAAATTAAATAAATAACGTCAGAAAAAAACATCAGTTTACTTATTCAAATATTATTAACAGAAATACAAATCAATCAAAGAAGTAATTGTTAAGGCTCGCGTGACACAGAGTTGCCGCAAGACGTGTGTCTTTGACAACCAATAAAAAAACAATAGAAGATCGGTACGTCACAGGCATACAACTTTTTAAAAACTCTGAGTGACCAAAGAGGTTCACTTAATAATACATAATTAAATTTAAGAGACAGATAACTGGTTTTCATTACATAGTATAAATCCAAGTCGCTAATTCTGTCTGTTTGTATGTTTGTCCGCTAACTCCTCCTAAACCAGTTGAGGGATTTTAATGCGGTTTTCACCATACTTTAGGTATTTTTTTCATTTAAATTTGTAAATAAAGAACAATGGGGAAAAGTTAGCCAAAAATCAATGTTTCGTGAGCAAGTCGGCCAAAATTACACCATTGCAAAGCGTGGGCGGGTCGCTAGTATAATATAAAAAAATTGTAAATAAGTATTACTCAAATGTGTTGCTTATGGTCAAATATCTAATTCGTATCTAGTCAATAAGCAAATATCGTACACTAATTTTGTACACAGATTACCAATTGTCAAATCAGTAATTGGCGGAGACAAAACATTGTTTTTTTATATAGAGTAATCAAAAATTTGTTTTTTCATAAATACAATAGATAGACAATATTTTATTAGTTTTGACCAAAAATAATTCCTAACTTTCTATACATCGTCCAAATCACGATCATTTAATTGATATACTTACACACTCTATCTATCTATCTTACAAATTTACTTATTCACATTCCATTTTCGCCAGTGTCAAAACGAACGATTAATGTTTGTGTTATTACTTTTCGGACACAAAAAACTTGGACACCTTGGTAAAAAATAATATTAAAATTTAAAACCCATAGTTTTGCCAAGGTGTCCGAGTTTTTTGTGTCCGAAATGTCATCGACCCATTAATGTTTGTGTTATTACTTTTACTATCTATTCGTAACAGCCTAGTCAAGAAGGCCAGAACTCGGCGGCGTCGGGCGGACAGTACTTCACGCAGAACTGGAGGCCCCAGGACGGACAGGAAGACGACGGACAGGTAACTTATACTTGTATATTTGAGAGAATTCTCTAAATGCTATAAAGTTCTTGTCTCTCGTCTCTAAATCCTACTAATATTATAAACGTGAAAGTTTGTGAGTATGGATGGATGGATGTATGGATGTTACTTTTTCACGTAAAAACTACTGGATGGATTTTGATGAAACTTTACTATCATATAGCTTATACATCAGAATAACATATACCACGGGAAACCGACTTCCACGCAAACGGAGTCGCAGGCGGCCACTAGTACTAATATATTTGAGATAATTCTCTTAATGCTAAGTATAAAGTTCTTGTCCCTCGTCTCTAAATATCATAAACATATCTAAGGACAGTCAATCTTCTATATTCGTTTTCTTCTATGTTGTACAGAACCCGTCTCAATTCTCTAAATTGTACAAAGGTCTTGACTCAATTCCCTAAATATTGTAAGAAAACTCTTTTTTCATCCCTAAATGTTGTAAAGATCTCGTATCTAAACTCTTCAGTATTTAAAAGATATTTTACTTAATACAAAAGCAACAAGAAACAAGAACAATATTGACAATATGTATGCAATGTTTTTATCAACAATAATTTTATTTAAACAGAGAATGGTGAGTTATCACGGTTGTTACTTTTTTAAAGACTTTCTCTTTAAAAAACAATATTGAATACTGTAAGCGAGGAATATTTAATGTCCCTCGCTTTCTCTACGGTTATCTACTACCTTTATTTAATATATTATTTTTTATTTATTTCAAGTATCGAGAAAACGAAGTCGACAACAAGGGCCCGCACAGTTTTGGCGAAGGGTACGCATTCTCGTTCAAGGGTTAGTTGATTTATTGTAATTACTGTAATTATTATTGTGTATAATTATTATTTAGTGTAATTAGTTGTAATTAGATGTTGCTTCACCTATCGCAACTTATTAACAATGTATAATTGGCAATATTTATGTTATGTAAATAAATTATATTTTTTCGAAATTCTTTTTTTGATGAAATTTGTTTTAAAGCTAAGCAAAGTGTGATAAGTTATGTACCTAAATAAAATTAAGTTTATGTGCAAGTGTTGGTTTTATTTTGAAATTAAATACGGTTTTTAGTTCATATACCCACATTTTTATTAAAATATTCATATCAACACAAACGTTACACTAACAAATTATTTTTTATTTATGAAAATCATGACTAGAGAGCTTTTAAATTATTTAACCTATTTTAACAATGATTTAAATAATACTTAATAACAAATTAATGATAACAGATACTATATATACAGGGTGTAAGCAGATCATTTTCGAAACACGAAACCACTGGTTGAACTAAAATAGTAACAAAATTCATCAACGAAATACCCAAAATCCTCAACTTAAATTACATGAATAAAATTATATACCAAATTACCTAAATAAAAAACTATTTGATTTGTTTTATTCCCACAATCTGGTTGTTAACATGCAATTGTGTATAACAACGTAAAAAATATAAAAACAAAACTATAAAACATTGTTTTTTGCTCTAAACGTAACGAGTGCTCCAGCAATACCCAGTTTTCGTTTTCGGCAGCAGTCCTTTCACACCCTGAATAATATTAAATTTTTTACGATATCGAATAAGTTTACCAATTAAATATTTACTTTTAAACACACCATGAAGCCTTTGAAATACCAATTACATTATAAATGTTTTAAGATATTGTAAATCCAAATATTAATACGTATTCAAAGCGTCAAAATATCACTAAATTCTATCACATTTATTTTATATATTCCGTAAAACTACGCATTAAATGATTATATATTCCTATTAGAAAACCACGAATTATTTTACAAAGTATTTCGATTATTACTACCATACACTTTTCATTGTTTCTTATATTACTAATTAAAATATTTAAAAAATTAAAACGATGTAACTTTTGTTACTTAAAAATAAATTGATTTACAAATTCAATATGAAATAGGGCCCCAACCAGCTATTGTCTTCTATATAAATCTTTAAATACTATTTGTTTATAAATAAATTTTGATTATTGTGCTGTAAGTACCTAATTAATATGATAACTAAATAATAACCAAAAAATATGGTTGATTTTATCAAATATGAATTAATATTAAATCTAAACACCTACCTAATGATATATGTAACTTTTATAAGTATAAATATGTTATTATGATAAGTGTATATATGTATTATATGCGTAATGAAAAGTATGTTTTTGATAAATTAATGAATGAATCTCTAAATGGATAAATACTAAGTTTTTTTACATTTTTCTACTGGAAGATAATGTGATAATACTTTTCTAATACCTAAGGAATACGTTATCCATATAGAAGCTCATAATAAGTTGTGAAGTGATAGACCGAATATAAATATTACATGTGCCTATTACTAATTAAATAAGTCAATAAAATGGATGATTATGGAAACCTAAGATTAAATTTTATAATGTATTTTTAAGCAAAATGTGAGGTTTATATTCATAAAAAAATTGCAACCTATCTGTGCAGCCATACACAGTTACGCTACAATATAAAATCAAATAACAATAAAGAATAATTATAAATCTCCAGACTGACACACCAACTGTGTGGCCCTAAACTAAGCTTGTGCTATAGGTACCACACAATAGGCGAGTGGAGAACCTAGTTACACCCAGACATGAGCCAATATCGAAAAACGATTTTTACCAAATTGGCCCGACCCGGGGATCGAACCAGAAACATCCGCTTAACAGTCCGGTATATGTATATACCGCTGCACCACAGAGGTCGTCAAAATAAATATATTTTAGTAGAATTAATATCAAAACATGACAAATACATCATATAACTTAACAGAAAAATAAAAACTTAATAAAAACATAATATACATTAAAAATAAAAAAAATATCACAAAAAAAGAAAAAAAACTGATATTAAAAAACATTAAAATTGTCTAATGAATACAAACCTGTGAATACATTTTACATTCTTTATTCATAAACGCATTTAAATCCGGACTAGTAGAAATGTTTTGTCCCTGTCAGCTATTAAAGCTGAGTGGCTAATGATTGTATAATTTCCGAAAAGAGTGCTGGGAGTTTTTTTCCGCCGGCTTTTTCCTCTCGGTCTACGGTTAGGTAAAGTCGAAGTTTGTAACATTGACGTTCATTAAGTATATGTTACATTTCTATGATGAACAAAATAATTTTGATTTGATTTGGTAAAGACAAAACTTCTATAACTTAAATAGATTTTTAATGCGTTTACACCTAAAGTTCTTCATGAAGTATTAGTATTATACCTACTCGTATGTGTCTAAACATCTACATTGTTATTCATATTTGATAAAATATTTTAAAGTTGCATGCTTTTAGAAATTGGCATAATTCTACTAAAGATACATAATTTTAAATATCATTTAAAAAAGATGTTATACCTACAACATTCTTTTATGATTTAGTGTTATTAATTTAAATATTTGATTATACTTATTATAACAAATACGTTTCGTGGTTAACTCAAGTAAAAATTGAGATAAATACATTTATATACATTCCAAAAAGCATCGTATAGACTTTCGAAAATTACGAAAATCATATTATTTTGGTCCTTTTAAAATACTGTGCACAATAACAAAGTGAATATTTGAAAATTATTGTCCTAAAAAATATTATGTATAATTTATTATTAATTTTGCATTATTAAAATTAACAGGCGATATAATTATTGTCATATTATATAAAAAGTGTATATAAATACAATTGTATATAGTTGATACATGAATAAAATCATACAAAATATTGTCTAAGTCACATTCGCGAAATTAGGTTAATATAGACAGCAGAAGATATATTATAAATGGAGTCTTAATAAGTCGATTTATTGTTTCTTAATAAAATAAAGTTTTGAAAAGTAATGTAAAAGTCATTGAATAAATATGTAAGGAATAAGAAAGTTTTTTTTGCAAAAGTTAAAGAAAATATAAAAAAGAAATTTTATACCTTATTCAGAATACTTTTAAATAAAGAAATAAAAATAATACAGAACATAAACCCGCTAACATTTTTAAGAGAGTCTGTAAGTTTTAGTGATATAAACAGTATAATATATTCCAAGACTTAAAATATATTGTAAAGATAATATTAACTACTATTATATATGAAAAGATGAAGTAAATAGAGATGAGCTATATGACTTACGTATATACGAGTAGATATGTGTATATAGTATTATTTACAGTTGAAATATATTTCATAGACACCCTGATTATACGGCAACTTTATATATCCGAAAACTACATTGTTTGTTATATAAGTATATAGAGAAGCATATATTAAATATGTTATTGATATTTGCACAAACAGGTCACGGATTGGTCAGCTATATATGTATAGAAGGAATATTAACAAACTATAATATTAATATTTGGGCAATTTATTATATTTAATAAATACTCTGGCACAACATTTATTTATTTAACGTTTAAAACCTTATAAAATAGGTTTAATATAGATTTAAAAATAGGTCCTATTGGATAGCAGTTTGACGTTTGGCGCGTAATGGCCGGGACAAGATGGTGGATTTTTTAAATGGCGGACAGTGACGTTTTTATTCTTCTTCCTCGTTTTGGTAACTTACGTAGCGGACTGATGACTTGTCGCTTATTATAAGGCTCTGGAAATCAAGTAGAGTAGGTATTAGGACAAATTAATGGATATAATTTCCCGTAGTAATGATCCTAGTGATAATAGGTATAAATATTTGTTTGTGTAGGTACTTATGTTTGATACTCGATTACGCAGAAATTAAGATTAATTTATTATCTTTATATCAATATAGAATATTAACTGGAATAACAAGTATTTTTACTACGGAAAAATATCTTTTCCCACCAGAAAATTAATTTAGCTGAGGGTGATACTGAAATGCGGGAGATAGTTTTTTATATTTCACAATTTAAAAGAATATATTTGCCTTTCAAAAGCGATACGAATGATATAAGACAATTAAATCATACGTTTCTTCACCTAACACAAGCACTTTTTAAGGGCGATTAAAAAAAGAAATATCTATCACAGCCACATGCTGTGCGCCAAATTACCAAATTTAATGCCTTTTGTAATCTTATTACAGAAATGTTTGAGAGAGGTTTTACAGTGAGCCTTGTTTGGCACTGGCTTTTCTTGACGTTATTGAACTTGTCTATAGCAACCTATATACATCCCATTGTTAAGCACAAGCCTCCTTCTCGGATTGAGCTGTAATCCACCACCCTGACTCGGTGCGAATTGGAGGATGCACAAGCTTTGATGATTTTCAATCATGTGGCTTTTCTCTCGATGTTTTCACCGTTAGTGCGTGATAAAAATGTACATATTTTCGAACATACCAAATCAGTGGTAACTAAACCTAACCTCACGCTAGTGGGGATCGAACCCGAAATTCTTGCTATATTAGACCCGTTCCTGTTGCAACTAGGCTACCTCGCATTTTATACCAATATTATAAAAATATAAATATAAAAATCTACCTGTTTCTCATCCCTAGCGGGCGGGTTCCTCAGCATTAGCAGCATCGGCGCGTACGCAAAGTTGAGCACCGCGATGATGACCAGCATCCACTCGAAGCCGATGCTGTTCACCAGCGTGCCAGAGAACGCCGGGCCTGGGGGGGGAGGTTGGCAAATCAGCCCTTCTACCGCGTAACTAGCGTCGATTTGAACTCGACGTCGAAATCGACTCGACATCATTGGTTTCATAATTTCGTACCGCGCAATTTAAGCGGCGTGGCTTAAGCAACCGCCGATAACAGACTGAATGAATAAATGACCGTCGAATAGAGACCCGCCAGTGTTAACAATTTAGCCTATGAAAACAGATTTCGACGTCGAGTTCAAATCGACGCTAGTTACGCGTTTTTAGATAGTAGAATAAAGAGGGTGGAAATACCCTTTTGATGGTACAATAAAGAGGTTGGAAATACTCTTTTGTGGTTACGAGGGAAAAGAAGGAATCTAAAAAATAAATCCTCTTTTGGCAGTAAAAATCGTAGTTATGTATAGAGGAGATTAGGAGTGGGGTTACTAAGAAGATAAATAAGTTGACATGCTAATTCACTAGTCCTGAAAAACAATTAAACTTACGAGTAAGACTTATTTCCACGAAAGACGTAAGTTACGTCCAATCCAATTTCCATTAACCGGTTCAGTCGTTTTAGACAGATAAACATACTTATTTATTTATTACTTTCATAATTCAATATTTTTAATACTCATATTTCTTTGCCTAGAAAATCATATATTATATCTTGATGAATATCCTACTAATATTATAAATGTAAAAGTTTGTGAGGATGTATGGATGGATGGATGTTTGTTACTCTTACACGTAAAAACTACTGGATGGATTTGGATGAAACTTTGCAGTAATATAGGTTATACATCAGAATAACACATAGGGTACTTTTTACCGCGGGAAAACATCTCATTCCCACGGGAAATCGCCTTCCACGCGAACGGAGTCGCGGGCGGCCACTAGTATTCCATATCTTCTAACACCACTTACCAACAGCATACCCCAGACAGAAGGCCGTGTCCCCTATAGCGTACACGGACCCGTACACGGCCGCGTGGCGGATGTCCACCAGGAACCCCAGCTCCGGCATCATGGACGAGTCCACCATCCCGATCGCGAACCCCAGCCCGGCGTTCGGGATGATGAGGTGCTCGAGCTTACGGGCCAGTGGGATCTGATAGAGAGAGAGAGAGAGTCAATGAAGAGAGACGGTAGGACATCATGACGATCGCGAACCCCAGCCCGGCGTTCGGGATGATGAGGTGCTCCAGTTTACGGGCCAGTGGGATCTGATAGAGAGAGAGAGTTAATGTAGAGGGAGATGGAAGGATTATGGAAGACAGCATCCCGATCGCGAACCCCAGCCCGGCGTTCGGGATGATGAGGTGCTCGAGCTTGCGGGCCAGTGGGATCTGATAGAGAGAGAGTGAGAGAGAGAGAGTCAATAAAGAAAGAAAGCTATTGGGATCTGAGGGGTGATTCAACATTCAGAAAATATTTAGGCCAAAATAAAAAAATACGAAAAACTTATCGTTGGAAAAGGAGACTCGTTTCTGAAACTCCGGTTAATTAATATAAATTTATCATAAAGAAAAAAAAAAGCCGGCCAAGTGCGAGTCGGGCTCGAGCACAAAGGGTTCCGTACTATCATTTTCTACCTGTATATTAAGATCGAGTAAAAATTGCTTAAAAGTTACCTTTGTTGTATGGGAGCCCCCCTTTAATATTTACTTTATTGTTATTTAATTATTGATTTTGAAAGCTAATATACAAGTAAATATTCTGTGAAAATTTGAAGCGTCTACCTGTTTCTAATATTGAGCAAAATAATACGAAAAAACACGTTTACTGTGTGGGAATCCCCCTTAAATTTTTTTATTTTTATTTTGTATTTGTTGGTATAGCGGCAACGGAAATACATCATTTGTGAAAATTTCAGCTTTCTAGTTATCACGGTTTATGAGACACAGCCTGGAGACAGACAGACAGACAGCGGAGGCCTGTTACCTTTTGGGTACGGAACCCTAAAAAGAAATATTATTCACCGATTCTGGAAATCTATCTTAACTTAAAGAAAATAATTATCATTAGAAAATAATACAATAAAGCCGAATGTAAACTTTCTGTCCAACCTAAATAAATGATTGCAAACATATCCTTCCAAAAACTGTCACAAAAGAAAGATTGTCGGATACAAAATTTACAAAAGTTGCTACTTACCTTATATCTAACTTGATATAAGTTCTTATAAAGTTTTACCATCGAAACATTTTAAACAATTATTTAAACCTTTGAGTTCTGATTTCGGCCCCACGTTGGGCGCCACATCAACAAAAAATAATCTTATTAAATTCTATCATATTAATGACTATCAGAACTAATTACATACCAGAATGAGACAGACGCCGATGATGAGCAGTCCGGAGCACGCGGCCAGCCAGCGACCCATCTTGTGTCCGAGCGGACCGAACAAGTTTGTGCCTGGAATAATGCAAAGTTAGTAAATGAAATTATTTAGGTACTAATTCACTATTTCTATGTATTCTAAACTTCTAGCCAAATAGAAAAGGGTAGTCAGATTTTGATGTAACTTCTTAGATTTACGCGTTTAATTGTACTTGAAATTAAACTCATTTTAACGAATATAGTACCACGGCAAAAAAATGTCGAACGTCGTAAATCAAAAATAAAATAGTATACGCGTATTAATCTGTTAAAATGAGTAATTTCAAGTAATAAGATTTTGGTTTATGTCGTCAAAAGATTTTTTGTCGATGTTAATAACGATGTATGTATATATATATAAGTATGTATTATATATATATATATATATATGTAAATAAGTACCTATATGTTATATGTATGTAAATATAAGTATATATTATACGTAGTATGTCTATGTAGTAAGTTTATTTAAATCTTTTAACTTCTTAAAGTAGGTGTGTACAGAAGTTGCACTCTCCTCCTTTTCAGTATACCGATCTCAGGGCTGCTGGAAGAAATCCCTTTAAGGGATAAGCAGTACCCATTGTGCTTGCATAGTTTTAATTGTTATAGTTTTAAGTTTCCTTTCTTTATGTATGTACATAAATTGTAAATAAATAAACGATACTGGTAGACTCTTGAAACACGCACAGAGTATTTACTTCCATATTTGCTTAAAAAAATAATATTAAAACGGATCTCCTAATATACCAACCTTTTTTAAATATATGCGAGAAACCCCTTTATACGGAGTTCTACTTCCATAACCGATATTTCCACAATCCTACCTATAAGATAGCAGATGCTGGCCGGCAGGAACGCCACGCCCTGCTGCCAGCGGTGCGCCTGCATCGTGTCCGCCATCCAGATCGGCAGGCTCGGCTCCAGCATGGCGATGCCCACGTTCGCGAACGTGATCGCGCCTGATATCACGGAGGAGGAAATATCATGGTGGAGGAAGTGAATATCATGGTGGAGGATGTGAATATCATGGTGGAGGAAATATCACGGTGGAGGAAGTGAATAGCATGGTGGAGGTATGGATATCATGGTGGAGGTGTGAATATCATGGTGGAGAAAGTGAATATCATGGTGGAGGAGTGAATATCATGGTGGAGGAAATATCATGGTGGAGGAGTGAATATCACGGTGGAGGAAATATCATGGTGGAAGGGTGAATATCATGGTGGAAGGGTGAATATCATGGTGGAGGGTGAATATCATGGTGGAGGTGGGTGAATGACGTGGTGGAGGTGGGTGAATATCATGGTGGAGGAAGTGAATATCATTGTAGAGGGGTGAATATCATGGTGGAGGAGTGAATATCATGGTGGAAGGGTGAATATCATGGTGGAGGTGTGAATATCATGGTGGAGGAAGTGAATATCATGGTGGAGGTGTGAATATCATGGTGGAGGTGTGAATATCATGGTGGAGGTGGGTGAATGACATGGTGGAGGTGGGTGAATATCATGGTGGAGGTGGGTTGAATATCGTGGTAATAGTAAGGGATTGCGACTATCATGGTATCATGGTAATAGCCGAAGTTGGGATTAATATTGTGTGCATAACCAAGAAGGTTTAAATACTGTGTAGGAATATCTGAGGTAGGTTGGATATTTTGCAAATATCTTTTGAATATTATGTGAACATTCGAGATGTTACGAAAATCACAAAAAACTATGGACCGGCTTTATCAAACCAAAGTCTATTAAAACAATTCACACATATAGAATTTAGCGGCAGACTGGTGGCCTTATATTTTAATAATTATCAATGTCATAAGTCTATCTACTCACCAGCAGCAACAATGATGTAAGGATCCATGACCAAGTCTCGCAGCGAGGGCGGGTCCGACTCCTGCCTCACGACTCCTGGCTGCAGGATCATCAGCTGCAGCACTGGAACCGAGGGTTAGTGAGAGGAAGGAAGAAGTGGACACTAATTGGACACCAATATTTTTTTGGCAGAATCATTCTTCTCTCCTATTCTAAATAAGAAAATTGGCAGATTGATTGCAAATTTAGAGAAGCGTTCGATGTCTTTGAAGGAACTTGGTAACTTATAATTTTCTGAAGCTTTAAAAGAAATATAACTATTCAGCTGCAGATAGTAAATTCTACTTCAATCATCAATGATATTGCGTGAACTATCAATTTTTTTAACACGAAAGAAGCTCTCTGTTTTTCCTCAATTCTAATTAAAAACAATAGCCCTAAAATCTTACATCCATCTCCCAAAGCCAGGGCCGACAGCATCAGGAAGGGCGCGGTTTTGCCCACAAACTCGTACATCAGCCCTCCGAACGGCGGCCCTATGAGGACGCCCAGAGCCAGACCTCCGAGGGCTATGCCCATGGCGTTACCACGTTCCTGAGATGGAAAAATGTGATTTTACCACTTCTATTTATGGTTGAATAAAGTTCCAGTTTTGAAAAAAAAAGGTTTATAAGGTACCTATGTTCCATTCTTTGTAAAGAACAGGAAAAAACAATCGGTTAACATGACCAAATAAATCGGGTTAAAATGTGATTAATAACAAAAGCTTAAACGTTAAACATTTAGGTTAAGAATAAAAATAGGTACCTAGCTTAAGTAAGAGTTTTAGTCTTCCATTCCTTCAAACTGTTTTGTTACCAATTTTTTTGGTAAATATCTTACTTGCTCTTAAAAATAAACAATACTACATATACCTAAATAAACTTACAAATTAATTTAATTACAAATATAATGTAAAATTCATAACTTTAGAAACTCTTTGATATTTCAACATGCATGAAATTTAACACCCATGAAATTCGACACCCGTGATATTCAACACCCGTGATATTCAACACTCATGATATTCAACCCCCATGACATTCAACACCCATGACATTCAACACCCACAATATTCAACACCCATGACATTCAACACCCATGATATTCAACACCCATGATATTCAACACCCGTGATATTCAACACCCATGATATTCAACACCCATGATATTCAACACCCATGATATTCAACACCCATGACATTCAACACCCATGACATTTAACACCCACAATATTCAACACCCACAATATTCAACACCCATGATATTCAACACCCATGATATTCAACACCCATGATATTCAACACCCATGATATTCAACACCCATGATATTCAACACCCACAACATTCAACACCCACGACATTCAACACCCATGACATTCAACACCCATGACATTCAACACCCATGATATTCAACAACCATGATATTCAACACCCGTGATATTCAACACCCGTGATATTCAACACCCGTGATATTCAACTCCCATGACATTTAACACCCACAATATTCAACACCCATGATATTCAACACCCATGATATTCAACACCCATGACATTCAACACCCATGACATTTAACACCCACAATATTCAACACCCACAATATTCAACACCCATGATATTCAACACCCATGACATTTAACACCCACAATATTCAACACCCATGATATTCAACACCCATGATATTCAACACCCATGACATTCAACACCCGTGATATTTAACACCAATGATATTCCACACCCATGATATTCAACACCCGTGATATTCAACACCCATGACATTTAACACCCACAATATTCAACACCCATGATATTCAACACCCATGACATTCAACACCCATGACATTCAACACCCATGACATTCAACACCCATGACATTCAACACCCATTACATTCAACACCCATGACATTCAACACCCATGATATTCACCTTGTCATCGGGGTACCGTTCCGCCAGCATGCCCATTCCCGACACGGACGAGCACGAGGAGCCGATGCCTTGCAGCGCGCGCGCAATGAACAGAACCGAGTAGGAGCGGCCGAACGCGAAGACTGGGGATGGAAAACAGTTTGTACTTCATTATCGTCATTACATATTATAAATCTAAGCCGTTAATAGGCATGATGACAAATTTTGAAATCCTCTTGAATAATGTTTATGATGTCTTCTTTTTCCGAAAATATTATTATTTTAGCAAAAAATAATCCTAAGTAACATAATATTGTACTTTTTCTACATAATTTGAATTTAGCGCCAAACGCGCTCAGGTGTCATCGTGGTCCTACCTATGACGTCACGTCTATGTAATCATTGTTTGTGTACGTTGAGGTTTTAGTGATTTTGTATCGTAAAAAATGAATGCTGATATAATAACTGTTGATGGAAAATAAAAGGATTCGCAAAATTCAAGAGATTGAACATGCAAAAATAGATGACACGGATGATGTTTACATAGATGTGACGTCATTCACTCTAATCGGTGTTTCGTTCAAAATGGCGGACCATAGTTTTTGAAGCTTTTAATTTATTAAAAATCACATTAATCTTTCTATTTATGTTAATAAAAAACATTTTAAAACATAATTGACAGTTCTTTTCTGTGATTCTTTGATACTGTCATCATGCCTATTATGTCTGTTTGTATATTTGTCTGCTAATTCCTCCTAAACCACTAAACGGATTTCACCATCTTAAAGGTAAGTATTACTTTCACTTAAATTTGTAAATAAATAATAAACAGAAAAAGTAACTCCTGGGGTTCGATTCCTTTTTCCAGTATCTAATAGGTTGGGGAAAAAGTTTCTTCGCATTTTTTAAGAAATTTTAAATATTTTTTTTTAATAATTTATTTACATTTAACTAAAGTATGTAGGTACAATTTTGTTCGATAACTTTTTGCCATCTTGTAGGTAGGGGCATCCCATTGCTATAGAAATTTTGAGGCATCTGGTCAAAATACCGCGACAAGTGGTTTTGGCAGTCCTCTCGTGATGTTAACCTGACACTGCCTAGAGAATTCTGAAGAGAGCGAAACAGGTGGAAATCTGAAGGTGCAAGGTCAGGACTATACGGCGGATGCATTAACACCTCCCAGCCAAACACTCTTAATTTTTGCTGAGTGGCTAGAGATGTGTGGGGTCTAGCGTTATCATGATGAAAAACCACACCCCTTCTGTTGTCTCAACTTCTTGCTTTAATCTCATCAGTTGTTCGCAGTAGAGTTCAGAATCGATGGTCCTGCCTGGTGGTAACAGCAAATAATGAACAATGCCCTTCCAATCCCACCACACACACAGCATCACCTTGTTGCGAGTTAGCCCGGGTTTCGCTACAGTCTGTTAAGCCTGACCGGCCTTTGACCACGACCTTTTTCGCACGTTCTTATCGTACGTGATCCACTTTCCATCTCCAGTTATCAGCTTCTTCAAAAATGGTTCGGTTTCATTACGTCGTAATAAAGAATCACAAATGAGTACACGATTCATTAGGTTTCTTTCAGTGAGCTCGTGGGATACCCAAATATCGAGCTTTTTTGTGACCCAGTTTTTTTCAAATGCTTAAAAACTGTTTTGTGGTCAATCTCCAATTCTTCAGCTACGTCGTAACTACTGATATGCCGATCTTACTCCAAAATGGCATCAATTTTATCCGTAATAGGGCGACCAGAGCGACGTGCATCTTTGACATCAAAATTTCCGAACGACGAACGAGTCAGCACTGACTATTGGCTCTCCTCCTCCACACTTCACTTGGGAGAACTATCTAACCGCAGCAAAAGCAACAAATTGGCGCGCTTTTTCGTTCTGATTTTAATTATTTCCGGCGTCCGGGCTTATGGGACATCCCCCTATATCTTTGTAATTTCATCCCACATTATCACATTTACAACTCAACCTTATAAATTATCCTAGTGTATCTCATATCGAGCTATTTATTTAAGATTTGCCATAGAAGTATCAAATCTACCTACAATCCTTAACAAATAATGCTCATCGATCAACAAGATACTCACTCAGTGTGGATAGGAACATGAGTATGAATCCTGTAAACATCGGGACGCTGTAGCCGATTCTGTAACAAAATATTACATAGTCGGTATAAAACAATGTGTGTACCCGTAGATATCTATTTGTATGTGTACCTATCCGTTAACTACTTTTAAACATGGACCGAATTTTGATAGTCGAGATATTTTGAGATGCCGAGAGTTTTTTTTGCCAGCTTTTTCTCTCGGTCTACTACGGGCATTGCTAATGAATGTAGGGGTGTCCCGTGACATCTTTTTTATTTAATTTTTGATTTTATGCTTTTGACAATGTTTAAGAGATTCGTTTTTAATCCTACGTACAATAAAGTAATTTCATTTCATTGATACGGTTCTCACAATCATTTAAAAAACCAGTAATTAATTGATAAAATTTGTAAGTACTATTTTTTACATACATAATTTATATGTATGCAAACCCGAAAATATTTTTCGTGTTTTCATCATCAATGATAACCCTTTTTTTTACTATACATTTTTTTGTGCCTCCCATCACACACCACAAATCATACATACTTATGCGTGAGCGGCCCCACAAACGGGTTGGCCAGCAGCTGCACAATGGCCTTGCTCGCGAACATAACGCCCACGGCCACCGTCTCGTGGATGAGCTCCTTGTGGCGCTCCTCTCTTTCCGCTGTCAGGTTCACTGGAAGAAGAGCATATGATTGGCTGATTTAAACTCTGAGTACTCTTGCTTTTGACTAGAGTATGAGGTATAAGTATCTCATGGCTAACTTTGTGGTCTGCAGTTTCAAACTTGAATTGATTTAGGTAGTGTTATTTCAGGTAGATAGTCTATCTATATTCAACTTTTGTCGAATCCGTTCAGAACTTTTTGAAAAGATATACGTACATAGTTACTAATTTCCCCATTAGTTCTATAAGCATAATTGGTATTTGCCTGTTGATAAAATTCGTGTCTTTACTTAATAGACCAGACTCTCCCATGTACATAATTTGACTTGCCCCAAATCCTCACTAACTTTGCAGTAACCCTACCGTATCCACCCAAAATTCATTATGGGAATCGAACCCTGAAAACTTTCAGTCCTTGTTGGAAATCTTCCCATACACTAGGTTAGCCTATCTACTAGATATCCATCATAAGACGGTCTTCTGATCTTATAAGGATACCGTGCCTAATGGGCAACTTTTTCACGCGGAAAAAACAAGCATGGTTTTCTTCCTCAGCTGTCAAACTATGTCTATTCCAAAATTCATTAAATTCGGTTCAGCCGTTTCGAAAGCGGAACATACAGTCAGACAGACAGACACTCATTTTGCATATTTACGCTATTAGTAAGGATGCCACGGATCGCTTCGTGCTTAAACCTCCTAAAATCTTACTATGAGTGACGTTCTCAGCCAGCGAGGTGTTCTTCTCCAGACAGGGGCAGTACGGCGCGGGCGCAGATGTGGTGACGTCATCCAGCGAGAGCGACAGCGGCCGGTCGGGGTGTCGGATGTCGTACAGGAACTCCGGGATTATTGGCACTGGGGGTGGTGAAATGAAATGAAATTACTGTATTGTACGTAGGATTAAAAACTAATCTCTTATACATTGTCAAAAGCATAAAATAAAAAATAAAAAAAAGATGTCACGGGACACCCCTACATTCATCAGCAATGACCGTAGTAGACCGAGAGAAAAAGCTGGCGGAAAAAACTCTCGGCACTCTTTTCGAAATTATTTAGGGTTAACTGGTGGTGGTGGTGGTGACCACGGAACAGAGAAGTAGATGGAAATGCTATACGACAAACTTACTAGCGGAACCGCTGTCGCCAAAACTCACACATGGAACTGATAATAAACATAGTCACTACATGTAAACAATTGTTTTTATTGGTCGCATATCCTTAGTGCCGGAATGACCTTATTTCTAAATGCTGCTAAGCAAAAACACACCTTGTCAATGATGAATAGAGTTTACTTTACTAAAACCCATAATGTATTTACGACCTTCCGCAACTTACTTCACGTTCGCGTTGACATACAAAAAATTCTGTGAGAGTCAGAATGGCGGGTGTACCTTAACAGATTTGAACGAGTCATATGTCAAACTTAGTACCTATAATGTACTATTTGGTACCCATCAAAGAAATTGGTGTACCTCCTTAAGAGCAGAGATATAACCAAATGCGAGTACACCCGCCACATTGACTGTAAGAATGGCGGGTGTATCTCCAGTTCTGGGTTATAGACATGTTGGTAAGTTATTTAAATCATACCAAATTTCTGTACCTTTGGTGTACCTAACATAAAAGAGCACCAAAGAGCAATATTGCTCGATTCCAAAGGAATCCAAGATTTTGGTATTAGAGACTTTGTAGCGACATACATCGCGCTTATCGTCGCCAACATTCTTCCCGGCGGTACGCATTTACACATATGACGCCTAAATACAGGGCCTCAAGTCTGGTATTTTAAGTAAGGTGTTATATTTTACTCTATGGCATTACACAAGCCACTCCAATATTTTAGGTCTATGCCTCGACTTGTTAGTCTATGTCTTTTCTGTTCGGTACTACGCCATGCATGTGAGCATTTTTAATTTAATTACGAAATGTAATTTGTTACGTTAAATAAAGCTGTGAAACGTCCATATGCTTTTACTCCGCCACCCCCGTCAACAACCTATCGGTGGAGACTTTTTATTGGCATTGAGTTATGTTATAGTTATAAGTATTTTTGTTGTAATTTAGCCGTAAGACTCCCTAAGACAAATAAATAAAATAAAATAAAATAAAAACAACCCAGAACTGGAGATACACCCGCCATTCTTACAGTCAATGTGGCGGGTGTACTCACATTTGGATATATCTCTGCTTTTAAGGAGGTACACCAATTTCTTTAATTGGTACCAAATAGTACATCTTAGGTACCTACTAAAGTTTTACATGACTCGCTCGAATCTGTGAAGGTACACCCGCCATTCTGACTCACACAAAATTCAACTTTTTAACAATAGGTGGCGTTCCTACATTTAACAATGTAAGTTGAACTTTATTTCTTGGCAAATAAAGTTCATGTTTACAATTGTTATGTTTTATGTTACATTAGAATTAGAACAAATATGAATTGAACTTTACTGCTTTAAAAATAAAGTCGATATTAGATTAAGAAAACGCAATACGATCACAGCAAAACACAACCGTACTCGACAATAAGACAGGTACGACTGAGGTATAGTTTTGCGAGCCTCCGCTTACTAGTGGAACGCGTGCCCCGCCCACTTCACACTTCCATCTACTTCTCTCTTCCGTGGTGGTGACAATGAAAGCCGATTTCGGCATTGGTGATTGCTTGGTGGCTTTTTATGTTGGTAGAGCTGATTATGACAAGTTAGCTAAGGCTTGAAAAAACAGGCCGGTCCCAGAATCTTAAGACTACCTTAGAGCGGATTATTCTGCAAAATAATTGGATACATAAGTCCTTGTGTCACCCAAAAATTAACTTAGTTACTAAGAAAAAAACATTTGTTGTCCCCCTTGCTGTAGGTACCCTTGAATAGTTCAGTATTTTTTTGCCGCAGACGTCGTCAAGTCAGTGTATGTATTATAAGCAAAAAATATTTATTGGACTTTAGATTAAATATTTCTTTAATAAAATGTGAATTAGTAGAAAATACGACATGTAGCCACCATTAGATTCAATCCAAAACCGCGCCAACTGGTAATAACGTTAACCAGTGATGTCCATCGATTGCTAGGGATGCCCAGTTACCGATTACTTTTGTTTTACATCTAACAGTGTGTATGTTAAATCATCATCCTAAAACATAATGTAGATCTTTTTAGTATCAACAATGAGAATGCTTTGAAAGAATCCAGTTGACATTGAGAATGGTAGTAGGAGAAATTTTCTTAGCAAAAGGCTAAAAAGCGATTGGTGCGGTTGCGTATATTTTATTTTATAACTCTTTGAAATGTTAAGGGTTGTAGATTTAGGGCGTGTTCAGTTTTTTTTTACTTAATTTATTGAGTAAAAAGAAGTGATTACATAAAAATAACATAGTGTTTGAAAAATCACGGAGGTTTGTAGGGAAACACCACAAAAGAGTTTACATTTTACTGTTTTACATTTTTAGTTTAGTATGCTAACTGGGAGCTAGATAATTACATCACTCAGATTAGAAGCTTGCATCTAAATTATGAAAACTTTTTGAAAATCTTTTATATTTCTAGTTAAAATGTGTCATAAAAAATAAAATACCTAATTAAAATTAATAAATAAAGAGGTGGATCATTACTCTGTTTAGAATATTAAACATGAACTATCTATATGTCTCTTATAATTAAAATGTAATTATAACCTCAAATATAACAATGGTTTCATCTACTGACATTAGTTGCATGACTGTGCAAAGTCGTTTAATTACCCAAAACTTACTACACAAAGAGAACATAGAAGAACTAATGACCAGTGGAACCTACGAACATAATAATAACATCATCATCATTACATAGTATAAATCCAAGTCGCTGATTCTGTCTGTTTGTATGTTTGCTGCTAACTCCTCCTAAACTAGTTGAGTGATTTTAATGCGGTTTTCATCATTCTTTAGGTATTTTTTTCATTTAAATTTGTAAATAAAGAATAACCGGAAAAAGTTTTTTTAAATTAGCCAAAAATCAATGTTTCGTGAGCAAGTCGGCCAAAATTACACCATTGCGAAGCGTGGGCGGGTCGCTAGTGTAGGTATATGAGCGAGTCTGAAATGATACGGCAAACACTGAATCGAAAATAAAATAGATTTTGTTAGAACCGACATCTAAAGATTATCTTTTTAAAGCACCAATTTTATCTTAGATCGCAGATTAGCTTGTCACTAAGCAACCACCGGGTCTTAATTGAGTTCCATTAAAAAGAATAAATACTAACTTATTTTGAATAGATCTCATTTTATTTGGATAGCTATTGGTAACTAAGGTAGAATACCCAAATATGGAAGTTATAAGGATTGTTTTTTCGTTTTTGCTCTATAATTTATACGTTTGAATTTACACGTTTCTGGGGATTTGCACGTTGATAAGTGGTGTCTTTAAGAATAAGTTTTCGATTCTTAAAATAAGATTATTACTAGTTTCATCAAAATGATCTAAAACATACCCTCTGTCAAACTCCAATTATGGCAGTCTGATGTTGGACGCCTAAATATACACAAAATATTGACAATTGGGCAGACGCTTCATTTGCTGCTCGTTTAAAAACTAAAATAAACAATTTGAAACAGTTTACTAGCATTCCAGTACAAGATGAAAAAATTGTTTTTTTCAAAAATACTCCGATTGAACGTAACTTCATAATTGGGTCCAAGCATATAACCAGATCCAATTATGAATTTTGAAAAAAAAATAGTGTAAAATTCCATTGGGGTTTTATGTTGCAGTGTTTTATTAAACTTTTGTTATCAATGGTTCCACCCATAATTACAATAAATAACAACAAAGTTGCTGATGTCATTTAAAAAGCTTATGAATGTACTTACCTATTTGCGGCGCGATCCTCGTAAGAAATTCTAAAATTTTGAAATGAAAATACCTACTTCTGGATAAAGGGCTTTTGTCGAAAACTAAATTGCGGATAGCCCTAAAATTTGATTCCATAGCACTTTGAATACTGGCATGACTGATTACAGTTGCTATTTCAATAAAATCATTTACCAAGCTTTTTATTTTTGAAGAAATGTCGTTGAAAAACCATAATTGGTTCAGCGTCGTAATAGGTTCCGTTACCTTAGTTATTTTCTAGCTGCATAAGTATAGTTCAACATCAAATTACATCGCTGTTCAAATTAAAATAGCTTTTTGCGGTTTGCTAATACAAACTTAATATTCTCTGAAACGAAACAGTGGTAACGGTCGCTACAATTTCATAAAGCATTTTAGTTACAAAGAGCACGAAACATCGAGTGAACTCTCAGTCTAGTTAGTGATTTACCCAACGAAATTTGCAAGTTCTCTACTTATTTTCGTTAGAATAACGTCGAATTTTTTAAGGTACTTATTGTTGAAAGAATTTACAAGAATTTTCAAATGATTTATGAAACTACAGAGAACTTTCCTATAACTTTTTTGTGGTTTTCTTTTATCGGACGGACCAGCTAGTCATGGCTTGGTTACCTTGGGTATTTGGTGTTGAAGAAATTGGTAAAATTAAATAGCCTTAAACTAAAACGAAAAATATTATAGCGTGAAATCTCTCATGTATATAGTAAACTAGCTTTTACCCGCGCGGCTTCGCACGCGTTTAATTCGGAGTAAATCTCCTTTCACTGTAAAATCTTCTTCTTCAATCACTCTACCTATTAAAAAAATCCGTTGCGTAGCTTAAAAGATTTAACCATACATAGGGACAAAGAAAGCGACTTTGTTTTATACTATGCAGTGTGAAGGCAATGCGACCAACGTTTTCTCTTTAAACGTACCTAAGACTCTATTCATTTATTTACAAGGTATCCTCAAAACATAAACTTCTATAATTCTTGACCTAAAACTGGACTAAGTGAATACTAAATGTTTCCATTCCTTTTCGAAGGTTTATCTCGTCGCAGTCACAGTGTAATCGCAGTAAAATGCCGCTATCATATTTTCAGTTGACTGCACATGCGGGTCGAAGGGTACAAGATGGCGGCGTCCAGTGACAGATGTTTGAAAAAAGAACGTCAAATTCCAGCGTGACAGAAGGATAGACGTTGTGTTGACTGTTGTTTTATTTATTAGTATGCGTTTTCATGTGTAAGTTTGCTAGACATTTCATATTTAAAAAATGTTGACTGTGTTGTGCGAAAGCTTTAAGTTATTTATTAGCGCCTATAAAAAAGCAGGCGTTTGATATGTTAATAAATTCTGTAATTTATAATTTGGGAAAAGCAAATAAAAATTATTTTTTATGTTCTATTTGCTGCTTGTTCTTTGTAGGTCGTTATTTTTATATTTATTTATTAAATGAAGTGGAAAAATACTGTTAAATACTCGGTAATTTACCTATACATAAAGCGATTTTAGAAGCGGCTTAATTATGGCTCTAAACTTCCAAAGTTATTTCCTATTTTACAATCTTGCCACAATCGCCTACACAAACCTATTTCAGAAACTCATTACCCAATTAATGAACCACAAAACTGAAATCAATTTCGTCAAGACAACTCTGCCTATCAAACTTTTACACTCAAATAAATTGAGGCAATTAATATAAAACCATGTTTTTATATCTAGTGCTCTATGGTTAGATATCTCGATGATTTTCCCAATAACCGCGAACCATTCTGACAGCTCTCGGCGCTAAATGAGCTGTCATTTTCACGCGCGCTTCAAAACCAATATGGCTGACGATTGCCACTGGTATTCACAGATTGGAACGTGGGAGACGGTGTTTTTAGATGTGAATAAATGTTTAACGATTCACGTTAACGTTTTATTAAATATGAGATATATTTAACATGAATTTTAATATCAAAATATAAAGCCACGTTTCTAGGAAGTAGTTAAACTTTTATTTGGCGCCCAAAATTGGGCTGACATTGAAAGTTTTTTTTAATAAAACGCTGTCAAAGAATCGAGTAGGTACGTGTTTAAATAAATAAACGTTTAAAACATAAAATTGTATATTTACAAAATAACACCGTAAATCATGAATTTAATACAAATTCAGTTTCGAAATACATAAATAGGGTAGTGCCGGTGTTATATCAGATCTCGGAAGCGAGAGACGGAACTGATCTAAATTAGATTTAAAGCATATGATGAACTTTTACCTCGACGGCTGGAGGACTAGGGTTGGGGCTGGTATCGATTTAAGTTTATTAGTTATAACTAGGCATTGTCGTTTTTATTTTTATAACGATTTTGTGCTTTTGTTCTCTTTTATTATAGACTTTTTAATCCCGCTGCAAAGCATAGGTAAATGTTAAATAGGTAAACGGTAAAAATGTACCATTATTATTTGAGGGCATCGTTAATTAAAAAAAAAACATAAATGACGTTTTCAATCCCTACTTCCCTACTAATATTATAAATGCGAAAGTAACTCTGTCTGTCTGTCGGTCTGTCTGTCTGTCTGTCTGTCTGTTACGCTTTCACGCCTAAACCACTAAACCGATTTTGATGATATTTGGTATGAAGAAAGAACTGAACTTGGGAAAGGACATAGGGTACTTTTTACCGCGGGAAAACTTCTAATTCCCACGGTAAACCGACTTCCACGCGAACGGAGTCGCGGGCGGCCACTAGTTTATAATAATTTCTTAACTCAACTCTTTTAACATTGAGTTTTTGTTACCCTCTGAACAGAACAATATTTTATTATTATGGCTTTTTCATAAAATTTATTTAAATTCGTAACATCGATATTTTCCCCTCCCTAGCGGCAGGCGGCGGCTCCTTTGATGAGGCGGCTAAGTGGGTTACTCTTTGATCTCGCCGACACGGGAAATTGCGCCCTTTCCTCGCTAAGGACCTGTAGCAGTTAGGTCTCCCTTAAAGATTTTGATTTTTAGGTGGACTTTAGAACACTTTACTTACGAGTATCATTATCACTATCACTACATAAAGTAAAAGAACCAAACATAAGGATTTTGTTTTCGTTTTTGCTCTATAATACATACGTTTTACTATCCACGTTTCTAGAACTTTTGACGTTAATAAATAGTGTCTTTAAGAATAAGTTTTAGATTTTTAAAATAGGATTATTACTAGTTTCATCAAAATAAAGATAATTAAATATACCCTCTGTCAAACTCCAGTTATGAACATCTGATATCGGACACCTAAATATACACACAATATTTACTTCATTATTATTTATTTAAGTATTTATTTCATTCACTAGCATAATTATTGATACAAATCAAAGAGTAGTTTTTGATGCGTGAATAATTATGGTACTTTGAAAATTTATTTTAATGCGATTATTCTTCTCGGAAATATTCTTTAGAGTACATTATTATCTAGTGTGTACTAGATTAGAATTAAATTTGATAATAATAAGACGACACAATAAAATATATGTTTTAACTACTTTCTTAAATTTCTGACCTAACAATCCATCGTTTGACTGAAATTTAAACTAAAAAAAAGCTAAATCCTTGTAGCCGTTTTTGAGTTGTTTTTAGACTAACACGTCATTTTATTGTTATTTTAAATATATTAAGATTATATTTTATTCAATTCTAACCTAAGATCTAATTGTCTATTTGATTGATGACTAGTTTTATCTGCCAATTTCTAACTGACTTCCTCAAGTCGTAAATTTTAGCTGCGCTGAGTTTCCACTCCTTATCTTTGGTTTGAGGTACTTGCAAATTAGATGAGCAACTTAGGCGATTTTTGATACGTTGATACTCAGTTCAAACGGGGTCGGCGGTTTTTAATCAGTTTTAGCCGGATTTTATGTTAATTATTCAAGTTCTTTCTAAAGGTTTTCACAAGTGTCAAATTTATAGTGATATAACGGGTGTAAAAAGACCACTTCCGAAGCCTGAAACCATGTATTCTGGAGCCTCAATAGTAAATAAATTCACTAACATATACAGTATACCCAGGAAACCCAATTGAAAAAAGTTATTAGGGATTGAAAAGTCAAATTCGGCGCTTGAAATCATTGCTTACACTTCAACTGCTGGTTCAGGTGCGATAATTTACATTGCAAATTAAATTAACCCCTTTTTAATTTGAAATCATCTCAAAACCTTATAGTATAAAAGCAATTTTGTACAATTACGTAAAAAAAAATGTTTTTCTAAACTTAAATAAGAATGTACTTATTAGTGGAAAAGACACAGAAAAGATTTGATAATTTTTCGAAGCCAGTATTTATTTTCATTTATAGGCAAAGATTCCCCCATTAACAAGCCTAAGTTTTATATTTTGCATAATCCTTCTGTCTGGCAGACCACCAGAATAATTCACAAGAAAAATCGAAAAGCATTCAGCAACATATAATGAATTTCAAATGAAGCACTTGTGTGATTGGTCGGCCATCTTGATTTTGTTAACGGTGGGGAGTGAGGAAACGGATGTAGGAAAAAATAGGTGTCGTGCAGACTGAGTCAATTGAGAGACTTTTATTGAATTATTGACAGGTTTGAACAGAGATTTGGAACTGTAAAATTGTGTAAATTAAATTATTTGCTCAAATAAAACCAATTGTGTTTTCGTTTTCTTATCATATGTTTAAGCTTCAGTTTTGTTTATAAAAATATTTCAACGTTTTGTTTAATAATTGAAAACATAGCAAATGAATTTTCAATTAAAAAATGATAGACTACCAACTGAGTAAGTGAGAATTTATGAAAAATCACAGCTCAATTACTACGCTCTCAAAGTGCTTCTTAACACGTGCAGTCGTATTTCTAGCTTATAACTTCACTCAAAAGACTTTTATTGCTAGCTACTTCATAGAACACTTTCAAGATTATTTCTCCTCGCAGACCCTTGCTGGGCGCCAAAATAAGTAAGTGAATCAATTTTGGCGCCCAACCTGGGGCCACTTTGCAATTCTAAGAACTGCTGGTGGAACGGCGCGAACGGTTAATAAAGATTTATATGTATCAGTATTAAGCGAAATAAGAATGTAAAATTGGATGGCTGACACAAGTATAGTATAACGGTATGTGTTTAAATGAGGAAATGTAATGAAATTGAGAGCTTTCTTTGGTGTATGTCTCGTGTCCCTACTATTTTACCTACCAGTAGGTCTAGCGATGCAATTTATACGACTCGTGGTCCCACCGCTTAGACATGCAAATAAATAAAATAAACCTATGACTGGTAGACCCACCGTATTTACTATTGGAGTGTAATTAGCTAATTAAACCTTTCTAATTTTAAATCTTGAATGAATGTTAAGGGAGAAAAATGAAAATTTAACATGTTCAATTAAATTCTTACTTAACTTTGTTACTTAATACGTATTAAAAAAAGTAACACAGTAGGGCTACGAGACATACTTTTAGACCATGCCTGGTAGACCTACCGCGCGGTAGGGACACGAGTCATGGTTTTTGACCGGTAGTAGGACTAACAGGAATGGTAGGACAACCGCGGTAGGGACACGAGTCATGCATCCTTTCTTTATACAGCAGTGGTTTTCTGTACTAGTGCTCCGAAAAAGTTAAAAAATAGACGCCTGAAGAGAAATAACTTTAAACGCGAACCGGAATAAACATCTAACAGCCAGTTCTACTTTCCTTTCTTGCTACAATCTTTCGTCAAACTTAGTAGGTAGTTACTGTTCATACTATTGTTATAACGAGTCTTAAATAGATAGTTTCTAGTAATATACTTCAAAACTGAACACTCAGCATCATGAATTGTGTCTAGTAACTCTTCAAGTCCAAAAAAAACCTTAAATCAAAAGCCCATGAGCATTAAGTACGCCATTGTACAATTAGTACTATAAATTTTAAATAGACAAATAAATCACGTATAAGCTATCCACGTATAAACTATCCACGTATAATCTATCCACGTATAAACTATCCACGTTTAAACTATCCACGTATAAACCATCCACGTATAAACCATCCACGTATAAACAATCCACGTATAAACTATCCACGTATAAACTATCCACGTATAAACTATCCACGTATAAACTAGCCACGTATAAACGATCCACGTATAAACCACGTACCAACAGTGGTGAGCAGCATGTTATCCAGCAGCAGCGCGATGGCCACGATCACCAGCACCAGCTTGCGCGACTCGCGCATGGCGGCGATGCGCGCGCGCCACCCGTCGGACGCCACGCCCATGGCGGGAGGCGGTTGGGGGGGGGGGTCCTGCGGGGATAGAATGTAATGACGAGTTATGTGGTGCAGCGATATTTATATAAAACATTTCTACTAGTCCAGATTTAAATGCGTTTATGAATAAAGGATGAAAATGTATTATTATAATTGCATCACAGGTTTTTTCGATATTGGCTCGTGTCTGGGTGTAACTAGGTTCTCCTCTAGTCCATTATGTTGTGCCCATAATACAAGTTCTTACTGCAACTGACTTTAGGGCCACATACTTGGTGTGTTAGTCTGGAGTTTTTTTTAAATATATTTTGTTTTAGGAGATTTTGTATTTCTGGTTCAACTGCGTATAGCAATATGATAGAAAGAAAAAAAACAAAGAATTTATTGTGTAAATGTTTTTTAAGAAGGACTATGGTAAGTTTGTGGGTTGTAATATTTCATTTTTTACATAGTTTAGGAAAGTACTCCTTTCTAACCGCGAAACAGGATTTCATATAAAATTTAGTTATTAACATAAAATAAAAAAATCCCAAAATCACTAAAATAGCTTCTTCAATAGATTTACATTGCTCCCTTGACTACATAGCAATAATCTATTTGATAAGCTAATCCCATAGAACAGATTAAAAAAGCCAGGCTAATGTCAATGTCAAAATATCAATGTCAAAAAATACCTACTAACTCGCTGGCACCTCTACTGGAAGAGTCAAAAAAACTCAGAGATGTCGGAGCCAAAATATCCTCAAATTAAATAATATTTTTTAAATTTAACTTAATAATAAACCGGAAGTTTAAAAAGAGTATTGTGAATAGTTTTAAAACGATATTATTTAACTTCCGTTTAGGTGTATAACGTTTTAGATCTATTTAGAAATAAAAAAGAGAACGAAAATAATGTACTTAAAAATGTGACCCCTGACAAAACTTTATATAAATAAACTAGGCCTTCATTTAAAACTCTAATTAATGTATTCAAAACGTGTAAAACAGTAATCGTTCATAAAAATACATATGACGACAAAATAAATATTTTATCAAAAACACGTTTAATCGCGGTAAAATTAAAAACTACGCCCGGGATCAAACGCAAGTACAAACCAAATCAAGCTCATGAATAGAAAACATTGATTCCAATTAAATTAAACCTTCAACTGCAGTCAGTCAACTAAATTATCTCTCAGTTCAAAGCAAAACTCGGAAGTTGCCGCCATATTGGATTCGCCGTCGTTACCGTTTGCCGCTCATTTCCGCCATTTGCAATTCTCCATTTTGAGTCTTTTGTCAACTGTCATTTTTAATTTTAATTGGACCAATTTGCTTTAGAGGCCGAAAGGATTGGAGATTTTAAATGTTAATACAGAATGGATTAAAGTGGGGTTTTGGTATGATGAAAGGGTATTTTGAGATTTAAATTTCTTAAAGCAAAGATATCTTTCAGCCTGGGAAATGAAAGAGTGAGAGAAAGTCAATGTAAAACGGGCTATACATGTAACTTACCAGATTTACGCGATCATTACTTATTGCTTGAAATTTTAACGGGTTTCACGCGTTTATTAAATTATTTTTGATTATCCGACGTTTCGGCATTTTTACAAATGCCGTGGTCACGGGTAGACTGAGATGTTTGACGTCTACATAGAGTATAGTAACAAACGATTTCAAATTCACCGCCATCTGTTCCGTAATTTTCTCTCATAATTTCCCTTTGTTCATGATGTAAATATCTTGAAAGATTTTGGGAGACTACTTTTAATCTTATTTTTTTATACCAAAGGTAAATATGTTTTTGCATTTATATACTAACCTTTTCTTTTTAGCACACCATTCACATAATTATTGATATTTTATAAAGGAGGGCTTATTTTTGAAAATAATTTGTATTTTTTCATCTTTTCTCTGAGTGTTTTGAATGATATTAATGCCTCAATCATATTCAAAACACTTTTATTGAATTTGCAGGTGTGAAGTCTAGTGATAGAAAATCTCTTTATGATTATTTATCTTTTCGTGTTATTATTGCATCGAAAACGTGATTTTTGCTCCTCTTTTATACTTAGGCAATAGGATTTTTTACCGTATGATTTATTAAAAGTCACTGATACCTTCCTAGACTTATTTAGTTTTTGGATAAAAAAATTACCTGATCCTTAGTATCAGTCAAAAAACAGCAGGTACCCACATGAAAACTAGAGATTGCTATACTTTCATCAGTCACAATGGAAGGACATTATAAATTTACTAGTAGCCGCCCGCGACTCCGTTCGCGAGAAAGTCGGTTTCCCGTGGGAATGAGAAGTTTTACCGCGGTAAAAAGTACATCCATACGTACAAACTTTCACGTTTATAATATTAGTAGGATAACTTGTTGAATCGCTATGAGCCCATTGTAAGCCTGTAAATTCGACGATGCTGATTCTTAATTTTGCACGAGTCTAAACACACGAGATTACCAAATATACCTAATGTCAAATGAATTATAAAATTTTGCTCGAATGCAAAAAAGTTAAACGAAGAAAAGATAACTTAGATGTAATCTCAATTACTAACAACAAGTAATCCTACTAATTATAAACGTAAAAGTTTGTAAATACGAGTATGTATGGATGGATTTTTGTTACTCTTTCAAGTAAAAACTACTGGACGGATTAGGAGGAAACTTTGCAGTAATATAGGTTATACTTTTGACCGCGTGAAAACTTCTCATTCCCACGGGAAACCGATATTCACTCTTAGCAATGATCCATGCAATAGGAGAAAAAAAGCTTAGTTGCAATTTCAAACTGAAATACTATTTATGCAAAAAATATATTTACTAGATTGATAATCTTGAATCATGTAAGTATTTATGTTATTTTTGTAAAAAAGGAAAACGAAATCAAGATCACTTCTGAAAGTATTCATATAATACGGACTCATACCAAATTTTTCAATTTCAACCACTGAAAAATCGCGATACTTATTACATTTAAACTAAAGTAATACAATAACTGTTTGATTCTAAATCTTCGATTTCATCTTTGTGAAATATAAATCTGCCCCCAGAGAAATCAAAATGGAAGCGACGTTGTCAAAGTCCGCCGTGTTCGATATTTAAAAGCTTCTGTGTATACCTACTTCTTTTGTATTCATAATCAAAATGATACTCACTGTTTTAGTTGGAATGAGTTAGTGAAAGTCAATAAGAAAACTTGAAAACGGGTTTTACGCGTTTATTAATTTACTAGTGGCCACCCGCGACTCCGTTCGGGTGGAAGTTGGTGGGAATGAGAAGTTTTCCCGCGGTAAAAAGTACCCTCTATGTTATTCTGATGTATAACCTATATTGCTGCAAAGTTTCATCCAAATCCGTCCTGTAGTTTTTACGTGAAATAGTAACAAACATCCATCCATACATCTATAAATACTCATAAACTTTCACGTTTATAATATTAGTAGGATTTTCCGACGTTTCGACATTTTTACAAATGCCGTGGTCACGGGTAGACTGAGATGTTTGACGTCTACATAGAGTATAGTAAAAAACGATTTTCGAATCGTATCGAATTTGTTAAAATGTCGAAACGTCGGATAAATAAAAATAAATTAAACGCGTAAAAACCCGTTAATCTGAGTTTAATTTCAAGTAATAATGATCGCGTAAATCTGAGAACATCAATAGGAATAATTAGGTAATTTAAACCCACTTTAAAATTGAGGATTATCTACCGATTGTGTCGAGGTTTCTCATATGATTAATTTACGTACCTAATTATTTTTTTGTTCGACGCGGAAAATTTGAGATTTGGACCCTTATTTTTTTTCGTTAGGTAACGTTTTTTAGTTAAAGTAAAATATTGTTTGAAATTGTTATGTTCGTTTTTGCATTGTAATTTATATAAATTGTACTGTAGAAAGAATCATTATTTAACAATATTTAGATATAGGTATAACGAATCAATAAATTAGGGTGGCGTAAAAATCTACACATTTTCTTTTTTAATTTATTTATTGAGTAAAAAGAAGTGATTAATAGAAAGTATTATTCAATTGAAAGCTTATGTCGTGTATTTAATCGAGTTTTTCCATATTTTTTGCTGCTTTAACAAAATTACATATAAAGATTTGCCATAAGTTTTCATTTGTGAAAAAAAACTTTGCGTCCATTATTTTTATGATTAATGAAATTATATCCATAACTTAAATCAAATTCTTAAAAATATCATTAATTTGAAACTAATTTTGTTCGTTTGTCCGTCTTCCTGCTAATTAATTAACCGATTTCAATGAAATTTGGTAGGTAGCTTACTACAGAGGTTTAATAGTTCGTAAGGATGTTTATTAAATATTTTAACACTAACGCGATCATTACATACGTTGAATGTAACTCATTTTTAAAAAGTTTTTTTTAAGTTTGCCCTAAATCTTTAATTACTATATTCAAATACGGCGGGTGAAAAGCTTTTAATGAATTTCAGAAGTCAAAATTGATAGCACCCTGTTTTGCAACAGGCATCTATCTATGCCTACCTTTGCATGTAGGTATACAAAATTGACCCTTGCATTATTGCAAATTAAAATATAATTCTCTACTTAAAAATTAATAAAAATACATAAAACTTACTCTAAATAAACTTCTCCATATTCGAATACATCTTCCCCGCTGGAAATTGCAAAAATAATTCAAAAAATATGATTGATACAGACGTCTGCTCGCTACCACGATTCGATATCAACTGAGAAGGCGACTAACTAAGTAAGGGTGGTCAAAATCTGACTTACAACGTCCAGAATGTGTTAACCTGTCAGTTAGTAAGGATATCCCCGTCTTTACTCCAATAAACACTTAATAGAACGGAGCGGGGAAGGTCAGGATGAAATTGCTGGTCCTTATCAAACGATGCACTACTTATCAAGGGAAAATCAACCGTATATCTAAGTTATAAAGTTGAAATTCAATTGGAGTGACGAAGGAATTTAAGATAGAATTGCAATGCAAGAGAATTTCAACTGTAAAGTGAAAAGAATAAGGTGTAGTTTTGAATGTGTTTTCAAGGAAAGCTACAGGTCTTCGAGTTTCTCGCTGAAAGCGCACGGTACGGGATTCAGGAAAAAGAGGCATCTGAGTTTTCCTAAACTAATTCAATTTGAACTTGTTGAATTATATTTTTATTATATTTTATTACTTTTACTTATTTGTAGCAAATACTTAGATAACGCAAATATTAAAACAATGTTTGAGTTTATTTTCTTAGTTATGACCTCTTATGTTCGTATATTTGAAGTCTTGACCATAAAATTACATAAAATAATAAAATGGTGATTTACTTTTGTTTATCAGTCCGAAAAGTTTATTTAAGAAATATAAATTTGGTTGCCTTAACCTGCTCTTTTTGGCTTTTCTTTCGTGGATTAATTGTAAGTAATTCCTTGTGTAACCGTTATAGAAACAAAAACTACTGGACGGATTTTAACGAAACTTGGTACAATTATTTTTCATACTCCTGATCTGGTTATAGTACCTATACTTTTCATCACGCTACAATCAATAGGAGCAGAGCAGTGAAGGGAAATGTTGGGAAAACGGGAGAAGTAACTCCATTTTTTAAGCTTCCGTCGCGTGTGCAACCTTAATGTTTAACCATTCTACACAGAAATCATGTATGGCGGAAATGTTCTCCTTAAAATTATAATAAAAAATATCCCACGACAGCATATGTCTATATTTTATGGTTGACTGACAATAACACGTGTAACTCCCGATAGCTTAGCAGTTCGAAGCTTTCTGATTATATTTGTCTACTCTTACGTTTATAACACTCTCAGTTATGCCCAATTAAAAAAGTTTACATTAATAACTACTCAATAAAAAAGAATCATAGAAATCGGAAGAGAAATACCAAAGTTATATCATTCCCACGAGAAACCGACTTCCACGCGGACGAAGTCGCGGGCGGCCACTAGTTATACATATAAACCTTCCTCTTGAATTGATCTATCTATTAAAAAAACCGCATCAAAATCCGTTGCGTAGTTTTAAAGATTAAAGCATACACAGGGACAGAGAAAGCGACCTTGTTTTATACTATGTAGTGAAATGATATTTTAACTACGTCACACTCAAAATAATCAGTTGCTCCCTTATCCTGCACCACCGTAGTAAGGACTTCTTAATTTATACGTCTCTCTCGCTCTTACTCGTTAATTACACTATTACATCTGTCTCTCTCTAACATTTGAGCGATTTAAACGACTTTTTTATTGTTGAATGAAGGTTTTGTTCGCGAATGGACGTTTTTTTCACCGCAGAAAAATACTGAGTTTTAATTATCACTTTATATGTATGTTAAATCAATAGATTTGATGTTCTAGTTCTATAAAAACTAAACCCCTTAAAACTAGCAAAAAAAAACCTGTAAACCATAATCTAAGTAAAGTTTATTTTTAATTAACTGTAAATCCCATCTGCGGTAAAGCCATAAAAGTAAAATTATATTAGTAATTCCATGGCTTTGTAATTATGGAAGTAGGTTTTATTGTGCTTTCAGTGGCATTGTTTTATGCTTTTACAAGTCAGGTTTCCCGTGGGAATGAGAAGTTTTCCCGCAGTAAAAAGTACCCTTTGTGTTATTCTGATGTATATTACTATAAAGTTTCATCCAATACCATCCAGTAGTTTTTACGTGAAAGAGTAACAAACATCCATACATATATCCATACATCCATCCTTACAAACTTTCACGTTTTTAACATTAGTAGGATTAACTGTACCTACTTAGATGTATATTATTTCAATTATTTTATGTTTTTTTGTCTAAAAGTCAAAACAATTGTCCGAATTGAAACATTGCATAGTAATAATAAAATAAAATGTTAATAAACGTTGGAAAAACTCTCCCAGTGGATAGAATCTCATATCATCGTTAGTATAAGATTATGTCGTACTTCGTGACCCTTTTAATAGGGAAAATTACATAAAGTTCCTAACGGTAAAAACGTTAGATTTAATGCCTATTACATTATGAAAGAGTTGAGTCGAATTACGACCTAAATGAAACATACCTAATAATAATAAATCTCCAGACTGACACACCACCTGTGAGGCCCTAAACTAAGCAAAGCTTGTACTATAGGTACCATACAATGGACTAGGGGAGAACCTAGTTACACCCAGACACGAACCAAGTTCGAAAAACCATTTTACGAAATTGGCCCGAAACGGGGATCGAACCCGGAACCATCCGCATAGCAGTCCGGTATATATACCGCTGCACCACAGAGGTCGTCTTATCATTATTATCTTGTTTTTGATGTATTTTCCAACCTTTACCTACTTATATATTTTATAATATTAATAGCAACAACAAAAATAATATTTACTATGTTATAAATAAATAATCCAAAATTTACTCAGTTTTGATAACTAACACGGTGGAACTTCATATTCTCTTGTATTGAACACGACAAATACAAACAGAGGCACAAGACAGTAAACATTATAACAAATGTGTGGGAGCAACTATGTGAGGTATATCATATCCTAGCAAAATTGTTTACAGTAGGATATATCGAAATACTAGTGGCCGTCCGCGACTCCGTTCGCGTGGAAGTCGGTTTCCCGTGGGAATGAAAAGTTTTCCCGCGGTAACAAGTACCCTATGTGTTTTTCTGATGCCTATATTACTGTAAAGTTTCATCAAAATCCGTCCATTAGTTTTTACGTGTAAGAGTAACAAACGCAAACTTTCACGTTTATAATATTAGTAGGATAGGAAGTATACATACATGATGATTTTACTAAACTAGCATTGTTTAAAAGTGAGAATAATTAAAAAAATTTAATGTTGAATTCCATTTCACTAACGCCTTGGTGCAAAATTGGTTCAAACAACTTTTAAATCATATTTTTTTGGTAATTGTTCAGTTGTTTTTTTGCTCAAAATCAAAATCGCTGACTTTTCTTTTAGAAATATTTGAGTTGACCATTTTGACAAATTATTAGTTAGTTCACATTTTTATATATATTAACTTTTTTAACTATAAAATATTAGTATAATCATTATAATTACATAGTATAAATCCAAGTCGCTAATTTGTCTGCTTGTCCGCTACCTCCTTCTAAAGCAGTAGACGTATTCGAATGCGGTTTTCACCATAATTTAGGTATATAGTTATTTTCTTTTTTGTAAATAAAGAACATTCACAAAAAGTTTTTTTAAAGATAACTAAATTTCAATGTTTCGTGAGCAAGTCGGCCAAAATTACGGTGGGTTTTAGGATTATAAATGTGAAAGTTTGTGAGTATTGATGGATGTATGAATGATGGATGTATGGATGGATGTTTGTTACTCATTCACGTAAAAACTACTGGATGGATTTGGATGAAACTTTGCAGTAATATAGGTTATACATCAGAGTAACACATAGGGTACTCTTTACCGCGGGAAAACTTCTCATTCCCACGGGAAACCGCTTTCCACGCGAACGGAGTCGCAGGCGGCCACTAGTATAAAATAAAATAATTCAAATAATATGTGTAAATGACGTTCCTAGTCCCGCATCGAAGTACCAGGCGGGCAGAGGCGGCGAGGAGGTCGGAATTAGCTTGCGGCAAACACCGTGATTAATAGCGAGTGCGAACCTATGTAGCGCGTCACGTCATACAAACAAGGCGTAGTGGAGTCGACTCAAAGTTAACTCGATATCCTACTAATATTATAAACGTGAAAGTTTGTGAGTATGTATGGATGTTTGTTACTCTCTCACGTAAAAACTATTGGACGTATTTGGATGAAACTTTACAGTGATATAGGTTATACATCAGAATAACACTTAGGGTACTTTTTACCGCGGGAAAACTTCTTATTTCCACGGGAAACCGACTTCCACGCGAACAGAGTCGCGGGCGGCCACTAGTAAATTAAAATATTAGCGTTCCACCCTGCAGCTAAATTTCTTTTCGCGTAGGAAATTCTAATAATCCTTTCTTAAGGCTCACATCATAAAAGGAACGCCCAAAATTTCATTGCCCTATTTTAATAGTTTTGTAAGTATAAACATTTACGTAAACTTAATTATTATAAAATCGGTGGTGATGAGTCAGTCAGTCAGTTCTACTATTCTGTAAGGATAAGCATTTGAAAAAAACTAGTACTTAATTAATGTGTTGGTTTCTGGATTGAGAATTTTATGTTAAGTTATTCTTAAGATAACTAAAATCAGAAATCTTGTAGTAAATGCATGGCAGCATTAAATGCCATAATATTATTTAAGAGATTTAGAAAATGCAGATGTTGATAAAAAGTCTAAGTCTAATATATATTTTTACCGATACTCCACGTAGGTCTTCAAATAATATTTTATTATAAACAGTTTTATAGTGCTTTAGTACGAGTAGAATATATGTATTTAAAATGAGAATGTAACAATAAAATATTTTAATTATCACAGTTCGTTAAATATGAGTACCTATGAATTGCGGTTTTAATTTGAACTTAATCACATTTATTTCTTTAATCATTACATAGTATAAATCCAAGTCGCTAATTCTGTCTGTTTGTATGTTTGGCTGCTAACTCCTCCTAAACCGGTTTAGGGATTTTAATGCGGTTTTCACCGTCTTTTAGGTATTTTATTCATTTAAATTTGAAAATAAAGAACAATCAGAAAAGGTTTTTTAAAGTTAGCCAAAAATCAAACGTTCGTGAGCAAGTCGGGCAAAATTACACCATTGCGAAGCGTGGGCGGGTCGCTAGTATTTTAATAAATTAATGAACGAAAGGTAACCAATGTTACGATGCGTCTACGACGATTGCTACGAAATATCTACGGCGTAGCAACTGGGGCTAAAATTTTTCCATTTCTTCATTATATTTAATATTATTTTAACGTTATAACACTACCTTTTTTCATCATCAAAAACAAGGTTAATCCTTTATAAATTGAAACTTTTATGAATAAAAATAGGTAAAGTTTTATACAATTTAGACTTCATACTACGCAAGGCCTACGCAGCTACGAAGCCATAGCAAGATATGATAAAATAGTAAAAATAAGGAATAATTTTTAAAGCGATGGTATGATTTCAAAATTAAGTATCTGGGTATGTGTTTGTTTTTTGTTTAAAAATGGTACTTGTTATAAGTAGAATTTGTATTGTTCGGAAAAAAATAAGAGGCTTAGAATCATCCATTTTCACTTGTTAATAAGAAGATTATCAATTATAATCATAAACTTTCCTAAATTTTTAATTGGCTTCTCATATAACTAGGTAAAAAAAAAACAAATAACCTTGTAGAAGATAAAAAAATATATTAAGAAGTTTAAGTGATTTTTGTTTGGTTAAACAGTGTTTTATATTTGTACTAGTGGCCGCCCGCGACTCCGTTCGCGTGAGAGTCGGTTTCCCGTGGGAATGAGAAGATTTCCCGCGGTAAAAAGTACCCTATGTGTTATTCCATCCAGTATTTTTTACGTGAAACAGTAACAAACATCCATACATCCATCCATACTCACAAACTTTCACGTTTATAATATTAGTAGGATATTTCAAAAATAACAGATTAAAGTCACCTTTATAGTTTCCCTGTCCATTTCAAAGTCCGTAAGGGTCTGCTAAGTGTTAGAGCGAGATAGCACATCAATCTCTATGCGAGTGAGGGAGACGGCACATGTTTCCTAGATTTAGCCGGCAAATAGATCTGAAACTTGATATATCATTAACTCTAAGTATTTGTTTGAGCTCAAATTAAAGGAATAAAACATACCTATATAAACATATGAGTAGAAAAAAACTTATAGCAAGTTTTATTTTTGGACAAAATTCATAGTTCGAGGTTAAGTAACACCCTAAAATAAATTTCCAGACTAACCCACAAATGGACAAGGAGAAAACCGGGATAATTACACGTTAGACACGGGCTTAATATAATAAAATATAATTACGTTTAGGATTTGACATATTTTCAGTTTTTTATTGTTCTTAAGTAATCAATTTGATCGTAATCAAAGATAAATAATTCGATAAATAGTCACAATCATGAATTGTTTTAATAAGGCTTAGAAAAAACCAAGTTATTTTAAATTATGTTGTTTTAAAAAAAATATACAATTATTTTAGAAGCAACCCTAACTTTTGCCAAAGAAAAGACACATTTACAGATATTAAGAAAAAAATACTTCAAACTACTAACACGGCATGCATTGTGTGAACAGTTTAAAAGTGAAAAAAATAAAATAAAATAATAAAAATAAAACAATTTCTAAAATACAAAATAAAAACAAAAATTAAATGTAGAAATTGAAGTTAAGACGATAGCATCCTGTACAATAATGAGTGCTGACCTATGTTTGTTCTGTAACGAGGTAATTATAATTATGTTCATATCCGTCTATTAAAAAATATTAAACTCATTAATTTAGTGTCTTTGCACAGACAGAACTAAATAACAGAATCGATGTAAAAGTTTGGCCGTTGCTAGGCAACCAATCGTGCCTTTCTCGATATTGGACCAATTTTATATAGCGCAACTTCTTATAGGAATAGACAGATATTTTGGCGGGATTCTGTGTGACAAGTGATATAAATAGACGGATGAAATAATCATTGCTAACCATAGAGAAGGTAGAATGTACAGGGTGCTAAAAACAGCTTCCCAAAACAAAAACTGGGTATTGTAAAGTGTTTTATATATTATTTTACTAGTGGCCGCCCGAGACTCCGTTCGCGTGGAAGTTGGTTTCCCCTGAAAAAGTACCCTATGTGTTATTCCGATTTATAACCTAAATTACTGTAAAGTTTCATCCAAATACGTCCAGTAGTTTTTACGTGAAAGAGTAACAAACATCCATACATGCACCAATCAAGAAACAGTACGTCATACAATTCTGACAAGACGATTCAAAATAATAACTTTTAAAATACATAAACTGTGCTACTATTTAAAAGTTCTGAAAATATTAATATTCACATTTATAATTTTATAATATAATTGTATTTCTACTTATAATCTAATACATTCATACATCCATACATACTCACAAACTTTCACGTTTATAATATTAGAAGAATTAGTAGGATATCGTCTAAAATGCATCGTTTGAGGCTTAAACATGTGTCTAGTGGGAAATAAAGCATCATATCTAGTCTATAGCCTGCAAGAAACCATCTCATTGACCCATTCCGCGATAATTTATTCTATTCACCCCATTATAGCAATGCGAATATCTTCTACTACCGATAAACGCCTATTCCTATACCCCAGATAACACACAAACAAAAATCAACTCTAACTTTAAGGCATAAAGCTTAAAATTGCTTAATAGTGGCGAGAAATTATCGAAAAAAATGGGATGTCAAGCGAAAATGGACTTAGAGATAAGGAAATAAGGAGAAAAATTGATTGGAGGTAGGTTTACAATAGGGAGCGAGTAGGAAGACCATGGGATAGGAATTTATGTGAGTTTATCAAGATTTTGAGGTTTTTGAAACTGGAAATGTTAAATTTATTGTTTCTGTTAAGTTTTAAGGTTTCATGCAGCTTTATAGAAGTGCGTTAATTTTAAAAGCCCAAAATTCTAGGATTTATACCGATGATTCTGTGTAAATATGCTGTTCTATGGAATAGTCAAAACTTAAGACTGCAAATCTGTAAACAAAGTTCAAACGCAAATTATCCGTATTGAATCGCAATCCGCAATGCTCTCTTGTCACATGAAGTGAAAAAATAACTTCTTCCCGTCTTCTTCGTTTTTTCGTGCGATGAATACACCTCTGCAGCCTATATTCATCTGGTATCAGATATTTTGGAAATCATCGTTAAGACCTTTTTCATGGGCACCCTATACTAGCAGAACGCATAGAATGCGGTGCGCGTCAGATATTTAATAAAGATGCTGAAACGTGCCCGGCCTGGCGTGTCGCGCCTCCAGATCACCCTGTATACGGTATTATACAATACACGCTGTATAGCGCACACGTTTGCATAGTTGAATTATTCTGTAATGTGTGCTGGTATGTGACCAAATGTCAGTTAAATGTCACTTACTATCTATACTTAGATTTTTTTAAACGCTTATAATAGGTAGTATTATGTAAATAACTATTCAACCATAAATAAGGATTACATGTTAGTAGAAACTAAATTATCAAAATCTTTGTAGAATAAATATGTTATATCATAAATATTGCGTTGGTAGAATTTAAATCAAACCAATTGAAATTATTAAGAGATTCACACCATATGGGGTGTAGAAAAAAAAACTATGCATTACTGAAAAGTTACTCGCTAAGCATAGAGCAAAAATTAATTAGTTATTTTTGTATTTTTTAAAGTCGATGGCCCCCGCGAATAATCCCGCAATGAGCGGTTACCGAGTTTTTCATGTTATGTGTTTTTTGGCATCTAAGCATCCTAATGCACCTTGTGAATTTTTTTCAGATTTTTTCTAGTTAAGTATATTTACAAAGTTATTAAAAGTGACGTGTATATTCCAGTAAAATACTATCAATTACTTTTTTAACGAATAATATAGCTATAGTTATTTACGAAAAAAAAAATCGAAACGTTTTGACAATAAAAACTTTTACCATGTTATTCGAGTTAAAAGTTTACTACTTTATTTTTGTAAGCGCTGTTCCCAGCTTATAGTAGAAACAATTTCCAGCTATATTTTTTACCGATTTTTTTACATAACACGAGAAAAGATTCTAAACGTGAATATTTTTGTGAATCCCTAAACATTTCAAAAATGTATCGGCTTTACAAGACATGGTTTGAAAAAACAAAACTATCCTGATAACGTTAAGGTGGCTACAAAACGATTGTATGAAAGAGTGTTTAATACTCAAAACAATCTTTCCTTTATTAAAACCAAAAAAGGATCAATGCACTTTATATGTTCACAATATCAACTAGCTGACCCCACTGAAAAGGCTTCTTTAGAAGAAAACTACAGAAAACATCGTGAAATTAAAAAGGAAGGAAGGAATCATTCAATAAGGATGATACCGTTGTTGTAATTTAAGATTTGAAGAAAGTATTAAATGTATCTCAATTTGTGTCAATAAACTTCAATATCAGGTAAAAAAGGTATGCAGTGCGCGTGGGATACCTCCTCGTGTGGCCGTCCTCTTTCCTGCTCTCTGGCATACTTGTGTTCCACAGGGCAGGGAAGGGGTTCAGCCCGGTGCACCCTGGGCGTCCCGCAATCGTGCTCCTTTTAGGGTTCATTGTTGCGGGATGGCGAAATCCCACACAGGTGTTGGTCATGAGGTAGACCGGCCCACGAGAAGGAGGCAAGCCAGCTAGGCGTAAGCAAAGCGTGTTGATGCGCCCGAAGGGGAAGGTTGAGGAAGGGGTGAGAAGGAAACCCCTCTCTTCGGCCCAGGGCAGATTCAGCGACGCACCACTGTCCCCGCAGTGACACGTCAGCGACTCCTGCCGGTGAGGTCCCAGGCCGACACAGGGCTAGGTCGGTGGCTAACCAAGGGAACATGAGGGGATAGACGCGCCGCGGTTTGTCCCAGTGCGCCTCCAAACTTGAGGGGGTTGCCTTCAATCATGGCAATAAATGTTAAAATTTACATCACACATAAATTTTCGTTGGAGGGCATATTTAAAATGAAGGCGATTCCATGCATGCATGTGTCGAAAAAGCTCTAAAAAATAAAGTTTTGTACACACCAGATCAAGTTTATAGTGTAATCATGAACGCTAAAGTCTCAGGTGAAAAATATATCCTAAAAGAAAAACAACAGTCTGAAATCCATAACATCAAAGAACTTGTTGAACCTAAAAGATGACTTCAAGATAAGACGGGAGAAAAAGAGCATTGGTTCGATGTGATGAAGGTTAGTGTGTCATACACTAAACCTGACTGTTTCCTATTCAAATATGATTTTGATTGAACAAAAGTCCAAAAATTGAAATTATTAAAATAACTAAGACCAGCATACAACGAGCCACTCGCTATTAGAAAGGCTTTGCATGACGATCTCCTCGGGCTGTGTAACTCCCAAGCAATTCCTAGCCATTACCAACCATTTTATAGAAACCATTTTAACTATATAATACCGACAATCAGTCATGTTTAATTTCCTATATTATCATTTAAAAGTAAAGTGTAGCTTATTGCTACGGTTTTGGGCTCAGTTTGGTTTGAATACTTAGTCAAATAGAAATGATAAATAAATAATCAAGCAATAGGTATACTGCATCCACAAACGTACCGTACCAGAGTAAGTGGTATTCAAACTAGGAACCTTCCGAACGAGACGTAGGTAAGTCTACAAATTTTGAAGTTATAGATACTGGTCAAAGGAACGTGGGTCTCCGAGCATTGCGCGACTGGGAATCGAACCCAGGACCTTCAGATAACCGGTCTAATGCATTGACCACTGTTATCTAAAGGTCTGACGAGTATATGAAAATCATTTATAATGTAGAATACTATTATTTCTGTTTTTCTTTTTCTCAAATACTTAGGCAATTTATTGAAATAAACAGTAATGATCAAATCAATATATTTTGAATTTGTTTTAAAATAACGAATAGGATCGTAATTGCCTTTTACAAATGTTCCGTAATCAAAGAAAAAAACACGAATATTATCGCTACCCTATATTGCCGTTACAAGTCAAAGAACAAATTTACTCGAATAATATCGTAAAAGACATTACTGACTAGAACTAAACCAATACTAATATTGTTAAATATATTTTATTGAATTACGAAAAAGCCCTTAGGACTAATTAAATTTTGTTCAAATTAGTTTAAAGCAAAAAATTAGCTTCCATATGCGATATAAAAAGTCTCTGAAACTTGTTGTTTCATCAAGTTATAACCAAAAATGCTTCTTTTAGCTCTCCTGCACATTTCCATTTTATCGATTACCGGAATATTCGCGGGGGCCGTCGAAGTATTCTGATTTAAGAGGGGGTATACAGGTAAATTTCAAGTCGTAATTTGTATTTTTACCCTAGAAAACAAAGCACAAATTACCCGAAAAAAATACCATAGATATTAAAATATTTCCAAGGGACTGATCAGAGTGAAAACATAAAAAAATAAAATTTTCTCGATAAAAAAAAATCACGAAGTTAGCTCTAATTTTCAACTATTATTCATTTATTTCCAATATTATGCATACTATTGAGCCAATATTTTAATACATACTATCAAATTATATTACCCAGCGACCCTACTAGCAATTTTAGAAAATAATGTATACTTTACGAGTTATTACATTAAAACTTATTCGGCGCTTACTACGTTTTTATTTCGCGCAGAACGCTTTCGTCTGTCGCACCTGTCCTGGGATCTAAGGCATGTTTTGTTTCATGGTTTAGTTGTGATCGCTCCGTTGAGACAAGAGGACTGTGTTTCTGTGCTCCGGGGCCGAAAAAATCTTCGTTTTAATTTCTAATTCTTGTTTGACTATGAAAAAAAACTTTAAAATATGGCTAGCAAAAAAACGCAGCAAAAGAGTATTTAAGAAATTAAAAATTTATCTCATGGCTAATTTAAATAGATTTTAATGGCTTTTAAGACAAGTTACAATGAATAGATCATAAATCACAATATATATTATTGCAATTTCTTTCTGTCTTTCTGTCTATTGCTGTACAGATACAAGACACCGCATTTTGAAAAAAAGGTCATTGTATAAAGCACATATTAAAAAAAACATTATTATAAATAAATTATTATATTACATACTTACCTTTACGAATTATTTACCACCAGCAAAAAGTGCAGTACAGTCAGCATCATATTCTTCGTGACGACTACTGTAGCCAAATAGTTGATAACACCCAGTCATCATTTTCATCGTATCAAAAAGTGTCATCACATTTAATCGGGACATTCACGTTGTACTAATTTATCGAAGCGTCCAGAAAGTCTTATAGAAAGTTGCATTCAATTACGCATCAACCAAAGCGCCATCGATATCGAAGCGCCCAGCGAAATATAAAAATACGCTTTCTTCTTCTAATCGTCAAAAAATAAACCAGGAACGCACAAGTGTGTAAGAACCTATGTTTTCAAACTTCAAAAACTTTCTAGCTTTTATTTTCCGGTTCCAAGCTTTCAGGTAAAAGTCACAGTCGGCGCCGAACAATCAATTTTATGTACTAGCATTTCATGTTAAAACGTTTTAGCAAGTGAGCCTTGGAATAGTGAAATTAAACTAATTTTAACGGGTTTTTACGCGTTTTATTAAATTAATTTTGATTTTCCGACGTTTCGGCCTTTTTACAAATGCCGTGGTCAATGGTAGACTGCGATTGATGTCTTCATAGAGTATAGTAAAGTAAACGATTTTTAGAATTCACCGCCATCTGTTTCGTAATTTCCTCGCATAGTTGTTCGGGTTCACGCAATAGACGCTGACAGTGTCTTGGTGTTTCTGCTTATTTGTCTGCTGGTTGTTCTTTTTGTTATTTTGCTAAGTATTGGATCCCACGTTGGTGATAGCATCCAACCATCTTCTCTATTGAAGTTAGGGTGTTTTATAATTTCAATAGTTTCTCTTACCAACCTAGGAATAAAATGTTTCTCTTTTGCTATGGAATGCTCACAGACTGCAGGTTTTGTATAGCGACGCTTACAGTTTAATTTCAAGTACCTAATAACAATCTCGTAAATCTAAGAAGTTACATAGAATAGTTAGTTCAGTTAACATTCAAACTTTTTGCTAGACACATTTTTATTCCTAAATTTTTAAATATTTTTTATTTTGTTTGAAATTTGAACCTTCTTCAAAGAAGTTTCATATTTTACACATCAGATACCTATCATTTCTTGACGTATAATTAAGCAAGAGCCAGATGCAACAACTTTCCTTAAAATAAATATTTGCCGCGCGTAAATAAGTCATAATTTCCGATCATAAAATTGTTTTTAGGGTTATTGAATCCTACTATAAATTATTTTTCAGGTAGGTATCCTAACATTGGTATTCAAAATAAAATAAAAATTCGTGGACAAGTAGGAACAGCAAGGACTAATAAATCATATATTGATACACGTATAATGAAACAGAATTAAAACTTTAACTTGTTCTTATTTTATTTACTTATGAACATCCGGCTCCTTAACTAAAATGTTCATGTGACATATTGATTTTTACAATACGTATTTATCTACTTATTTTATTTCATGTTAGCCTATAAAAGTAGTACTTTGATTTTAAAAATAAACTAGAGACCAGTCCCGCGTTTGCATGTTGCACTTTTAATGCTCTCCGTTAACAAAGAAAGATGCAAAAGGTTTATCAGAGGTATCGATGAACCGATTTGTGGAATATTTGAGAATGTTGTTTGTAAGGTTCCGTACCCAAAGAATAAAATCGGAACACAAATACTAATTTTCCCCTGTCTGTGCGTTTGCACATCAGTCTGTATCTCATAGGCCGTGAGAGCTAGACAGTTGAAATTTTCACATAATATATTTTCGTTGCCGATAGAGCAACAAATATTTAAACCAATATAAATAATGATATGGAACGTTTCACCCGCGAGTCTGACTCAATTTAATAACTTAGAAAACAACATGGCAACTCCTTTATAAATGTTTAAGTTACAACTGAGTAATTTCAGTAAATATTTATGACAACGAGGGTCAAAATTAATATTGTAATGAAATCAAATATTTACATGAAACAGATAAAAACTAAAATAATTTAAATATTTTTACTATATACATAAAAAAACGTACGTTACATGTTCCTTCGGATCCTCATTTATTGCAACTACTGATACTCTTACTACCTCTTGACAATTTATGATATTCTAGTATGTGTTTATTATTTAAACGATTTAAAATGGTATCTTTGAATTGAAATGCAATTTGATCATCTTTCTGAATGGTGATGATAATTTAAATTGCTTGATGAAAATAAAATGTTGTTTGAGTTTTCATAAAAAAATGATTTTTAATAATAAAATCATTGCAAGTCATCTTTTGGACCCCATGCTCATGAATCGTCTATCGGATGCCACAGCCCTGACACCATCGCTGCTAGCTAGAAGTAAACAAACTAAGCTACATGCTTTACATTTTCACTAAAACTTAAACAAGACTTCAATCTGTCAAACAGAATCTAAAATTAAATTCTCGTGTCTTAGATCAGTGGATAATTTTGTTGACTCTTTCTTAGTTATGAAAACCTAGTAACATATTTATTTAAACACATATGGATACCATTCTATTCAGACGTAGGTATTACGTATGTATTAAAGCATGCTTTTACAAACAAAATATCTTCTTTATAAAACTGGCAGCCCAGTAGTTAAGACCCCGTCTTATTCTATATCTCATAAATACATTTTTTTAATCAAATAAAGTTTTCTGTCATAACAGTTTCATCTAGACACGCTGCCTGTCAAGCAAAGTACACCTCTATTACATAAAGCATAAAGTGGTTTTCTTATTTTGTACCGAAGATTGTGAATACCCTGAGCGCTACGTTACTGATGGCGCTTTGGTTGATACGGGATTGAATGCGACTTTCTATAAGGCTTCCTGCACGCTACGATAAATTAGAGCAACCTGAATGTTCTGATGAATGTGATGACACTGGCTGATTCGCTGAGAGAGGACTCTGGTTGTTTTCAAGTATTTGACTACATTGGATGTTACAAACTATATGGTGCTGACTGTACAGGTACAAATCAGTCAACGAATTCTGAACAAAAAAATATAAGTAAATATAAACATTCTAAAAACAACATTACAAAAAAATATATTATACACTTACTTACCTTTGCGTATTATTTACTACAAGCAAAAAGTATTTTTAGCGTTTCAAACAACAGCTAGGTGATCCGGCACTCACTTAGCCGGTATTTATCTGATTATTTTAGGTATAATGTGCGCGATCGCTCTAAACACGCGGGAGCATCGTCGTCACCGGACGACAGGACGAGAGAGGGGCGTGTGCGGCGCGCGGGTGAAATTCGATTTTTTTCTGGGTTTATGCGCGCTCTTAACGTCCGATATAAAATGCCTGAACCATCTGCTGGTTGAACTAACCTGAGGCAGCAGACATTACTTTTCAATCATTTATATGTATTTTTAATTGTGTTAACTGGGATTTTTGTAAGTGAATTGGTTCCTATTTAGGCTATACATGTTTTAAGGTTTCGGAAATTGTTTGTTTACACTCTGTATAGCATTTGTTACTTTAGCGCGTAAATTGATGAATAACTAGTGGCCGCCCACGACTCCGTTCGCGTAGAAGTCGGTTTCCCGTGGGAATGAGAAGTTTTCCCGCGTTAAAAAGTACCCTATGTGTTATTCTGATGTATAACCTATATTACTGTAAAGTTTCATGCAAATCCGTCGTGTAGTTTTTACGCGAAAGAGTAACAAACATCCATCCATACATCCCTACATCTATACATCCATACTTACAAACTTTCACGTTTATAATAATAAGTAGGATTTGGCATTAGGTTGTAAAACAAAAGTTTTTAACGTAATTTTGCAATAATTTTGCGTAGGTTTTTATATTTTTAATGACGGGTTCGTCCTTGTAAATGGTAGATTAGATTTTTTTAAGTTGGTTGCCTAAATCTTCGTGGGTCACATAGCCTAAAAGGGTGTTTTCTATACCGAAGTTTCTTTTGCGTTCGAATTCCACTTGTATGTACTAATCACTACATAAAACAAAGTCGCTTTCTCTGTCCCTATGTATGCTTAAATCTTTAAAACTACGCAACGGATTTTAATGCGGTTGTGTTTCAAGAGAAAGGTAGGTATAATAACATATTTAGAGAAAGGGGTTTTTAACGAGTGCGAAGCCGCGGGAAAAAGCTAGTATTATAATATAAAGCTGGGAAGTTTGATTGTCCTTAAGAACCGCTTGTACGAATTAATAAATATACAGGGTGTTTGGTGGGTAAAAAATGAACCAAAATGCAATTTTATAAGTGGAAGTAAATAGCAAATAGCTTCACCTATCCACCATTTTCATTTGGCTACTCACCCTCCAAACACCCTGTATGTTAATGACGAATTGTCCACTTATTGAAAAATCTTGTCAAAACAGGAAAAATCATTTCTTTTCACTTACTGATCTTATCTTTTTATAAAGTTACGTGGGTGGAACTGCGTATCAGAAATATTATACCAGGAATTTGGTATTTAAGTACAAAATTATATTAACAAATATTACGATAGGAATATTATTAGGGGAATAAAATGGTTGAATGGTAAAAAAACCTAAACTTTACTGAGCCAGCCAGATTACAGATTATAGGGAATACGGCTCATTCCCTCGCGCTATTTAAAAAACGTGACCAATTAGATGCACTGAACCTTAACCTTATTTATCATACTGTATACAATATTAATGCATTTTATTCACACACACACAAAGTTTTAGCATTTTATAAGCATGTAAACAAATGCTTGAAATACGTGTGGGCACACAACATATGAAATGAATTCCGTTGCTAACCGAGATATTTCTTTACACCCTGTACGTCTGCAGTTTACATAAATAATGTTGAATGCTTAGTGTATGCAGCGTTAATTTTTTTATCATTAGGTATAAGTTACATAGAGGCATTATATATTAAAAAATATTCAAAATGAAAAAAAAACCGAGTTTCTCCGTGCTTCGAAAGGCACGTTAAGCCGTTGGTCCCGGGTACTTTTCCACCTTGTACTCGTCAAGCCAAGCCAGGTGCCTAGTAGACAGGCGAAAAATACTGACAGTTACCATTGACTTGACTAGCGATGAATCTATGGAACTATCATCAAATAGGCAAAGTTGTAGTAATCAAAGTCATAATAAGTTAAAAAAGTATTTTAGGTTACAGAAATTTATAAAGAAAACAAATAAAATTATTAGAAAAGATAATGTTATAAAAAATCATGTTAATTTATGTAAAAAGTACAAATTAATTTTCCAAAAGTGTAAAACATTTAGTCAGGAGGTGGATATCATTAGCAAAAATTATGAATGTGACATAAATTCCTTAAATACTAGAATAAGTGAGTTACATATTTCTTTGTACAACATGACACAGCAGTACAACAGTGCACAAAAGGAAATAGACCAGCATGTTATAGCCATGGATGAACTTTTGTTACTTTCCAAATACAATGAAGAGCGCTTTCAATCACTTACTAATAACACATATTGTAATATGCAAAGCTCTTCTACCACACACCCAGTGCTGACAAGTAAAGTTAACTCCTCAGATCAGGAATTAAATGTTGATACAGTTTGTAATAATTTAGATTTTAGACAAAGACCTATCAAAATGTATTGTGATGAAATAGGTAAAAATATAGCTTCTAAATTATGTACCAGCTCTAGTAATATATGTAATTACTGCATGCCTGGAGCCACAGTAGGAAATATTATGGAAAAGGTACTGAATAGCAGTCACCTTCCTGAAACAACTATTATTTTATTTTTTGGGAGAAGGGGAAATGTTAACTTGAAACAGTTTTCAAACTTTTTAGAAAAATTACAAAACCTTAGAGTATATAAAATCATTTTGTTTACATTACCTTATCTCAGGGATGCCACTAAAGAAAATATGATTAGATATAAGTTAAATATGTGTTTACATAACTTTGTAAGCTCAAATAATATAAACTTATGTTGTACATCGAGCATGTTGCTCAACATAATTGATGCAAATTGTATGTTTAAGTTTAATTTCCTTTTGACAAAAGATATATTCTATCTAATAGTTTATTAAGACAGGTAGCAAATCTATCACATTATTTATTTTTAAAATCAGCTTATTGTTTAGCTGTTGATTGTGCTGCTTCTATTGAGCAGTCAAATAATTTGACATATTGCAGTGATACTTTTAGTACCACTTTATTAACAGGTACAGATATTGTACCTAATTCTTTAAATTAATTAATAAGACAATAGAGGTTTCAGCCTCTAGCTCAATTTTAAAAAGCCCCATGTCAAACAATGTAAATAATATTAATTGTTTAAACTTAGTCCATCAGAATATACGAGGCATTACAGAGAAAGTTTTAGAAATTGAATTGTTTTTGAAATGTGAGCAAATAGATATTTTATGTATTACAGAACATTTTTTAAGAGATTTTCAAATTGCAAGCATGTTTAATTTGGATCAGTATCAACTTACAAGCTCGTTTTGTAGAAAATCAGCAATTCATGGTGGCTCATTAATAATTACTAATAAATGTCTTAAATGTAAAGAACGTAAAGACATAGTGAGTCTTTCTATCGAGCAAACTATAGAAATAGCCTGTATAGAACTGACACATTGTATAGTTGTTAGTATTTATAGGCCACCTAGGTCAAATTACGATAGTTTTGAGGTAGTTTTAGAAGAAGTTTTGATTAAATTATGTAATAATAATAACAAGGAAATATTTGTTTGTGGTGATTTTAACGTTGATTTGTTAGAGAACTCATCAATGAGTAAAAAGTTACTTAACATATTTAAATGTCATAACCTCACCAATCTGTTCTTTGAACCAACTAGAATAGACAAGAGTAGCGCAACTTGCATAGATAATATTTATTCTAATATAACACCCGTTAGTGCATCTATTATAAATAAATTAAGCTCGGATCACTGTGGCCAATTAGTTACTTTTAGATATCAGAGAGAAAAACAGATTAATAGGAAATTAATAGTTGTTCCCGTCAATGAGAAACGTTTAGAGACTTTTAGATCAAGCGTCGCTAGTAAGATGCCTAATGTTTTCAACTCTAAAAATGTTAATAAACAATATGAGAATTTGAGTACTTTTATAAATAAAAATCATAAGAAAATATTTATACCTAAAATAATTAATTTAAAACTATGTAAATCGTTTTGTGACTGGGCAACTACTGGTATATACATCAGTAGAAGAAAGTTGTACGATCTCTATGATCAAAAATCATATAACAAATTTGATAGTTTTTGCCAGTTCGTTAGAAATTACTCTAAAATATTTAAAAAAGTATGCACTGCAGCTAAGTCTATGTATCTGAGTAACAAAATAAAAAATAGCTCTAATAAATCAAAAATGACTTGGAACGTTATAAATTCTGAAACCGGGAAAAATAATAAAAAACGCGAAAATCAAATTAAGCTCATCATCGATAACACTGTCATAACTTCCGACGAAAATTTAGCGACAGTTTTTGAAAAATACTTTGCTGATATTCCAGTTTCGACTACCAAATCACTTAACGCATCGCCCGTATTAGCTGCGTCGTTACTTAGAAATAATGTTAGGGAATGTAAAGAAAGTTTTAGTTTTCAACCAATAGATACCGGGGATATTTTAAAAACATTTAAGACAATATATATTAAAAAAACTACGGATCTATGGGGTAAATCAGTAAAAATTATCAATTCCATTATAGATATAATAGCTCCTTACCTTGCAAAAATATTTAATAACAGTATTATTAGTGGTGAGTTTCCAGACTTGATGAAGCACAGTAAAGTCATTCCTTTGTTTAAATCGGGTAGTACTACAGACCCCTCTAATTTTAGGCCAATTTCTATTTTACCTACATGTAGTAAAATTTACGAAAAAGTCATTTTAAGCCAACTTTTAGCTCATTTTAATAAAAATAATTTGCTTCATAATAAACAATTTGGATTTACAAAAGGTCGTTCAACCACTGATGCAGGTGTTGATCTTATTGTTAATATTGCTAGTGCGTGGGAAAAGTCGCAAGACGCTTTAGGTATATTTTGTGATTTGTCCAAGGCATTTGATTGCGTTCAGCACGATACATTGATAAGAAAACTCAGTCATTACGGTATCAACGGTACTAATCTTAAACTAATGATTTCGTATTTGAATGATAGGACTCAAAAGGTTGACGTGAACGGTAAAAGGTCGTCAGGGTCGGTTGTGAGTATGGGGGTTCCTCAGGGATCGATTTTGGGCCCATTTCTATTTTTGGTTTATATTAATGATCTACCCTTTATGATAGGAAACAATCATGATATAGTGTTATTTGCTGATGATACATCATTAATTTTTAAAATTAATAGACATAAAATCAATTATGACGACGTAAATAATGCTCTCTCTAATATTGTATACTGGTTTAATGTTAACAATCTAGCCTTTAACGATAAGAAAACTAAATGTATTAAATTTTCTGCACCCAATGTTAAACAAATCGATTCAAATTTGAAACTCAATGGCAATAGATTAAACTTAGTAGACACTACTGTTTTTCTTGGAATAACTGTAGACTGTAAATTGCAGTGGGGAGCCCACATCTCACAACTAGCGAGTAGGCTTAGTTCAGCAGCGTTTGCGGTCAAGAAGATTCGCTCACTAACTGATGTTAATACAGCCAGGATTGTATATTTCAGTTATTTTCATAGCATAATGTCTTATGGCATCTTGCTATGGGGAAACGCTGCAGACATTGAGACGATCTTCGCACTACAGAAAATGGCTATTCGCGGCATTTATAAACTTGGAAATAGGGAATCTCTTAGGGAAATATTTAAAGATATTAATATACTAACTTTTGCGTCGCAATATATTTATGAAAATATATTGTATACTCATAAAAATATTGATAAATTTACAACGCGAAAAGCAAATCGTGTCGGAAATTGTTCTCTAAGAACTAGGCAAGAGAATAAATTAGCGGTCCCTAAACATAGATTGGCCAAGAGCAGCAAATCGTTCATTGGTATGTCGATACATATTTATAATAAAATCCCGGAGTCAGTTCAATCCTTACCTTTTAATAAATTTAAATTACATGTTAAGCATACACTATGTAAAAAGGCTTATTATAAAGTTAAAGATGATTTGATGATAAAAAAGCGTGGGATTGATTTCTGGACAGGCTATTTCTTTAGATTGTATCTTATTGTAACTATTTGTGTCTTATTCTAACTATTAACTACTCTGTAAGCATCTAGACATAGACAAGACACAAGAATTAGTAGTTGTATTTTCTTATTTCAATTTAACCGTCTTGTGACCTTACGTTTTTATCTTGTCTTGGTGTAGTTGTATGCCTTGATTTTGTATATTTGGTGATGGACAAAAGAGTGCCGAGTTTTTTTCCGCCAGCTTTTTTCTCTCGGCCTACTGATGATAAGCTGATGATTGATATTTTGACTTTCATCGAATGTAATTTAGTTACTTAATGATGAAATAAATGTTTTTATTTTTTTTTATTTTTTAGTAGGGTGGCCACTACCCTACGGGAACCACGTCAGAGGCCCTAACAAGGCGGTTTTTTTTTATGCATCGGTTTTCTGTGCGACGGTGGTATTTCACCGGTCGAATCAGCCCATTAGTCGCTGTAAACAGAGCCTACAGCTAGACTCTGCCACTCTTCTTAGGTTCCCAAAAACTCTGACACTAGATGAATATGTGCAAAAGTGCATATTCATCACACGAAAGAAGAAGAAGGTACATAGTATAAATCCAAGTTGCTAATTTTGTCTGTCCGCTATATTCTCCTTAACCACTTATCGGATTTAAATGCGGTTTTCACCACTTATTAGATTTCTTCAGTTGTATTAGAACATCTAGAAAAAGTTTTTTAAGTTGGCCAAAAACAATATTTTGAGGACTTGTCGCGCAAAATTTACGACAATGCGAAGCGTGGGCGGGTTACTGGTTTTAAACAATATTAATAATAAATAATAAATCAACACACTAACTGTGTGGCCCTAAACTAAGCAAAGCTTGTACTATAGGTACCACACAATGGACTAGGGGAGAACCTAGAGTACACCCAGACACGAGCCAATTTCGAAAAACCATTTTTGACGAAATTGGCCCGACCCGGGGATCGAACCCGGAACCATCCGCTTAGCAGTCCGGTATATATACCGCTGCACCACAGAGGTCGTCAAAGAGTTTTGCCATGTCTAGAATCAAGAAACTCATATTAATTAGTGGGACTATCAGTAGGAAAATTAGTATGCTTCATTACAAAACATAAAACAAAGTCGCTTTCTCTGTCTGTCTCTATGTATGCTTAAATCTTTAAAACTACGCAACGGATGTTAATGCGGTTTTACAAGCTTTTTTTTAATAGATAAACAGGTATCAGGAGGAAGGTTTACATGTATAATAAACATAGTACAGGGAAAGGAGTTTTACTCAGAATTTAACGCATGGTAAAAGTACTAGTACCTACTTATTTTAAATGTATTAATGTTGAATATTTCACCAACTCATAAAGAAAATATTAGCTTCATTGTTATAGAAATATTTGTACAATTTGTATAGAAAACTCGCACAATAGTACCGATAGATTATGTAAACTATTGTTCTGAAATTGTTCATTTTCTAATAAAGCATTTTATTAGATTCAGTTTAACCGTGTGCACTTTGAAAGTGTTGTTATTAAAGTGTTTCATAGTGTGAGCGTCGGTTTTAGTGTAATAGTAAAAAAAAAAGTAAAAAAGTTTAATAAACGGTGGACTTTGGAACGATTTTTGCGATGTCTAAATTGGTAAGTTTATTGCATTAAAATACAAAATTAATGGTCATGTAGGTTCCTATTTCTTCATGTGAAGGTGCCTATATTTTTTATGGTGAACTGAGTCGTTCGTAGGTTGCTAAACACATTATGACTTCGCATAAACCTATATGTTTTGGAGTAGAGGGTTTTATCCAAGTAAATTATACGAGTATGTTTGAACTTTACAAAATGCATTTTATAATTAGTATTTAACTATAAGGTTAGACCACCTTATAGGTTACACTATAAAGAGCTTCAAAATATACTAAACGTACGTTTGTTACTTTTACGCAAAAAGTACGAAACGGATTTGGATGAAAATAGGTATATGGATAGACCAATATCCTGAAATAACCCTTGAGAAAGCGGGGAAGTTCCTTATTCCTATGAAAAAGTCAAAAAAGCTAGTTAATAAAAGTATAGATATTAAAAAATGTTTGATGATGTCAACATCTATTACTGCGTAGTCAAGATAGCCGTTACTAATAAAATCCCACACCCAATGAATATACCAAAACAATACACATTGTTATAATTATTTTAAAACAATAATAAACTTACTCGTCAGTCTATAACACAGACTATTTGCACATACAAACCGAATCAGTTAATACGAATAAATATTAGTTAGTAGCGATTTTAAAAAAACAATAGAAAATAGAAGAAAAAAAAAGTGTTGTTAGTGGACAGTGTTTAGAAATAAAAAAAGTTTTTGAGTGTTAGTTTTTAATCCGTGTGTGATACGGGGGTGACAGTAAGTGTAAGTGTTTTAATAATATTTGAACTGTGAATAGTAAAAGGTAGGTATATTAAATTTGAATGATATTTTTTCATTAGATATTATAATATAGAAGCAAAGTGCAAAGACTCGCACACCGCTTGCACACCGAAGGTTCCGTACAAACGAGCGAAGCCTAAATGTTTGCACGGGAAAATGGTGATTACAAACAGACAGACGGACTATTAATTTTATAAACGTGAAAGTAAGGATGGATGTTTGTTACTTTTTCACGTAAAAACTTCTGGACGGATTTAGATGAGACTTTACAGTAATATAGGTTATACATCAGAATAACTCATAGGGTACTTTTTACCGCGGGAAAACTACTCATACCCACGGGAAACCGACTTCCACGCGAACGGAGTCGCGGGCGGTCTCTAGTTTCACATATATCACATGTTTGTAATTTTTGCCAAATATAATTTTGGTCAGATTTTTGCTAACGATTTCTGATCGCGACCTACTCTGACTCAGCAGTTTCTAAAAATAGCGGATAAGTTTTCTTTCAATAAAACTGAAATTGGGACACTATGACGTGAATTAGGTACTATTTAGATCCGATTATATTATTAACCTATGAGATCATACATTAGTTTTTAAGTAATAGTAATGTAATGGGATCTCTCGCTGAAAAAAATGAAGAACCGATCTCTGTGGTGCAGCGGTATATGTATATACCTACCGGACTCCTAAGCGGATGGTTCCGGGTTCGATCCCCGGGTCGGGCAAATTTTGTCAATATGGTTATTCGAAATTGGCTCGTGTATGGGTGTAACTAGGTTCTCCCCTAGTCCATTGTGTGGTACCTATAGTACAAGCTTCCTAATCCTAAAAAAATCAATAACATTAGATAATAAAACAAAAACAGTCAAAAACTGCATTTAATCCTTCCAACATAATAAAATCGTTCCTGTTATTAAATAAACAGATAATATTAATCACCTTATCGACCGGCGTGTTATCTGCAATAGATTATTTTATTTATTATCAACACACGGTTAAAAGGAGTGCTTCGTCTATAATTTATAAGAAGGTAAGTTATTATTATTTTTTATTTACTTAAAAAAACCTATGAAAAAGCTTTTTAAATAGTATGAAGCGAAGTCGCTAATCGTGTCTGTTTGTAGGTATGCCTGTTTACTTACCTTCTCTTATAGCTTACGATTTTTGAAACGGTTTTACTCCGAGAAGAAAATGTGTAACTAATAAGTGGCCAAGGAGTTTTCAAAAAGAGCAAAGTTTCTATAAGAAAAAACCTGGGAAGTAAAATTGTTGCTTTCAAGTTATTATATAAGAAACCCTAGTTATTCTTTAAGTCTGCCCTGAAGCATCGTCAGTATCATATCAGTTATCAATATGCTTACGTATGAAATAAAAAAAACTTTGTCCTTGCCAAGCAATTCCGTTTCAGTGAAAGTTTTTCTCTTTTTTTATATTACTACATTTAAAATTATTGACACTAAAGTTTTATTTTTGTTTTAAATAGATAAAAAAACCTTACCTACACAAGATCATTCAATATTTAACTTGTTGACTAAAAGTTTCAGAATCAAAAATGGCGGCCCCAGAAGAAAACGGCTCCGGAGCTACCTCCAACTCTATCTACACTGACAACGCAAATTCAACCTTAACAGAAGACAACAAGGTTGAAATTTACACAGACAAAGCCACAGATTCTTACGAGCCAGTTATTAAAATAACAAAACACGAAGCTACACTACAGAAAGGAGATTTAAAACTCCAAAGCGTTTCTATTAAAGAAGATATTGCTATTAAATACCAGCATTTAGTCAAGAAACAGAGTTTGCCTGGCAAAACTGTAGTCACCTCTGTGCAGACGTTTGAATATAAATATTAAATGTTTTGATAGTAAAATCGATGATGGAAGATTTTTTTTATTTTGTGCTGACTAACATACCTTCGTCTTAAAAATCTATAGCTCAGTTACAAAAATATTATAAAGGAGCAAGATAAATGTAAATATTTTATGAGACGTCCTTATGCTCAGTAGTCTTTCTTTTTTTAGGCCATAGGTTAGCTGCTTACCAAATTTCAGCCAAATCCGTAGAGCCATCTTTGCGTGACAAAGTAACAAACATACATGACTCGTGTGAAAATGTAAACTGGTAACCTAGTTAGCCCCAAGAATTTTATTACCTCGTTTGTATTAAAAACTTACAATATTAGGAAAACCGGACAAGACTGCCCTCAGCATATTATTAAATTTTAAGTTTTGATGTTTTATCGGGATAAACTTGTATAATAACATTTTTACTTTTTCGATTCACAGAACATTCACAGTTACAGCCCTCGTGTGCAGAGAATGAGGAAAGTCAATAAAGAAGGATCATACACGTTCACTAGTGACAATACCATCAGCATCCAGACTAAGAAAGAGAGTAAGCGAGACATATTTCTAAAAAAAACTTTTGTACTATGGTGTATCCCACTTCTGTACAGTTTAATTGACTTTTCAAAAGCAAGCAGGCATATATATTTCCATACTTCAAAACTAAATTCAAAGAAGAGATTTGAATAGAATATGCATTTTTAAAACAATTTTGCCCTTATCAACAGGCCAACCAACGAAGATTCCTGGATTAAGAGTAAGGCAAGTTGTCGAGAGGTTTAAAGCGAAAACTCCACATTCTGATAACACCGTAAGTGTTTTTACTATTACAATATAGTGGAACACTACGTCATACATATCAAAGCCATAGACAGTATTGTAGATATAGTTGGTACGCTTAATGCTTTCAGATACGCCGCAGCTCCATACCAAAACTAATTCCACGAAACAGAACACGATCTACTTCAGTCGATAAAGGTACCTACAGAATATCAAAAAAAACCGACCGAGCCACAATAGAAGACACTTTCGAACAAATCTACGATCATGTGAACATAGATCCTGACAAACTAGACGAAAAAATAAATGAAATAGCAACTGATATTGAGGACGCTGATACCAAATTTGAAATAGTGGCAAACTCATACGAAACGGAAACAGAGGAACCAACAGTTGCAACGGAGAAGAAAACATCTAAAATACCCATCAAAAGATGTATAAGTCAACACGACAAAGGCAAACTTATCAATATTGATAGAAGACACTCAGTTCACACTAACGTTGGTAATGAAAATATTAAGAAGATATCTAAAAAGAAAATAAATAACCTCGAGAATATTGATAGAGTGATAGACGTAAACGAAAAATCAAATTTTCATAAAGTTGAACAAGACAACATTGAAATTATTGTTAATAATAAAACAGATATATTTACAAACACGCAAAGTGTAGACGATGCTTATGATAACATGATTGTCACGGCAATACCACAGAAAACAGAAACCAAAGGACACTTTCAATCACATTTAGAAAAATACAAACCAAGCATTTTACCTTCTAATACATATTTGAATAGAAATGACACAAACAAAGTAGAAACCCAAAAACAACCAGATTTTAGTGAATCTTTCGTAGTGGAATTTTCTGAAGAAACGCCTGAAATAGAAAATATTAATAGTGCAGTTAACAAGGTATTTTCAAGGCAAAACTCTTTATTTGATGATATAAAGAAAGATGTCCGATTTACCAAAGTAATGCCTGTAATCAAAAATGTAGCCGTAGATGTACCTATAAACAGTAATATAAACAATATGTTTACAAGGCGTAAATCATTTGATGATAAAAAAATAGAAATGCAACTTACTAAAGTATTGCCAGAAATCGATAATGTAGCAAGAAATAGTAAAGTATTGTCAAATCAATACTCTTTATTTGATGATAAAAAGAGAATAGCACCTGTCATGAGCAGAATTGCTATGTTCGAGGTAAGATTTGAAAAACACATTCACGAAATATATACCTAAGTTTATTATCTTCTTTTCTTTACCATATAAGTTAATCATTTATTTGTTCCAGAAGCGTTCAGCCTCTAGCCCACTTATCAGAACACCGTACTCAGATTATGAATATATGGAATATAAAGGGCCTAAAAAAGATAATTTCGAACGACAAGAACCAGAAACAAATATTGTTAAAGATTCTTTAAATTACAGTAAAGAAAATTTTGTAGAACCCGCAATACCAGAACCTCATATTGAAGACAAACAAACGTTTACTGAAGATAGTGTTGGCAAAATAATACCAAAAACGGATCATCTTTTCAAAAAAAGCAAGTCCACGCCAGACTTTGTTTCAGGCGGTGCAATGACTTATCAAAAGCAACGCAGATATAGCAGACTATCGTCTGTAGAAAAGCTTGTGCAAAAGATTGAGAGAAACAATAAAATTAGTGTGATTGATGCTAGAGAGATGCCTAGGAAAAAGTCTGTGTCCGAGAAAATAGCCTTGTTTGAAGTGAGTACACACATGGTTAATATTGATGTTAACATTCTTGTTACAATGGTTTAAAAATAGACTATTAACAAATAATAACAACATTAATTCTTTTGTTTTAGGGAAGACTGTCTCATATCCACAATGACACTATGTCAACTAAAATGATCGAAAGCATTAAATCTAAGCTTTTAAATACTGCTAATAATCCAGAGAAAAGTTATCGGACGTCAGCCGAATTTGATATGATAGATACTAACACGCAAGCAGCAAGAATCGAAGAACTAAAGAATGCAAAGTTGCGGTATGGTTCTATGAACGTTGGGCATATTGAACTAAACAATGGGGTTCAAATGCCTGTTATCGCCCTTGGAACTGCTATGGTAAGTATACTAGATACCAGCACTCTAAAGTAAGTTAAAGAATTAGGTATCAATTAAATTCTGCATAATACACATACAGTGCCTATTGGTAGTAGTGTAAAATATTATTGAAGATTTTTGATTAGCTTAGTTTCTTCATCTTTCGTGTGATAAATATGCAATTTGCACTATGGATGGTTTTAGAAAATTGTCAAGGCGCCTATTTGCAATAACAATCTTAATTCACAGCTGGAACAAGACCTAACCTCGCACATCATATCGGCTGCCATTGAAATGGGATATCGGGCGTTCGACACTGCCTATATCTATGGAAACGAGAAGGATGTAGGCGATGCTATTAATAACAAAATACAAGATGGAACTGTTACTAGGTATGAAATGCACATGTACAAGGTTTTTGAAGCTGTCTGCGTTATTATTGATGGACGTAGCGTGTTTCTTTTTTGAATATCATGGGGGTCAGTGAAGAAAGTTTGACACTATTGTTAAATTCTAAAATATTGTTTGTATTTCCAGGGAGGAATTGTTTATTACAAGTAAGCTCTGGAGTACGTTCCACAGGACAGATCTTGTGGAAAAAGCCTGCAGAAACTCACTAAAGGCCATGGGGCTCGATTATTTTGATCTCTACATGATTCACAATCCTATGTCGTTCAAGGTAATGCGTAAAAAAAATCTTTCAAGATAAATAAAAAGGTGTTTCACAAGGGTCAATTTTCAGGCCAGTCTTTTATAAAAGTACTACTCTATTCAGATGCACAAAAATAGATCTATTTGTTAGTTTAATGTTTCCTATAAATTTAAATATCTTCTCTACCTTTATGCCCGTAGATAAATATAAATAATACAGACACTCAAGAGGTATTGATTTTTCAATTCTTACCCATGTTATTGGGCGGAGATGAAGCACATCATAGTACATCCTCCTATTAAAATGTTCAAATAAATCCAATTCCTACAGGAGGGTCAAAACCCAATCCCAAAGATCGCGAGCGTCCTCCAATACTCGTCCAGCGACTACCTCGACGCCTGGTTCGGGATGGAAGGGCTGGTGTACAAGGGCCTGGCGAGAAGCATCGGCGTGGCCAACTTTAACTCAGTGCAGATCACCAGGATTATTGAGAAGGGGAAGATTGCTCCGGTTGTAAATCAGGTGAGGAGTTTTTAAATAGTGACAAAGCTTCTGCAACTTCATAATTTAGCCGTAGGTTAACACATTAAAGTTCGTCCTTGGTTACATTAACAACCGCAAAAAAACCTTGTAGGTATGTTATTATGGTATTCACATTATATCTGATTGTGCATGTTATTCAGACAACTCGGATTCTCGCATGATATTGAGATCTTATTGGATGGTTGTTGATATTCAAATTTCCTCTGCTGTTTCTATGATATTCCTATAAGAAGACTTATAAACCACCCCAAACAAAACTCAAGGGCGGATCCAGCTTTGGCGCTAGGAGGACCACCACCGACATAGCAGTGGTCAAGACACAATATTATGTTAACAATTTTAATTACTAGTCCATCTAGGTCCTGGACTCAGTCAACGGGTGGTCATAACCCGTCATGATGAGAATATTTTGGTTTCTATTCAACAAAATAATATTTCTGACTGTCCCTAAATGAATAACTTATGTTTTACAACTTTATTTAGTAGTCCACCTTGATCCTGCACCCAGCCCTGGTAATGACGAGTATGATTCAGTTCCTATTAAACAAGTTAATATTTCCGACTTCCCCAGGTGGAGTCCCACCCGTACCTGACCCAGCTCCGTCTCCAGCAGCACTGCGAGGGTCTGGGCGTGAAGCTGCAGACATACGGCGTGCTGGGCACCGCGGGGCGCGCGGGGGCCGACCCCATCGTGCGGGCGGCCGCGGGCGCGGGGGGGTCGCCGCCGCAACTGCTTATACGGTGAGTTGTTCTATTCATTAAATGTCCATTGAATGTTTGACAAAACTGCGTTGATTGTTTGACATTTTATAACTGCAGATTACTATTATAACATGAACGATGTTGTGATATATCATGAATAGTTAGACCATGGTAGATGTCTATGACTGTGTTTCAAGTCTACTGTCATAATTTATTTATTTACCTACCAAGTACATCATTACCTACATAGTATAAATCCAAGTCGCTAATTGTGTCTGTTTGTATGTTTGGCTGCTATCTCCTCCTAAACCAGAAGAAGGATTTAAATGCGGTTTTCGCCATCATTTAGGTATTTTTTCATTTAAATTTGTAAATAAAGAACAATCGGAAAAAGTTTTTTTATGTTAGCCAAAAATCAATGTTTCGTGAGCAAGTCGGCCAAAATTACACCATAGCGAAGTGTGGGCGGGTCGCTAGTTATGCATAAAACTCTGACATAGCGGTATGTTGTGATGCATACCTATTCGTCGCATAACACATGCAGTTTTCAAAAGAAGAATGTAAAATGTAAGTCGTTCGTGCGTGACGCGAATTGACAACTACCTACAGTATCTATCACACAAGTGCGTCGTTCCGAATCAAAGCAACAACGTTGTCATATTATTGCGTGAGCATATTCGGAACGCAGTGTAACTTGACAAAGTTAACATGCCTGTTTGAGAGTTTTTTTTTTAATATCCTATTTTATTAAAGTATTGCCTGTTTATATTAAACAGTTACCAACTGGAGCTCGACCGCGCGGTGGTGGTGAAGGCGTCCTCGGCCGCGCACCTGTGGGCGAACCTGCAGGCCGCGGCTGTCAACGTCAACGTGACAGAACTACGCGCGCTCGACGCTCTGAACAACAACAGAAGGATGTTCAACTTTAAGGGGTAAGTAAGGAAATAAAGCTAGGTCTACAAAGGCTAATATTGGTGTCTTTTTTTGTTTTTAGTTCTACTCAATACATTCTCAAATACCTACCTTATTTCTTTCTGAAGTTTGAGTGATCCGTTGCAGTTATCTATCAGTTTCAATGTGAACAATCAATCTAAATTAATTAAACGCAAAAACTTTGCTAAGCTGTAAAAAGAAAACTAATACTAAATCTCATACCGCTTAGTACATTAATTACGAGTATAATTAGATACTCACCTATGTTTTATTTTGTTTAAAACATTTTATTTTTATTCCTCTTCCAGATTGGGCGACACACACCGGAACTACCCTTTCAATATTCCATTCTAAAACTTAGAATTAGTACATGTACTAGTTTAGGTTACCTACTATTTAATAAGTATTTTGTCAACTTATGTCTACTATAAGGAAGAAACAATAATGTCTGCCACAAATCCGGAACTACCCTTTCAATATTCCATTCTAAAACTTAGAATTAGTACATGTACTAGTTTAGGTTACCTACTATTTAATAAGTATTTTGTCAACTTATGTCTACTATAAGGAAGAAACAAAAATGTCTGCCACAAATCTACGAAAAATAGTTAGATACTTAGCTTTTCACACATATATATTAAGTAGGTAGGTAGACAAATCAAATAATACTTAAGTGATAATACTTTTATATATTATAATTTTGTAGTTTCCTTTAAACACCATCTATAAAATAAATAGCTAAACTGGTGCTAAGCTCAAAACTCGAGAACGGCGGAGCCGATTTTGCCAGCTTCTTTTGTATTGTGTTTCATGAAGTCTAAGGAAGGTTCTTATCAAAAGAAAAATAGTAAACAATACAAGTAAAATAGTAAAAACAACCATATTATTTTCCTATTAAAACCACTCTGTCTCCAGTTGTCAAGCATCATTGCGGTTGCATTCGACCACTAACTATACGTTATTAGTCTCTGTAGCTTCATTCCGATTAGTTTTTACATAACGTTGACGATTGACTAGCGAAGGCTGTGGACTGTGCCTACGGTAGGTAGACCGTAGCTAGGTTGTTTTAAAATATTCCGTCATCAATTTTTTATTTTAAAATAAATATTTAGATTTGCTTCGATAGATAATTATGTATAGGTAAATCAATTAAAAGTTATGCCTCAATATGTTAAATTATTAATTTTATAGGTACCCATAATTAACTAGACTAAAACCCAATTTTATTAAAATAAGATTAATCAATATATTTTGTAAACATGTAGATAAACTTAGATATCTGAAATTACTCGTACAATAAATTGTATTGTACGAAAATAAAGTGCTAGTAAGTAAGTAAAGAAGATTAGTATTTGTATAATTTTGTAAATAAATACATTTAAAAAAAGAGCTTATTGGTTTTTATTTTGCTGCTTAGAGCTTCGCAATGGTGTAGGTACCCAATTTTGCGCGACTTGTTCACAAAACATCGAATTTTGTCTAATTAAAAAACCTTTTCTGAATGTACTTTATTCAAGTCTATATTTGAACACATCTAACTTAAGGTTAAAATTAAGTGAAGTATCAAATTAAAATAAAACAAAAATCAATTCCACACAACTTTATTTACTATCATACATTTCTGCTTCCGCACCTTTGGACTCTACACATATATGTAATATTTTCTCCAACAATTGCGTGCGTTTCTCTGTTCCTATTGTGGGGTTCAGTTGTTGGTAGTACTGCTTAATTAATTGGATGTATTTCGGATCTGAAATAAAGAAAAAATAAAATTGAGTAATTGAAATTTATCAGAATTGTGGCAAAAATCTCATTAAGTCTTTATGGAAAAGCAATGACAGTAAAATACTGAAAAAGACAAAAACAAAACTTTTATTTTTTTGTTAAAAACATTTAGGGCCTATTTTTTGTCACTTCATACATATGTCAAGTATTTATGTTCGACGTGCAACAAAAACATACTGATTTTCTGTCAGATAAAATGTATCTGACTATTGAAAAACCGGCTCTAAATAAGAGAAAACGTATCGATGTTTTTTTAAGTAACAAAAAGTAACAAAAGACTAGATGGCAGCACAGGTCATTTAAAATATTTTGAGTTACCATAAAAAAACTAGATGGAAAATCGTTGTAGTACATACAGTTACAGACACAATTTCCTAGAAATAACTTTAATATTTTAATACCCACCCATTTCATCAATATCAAACTTCAAACTATGATTGAAAGCCGCCTTAGACCGCGAGTATTTGATCATCCAGCACATTTCTAGCACATCCAGACATTTCAGCGAGTAGCCCCCTTCTGTCTGTAGGAATAAGGTTTATTGTGTAGTTGCAGGTGTTGGTTGATAGATGGCGTTGTGTGAAGGACATGTTAAAGTGAGGTCCCACAGTGCGGGAAAATAATGATTATTTGGAAAAGTCTAGTTTTGGTAGTCGAATCACGCAGCGTGGGAATCCACTGTTAATGATGTTTAATTAATTTACATAAGTAAATGTTTAAATTACACAAATTTAGCAAACCTTCATTTTATTTTACTTTTGTGATTTAATATGGGATTTAGGTTTTCGTATTTGTGTGATGAATGATTATTTTTTATGACATTTATTACTTACTCTAGGGGACATTTTCAGTGTGTTTGCGAATTTATCCGCGAGCCTCGCGAGCGAAGACCGACGCGAGCGATGAGCCACAGAATATTGACGTACTAACTGTAAGAAAAATGTTTAATTCATTTAAAAATAACTTTTTTTTAAATAAAATCAATAGTGTCAATACAGTAATTAGTCTTAATATATGAAAAAAATATTGCATTCATTAGTGAAAACCGATTTATGATTTGTCTCTGTCAGTGTAGTACTTTAAAGTTTATGAATAAGAAGGTTCATATTTCATTCACACAAAAAGATATGCCTCTAAGAAATATGAATATACAACAAGAAAAATAAATCGAGAATTACTTTGAAGCAACTTTACAACTCACTTACAGTAAAAGATTTACAACCGTTGACTTTTTTATTCAATACGAGCGACCCGCCCACGCTTAAATGAAAAAATACCTAAACGATGGTGAAAACAGCATTAAAATCCCTCAACTGGTTTAGGAGGAGATAGCAGCCAAACATACAAACAGACAGAATTAGCGACTTGGATTTATACTATGTAATGATAATGATGATGATTGACGACCTCTGTGGTGCAGCGGTGTATATTCCGGACTGCTAAGCGGATGGTTCCGGGTTCGATCCCCGGGTCGGGCCAATTTCGTAAAAATGGTTTTTCGATATAGGCTCCAGGGACCGAAAACCGGTTAAATTAGGCCTACCTTTTATTTCGGTATGACGTCATACCGTTTTATTTCAGTATTTTATTTTTTTAATACACTTAAATATGCATACCTTTAAAATACGGTATGACGTCATACCTTTTCATTTCGGTACCGTATTTTTAAGAATATAATAAAAAACCTTCACCATAACATTTCGGTATACTTCTAATATTATGGTATAACCTTTACATAAATAAAAGTATCACTTTATTTCAAGAATGTGTGGGTCTGCTGTCGGAAAATCGACTTTATTTGTATCGAGCGAGCGTATTACGATACCGAAAAAATCATATGGGTTATACCTTTAATACTCAACCTGTATGAATTTACAAGGTATAATTATGCCATACCTTTATAAGATAGCGGTAGCGATTCTGAAAACCTTAAAACAACCGGTAGAGTTTTGGTTCAAGGATTGCGTAACCGGTATAAAATTAAGGTACCGCTTTTTTATACAGGTTGAAATACCGGTAAACCTTAACCGTTTTCAGTCCCTGATAGGCTCGTGTCTGGGTGTAACTAGGTTCTCCCCTAGTCCATTATGTGGTACATATAACACAAGTGCTTACTGCAACTTACTTTAGGGCCACATAATTGGTGTGTTAGTCTGGAGATTTATCATCATTATTTACTAGTGGCCGCCCGCGACTCCGTTCGCGTGGAAGTCCGTTTCCCGTGGGAATGTAAGTTTTCCCGCGGTAAAAAGTACCCTATGTAAAGTTTTATTCAAATCCATGCAGTAGTTTTTACGTGAAAGAGTAACAAACATCCATACATCCATACTCACAAACTTTCACGTTTATAATATTAGTAGGATTTATTATTTTAAACTCACATCTACCGCGTCCCCGGGTCTCTGCGGCATGGTAACGCAGGTGGCGAGCTCGGTCTCGTGCGCGGTCTTGGACGCGGAGAGCTTCATGTCGCGGTAGCGGAGCGGGGCGAACTTACGCTTCTATGGGAGTTTGTTAGGATTAAAGTAGGTTTTTTTTCAAATAGATTTGTTGAGGTTTTAATTTTAAAGCTATTGCTTTAAAATATTGGATTATTTTGTTTGTAAACTTTACATAAAGGCTATTGCTACTTTAAAAAGAAAAGGCTCGTATTTTATAAAATTTGTAGATTTGATAACATAAAAGTATATATTTGTATTGTACACTACAGACTTACCACCATAATCATAACTTAGACCTACATTCGCAAAACTTGTCTTGTTTTTTGTCTTTATACCTATGTGACAGCTTATGTTAATGTAGGTTTAAAGTGCGATTAAAAATATGGGTATTTGACACTAGTTAAAGGCTTATTATAAAAATTACTCACAGGTTTATGTACAAAGAATGTGATAAGAAACTGTACAAGATCCATCTTGCATTCAGCAACTACTTCATACCAGGTACCTTCTTCTTTCACTGGTTCTCTAGAAAATTTATAAAAATAATATGAATTAAATGTTAAATTAACAGAAAACCAAAGTTTATACAAAAAATATGGCCTCACAAGTATTTTAAATTGTAAGCTTAATGCATAGACACAAGCAAAATGCATTTTTTTATATTTTACATAAATTAAAGGCATTTGACATACCCTTCAAAAACTGGGTCATCCACAACTAACTCCACTTGAGACTGTAAAACCTGTGAGAAATACAAATGTTTTAGATTAATATAGGAAGGCAGTAAAACCTGTAACAATAAGTAAAAACTACAGGTTGCCAACCCTTGAGTTTATACATGGAAAATCAGTTTCAACGAAATAATTTATTTTACTTTGTCCACTTGTGTTATTCTTCTTTCTGTATATTATTTTTCACTAATAAAATTACTTAAAGGATTCTTAGTAAATAGTTGAATATACCTGCACTCCGGTGAGTTCACACGTAGCTTGTAGACATGTTTTGAGTCTCGACTGCTGTTGTTTCAGTTCTGAGACGCTCGGCCCGAGATCTATGTTGCAGGTCATGTCAATGTCTGAGTCTGAACTGAATGCAGAAGGAATTATAGATTTTAATTGGCTTCGGGTGAGTTAGTTTTGTAGGTCATTGTTAAATGAGTTTTAATGTAGGAATGAGGTGTTCTGTGTGGCAAGAGTGGTCCTGAGTTTTTTGTGGTGTTAAGTTAAAAATTTAATGCTTTTAAAAGTAGAATCTGGGTGGAAAAGTATTAATTTAAATTATGTGCAAATACAATAACATTGATAGAAAACTAAGTAAGAGAATTGTAAAGTTGAGTTTATTTAGATACAAAGGCACTTGTTCGAAAAGCGCAAGTAGCCTATAGCTCTAAAACAAAAACAGAGTAACACACTAGTACTAGTAGGGACAAAGTGACCTTTTACATTTTTTTATGATCAGAAAACTTCTCAGAAGCCTTTGGAAATGTCGTTCATTTCAAGTTTAGCAATCGTAGAGTTTTAAAGACCAAAAAAACACAATATTTTACCTGTCTCCATCGGTTCGTGTGATTTGATTCGATTTGCTGTGAGCTTCGTTTGCACGTCTTTGAAAGTATTGTAAATCACTAATTAGCCTTTGTTTATAGTCCTCAAGCACTTTTCTTTTTTCATTTAATACAATATTACTCATTTTGATTGAAACTAATAACTAGTAAGGGTGCGTTTGAAAACCAGTGAAACTTTACTCGGGTAGAGTAAAATTCGCCCGATAGCGTTTGAAAACCACCCGAGTGAAACCGAGGATAACCGAACGTTCACTCGGCCTGCGTTTTATCGCGTTTTAGAACGGCTTCGTCAGAGTAATTTTTACCTGACAGAAGGTAAAATTTAACGCTGATTTTTTAAAGTGAGATTTTAACTTGACCTTGAGAATGACACTTGTTGACAATTGCTTGCTTTTGTTTTGTTTGAGTTTTGTTTTTGGCGGGCTGTGAGAATTCGTGAATTCACCAAGCGTTTGAAAACCAGTTTAAACTTCTCTTTCTCTCAATATGCCTATTTCTTTCTTTTTTACGAATTAAAGTTTCACTGGTTTTCAAACGCACCCTAAATAATAACAACAACAATGAAAAACTTTTGAAAACCAATTTCGGTTATCTATCTTAGAGTACTTTTCATATTTAGGTAGGAAGGAACTAAGGTAGAGTTGTTAGTTATCTTTGTGCCCTCTATGATCAAATAAATTTTAAAGATACAGCCTTGGGAATTGGGATACAGCGGCCGCCGCGGTGGTGGCGTAACAGTCTAATCGAAAAATAATTACGAATGTTATTATGCGTTTTTCACTAACTTATAAAAATAAGTTAATGTTTTATATTCAGCAATTTAAATCGTGATTTAAGATTGATACGAGCTGTGTTCCGATTCAGACAATCAAAGCTGCTATCTAGCGCTACCACGACACTGAATACATATATCAGCACAATGAGCGGTATTTAAAAAAGAAAAAATATTTAGTTCATACAAATTCGCTAGATGGCGCTGAACAAACTAAGTACGCAGGTGGACTTTTAAAAAGTAAAAGAATTGAATATAAATAGTATAGAATAATAGATAAGTCCAAAGTAATCAGAATTAACCAAAAAAATCCACAAATAAAGAAGTACACAATATGGACAGCGTGTAAGCGTCAGCCTACAAACAAAACAAACACATATTATATACTGCTGCACCACACTACACACCACACTACAAACAAAACAAACACCACTTTACACACACAAACACCACACACATATTATATACCGCTGCACCACAGACGATATATATACAGCGGTATATATACCGGACTGCTAAGCGGATGGTTCCGGGTTCAATCCCCGGGTCGGGCCAATTTCGTCTAAATAGTTTTTCTATATTGGCTCGTGTCTCGGTGTAACTGGGTCCCTAGTTCATTGTGTGGTACCTATAGTACCAGCTTTGCTTAGTTTAGGGCCACACAGTTGGTGTGTCAGTCCAGTCTGAAGATTTATTATAATTATTTAAATATTATTAAATTTTTTGTTTAATTCTACAAATAAAAAGGTATATTTACCTTTTATTCAAATTCAAATCAAATCAAAACCGACATTGTTAATGCTAGAGAAAAAAAATAGCTTTGTTTTTTTTTCCTTTTACTTTTTTAAAGGTAACACCTGCGTACTTAGTTTGGTCAGCGCCATCTAGCAAAAATTTGTATGAACTTTTTTTATTTTTTAAAACCGCTATACACTTCGCAAAAAAGCGTTTAAATTGAGCTTATCACAGCTTCATAGTTTTAAGCAAACTATTGCTTTTGCAAAAGAATTAATGAAGATGTGCATATCTCAAACAAAACTTCTCATAAACATAATTTCAAAGACAAATAGTTTCGTAATATATAATTAAATAGCCAAAGTGTGTGTTATGAAATTATTCTATCTTGAAATTGTACTACTTAATTCAGACTTATTTGTCGGAATCGCAACGCAGTCTGAGTGGCAGTGACATTGACAAGAGTGACACGAAGGTTAGAAAAAAAGTTGTATTGCTGGCGCTGGCCGCTGCTTCGATTTTTGTGATTGTTCAATATTTATTTTGTGGTTGTGGCCAACCAAATATGAATTAATTAAATTGCAAATGACATTGAAATGAAACTATTGCAGTCATTTTATTATTTTATAATTATATCGTAAATTAATTTTATTTGTAAGTATTAACGCTTCAATGCTTGTATTTATTAACTAATGTATTTATTCCTTATTAAATTAAGTCGCATTTATTGCCATTTGAGCTTACAAATTGCAAATATTGATTCTTTAGATAGAGGGATGCCTAAAATAGCATTAAATTTGCTACATACATCGTATTTTCAAATTATAACAAATTCGGAATCATTCTTGCGTGCATACCTATTTTTTTATTTGCAGAATAATGAATCGTAAATCCAGGAGACGAAAATCGTCAAGCAGTAGTGATGATATACCTCTAAAGAATATAACTAAGAATGTAGATCAAAACCATTATGATACATTATGCCAACAAAAATATGAAAAATGTGAATTTTGTGATACAGACTTTCGAAACAGGTGAATAAGTATTTACTTTACCCTTTCATTATTTATTGTAATCCTTAAATGCATAACTGTGGTGTCAATAAGTATTTTACTTAAGAACTGTAAAGGTAGAGGATCTACCTAGTGCCCCCAACGACTCCGTTCGCGTGGAAGTCGAATTCCCGTGGGAATGACAAGTTTTCCCTCGGTAAAAAGTACCCTTTGTGTTATTCTGATATTACTGTAAAATTTCAACCAAGTCCGTCCAGTCATTTTTATGTGAAAGAGTAACAAACATCCATCCATACATACTCACAAACTTTCAAGTTTATAATAGTAGGATTGAAATGCAAAGCAAGTTAGAATCTTATACAAATTTTGATGAATGTAAGACCCCTTTTCCTAGAATATTTAAATTAAAAGAGATAAAAACAATTGTATTTTTTTTGTATGTTCCAGGTTACAATGTCTCAAACATACGGCAAGACACATAATCATACCTCTAATAAAACTAAAAATATTCCAATGCCAATATTGTCTTTTCTGTTTCACAACACAAGGTGATTTGATATTGCATAAAAAAGTGAAACACACGTCAGAATATCTCAAAGAATTAATGCTGCAAGTTGTAACACAAAGCGTTGCCGTTGAATGTGAAAAAATTGACTTCACTCCTTTAGAAAATGATAATGAAACTAATAAAAGTGTCGCTGAAAATAAAACCAATGTAAATACTATACCTGTGACACAAAATAATGTAGAGTCAATTAAACCAGTGAAAAATGAGCTTTTACTTACTGAAAATGTTGTGAAGAATAATTTTAATGTGAAAAAAATAATCGGAAAGAAATTAACAGTGGTTGAAAGACAGGCTGTGCCTGAAGCTGTTATCAGAAGTTTGCATTTGAAGGGCAAACCTATAAATGCAAAAACTCTGCCTGGCAGTCTTAATAATAAAATTATCCTTAAAAACCATACAGAAGGTCAAAGTTTACCTAAAAATCAACCCTCATGCTCATATTTGACCAACTGTGATATTAAACCTCTCTTAAAACCACAAGTAATTGGTCCTACGATAATTATTAACGATATTGACGACTCAAAAGAAGAGTTCATCCTGCCTGATATCTCTCCTGCTATTAATAGAAGCATCACAAGTAGACTACAGTTTGAAGAAGACGTTGATACCAGCATTTCTAGTCCTAAAATTGGTATACCACATACAGTTGCAAAGAAATCTACCACTCACAACATAATCAAAACCAATTCATTCCACAAGGTTAAAATGTCTAAAAACATAACCAACATATCTAAATATTCATCTGAAAAACCAAACATCACCAAAACAACACCAGAGCCAAATTTAGATACACCTGACGGCTATGCAAGTGTTAAAATAAAAATTACAGTCGACAAAGGGGTCATTACTGGAGTAATGCCTTTAGTTAAAGTAGACAAGCCAGTATTTGAAGACGAAGAGTGGAAAAGCATACATTATGATCAGTTGGTGAGGCCGGGCATGTTCCGGTGTCATTGTTGTGGACTTACCTTTCCTAATAGGTAAGTTATTTTGTAACCAGGTTAAAAATAATTTAGTTGAGCTTAGACTTTAGTGGCCATGAACTCAAATTACCAGTTAATAATTGAAATAGGGGAAAACTTTCATGTCGTTTAATTATTCAAGTAATGAATTGATATGTTGTGTTGGCTTGTTACTTTTTGTGTAAGTTAAATAATTTTGCTGTCTAAGACTGCAAAAATAAAATACCATAAATAAATTAAAACTATGTAAATACCAGTGGCTGCCCGCGACTCCATTCGCGTGGAAGTCGGTTTCCCGTGGGAATGAGAAGTTTTCTCGCGGTAAAAAGTGTGTTATTCTGATGTATAACCCATATTACTGCTAAGTGTCATCCAAATCTATCCAGTAGTTTTTACGTGAGGGAGTAACAAACATCCATACATCCATACATACTCACAAACTTTCACATTTATAATATTAGTGGGATTAATAGAAAGAAACAAAATAAACAATAACTTTAACTTTTTTTCCAGATTTGATGTGATAAACCACGAAACCTTAGAACATCTACGCTTCAAAAGGCGGTACATATACGCCTTCCACTGTAAACTGTGTGATTGGTACATAGCAGGAAATAACCAAAACTTAATGCAACACATTAAAAAGAAACATAACACCCACTACGAGACATTTGATACAGTGAAAAAATGCACTAGATGCAGTCTGAAATACACAAGTTTTGCCCGTCACTGTGAAATCTATCACCCGCATGAAAATATATCACTCAATAACAGTAAAAAACTAGTCAATGTAACTAAATGTCAACTATGTGATGTCTGTAGTATGTTTGTGAAAAATAACTTCCGATCGAAAAAGAGATATGAGAGCATAGGAGTGCTTCAAGAGTACGGAAGGAAATATAAATGCTCGGACTGTCATAATAAAGTGGATGCCGTAGAAATGTTTAAATTGTACTCTTACACTGGTCATCACAAATGGGAGAGGAAAGAGAAGAATAATTCGAAAGAGGAACGGTTGAGGAAGATTCAAAACAGGCTGATTATGCTTAAGAAAATTAAAAAGTTATCGGTGTATGGATTTTGTTTTTTTGGGCCCCCTTTTTTCACTTATCTACTGGCACGATTGGGAAAAAAACTCTAAACGAAAATTTTAATATTGCTTTTTGTTCCTCATAAGTACTCGTTACAACAAAAAGATAAAAGTCTCATTTAATTAAGTCCTAAGACTAAAATTATAACTATCTTATAATTGAGTAAAGTAATACTAATTAATATAAATTATACTAATTGCTGAGTAATTAATAGTAAGCATCATTGTATGTTTTTTCTTATTGAAATTGTTAATAATGTTTATAGTCCGTCTGTAGGTATGTAAAATCGCTGCTTTCATAAGAATGCAATTTTGTATGAAGGTGGATTTGGATGCAAAAATAACAAAAAGAAAATTATATAATCGGCCATAAAGAGGCCTAATGTAGGAAAAAAATACGGTCATTCAGTGTAATAGTGAAAACATGGTAGGTAGATTAAAAAAAAAACTTACGGAAAGTTTCTGCAATCTTCCGCTAGGGGCGCTGCTTTTTCTTGAAGAAAGAATAATTATTATTTGAGGTGCATGTAGCGGCTACATTGTAGCCTCATTAGGTATTTTGTTTAAAAGGAATGACAGCAAAAATATTGCTTTTACTCGTTTAGCAGTTAACTTCAGTTGTTTCGAAGTTAAATTCGCTTAGGTCGTGAAATATCATCCTACTTAATATTATAAACGTGAAAGTTTGTGAGTATGGGTGTATGGATGTTTGTTACTCTTTCACGTAAAAACTACCCGATGGATTTTAATGAAACTTTACAGTAATATGGATTATACATCAGTATAACATATAGGGTACTTTTTACCGCGGGAAAACTTCTCATTCCCACGGGAAACCGACTTCAACGCGAACGGAGTCGCGGGTGGCCACTAGTACAAAATATTGTGCGTAAATGGTGAGTTGGCAACTTTGCTGCAAATACCTTACGCGTAACCCTTTTATTCGCGTACGCATTTTTATCATACGTTAGTTAAAATAAGTTTTTTCTCTTTGGTTATGGAGGTACCTTAATATTTATATTCCTGGTATCAAGAACTTGTACTTGTTGTTAAACTATGAATCAAAACTTATCGTTTTTAAGAGAAAACCCACTTATTCTAGCTTTAAACCTTGATTACTTACTATGATGTCTGTCTGTCAATCTTGCGCTATACTTTCATAATTGAAAGAGACGTAGGTACCTACCTAATATATAACTTCTTAATGTAAGTAGGTAGTTCGCCTCGTTCAGTTGATATTTATAAGCATAGGAACAAAAACCATAAATCTTTCTCGTAGTTTTGATATAGAATAGTATTAAATATTTATTATAGAAACTTTGAAAAAAAGAGTGCGTGGTAGCCTAGTGGTAACAGGAACGGGTCCTACTATACCGAAGGTTCCGGGTTCAATGCCCACTAGGGTGCACCACTAATGTAGTCTTTTTCTTATTATGTTTATCACGCACTAACGGTGAGGAAAAACATCGTGAGGAAACCCACATGGCTGGATGATTATCCATCATGTGTTCCACCAACCCGCACCGAGCCAGCGTGGTGGATTACGGCTCAAACCCTCTTGCTATCCGAGAAGGAGGTCTGTGCTCAACTATGAGACATATATAGGCTATTGTTATTATTATACCTAGAAACTTTGTACAATAGTTAGATGCTACACAGTAGAGTGTATCAACAGATTATCTTTTACAGGATTGTAGATTGGTAGGTTATCTCTGTGGTGCAGCGGTATATACACCGGACTGTTAAGTGGAAGGTCACGGATTCGATTCCCGGGTCGGGCCAATTTAGTTAAAACGTATTTTCTAAATTTGCTCGTGTCTAGGTGTAACTAAGTTCTCCCCTAGTCCATTGTATGGTGCTTATATTACAAGCTTTGGTTAGTTTAGGGCCAAACAGTTGGTGTGTTAGTGAAGAGAAATAAATAAAACTACCTACGCATCTTATGATACAGCAATTTTGTAAAATGTACAGAAGCGTTAAATTTTGTTCCTTTTGTACATACTATATATATCTCTAAGTTTGAGTTGAACAGTTGCATCGCATGAGCCCCTTTCGTCGTAAGAATAGACGCACGCACTTGGCGTGCGAAGGAACAGCGGAAACTGTGGAGGCGGTTAGAATGTTTTTTTTAATTGTTTTTTTAAGGAGGTGAGGATGAAGGTATATAGCTTCTGGACAATATGAAGAAGTTAAGCAGCAAGACATTTTGTAAGCCAACACATAAGTACCTACCTATAGGGTTAATACAGCATTTTCAAAATGATTCGATACCTACTTATTCAATGTTATCTATTTTTAATATGATAGGTAATTAAATGAGTACCAATTTTTTTTGTTTTTTTTTAGTTATAAGGGAAATAATAGTTTTTTGATCATACAGCTTAGTCTTTTTACGATAAGTATTTTAAATTATGCTATGAAATAGGTACATATGTAAGTGCCCACCCATTTTAAATTTGCACTACAAGCAGTATTATAGATGTGTGGCATTTAGCATACTGCAAATAGACTTGCAAAAATATATAAAAAAAACAAACAGTTAATCATGACAATGCTCCACAACTTTTCTAGTAACCCTAACAAATGCAGGGCGAATAAACTTACGCAGTGTGTGACCGCCCGCAAACAAAATCAACGTCGCGTTCTAAAAAAGCCTAAAAATAAAAAAACCCTAAACCTACACCTAACAACCAAAAAAAAAAAATTAACCGTCAAACGTAAAAAAAAAACAAAAGGAAAAGGCAACGAAAAAGTCAGTGCATATTATTGATCTGTGCGGTGATTCTAAATTTGAAATTAATCAGGCCAAGTACCGAGACACGTGTGTGAGTGATTTGCGTGTTAAGTTTTTTTGTGATGCCATGTTTTAAACTTCGAAGACACTGTTAGGTCTACGAAAAGTGTAAAATAATCTTCACAATTCTTGCATTTTCATAAACTTCCTTACATAATACGAACAGCAATAACTTTTTACCTAAAGACTGGTTCGTAGCCTATTATAACTTCTAACAAAAAAAGAAGTAGATAAATCGCCTCTATTGATTTAAATAATTTAGTTCCTTAAACTAACGCAAGGAAGCCGTTGCAAGTGTCTTCCTTTTTAAAATTTGAAAGATCACCAAAAATGTTTCTGATTTTGCGTTTTATATACTTAAATGAAAATTATTTAATATTTAAACCAGGCCCACAGTTAAAAATACTTATACTGTTAAATGACAAATTGACAGAGTGAAGAAAGAGATGTCATATTTGTAGAGCTATTGATATTTTATTTCTGTCCGTTACGCGTTTTGGCAGCAACAAATTAATATACACAGCTGCTTCTAGCCTAATTACTGAACTGTGAAGCTATCTATTAAAATACTGTACCAACTTTACATGTAAATTAGTGTTTAGCCAGATTCTAAAATGGGTGAAAACACATCACAACAAAACATTTAATAAGTAGGTAGTATTTCAATACGAGTGCTTGTCGGACAAAGAACAGTGCTTATTAATTTATACAAGAAGACACTTTTACATGTTACAACCTACACATTTTTTGTGGTACAGTGATAAATTGGCTTTTGACAACTATAATTATGTTGTTAGTATATCTACCAAGGTAGGTAGGTAGGTGGTACCAAGGTAGGTATACTTATTAGATAGAAGTAAGTCTTACAATTCGACGTTAGTGAAAACTTATCTGTCAGTTACGAAAGTTGACACATTAGGTAACGGAGGATAAAAAAAATTAAACAATACAAAAACAGTTAAAAAATCTTATATAAAAAATTCTCGTGTCACAATGTTAGTGAACTTACTCCTCCGAAACGGATTTACCGATTGTTACCAAATTTTATATGAATATTCAATCAAAATCTTAATTGTGTTTACATTTCAAAGCATCGGGAAAAATTTATTGGGGTGTCAGTATTATACAGTATGTAAAAATGCGTTTTATTAATAACACCTTCATATTTCGTAATAACAAGTACACGTTTCATAAGGTACATGAATTCAAAATACCAATTTGAAATCCTACACGCCGTCACAATTAAAATATTCTACAGCTGAACGTTCTGGCACCGTTTGTTAGACGTTTGACATTAAGAAAAAGCATTGTTCGCCAAGAACTACTATCACACTAAATAAACTACTTCAAGCAAAGAATTTTAACCTTTATTCCACGTGTATTAAGATACACGTTGTAGATTTGTTGTGATTTTGCGTAGTGATTCAATCTACTATGCGTGATGCACTTGTAGTGCAGGTCAAGACTTTTTATTTTTGCCGGCCCACATTTTGAATTATTAGTCAGTCTTCCTCGTGTGTCGCATAAATAATTCCGCGTTTCAAATACCGGCTAACTAAAATACAAACTGACGGGATTACAATTTAAAACATGGCAACACAGTTCGGAAAAAGTTGTAAATGAGTTTCCGCTTGTCAAAAATTCGGATACACGGTGACTTTTTTTTTTCTTTTGTCATGGCAATGGTGCGGCACGGTGACTTTCCCGCGTTTTAGTGTGCAATGAGTGTGGCGCGTTCCGATTCAGATTCCGAAGAGTCGTTATCAAGTTGCGAAGAAGACTTAGATTCAGGAATTGCCGAGGATCCTACTACAGACAGGAAGAGAGAAATCGACTGCATGGATCTGTCGGAGTTTTTTAGCTATTGGTAAGTTTAGTTTTAAATTAAACCACGATAAATGCAAGTAAACCTAGTTTTACAATTTAACCTAAAACCCTACGTATGTTTATTATAACTTGAGATCAACGTAGCAAAAACAATAATCCTATTTATTGAAAAAAAAAACACAAAATCCCTCCATCATTTTATATTAAAAAAACGTAACATAGTCCTTTTTCAATCAGATTCAAATACACACCCTAACCGCTCCTCCCAAATCCTGGGTCGATTGATTCCCCTTCGGCCTCTTCCACCACGACTACACCGCCGTCCACCACATTAACGCCTCCACCTATACCGAAGCCTGAATCAACCACGTTTACTCCGCCCTCCATTGCGAACCCCGGATCAACGACATTTACTCCACCGCCTACGATTGCAAGTCCGGAATCCACGACGCTTACTCCGCCTCCACCGATACCAAAGCCTTCATCAACCACGTTTACTCCGCCGCCTACGATTGCAACTCCGGGATCAACGACGTTTACTCCGCCTCCGCCGATACCAAATCCTTCGTCGACTAGAACGCCATCAGGACTATCGACCACTTGAACTCCGCCGCCCATTGCGAAACCGGGGTCTACGACTCTTACTTCATCGCCTTCCACGACCTGTAAAAAGAAAAAAAATATATAAACAAAAAAAAAGTTCTTAAATATGACCTAAGGAGATTGAGAAGTATCCGTTAAGCTTAATTAAATACCAAATAATATCCTGACTGGAACAAAAGGACACAAATTCATACGAAAAAAATTCTTATTATTTTGATTAAACATAAATAAATAACACACAAAATAAGCAAAAAAAAACTCCTAAAACAGTCTGTAGTTGTTTATATTTAGGTAAAGTGGCTTCTACCATCTATCAACCACAGTTTACAACAATATATCCAACTAGGAAGCCACTTCAAATCTCACAAACGTCAAACAATTTACCTATACACTTACGAAATATCGAACAATCAACTCTAAATCGTTTTTGTTTATTTACTGTAATGTCAACGTTACCTGAACCCCATCAGTGATATACACGCCGTCGCCCATTTTAAAAAACCGTTTGGAACACTTTTTAGAAAATATTCAAATTTAAATTTTTGATCGTATTATAAAAAACTGTTCACCACAAACGATATTTTTGCACACCTGAAGAGTAATCGAATGGTCATTTCACTCTTATCTTTTAGATAAAAAGTCTTTCTTGTTATACTAAGTAGTAACGTAGATAAGCAATTATCTAATAAGGCTAAAGCGATTACTGAAAACTGATATAAAAATGTATAAATTCTAAATTTGGCAAAAATATTGGACAAACTTTAAATACATAGTATGTAAGTAGGCAGTGTAACAAAAATAATTAAAAAATATAAATATACAACGTAATCAGTCAAAATATAATGCATCACTAGAATTATGGTAGGATTGGTAGGTACGACACTAGTGGTGTAACTATGGACTTTCTCTCTCTTGGCGGGTTTAAATATGGCGGTTATATTTTTTTTAATTAATCCATAATATTTTTATAATTTGAAAATATATTTTTTTCTATTATGTCTTCACTATAAATTTATTTGAACTAAACTAGGTATACAAAATTAAAATTATTATACTTACCGTTAAATTACCAACCAGAAAAACCAACAATAATAATACCTAAATAGGTAGATACAATGATAATAAAGATATTTTTTTTTCGAATACCGAATAATAAATTCTTAAATGATGATACAAAAAACGAATCTCATATAACAAATCTGATTAAAATGCAGTTATCATTGCATTGTTTGATAAAAAATATGGCTCATATTTATCAATCACGGCAATCTTTATAGAAATAGATTAATAAAACTTGTGATTGAATTGTTGCGTGAATTTTTAATTTTTTGTTCAATTGGTAACATAAAGATCTGGCATTTTTGCAGTTTAAAATTAGATTTTTCATTTTAGGGTGTTGAATTATATTAATCGAGAAGTATTCAATAGGTACCTACCTACATAGTTTTTTTTTATATAATTAATGCAAGTACTTAACTAGGTACTTATTATGCCCCATATTTAAAATAGTCATTACCGTCATATACCATAGTCAGTGTATTTGGTTCCTGTCTTATGTTCCCTTTGCTTTTTTTAGTTAACATTTGACTTTAAAAAGTTTCCTAGCCCACCCATTTGAGAATAACAACAAACCAACAAACTCATACCCATTCATAATCTCAACGTTTAAAAATATATCAAAAAATATCAACGTTGCCCACTAAAAAACTAACACACATAAATCCGATTTATCGGATTAACCTCACTCAGTCAGACTCACACTACATCCCTACGCACAACTCTATATTCTATTTACAAAACAACAAGTTATATGAAACGCATCGTCCAGTCTAAACACTGCTGACTGTGAGGCGCACGCCACCATCCGCCTTTATTTATAACCGCACTTTCAAACGAAAGTAAAAAGCACTCATTTCTGTTAGTATTGGCAGAACGCGCGCAATAAGCCGGTGCCATTTCGAAGGATACATTTTCGCGCGGGAACCGGCTGTCAAAAATCGCGCACGGCCACGGTCCGAAATTTGAAGGGTATTAACTAAAAAGTTGTGTTAAAGTTTTGTGATTTTGTTGTTGATGGTAAGTTATGTTTTTTTTTAAATATTTTGACTAAGTTTGCAATGTTTTGTTCTTAGAATTATAACGAACCAAATTATTAGTTTGTTGATCCACTCATATATGTTTTTTTTATTAGGCATGTGTCTAGGTAATTTTACCTAGATACCTATACGAAATACTTATTTACTCTTTTATTAATTCATCGTTGATGCGTTGTTAATCTAGAAATTTAGCGTAGATTAACTATTCTTAGTTTGCAAACAATCATTTACTTTTATTTTAAAAACTTCACAGCCTAACAAAGCTATTCGCACTTAAAAATTCAAAGAGTACGTACCTATAATCGATATTTTGTATCCCTTTGTTCCAATTCCTAAGAAAACTCAAAATAAATTCTTCCGATCAACCAAAAGACAGGATGTCAAGAACTATAACGTGACTTTTTCCCGAAACTGAAATGAAAAAAAAAACAACAGGATACAAGCCAGGTACATCAAAGACGTTTTGAAAATGGAAATTGATTCTTGGCTGGAAATAAACAACTAGCCGGAAATGTAACAGTTTTATTGTTGTCAAGTTGTTTCATAGAAAAATAGGTATATTAGGACCAACATAGAGAAATACACTTTAAGTTAACATTCAAGTGTAGTAAAAAAAAGTAAGTAAACAAATATGTGTTCATTTGGTATGTTTTCTAATGACCAATTAGTTATTTACGATTTAGCAACTTACGAGCAATTTAAATAAATATAATGCACTTCTGACTCATTTTTAGGCAATGTCGCGCAATGCTCGGAAACCCGCGTTCCTTTTTCCAGTATCTATTACTTCAAAACGACATAAGGTCTTAATTTATACCTACTTATATTTTAGATTATATATCATATATCTAAGACTAAGTTTCTATATTAATTACTTACTAATTTACTCTAATACCATCCTATTTGTCAGTAAAACAAGATAAAATTGACTTTCCTCGCCTCGCCAGTTAGTCTCAAGCTATATTTAAGTTAAGAAATAAACATCTTGTTAGCTTAGTCATTTCTGTGGTAATGACCTTAAAACAGATTTCTATACTTACAAGCATATGTTAGAAATATGTCTTTTAGCTCTTGTAGGTCGGTATGCTAAACTTTTATTGTTCATGCTTAACTTGTAGACAAGGTCTCATTTTGATAAATGTTCTTGAAAACTGTTGTATTTATTCGATTATGTTACAAAGATAAATCGATTATGGTTGAATGTAAACAACATGAAACCTATAAAAGCAATGTCATTAGCTGTCAGTCTTTCTGTTCAACTGTCACTGTGCTAGGAGCCAGACGTTGCTATATTCCTTGTTTCAAATAAAAACCGTTAAACTAAAATTATTTTAGTTTTGCATTTCCATAACCTTATTTCCAATAGGTTATGGGCCCAGTACTTTGTGATTTTTAAAAAGTGATCGTTACCAATCTTTTAATTTGAATCTTGAAAGAAAATAAACGTTATGGAAAGTTCAAAGTTAAAGAAAAATATCAAACCTTTCAACGGCGAAAAATATAGTGTATGGAAGTTCCGAATTCGTTCTTTGCTGGCAGAAATGGATGTTATCAATGTGATTGACAAAGAACCAGCCGAATCAGGAGATTCTTGGGAGAAAAGCAACCGGATTGCAAAAAGTGTCATAGTGGAGTATTTAGCGGATTCATTTCTTGGTTTTGCTAAAGAAAATTCTACAGCCCGTGAAATTTTCAAAAGTTTAGATGCACTTTATGAAAGAAAAAGCTTAGCAAATCAGTTGGCGTTACGTAAGAAATTGCTAAGTTTAAAACTCCATGGCGACACGCCGCTAGTGAAGCATTTTTCTACTTTTGATGATTTAATCACCGAGTTGCTGGCAGCTGGAGCTAATCTAGAAGAAACAGACAAGGTATCTCATTTACTTCTTACCTTGCCCAGTACATACGATGGTGTCATAACGGCGATCGAGACATTAGCCGAAGACAACTTGACTTTAGCTTTTGTAAAAACAAGACTTTTAGACCACGAAATAAAATTGAGAAGCGAGAGCTGTGACACAGTAAACAAGATACTTCATGTTGAAACTAAAGCCCATAACTTTAACAGCAAAAAGTTTATGAATACAAAGAACAACCACCAGAATTTCAAGGCAAAGAAGAAATCTTTTATTAAATGTTACCATTGTGGACGCAAGGGTCATACCAAAAATGACTGTTATTATTACAAGCGAAACAACCAGGAAAAATCGGCTGACAGGTCACGAACAGTTCAGGCAGTGACTCTTAATGACGGAGCAACAACTTCCAGTGAAGCTTCGGGATTTGCATTCATGGCCGGTAATTTTGAAAGTGACTCAGAGGACAACCAATTGACTTTTATGCTGGATTCTGGAGCATCGGACCACATTATCAATAGGGAAGATCTTTTTCATTCCTACACAATTTTAAATACACCTTTAAAAATTTCAATTGCAAAACAAGGTGAATATGTTACAGCTACCAAAAGAGGCAATTTGCAAGTCGTCAGCAACACGGGCGTATCCGGTACCCTGGAGGATGTTCTGTTCTGCGCGGAGGTACCTTACAACTTGCTGTCAGTGACGAAGATGCAACGTGCAGGCTTGACAATCACCTTCGATCAACATGGAACCAATATCAGTAAAGATGGTAATCTGCTGATGAAAGGTAATGCAGTTAATAATTTAATTTCTATTAATTTCAGAATAATGTCAAATCGTTCAGTTTCCCATATGTGCAGTAGTAATAAAATTGATTATGATTTGTGGCATGAACGGTTAGGCCATATAAGTAAACAAAAGTTTTTAAAATTAAAAAACCACAGTATGATTGAAGATGTAAGTTTAATAAAGGTGACCACACCTAACGATAAATTATGTGAAGCCTGCATAAATGGGAAACAGGCACGGTTACCATTTAATAACTCTAAAGATAAAAATTACATTAAGCGTCCCTTATTTGTTGTGCATACTGATGTGTGTGGGCCTATAACTCCTTCTACGATTGATAATAGGAATTACTTTGTCATATTTGTTGATCAGTTCACTCATTACTGTGTTTCATACTTATTAGCATATAAATCGGATGTGTTCTCAGTTTTTAAAGATTTTGTGGCAAAAAGTGAAGCCAAGTTCAATTTAAAATTAGTTAATTTATATTGTGACAATGGTCGAGAGTATTTATCCAATGAAATGAAAGAGTATTGTGTTTCTAAAGGAATAACATATCATTTTACTATTCCTAGAACTCCACAACAAAATGGTGTTTCTGAACGTATGATTAGAACAATAACCGAAAAAGCCCGAGCTATGATTAACGGTGCTAAATTACCTAAGTGTTTTTGGGGTGAGGCAGTTTTAACTGCAGTATATTTGATAAATATTACACCTACTCGCGCTTTGAAATTAAATAAAACCCCGTTTGAATTGTGGCATGATAAAAGACCAAAATTAAAATATTTAAAGGTTTTTGGTTCTACCGTCTATGTACATAATAAAACGGGCAAAACAAAGTTTGATGAAAAATCGTGGAAAGGCATAATGGTAGGGTACGTATCAAATGGCTATAAAGTATGGAACACGGAACGCGACAAATTTGAAACGGTTAGGGATGTCATAGTTGATGAGGTTAATTTCTTAAACTCGAGGCCCGAGTTAGAATATGAAGGAAATGAAGTTAAAAATTTCCATGACAAAACTGGTAATAGTAATGCGACATCAAAACCAGTGTCAATAAAACCTCAAATTTGTGATATTCCTGAATCTGATATTTCCAAAACCGATTATACCAAATCTAATGTTTCAAAATTAGATAGTATAAAATCGGATGGATCAAAATCAGATAGTGAATCAAAATCAGATACTTTAAAATCTGATATATCCGTTCCTTCTTATAAAATTCCTAAAATTAGTAATTCCGATTGTAAAACTTTGCGACAAGACTCTATAAATAATAATGCAAGTTCTAATGAAACTTGCCTATCTGACATAGGTCAGGACAATTCTTGTCAATTGAGAAGGAGTGCTAGGCTTAAGGGTCGTTCCCCTATATCTTATAATGAAATTGATATTTTACTATGTGCTGAATCAATTACTTGTAAAGTACCTACAAAATTTTATGAAATAAAAAATCGTGACGATAGAACTCTATGGGAAGATGCGATAGGAGATGAATTAAATTCACTTTTGGCTAATGATACGTGGACATTGGTACCTAAACCTATTGATAAAAATATAGTAGATTGTAAATGGGTTTTTAGCATTAAGAATGATGAATTTGGAAATCCTTCACGATATAAGGCACGTTTAGTTGCTAGGGGATTTAGCCAGGAATATTTAACGGACTATAATGAAACCTTTGCCCCTGTTGCTCGTATTGCTAGTTTTAGATTCATAATTAGTTTAGCTAATCAATATAACTTGTTAGTTCATCATATGGACGTCAAAACAGCCTTTTTAAATGGCATTTTAAAGGAAGAAATTTACATGAAAGTACCGGAGGGTGTAACTTGTAAAGATGGTTTTGTTTGTAAATTACATAAAGCTTTATACGGATTAAAACAAGCTGCGAGATGTTGGTTTGAATTGTTTGATCAGTGCCTTAGAGGGGAAGGATTTGTAAGTTCATCCGTTGATAGATGTATTTATATATTAGATAGGGGGGAAATCAGTAAAAATATATATGTTTTACTTTATGTTGATGATCTGGTTTTGGTTTCTTCTGATCAACAATTAATTGACAATCTTAAAAATTATTTAATGAATAAGTTTAAAATGATAGATTTGGGTGACATAAAACTATTTCTCGGCATTAAAATAACGCGTTTTAATGACACTATAAGCTTAGATCAAAGTGTATATATAAAAACCATTCTAAAGAAATTCAACATGTCTGACTGTAACCCTGTTAGTATACCATTAGAGGCTAAACCAAATTATGAGGCTCTTAACTCAGATAGTGAATATGACGCACCCTGTCGCAGTCTTATCGGGTGTTTAATGTATATAATGTTATGCACTCGTCCTGATATAAGTACTAGCATTAATATTTTGAGTAGATACACAAATAAAAATAATAAAGAATTGTGGCAATGTCTCAAAAGAGTCTTAAGATATTTAAAAGGCACATCAGATTTAAAATTGAATTATAAAAGATGTAATAATTTTGATCATATTTTAAGTGGATATGTTGATTCTGATTGGGGTGGAAATGATGTTAATGATAGAAAGAGTACTACAGGATTTTTATTTAAATTGTTTGATAGCTGTACTATTACATGGAACACAAAGAGACAAATGTCCGTTGCAGCTTCATCTACTGAGGCCGAGTACATGGCATTATTTGAAGCTGTAAAGGAAGCATTGTGGCTTAAGTCTCTAGCAAAAAGTGTAAAACTTGATATTGTCAGTCCTATTGCTATTTTTGAGGATAATAATGGCTGTATTAGTATAGCAAATAATCCTTGTTGTCACAAACGTTCTAAGCATATTGACATCAAATACCACTTCTCTAGGGAACAAGTTAATAAAAATGTTATTAAATTGTATTATATACCTACAGGTAATCAAATAGCGGATATGCTAACAAAGCCGCTACCAGCTGTTACATTTAAAAAGTTTAGAGATAATTTAGCCGTTTATAATAAGTAAATCAATTGATTAATTAAACACTTTGTTGATTGTATTGTTTAATATGTTAATTATTTGTTATCTCTATTTCATAAGAAATGATTTGATTAGGTTTTGCTGGGTTTTCCTAATCCTTGCAACGAATGTTGGATCATTAAAATTGTTATTTCCCAGTGATTGTTTAAACGGTTTGCAACGTTTTGGCTAGTAAATTGTAATTAAAACTGTATGTATATAGTGAATGAATGTGATTTATCTTTGAGGGGGCGTGTTGTATTTATTCGATTATGTTACAAAGATAAATCGATTATGGTTGAATGTAAACAACATGAAACCTATAAAAGCAATGTCATTAGCTGTCAGTCTTTCTGTTCAACTGTCACTGTGCTAGGAGCCAGACGTTGCTATATTCCTTGTTTCAAATAAAAACCGTTAAACTAAAATTATTTTAGTTTTGCATTTCCATAACCTTATTTCCAATAAAAACAATTAACTACGTAAGGTTTTTCTCTCAAAATAAAATACGTATTTTACCTGATAAGTAAACTTTGAAAAATGAAAATTGACGGTAACTTTGGAAACACTGGTGACACAGCGATGTAATACACATTGAATTAGCTAATTAAAAATCTACTAACTAAGAAACCTACCGATTTGTAAAATCTAAAAAATCGTTGAACCAACTTTGAAAATATTTAAAACTTTGATTTGAAATTTATTTTTAGTTTGAAAGCAAGAAAAAAGAACTTGTTTTTTCATAATAAAGAAGGAAAATAAAAATTAAACAAAAAAGGAAAAATAAAAAAATGCAATCTTTATTATTAGTTATAAAGACCATAGAAAGACAGTTACCTTATAAGGCCCAATTGCAGGGAACGTTTTAACCTCGGGTTAGCTAACTCAGATTTAAATGGCGCCACGCCACCATCGATTGTAATAAGAAGTAGTTACAATTAGGCCTTAGTTAGTCAAAATTGATTTATTTTTGCACTAACCCCAATTGTATTGTATAAGTACCTAAGATGCCACCATAACACACTTGGCGAGGGCCCCGGATGTCTCGTTCCCGGTTCGATTCCCGGAACAGACGCTTTAAAGAATACACTATTTTTATCTCGTCAAATGATAGAAGAAAGAGACAAGTGTCATGGGATGAAAATAGTTTTTTTTTGGTGAAGTAGAGTCAGCAAAATAGACTAGTTGTCAAGAAATATAATAAAATACAATAAAACTTAGGAATACGCTTAATTTTTAATAAGTAAAAAATATATTTCCTTAAAAAAAATACTTCCAAAAAATATCTGACTTGCATAAAATAATATTTTTTTCCTTATTTTTTTCTTTTACTATTCAAATATTTGATTCGAATTCTTAAGCATCCACCAGCAGGTTATAGCTAATCAATGATAATGATATAAAAAGATTCGTACAGTTAGGTAGATATAACATCTGTACATAAGACGAGTCACTAAAGAATTTATCAATTAATAAAAGAAACTTGCGTGATCTTTATAAACACTGAAACCAATAAAATGGCGGGAACGGAAGTGACGCCTCTCTGAAAGTCAACAGAGCGTTTTATTTTTAAATCTGACATTGATCCAGTAATAATTTAACGAGGTTTTCACATCATAAAGGATGTTAGGATTGACTGCGTAATGTTTTAAATATGTAAGTATCATTTTCAAAATGTGAAAAAAAAAGTTAAAGTTAAGGTAACCTTTAAAACTAAATTAACTAGTAACAATATGTTTTAATCTTTATCATTTACGAAAGTTGTAAAATGGTCTACGAAGAAAGATTGTTTTTGTAGAAAATAATACCGGCTGATTTGAATTAAACTTATTTAGTTATTAAGTTAAATGTCAAATTCACTCATTTTTCTTAATTATACAATTAAATGTAAATGTGAAAATTAGTATGTTTAGATATAATATATTATGTTACTCAATCGTGACAAAACATTTTTTATCGAATTAAACTATATTTGTTTCATGACACGAAAACGAAGGTAGATTAAATACCTAATTAATTAAAAACACCTGCTTTCTGTCAACCTTACTACGACTCTTCTTATTGAGCATGCGTCAATTGACTCTACATTTGACGTATCGACAATTCGCGCGTAAAACCATTTGGCATCCATTGTATTGACAAGTGAAAGGAAAAGTGTGTCAAAAATAAATTATAGATCACGGGATTATTGGCAGGCAATGACCCTTTTTATCTTTGTTACGTTTACGACATACGGTTTAGGTTTTAATAGTAGACTAGCTTTTACCCGCGCGCTTCGCACACGTTAAATTCGGGGTAAAACTACTTTCCTACAGGGTACTATGTTATTATACATGTAAACCGAATGAATCCATCTATCTAATAAAAAAGTCGCATCAACATCCGTTGCGTAGTTTTAAAGATTTAAGCACACATAGGGACAAAGGGACAGAGAAAGCCACTTTGTTTTATACTATGTAGTGATACTTAGTAGGCACTACAGTCGCCAAAATGTCTACTTTCATTTGTTACTAGTGGCCGCCAGCGACTCCGTTCGCGTGGAAGTCAGTTTCCCGTGGGAATGTGAAGTTTTTCCGCGGTAAAAAGTACTCTATATGTTATTTTGATGTATTACCTATATTACTGTAAAGTTTCCTCCAAATCCGTCCAGTAGTTTTTACGTGAAAAAGTAACAAACATCCATCCATACATCCATCCATACATCCATCCATACATCCATCCATACTCACAAACTTTCACGTTTATAATATGAGTAGGGTTTGTTGGATTTCTGGGTCGGTAAAATGGCGTTCTATGATTTGCTTGTGGTCTGGGTTTAACTAGGTTCTTCCTAGTCCACTGTTTGAGACATATAACACAAGGGCCTTTACCTTAGGGCCACATAATTGGCATTATTGTCTGGAGAGATTTATATTTATTATTTTAGTATTTCGTTAAAAGAAACGTTTAAATATTGCAACCATTGAAGTTGTCTAATCTTGTTGTTTAGTTTTAGTTCCTTAGATTTTTGATAGGTGGCGTCAGTCATCTTTTAAATGGCGCAAGTAGATTATACGATCAATGGTTTATAATGTTCCGGGATGTAGATACATAAGCCCGGTGAAGCTGTGAAGGCCGTCAATAGGCCAACAGCAATTGAAAGAATGGAAAAAAATGTTCCGGGATGAACTTATGTATTGTAAGTGGTAGAGTCTAGCTGTAGGCTCTGTCTGCAGCGATTACTGGGCTGACTCGACCGGTGAAATACCACCGTCGCACAGAAAACCATAGTGAAGTAGGGACGATGTTCCTGCGTTTCGTTCAGTGAGTGCGGTATCCGGTGCCCAATTTTCTCAAAGGTCAGCAACACACCCCTTACACCCACAGTGTTGCGGGTAGTTATGGGTGGCGGGGATCACTTACCATCAGGTGACCCGTATGCTCGTTTGCTCCATATATTAAACAAAAAAAAATTACTTAGTTTTATATTGAGTTGAAGTAGATCGGTAGGTAATGTACAATGGCGATACAAATGCGTTTTCGCTAGTTGTTCGTGCTCACGCTCCATTTATTTATAGGAACTATTCAATCAGATATTCATAATTTGCTTACGACTGGTTATACAGTATTGTTTATTAAAACGCCTGGTTACGGATGACTTATGGTCGTGTTTTGAAACGAAACTCGAGTCAGAAACTAGTATTAAATCTGGTATAAACTAGGGCGTTTTTTTACAATCAAAACAAAATAGTTAAAATCGAGTTTTATCCTTGCTAATAGCACAATCAGTGAAGCGATATACAATTTTTGACAAAAGTTTGACAGCGAGAATTATCAGATCGACTAGCTTAAGCAATTAATAAATCTAAGTGTTAAGTATTTTGTTATTATACCACAATTAGTAGGTCTTGATACAGATATCAATATTATTTTTATAGTTAAAACCTCGCTATCAAGATACTGCTAGATTTGTTTTTGTGACGTGTTTCTATCATTTTAATGTCAGACAGATCACCCCCTAATAGATTCCGCATGTTCGTACATGTACGTTGTATCAGGGTCACCAAAAGTTGAGGAGCGGGGGAGGAAGTAATGACATTCTGATTGGCTAATTCGAAAACGTTCTAAGATGCACCCGTCAAATAGTGATTGTGTGATCTTTGTCATATCAACATCACTATCTCTAACATAGTGAGATGCAAAACATGGATAATGGTTACCATAGTAACACATTTAAAAAGGCGTTAAAGGCTAGAAGATTAACTAGATATGCTGTAAATAAAACAAGAAAAAAAATAAAAATGCCTTTACCACCATAAAATAGTAGAATTACTTCTTCTAAGATGACATAAAGGTGAGATTGGCTTTTTGCCATTGACCTGATAGTAAACTTTTTTTTTAATATTGAGTAATATTGTAAGTCTGCCAATGGTACCAACATAATAACGTGGTGGTATAATCAAATGCTGTGGGAATTGGAGTAGGTGGGTGTCGGAAACTTGTGGGTTAGGTACTATTCGTAGTAAATATCCAATGTATGTTGTACAAAGAATGTTAGATACATCTATTGGGAATTAATAACAACATTGTGGGTAATTAAATTAAAATTGTGTTTAAAGTAGGGCAATAATTTTAAATGCATTAACTGACAGTTGTAATGTCAAATGTGCGTAAGAATTTCGTTTTGGTTTTGATTTTCGTTATTGGATGAAGATCCGATAGTTTTGACAATTTGCATTAACACGTAAATACTGGGTATAAAAAGATGGGTACTTCGCATTTATACTGTCAGATTTTGCGATGATTTCAAATTAAATACCTAGTGTTTAAATTTAATTTGCAATGTAAATAATCGCACCTGAACCAACAGTAGATGTGTGAGCGATGATTTCAAGCGGCGAATATGACTTTTCAAACCTCAACAACTTTTTTAAATTAAGTTTTCTGGGTATGCTGTTAGTGAATTTAGTTACAATTGAGGCTCAAGATAACATGGTTTCAGGCTTGGGAAGTGGTCTTTTAACACCCGTTATAACTACTATCTGTAACTTATACTTAGTTCTTATTTATTTTAAAGAAAAATCTTACTCGTCACTCGCGTGAAAATAATATTGTTCCAAAGATTTCACTGAATATCGAAACTCACAAAATTTACCTCTGTAGGTATAACATAAATAGGAATTGAATTTACCTATGTTTAGGTATGTAAGTAAAAATAAGTAAGGTTTTTTTTATGTCAAAAATAAGTTCTGTTAAAATTTACCCTAGTCGAAACTTAGAATAATAATAAATAATAATAATAAAAATATTTATTAGCATAAACAATATTGGCTGTTAACATTTTATAGGTTTAATATTATGCAGCTTAACCTGATATACACAGAAAGAAATTATTGCTTTTGCCAAATAAGTTTATTTAGCGCAAGATAACTATATCCTGTTTTGTATATCAGGAAACAATAAGATATTTGTAACAAGAAATTTTATATTTTAAAATATCAAGTATTTAAATGCTTAATCGTATTGACAAATTTTTTACTCCAATAAATAATTTCATCTTATCTCAAGAACTCGACACTTTGATTTGAGTTGTAACGTTTTTGAAAGAATGTTTACAATTTATTTATTCAAAACGTTATCTTTCTTAGATATCAACTGCCTCCTGCTTGCTTAAATTTCGTTAATTCTTATACCAAGAAACAAACAGACTTAAATGTAGTTATATTGCTACTCGGTACTAGACTGCATGGTTCTTGAAAATAAAAAGATTTACTTATTTTAAGAATTTCCTTTAGGATTAAACCTGTGCAGCAGGTGAGGGTACATTACATACAGTGTGTTTAATATTATTTCAGATCAGACTTAGCATTAAAAACGACAAAAGTTTTCCCAAACAAGCAAAACTGATGTATGGGAAAACCAAATTAGTAATATAATAGAATAAACTTTTTTAAGACTTTTTGTCGGTTGAAACTTTTTAAATTGGGAAATGCTTCTTTTTGTTTATCATTAATATGTACCTATAACTTTATTAACACCAAAATGATCGTAAATGTAAAAAAAAAACATATTTTTAATAAACGCGTGTACAAATTGAAATTTTAATTTAGTGGAAGTTATTAGTAGGATGATATATTACATAGATCCTGGGGACTACCCATTGCTGGAAAGCATTAATTTACTAACTTTATTTATAAACATAATTGCTAGACCGTGATTAATCTAAGACTAGAAAGATGCCAACAAATAGAGATCAGGAATTGCTTCCGTAAACACACGCATTTACTTCTAAAACAAAACATTGCAAACTATTGAAACCCGTGTTTATTTATACTTATGTACTGTATAACAACAAATCATAATTCATATTTATGAACTCAGTGCGGAGCGACTCGCGGAAGGATGCAGACATGAATTCGGAACGCGGCTAAATCTGTCAAGCCGCCATGTTTAGTTTTTTCAAACGAAAAGGCGGGAAGGTCGACAGCGCGGGAAACCACGCGAGCGAGTCCAGCGCGAATATAGCTCAGTCAGTCGACCGCGCCCGCCCAGCGAATGATGTAACGAACGACAAAACAGCCACCACCAAAGATGTAGTTAACCTGTTGCTACCTGACATCGACTACAACCAGAAAACTGGCGTCGGCGCCCTCCTGCAAATAATGGCCGGGAAACGGAAAAGGACCAAGAAGAAACGCGCCGAGTCCTGCCGGGGCGCGCACAACGTTTGCGTGAATCTACAGCGGAGCAAGTCTGACGTCGAGGCGATACGCAGCGAAGCCAGCGACGATCTCGCGCCCGCCAAAAATACCCGAGACGACCGCCACGCGCCCGACGATCCAGCCGACTTTGTTAAAGCACTCGTCCTGCAGAAATACGCAAACAAGTCGCCCGAACAACCAAAACAACACGTGTCGCGCATCTACGTGACAAATGAACCAGACTTGGACGGGAAACGACATGCGGAGGCATTGCTGCGTGAGATCGCAAGAACTATAGATGTCACCATCGACCAAATAAATGAAAACAAACAAATGGGGAACGCCGACAGCAAAACGGGGAAACCCGATCGCAGATTTGAACCAGTCTACGCAACGATAGACGACAATGCTGATAAACAAGAAAATAGCTCGATAGAAACGTATAAAAATGATCTCAAAGATGAACTTGAAAAGCTAAAACAAAGTAAAGATTGCGAAGCTAATGAACAAAACGTAGACGAAACTAACCAGGATCAAGCATTTAAAAAGAAATCAAATCTCAAGGTCCCCAGAACCGAAGCTGATGGTTGTTCCGACGACGACAGATCTGATAATGGCAAGAAGAAGGTGACATTCAGAAAACACATAGTCTTCGACGACGGTGATCAGCAGACTGATGAAGAAGTCGACTCTTCTTTCGAATCTCTCGTTTCTGAAGAAGAATACGAAGAGATAGAAGAAGAGGAGGAAATCTTAGAAGATACAATTCCAGATAACGACGAGCTGCTCGGCGGCGTAGTGGTTTCTAGAAATGACAGTGACAATCGAACTGTACCTAACACAGACAACCAAAGTGCTCCAAGCCAACCAGTGACAATTGAAGTTCAGAATTCCGACGAACTAAAAAGGATTTCCAGTGATAACAGTGATAGTGGCTTCTTAGAGATTAGTGACAAGCAAAACGAGTCGGGCGACGACTTGACATGTGTCAAAAGTATAGAAACCGAGGACAGCAGTGAGAGTGAAGTGAGTGAGAGTGAGTCTGACGAGGAAGTGGTTATAGAAGAGATAGTAGAAGAAGTGGAAGAAGAGGAGTATACCGAGGAAGAGATCGAGGAAGAAGAAGAAGAGAAAGAGATTGACGTGTAAGTATTGACTTTGTTTCCAAATTAATGTGAAAAAAACTGGAAAGTTTTTTCTTTTTTTCTACATCTTAATAATGCATACTTAGGTCAGTGCAATTTAAATGAAAGACAGCGTCTTGTAGTTTTACATAGATGTATACAATCTCAATGGGAAAATATAAGGTAAAAAAATACTTAAGTAGTAGTTAATTAAATGGTACAAAACAATTATAGATTCAACAATAATTTTAATTCTTTTTTTAACCTTTTGCTATTGGGTCTGGTTATTCTAATCCTCTCGAGCCTCAACACCTTTTAATAACGCTAGTATCTTTGTAGTTCTAAGACTATTTGTGCAATGAAACTAGATCTAGTAACAGTATATTTGCCCATCGCTGTAAACCACAAAAGTGAGATGCTGACCCATTTCTCAGACGATCTGACCACCGTTCTATTTGCGTTTAGTTTCTAATTTTACTGTAGAGTTAATTATTTCGCAAAAAGATATTTATTGGGCATGTTGGTGAAAATATTGACGATAAAAGTTTAGTGTTCGATGAATCATATTTTTTTAATGATTGCCTTGTTTCAACACCGTTTTTTGTTTATTTGTTGATTTTTGAAAGTTGTAAAAAAAGGAATGTGTTCCATTAATGAACTTAAGTCAATATAATTATTTGTTTTTCTAATTAATTGTTTCATAAAAAGAGATATCAATGAAAACTTCAAATGAAAGACGTTTGTAAAATCGAATAATACACAATAGGATGCTGTCAATACTTATATGCGTTCGAACAATTCCCTTTGTTTACTACAACTATAAATAAACCACTTCAATATAATCAAAACAAAGGACATACAAATTAACAAAGAAAGAAGTACTTGGTATATTTTCCGCGCCATTTCACTAATTTTGACAGCTCAAGGACGCCATCTTAGTTTCATTGACGTAAAGCGCGCGCTAATGATTTAGAGCTGCCTACGATTTTTGAGTCATGTTTTATTTGTAAATTTCATTTAAAACGGTAGTTTAGAAACACGTGATTTGCCCTTTTAATAGTTCCTCGTATTTATTAATTTGAGAAATCTTGATGAATACTAACAAAATTCATTTGACTGCTAATCTTATAAAATGTCTTTAAAGGAACGCAAGCCAACCGTTTTATGTAGGTACCAAAAGTAAGTATTTGTAACAGGAAGCAAATAGTAACAAGTTTTAATAGTCACAGAATCTTAGGGTAGTAGTCTTAATGTAACACTTTGATTTCATTATATTTTCAAATATTAAAGTAACATTACTTTTACGATAGACTATATAACCTGTAATAACATATGGGGTACTTTTTATCACGAGAATGTAGGTACGAGTAAGTACCTCAAACGCAAACGAGGAAGCGATATTAGATGGTTTTTTAAAGTTGTCAAAAAAGGGGTTCCGACCATGACCAATATAATTATTATTTAAATAATAGACTTCTTCGTATTGTTCTATTTTTATTTATTATTTATTTCCCATTTTTATTAAATTAACTGAAATTAAAGCAAAATGCTGGTTAATATTTCTTATTTTAATTTGTCAGCACTCACTTTTAATATTCGTAAGTAGATTTTTTTACCATCTTAACCTCAATTATTTTAAAATTAGTGGCCGCCCGCGACGCCGTTCGCGTGGAAGTCAGTTTCCCGTGGAAATGAGAAGTTTTCCCGCAGTAAAAAGTACCTTATAATGTTATTCTGATGTATAACCTATATATATTACTGTAAAGTTTCATCAAAATCCGTCCAGTAGTTTTTACGTGAAAGAGTAACAAACATCCATACATACTCACAAACTTTCACGTTTATAACATTAGTAGGATTACGCCACTTTTATCGATGACATGGACTTACTACACGATCCTCTAAATTTACGATCGATTAAAAAGTTCTTATGGTTTTTCTTAAATAAACATGCAACAATTATGTGTGGTTTTCCTAGAATTCGTTGTGTAATTCTAAGTAAGTTAGGAACCGTGCGTTTACAATAAACAAATGTATTTTCAAAATAATACGGCAATGTTTTCCAATATACAACTTTGTGTATGTATTTGTAACATTTAAAACAATGATGCTTATAGTAAAGGTTTATACGAAGAAAAATGATGACCCAGAAAAAAAATGATTCTTAAAAATAATATAATAAACGCGTTAAACCCGCTAAAATGAGTTTAATTCCAAATAGTGATTCTAATTTTTCTAAGAGATATGATTTATAACGATCAAAAAATACTTTTTATCTTAGATTTTTGTCTTTTTGTAAGTTTTTGTGAACATTTTATTGAAATGGAAGCAGTATTCCCTTTCTTCATTGACTCAACAGACTCTATATGTTATTCTGCCCTTCTAATAGGAACTGAGACTTCTGTTTAACTATAGTTAAAAACAAGATGGTGGTCCATTACAGAATTTAACTTAGAGCTTTTACCACGACGGCCACCTTTTGAATAATATTTTAAACTTGTATAGAAATCTCTAGTGGAAGCCTATGTCCACTGGATTTCTTGTAACTATTAATGAAGATGAATTGAATTTTGTGAACGTTCCTGACACACTCTCATTACTTCAAATAACATCATATTTATTCAGGGTAGAACAGGAAACAAGTGCTTCTTAACCAGTCAGTTTCACTATAGACACAAAACTGAGCTTGTAAGCTCATTTCTGTTTTACTGCCACTTATCAAATAGTGGGTTAATTAAACATTTTATGCTAATAATTTGTTTAGTGTCCTTTTAAACTACGCAAAGAAAAAAAGATAGATTTGTATGCTTGAGCAGGCTACAAAATCACGTAATAGAAAACCTCTCTTTCTCAAATAGGCTTGAGTTATTTACAATATTTTCTTAAACCATTAACCAATTCTCCCACCAGATCAATCCACGATAAATAACAATAAACATCGTTTAATTTAGCGTTCAAAAATCTCAATAGCCTCAAGTGTCTACGTCTGTTTTCACTCAAGATTTCGGACTACCCACACATTGCAGAGTTTATGTAAAATCGTTTATAGAAAGTCTAGATCGAGTTTATGATCTAGATATCAAGGCTGGTGTAGTGGTATCGATTGGGAATATCTTCTCTTAGCTCTTTCGACACTATGTGAATATGCTTTGGCTAAGCAAAACGCAGAAACGATTTATATAGTATTAATAACTTGCTTATCGCCCTGCAGTTTCACCCGTAACTAAATTGATTTTCCCGTAAGAATTTAAAAAAATATTTTCTCAGTGCTCAATTACATCAGGACTTGTAATTTTGGAAGTAAAGAATATTCCAAAAAAAGGAGGCCTGTGCTTAACTAGTGAGACTATAATATCCATTAGTCTATACTATATTACACCTAATGGCTACTTCAAAACTCGTGGGTTTGAAAATGTTTCACAGAAGTTTCGCAAAGTGAATGAAAACTGCGAAATATCACTAGTTACAAGTTTATTTTTGCGGTATACAACTGTAGATTAGTAATTTATCTCACCAATCTTAATACATTGGCAAAATTTAACATCTTTATGTGCAATCGTTTTAAAGTTATGAGAAGGTCAAAAGTGGCTTCAAATAGTTCGTAATCAGGTCGTCGATAATACAGGGTTATTTGTAATTAGCGCTTCACCTCTTGCAGGCGGCTTCCTTACATCAATCCCAATAACATTTGTTCAACGCCTTTTTGCAAAACTTGATAATTAACATAAAAACAAAATTAAATTTGCGCGCTCTGTTATTTATAACTCTGTATTTTGTAAGAAGTTCCTAAACCGGTCGCCCACCCCTCGTCGCCCGCGCGCCTGCCACGCCAGTTGCGAGCGCGTAGAGTATTGTTGTACCGTTTAGATGCACCTAATAAATTTGTATGGAAAAACTTATTTTTTAAAAAGTATTAATTTTAATTATTCGTTGGTTAAATGTTGTTGGGGTTGATTTAGAAAAGCTGCCAACAAGAGGTGATGCGCTAATTAGAAATTACCCTGTATACACATGGCGCGCTCTGTTAGCCTGTAGGTACTTGTACTCGGCTTGACACGTGTCTAATTGTTAGTTTATTAAAGTTATTTCGTAAATACTTAAGTATGTTTTTACAATGTTATTTCCTAATTTTGGACTCATACCAAAGGATCGAAAGCCACTTAGAATCACAGTGTATAATTAGTCGTTTCTGATTACTAGTGGCCGCCCGCAACTCTGTTTCGCGTGGAAGTCGGTTTCCCGGGGAATGAGAAGTTTTCCCGCGGTAAAAAGTACCCTTTATTTTATTCTGATGTATAACCTATATTACTGTAAAGTTTCATCCAAATCCGTCCAGTAGTTTTTACGTGAAAGAGTAACAAACATCCATCCGTACATACCTACTTACAAATTGTCACGTTTATAATATTAGTAGTATGTAATGGCAGGCAGGGATTGAAACCTATAAAATAGATATAAATCAGGTATTTAACAGGTACAGTACAATCACTGAAAAAAGTGAGGCATACCTATAGCTGTTGATTAAGTAGGTTTACATGAATTACGCAAACTGAGGTATAATAAAAGCACTGAAAAACTGAGGCATATACATAGCTTTGAAAAAGATTTAAAGTTTTTACTATGTGCGTGCATTAAAAATATCGTCTTGAAAATCGCCTTTTATTAACTACTAGCCTTTGTCCGCGGCTTTGCATGCGTTAAATTCGGAGCAAACCCCTATCCCTATAGGTTCAATGTTATTATACATGTAAACCTTCCTTTGAATCACTCTTTCTATTAAAAAAACCGGATCAAAATCCGTTGCGTAGTTTTAAAGTTTTAAGCATACAGAGAGACAGACAGAGAAAGCGACTTAGTTTTGTACAAGCATGTACAAGTGAAAATATAATACTACCAATAAAATTTTAACCAATGAAAATAATAACACTTCCCGTTACAAAATTGCACAGTTTCGAAAACCACAGATTATACCTAACTCAAAATATGGCTATCACTTTCCCATTAGTATGGGAAACAGACACGATAGAAATATTTTTAATTCAGCTTAGAGAGCACCGACCACTCAATATACTGCTGACTTAAAGGTTATAAAACTACGAGGATAAGCCTGCCAAATACTTAATACCAATTTTATCTTTAATAAATAAATAAAAATAAAAAACCCTTTTTTTAAAGTAAATTTACATTTCTTACTTAAAATCTATTAAAAGTTATTACTTCTTATTTATTTATTTCTAATCTACTTCTTTCTAATTTATTTATTCTAATCTACCGGAACCCCAGAGAGGGTAAAGGCCTCCTCCAGTGACCCAATTGTCTTCAGCTATTGTCTCCAGTTTGGGCCAGCTATTACTTTGTCATCTTCCCATCTTGTAATAAGTCTAATCCAATCTTTACCCCTCTTAAATAACCAAAGTTCAAGCCTATTTACTAACTAAACTATCTTTTACCTCTATCTATTACCCAAGATTTTTAGAGTGGTAGAGTCTAGCTGTAGGCTCTATCTGCAGCGATTGCTAGGCTGACTCGACCGGTGGAATACCACCGTCGCACAGAAAACCATAGTGAAGTAGGGACGATGTTCCTACGTTTCGCTCGGTTTATCCGGTGCCCAATTTCTCATAGGCCAGCAACGCAGGGTGCATATGCAATTGTGGGTGTATATGGGCGGCGGTGATCATTAAAAAAAAATCTTCAAAGATGAACAAATTCTTTTCCACTCATAATTTTTTTTAACTGTGTTCATTACCATTTTACCGCCGATCATAATATTCTACAATCAAGTTAAAACCTTGGTAATTGGAAACTGCAAGTTTGGTTTTGTGACGTGTTTCTGTCATTTCCATATCAACAATTATCATAGTTTATTGAGACGCAAAAACATGGATAACGGCTACCATATTACACAACTAACAGGCGTCAAAGGTTAGTAGAATATTGAGTTTTGGTCGCAAAACGTTTTTTACCCATAGTTTAACTGCTTACATAATGTTTCGTGTGGAAAACTATACCAATATCCCCCCCCAGGAAATCGCTGGTGTCCCAGGAGCACAAGCTGCAGCTCGATGTGTCGGCGCTGGCGCAGGCGGGCGACGCGCGCGCGGGGGACGCGGAGCGCGCGCGGGGGGCGCTCGCGGCCGCGCGGCGGGGGATCGAGGAGCGGGACCGGGAGATTGAGAGTGAGTGGTTGAATGATAAGCAATTTTGGGTAGGTTTGGCAAATCAGATGCATGACTCGTGTCCCTACCGCGGTAGTCCTACCATTCCTGTTAGTGGTACCACCCGCCAAAAACCATGACTCGTGTCCCTACCACGCGGTAGGTCTACCAGGCGTGGTCTAAAAGCATGACTCGTAGTCCTACCGTGTTACTTTTTTTTAATACGTATTAACAAATAACTGGTAGGTCAAATAGTAGGGACACGAGACATGCACCGCAAATCATAACCGTCTTGTGACCTTATGTTTTCATCTTGTCTGGGGCCCGATTCCGTAACTTTTTTAACGATGCAACACGGTCGATATCGACCAATACGTGTGACGTTTTTGCAATTTTCGTATTCTGTAACACGCCCACACGCTGCATCGAGCCACACGTTCATTTTCTTATTTTGGTATTCTGTAAGTACAATTTAATGTCATTGTTTCCCAAAGACTAATAAAACCTATAGACGTACAACATTTGTTTCAACAAACATAGAAACAAAAATACCTTCAAGCGGTCGAGTAGCCATTTTGGTTTTTAGATGCCTTATTTTTTGGGTAATTTTATTATTTTTGCAATCACTGGTTTTATAAAATATCCCTTTTATTGTAAAATATGCTTATAATATTGATTACCAGTATGAGCAAGTATGTAGTATTTTTGGTATTTTTTTTCTTTCGGTCTACCGAATCCTTAGTAAAGCTGAAGTTGTAAATTTTAAGGCGGCTAATTTAAATATAAGTAGGTAACCATTATTTTAGCGATGCTAAAAACTGCTAGGGATTTTTCTCATAAATTAAATTATGCATATATTTATAGTTAGGTATGCTATGTGTAGACACATAAGGGTTCTTAAGTTATTGGTCTCAACCTTTTATTTATCTTCTATCTCTTTTTACCATAATGGTAACGTGCGTGTGGTTCAAATCGGTTGGCGTCCTTCTAGGGCTGTGCTTTCCTTTTAACCAGTCATTAGTGATGTAACCTCTTTTAACTAACAAATCTCGTCAATCATTCATCAATATTTTGCAACATACCACCAACAGGCTTAGGAAATAACTATTTTTGTTAATTAAAGTCAGTGTGAGGTGTTCATAATTTTTAGATTATCATTTACCTTAAGACAATGTTATTATAAATAATTTTATTAATAAATTGACAATGTCAATGACTTAGAGGAATAATTAAATCTAAATGACATGAGGTAGACAAAAAGTAGAATGGTTTTTAACATTTTTGACAAGTTGTTTATAAACAAACCAAAATTTTGAACCCAAATCAATATAGTAGTTACATTTTATAAAATTAGGAACATATTTTCTGTTTCTATGAAGTAATTAGTAATGCCTTTATTTAATAAACATCTCCATTTATTCACAGGCAGTGAGTGGTCCTCAAATAGAAAATCAATTTTGGGTAAAATTTATTTTCAAAGTATGAGATGAAATAAATTCAACAGGGTGTGTTTATTAAATGAATTGTAATAACCTATTTATGATGTTTCTGTATGTTTTTACCCAACCAAAGTTGTATTAAAAGTTACACCTTTACTTTGACACCAATAAAATACAATTGCAAAGCTATGATTTATTAAACGAACCACTACCAAGAGTTAGGTAGGTACTTACGTAGTGTATTTTATAACATTTTTATTATTTCATTAATTATCATATAAATAAATCTCCAGAATACCATACAAACAATGTAGTTTTAAAGTTAGCGCAGTACGCGTTACAGAATAGCCTAAAGGAAAACGATACGAGCTGATTTGCAGAAGAATCGAGAATCCAACACGGGACCTGCCTCACAACAATCACGCTGCGCAACAGAGGTCGTCGCAAAAGCTTTTGCAACTTACTGTACCTACATATTAACGAAATTTGTGGAAGAGTAGGTTTTTCAAAAAAAGGAGATATTGTCTTTCCCTAGATGCATAGGTTTTGCCTCCGATATCCTACTAATATTATAAACGTGAAAGTTTGTGAGAATGTATAGATGTATGGATCTATGGATGGATGTTTGTTACTCTTTCACGTAAAAACTACTGGATGGATTTTGATGAAACTTTACAGAAATATAGGTTATACATCTGAATAACATATGGGGTACTTTTTACCGCGGGAAAACTACTCATTCCCACGGGAAACGAGTCGCGGGCAGCCACTAGTAGGTGCCATAAAATCGGTAGCTTTGAAGTGGTAGGCACAAAAAAATATATTTGTACCTATTGTTAAACTTAAAACACTTACAAATAGGTAAGTTATACATATTTAAGGTAAATTTAATCAATTATCTAGCTTTAAGTCGCTAATAACTCCGAAGTATGTATATTGTTTGTTGCACAAGTCGTATTTTTAATATATTTTTGTGTTTTTGAAGTAATTTCTATTTCAATTACGACTTTTTGTAAAACCAAAAACTTAAGTAGTCAAACATACAAAATTATAGACAATAACAATAGAAAATAATAAGTGCTTTGCCGTTTAGAAATAATAGGCGCCAACATCTTTCTATTCAAAAAGTATATGTATTAAACAATTCAACATTAGAAAGTACAAATTATTAAGTAAGTAAGTAATTTATAGTAATAATCAATCAAATAATTATAAAATATTGCTAAATTATCAAAAACGTTCGAGTAACAAGTGGCCGAAGAGTAACTGTTGTAAATCGCACCACACGCACGTCAAAAATGACGTCACATTGTCCCAAAAGTTTAGAGAATACCTATTTTTACCGGACAAGTTGTGACGCCCAGTCGTGTGGGCTTATAGAATACCAAATTTAAGAACATAGATATTGAACAACGCGTAACATGAGTGAATGGGTTGCGTCGCTGTCATGTCATGTAGTGTCACCCATTTCTGTAGGTTTGTTAGCAAACAAAGATAAATATTGCATTTAAAGGCTAAAGTCAGAAAAAAATACTGAAATAAAGTATAACGTGATAAGTGTGACTGGGAGAAGCTCTACTTTGAGCTGCCGAAACTTTATGCCCATAAGAGAAGTCATCGCCTCGCTAAACTAAATTGCGTGTAGTAACGAGGCTTTTACCAAGTTCTTGGTTCGTTTTGGAAAGAAATGATTACAGTTAAAGGTAAATATCAATTTAAAATATTCAATTTTATCTATTTCAATAAGAAAACCTCGATATTCATAATAAACGATGTGCTTAGATTGCAATTGGTTCTAAACAGAAACTTTTCCCATAAAAATATTCAGTAGGTACCTAAGTAACATTGTACCTAATATACTTAATTATGTTTTCATAAATATTTTTTTTAGGTAAGCTACTGGTTCAGTGGCTTCAATGGTAAGAGGAAATGTCCTCAGCAATCTGCTGGTGGAAACAACTAAGGTGTGACGTCGTATTAGCTCGACGCCCGCTTCATGAAGTTGAACGTTCACGCCAAAGCAAAAGCAGGAAAATAACTTGATTAAAAATATATCTTTTATTATACTATTTTTGTATAAATTAATACAATATATATTTTTCAAACCTATAAACCTAATTACCATTTATTTTGCATGGTGTGTAATCATAGGATATTACAATTTTAAGATAAGCTTTGTCATGGTTTTGTATTATTAGATTGTGTCTATAGTCACCAACGCACACAACGATCAAAAGACTGCTTGCCACAGGATATTCGTAACACCACGGTCTTGCTACGCTATTTTCCCGTTAGCTTGAAAGATATATAGGTAATACCTAGTCCTTAAGGCAAATCATGATGGGAACCTAACCATTCCTTAATTTTTTATTTTATTGAATAACTCTTTGAGACCAACAAAATAAACGTGTCTAAAGCACGGAAGAAATCAAAATATAATACCACAAGCGTTCACCCATCCTAGGACTGTCCGCGGCCGACGTCGCTTAACTTCAACAATAGACTCGATCCTTAGGATTGCAACGAGTTATCGAATTATTACATTTCAAAGTCAGGCTCAAGGTTTAAAGGCAGAGCAGACGAAACATTATTTTAAATAATATTAAATCAAAGCGCTTAAAAAAGTATATCCATTTATAGTTATTCAAAAAAATTTAATACAGATTTAAAATAAAATTGTACAAAAATATATATTTTTTTTCATTTCTAACCATTGTATCTGGAGATTAATATTGATGAATTATTGACGAGATATTGATATTGAGAAATAATGAATGGTTGAATGAACTATCAATCTAAGCGAAGCGCCTTATGGAGTTGCTTGCAAGCCACACGTACGACACGCGTGGCTTACAGAATACCTACAGATTGTCCTCACAGGACCCACCGGCATGCCACACGCACGTTACCACACGAAACGTTAAAAATTACAGAATCAGGCCCCTGGGTGTAGTTGTATGCCTTGATTTTGTATATTTGGTGATGGACGAAAGAGTGCCGAGTATTTTCCGCAAGCTTTTTTCTCTCGGCGTACTGATGATAAGCTGATGATCGATATTTTGACTTTCATCGAATGTAATTAAGTTACTTAATTATGAAATGATATTTATTTATTTTATAAGACGTAAAAACCACTCGCCGATTACAGTTTCTAGGGTTTTTAAAGGTAGCCATAAACCTTACTTAAAGTAAGGCATAAAACTGTTGTGTGTTAATGTTGTACTTTTAGGAGCGAGAACATGAAATTTCTTTGAAATTAGTTTGTCATAGTATAAATCCAAGTCGCTAATTCTGTCTGTTTGTATGTTTGGCCGCTAACTCCTCCTAAACCAGTTGAGGGATTTTAATGCGGTTTTCACCGTCCTTTAGGTAATTTTTTCATTTAAATTTGTAAATAAAGAACATTCAGAAAAAGTTTTTTTTAGTTAAAAATTAAAATTCAATGTTTTGGGAACAAGTCGCCCAAAATTAAAACATTGCGAAGCGTGGGCGGGTCGCTAGTTAGTTTATAATTTTAAATACCAACGTTAAAAATCAAAGTGTAGATTATATTCTACCACTGTCATTTTATTTTACTAGTTCAAGACAAAGTTAACGACGCTGCATCTTATAAAAACCCATTCTTACTAATGCAAAAATAACAAACATTTCGGTTACCTTTAAATTCGCAACACCAAGAACTTCGTGAATCTAAAAACCACAACAACTTGACACATTTATCACACGAAACTGTATCTTATTGCTCTCGAAATAAGATACTGGTGACAACAAAACAGTAAACCTGTCTGTACATTGTATTTTTAAATCGCGTTTTCACGTTGGAATCTCGTCGAAGTGAAGTGGTTAAAAATAACTGGTTACAAGGTTAAAAAGGGTTTATTTACACCCTAGTTGTTGTTTGTTTTCCGATAATATACCTACCTATCCTACTAATATTATAAATGTGAAAGTTTGTGAGGATGTATGGATGGATGGATGGATGGATGTATGGATGTTTGTTACTCTTTCACGTAAAAATCCTACTAATATTATAAATGTGAAAGTTTGTGAGGATGTATGGATGGATGGATGGATGGATGTATGGATGTTTGTTACTCTTTCACGTAAAAACTACTGGACGGATTTTGATGAAACTTTACAGTAATATAGCTTATACATCAGATTAACATATAGGGTACTTTTTACCGCGGGAAAACTTTTCATTCCCACGGGAAACCGACTTCTACGCGAACGGAGTCGCGGGCGGCCACTAGTATAAAATATGATATTATAGGTTAAATTTTAATTAAAGCTAAAGTTTGTTGGTATAATAAGGATTTTTCCGTAAGTAAGTACCTAAAGGTTTTGACGTAGCATTGATACGTTCATACATGGTCAAAATAAAAAAAACACATTTTGATCAAAACTCGTGATCGCTACATTTAGTTACTTTTACGTTCGCTAGAGGCGCTGTATAACTTTCATACATTTTTGTAAAAAGAAATACCTACATACAAAAGTGCAACTGAAAGCATTTTCATGTAAAGCCGAGCAGATGAAAGAATCCCTAAAATCAGCAACACTAATCCAAATTTATATTTCGAACTTAAAAAACATGTTTCGAACTAAAAATGATTTATAGCCCGCGCCAATGGCTAATAAAACATTGATATAAATTTATTTACGAGCTGCATTTTCTGATTTTTGTGGTAGAGTTATATAGAAGTTATTCTCGTCATAAAGATTTATACTTCTGATTGTAAACATGTTTCAGATCCGGCAAAATATGATGTGGGATGAATGAGTGAGTGAGTGAATGACGCAGATTGAATGAAACTGTTTACACTGATTAAAACAGTTTCCTAATTCTTAAGGATCTTTGAAACTACGCTTAATTTCTTTGATGACTAATTTAGGTACTTAAGAGCAAAGTTTAAATATTTGGTTGAATCTGCATGCAATTTAAAATGCTTTCAAGCCATCTAGCTCTGTTTTATTGTCTTTACATCGTCGGTATCAGTGAGCATAAAAAAATACCTAATTTATTAAAGACCAGTGGCCGCCCGCGACTCCGTTCGCGTGGAAGTCGGTTTCCCGTGGGAGTGAGAAGTTTTCCCGCGGTAAAAAGTACCCTATGTGTTATTCTGATGTATAATCTATATTACTGTAAAGTTTCATCCAAATCCATCCAGTAGTTTTTACGTAAAAGAGTAACAAACATCCATACATCCTTACATCCATCCATACATACTCACAAACTTTCACGTTTATAATTTTAGTAGGATTCACTATGCAAGATTTATCCAAGTTTTCAGTCTTACATAGTTTTTTCCTATATACCTACTTCCACCTCTCGAAAACCTAATTTTACCTCAATAATGCGTTTGGTTACTTCGTCCTTCGCTCTTCAAAACAATCCTGGAATGTAGCCAATTGTGAAATTAATACGTATCTCCGTAGCTTACCGTTCACCTCGGTGCAAACGAACCTGTAAAATGGCAACTAATGCTGAGAGTACCTACTTAATGTCATGTCATTTACAATTGTCTTGTTTTACAGTAAAACCCTTTAAGATGATAGTCGGTGATAAGTTAGTAAAATGGACTGTTGAATGAAAGTACCTACAGTTACATGAAGTAAGAATAAACTTAAAATTGTAAGGTATAATTTAAAAACAAGAAAAATAAATGGAAAAGGCAAAATGTGCGTCTTTTAATATTAAAAAGTTATTTTTTTTGTAAAATAGTATTTTGCTAATTAAGGAAACTTATTAATCTCTTACTTTAAAGACTCTCAAAAAGTTCCTATTGGTGATTAAAATTACGACAACTTTCTCCACTTGGGTATTGCATTCTTGTTGACGAAAAAATAGGTAGGCTACTCTGATTTCAATCTTTACAGCCTTAAATGACAACGAATCGTGTAGTTAATAGGTAGAAAACAGTCCATACGATAATTACAATAGTTATTAAGGCGAACACCCATTTTTTATCCACTAATATTGTGGTGTTTACAGTTTTGACACCTAGCTATGATTAATTCGAAATTGAGAAGCGTATCTGACTTTTGAAAATGCAACGGAAACTCTGCCGAAGTGTCTCAGATGTCTACACTGCATTGTCAATGTCTAATTTAAACCAAACCATCAAATCAAATACTGCTCGTATTCCTTGGAACAGTTCTCTTACTACGTCTTTTAAAGTCACTCAAATACTGCAAAAAAATAAAATAGGCACGTAATGATTTCAAAATAAGCCAGTAGGCCATAAAACTATTATCTGCCGGCACTACAAGCTTCCTTGATAAAATCGCTAAACGATTGAATCTCTTTTGGCAAATGTTCGTATTTTGTAAACTTTAAATATAGAATACGATGTACGTAGATGTGTAGTCGTAGAATGTCTATTTTAAGAGGTAATTGTCGCAGTTTAAATATAGAATGTCGTAGACTTAATCGGTTTCGGGAAGGCGGAAGTCATTTGGGCGATTTTGAGGTTATGTTTCATGAAAAGTGATTTGAATTTATTTATTTTTGAGTATTAGGATAGAAAAAAAACACTTTTAAATTATAATTATAAATAAGATTTTTTTGCAGTGTCATAAAATGAAAGTACCTATACAAACTAATTTTCTTAAATAGGTACCTATACATTTTAAGTAGGTGTTAGCGTATATACCTGAAATCAAAAAGACAATAATAGCGAGCAAAAATACCGAATATTGAAAGAAAAACCTCCTTTTAAGTAGCACCTTAAATCTAAATCCACTAAAACATATTTTGTCTCTATCAGTTACGGAAGATGTCACACAAGATTGACAGAGACGAATGACATTTTAACTAATGTAGATAATAATGTTGGTTTAAATACATTTCCAAAAAAGACAGTTAAGTCATTTGGACCACAATAAGGAAAGGTATCAACTACCAACTTCTGTGTCATTTTAACTACATTAACTACCAACCGCTGTATTTTAACACGCTTCTATTAGCTTCGGCCGTATGTTAGTATGAAAGTTACATACTAACATACGGTTACATGATGTAACGGAAACTTTGAACGTAATTTTGACATACTTTGGAACTTCAGATTATTAAGGACCGATGGCAATGCAATATTGATGCATGACTCGTGTCCCTACCGCGGTTGTCCTACCATTCCTGTTAGTCCTACTACCCGTCAAAACCTATGACTCGTGTCCCTACCGCGCGGTAGGTCTACCAGGCATGGTCTGAAAGTATGACTCGTAGCCCTACCGTGTTACTTTTTTTTAAAATACGAATTAACAAAGTTTAGTAAGAATTTTATTGATGGTATGGAAACTCCGTCGTGGTATGCTCAATGATTCGTCTACCAGTGTACGCTAAAGTGTGCGACATCTATGGTGCAGCGGTATATATACCGGACTGCTAAGAGGATGGTTCCGGGTTCGATCCCCAATCCAATTTCGTCAAAATGGTTTTTCGAAATTGGCTTGTGTCTGGGTGTAGCTAGGTTCTACCCTAGTCCATTGTGTGGTACCTATAGTACAAGCTTTGCTTAGTTTAGGGCACACAGTTGGTGTGTCGGTCTAGAGTTTTTTTTTAATAAAATCTATTAAAAAAGTACGTGTTTTTTTTGTTTTTTAAAACTAATACATCTTTTACTTACATTTAGTAATTGACTCCAGGTCTAAAGTCCGAGTTGGCGGCCGCCTACAAGGAGTCGGAGCTGGTGCGCCAGCGCAGCCGGTATCTGGAGGACGAGGTGGCCGCGGCCAGGAACTATTCCGCGGATCTCGCTGACCAGCTGCAGAGGAGGAACGGTCAGTTTACTTATTAACTATAGTGAAAAGTACTAACGCGTATTTTCAGCAGGGAAAATGTAGGATTTTAATGGTGAAAGATTTTACAAATCAAACAAGCAAAGAATGAATCCTTTCTTCTTCATAATAATATAAATTTACTGGGTAGGACTTCATCTGCAATGAAAGGGAATTTCCCGTGGGAATGAGACTTATTTAATCGATAAAAAGCAAGATTTAATTCGGAATAGAGGGCGGCGAATATTTATGAAGGTAAAATCGAAAATCTAAAGTTGGCGCATGCGAAGCTACGGGCAGTTTACTAGTATGCTAATAAGATACAGTAAAAAGCACTGAAAGTGCAGTGAGTGCCCACAAACTAGGAAATACACTTCTTGCACGCGGGCTGTAAAGAGGACCGCAAATAAAACCCATTTCTCGACACTTTTGCACGTCAATGCGTCTATTTATGAAATATCGATGCTATGTTTCGTAGTTCCGTACCCATTTGCATGTGTTTAAGTAGGTTTTTGTTCTTTTTAATGATTTTCAAAAATAACTTTTTTCTAAATAGATAAATTTGTAATAGACTACGCCGTAGGCCGTAGCATTTGTTTGTAGCTTCACCGTAGCATCGTAGAGGTCTGCTACGTAATCTAAAACTGAAAATCTTTGCCACATTTCTTATCTTACCCTGCACTTTAAAAGATGAACAACCAAAAACACCTATCTCCCTCTCTCCCCTTTTAACCTGCATACACCCGTCTCTTTCAGACGAGTCTTTAAGACAGCTGCAATCAGAACTAGAAGATGCTCACAACAGAACAGCGGAGGTGGAGTCCCGCGTGCTGGCGCTCGAGAGAGAGAGGGACAGACTGCTGCGGGAGAAAGAGACGCAGGAACAGCGGGCGCAGGAGGTTAGGAAAGGAAATATAGGCTTTACGTAGTAGAAAATAGAGGTCTTATCACTACATAGTATAAAACAAAGTCGCTTTTTCTGTCCCTATGTCCCTATGTCCCTTTGTATGCTTAAATCTTTAAAACTACTCAGCGGATTTTGAAGCGGTTTTTTTTAATAGATAGAGTGATTCAAGAGGAAGGTTTATATGTATAATAACATAGTACAGGGAAAGCAGTTTTACTCCAAATTTAAGGCGTGCGAAGCCGCGCGGGTAAAAGCTAGTTGTCTATAAAAAGGGATTACGATACGGTATTTAATGTCATTTAGATCTTTTTTTAAATAAGGATTTCTATAAGTGATCGATCACGTCTTTAAACATTACACCTATACATAGAAGTGGAATTGATTGACGTTATTTACCTCTGACCTCAATCATAAGTATGTCCTGTTATTCAGTTGCGATTTTTTTTATTAAAGCTTAATTAACTAGGTGTTTCAATTTTGTACCAGCGTTCACAAAGTGCCAGTTCAAATGTTATAAAGTCTTTTATTTGTAATAAAAAACACGAAATCTAAATCGCTATCATCACTTTTTAAGTATTTTTTCGAAAAAAGTCTTTTATGTTCTACAAAATTGTTTTTCATAAACAAGTCACCCAAAACCCAAACTTACACTATTGTGCTGCATGGGCGGACTACAAGTTTTTATCAATTTCAATACTGTCAAAAGCTATTTACTATTGACTATTCATTTTTGTATTTTACTAGTGACACGCCCACACTTCGCAATGGTATAATTTTGGGCGACTTGTTCCCGAAACATTTAACTTTAGTTAACTTAAAAAATCTTTTTCTGAATTTTTTTTATTTACAAATTAAAATGACAAAATTACGGACGGTGGTTAAAGGACGGTGAAAACCGCATTTAAATCCGTTACGTACCGAAGGAGGAGTTAGCGGCAAAACATAACAGAATTAGCGACGTAAATATGTAATGATGATAAAGTGTAGTTTATTTTTCCCAGGCGCTAGAAGCAGCCGAAGCGACGTCGACAAAATGGCGTCTCGCGCACGAGTCGGCACGCTCGCAGGCCGCCACCCGCGCCGAGCGGATCATGAGCGACTGCGAGTGGAAGATGCGCGAGCTGGAGAAGCGGGCGCGGGACGCGGAGAAGGGGCAGAGAGAGGTGAGAAATGGAGAGTGAAGAGAGAGGTGAGAGGATCATGAGCGACTGCGAGTGGAAGATGCGGGAACTGGAGAAGCGGGCGCGGGATGCGGAGAAGGGGCAGAGAGAGGTGAGGGGGGGGGGTAGATAGAGAGAAGTAAGAGGATCTTAGGCATGACTCTATAGAGTGGTAGAGTCTAGCTGTAGGCTCTGTCTGCAGCGATTAGTGGGCTGACTCGACCGGTGAAATACTACCATCGCATAGAAAACCATAGTGAAGTAGGGACGATGTTTCGTTCAGTGAGTGCGGTATCCGGTGCCCAATTTTCTCAAAGGCCAGCAACGCACCCCCAAAACCCACAGTGTTGCGGGGAGTCATGGGCGGCGGTGATCACTTACCATCAGGTGCCCCGCATGCTCGGTTGCTATCTATATTATAAAAAAAAATAAAGAATTGCGACTGCGAGTGGAAGATGCGGGAACTAGAGAAGAGTCGGAAAGAGGTAAGGGGAAAAGAAAGAGAAAGGTGAGAAATGGAAAAGGCCAGAAGAGAGGTTAGGGAGAGGTAAAAGGTAAAAACGTCAAGAATAATCGGCGGTAGGTTAGAGTTGAGGAAGAGGGTCAGCGACGAAGAACAGAGAAAATGGTAAGTGCAGTGCTAGCGAGTTTAGGTCCATTCCTATTTTTCTTAATTTAATAGTAACTTGGATGTCTTGTTTTCATGTCAAAGATACATCTGGGATGGTAGGCTGACCTGAATCTCATCTCTTCTCCATTTATGAACAACACACCTATCTAACTTGTTGTTCTCTTCCGCCAGCTATCCGTCAAAGTCGAGGAGCTCACGTCCTCCCCCCCGCCCGCGGCCGCGCTCGCCGAGCTGTCCCAGCTGCGTGGAGTTGTCGCGGAACAACGCCGGTCTATAGAGCTGATGGCGGCGCAGGCGGCGCGCGGGGGGGAGGCCGAGGACGCGCTGCGGGCCGAGGTGGAGAGACTGAAGGAGTTGCTGGGGAAGCGGTGAGTGGGGAAGGTTGGGAGAGGGGAAGGGATTGCAAGAAGAGAGTATTGAAAACGAGGAAAGCATAAGTTGAAGTTGAGTGGTAAATAGGATATGTGGGGTAAAATGATTAAGTTAGGTCAACAGAGGTGAAAACAGTGAAATGTGTGAATGGATTGAAGGGAGGAATGGAAGAGGGGTGGCAGTGAAATAGGTGAGTGTGGGTGATTGGGTAAAAGGGATGAGTGGGGTAGGAAATGAGTGGATGAATGGATTGAGTGGAGATAAGAGCTGAAATGGGTAAATGGGAGTGAATTAGTTGAATGAAGGTGTCTGTAGAGTTGTTTAGGAGTTATAGGAGGAAGTGAGAGAAACGGTGTAAAGGGTGGGTGAAACTGAGACTGTGTAAGGAGTGAATATTTAGATTTAGACATAAATTGTTGGTAAGTTTGGTATATAGGTTAGACGTAAGAAATGGAGGTATGTGATAGGAGTAATAGATATGGTTGGGGTCACTTTTGTAGGGATATTTGTTATTGAGTTAGTTGAGTTTGGGTTGAGTGGGGTGATTCGCGAACGAGTGGTAGATGAGATAAGTCAGAGATGAATTTAGTGGTTAAATGAGATATGAAAGTTGCGGTTGGTAATAGCAGAGAGCAAAAATATGTTCAACATTACTTATTAAACATTTTTGTTTCTACAGAGAAGCGGCACTCGTAGAAGCAAAAGAGAAGCATAAAGAGGTTGGTTCAAGTTTATTCATATCTTAGTAACAAGTTATGAGCTCTCAAGTTCTTGTTATATAACGGGTGTGAAAAAACCATTTTTAAAAGCCTGAAACCACGTATTCTTGAGCCTAAATAGTAACTAATTTCACTCACAGTATACCCAGAAAACTCAATTTGAAAAAGTTATTATTGATTGAAAAGTGATATTCCCCGCTTGAGGTCATCGCTCACACATCAACTAATGGTTCAGGAACGATTGTTTACATTGCAAATAAAACAAAAACACTATTCAATTTGAAATATTGCGGAAATTAGATAGTTAATTTGGCACAATAAGGAAAAAAATCGGAAGCAGTCTTTTTACACATCAATGCGCGATTTTTTAATTTTAAAAAGGGATTTTCTCATATTCTTCTAGAATCCTACACTCAAATACAACCTCAGTAAAATTAAGTTCTATCACAGCAAAAGGTTAACCTGCAAGGTTGCATAATTTAAAAAAAGTATGCTTGATGATACCCTCATGTATTTGGGAAGTCACTCATCACCCGACCTTCGTCTACTTCCTTATAATTCCTTTTGGTCTCCAGCTTCACTTTCACCATATTGTGGTAAATTATCGTTGTACAACATCTGCGTCGCTGGAGACTCAGTCAGTCAGTCAATCAGTGTCTGCAGCTATTGTTCAAGTTCCCTCCCCCCCAGGAGACAGCCGCGCTCTCCGCCTCCCACTCCGCCTCGCTGTCCGCGCTGTCCTCGCAGCACTCTCTGCACGCGGCCGCGGTGCGCGCGTCGCTGGAGCGGCAGTGCGCGGACCGCACGCGCGCGGCGCTCGCGCAGCTGCGGGCGGAGGCGGACCAGGAGCGCCGGAACATGGAGCGGAAGCTGCGGGAGAGCGGGAACAGGGTGAGTACGACAATACACGTTGATGATGACCTGAAATAGCTGTGGGGCTGTTACGTTATCAGGTCGGGGTCACCAATGTAACTATTGTGTATTTATTATATTATATTTATGTGTGTATTTGAGTCCTACGTGACAGGTGACTTGAATGAAAGATTCCAATAGTTACTAATATTTATTGAATACGTCAAACGCTAACGGTGTACATGGGTGGACTGCCGAGTGCGGCGTCCAATAGTCGTGTCAATAACATTTTGCCAATGCATACATAAATGTACCCCTACAATATTTTAGTATTTAAACTGTACTTATTAATGAAGGGAAAAGAACAATGAAAAGGAACCACGATCACCGTCTTTCTTTCGGAATGGCGACTTTCATTTATAATATACTGGTGGCCGCCTTCGACTCCGTTCGCGTGGAAGTCGGTTTCCCGTGGGAATGAGATGTTTTACCGCGGTAAAAAGTACTTTATGTGTTATTCTGATATATAACCTATATTATTGCAAAGTTTCATCCAAATCCATCCAGTAGTTTTTACGTGAAAGAGTAACAAACATCCATCCATACATTCATACATCCATCCATACTCACAAACTTTCATTTATAATATTAGTAGGATTGGATTATTCAAATAAATTACTCAACGGATTTTGATTTAGTTTCCGGCAGATTATTAAAATTTTGTAGATGCAGATTTGTTTGCTACATAAACATTATGTTAACATTTCTTATTTAAGTTAGTTCAATGTGCAGAGAAAAAGTATTTTAACACTCTGTATATTAAAATAAATTTTGTGATTTAGCAAACCAATGACGGAGAACGATGCATGACTACCTGACTAATGACATGACATGATACCATTCCTGTTATTCTTACTACCCGTCAAAAACCATGACTCGTGCCCCTACCGCGCGGTAGGTCTACCAGGCATGGTCCAAAAGTATGTCTCGTAGCCCAACCGTGTTACTTTTTTTAATACGAATTAACAAAGTTTAATAAGAATTAAATTGAACATGTAAAATTTTCATCCGTTCAAAACTAGTGGGAGTCAAAAAACTCTTTTTTTATAGAAGTTAATATTTTAACAATAAAATAATTTAGGTATAAAGAATTTGAATTATTAATTTTGAAGTTATAGTTCCTTTTTCCAGTATCTATAACTTCAAAAATAACGTTAAGTTACATGTACCAAAATCAATATTGTGTCCTTTATAAAATCCCTACTAATATTATAAATGCGAAAGTAACTCTGTCTGTCTGTCTGTCTGTCTGTCTGTCTGTCTGTCTGTCTGTTACGCTTTCACGCCTAAACCACTGAACCGATTTTGATGAAATTTGGTATGAAGAAAGAACTGAACTTGGGAAAGGACATAGGGTACTTTTTACCGCGGGAAAACTTCTCATTCCCACGGGAAACCGACTTTCACGTGAACGGAGTCGCGGGCGGCCACTTGTTATTAATATTTAAATCCAAATTCCAGTTGGAAAGCCTGAAAGAGGTGCTAGCAGCCAAGGAGTCACAATTCGAACACGCCATCAGCGAAGCCAACAGCAAGGCAGACTGGGACATCATGCAACTCAGACATATGTTGGACAAGGCGGACATTACATACGCGAACAAGATCGACAATATGACGGAGAGGTTCGAGAAAGAGACAGGTGAGGGCGAGATTTCAATGTTGAAGTTTGTAAGAAAACGTTGATAGATGGCGCTAACTACGAGTTAATGTCGAAGCTTGTTTTGAAATCACGTCGATAGATGGCGCTGAATTGAATGAAGTTGATATGACTAATCTATTCTGGAAGTATAGCATTTAGTTCTGTGCAGAGGTGCTACCTATACGTAAATAACGAATTCCAAAGGATAATTTGAATTTGAATTCCAAATTTTATAAATAAAATTGCAACGCTATTAGGTTGCCTGCCACGAATGTTTTCTTATCAAATAGGAGTAGTAAATTATCTTAGCTTTGTGCTTTGTGCATTTCCTACATTATTTAGGCAGAATGACATATTTTTCTTCAAAGATTAGTTAATTAAAAAAACGAAATTTTATAGGAACATTCCTTAACTTACTTTTAAATAAACATCTTATATCCTCAGAACGCCTAAACGAGGAATGGTCAGCCAAACTGGAGGCTCTCGAACAAGAAAAGAATTTAGAAGCTGAAGAAGCTAGGAAACTTCTAGAAACCACGAGAAACAAACTCATCGCCGAGAAGAACGAACAACTGCACAAATTGAAGGAAAAACATAAACTTGAGATGGGTAAGTATGGATGGCTTCTAAACTAAGATTAAAAGATGAGGTTAGTTTTTTTATAAATTATGCAAATGTAAGATCGATTTTAAAATGCGAGCAACGCCATTTAGATTAATTTGGAATCGTAGAGTTAACGCCGAAAAGACGTAGGAAAACGGAAAAATTGACATTGAACTTTTACTCTCACTGTGAATTATCTAAAACTATATTTTTCAAGTATTTAACTTTCTTTTAATATTGTTCATAGGTAAAATAATAAAAATAATAAATAAACACAATTTTAATTTCCATAGACATGTTTTTGATTTAAACGGAATGGACCCCAAATGTTACCGAACTTACAAGGAACATTACACAAAACTTCTTTTTTTCCAAATTTTATTATTAATTATTTACTTTTCATTTAATTAACCGCAGACGAGCAATGGGAGCAGTTCATGATAGACAAGGAGAACTGTCTCGAGAGAATGAAAATGGAATGTCGACAAGAGGGAGAGGAAGATAGAGTGAAGAGAGAGAAGGAGCTATTGGAGGAAATCGCTGGTACGTTTGTTATAGGGTTACCGAGTAAAAAAGTTGGAAAAATAGAGCGTTAATTTTAAAAAGTAATTTGGGTGAAATGATTGTTTCTGGGTGGAATAATTGATAATAAATAGAATCATCATCTAAATAATACGGTTAGATTTCAAAGACTTTTTTTTTACTTTGGTTGTATAGGTGACGTTCTGTGCCTATTCCTCTAAGTGGAAATATCCGTGGAAGAAAAAAATGTTCATGCTAATTGTTGTATTTTTTTTATTATTGCTTTTTTTCTTTTAGAGCTAAAGGCACAAATAAACTCAAAGTCTTTGGACTTCGACAACCTCGCAGTGAAGACTGCCGCTTGCGGACGCACTTTGGCTGTCACCGAACAAGAATTAAGGTATTTATTGTGGAATTAACGTGTAGGAATAATTAACAAGCGAATGCAAACGATATAGGGTTTAAAAAAACTTTTTGCCCCATATTTGTTTTGTTTTTTACTGTGAATTTTATCGATTGATTGAATAACTTGCATGCATTATGTTAAAGATTCTGTTCATGAAAATAAAATTGAATAATATATAAAGATTATTACTGTTTTATAACAGACGTTAAATAAGTCACTCGCTTGAATTTTTTTTAATGATTTATTTTCATGAACTGATATTTCCGTTACATTAATAAATAATCTTCCAAATGAGATTGGTAGCAAAATATTGTCCTTAATTTTATTATTTCTAGAATTTACTTATTATTACTAAGTTCCTGAAACTAATTTCTTTATTTATTTTGTTATTGTCTTTTGGACTTTATTTGGCTACCATGATTGCATGACGAAATTCATCATATTTCCATAACAATCTTATTCCTTTTCTAATAACACATAAACTTTATACAGCATTTCATCATCAAACATAAACATACAATCATTGTAAAAAACATATATCATCGAACATCGTCATAATGATCATAAGCCAGTTAAGTCCGAAAGACAATATTTTTTTTAAATAAAATCATAAAAAATAATAAAAATGCGTCAATTAAAAATACCACGTCGAAAAATTAAAACGGTTATTAAGGTAATAAATAAGGGCAATATTTTGCTATAAAAAAATCGCTTGATTTGCTACAAGACGAGAGCATATCGTTTAAAGAGCTAGCAACATAAAACGGCGCATATTTCACTGAACAATACGATTTATTCAACTTGGAAAGTGCTATCGATATTGGATCTGTATTCACGATGATTTTTAAGTGGCTTTCGACCCATCAGCTCAAAGACTACCTTGGCTCAAATAAGTCTTTTCTTGTCGGTTTAACGATTTTTTGTTAGGAGTAACTTAGCATATCATTGTTGTTAAAAACATTTACCTACAATGAAATTAATTATTTAGATTTGGAACTCATCACCATGTCGCCATATCGTATGGTTGCTGCTGAGTCCTCAAGTTATCTTATCCAGCAGTCAAAACCAATCAATAGCAGCAGTTGTGAGCTTAAGGAGCTCTTTTATGATAACTCTTCCAGAAAATCTAGTAGGGGATAGTTTTCGACAGTGTGCATAATATAATAGAGCCTCACGTTGTTTTGTAGGAGTCCATTGCTTTCCTTCTGTGAAGAAGGTAGTTTCATCATCGATCTTCGAGTTGCGTACTATTTATCCCTCGGGTTTGGAGGTTCCTTTTTTCATTAGTTCCTTCGCGACATCTTCGAAGTTCCGTCGTCGGTTTTTGAGCCGCAAAAAAAGTAGTTATCCTCAAATATTAATGTTCAGTACCTACATGTTTGCGGAATCACAGTTCGTGAAATGAAATGCTGCAACCATTATTTTAGATGAACTCCGACAAAACTTTACTGAATTGAATTTCCAGTAAACACAACCATCGACGGGTGTTTGTAACGTGTGGTGAATATGCCTTCGCAGCACATTTGGGGATGTGCCCTTTCACTATACCTACTACTTACGTTGCTTTTAGGTCGAAAGCTACTACAGAATCACCAAACCGTCGTTGTTGCTATCTCTATCAGTGTAGTGAGTCCGCAGTTTTCACAGCTGCATTTAGTACGAACCCCTGTAGGTTTACCAGCAATGTAGCGGTACCACCACAGCTGCATATAGTAAACGTTCAAGGGTGGTAGAGTCTAGCTGTAGGCTCTGTCTGCAGCGATTACTGGGCTGACTCGACCGGTGAAATACCACCGTCGCACAGAAAACCCACGTGAAGTAGGGACGATGTTCCTGCGTTTCGTTCGGTGAGTGCGATATCCGGTGCCCAATTATCTCAAAGGCTCAGCAACACACCCCCAACACCCACAGTGTTGCGGGTAGTCATGGGCGGCGGTGATCACTTACCATTTGGTGACCCGCATGCTCGTTTGCTACCAATATCATAAAAAAATGTAGTAGTACGCCACCGCTGCATATACCCATAGTACCCCTGTAGGCCTAGAATCAATTTGGCGGTCTCCACAGCTGCATATAGTACCCCTGTAGGTTTACCATCAATGTAGCGGTACTCCACAGCTACATTCAATATCAACAGCTGTACCCCCATAGCTGCCTTCAGTATCAATATAGCGGTCTCCATAGCTGCATAAAGTAGGCTTAGAATCACCCGGTGTCCACAGCTGCAGCTGGGCGGGCGCGCTGCTGGCGGCGGCGGGCGCGGCGGCGTGCGCGGGCTCGCTGCGGGTCGCGCTCGCCGCGTTGTTGCTCTCGGCCGCGGTGGTGGTATACCTGGAGATGGTGGCTGATAAGGGCAGGAGACGGGCGCGGAATTGAATGTGTTAATAGAAACCACGTAACATGGATGTGACGTGTAGATACGATGTAGAGGAATGATGCGATGTTTGTAGGGGGTAGACGTGGGAAAGTGTCACTGAATTGAATATGTAACGTAGAAACCACGTGACGGAATATGTTGTTTGTAGGGTAGACGTAGGAAAGTGTCACTGAATTGAATATGATAATAGAAACCACGTGACGGAATAATACGTTGGTTGTAGGGTGTAGGCGTAGGAAGTGTCGCTGAATTTAATATGTTAATAGCAAGCACGTAACGGAATGATACGTTGTTTGTAGGGTAGACGTAGGAAAGTGTCGCTGTCAAGTAGAATGGCAGTGGTAAACGTTGGAAATTATAGTATCAGCTCGTTGTATGTTCGTAGGGCAATACGTTTTATAGTTTAACAGATTGGATCAAATACTGTAACTTTTTGTCTTTATTGATTCACTCAGAATTTATTGAATATGAATTGAATATGTTAACGTAGAAACCACGTAACGGAATAATACGTTGTTTGTAGGGTGTAGACGTAGGAAAGTGTCACTGTCAAGTAGAATGGTAGAGGTAAACGTTGGAAATTATAGTAGCAGCTCGTTGTATGTTTGTAGGGCAATACGTTTTATAGTTTAACAGATTGGATCAAGAAATTTTATTTTTTGTCTTTATTGATTCACTCTGAATTTATTGAAATAAATTAAAAAATATAACGGGCATTTATTGCACATTTATTAAAACTGAATTGTGTAGGTATGTCACTTGTCGTCACAAATATATATCAAAATCAACCACAATTTTTTGCTATTAGGAAAACTTCATTTATTTTTTTAATTATGAACTTACTGGCGTTTTCTCTTCATAGATTTAGACTGATTCATGTCATTTTCAGTTACTATTATCTCCACTTGTAAAAATCTAGTCATTTTCGTATTTGTTATTCAAAGTGTTTAACAACTAGATTTTTTATCTCAGATTTATGTTTTTAAATTTGCATTTTTATAAACTGTTTATTATTGTATCATATTTATTTTGTATCTTTTTTATTTATTTTTTATTGTAAACTATACGATTTTGCTTGTTTTATAATCATAACTCGGTAACATTACCGCTTTGCTTTTATCGAAAAGTGCCTTTAATTTTCAAAACATTTATTTTTAAATATTCATTGTATGTTTGATTGGTGTAATAATTCGCTCAAAATTGTTGTGATTTTAACTATTGTATCTGCTTTAGTCGGTAAGTAAATTTTTATACTTTTATATTCTCGCACAATATAGCATTTGATTTTTATAATAAATATTTCGGAAAGTTACATTTGCCTTACATTTATTTAAAAAAAAAAACAAACAAAAAACTTTTTAATACAAAAAAATACAATAGACTTCCTTTACTAGAACATTTGAACACAAAATCAAATTAATAGACCCAACACCCCAAACTAAACGCAATGTTTCCCCCCTCCCACTAATCAGAGAGGCTTTGGCGAGAGAGAAAGAGCTACGGGAGAGGAGGTCAGAAGATGCCACAAAAATAAAACAGGCAGAAAGATCGGCTAAGGACCAAGTCGAGCACTTGCAACGAAAGTGTGCGTGTCTCAGGAAACTGTAAGTAAAAAGTGTAGAGGGCGCCACAGGTAAGTACACTGTGTAATGTGCATAAGCACTATGTAGGAAACTTATTGCTGGAATACTGGCAGCTATTATTTTATAGTACTCAAATAGATTCTAAAGAAGAAACAATGAGATATTGACAGCTTCCTTCCAGACACAGTCATATTTTCGTGCTCGGACTGTGAGCACATAACATTAAACTCAATCTTATGCTTTAAATATAAAGCTGAAAACAGTTTCAATTCTTTTATTCTCTTGCACGTTTCCCCCAAACGTTAGTCATTGTGTAACCAAAGTTTTAAAAGAAGTAATTAATATATTGATATGCAGTCTTTGAAAACGCAGGCTATTGTTGAAAATACTTGGAAAATGCTGGTTTCTGTTATTTAAAGTAACCATATTTTACTTACATATTTTTTATTGATTAAAAATTCTACGTCCAAATAGCTACAAATGCAAAGGCATTGCAATTTCACCTCATTGTTTACAAGTTTCGTTTTCAACCAAATGATCAAAATTTATAAAATAACCTACTTCCTCTTTTTCCTAGTTTCAATCAGTTATGTATTCTATGTATACAGTTTCGACGACATGCGGAACCGTCTCGCCTCTCGCGAGAAGGCCACGGAACAAGAGATGAGAGCCAAAGACAAGGAGATCAGCCAACTGAAGGCTGAAGTTGCGAGATTAACTAAAATGCTGGTTGTTCAAGAGTAAGTGAATAACTTACAATTACACTCTGTTCAGGGTCATACATAATTTACCACGGAGTGTAGGGTGGCGACTTTTGCCGCCCTACCCCCCTGGAGGTTCCGTTCAGGCGGATACACCCGCGGCTCACGGAGGATTGCGCAGGCGTACCCGTGAGTCGCCTTTATGGGTGGCGTAGTGTGAACACCGCGGTGGTTTTAGTGGGTATACCCCTGGTCGGCAAGCCAGCCGCCCAGGAGCAGCGCCCTTTTCAGGGCGCCGGGAGTCCCACACACGCCCTTTACTCCCCCGGTGAAGGGTATGGTGCGTAAAGCATTTCCCCGTGTAACCAAAAAAAAAAAACATTATTTAAAGTTAACAAATGTCGTTAGTTCGATTTCTGAGTTAGCCCCAATTTAATAAAAAAAATCTCTCCTTGGGTGGTGTTCTTGTTTACTAGGTTCTCCCTTAGTCCATTGTGTTGTACCTAGAATACAAGCTAGGGTTAAGTTTGGTATGATAGCCTTGATAATTAAATTTAAAAAAAAAACATTGTTCTTTAGTAACCAAATCCCAGGCCTTAATTTCATCGGTCAATTCACCACAGCAGAATACCTATATCTTCATAACTTCTTCTATAACCAGTACCTCATCCCTCGGCGCCCGCACCCGAGCCGACGGCTGCGAAACAACGAGCGTCGACAAACAAGAATCCGCCGATCAACCGCGACGTAAGGGTATGTGAAACATCAACCGCTTTAGGTAAGAACTCTGCTTGCAGCAAACACCCCGAGTGAATAACGGTGAGGTACCATGTCCTGATTGTCAATAATCTGTGTCCGGGTTCCATGTGTGTTTGAATATGTTCGTTCTGTTATGGCGGATGAAAGCTATGGATAAGGATATAAGCTTTTTTTATAGATGGCAGCACTGTCGCATAAAGATTTTTTTTGTAGTGCTTCATCTATGTTAAAATGTCAAAAGCAATTTGAGTTGATTTTCTAAGTCCCTATATTTTACAAGAATGTTATTTAACTTGTGTTTTATAACTGTGATTAATTTGTTAAACAATTATGAATGTATGTGTTTACGCAATATTGTATCCTCTATCCATTTCCTTTTTTCTTTAATTTCAACTTGTGTGGTTACTAATAAAAAACTGACTTTACTGACTAACCCTCATATTTTTTTAATTACGTATATTATACAAATAAAACATAAAATTATTTACTTACGCGTCCGCTATAAATAGATATCCTTAAATCGGACACCCTTTCTTTGACAGCTAAATAATCAAATACAAAAAGCATTGTTTTCAAAAACCTAATTTAAATGTTATAATTTTCTAAACTTATTCTTAATATTGATACTGAAAATTAACTATCGCACTGTAAATGTTGTCTTTGAACACGAGTTTTAGTAATTTTGTACAAGCTAATAGATTATGATTATGACTTTTAATTTAGGGTCGGATTAGGGGCAGTTTTTCTTTTTAAGTATTGAATTCAAATGTCTTTCAGATATACTTAAAAAAATATTGATGAATTTCAGCTGCATGGCCTAGGAACGGATCCTAAATTAAAGTTCATAACATAAACTTTTTAAAATAACAAAATTTGAAATAGTACAATGGGGTAATAATCTGTAAATAACTTTAATTTGGCAGGAGGAACTCATCGAACACCTGAGCCTTACCGCAAACGCCCAACACTACCGGAACTGACGGCACTTCCGCCGGAAGCGCGGCGCAACTCGTTCGATACTCAAAACGGGCGGAGGCGCGCCAACAGCGTCGATCTACCCGCGGTTCAAGTGCCAGTTAGAATTAAACAGCTGGAACAGAAAACTAAATAATTGTATTTATTTTAATAGGCAACTTATTATTTAAAGTAACAATGTCTTCAACAAGATGGGAAATAACTTTTATTTTATGTCAAACTTAAAGATAAGCAAAAAGCAAAACATTAAAACAAAACTATAATTTTCTACAAGGTAGTTGTTTCGAGTATTTTAGTTGAAATTAACTTTGTATTCTTTAATTTATTCACATTAGCGTATTACAACGAAGCGAAAAGGGTACTTAAGTTTCAATCATACATAGCTCAGGTAATTCAGACTAAAATTTTCTTAAAACAGTTTGTTAGTTAGCTACAATTAAAAAATAAATATAGCGACAGTTGTGCCGGTCGGAGAGTGACTATGATCTTTAGCTTTATAAACTTTAGTTATAACAACTATTAAGGTTACCAAAAGTGCAATCAGTTGTAAACTCTAATTAATACATCTTATTTTTATTTAATGGATACCGAATAGCCAAAGGTTTTAAAACAACTTTCAAATTAAATAGATTTAACGATTGATTAATAAACAATCGTTATATTATTCAATTCAATTTATTATTTTTTTCACAAATTACATTGGTTACGTTAAACTAGGTATAAACAAAACAAAAGTAACTTCAATAATATTGCAACTTTTTTTACGAGAATTATTTGAATTAACAAGGCTACATCATCGTATAAATAAAAAATAAACTATAGGACTAAACACTTATAACTTAAGTATGCAGAATAAATAAGTCGGTAACTCGGACTTCCCTCGTGATGTATTTACTCATTATGTTTTTGTAAATATTGTCAGTGCGTTTTTGTAATAAAACAGAATAATTAAATTTTGGCATTTTATTTATTTGTCATTACCATTCCACATTATTACTATTTCACATTAATGTGAAACTGGATGTGAAACACTTTGAAACTCGATTTATTTGACAATCGATTTTAGAGCAAGAGTTTTCGAAAACGTATTGTGGGCGATAAGTAAGTGGACTGCATCGAAAATCTAAAACTAACTAATACGATAGCGAGGCGATAAAATATATACGTTGTGTGGCCAAATAAAGTTCTGCTTTGAATAGCTAGACTCACCTGAGTGTGGATGCCGGATGGAGATGTGTATGCACCGCCCCAAGTACAAATATCTTCGGATTGACTTCGATCTAGACTTACCTTGATCGCTCCTACAATACCTGACTGGTTTGGTGATGTATCTGCCAACTCTTAATCCAATTCTCTCCACTTCACAAAATTAACACACACAAACATATCGACGGTGGAAAGGCAAAATTACCTAAGCGACACTTTTGGCGAAATTGAGTTATAACATCAAACGATTCAGAAAAAAAAACTGCATCGTTTAGTCTTACTCCCATGCTTCTGTGACGAATTTTGATGTTGCTTAGATATTTCAATTTTAGGTGTTTTTTTTGTGTTTTCGGCGACTAAACGACAACTTTTTGACCTTTTTATGAAAAATGTTACTTAGACAATGTTTTAAAATAAAAATTTGTACTTAGCTAATTTAACTTGAATTTTATTTTTAGTACTTTGGCGTTTAGTAAATTTTATCCGGAGATAAAAAAATAAAAAAACGCACTAAGATATTTTTACCAAACCCTGAGTAATTGCAATTTGGCGCTTAGTCAATAACTACCAATTCTCACTCAATGGAAAAAATGACGTTTAGTACAAGAAATTCAATATGGTAGTATGTCGCTTGGTAAAACATGACCTTAACATGATAATTCATGATATTTACTCATCATGTTAAATTATTTAATGTTTAGACATTTAAGTAATTTTATGCATTTAAGTAATTTTAGCCAGAACATAATTTCATTGAATTTTGGTTTATGATTATTTTCCAGACCGAAAAAATACAATCAAATATATTTAAGACTTATTTCCTGCACTTGAATATTTGTTGTGTGGTCGGTTAGTAATTTTTTACGGTTTGTCATTTTTGTTAAAATTTTACTAAGCGACATTAACTCTGTAATTACACAAAATTAGCTCCAACTATTGAAAGAAGATATTAATAGCATTAATTTTTTTTTGGAATAAAGTAAATCGAATAAATAGTTATTTTTTTATCCTCGATTTCCCGAAATTACAAACTTCTTTTTGGTCTCCTGTAAAATTACCTCTATGTCGCTTAAGAAATATTGCCTTTCCACCGTCGATATACTAATTAGCTACTACAAACTACGAAAAAGCGATAAAAGCGATAAATTAAACGAAATCGACAAACGATAGGTGCTACTACGAGCGGGTGAATTTCAAAACTCAGTGCTGCCAGAGGGGCAACCGAAAAATCTAAAAAATCTATTTGCAAGTGTTGCCAATTTATCGACTAGGGAGCTATTAGAAGAGAAGTAAAGATTCTACACACTACAGTTTCTTATGAAATATCAAAATCATACAGTGCCATCTAAATCGGAAATACTTTTGTTTATTTACCTTCATATTTGAAATGTGGTGTCGATCGATGTCAGAAGTTTTTGTATTTTTACAAAAAATACTTTAGTACTAATCTACCCTCTAATACTACAATAAGATAAATATCAAGCCACATAAATGATTTTGCGAGGAAACCGCCTACCATCATGGAGCTTTCCACGGAACTCAAAATTAAACAAGAAATAGTGGAACCTTTTGAAAGCGAGGGCGATCCAAACTACTTTATTGATATCGCCTGTGACATCAAATCGGAAATAGATATTGAATTTGACCCATTATTTGGAGATTCAACCGAATTTGACTGGTGTGTGGACGACAGTTACAATGATGCCCTCAAGAACTTAGTGGAAAATTATTACGAGTTACTAAAAACTGAAAAATGTGAATGCCAATATTGTCGCAACATTTTTACCAACAGGTTTGTTTGTAAAACTATTTAAAACTTTCCTCTTATACCTACATAAGTTATTATGTCTAATATTCAACCAAAACAAAATTTTCTTATGTTATAACTTATATTTATTTTCAGATACCAACTCCTAAAACATTATAAATATCATCTTTCTATCAAGTTACCAAAGCTCGCGCTGTTCCAATGCGACTATTGTTCTAAGTACTTTACATTACGTAGAAAAATAATATCACACATTAAAAAGAATCATACAAAACGCAGAAGAGGTATAACAAAAAGACTACACCAATGCCATATATGCACCAAAGTTCTTACTTACCGCAGTTGGCATTCCCATATTAGGGAAGTTCATTCACAAACAGTCTACAAATGTGAAATTTGTGGCTCTGTCCTAAAGGGCCCTCGCACACTTAAACGGCATGTTTTATTTGTGCATCAAGGTTTGCAGAGATGCAATAGAAGTGAACCATGGACCAATGTACAGTGCAGTTTATGCCCTGCAATTTTAGGCGATAAGAATGCCTTGAAAACTCATATACGTAACTGCCACAGCGATAAAGAATACAAATGTGATCTATGTAAAGTTGTTGTTCGGAGTAGACCATATCTCTTTAGTCATTTGAGGCGAAGGCATGCATGGGATGTTGATAGCTTTAAATGTAATGAATGTTATAAAGAGTTTAAATGGCTTCAAATGTTGAACATTCACAAAACTATGAATCATAAGTCATAAAATAAAGTGTTTTGTTATGAATATTTCTTTTTATGTAATGACTTCATAGGCTTTATTTTATTTAATTTTTAGTTATAATTACTAACACATCAATTTTTCTGAATTGCTTTACTTGCAATTTTGTATTGAAAGAAAATACTCAAGAAACTACAAAAATTCTAGAAGCGACTATGCTTTATACAGGTAAGTAACTTTGACGATACTGCACATTTATCTTCTTTTAACAAGTGCCTTAATATGTATGTAATCCCTTTTAAAAAAAAATCGCAGTAGCAGGTGGCCAGATTATCTTTAAAGCAAATTCCATCAAAATAAATATCATTAAGATATTCGTTAACAAATCCATCTTGGTTAAAAGAGATTTGCTGCTTTTACTACTACTCAGGCACATTTTAAGAGCAGTGAAAAAAAACAAGCCTTAAACGAATCTATAGGCGGCTCAAATAGTAAAACACCAGACAATTCTTTTAAGAAGGTATATTATCTACAAATTACAACTATAATACAAATTAAATCTATTCTGCAGTTTTCAAATCTTTTTCTGCAATTTTTTGCTTCTCAAACAACTTTCTCAAGTGTTCCGTAGCTGACATTGGTAACCTATTGTTTGCACCGAACTTCTCATCCGGTAAAGTTGCGATGTTTAATTCTGGATCTTTGTGCGTAAACGGAGTCCATGGTCCCTGAATAGATGGATAGTCTGTGTACTGGTATTTACGTAGACGTGTAGCTGCAACATCACCTTGCTGGGTGCGTAGTACTTCAATCCATTTTGTTATTTCTGAATGTGTTTTGTTATGTACACTCATCCAGACTCGGTCCCCATTTACTATGAAAAAAAAGTTAAGTTAGTACCATATAAAGAGAGAAATTTTAATTATTATTAAAAAATACATACAGTATTCGCCGACTACGACGGGACCTCGATGTCTGCGGGGCTTCAAGTATACAACTACATTAGGATTATCTTTGGCGAAGTCCACTAAGTTTTGTTCAATGAAATCTCTGAAACAAGTATTTTTCCGTGAAAGGCATCTTAAAAAATATAGCTTTTTTTTAAAGGTTGAATAATCACCTCATCCCTCTGCTAGCACCATGGCTCTTGCAGAACTTCAGAGTAATTCGTTGCAACTGAGGTACGAATCGACCCACACCATTCTGTAAAGGTGCTCGAAGAAATCCTGATTTCAGGAACAAATTACTGTTCGACATTTTACAGACGTTCAGGAAATTTTATGCACTGTTTATTTTGTTTGAGGATTCAGGAATTTAAGGTTAGGAAATAAGTTGTCACTGTCAATTTCGAAGCAAATAAAACGTCAACGTCAAGCAAGCGATTTTTTTATGTATGGCAGCGCAAAGTTTGGCTTTACGTTAATTATTCATCCTGTAAAGTTAGTGGTTAAGCAGTTTAAGTGCTCGTGCCCGAAGGGCGACAACTTTGTCGCGGGAATGCAGTGAAGGTACTGTTTGTTTGTTATATAGAACAGTGCATGAAAATGCGAAAACGTATTTGCCGCGATTGTATGAAATCCATGTTTAGAATTAAAATACATTAAGAGAAAAATCATAAGAATCACAAACAACTACTGCCACTTAGCTAAATAACCAAAGGCTGTACAATTGAGTATGGAAAAATTTACAAAATCACTATGTCCCTGAAGCATCCGTTTAGAGTAGGCCGAAGGTACCTACAAAGCTGTAAGTAATGTAATAGCGCTTCTACACGCTTTCCCGTGTCGCAAACTTAATATTTTTTAGTACGGGCTTGGCCAAATACAGACTGATTAGTAACTAAGTAATGTGTACTGTAGGTACCTAGCGTTAAACTTACATTGGATCGAGTATGTTTTTCAGGTAGGTAACATATTTTAATTACAGTAGCCTCATAATGAGTTTATATAATTTGAGAAAAGGTTTTTTTGCTGAAATCTACAGGATTTGGGTTTGGACCATTTTTTTCAAAATGTCGCTACGTACGAGTAAAATCGACAATGTGAAGCCACAAATAGACAAATGCAAAAACGGAAGTATGCTAATATAAACATTTATTTAACAGGCAACAAATCACCCCAATTACTAGATCTGGCACATCTGTAGGTTGTTTGATCATACTTCGCTTTTGAGAATATAATTTCCTTTAATTCACCTTCTGCAGTACACAGTCTACAAATTGTATGCTTTGATCTTACAATTGGTGCCCGGACTATCCTGGGCCATTGAGGTTCATCCGCAGGCCGGACACCTTTTCTTAATATTACATAAGTGAACAACTCTGCATTGATTGTAGTTTTGACAGGGAACGGCAGAGATTCATATCTCATAAGGAAATTACAAGGGGTTTTATGTTCTGCGAATCGTGGGCAAGCGTGGTCACTCGGGCATGGTGAGAAGGCGTATCCTTTGCTTTCAGAATTTAGGACAAAATCTCTCGCCTCATTTATGATTTGAAATCCTGCATTTGAACCATGCTCTACAATGATAAGGAAGTCTTCTGTCTTGCTCCAAAGTTTCTGGATAGTTTCCATTCGGCTTTTCAAATTTGGAAGCTCAAATAATGAAAATGCTGATAGTACAATGTTGTATTTCAAATCTGACGATGCGGGTAGAAACTGTCTTTGAAAGAATCCTTTTAACGGCAATTCTACGTTATCTTTCCCACGACACAGTAAAAGTCGTGCCAAATCGTTCATGTTTTGTGATGTATCAACGCAGAAATACTCAAATATGTGTTTTTTCCAATAATTGTTTACTGCCCACGTCCCTGTGCCAACACCTGAACCAAAGTCGAAAAAACTCCTTGGTTTGTAATTAGGCAGTTTTTTATGTATTTCATCAAAAACTCTGACTAGAATAGAGTACTCTGCGGCAGCTCGCGACATCAAATACTGCAGGCAAGTTGGTTTATCGTACGAAATATTACCCCAACTATAAACATTTTTCTTTAAAACATTAAAAACTGTCGTCTTAATTTTGGTATTGTACTCTTCCAGCTCTTTTTCTGATAACTCTTTTTGAACTTTAGAGAAAACCTTTTTTGATACAGAGTCGTGTATTTTGATTGTTTTGGCATTGATATCAACTTGTTCTGGAGGTAGTAACCGTGAACGTATGTAGTTGTTTAGCTTAATACTGTCATCGTGCATAGATTTAGCTTCGTTATCTTCCAGAATAACCGTTGCAGCTTTTATAATATCAGGTGGAAGAGCGGCTGTCTTGACCCGAACTGTTCCTGGATGATTTCGAGGTTTGAACACTTTTGCGTCAAAGTTTTCTCTGAGACTGTCGTCTATTGAAACTCGTGTAGAGTATTTTATATAGTTAGAGCTACGAAACGTTAATCTTAACTTCCTAAACATTTTTTACTGTAATATTTTTATCACAACAGTATGAAAACAAACAAAATAACCTTAAAAGCATATCGTGATTAAGAACTAGAAAACCCTTGGACTTATCACACCTATACAAATTAAAATGCCTACAAGCAGACGGGTAGCCATTTTGTTTTCGATGTACGATTTTAAAATTTGACGAATTGCCTATCAAAGCCGCCATGTTTTTTTTCTAGTTCTTTTTACGTTGGTAACTTTATAAATAATCATGCCATGTCCTAGAGCATTTATTTATTTTAAATATATTTGACATTGACAGTTTAACATTTTTTGTTTATTACCAATTTAACCCTGTCAAACCACAACTTTTAAAAAACAAAGACTGCATCATATTCAATTTACAAATTTTTATCCAATGTTATGGTCAAATTCAATTTCACATTTTTAACGCGTTATTTTGTTTGTTGAGTGGTTGTAAGCAAGCATAAGTAATGCATAACGAACATAATATCTTAATTGAAATTGATTAATAACTAATTTCTTGGGAACCTTAGGTAGGTTAATGTTAGTAGATACTTAAACTGATAGCTCACAATTCAAACACAACAATACTATTTCAATAATGCAAATAACTGCTTTTATTTCTAAATTTTACACAACTTATAACAAAAACATCAGTAAGTTATCTCTTCTTATATTAACTTTTCCCTTTCGCTGCTTCCTCCTGCTTATGTTTTCCGATACAGTCTCTAAACTCATTCACCTCATCTTGGCATTTTCTCCAATCTTTGGTAGTTGCTATACATTCCTGCAAAATCAACATTTATCATTTTACTACCTAAAATGTAGTCTGAGTTCTGTAAATGAAAGTAGTTAAGTAGAATTAACAGCCAAAATCCTTTTCCAGATAAAATTACACAAAGTAAACTGTATCTTAGATACTCTACTGTTGGTGGATACAGTATCTACCAACAGTAATAAGGTTTCTCTCTAGGAGAAAGGTTTGGTGGATTTAATATATGAATTGATCATACCTTCCAATACATCTTCAGCTACGGTTTAACTAACACAAATGGCACAATCACAAAAGTAAACAAGTCACACATTTCTTTATTGATTAGTTACTTGCCTGTACTTTATAATGTAATTCAAGACAGCCACTTCTTTTTAACATACTTTCTACTGGATCTTCATCATTATCTATTTTAACTTGTGGCTTCATATTCAAAACAGTCACAGAAGTTATTTAAATGGTTCAATTGTGTTTGAACAACTGTACTTTTTGCAGTTTTCAGGTTTCATGCCAATGTTAGTTAACAGTCAAAGTAAGTAACCTAAAATATCAATATCAGCTGTTATATGTCAAAATACTACAATTTATTTTCTCAGGCTCATTCCGATTCGGAAGAAAAACTCACACATACTCCTTACCGGTTTTTAATAGCTGTGCGCTAACAGGCGCTGTGCGTTATTGTTAGAGCGGGGCCAGAAGAGCGTTGCCAGTGCGTTGCGATCGCAACGCAGTGATTTCAACAGAGAGAGTGCCACACGAGCGCTGTGATGTCGCAACGAACCAGTCTATGATTTTCTTAAACATACTACGCTGTGCTGCGTTGTCGCTCCGCCATCACCGCTGGCCTCATCTGTCTGTCCGCTTCACGCGTGTTCCTTTCCCTGCACTCCGCAAATAGATAAAAGCGATTTTAACGATCACATCACCGTTCCATTGAAGCGAGAACGCGTCCATTGTCGACCATGGGCGAGAACGATGACGTCATTAACATTGCGCTCAGAGAACCAACACTTTGGAGTATGGTCGGCGTGAGCGCTGTTAAAACTTAAATTGACGCAATAACTGTCAATATCGCGCTAAAAGTAATCGAAACGGTTGTAAGCGATTTAAGTGTTCACAGTTCTGTAAGATAGGTATTATGTAAAACTATGGATCGTTATCGCTCAGTCGTGGCAGCGACAGCGCAACGCAACAACAACGCCCGATTGGTGCGGCAGCTCTACAATTTAGCTATGAACGATGTTATTTGATGGGATTAAAAACGCTCACCGATCACACATGTGAGCGATGTGGATTGTATCGGAACGCAGTTGATATTACCAATTTAGCGGTTACAGCAAACTACATTTCCTCTTTTTGTATACCTACCCATAAAATATTAAAGTAAATTGGAAACTGACCCAATTTAAAGTTCAAATAATCCTACTATCCTACTAATATTATAAATGTTAAAGTTTGTGAGTATGTATATTTGTTACTCTTTGGATGAAACTTTGCAGTAATATAGGGTATACATCAGAATAACAGATAGGGTACTTTTTACCGCGGGAAAACTTCTCATTCCCACGGGAAACAGACTTCCACGCGAACGGAGTCGCGGGCGGCCACTAGTATGTTCATAAAAATATGTATATAATAATTTATATAAGGCAATGAAACAATCATAATATTCAATAAAACAAATATTTGTTAAAAAAAATAGTTTTAATTTAAATAATTATTAAACTACGAAGGTAAATCTAGGCTAGAATTTTGCTCTTGTTACGCAGGGCAGTGTACGCCACAATGATGGAAAGAGCAGTTGCTAGTACTTCCGAGTTTACCCAAGGTCCGGAGTAGCCTGCAAAGAAAGCAATGTTTTAACAGACTGACTAAAACAATTATTTATTTTTAAAAATAAGAAGCTACAAGTTCAATGAAAATTGTATGTGATGGTTTTTGTAAGTTCATTTTTGGTAATAAAAATATAATGTGATATTAGCACTTTTCAAAAACTTTCTAAACTGCATAATAACTAATTAGGGTAGCTAATGGCAAAATATTCAGTGTTGCTTAAACATTTTCTTGCCTTTTAGTAAACTATGGGATATAATAACACTGCTTCTGAAAACTAAAGCTGGGATTCGCTGAAGGGGTTCTCTTTCTTTTACAGCAAAAAATAAATGGTTTCAAGCTTCGGCAGTTGTTTTTTTTTTTGTCTGTTGATTGCTGTTAGCCACTTGACGGCTTTCACGGCTTCACGGAGCTTTGTTGGCGAGTGCTTAAGGCGCTCAGCCTGCATTTGTTGTCTATTTACATCCCATATTATGGTTTTATACTTACTTCCTGGATGTTGCAGTTGGATAGCGAGCAGGGGGGCGGCGGTGGCTGCAGGGTCAGCGCGGCGCGCGCGTCTCAAGCTTGCCCAGCCTTCCTCGTCGAAGACACGCACCTCATACGTGCCAGCACGAGCCTTGCTCAACTCCTCTGTCCAGGAAACCTAAGTTTGATGAAATAAAAGTGTTAAAGTGGAATAAAAATGTTAGAATAGTTCCAGTTCGAATAAAATCTTAGTAAAAGTAGTCTTAATAGATGACCCTTACTTGATATTTGTTTTCACCGACGCGGGCAGCGGTCAGCGACTTTCCTTCCACTTCGGCGTACAGAGCGTAGTTTGGAGGCACAGCCTCATCACATTTCAGGGTAAATTCGGTGATATAGGCTATTTGTGTAACTACCGTAGCATCTAAACTAGTGAAGAACACGGCATCGACTTGTGGATTTTTGCAGCGATCGGCGAATGCTCCACTGATTGAAGCGATCAGGAACAACGACACGATATATTTTGTGACCATTTTGATTAATTTGTGAGGAGTATTCAGTCTAAAATATTTAATTAGCTAGATTTTTTGGTAAGTAAGCACACAATCACCACGGTATTGGAATCCACGTAGAAAAACACGTTCACAATCTTATTTTACCGAATTGCAGATTTCAAGAGAAAGTTATTAGGCATGAGAAATAAAATTTTATTTGTTTAAATATAATATAAATGAAATTCAAGAAAAATACATTTATACTTTTTACTCAGAGAATGTTTATATTATGCTTTTTTATACCATTAATTAACAAGGATTCTATAAATGAATGATGCCACTTATAAGATTTGGAACATAACTTAAACAATGTCACTGATGACGGCGCCGACGTGTGTTCGCAATGTCAAACGTGGCTTGACAACGTCAGGATTTATGGATGCAATCACATTTTATCTGTACAGTTACGTATTGATTTTCAATTTTTTTTTCATTTCATCTAAATTTAATGTTTTCTTACTTTAAGTATACGCATAAACAAACAGTAGTAGTTCAAATAAAAAAATATTCGTAAGAATAAAAAAACACATCGTGTTTATTTTAGGCATATAAACTATAATCCCAGCATTGTGTTATTTTCGATTGCTCATTTGGCAACACTAAGTTTAAAAATTCTCCCGCTTTGTTAGAATTGCTTCTTTCTGTTTTCACTTATTGATAAATATACGCTTTTTTAGCTTTTCGTAGGTAGTTTTATTTAATTAGTAGGAAGGAACTAATTTTGTGTATTAAATATTGTGAAGTGAAGATCCCGGATTTCGAGTCAGCAAGATTTTCACCAAACCAGCCAGGGTCCGATCGAGAAGTTCTAAATGAAAAAGCTGAAGTCTATTTGAAGATATAGAGCGGTGGATATCAAAGTTTTCAATCTACATCCAGCACTTAGGTAAGTAGAGCTAATTTAACTATCTAGATTGTTTTTCCACAAAGTACCTCTCCTAATTTTATTAAGCACTCATGTCTTATTTTCATACACTTCCCAGCTTTTTGGTGCCTTGAATGCATATGATGCATTTATTTATACTTTTGTTGTATTTTGAATCTTACATATGGACGCCGTTTTCGTTGTGAAATAAATGTCAAACTTTGCAGATAAATTTTATCGAATTTACTTTAAAAAGTTTGACGAATCTTCTCTCTTCGACACTTTTAATATAAGCCTACGCATGAGGAAAACATGTTGGCTGCATAAATTGTTTCAGTTGACGGCAACTGCATTTAAGTTATTATTTCCTTCCTATTTTATTTAAAGTTGTAAGTAACCATAATTTAAAAAGTTCATTTAAGGTTTTTTTCACCGTTGTTTGTAACAATGGTGAAAGATTTTATCTATGGTTTCACAAATTAAAGCACATAGATATAGGTGCCTAAGTAGGGATATCAAAACAAAACACACACTTTATCCGTAAAGGCCTATATTTATCATTTATTTATATTCTGTTGACATAACCATGTATGTCCGCGTTTTCACAAAAGTCAAAAAAATACAATGTACCTGGGCATTTTAAAAATCTGGAGCATACTGAGCCTTTATCAGCACTTTTCTACAGAAGGGTCAGTAGGTACAGGCACAGCTCATAAATATACAGAAACCCTTTTACCTGATTGGTACAATGTTGAATATCCGTACAAAACATACAAAATTGAGATCTTATACAGCTGATTGCACATTCAGAATTAAAATTGTTAGTTATAATGTTCTGCTTATGATAATCCTTGTGATTTTTACAGAAATGCCCAACTTATGACTAAAAATTGTAAGAAGTAATTATCTACCTACGCTTTAGAGGAACTAAAATGTGATAATAAAAAGAACTTTGTACATCTAATTATAAATAAATATATTGCATTTCAGTAAAAGATATTGTGCCCTGTTCGGACGCATGTCAAGCAAAAACAGTTTAAATTATATGTTTGTGAGTTTATTTACATGTGTTTTTAGTACAGAGTTTTTTTTATCAACTATACAAGATTTGACATAAAATACTAGTTGATTGCAAGATATACATATCTACTGCTCCTTCTGTAAATGGTGCAAAATAAAATCAAGTTAAGAATATAAGAAATATGGAAGCTATTCCGCATCAAAATAAATATTTGCACATTTCATTTTCCCGTTACAAAAGACTGGGATGTATGTACCTACTACAAAATTTAAATTTGTTCTTTTATACAGTAATAATAAACTCATTTGTAGATTTTAGTACACTAATTTATAGCCTGCCTGTAAATTTTGACAGGCCATAGACAGTTGTTTGTCTAACTTGGAAGGACTCTGTCAAATAGTTTGTGAATCAAATCATATTGGCTACAAGTCATACTCCCGATTAAATCTTTTAATTTCAGTTTAACACAATCTCGTTATCTTACTTTTAATTTAGTTAGGTACGTTAGACATACATAATTCATGCTATTCCTACTAAAAGTGCTTAGAATTATATATTTTTTAAAACTTTAACTATATGCTTCTTTGTACACGTCGCATGAATTATGTATCTTGCTAACTTGTGAAACAATATTCAAGGAAGCTTATATATCTATCTATCTAAACTATAACACAAAGAAGGCGAAACAATCAAACGGAAAAGTGAAAAATTACAAAATCTATTTTTTAGTTTGTGTTTAGGTATTTGGTGTTTTTAATTTAGCTTAATGGTCGTTAGATTGTATTAAAATTGAAACTAAAGTATTGTAGAGCCTAGCGGGCAACACAAGTGTTGTCGCTGTGACGGATCCTACAATAAATAGGATTTGAAAGTGCTCTTAAATTTGCTTCATCCCCAACCTCCAATGAGAGACTCCACAGCAAATTCTTCAAACACTTTTACTCACCAACCGAAAGTTTTAAAACCCCGTTCCACTTTGTTTTTGCACTTTGTGTGACTGGCATTCGTGAAACCTCACTCGGTTGTTCAACAACAAACCTCTATTCTCCAATTAATTTTGCTCAACCGACCACTTCCGTGACAACTTGCTCATTATACTCGCAATCAAATCAATCACTTGTCAAAGTCACCTCACTACTAACATTTGACATTTGTTACGCCTCCGTTTGTTTACTCTTTGCTATTGCGATTGCGATCGTCTCTTGTTTTTTTCTATCTCCATCTCCTGCCTTAATTTATTGTTGTAAAACATCGATCGTCTTCTGTTTTCACTTTCTATATTGGTTTCATTGCTACCCTTTTGTTGTTATGAACTTGTGAACGTAGTAAGTTCGTATCTTAACTAGTCGCGACGACCGAAACTTTTTTTAATTTCAACGCCGATTCACGTGACTTCTCTTTTAACACTCTCTGCTGATGTCAATCGATGTCAACACGATCGTGAACGTTCACCCGCAACAACTTTTTACACACAAGACGCCGATTCACCTGACTGCTCTTTAATACACTCTCTCCTGCTGTCACCGTGATCACTCATTTTTACACACGCACCGCCACTTCACTTCCACATTACAACACTCTTCTGCCGTCACGTGATCACTCATTTTTCCCCCGCCGATTCATTTCCACACTACACCCGCACTGCACAGTCTCCACTCCCCCGCTTTTCCCCCGCCGATTCATTTCCACACTACACCCGTGTACACAGTCCCGGCTACGTCACAGTCCCGCCCCCCCCCGTCAGTGCGCGGGCGGCGTCTTGGCGGGCGAGGCGGGCGGCGGCGCGGGCCAGTCCGCGTCCCCCTCGTACTGCGTGTTCTCCAGCCGGGTGATCAGTCGCTCGTCCTCGTCGCCGAACTCGCCGCCCATGAGCGACGGCTCGCCGACCACCATCACGTCCTGCGGGGGATTGGGAGTTCTCGTGTGAAATTTTTGATAATGTCGTTTTATTTATAAAAATGTTAAGCATTCAAGAGATCGATGAATTTAATTGGAAGAATCTGGTAGCTAAAGGGCAATTCATGTTAAAAACTTAAATAATTCTCGGCAATAAAATGTCATCGTTTCAATATAAAAATGCTCGATCAAGCATGAAATGACGTTTAGTCATCGGGAATTAAGCTAAATGTAGCACGCAAAGTTTTAGGTTGGCCGGACTAAAATTACTTACCGCCTCACAGTTTTGCTATGTTTCTGATAGTAATATCTGCAGTTTAGTTTAAACAGTTTTAACTTGAAATCGGCACCAGTTTTAGGATAATAATTATCATTACATAGTATAAATCTAAGTCAATAATTCTGACTGTTTGCATGTTTGGCCGCTAACTCTTCGTTAAGTAAATAACGGATTTAAATGCGGTTTTCTCCATATTTTAGGGTATTTATGCATTTAAATTCGTAAATAAAGAACGTTTAGAAAGAGTTTTTTTAATTAGCAAAAATGCATGGGTTCGCGAGCAAGTCGGCAAAAAACACCATTGCGAAGCGTGGGCGGGTCACTTGTCTTGTCTATAATCTCAAAGTAAATGACTGTATATTACCTGGCTAGCGAGTGAGAAGTTGGGTCCGGGCGAGCGCTTCTTGGCGGGCGCGGGCGGCGCGGCGTTGTTCCCCGCGCTGCCCTTGCGCTTGCGCCGCTTCGACGCCGGCCGCTGCGACTCTGTTCACAAATGTTGGGAATGTTATAGACTTGGTGATAAAATGAAAGGCTAAAAGCCACAGAAGAATATGATTGGGTTAAGAGAATTAATATAATTTGTTGATGGAGAAGAAAATGTTCGATGCATGTGAAACAGTGTGGTAAGTAGCTGCAGAATAATAAGCTTTATGGAAGTGAAATGACATATGCTATGTGAATGTTGAATAGTTTGATTTTTGCTGTAGAAGAATGCGCTTTGTGGCTGTGAAATGTTTGATGCCCTAAATATAACATGCTTGATGGCTTTTAAACAAAACAACTTGTTTGATAGTAATGAAATAGCTTCATGTCTTAAAAATTGGGAGCAAAATTATGAAACCATAAAATGTCTCGGGCACTGGTGTTGTATATTTGTAAGTATATTGAAGAAACTAAATAAAATTGATTTCGGTATACCTATGTTAGTTTTACCTGGAGGTGCGACCATTCTCTGCCACTTCTGGAAGAGGGTAGTCTTGAGGCAATCTCGCGGAGATAACGCGTACGCTTTATGACGGGACATCAACTCTTGCATCGGCTCCAGAATTACACATAGCTGGAACAATAATTGTTAATGAATTAACAATGTATTGGTTATTGGTTAATCAATGATTAAAATATTAGTATCAATTTCATATGCTTTATTTGTTGAAATATGAAGCTAGAAATTCAGTAAGTTGCGTGACGATTAGTTACAGAACAATATTATGTTGTAGATGAAGAGAAATAATATATTGAACGTCGGAAAACAGAGATCTGTCAAAAGTCCAAGATGGAACATTTTACTACAAAGCTGTTGAAAGTAACCGGGAAACCTGGAAATATAAATTATCGATCAGGCGAATGGCATAGAAAACACTATGGAGGCAGAAAGGCACCTATACACAAAACACCTATAATGCAGAACGTCTTAAACATAGAAAACAGAAAGCAGCTCTTAATTCTCACGAGTTATTTAATTGAAGAAACTCGTGAAGGTAAGTAGGTTTGATCCAGCTTGCGCAATCTAGCAAGAGCTAAATCTATTCTTAGAGGGGTAATCCGAGGATAGATCCTATCCTATAGATCCACAATGTATGTGTGTAGTTATTCAACTACGAAACTTATCTGGTGATACCTTACCATGGTGGCAAAACGAAAAACATTTGAAATTATTCATGAACTGCTGAAATCCTCAGAACTAATCCAAACACAGAAGAATTTTTGATTCTTATTTAGATCAAGATCAAGTTGGATGCTGCTAGGCGGTGCTTTAGTTCACTAACAATACAGTCTATGTGCATAAGACAAAACACTACAAGGGTCGAATGAAGAAAACAGCCAAGAGTTGTTATATAGGTATTGCTCAGATATTGGTTTGCGGAAACTGCAGGAAATCGATCGGATAAACCTACAAGCTAAATGTCCTACAAGTAAGTTTAGACATCGATGTACAACAAACCAAACGAGAATAGTAAAAGAAATGGCCTAAGATCTCGCATTTTTCGTTCTCGTTCCGAAGCAAGCAACTAAGAAACTAAATTTGAAGGATCTCAAACGATCTTGAAGCCAAACTTTAAAGTCTAGGTATGGTATTTTCTCCCATGCTAAAGAAATCAGAAGTCCACATTGACCCAATTATTTTCAGTAACCTTCAATTCCTTAATAAATAGCACCCCTCATTTCCGAACTCACCCGCAAGTATTTCAGCGTAGAATTGGTAATCCCCTGCAGTGTTATACTCTTGTCTAGATAACCTTCTAGTCCCTTTATTTCTTTAGTCCCAACCCTAACACTTTTTTCGATATATATCATGTGCTAAAACATTTTTTTCTATAGTACATCCTCTTTCAAATTGCCCATTAGTTATTCAACCTGAGTTAGTTAAATCCTGCCTCGTTATATTCCGACTTTTAAACACATGCTAGTATAAAACTACTAATAGAGACACTTTATTCCACCATTATCACACTTTTCTTGTGATTCAGACACTTTATTTGTTACTTTTTACCATTCCCTTCTTTCATGAATTTCAATCTGAAAACTTCCTCTCTCTACCGGTTGGGTAGAGGAAATGATCCCCTGCCTTGTGATGTTCTTGGCTAGTTACCCTTATAGTTAAATGTCCATAGTGATTACGTTAGTAAACTCACAAGTCACGGTTCGCGTTATGTCTCCGAAAATCAAAAGATCCCTCTTCAGACCAGAGTCAGTCCTTACCGTCAGTTTTGGAAAGACGCGCTGGAACAAGGCGCCACGGCGCCCAACACTTATCTCTTGACCTGAAATTGTTATCTCTATCCTCCCTTTTGTTAACACTCACCCGCAAGAAGATCAATGAGGATTGTGGTGGATGATCCTCTGCCTGGTAATGTTCTTGACATTATGAATCCCATCCTGAAAACCTGCCCTCTTCACTCACCCGTAAATAATTTAACGTAGAGTTCCTGAAACCCTGCTTCGTTATGTTTTTGACTTTTGATTCTTCCCGTTCTTTTCTAAATCCCTGAAAACCTCCCACTCACCCGCAAGTAATTCAGCGTAGAGTTGGTGATCCCGCCTGGTAATGTTCTTGACCTTTGATTCTTTCCGTTCTTTTCTAAATCTTTGAAAACCTCCCCTCCCCACTTACCCGCAAGTATTCATCCCACTCCTCACTACACTCACCCGCAAGTAATTCAGCGTGGAGTTGGTGATCCCCTGCCTGGTAATGTTCTTGGCGAGCTGGTCCAGCGCGGCGTGGTCGGGCGGGTGCACGGCGGCGCGCGGGATCAGCTCCCGGTGAGCCCTGACAGCCAAGTGCCAGGATTTGATGCGCATGAGGTCGTCGAACGTGAACTCGAGGATGAGCCGCCCTTCTGTGCACACCTGGAGGGGAAGGAAAGGAATGTGAGTTGTAGGATAAGACGGTTGTCTGTGCATACGTGGGAAGGAGGACAAAGGAAATCGTGAATCATTATCATCATTATCATTACATAGTATAAATCCAAGTCGCTAGTTCCGTCTGTTTGTACGTTTGTCCGCTAACTCCTAAACCACACACCGAATTTTTATGCGGTTTAAAGCAGCTTTTAGAACAAAGAACAATCGGAAAAAGGTTTTTAAGTTAGCCAAAACTCAATGTTTCGTGAGCAAGTCGGCCAAAATTACACCATTGCGAAGCGTGGACGGGTCGCTAGTGTTAGGATAAAACGGACTTCTGTCCATAACTGAGGGGATAAATGTAAATTCTAGGATTAGACAGCTCTGTGCACACCTGAAGAGTTAAAAGGGGAATATGTGTGAATGAAAACAGAATAATTAAGCGGGTCGGAAGGGGGAAAATGGAAATTCTATGATTCTGCGTAACTTGCAGCACGGAACTTTTAACGATTGTTCTTTTTGTAATTTTGACGTTTAATTCGTTAATTTGTATTAACATTAACGATGGTAACTGTCATAATAACGATATTAGAGATACTTGCTTCGATCACTGGTTGTTGTTGAATGTTAATACAAAATAACGAAACAAAATTCAAAATAACAATGTTAAAGTAGGTAGTTAGAAGTTTTGTGCTTGCAACAATGGGTTATTAAAAGATGTGTTGTAGTAAATAACACATATAATAAACATGGTGTAAAGCTCACCGCATACAGATTGGTCTATTTTAGCTTACAAACTTTTTTAACTTCGAAATGCATCCCACTTTAGCATACTTTTGACAATCGAATCCTACCCGTAAGTTCTATCTTTAACTTATAATCTCCCATTACCTTAGTAAACATAGGTTTCCCATGGTGCGTGACCATGGTACAGTGGTCGCAGTCTAGTGTAATGCTAGTGTTGTGAAACGATTCTTTTGGTTGTCGCATCGTGTAGTATAACTCGGAGACACCTCCCTCGTATATACTCCGGAAGTATCGGGGTATTAGTGTCCTGCCGATTGCTGGAAATTGAGAAAAAATTGGTTAATATTTAGTTTATTAAATTACATATAGGTCAATCACATTGTTTCGCGTACCGCAACGAGTCTTAAGATAATATGTATAAAAAAATAAAATAAGGCGATTTAAAAAAAGAAATTATCTTCATCGACATCACTAGGATTTAGTCTCGTAGCAATTTTAATTTCTTATAGAATGGAAAATAAAAAAGCGTGGCAGTCGAATATGAATCTTATTTTTCTCTTTAAGTTAGTGATAAAAACGATTATTATGGTCGTATTTTAAAACAGCAACTTAGGTCTAAAACTAGTATTTTGTCTTGAATTAATTAAGCCAATTTTACGAATAAAACCTTGTATCATCTTTGCTAATATAACATTCAATGAGATTATTTTCGAAGCAACGGAAAATTATAAAAAGAACGTTTTTGATGGACTAAAAATGATGAGAGAAAAAAAACTGGTTACGTCATCCGCACAATTTCATTCTTTAACTACCTATCTCTTTCTAACTTCATTTGACGATTTTTCATTTTTACTATCTTGCTACAGTGGCGCCACCATACAACTTTAAAGCCCCCAAAGAGTTAATATTTTGCTACATTGTTTTTTAGCTCTCTACCTCACTCTAATTACTTCCTTCCACTACTTTCAATCTTTTTCTCATCCTTCAAACAACTCTTCTATTTAGTAACCTATACCATTATAACATCTTTGGTAACTTACTATATCTCTTAGGTCCATCTTCTAAACAAAAGGTAAGTGTGAGCGTCGCGTCGTCTTCGAAGAATTCCGTCGCGAACGCGTCCCACCAGAGGTTGTCGGAGTCCTGGAATCATTGAAGTGAAATATTAGTCGGGATCAATGAAAGAAAAGACCTTATCGATATTATAAATCAAAATCATTATGAGAAATCCTTCAAATACATTTTTAATGTGAAAGTTTGTTCGTTGGGAATTTTGTATCTTTATCTCGCACAAAGTGGGCAACGCATTTGATTGGAATTTAGTAGCAATAATACTAAAATAGAATATTATTAAGCATTGTAATAATTTTATTTTTGCCATTTTACCGCGGAAAACTTTTATTCCTACGGAGAAAGTCATTTAGTCGTAGGTGACTAAATACGCATGTGCGGAAAAGTGTTACAAAATAAAAACCGTCATTATTTTGTTATTTTAAAATAGGAGCATTTTTACTATAATGCTCACGAGTTGCCATAAAAATGGCAATGCTAGTGCTGCCATCTACATTTAAAATAATCAACATACCTCTGTTCTTTGTTGTAACCGCTTATTAAGTTCATAAACTCTATAATCTGGCTGGCCAAAGAAAGGTGGTTGCCTCCTGAAACACATACATTAAAGAATTAACAAACAAACAAAAAATTCGCTTAGTCAAATATTAAACTTAGTTGGAGTAGTTTCACTAGTACCCTTACGTTGTACCTTAATGGTACTAGCGGTACTAGATGTAATTATTTTGTTTCTCTTGTACCCTCAATGGTACAAGTGTTACTAAGTAGTTCCAACAAGGAGGGTACAAGAGATACAAAATAATTACATCTTGTACCGCTAGTACCATTAAGGTTACTAGTGAATCTACTCCACTTAGTCATAAATGGATCATAAATAATTATTATTTTTCATTTAGAATCAACTTTGTATATGTGTAAGGAATCTTTCTATTTTTAGTTTGATTTATTATTCCTGTTTAAAATTGTTGACATTTCCAAGTACGAACAGAAGCCGTAAAATGCTAACTTTTAGCTCCTTGATTAAATTTGCTATACCAAGTAGGATACGTAGGCAGTTATAGAAACCTTTTTAGTCGACAAGTCTTATTTTAGATTCGTCGACGTATTTATTCGTTAGATGAGAGAAGAAAAACATTTGTCCTTACTTAATCGGTAGGTACATAAACAGAATTTTGTTAACCTTATACTGGTCTTAAACTACACCTGCTTATTAATAATTTTGTGTATTCCTACCTACTACAGACCTAGACACTTTTTGTACGATGATTTTGGCATTTTATGAACCACTGATTTAAGCCACAACTAAAAAAAGTTAGGTTTTCTTGCCTAAAAAACAGAATTCATGTTAAGATTATAAGAAAGAAAGAAAGAAATCATGATGTTCTAAGTAATTTCTGGAACTTCTCAACCAATTTTCAAAACTCTGTTGTCATCTGAGAGTTACATTGACTTTTAATAAGAGAGTGACTTTCCCAGTCATATACTAGTACCTGTAGTTATACGGGTCGGGTATGGGATGGTAGATCGGCGGCGGCGGCGGCGGCACATACTCGTGGTATTGCAAGTGCGGAGGTAACGGCGGGTGCGGTGTGTGGTACTCGCCCTCGCCGCCGAGCGAGCCCAGCGCCACCGGCATGTAGGCCACTTTGTCACCGCGCCATCTATCTTTTGACGACCGAACTTATGGGCGAAAGTCTCCGGTCCTCAGTGTTTTGAAGTCTTTGGATGGTAGTGCTGTCCAGTTTTATGATTGATGGGTATCGATGTTTGATTGATTGATGGTGTTCTGTTTTGGTTCGCGCACCTTGTTTTTGGTTTGTTAAATTGTTTGTTTATTATTTTAAATTAGTTTATCACTGTTTAGCCTTTGGACACTTTGGTTTTGTTTAGTTTTCACTGATTTTAAAACACTTGTAGATATTTTTTATTTTATTGTAGAAGGTCGCTGTTATAACTCTATAGCGCATTAATAGTCACACTTACTTATAATATAATAATAGAAAATAATCGAAAACATAGACACAGTATCAACGTTATCTCCGTAGTAACTGATAAACAGAATTTCAAAATTTTCGCGCGGGAAATCAGAGTACCGCGGATCGTAAGAGCGTATGTCCCTTATATACTTTTGTGTGGTGTAGTAAAATGATCTTTATTCCGCCGCAATAGAAGCGATAAGTCCAATGACAAGAGGACGCGGCTGGAAGTTTGGCAACGTTGCACGGACGGTCAGCTGGCTAGTAAAGAGACGCTCTCCGAAAGGTCAACATCGGTTACCGCTTTTTCTATTAGAAATGTTTGTGGTTTCTCATTTTTGAAATCAGTAAACCTAAGATTTCATTATTGGGGTTCTTGTTTAAAAACCAAATTATAAACTGCTAATTCACAAGTTAGTTCATTCAAATAGACACTATTTTGGTATTTTCAGAATGGACAAATTCGAATTTGTATGCATAATACCAAAAAAATTTTTTTAAGGTATTAACTTGAGAATGCTAAATTATTGAGTAACAAATTTAATTTGTGTGAATAAACGTCTACCAAAATCGGTCACGTTGTTGAGTAATTAAACAAGAACCCAAGACTTAGGTAATAAATACCAAATAGGCAGTTCAAAATAATAAAAAAGACTATTGTTTTCACCGCGAACGACCGTACAAGGCCTCAAAACGCATGCGACGTTGCCACACTGTGCATTCGCGCCATACTTTTTACTGTTTCTTAGCACATAGAACGCTCATTACGCTGGCACGCACACATTGGCAACAACGCTGATATTGTTATATCCGTTGTACATAGTGCAAGATGTACATAATATACATTCCGCAGGCTACGACCGTAGATATGTAGGTAAGCTACGTCGCACAGTACACAAATCAAACAGAATATCTATATATAACCTGCGAGAGACGTGCCCGTGAATTTTCTTGAACGGAATATTTCACTCAAACTTCGCCCAGTTCGGTGCTAGGCGATTTTGAATTTTGAATTCTTGTTCCAAACGTCACAGTGACGTGCAAGATGCGTCTGAAATTTAGATCCGAATTGTAATCGAGTCATTGACTCTGAATGTGAAATGGACATTTGGCACGCAAGATAATTGCACGTCGGTACAACGCAGCTGAGGCGCGGGAATCCGGATGTTTACAAGAAACGACACAAACACCGCGTTCCTATCCATTATCTTCTCAAAAGTAAATTTCAAACACAATTTCTCTGTGAAAAAGATTAAACTATTTCCAAATCAAACGAAATAGCATCGCAATAAACGTACGTGCAAGGTTACTTGCATTACCTTGTTATCGTAGCAGCTTTAATTGATAAGATCCACTAAACAAAACGGAAGAACACAATCCACATCTTAAACACCTTATCACACGATCAAAACACTCAAGAATTTAAATAAAAACAATTATAAGCGCGTAAACTAGTCGGTGCGGTGTTGTTACGCGCCGCAAAAAAATGATAAAAAATCGAGTAAGTAACAGCGACGTTCTAGTACCGTCAGTCAAAGCTGAATGTGTGTCACGTCGGCGTGTCAATGACTCCGCACTTAGCTAGCTCACACAATGTACTAACCGCTACACGTAAACACTACTGAGCCGGGCACGTGTGCGGAAAACTCCACGAATAGCCCCCCATGAAAACCTAGCCCGACCTCGCACAGAAACACGAGAAAAATATCGGTCGGCAATCAATAGACTGAAAAAATAAGCGTTTACACTTCCCGCTCTATCGACAGCGCGCTTCGGATCGTAATCGATTTCAAATTCGAAATTGCAGCCATGTAAATAGAGCGCTGGAATCGTCGGCGGCGCGGCGCGCGGGGCGTGAACACTGCACCTATGTAATCCAATCCAATACATAGACGAAGTGTGCCGCGCGTTGACGGACGACTGACGGGTTGTCAACGTTCGGCTGTGTTCGGCCGGCTTCGCTGGGTCGCGGCTACCTAGCTCGCTTTACGATTATTCATTTCTATAACCTTTCATAATATTTCGTTACAAAACCGTTTCATTACCAATTTCTAAGGATTATTTATTTAAAATGTTAAAATCAGAATATGGAGCAAATAGATAGTAGCAAGAAAACATTGATTAAAGTTTCCCTCCTTACCTCGCCGATGGCGATTCTTAAGCTACGCTACACACTAGAATGTTATGTCAGCGTGATTAATAGAGAAAAAACCGGTTGTGGCAGGTCAATCACACGATTTACAATAGCCACGTTAGACGCACAAGTGTATACGTCTGGATCGGTTATGCTTGAAAAATTGTAGACGTCTGTAGCTATTAGAATGATCATACATTAGCTAAGATTTAGACCTCTTAATTTTTGCAATTCAGCCGTATTTTTTATCGTATTTATTAAATAAATATGGTTATAGCGATTAGATTTTAAGGCAATTAATTATTAAATATTTAAAACTAAGTTTTTTGCGAGTCTTGTTCATAAATGGAAGCTAATTGACTTATCATTTTATTACACAATGTTTTTTTGTTGTAAAAAGGTAAGTACACTTAACCATAACACTGGCAGCTGCCACCAGTTATAAACAAAACACAAATCTATGATAATAAAAGGTTATTTTTTTATTTTAGATTTCCAGGGTAAGTTATTCTACGAAACTGTTAATTGGTTGAAAATGTTAAATTTGACACTAAACAGATTTTTCAAATTATTTTACCATTAAAAAGCTACATTATTGAGAGTAACTTATTTAGGGCAGATTTTTCAATAGTCAGATAAATGCTAACCAACTGATAAGAGGTATGTTTTCGTTGTCACTTCATACACATGTCAAATATTTATATTTGATGTGCAACGAAAACATGCTGATCTTCTGTTAGATAGATTTAACTGACTATTGAAAAATCGGCCCTTAGTCTAATTTTTCCACACCAATGGCGGGAAGCTAGTAAATATTAAAATTTTGGCGCGTTAAAGTTGACGTGAAACAGCGTCTGATGTGTCGAAGCCGGTTTGGCGCGACTGTGAGCGTTCTCGTGACGAGGCGAATCTTCGGATCACTCGTGAAGGACGATCTACGTCGTGTGGTAAGGATTGGGACGTTTGTTCACTTAGATTAGAATGAAAGCATCTAAACTAAATAAACGCTGAAGTGGGTTGATAGTAAACTCTGGGCTTGGTTGAAACCACTAAAAATTGACAAAGAGATCCATGTCGTGTGGCAAGGATTCGTTTGTTCACTTAGATCAGTAGGAAAGCATCTAAATAAACGCTATGATAGATAGTTTAGATAGTTAGTAAACTGTGGACTTGGTTTTCACTCCACTTGAAAAAAATGACAAAAAGGAGCAAAGAAATGACAGGAATTATTCAAAAACACATTTTTAATACAGTTGCTCAAAAAGTGGCGTATTGCAGGGACGTATAGCGTTCGGGATGTGGGCTATTACACACGCGTGCTTTTTTTTTCCCTTTCCCGCACTCGTGCGTTTTCTTTCCCAACTGTCAAAATAATGTCTATTAAAAAGAAAAAATAACCAACCATGAAGTTTTTACTAAAAAAAAAAAACAAAGAAGTTTTTATGATTCATGTTAATTATTACGTAGCGTAGGTAAATTTCTAAAAAAGCTACTAGTTTGTTTCGATATCAGATTTAATGATTTGATTGAAGTAGTGTGGTTGGTTTCATTTCATTTTATCTTATTAAATTTCATTTTCATTTCATATCAATAAAAAAAATCTACTGAAGACTTGGCCGTATGGGCATAGCAACCTTTGCCTACCAAATGGGTGAAGAAAAAATGGCGCCATTTTCAAAATGAATAATTTCGACATTTACGATCCTATTTTTTTATTTTATTAAATTGCTTTATTTTTTCGCAACTGTATTAAAAATAGTCGTTCAATACACGTGCGGAACCGTCATTGCAACTCGTCCCGCCTGTCAACCCTCGCCTTCGGCTGTGCCTCGGCTCGGGTAGACATTTGTCGGGACTCGTTGTAATGACAGCCTTTCCACACTTGTATTGAAATATACTATTGTCAAATTTTTTTTAGAGAAAACTAATAGGTTGATTGCTTTTAACTATGTTTAAAAGCTAAGAAATGATATATAAAAATCGGCTATTATCCTTCTAACTGTAAATAATACTACTTTTATTAATTACCTCTCATAAGATTTATTAATTGATTTAAAGTTTCTATATCAGACTTTTATTAAATATTATTTTAAATAGGTACGTACCTACAAGTTTTCTATAGATTTATTTATTGGAATATTTAAGTAATTTGATTATACCATGATCCAAATTAGTTGTTCAGCAAACATTACTACTTCACAGTTCACCTAAAGAGTTGTAAGTATAAAATTGAGTCTCTAAGCCGTATGTAACTCACATTATGTAATGCAGTCAAAAAACCTTTGAAGTGAAAGTACGCTGGAGTCATGTTGAATTTACTTGAATTATGAAAATAGAATGTGAAAAGCAGTGATAGAATAAATGCTTTATATAATAAACTAGTGGCCGCCCGCGACTCCGTTCGCGTGGAAGTCGGTTTCCCGTGGGAATGAAAAGTTTTCCGCGGTCAAACGTACCCTATGTGTTATTCTGATGTATAACCTATATTACTGTAAAGTTTCATCAAAATCCGTCCGATAGTTTTTACGTGTAAGAGTAACAAACATTCATACATCCATCCATACATACTCACAAACTTTCACGTTTATAATATTAGTAGGATTTTGATTTATCATATCAAATGTCTATATGTTGATCTCCATGTATGCTTAGCGTAAAAAGACTGCCTTAAAAGTTGTCCAATGAATTCACAAATGTATATAATAATAGAATCTGCATTTTATTGTAAAACGTAAAAGACAAATTGACGAAACAGTCTACCATAATATATACCAGAATTATAAATGTAAAATCCAGTTTAAACTAAATAATACGAAATAAACAAATGCAAACTAAAATGCAGGTGATAAAAAAGAACAAATTGAGTGTTTTATTAGGTATGACAATTTTGTTTAGCATTTTTAAATATTATACTATTTTGGTCTTATGTAAACTAAACGTGAACAAAATTGCAACGTAATTAGTTTTATCGATACTAATTTATCAATCAGAAGTGTCAATCACTAGTTCCAACCGGAAGTTTAGTGTTGGCATGCGGAAGAAAGTCAAGGTCGAGAAATTGGCGGGAAACACTTGAGACGCCGCCATTTTGAAAAAAAGTGCATATTGTTTTAATGTTTTTTTGTCGAACCATATTTTTTATACAATAAATATTTACAACATTACGATTTTTAACTAAGTTTCTTTTTTTAAACTTTATTTAACCACATAATAGTTTACCGATTTAATTTAATCGTCATAATACGAAATAGTTATTTTTAAAACGAGCCATTTTCATATCTTTTAAGAAGAACTAAAGTTTGTTTTTTCATAATAAATGCTTAATATTTTTAATCCATCTATCGAGAGAGGTTGTTGATTTAATTCATTACTGTGCGACTGCAACGTCATGTGCGAGCGAGATGCAACATACAAAATAGGTAACGACAGAGGGAGATAGCACTACCGGCGTGTGACAGAAACAGAGCGATATAACCGCGGTAAGAGTGAGCGAGAAAGAACATGTCTGTTGACGTAGATAAGGGGCTATCAGTAGTTTCGGGTAAGTTTGCACTCGAATTATAACTTGAATTAGTATTTTTATTACACTTTATAAATTAATGTATTGTGATACAAACTATTACGGTTTAGTGATAAGAATACTCTTACAAACAAGTTACTGCCTATAAAATGATTCTGTGGCGTATAATTTTATATGAAGCTATGAAATAGACTGCCAAACAAAAAATACTTACAAAAAATAATTGTACCATCATCGATTGATAAGAAAGTAACAAACAAATGAGATCTTTAGAACAAGTGAAGGTGCAACCAAACGAGGCATCAGGTTCACACACACAAACAAACAGACAAACACAGACACGAATTTATTATTATTACCGTCGTGTTTGCGGGATTCTAGATGTGGTGGTGACTGAATATTGTTTTACATTGATAAAACGAACGGATACAGCGATATTTTGAATTTGCGAAAGGAATACAATTCGAAACTAAAAAATTGTTTTTTTTTTCCATAAAAAAATTTAATCGAAGTTTTTTTTAAATGGCCAGTCACAGGTAACTTTTTTTAACAAATGCAAGGTAAGTAGGTGTCTTAAAGAAAATTAAAAAAAAAATAGAATGAACATCTCAGCGTGTACCTTCTCTACAAGAGCCGTGAAAGCAAGCGTGTTGAACTCACCCACACAGGCGCGCTGTGTGTGCACACGGCAAGACAATAAAAATGTGCATGTGTGCGTTCATAGTTTAGTACGTCACGGTGTAGTCGGATCTAGTGATTGTGATAATTGCATTTATATTTATTTATTAATCATATTTATTTTATTGTTTTTTCAGTGTGTTTAGGTCTATTGGATTTTTTCAGGTACAAAAGTTGTATTTTACAAAAAAAAATAGACTAAAATATCAATTTAGGTACAGTATCCAAATTAATAAATTGGATAGTTTTTATGTTTTGTATTTTTTTAAGAGGTTTCCTATGTTTCAAGTAAGTTTGGTTAATCTTATTTGTTCTTAAGAAAATATATAATAATTTACATATAAGATGAACACGTAATTCTACAATAATTCAACAATTTTTTCAAACATATGGTCAATAGTGTGATAATTGCAAAACTTTCTGTTAAAATAGATTTTTTAATACAATAGAAGAAGAGATATTTAATTGATAACGAAGTACCTAGCTGCAATAGAATGTCTGTTTAATCTAATGGCAGTTCATTATACTACTAATGTGATGAGAGCGAAAGTTTGTGGAATATTATTGCTTTTTAAGCAAAAAATACAACTAAGGGGAAGAGTACATTATTTAAACATGATTAGATACCTATATAGTTATATCATTATGTTATGTTCATTCATTTCTCATTAACATTATTCGCGTAAAAGTGTGTATGTTACTCTATCAACTAAAATGATTAGATCAATTTGAACGAAATTTGGTACACAGATACAAATAACAGACCATATCTTAAGTGCGAAACCAAGAGTTTAGTATTACAAAAAGGAAAGACACAATTTTTATTGAAATTTAATAAAAAAAATCTAAAATTGAAAGTAACGCTTTTTAGAGTAAATTAAATTTCAATAAATAAAATAACTATGAACGAATTTTCAGACTATCATACCTCTTGTGTGTATCTAGCTAATACTACATAGTCACGCAATAGACTAGAGGAAAACCTAATAACACCCCCATACCAGCTAGACACAACATAATTTCTGATTTTACTTAGATTAGAACCCATAGAATTTATCAATTAATATTTATCGAGATTCTCAAATGTCAGGTAAGAATCCAAAACCATAATTATGACAACCTAATCTCTGATAGACACATTTCAACCATTGATTTTTCATTTGCATGATTACAGAGATAGCGCTATCAGAACTAAGTAAGTGCAAGAGGGACAACGATAATAATGTAAGTATTAATAAGGGGGTAAGCCAAGAATCACCCTCTTTTGTAGCGACGAGCATTTTAAATGTTTATTTTCGAGTTCACCAAATGAACATAGGACAAAAACTTGTAGCCTAATGGTTACTTAAAAATAAACATTAAATTAAATAATTTTATTTCTTAGTTTTTATAAAATCGATTTCTTCCATTTTTTAATTTATATAAAAATATTATATGAATAAGCAAGTAAAATTAAAAAATAACTCGTTATAATGAAAAAATAAAAAATAAAGAAGTCTTAAGATATTAAAAACCAAGACGGGATCAAACAATGCTATCAAAATCGGTCCAGTGGTTTCGTTCTTTGACTTTCTCTGCTTGGTAAAAATCTCGGACAAATTGATGTCTGTACATAACTGTATTATGTTTATAGTATTGTTAGAATAACTGTGAATAAAAATAAGGTAGCTAAGTATAATTAAAATTTATAAAAAGTTTTCAACAAGAATCATAGACAAACTGGCGCGAGCTAAAAATATTTGGCAGCGAAATTACTTCGAGTCAATTAATATGCCAAATAACTTGCACTGTTTAAGCTCATGCGATCAAACTTATCTACCCGTCTCTTTCACACGCACGGCGAAAGAAAGAGACAGAATCAAACATCCACCTGCAGACCGATAAGCGTGTGTTTTCCAAACGTTGTTGTTTTTTTGCTGACTCTACAAATGGGGTCAGTTTTGGAGACATATTTTTTTTTATTTTTTTTATTGCCTAGAACTAATCATGAACATTGTTAAGTCTAGGGAGTTTAGAGTACCTGGTAATAAAGTTAAAAAATGTGCTTTAAATCCCTTCAAGTGAAAAAAGTTGGAAAAAGGTCGCAAACACAGTTAAGATGTACCAACAGTATAGAACACCGAGGGGGTGGCCACCCTCCAGCCACGTGCTTGCCCCCATCTAAGCCAATACCTACATTATACTTATGTACGCCTGGTACCAACTTAAATATAGGTCGATGTTTTCCGAAAAAAAAACGTAATTTGTCAATATTTTTTAATTACTTCATTTATGAAATTAACGATTACCGGTATTTGTTTTAACGCGTTAATATCAAGGGATCCTACTATTTAAATATAAAATTATAACAGTGTTCCTTTTTATGCCTTCCACAGCCTTTGCGCATCGAACGCCTTAGAATTTGCAGTAAAATATTTCTTAATATAATCTTATATGTAAACCAACATCATTAGTAGGTATTACTAAAATCCTTAATAAAAAAAAACAACAAAATTCAAAATAATTGCAATCAGACTGGCAGCAAACGTAAACAAACTTCATTATTCTAAATCCAAAAAAAATAATTTTCAAATTTCGTTCCAAATTCGGAATGATTTTGATCGGGCGCGCTGGCAGACGGACGACACTCAAGCGAAGTAGCGTCTCACTCCACGGTCTTACTTATGTATTACCGCGGCCAGTTTGCCTTGAGCTCTGTAACGTCACCATGCCACCCTTAGGTCGCCGGCTATAGACGCGAAGCGGGGAGCTAGACGGTCCAAGTTATACTGGGTTAACAGTATGAACAAATATATAAAGATACTTATAGGTAGAGCCACTCGGGGTGGGAGAGGACTGGGTACAGAAAAAACTAAATGATAGGAATTGCTTTTAATTTAAGTAGCTACGTAAGTAATTGATTAATGAGGAAAACTTGCTAAGAGGTGACTAGACATGCCACTGAAATCTGTATTGAGAATTTCGAGTTAAATCATTGGATGCCTATGTATTTTTCAAAATTATTTTGGTTCGGTCAGTTACGTTTATGTTACGCAATGGTATATTCTCAACAGAGTTCGTGATTTATTTTGGTTAAATAACTAAATAACTAAAGTGAATAAAAAATTATAGCCCTAAATAAATTTAAAACAAAACTGTCATTAGTTAACTGGGTACCTATTATCATTTTATCCAATAAATTCTGACCAATTTCCTACCCAACAAAAACAAAATAAAATTCTCATGCCGACGCTACCCCGCAGTATATACGTACCGTTCACCTATATTTATTTGTACACACACAGACGCAAGTTTATAGCTCACGCACACACACACAGCACACGGACGCTCTTACCGCACTCACACAGGCGCGTTGATTTTATACGCGCGTTGTATGAATTTTGCAATTTTTACCGAAGAGCCATCCTGTTTTATTTTTTTTGCAGAATATTTTCGTGGTAAATATGTGTTTTATTGAGAATTTATTTCAGTTGCTGTTTTTTGAGGTTATTTTTGTAATTTTTGTAAAAGTGTCGGTTATGTAACCTTTTTTTTAATTTTGTAGAAATATTTTTATCATTACTAATTAGGTAGGTCTGTTTGCGTAATATAGTTATTTTCAGCTTGTAGGCAATTAATTTTATTTAATAAAATATATTTAGTATTTATAAATACCGGTCAAACTTTCGTAAGTATAGAATCTACTATCTACCAATTGGTCCCTTTACTATAATTTTATACATCAACATTTGTAAAAAAAACCTAAATACCATAAATTCCTACGGATACTAGTAAAATTCATTGTCCTTTTTAAAAGTATCAAAATTTGTCAAGACAATTGTTTTTCTTCTCAGTAAAACTACTTGGCACGAATCCTTTTCGAATTCGAAAAGTTATAGTAACGAAAACTACGTAAATACGGATTAAGGCGACCTTGAATTTTTTTACCTTTGCATTGTATACGTATTTATCTATTTTTAAAATATGTCATTATACTACCATTTGACGATAACTAATATGGGTTTGTTAAAGTGAAACATTTCTGGCTTTAGACTGTAAAAAATCACAAGTCGCAAGATTTTCTATTGAGAAAACATCCACAGAGTCAAATGTCAATCACGTCAATGTCAAGTCTGACATTTGACTCGATCGCTCGAAGATTTTCAACAAGACATATAGTGCAAGCTACAATCCTGACACGCTGCATGACCTAGGTATACCTAACTCCACCTAGCTGAGTTTGCACCTCGCTTATATTCAGCTCAATAGATGCAAAGTGCCAACTTAACTTAATCAAGTTGTACCTAGGTATATGTGTGTGATTTACAAAGAAACATGAGAAAGTAGAAGCTACCTGTCAACAGGAGGCGGCAACGGCGCCATCATGTGCGGGTGCGGCGGCATCGGCGGGTGCGGCGCGTGCGGGTGGAAGGGGGAGCCCGGCGGCGCGAAGCCCGGCCCGGGGAAGTGCGGCTGCTGCGGCGGGGGGCCGGGGGGGAACCCGCCGCCGGAGCCCGGCCGCGCGGACGGCGAGCCGAACGGGCCCGGCGCCGCGTACGGGGGACCCGCAAAACCTGGATAAGAAGGATATGATTACAGGGAATCGACTTGTGATACCCATGAGGAGTATGATATGAGTTTTGTTTTCTTCAAGTACTTAACCATGTCTACTGGATGCTGACGTGTTTTTGTAGGCGTTGCAATGTATTCTTGAAGTACCATCTTTCTTAGCCATACCCAACAGACGCTAAAAAGTTTTTGTAGGCTTTGCGACGTATTCTTGAAGTACCAAGTCATAACTGACCTGCTGGATTCTGACAAGTCATTGTAGGCATTGCCATTTATTGTTGAAGTAGGTACCTTCTTAGCCATATCCACTAGACGCTGAAAAGTTTTTGTAGGCTTTGCCTCCTATTCTTGAAGTACTAAATTATATCAACTGAAACATAACATAAACATTGCTACGCCAAGTGCTCAGTATCTACTGGCCTGCTGGAAACTGACTCGTTATTGTAGGCATTGGCATGCACTCTTCACTCTCCGAGTCTTTAAGACAAAGTTTGGTTTCGCTAGCCACATCAGAGCCCATCGAATTAGAGACCCTTATTAATTTATATAATGAATAACTAGCAGGAGTCGCCGTCACCGAGCACGGTGTGGACGACATGATGATGATGATGATTGACTGACCTGCTGGGCCGGGGGTCGACGGTGCCGGCGAGGCCGCGAAGGCCGGCCCTGCGGGGGAGCCGGCCGGCGGCGCGAACGACGGGAAGGGGGGTTCCGAGTTGTTCTTCCATGACGCCGGAACCCCGCCAGCCGAGTCGTCCAGCGGCACCCGCCTTTGTAGACCCACCGACATCTGGAAGCAGAGGCGGTTAGGATATATCGACTATGGTGTCATCTCTAAGTGAAGAATATGGTGGGCAATCCTACTAATATTATAAATGTGAAAGTTTGTGAGTATGTGAGGATGCATGGATGTTTGTTACTCTTTCACGTAAAAACTACTGGACGAATTTGGATGAAACTTTACAGTTATATAGGTTATACACCAGAACTTTTTACCGCGGGAAAACTTCTCATTCCTGCGGGAAACGGTCTTCCACGCGAACGGAGTCGCGGGCGGGCACTAGTAAGAAATAAGTAGTTCTTAAGTCAGACGGATGATTCTTATCGATAGGTGGTTGATCCTCGAAAAGTGCACATGCTGTGACAAGTGGATATTCGTCGAATTTTACAAGATCCAGAACGCATTTTGTCAATTAGAAGCAAACTAGCCCATAATATACCTTCTTATAGGGTTGGTTATGACAATAAACAAGTTAAATATAAAATAACGTATTTATCTACGTCACAACATCCTATAGTATAGGACCTATACATTTTATATTAGCTTGAGGATGATCAAAAATGAAAAAAATATTTTTAAGGGTAGGCTTTTTATGGTTAGGTATGTTTTTTATCAATTAGAAAATATATTAAAAAAATCTAAACACAAAAAAAGCAATCATTAGTTCTAGTAAAGTTAGTTCCAGTTTTTTATGTATGCATGTTTTGTATATATTTTTATTAAATATAAGTTTTGCACTTATTACTCTGACGATTCTGGCGAATCAATTACTTTACTAGCATTTTAACGCTCAACGATTCTAACGCAGCGTTGAACCTTAACCTACCTCCCTGACTCTTAACAGATAGACCTTATCAGATTGGTAGTTTAACATAATTATCCAATAATATTTTTCTCAAGCCAAGCCTAAAACCGATCCGTATAATTAAATTTCTAACCACTATCTATAACACAGACAACAATAGTAAAGTTTTCGAATAGTTTACGACCAAACTCGTGCTAGCGGTCTTTATCACCTGTGTTTGTTTTTCAAGCGACGTCCAAGTGGACACAGACTACAATTCTGGGTTTGCATTTTTTTGTTTTCTTATTTAGTAGGCATGACCGCCGCAGGTATAAATTAGTCATTGGGTGTGCGATGGTGACTACAGTATAGGCACATGAGTAAAGAAACTGAACAGAGACAAAGCTACATACGAATGCGCTGTGACAGGTACATCACTACAAGTGCAACGCGTGTGTGTGCGTGACCACTGGCCGCTTGTCACGTATGAGCCGAAACCGCTTCAAACTAGATCAGCCAGTGGTCAATCTCAGGGCGTGCAGGCGTGACGCGACGCTCGAACGTTGTGCGTGTTTTGTTTTTGTTTTCGAGTTTCTCACATAATACGTAGTAATACTTTTGTTTTAGTTTTTAAAAAGTATTTAAAAATATAGGAAAAGATTCTTTTTTTTGCCATTATAAGGACTTTAATGAAGGTAGTGTGAAATCAGGTTTTTTGATAATACCTCCTGACAATTTTATTGAATTTGTTGAATTGCTTGAGCAAAAATTTCGCGAATATTTTGATCTTCATATTAAAAATGTTAATATTGGTAATGAAATATTAGCACGTTTGCAAGATTGTACATTTCATATGCCATGTGAGTGTTTCCCATTGGTTTATTTGAAAAAACTTTATATTAGATTTAGAATTTATCATTCGATTAAAAGACACAACAAATTATTAAAAACCAAAAGTAATAAAAAAAAAATATTTAGAGTATGTAATTTGTAAAAAAAAACCTATTTTAATAAAAAATTTGAAAAAAAAGTACATTTATATTTTTAATTTATTTAATTGTGCCAACCCTACCAAAATAGGTATAAATTTTGCTAGCTCTTTAGAAGCTTTGTCTCTGTTCAGTTTCTTTACTCATGTGGTATAGGTACAGACGTAAATATGCCGAAAAATTCGACGGCCCCCGCGAATATTCCGGTAATCGATAAAATGGAAATGTGCAGGAGAGCTAAAAGAAGCATTTTTGGTTATAACTTGATGAAACAACAAGTTTCAGAGACTTTTTATATCGCATATGGAAGCTAATTTTTTTGCTTAAAACTAATTTGAACAAAATTTAATTAGTCCCAAGGGTTTTTTCGTAATTCAATCAAATATATTTAACAATATTAGTATTGGTTTAGTTCTAGTCAGTAATGTCTTTTACGATATTATTCGAGTAAATTTGTTCTTTGAAGTGTAACAGCAATATAGGGTAGCGATAATATTCGTGTTTTTATCTTTGTTTACGGAACATTTGTAAAAGGCAATTACGATTCTATTCGTTATTTTAAAACAAATTTAAAATATATTGATTCGATCATTACTGTTTACCTACTTCAATAAATTGCCTAAGTATTCGAGAAAAAAAATACAGAAATAATCGTATTCTACATTATAAATGATTTTCATATACTTGTCAGACCTCTAGATAACAGTGGTCAGTGGTCAGAGCATTAGACCGGTTATCTAAAGGTCCTGGGTTCGATTCCCAGTCGCGCAATGTTAGGAGACCCGCGTTCCTTTGACCAGTATCTATAACTTCAAAATTTGTAGACTTACGTCTCGTTCGGAAGGTTTCTAGTCTGAATACCACTTACTCTGGTACGGTACGTTTTGTGGATGCAGTATATTGCTTGCATTATTTATTTATCATTTCTATTTGACTAAGTATTCAAACCACACTGAGCCCGAAACCGTAGCAATAAGCTACACTTTACTTTTAAATGATAATATAGGTAATAAAACATGACTGATTGTCGGTATTATATTAATAAAAAAAATAACATCTTTCAAACAATTACAATAACTGTGAATACTATTTTAATTCAAATTTTAATCGGTATCCCCATCTTCATCTCGTGTTGAAGCGCAGCAGGTTAAGCTTCTAAAATATGGTTGGTAATGGCTAGGAATTGCTTGGGAGTTACACAGCCCGAGGAGATCGCCATGCAAAGCCTTTCTAATAGCGAGTGGCTTGTTGTATGCTGGTCTTAGTTAGTTTAATAATTTCAACCTTTTTTGAACTTTTGTTCAATTAAAAACATATTTGAATAGGAAACAGTCAGGTTTAGTGTATGACACACTAACCTTCATCACATCGGACCAATGCTCTTTTTCTCCCGTCTTATCTTGAAGCCATCTTTTAGTTTAAACAAGTTCTTTGAAGTTATGGATTTCAGACTTTTGTATTTCTTCTAGGATATATTTTTCACCGGAGACTTTAGCGTTCATGATTACACTATAAACTTGATTAATATATATAATATTTAATAAAAAACTTTATTTTTTAGAGCTCTTTTAACTATGCCCTCCAAAGAAAATTTATGTGTGATGTAAATTTTAACATTTATTGCCATGATTGAAGGCAGCCCCCTCAAGTTTGGAGGCGCGCTGGGACAAACCGCGGCGCGCATATCCCCTCATGTTCCCTTGGTTAGCCACCGATCTAGCCCTGTGTCGGCCTGGGACCTCACCGGCTGGAGTCGCCGAAGTGTCACTGCGGGGACAATGGCGCGCCGCTGAATCTGCCCTGGGCCGAAGAGAGGGGTTTCCTTCTCACCCCTTCCTCAACCTTCCCCTTCGGGCGCATCAACACACTGGGCTTACGCCTAGCTGGGGCAGCCTCCTTCTCGTGGGCCGGTCTACCTCACGACCAGCCTCTGTGTGGGATTTCGCCATCCCGCAACAATGAATCCTAAAAGGAACACGATTGCGAGACGCCCAGCGTGCACAGGGCCGAACCCCTTCCCTGCCCTGTGGAACACAAGTATTCCAGAGAGCAGGAAAGAGGACGGCCGCACGAGGAGGTATCCAACGCGCACTGCATACCTTTTTTACCTGATATTGAAGTTTATTGGCACAAATTGAGATACATTTAATACTTTCTTCAAATCGAAAATTGCCACAACGGTATCGTCCTTATTGAATGATTCCTTTTCTTCCTTTTTAATTTCACGATGTTTTCTGTAGTTTTCTTTTAAAGAAGCCTTTTCAGTGGGGTCAGCTAGTTGATATTGTGAACATATAAAGTGCATTGATCCTTTTTTGGTTTAAAAAAAGGAAAGATTGTTTTGAGTATTAAACACTCTTTCATACTGTCGTTTTGTAGCCACCTTAACGTTATCAGGATAGTTTTGTTTTTCAAACCATGTCTTGTAAAGCCGATACATTTTTGAAATGTTTAGGGATTCACACAAATATTCACGTTTAGAAACTTTTGTCGTGTAATGTGAAAAAAATCGGTAATAAATATAGCTGGAAATTACTTCTACTATAAGCTGGTAACAGTGCTTACAAAAATAAAGTAGTAAACTTTTAACTCGAATAACATGGTAAAAGTTTTTACTGTCAAAACGTTTCGAATTTTTTTTTCGTAAATAACTATAGCTATATTATTCGTTAAAAAAATAATTGATAGTATTTTACTGGAATATACACGTCACTTTTAATAACTTTGTAAATATAATTAGAAAAAATCTGAAAAAAAATCACAAGGTGCATTAGGATGCTTAGATGCCAAAAAACACATAACATGAAAAACTCCGTAATGGCTCATTGCGGGATTATTCGCGGGGGCCATCGAAATACTTTATCTTGGTAGGGGAGAGAAAAAGGTGAATTGTTTTAGGTAGATATCAAATATATGTGTTTTTAAGTGAAGATACCTACAGATTGGAGCTTGCAGTAGAGTCTATTTTTAAAAGCTTTTTAGCTTGTAAACACGTCATATTATTGGGTAGGTAGTTTGTGCATTGAATAGCGCACCGTGGGACTCTGGCATTACAATAAAAAAATAACGTATCTATGGATGCAAACTATTAACAGTTATAACTAGTTATGTATGATGTGTGAATTCTTGAATTTAATCATTGGTATTAATTCCGGGAAAACGATAAGTAGATACCTACATCTGAAGATTCGTCGAATATGATAAAGTAAGCAACAAAAGGAGAGATATAAATCCTACCCATTAGATAATAAATTTTAACAACCAAACATAAAAAAAACTAGCGTTCTTTTGAAAAAATATATTTTTATACCCGGTTTTAAATGGGTATTTAGTTGTTACTAGTGCATTATTTACGAATCATTTGTCAAATGCTCTAAATTCAAAATTTAGTTTGGCACAAAGCTACTACACACGCGGCAGCCAAGTAGGTACAGTCAGCATCATATAATTCGTAACATCCACTGTAGCCAAAAACTCGAAAACAACCAGAGTCCTCACTTTCAGCGAATCAACCAGTGTCATCACATTCATCAGAGCATTTAAGTTGCTCTAAATTATCGTAGCGGGCAGAAAGCCTTATAGAAAGTCGCATTCAAAGCGTCTCAAATCCCGTATCAACCAGAGCGCCATCGGTAACGTAGCGCCCTGGGTAGTCACAATCTTCGGTACAAAGTAAAAAAACAACCTTATGCTTCATGTAATAGCGATGAGAATTCTATGAAGAAGGATTAGAACGAAATATAAAAAACCGCTTAATTCTCCTAATCTTCCAAATATGTACCAGGAACGCACAAGTGTGTAAGAACCTATGTCTTCAAACTTCAGAAAACTTTCTAGTTTTTGTTTTCCAGTTTCAAATTTTTTAGGTAAAAGTTACAGTCGGCGCTGAACAATCACTTTAATGTACTAGAACTTCATGAGTTTAAAAGGGTTAGAACAGTGGGTTGGGTTAACATTCAAACTTTTTGCTTGATACTTTTTTATTTCGAAATTTTCATATCTTTGGTATTTTGTTTGAAAATCGAATCTCCTTGAATGTAGTTTCATATTTTACACATCAGATGTCATTTTTTGGCCTATAATTAAGCAAGAGCCAGATGCAAAACCTTCCTTAAAATAAATATTTACCGCGCGAAAAAGTCTCAATTTTCAATTGTAAAATTGTCGTTAGGGTTATTGAATCTTACTGTAAATTATTTTTCAGGTAGGCATCCTATCATTGAGTGTATTCAAAATAAAAAACCAATTCGTGGACAAGTAGGAACAGCACAGACTAATAAATCATAATATTATATTCATACACGTATAATGGAATAGAATTAAAACTTTAACTTGTTCATATTTTATTTACTAATGAACATCCGGCTCTTAAATTAGAATGATCATGTGACGTAGGTATTATCACAATATTTGTTTACTCTTTTTATTTCATTATAGCCTAGTACTTAGATTTTGAAAAAACCCTAGAGACCAGCCACGCGTTGGCATTGTGCACTTTATTACTCGCCGATAAAAAAAAACATCATTTTTGCTGTTCATTAGCAACTACTGATATCCTTACTTACTCTTGACAATTTATGATATGCTAGTATGTGTTTGTTATTTAAACGATTTAAAATGGTATATTGAATTGAAATACAATTAATTCGATCATCTTTCTAAATGGTGATTATAATTTCTATTGATTGACATTTAATTGATAAAAAAAAGTTGTTTCGGTTTACATTATGAATCTATGTTTTCAATAATAAAATTATTGCAAGTAACATCTATCTTTAGGCAAGAACTTAAGAAATAATGCAGGTATTTCAATTCTCAAAAAGACTGCTTAAACTTGGATTTGAACCCATGCTCATGAATCGCTTATCGGATGCCACAGCCCCGACACCATCGCTGCTTGCTAGAAGTAAACAAAATAAGCTACATAATTTAAACTTTCACTAAAATTTTAAAAAGACTTTAAGCTGTCAAAAAATCTTAGTTCAAATTCTCGTATCTAAGATCTAATGAATAATTTCGTTGACTCTTTCTTACTTATGAAAACCTAGTAACATATTTATTGAAATACACATGAATTCCATTGAATTACTTAAATTTATTTTTGTTTACTACTTAAAATGTTTTATAAAATTTCAGACGTAGGTTTTACGTATGTATTAAAGCATTCCTTTACAAACAAAATATCTTCTTTATAAATCTGAGAGCCTAGTAGTTAAGTCTCATCCTATTCTAATATCTCATAAATACATATTTTTAATCAAATGAAGTTTTCTGCCAAAACAGTCTCCTCTAGACATGCGGAAACGTGTCAAGCAAAGTACACCTCTATGACATGAAGCATAAAGTTGTTTTTATACTTTGTACCGAAGATTGTGACTACCCTGGGCGCTACGTTACCGATGGCGCTTTCGTTGAAACGGGATTTAAGACGCTTTGAATGCGTCTTTCTATAAGGCTTTCTGCACGGTACGATAAATTAGAGCAACCTGAATGCTTTGATTAATGTGATGACACTGGTTGATTCGCTGAAAGTGAGGACTCTGGTTGTTTTCAAGTATTTGCCTACAGTGGATGATACGAACTATATGATGCTGACTGTACAGGCTGACAGCGCGCCATTGCTATTACGAATGCAGTAATCGAAATTATCGGATCGCAAAAGACGAAGGAATCATTCTCTCGCGATCCGATATTTTCGAGTTTCGATTCGGTAATATCTTATAGTTTTCCCACCGACTTGTGGCCATTTAACAACATAAAGTCCCTAGACAATGCATGTTGAGTTCTAACGTATAATCATTGCCTTTGTATGTGTGTATTGAAAACAAAATAACATGTATGTAATGTTTTTAATACAATGGAAAATCTTGCTTGTCAATATATTACCTACTAATTATTCGAAACTTCATATTGAAGTTTCTTGAATCCATCTTACTTTTAAGGTCGATAATATTTGTATGAATTAAATTGAAACAATAGTACAAGCTGTGATCTTGGTTTAAACGATTTTGCCAAGAAGTGATCAATCGCGAACTTTGTGGTTAATGCGAAACCTCGTTGTTTGTTGCCATAGAGGTCAGATCATAGGCCCTATGACATAGGGGATCTTAGCTTCGATTTGTAATAAAAAAAAAATGTTTGAAATACCTATATATTTAATTCACTCCTTTCGAAAAACTTATCTTCCCTAAAGTTATTAAAGTTACTAAGGCAAACATATTATGTCTTATACGACCCTTAGGTTTTGATGTTAATATGTGGGTTCACAAAACTACCCTCCCCCCTATAAGAAGGTGGATATTGAGTACTATTTCTTTCGTTTTAACACTAAAAACAATTTAATAGCTATTAAATGCTATCTTCACTAAGTGAATATCGGTAACTATTGTTCTTCTTTTCCACGGATTCTAGTTTCACTGTGTTTCAGTTAAGCCAAAACGACATTATATTACACGTAAGCAACTTATGTAAGTAACTTACGAAAAAATTGCCAATGTTAACACTTTAAGTAGCTTTTCGTCATTTCTTTCTAGGAAAGTACTTCCATAAATATAATCACAGGTTACTAACGTGAGTTAATCTTACAAGTATAATTCTGAAGGAGAGCTCAGGAATGATAAGGTTACTTTATTAGCAACTAGTGACCCTGAGCTTCGCAATGGTGTAATATGGGTGTAATCTTGCGCAACTTGTTTCCGACACATTTAATTTTAGTATATTTAAAATATATGTTTCTAAATATTCTATTTACAAATGTAAGTGAAAAAACTACCTTAAAGATGGCGAAAACCGTATTAAAATTCGTTAAGCTGTTTAGGAGGAGTTAACGGACAAACATACAAGCGGACACAATTAGCGACTTGGATTTATACTATGTTATGATAATGATGATGATGATAATGATGCTACAGGGATGTAGGTTAAAAAGTTCGTAGCACCGTCTTTTAAAAAGGGTAAACTGCTTGAAGGCTCGCGATTAGTAATAAATTAGAGAAGTTCGTCTAATTGGCTACGAAAGTCTACAGCATAAACATTGACATATGATCAAATTGCTGCCTAGTTATTTAACTTAAGGTTCTACGATGACCCAAGAAAAAAAGAGTTTCTGCTTCTACTGCTACCTACTGGAGTATTTTTTTAAGGTACACGTCTCATAATTTTATTTTGATTACGACCATTTAACCCATGACAGTCCTTTGCTTTATCCATTCAACACCTTGCTTTATCCATGCAGAATTTGTAAACTTTTGAAATTTTGTTAAATAGACAAACATGCAACCTTTGCTGACATGCAAAGGTGAATCTATCATATCTTACTAATATTTTATAAGCGTGAAAGTTTGTGACTATGGATGTATGTATGGATGTTTGTTACTCTTTCACGAAAAACTTCTGGACGGATTTGGATGAAACTTTACAGTAACCTATATTGGTTATTCATAATTAATTATTTTTTTATCATATACATATAGAATAGCATCAGATGATTTCTAGTTTGATAGAAAAAACAATTAAGTAGGTACTACGATTGAAACTAGATATTTAGAAGAGGGGGCGTGATTTAAACTTCATAAAAACTTAAGGATTTGAAATTGCTTATTTTATTAATTCACATCGGTTCAGATCTATTTTATCAGCAAATTCACTAAAATCCTGTAAATATGCAAAAAATACGGTAGGTAGGTATTTATCTGCCTTCGAAAAGTTTGATTTCCACGTTAGGTGTTGTTTAAAAAATGACGAAATTTTGTAAATTATTTTTGGTTTTGACCAAGGCCTTCTTAAAGGTATATTTACAGAAATCTTAGATGAATCTAATATCATTTTGTTGTTCATAGATTGATGGTCGTGTTACAAACTGGAACTCAGATTCAAGCAGTACACGCTAGTCGATCTAAGACTTTTTAATTTGTTATTAGCATAGATATTACTTTATTATGATTGTAAAAATAATACTTAGGTACTAGATTGAATACTAGTTACAGGATTAATTGCTTATTAAAATACGACCTTAATAAACTAATTTCTAGTTTAAATATATAAATTATGCTGCGAATATAGCGCTAAGGTTCAAGTTATAGTCAATTTTGTTTATTTCTGCATTTAGGCAATATTTATCTTCTTTGAACTTAATAGTTGTTACAAATTGTTCTTTTGTTTGACGAATTAAACTATACCATTTACCTTCGTTCTTAATTATAACAATTAAAATAAACCGTTTGGCTACACATTTAAACGCACGTTTAATTTTACTAAGTGACTCAAATGTCATTAAAATTAATTCTGTAATCTTATATGAGATCAGTTTACATAATGCACTTATACACTTGCCTAATTGATGTTTTTACACGTTTGAGCAACGCTAAAAGCGTTGTTTTTAAATTACGACAGCTAACGGCTTGGATTTTTATATGTTTTTGTTTTTAGACCACCTATTTCATCCTATCGCGTTATAAATATGACGACAGGACATGTTGATCAAGTGACAAGAGTTTTGGAAGGCTTTGGTGAGAGGCTTTAACGTGGTCCTATGGGGCCATCTTTCTTATTAAATAGTCAATACGAAATAGCCCCTTACCACTTACATTGTATTCCTTATGCATTGTGGGAGGTCGATAGCAAAAATTAGGTATAAATAAGTGCAATTTGTGGATTCACATACCTAATTACTAATATGATTCAGGGTAATTTCCGATATTTCGTAACCAATTAACAAAAATTCTTTCTCCGGAAGAAAACTAACTTGCTAATTTTGTTTCCATGCCAGCAGAGCCTAGAAACTACGTTAATACGTAGCTAAAGAATTGCATGTTCTTGTGTTTTGCAAGATATATTTTTAATCCCGTAGGAAACATTTCCTTTAATTTTAACCCCTGAAGAGGTGTATGGTAGCAATTTTGGTCTTAATACCCGTTGTCCTTATCATACTTCATTACTATGAGCACATCAGCGGGGCAGTGCAACATTTTCGAAACTGTCAATTGCTTGACACTTGGATGATAATGATAGATGTAACTTTGACAATAATAGCTGGTTTGATTTGGATGTTGAAAGTAAAAGCAGCCTAGTTTAAGTAGCGAATACGAGATAGCAGGATGTTTTGCAGGATAATTTAAAATTAATCTCCAGACTTACACACCAATTATGTGGTCCCATGGTAGGTGCATTAAGCGCTTGTGTTACAGGTACCACACTGGACTAGGAAAGAACCTAGTTACACCCAGACACGTGCCAATGTCAAATTTTTACGAAATTGGCCCGACCCGGGATCGAACCCGGGACCATCCGTTTACAGTCCGCTTTATAGTTACCGCTGCGCCACAGAGGTCGTCGGATAAAAATATAGGACTGTTTATTTTGATTTTCGATGAAAATAAGATATCAGCTTTATTTCTCTTGATAAGGGATTTCTCTTATAATATTATTCGAAATTAGTGCACATACGAATATCGTCATTAGACGGTGATTTCTATGTGCCAGTTGACGGGAAGCCTCAAATAGATATCTAATTGAAAACCATTTCATATTGTTTTAATATTACTACATATAATGGATTATTTTGGATTTACATGTGTGCCCCTCATGCCAAAGCTCTTCTTTAAGGTCTTTCTCTTCTTCATTGTACTGGAATCTTCAATTTTATATTTTCCAGTTTGACATATCCTGCCAACTTCGCTTTTATCAGTTTTACCTATTTTACATCCATCACTTTTCTTTTTCTTCTTCCTGATAATTATTTTTTAGTCAGGTATAGTACTTACAAGCCAAACGTTTTCCAAGATTTCGTGTCTTATAACTTCTAGGAAAGGAATTGGAGGAACTATGTATGTAAACGATTGCGTAGACTGCTAAAACAAATGATAGCGTGCTTGTGCATGCTGAGCTATGTATTTCACTTGTTCTTTTAGAAGGATTCCATTGTTTCCCAAGGTCAAATTTCAAAGACAATTAGCTATGAGAATCATGGGATTAGGCTTTTTAGCTCTTCAATAAACAACGATTATTCTTTAAATAGACAGAGGGTCTCGTTTTATGAGTTCTAGTCAAAAATTTCGAATAATAGACCTGGATTCTTTTAGTTCCCATTCATTTTTTAATAAATGTGGGAGTGTAATTTAAAATCCATTGCTTTTGAGAATGAAAATTAGGACATGATAAATTTGTACTTTTTGGCGATTGCTTAATCTAAAGCAAATAACATGTATATTGTATGAGGCAATTCCTATAACAAACATTCCAGCAAATGTAACAATAATATTAGTTTACAAAACAGAAAGGGTAGATAACTTGTCTTTGAGATCGTCCCTAAAGAAACCATTTTACAAGACCAAATATAATTATGAAAATATCATAACATTTAAACCTACATCAGCTATTTTATTTAAGATTTATTTCTGCCAATCTGATATGGGCGCTTTCGTAACTGACAGAAGAATTAGAAAAAGTAAACTGTTCTAAAGATGGATTATTCATTTTGTAGGTATATTCAGTTACCAATTTTAGTTTTTTTTAAAGTACTTAAACGAAATGTATACTTATATTAAGTACATGAACACTAACTTCATTTGATAACGTCTGCAATTGTACGAAAAATATCTAGGTAATTATAAATTCAAGTATTTGGGTTGTGTTGGGTTTTTGTTATAATAGGATTTATATAAGATTACCTATACCTACAAAACAAAAACAACAAAGTCTGGAAGCCACGATTATCACATTGCTTGTCAAAAAAATGTAATGATTGATGAAATGTAAAATGAATAACATTCCTCATTGTTGACTTTAAGGATTACAAAAAGCTCAATATTTACAGGTGATCTGTAACTCGGAAGGTAAGAATCGATTTTATTGCATTTTTTGCGTTTATCGTGAGTTGTCAAACTGGTTTTCATGTGCCATCAGTTCTCACTATAGACAAGCAGGCCCCGGCTTGTTGTTCAATATGTTATAGTTTTTGAATCTAGATCTCGTTTTACCGGAAAAAATATGAACAAAACTATTTTTTACAGTGTTAGCTTTAGGCATGTCTTAGGTAGTATTGAACTAGCAGGTAAAGGATAAAATTCTTGTAAGGTAGAGCAGTTATAAGTACGTATTTCTAAATTAGACTGACAAAAATACGTAGAATAATATAGTTTCGTCACTCATTACTCAGTGCCAACTAGGTACCAGTAGCTGTTCACATCAAAACGAGTTTTGAGGTTACCTAAACACATATTTATACGTAGGTACGTTAGTTAGATACATTTATTCCGATTCTGAACCAGTTTTTTTCATTTTGGTGCTGTGTTGATGTAGTTAACAAAAGCCACAGTTCATGTTTTTCTCCTATTGTATCAACATTGATAGTGAATGTGTTTCGCCGTTTAATTTCTGATTATACTAGCTCAATATTATTTTCTTCCCTCATTCTAATAGTGAACGTTTAACTGCACTATGTGTGGTCTCGTAACCCAAAAGAATATCGATTTTAACTCAGGCATTCCCTCCAAAAAAATACGCCGCTTCTAAAAGGGGTAACGTCGTAACCTGCCCGAAATAAAAAAAAATGAGTGAGAATACGAGGGACAGACCTCCGTACCTCAGTATTGGATCAGCGGCCGCCCTCGTATGTTAAAACCTCCGCACTGGGGCGAGCTACCCCGCATTTCTGCTCAAAACAGAAATAACACGCTCCCCACACTTACAATGTTCCGGTTGCTTTTCTTCCTCATGCGAACATTGCACGTCGTTTATCCATTTAACTATTTAAAACTATCACTACACTGCCACTACAATCCTCGCGCTCACTGACATCGAAATCTTAGTTTTTTTTGTAAGCGTTGTCGCGTGCAGCGTCTGCCGGCCGGCGGGATGAAAACAAAGCGTGCTCGCAGGTGGCGTGCCCTGCGGCTTGTCCAAATAATAAAGCACTGATTGTTTTACATCATTTCACTGATTCGTAATTAAAACTAGAGCGTCCGTCTCATGACAGTCGCGTATTGCGGCACATTGTATGTATGTACAGATGGCAGGTACGCGCGGCGCGTATCGCTCGATCGCACTGGGGTTCGTTCGTCGGACGCGGCCGAGGGGGACGGGACTGCGCCGGCCCGCGGTGCCACTTTACCGACGCCATCTTGCTCTCGCAGACATTACGTGTTTACAGCGTCTTGGGTAGATGGCGCTGCTTTTTGAGAAAAAAAGGTTGGGCAAATTTGAAAAATTGTCAAAGATGTCCTAAATTGTAGGTTTAGCATCGAAGGGTTAAACATAAAAATTTATGACTCATCGACTACAGTTAGTTGTAAGAAAATTGATATTTTTTTAAAAATAAGATATTTTATGTACCTACCTAAGACACGCATTGTAAATAAATAGGTAACTAATTAAATATACTTAATTAGTATTTATTGTTTATTTATAATGAAGTGGGAAAACAGACATGGGTAATTAAGCGTGAAAAAAACAATAAGTATTGATTATATATCTTCACGGTTAATATGTATTTGTTTGTTCAAAAAATGTGTATGCAGGCACCTATAATTTTAATCTGTAGGTATAGCTACTGCATTACAATATAGGATTTCCATATTTTTTTAAAAATAATTTATTGTTTAAACTTGTGCTTTTCTGATCATAACCTAGATGTTGAACTGATCAATAAATTAGTGGGAACTAGGGAAGGAAGGTACCTTCACAGTTGTTAATTTGGAAAACGTCCTACCTAAATTCTTGAACAACACTTAAATTTTTTACCTTCATTAATTTCACTTCTCTTCTTTCTGGGTGAGAATCCAGTTTTGAATTTCGGTAAATTTTATTAATTATCTTTTTCATCGAGATATTTTTAACGAGATGAAATGTTTTAGTTTATTTTTTAAACTTACTTACTTAAATTCTTTTAACCCATTGAACTGTTATTACTTGGATAGGTAGGTTACTAGTAATATCTCTGCTGTGGGTAAGTCCTTAATTATTATTTAATCTCGTCATGCTCTTCTCGTTTTGATGCATTCGAAGCACCAAACTTCATTACTTTGTCAAACAGTAAGTGGTGAGTAGGTACAACATTTTGCCTCAGAAGTTCAACTCTTGGAAGAATTGTACGTATGAACCTTACATAAGTAAGTGTATATCTCCAATGAGAACCTTATTATATAAGCATTTTTTTTTTATTAATTTTACAGCAGGTTCTTGTTTGAGGAAAGAAGAAGAATCCTTGTATACAATTGTTGCTTATTGGCCCCGATTCTGAAAACACAACTTTAATAACGTGTCCAGCTACCATATGCATAAAATAAATTTTAGTTGTTTTATGACGAAAACTGTTACGTCATGGGTACCTGTCATAACGTGTATTGACGTTTACTATTTCGTTGGATACCAAACAATCGAACTATATAAAAAATTGGGTAATTTTTTCATGAAAAAAAGGTATGGTTAGAAATTATTGTAAGCAAAAACTACTTCCAATAGACAAGTGCTCTTTCAATAGACAAGACTAAGACTCGTAGTATCTATATTTTGTGAAATTGTAAATATCAGGGAATACTATATTTTAACTTTTTCATTGTGCTTTAGACCTTCTGTAATGTCTATACAGTAACGTTTAAAAAAAAAGTAATTACGGATGTTTATAAACACAAACAAGTTTATTTCCGTTTTCAGCAGATCATGAAAAACAAAAGTTGTTGAATAATAAAAAGAAAAAACAAGGAGACATAATAAAGTGTATACAATTTGTTATATAAGGAGGAATTAAAAATAATCACATATATACTGTTATGCGTCGCATCGCAAACAAACAACAGACTTTTTTTATTTTGTATATAATTTGAGCATTAGTAAATTGGCAACACTTTCCAGCACAAAAAAAATAGTCGAAAAGTAAACTCGCCGACAGAAAATAGATAATAATTTTGAAATTATTAATAAAAATCTTATAATTCAACTTTGCTATCTCACCAGACCGTTCGTTACTACTGAGTCGTTATGCCTAGACTCAAAAAAAATGTCAGCATACAGCACAAACACGGCAATGGAGCTGAAACCAGCAGTAGTTCGAGTTGCAGTGAATCCACCAGCTCAAAATCAACATTTTCCAAGTTTTCTAATTGGAAGACTATTATAGGATTCGGTTGTTTGGTTGTAGCTGTATATATCGGTGCCCTGGGATACTTGGAGACGAGAGTCAATACCCCGTTTGACGATGATAAGGTACTTTGAGCTTATCTTAATTTTGAGTGCTAGTCATGTTTTAATTGCTTTATGGTGTAAATGAGCAGTTAGGACTACAACAAGTGCCTTAATAAAACGACGTGGCTAATCTTTTAGTAGGTTTTTACCATAATTATTACCTATAGTTACATAAATAAGCTGTCTATTTGAAAACAAACATCATAAATTGCATTCTGACCTTGGAATATGATGATAAGGATCTAATAATCAATATAACTCATTATTTATTGTAAAAATATGTCACTGAGGTTCTGACCGGTGCTATTAGCAAATGCCATGTTATTTTCTTAGACTTGATATGTCAAACTTGCAACAATGTTTTATATTTTTTATTTAAAGCAAAATATTTGTAAACATTATAATAGCAAAGATGAAAACCATAATAGAATCAGTTGCTTAACCGACTCCTTACCACCATCATTTTTCGAACCTTTCCTCCGTGGCCCCATACAAAATTCAATGACGCGCTAGTCGCGTCACGGGCCCTCCTAAATGATGACGCACCTAACGCGTCGTGGGCCACTGGTGATGTTATTACGCTATTTTAGGCAATTTCAACTAAAATAATACAAAGTGAGACCTGTTATTGTTTGTTTTGTTTCATTTATTAGTTGAGTGTATTTAAAAGTGTCGATCTACATGTTTTATACGAGATGGAAGGTATGTTATAGATTTCCACCATTGGTTGTCAACCTGTGGGAAGTATTTTATCGCAAATCAAAAATCTTCCGTTTTCACATCTAAACTATTCATTGGTGACCAAAACATAGTGATTATTTTTTATAGATTTGCTAAGTTCGAATCCTGGCTTTAATAATAACACTTTTCAATAATTAGTAGGATAAACAGTTACCTGTAGGTAGGCACCCTATGGTTGACAACCACTGGCAAATTTAATTTCCAAAAAAAAATAGTGGCCCTTGATATTGGTATTCCTAATGAGTTAATTTTTATATGAAATAAGATATTTTATTGATTAAATCAAATAAAAATTTGAATTGTAACTATTTTCTAATGACGCATCTCTCGCGTCATGGGCCTCCCTGAAGGTTTCTTCATGACGCGCTAGGCGCGTCACGGGACAGGAGTCGGTTAAAGTTACTGTATTAGAAGTACTTTTAAATGTTGGAAAAAACTATGAGTATTATTGTTTTAATTAAAAACTTTATTGTAAAACTTTATCAAATCCTTATTTAGCTGAATTAAAAACCATATAATATTCCCTTGCAGGTAGTAAAAGACACAGGGCTGGCCGTCCCTGAGCGATTCTGGGGGACGTACCGGCCACAAGTTTACTTTGGATTAAAAGCCAGAGATCCACAGTCTCCTGTGTTTGGTATGATGTGGTATGAACTGGCTTCGGCTAATCACAAAGGTGTAAGGTGAGAACTTCTTATGAATCTTTACTCAATACTAATGTAAATTATAGCAAAATACTAGTTATAAAATATTTTTTACAATGTTTAACATTATTTTAACAATAAATTAATGCTAATTATATAAACCTGAATCAGGCAGGTACTTCACCTAATTAATAATAATAAATCTTCTGACTACCATTGTGTGGCCCCGAACTTATTGTAAATTTTTATTTTTCTACTTTTTTTTTTAACAATCCTTCCTTCATACCAACATTAATAACACCATCAATAACATTATAGACACTGGTGCGACCAGAACGACAACCTGCCCAAGTACGGCTGGACCCGGCACGATGGCTTCACGTTCGGTGAACAGTACATATCAGACCCACCGCATGAGATTGTCACCAGTTTTGTGAAGAGTCATGTAGAGAGCCACGGGGGGCAGTGGACAGCTAGGATCAATGTTACTACACAGGTATTCAACTAATATATGACAGGGAATTCGTTATCTCTAGGTTCGATCATGGCGGGAACTTCGAAATAAAACGTGGACCTTGATGTAAGGGCGTGTATTAATCACAACGTTAAGCAACTTTACAATAATCGTCAAGAATAGTCAGGATGTAAATGGATATAGGAAGCGCGGTGAATTCGGCGTGTGGCTGTCACTGATTCACTACACGTCTGCACCGCCCCACGGACCAAATAACAAGTGATCCGTCCAACAAGAAAGATGGGCTAACTAGACAACGGAAATGACAGAAACTCATTCAGTCGTTCACTCATAAAGCCTCGCACCGACTACACCCAAGTTAGAGAACTTGATACAACCAATATTACATTTTAATGTTGACAAAACACAGACAAAGTAGACAGTAAAATAGTTCCTCAACTGGCCAAGTCTATCGAATCTGTGTTCTCTCCGACATATATTTATAATAATTCTTTGTTATGAAGGAGCATTTGCGGGTTATATTTATAATAGTAATGTTATTAACTCTAGCATGAAAAATGACTGAAAAGATTTGGATGAAACTGGGTACATGGATAGATTTTATCACAGGAGAAAGTCGCGGGTACCAACTAGCAGTGTCTACAATTTTGTTTGCCGCTAGGCACACGCTAAAATTGGCGCCATTTAAAAATTTTGCTATCCTTGACGAGGGTAGTTTTGAATAGTCAAAATTTTATCAGCTTCTTAAATTTTCCCCCCGTCTCTTCATCTTGCCGCCCCTTTACCTTCCCGCCCCAAGCAGATCTTTTGCCGCCCCTATGTCCCGGCTGGTCCATTAAATAAACGTATAATATCTGGCGCCAGTCGTCGCCCCCGCCCCCGTTCGTGCTCATCTGGTACGTGGCGCTGGACGGGGGCGCGGGCCGCGTGTGGTACTATGCCGCCCCCTGTATCTAACACACTATCTCTGGCGCCAGTCGTCGCCCCCGCCCCCGTTCGTGCTCATCTGGTACGTGGCGCTGGACGGGGGCGCGGGCCGCGTGTGGTACTATGCCGCCCCCTGTATCTAACACACTATCTCTGGCGCCAGTCGTCGCCCCCGCCCCCGTTCGTGCTCATCTGGTACGTGGCGCTGGACGGGGGCGCGGGCCGCGTGTGGTACTATGCCGCCCCCCGTATCTAACACACTATCTCTGGCGCCAGTCGTCGCCCCCGCCCCCGTTCGTGCTCATCTGGTACGTGGCGCTGGACGGGGGCGCGGGCCGCGTGTGGTACTATGCCGCCCCCTGTATCTAACACACTATCTCTGGCGCCAGTCGTCGCTCCCGCCCCCGTTCGTGCTCATCTGGTACGTGGCGCTGGACGGGGGCGCGGGCCGCGTGTGGTTCTATGCCGCCCCCTGTATCTAACACACTATCTCTGGCGCCAGTCGTCGCCCCCGCCCCCGTTCGTGCTCATCTGGTACGTGGCGCTGGACGGGGGCGCGGGCCGCGTGTGGTTCTATGCCGCCCCCTGTATCTAACACACTATCTCTGGCGCCAGTCGTCGCCCCCGCCCCCGTTCGTGCTCATCTGGTACGTGGCGCTGGACGGGGGCGCGGGCCGCGTGTGGTTCTATGCCGCCCCCTGTATCTAACACACTATCTCTGGCGCCAGTCGTCGCCCCCGCCCCCGTTCGTGCTCATCTGGTACGTGGCTCTAGACGGGGGCGCGGGCCGCGTGTGGGCGGACGGCGAGCGCGTGCGCGGGTACGCCAACAACCTGAGCCAGTTCTCGCTGAGGATCGTTCCTGTAGAAGGTGAGTTCATTATCATTATCATTACATATCGTTATCATTACATATCATTACATATCATTATCATTACATATCATTATCATTACATATCATTATTATTACATATCATTATCATTTCATAGTATAAATCCAAGTCGCTAATTCTGTCTGTTTGTATGTTTGTCCGCTAACTCCTCCTAAACCAGTTGAGAGATTTTAATGCGGTTTTGTCCATCGTTTAGGTATTTTTTTCATTTTAATTTGTAAATAAAGTACATTCGAGAAAAGAGTTTGTAAGTTAGTCAAAAATCAATCTTTCGTGAACAAGTCTGCCAAAATTACACCATTGCGAAGCGAGGGCGGGTCGCTTGTAGATTATAAACTTAGTTTTATTGTCGTTATTTAAACATTTTAACAAGCTTGCTGTTATTGCAATTATAATATCATTTTTTTATTCAATAGTGGTTTTCTTTATATATTTTTTCAAATAATCTGTAGAATGCATTTAAGCTGAATCGATTTCAATATGTTTTATGTTTTTTTTTAATTTGTTTTTGTTCTGTTCAATTGTTTAGCTTTAAAAATAAAGTCTTATTACTGTCGCAAGCTTGATATTCTTACAGTATACAGTTGCAAAGCATAATTTTAGTGGTTGTAGTCCTATATTAAAATTACCCTACAATATAAATTTTACGAAAAGTACTCTTTATCTTGTCCGATTCATACCATACTTGTCTGTCAAATCCGACTAAACAATCACCCTGTATAGTATACCTACAACCACCCCCCTTACCAGGTAAAATCCTCCACCGCTCGTATTCCGAGGCGCACGCGCCGGGCATCCACCTGCTGAAGGAGAAACTGTACTCTCTGTTGAGAGTGGAGAAACACCCTGTATTCGGGAAACTAGCCGTGCTGGGCCCGGATGAGGAGGTCAATGGGATGGTATGTGATGTTTTATATATGTGATAATGGTTATTATTGAAATAATAATAATTATTATGGTTATCATAATTATTATAATCATTATTTTTAACAATAATGATTATCATTGTCATCATTATTATACCATCATAATTATTATAATTAAATAATGTTTAGCAATGTCGCTATTCGTGTTCTCTAACAATTAAAAGGCTTATCTACGTAACGAATAATGCGATTTTCACCATCTTTAAGATTCGAATAGCTTTGTAACTCAAGTACAAATAGAAACAGATTTTTTCGTTTGCCAAAATTCGATGTTTCGTTCGTGCTCATAATCGGTAATTTTTACACTATTGCGTGGGTTACTGGTAACACAGTACAAAGCAAAACCAACATTAGTCTCTGTATATTACCTCACTTTTTTTATACCACTAAACAAATAAATAAATTTTCCCTACCATTTACTCTTTTCTCTTCAACAGTCCCAATTCTTTTATATTTCAGAACAAAGACATAAACTTCATCCCCATCCAACTAGTAGCCCAAGCACCCTTCTCCGTAGACATCGTTTACACGTCCGATGACCTACCCACCCCCGCGCTAAAGGGGAGGGAGTACACGAAGGTTCTAGAAGAGAAGAAGAGGAACTTCGACGAGGAGTTCGAGGAGAAGTTCCGACTGCGGGAGAAAGGGTGAGTTTTTAAATAAGGGGATGAGATTTATACAGGGTGTAAGCAGATCTTTTCCGATGCCTGAAACCATTGTTTTGTTGGACTTAATAGTATAATTAGAAATATATAAATTCTTGAAAAATATTTTCCTTTGCTTAAACCGATGGTTCAGGCGCGCGAAAACACTTTTTCATTTAAATAAATTGGTCCTGAAATCTGTTTGTTTACAGTTTCCCCTTTTGAGTTCTCCTCCCATAGTAAACAGTTTTCATTTCGGAAGCAGACTTTTTAAAAAAGGGAGCTAAATGAATTGAACCTAGGACCTTCGGAAATAGGCATGATGACTGTGAATAAAATACTCAAAAATTATGCTACCATCTAATGAAACGTAAATAAAATATTAAAAATAACAAGGTATTATTATAATTAAAGCGAGATTAATTAATATTTTTAAAAAATAAATCTACAAAATACTACAGTCCGCCATGATATTCTGAACGCCAATCAGAGCGAATGACGTCAGATTAGAGCATGGTTCCCAACTTAGGGGTTTTCCCCCCAAATTTAAGGGGTAAATTAGTGGGATGGGATTTTTTTTTAATTTTGTTTTTATTCTAAATATTAACAATTTGGTTTTTTCTTATTGCTTTTTTAAAAATAGTCAGAAAAATAATTTATTTTTACTAAAATAATCGGTTATAGATATCATACGACCGTGCAGATTCCTTCTAAATCTTGAAAAAAAGCAGTTGGTAGATCTACCTACTTTTCGAATTGAGTTTGGTCGGAAACTACCAACTTTTAGAGTCGTACGGAAGGAGTTATAAAAATTAGAGTTGGTAACACTGCTGTTCTGACGTCAAAATCGACGCCATGACACTTTGGAGCGTTTTGGTGGGAATTTTAAACATAAAATTTTAAATTGATTTTTTTTCATATAAATCATGCTTTTTTTTCCGAAATATGATATTTTTTACAATAAGTATATGTATTTCTTAATATGATACAACAGTTTTTCAAAATCTGTCATCATGCCTATTTAAATATTTTTATGAAAAACGTCTGTAAAACATTCCTTGGTAAATAGTTCCTTGGTCTTTATAATAATATTTTCTTTTCTTTTCTCGTGCTCTTAATTAAATGTAATTCAATGTATATTACTCAACTACAAAAAACGAACTCATGTAACTCATTGAATCCTATAGCTGATCACTATCAACTTAAAAACGAATATTTCTTGCTACTTGTTAGTCTGTGCCTTATTGGAGGGCTGCCTCGTAGCACTTATAAATGAATAAATTTATGAATTAATTGAAAAGTGAATGATGAATGAATTAATGACGAAGAACAACTCAGTTATTTAGTATGATTGGTATGTTTGTTTGTTTGTCTGTGTGCTACATTGGCTAGGTGGTTAGTTGGTGGTAGTTTCTCCATGAGTTGGTACTAGTTGGTACTAGTTGGTACTAGTTGGTACTAGTTGGCACTAGTTGGTACTAGTCGGTCCTAGTTGGTTCGTTGGTTGTACGGTCCTGGCCGGGCAGGTACTCGGCGGGTGAGCTAGCGACGGCCCGCGACTCCACTTCCAACATGGTGGGAGGGATCGGCTACTGGTTCGGCTCCAGTCGGGTGCAATCGCATAGGACGAGCGAGCCGGTGCCGTATTGGAAGGCGGCGTTGTACTCTGCTGTGCCTAGCAGGTGAGTTGTTTTAAATCTTTATGTTTCTTAAGTGTTATAAAAATTTGCTAAATACTCTTGAATTGAAAAAAAAAAGTATTTTGATAAATTCACTATGAGTTATCTTATGTTATTCGAAATAAAAAATGTGAAAGTTTGTATATTTGAATATCTAGAATTCCTTATGTTTTTTTTTACTAAAAAAATACTGAACTGATTTAGAAACAACTTTGTATGTGGAAAGACCGTGAAAAACAACGATTACCTTATCACAGCGTCAAAATGCCAAATTGAATTCTTTCCCATAAATTCATTAAACTGCGAGTGTAAGCTTAAAGCTAGCACTTTTAAAATTTTAATTCAGTCTTTAGTTCGTATTTTACATCGTGATATCAATTGCTATATACTGCTAGCTAGCCATACTTCAAATTAAAAGATAGTGTACCTAAAAAAACTCGAATTCACTTATGAGAACATTTAAAAAACCGATTTCTTAATTTGTTTTTTATACTAATATTATAAAGAGGAAAGATTTTATTTTTTGTTTGTTTGTTTGAAATGAATAGGTTCCGAAACAACTGGACCGATTTAAAAAAAACTTTCACCTATCGAAAGCTACACTATCCACGAGTAACATAGGCTATATTTTATTTTGCAAAAAATAGGTTTCCGTATGATATTGCCACGGGAAAAACCATATAGTTGCGGGTGAAAAATTAACTATAGTTTCACTAATGTAATATTGTAAGGTGGCGGGATCTATTTTGTCAATGACTACTTAGTGTTACTTTATTATTATAAATTATTGTACGTCCAAAAGGGCAAACTGTATATAAGTACTTACCCATTATAAAACACGTCAATGTACACAGTGTTTACAATAAAAAAAATTATTTATTTATTTGAAACCGCCGGGCGGAAATCTAGTTTTAAATAAACATGGCTTCCTCCGACACCCCACTAACAAATCACCATGCTTTACTACCGACTCTTCATTCCACTACTCGCCCCTAGATCGTTCTTATACGCCTTACAACTCTTCATTCCACCCCCCCCCAGATCGTTCTTCCCGCGCGGCTTCCTCTGGGACGAGGGCTTCCACGGCCTCGTGCTCGGCCGCTGGTCGCCGCGCATCCAGCTGGATATAGCAGCCCACTGGCTAGACCTGCTCAATGTGGAGGGATGGATCCCGCGCGAGCAGATACTGGGTAGGTGTCTAAACAAGAAACATACAAGAAAAATTAAGGAGATATTGATTTTTTTTCCAATAGTGCCAAGTGTAATGATGTAAAGGAGTAGTCGCCTCGAACGCTACTGGGGCCAGTGATGGATTTACCACTAGGCTGAGTAGGCTGGAGTCTAGTGCGGCAGATTTTAGGGGGCGGCAGATTTGCTTATAGTTTTGTATTTTTTTAGAAGCATACGTAGAGAAAAATTGACATAACATTTTTCAAAAACAATTATTGTACAGTAGGTTGTTTTGTTTAACTTTGTCAACGGTGGTAAGAATCGCACCGGAAAAATATATGACTCTTTTAAAGGGGCGGCAAAAAAACTTCATTTCAAGGTAAAAAAAAAGTTGAAAATTTCTTAGTCTACTAGTCCAATAAGACTACTAATCACTTAGGTGTTAATTAAGCGTTTTTTTCCACTCTGGTACAATAATTAATTCTAATAACCGTAATTATTAGAGTCCTACAGATGTTGTTGCTATAAGTAATCTCATTTAAATATGTCTTTAACAAAATGCTTTATTTTGTCTTTATAGTATGATAAAGGTATGTATTTTTTTGTGCGTGCCATCCTACTAATATTATAAATGTGAAAGTTTGTGAGTAAGTATGTATGGATGATTGTTACTCTTTCACGTAAAAACTACTGGACGGATTTGGATGAAACTTTGCAGTAATATTGGTTATACATCAAAATAACACATAGGGTACTTTTTACCGCGGGAAAACTTCTCATTCCCACGGGAAACCGAGTTCCACGCGTACAGAGTCGCGGGCGGCCACTAGTTTTAGATATTATAACTGAAATACACAAAAACCTATTTTAAAACCAAATTAAAATAAAAACAATCATATAATGTATCTATTTCCCCTCAGGCCCGGAAGCCCTGGCCCGCGTGCCCAAGGAGTTTGTTGTCCAGAACAACAACGTAGCCAACCCCCCCATCCTGCTCATACAGATAGCCCACTTCGTCAGAATACAACCAGAGTTGTATCTGCCGGGAACACCGCTGAGAGATACGCTGGAGAGGATGTACACGAGGTTGCAGGTTGGTGATTATTATTATTATCATAATAATTATTGTTATTATCTTCATCATAATTATTGTCATCATCATTATCATTATTATTATTATCATCAACATCATAATTATTATTATCATCATTATTATAATAATCATTATTTTGACGTCATAATTAACATTATTATTACATAGTGTGAAGTAAAGTGGCTATTCGTGTCTGTATAATGTTTTTCCTCTGACTCGTCCTAAACTACGTAATCGATTTTAGTATTATAGGTTATAGAAAGAACCTTTTAACCTAGATGAAATAAGATTATTTATAGTTCTAGATCGTAGCCTCGTAGCGCATAAAAATCCATAGTCTGTTTTAACAATTTTTCGAATTAAGTTTGTCAAGTTTCATTGAAATTCAGTTCATTTAACATGCAAGAGAAACAAATACTTATGCACATACTTTTTTGCATTTATTTATAAATATTAGTAACAATAAAGATAATAAAATACTCATCACATTTTCGCATTTAAAATATGATCAAATTAATAACAAAGAGAACCAAACACGAATTTATTTTTACTAATATAGTCTGAAGCGATTTTGATGAATTTTTGAAATAATTTGCTTGGGTTGCATTAAAGCTGCCTTTTTAAGGAATAAGATTTACTTCCAAGGGAAGATTGGGACTTATTCCCTATTCTATTAGTCCTACATCCTACTAATATTATAAATGTGAAAGTTTGTGAGTATGTGAGGATGTATGGATGTTTGTTACTCTTTCACGTAAAAACTACTGGATGGATTTGGATGAAACTTTGCAGTAATATAGGTTATACATCAGAATAGCACATAGGGTACTTTTACCGCGGGAAAACTTCTCGTTCCCGCGGGAAACCGACTTCGACGTGAACGGAGTCGCGGGCTGCCACTAGTACTAAGATATAGTCTATGTATATATTTTTACCCCCCAGGGTTGGTACTCGTGGTTCTCGTCCTCCCAGCGTGGGGAGTTGCCCACCTCGTGGCGGTGGCGGGGGCGGGACCCCGCGGGGGAACAACTCAACCCTAACACGTTGGCGTCGGGGCTTGACGACTACCCGCGGTAATACACAAACACGTAGACACAGACATAGACATGGACATGGACAGACATAGACATAGACATATACAGACATAGACATATACAGACATAGACATACACAGACATAGACATACCCAGACACAGACATGGACACAGACATAGAAGTAGACATAGTCGTAATCATAGACATAGACGTAGACATACACATAGACACAGGCAGAGATAGACATAGAAGTAGACGCAGACGTAGTCGTAGCCATACACATAGACATAGACATATTTTATTAGTAAAAATATTTACAGGTCAACAAAAATCAGGTAAAACAACAAAAGAAACATTAATAAATTAAAATGACAAAAAATGTAAAATACATAAAAATATTTACAGAAAGTCGTTTAAATTATAAAAGTTTTGTTGAAACAACCATTGTTTAAGTTTAGTATTACAACTATTACTACTGTAGAATACAAAAAACTGGTTTAATATAGTGATTAGTTCGTTTTATATCACGCTATGAGTAACTTGAATTTGATTGAATACAGTGGGACATAGTTACGCTTCTGTTGGGAAATTTAATTTTGACACGTGTCATCCAGAAATTAACAAGTTTTTGATTGAAACATAGGTAGGTGGTTAAAGTGGCGGTGTGTTACTTTATTGACAAATTCGTGGATTGATTTTGACAGAAAATGTAAACAAATATAACGATCTTGACATTGATTTTTTGATAGAAGAACAAAGTTACGTAGGCTGAGACAAGTCTAAAGTCTAAATCAATAGGTTGATCATTTAAGGATATATTTTTGTGTTATATTACATTTGTAACCAGAAAAAGTTTGCATATACTACGATAAATGATATAAATGATTTTTAACCAAAAAACTATTATTTTAGAAGCTGCGATAAATAAATGATAAAGTTCATCAAATAGATCTGTATTGCTACAAAGATACAAAAAGTTACTTTAGTAATACAAGTAAAATAATGATTTTAATGATCATTAATTAACTAGTAATACTAAAGTAACTTTTTAATTCAATTTATTTTGGCTATTTTTTATTCTAGTTGTGTCTTATTCTGACTTAAGATGTACCTAATATTGACTCTTGTTTCTACATACAACTAGTTGATCCTGGTTCTGACTCTTTATTGACTAATTATTGTGTGTAACCACAGCTATATTTCTTCCCATTTTCCACACTAGTGCCTCTCATCCATCTGACATCGAGCGGCACGTGGACCTGCGTTGTACCTAATTCCGACTGCAGTTTCTACCTCAGCCTCTAGTTGATCTTTATCCTGACCCTTGTGTCTAATTCTGACTATTCCTTCTTGAATCCAACTCCAGTATATGTATATAAGTGGTATATTTCTTCCTATTTCCCTACCAGTGCGTTGTTGGATGTTCGCTGATCTAATTCTGACTGTTACAGTCTAAATCCACAGCTGTCTCATATATTTCATGTTATTTCCTACTCTAGTGCTTCTGACTCTTTATTGACTTATAAACTTATTCTGACTCTCTATTGACTTATAAACTTATTCTGACTCTCTATTGACTTATAAACTTATTCTGACTCTCTATTGACTTATAAACTAATTCTGACTCTCCATTGACTTTCTGACTCTCTACTTACTTATAAACTAATTCTGACTCTCTATTTACTTATAAACTAATTCTGACTCTCTACTTACTTATAAACTAATTCTGACTCTCTACTTACTTATAAACTAATTCTGACTCTCTACTTACTTATAAACTAATTCTGACTCTCTACTTACTTATAAACTAATTCTGACTCTCTATTGACTTATAAACTAATTCTGACTCTTTACTTACTTATAAACTAATTCTGACTCTCTACTTACTTATAAACTAATTCTGACTCTCTACTTACTTATAAACTAATTCTGACTCTCTATTGACTTATAAACTAATTCCGACTCTCTATTGACTTAGAAACTAATTCTGACTCTCTACTTACTTATAAACTAATTCTGACTCTCTATTGACTTATAAACTAATTCTGACTCTCTACTTACTTATAAACTAATTCTGACTCTCTATTGACTTATAAACTAATTCTGACTCTCTATTGACTTAGAAACTAATTCTGACTCTCTACTTACTTATAAACTAATTCTGACTCTCTACTTACTTATAAACTAATTCTGACTCTCTATTGACTTATAAACTAATTCTGACTCTCTATTGACTTAGAAACTAATTCTGACTCTCTACTTACTTATAAACTAATTCTGACTCTCTATTGACTTATAAACTAATTCTGACTCTCTACTTACTTATAAACTAATTCTGACTCTCTATTGACTTATAAACTAATTCTGACTCTCTATTGACTTAGAAACTAATTCTGACTCTCTACTTACTTATAAACTAATTCTGACTCTCTATTGACTTATAAACTAATTCTGACTCTCTATTGACTTAGAAACTAATTCTGACTCTCTACTTACTTATAAACTAATTCTGACTCTCTATTGACTTATAAACTAATTCTGACTCTCTATTGACTTAGAAACTAATTCTGACTCTCTACTTACTTATAAACTAATTCTGACTCTCTACTTACTTATAAACTAATTCTGACTCTCTATTGACTTAGAAACTAATTCTGACTCTCTACTTACTTATAAACTAATTCTGACTCTCTATTGACTTATAAACTAATTCTGACTCTCTACTTACTTATAAACTAATTCTGACTCTCTATTGACTTATAAACTAATTCTGACTCTCTATTGACTTAGAAACTAATTCTGACTCTCTACTTACTTATAAACTAATTCTGACTCTCTATTGACTTATAAACTAATTCTGACTCTCTATTGACTTAGAAACTAATTCTGACTCTCTACTTACTTATAAACTAATTCTGACTCTCTATTGACTTATAAACTAATTCTGACTCTCTACTTACTTATAAACTAATTCTGACTCTCTATTGACTTATAAACTAATTCTGACTCTCTATTGACTTAGAAACTAATTCTGACTCTCTACTTACTTATAAACTAATTCTGACTCTCTATTGACTTATAAACTAATTCTGACTCTCTATTGACTTAGAAACTAATTCTGACTCTCTACTTACTTATAAACTAATTCTGACTCTCTACTTGCTTATAAACTAATTCTGACTCTCTATTGACTTAGAAACTAATTCTGACTCTCTATTGACTTATAAACTAATTCTGACTCTCTATTGACTTATAAACTAATTCTGACTCTCTACTTACTTATAAACTAATTCTGACTCTCTACTTACTTATAAACTAATTCTGACTCTCTATTGACTTATAAACTAATTCTGACTCTCTACTTACTTATAAACTAATTCTGACTCTCTATTGACTTATAAACTTATTCTGACTCTCTATTGACTTATAAACTTATTCTGACTCTCTATTGACTTATAAACTTATTCTGACTCTCTATTGACTTATAAACTAATTCTGACTCTCCATTGACTTTCTGACTCTCTACTTACTTATAAACTAATTCTGACTCTCTACTTACTTATAAACTAATTCTGACTCTCTACTTACTTATAAACTAATTCTGACTCTCTATTGACTTATAAACTAATTCTGACTCTCTATTGACTTATAAACTAATTCTGACTCTCTACTTACTTATAAACTAATTCTGACTCTCTATTGACTTATAAACTAATTCTGACTCTCTATTGACTTAGAAACTAATTCTGACTCTCTACTTACTTATAAACTAATTCTGACTCTCTACTTACTTATAAACTAATTCTGACTCTCTATTGACTTATAAACTAATTCTGACTCTCTATTGACTTAGAAACTAATTCTGACTCTCTACTTACTTATAAACTAATTCTGACTCTCTATTGACTTATAAACTAATTCTGACTCTCTACTTACTTATAAACTAATTCTGACTCTCTATTGACTTATAAACTAATTCTGACTCTCTATTGACTTAGAAACTAATTCTGACTCTCTACTTACTTATAAACTAATTCTGACTCTCTATTGACTTATAAACTAATTCTGACTCTCTATTGACTTAGAAACTAATTCTGACTCTCTACTTACTTATAAACTAATTCTGACTCTCTATTGACTTATAAACTAATTCTGACTCTCTATTGACTTAGAAACTAATTCTGACTCTCTACTTACTTATAAACTAATTCTGACTCTCTACTTACTTATAAACTAATTCTGACTCTCTATTGACTTAGAAACTAATTCTGACTCTCTACTTACTTATAAACTAATTCTGACTCTCTATTGACTTATAAACTAATTCTGACTCTCTACTTACTTATAAACTAATTCTGACTCTCTATTGACTTATAAACTAATTCTGACTCTCTATTGACTTAGAAACTAATTCTGACTCTCTACTTACTTATAAACTAATTCTGACTCTCTATTGACTTATAAACTAATTCTGACTCTCTATTGACTTAGAAACTAATTCTGACTCTCTACTTACTTATAAACTAATTCTGACTCTCTATTGACTTATAAACTAATTCTGACTCTCTACTTACTTATAAACTAATTCTGACTCTCTATTGACTTATAAACTAATTCTGACTCTCTATTGACTTATAAACTAATTCTGACTCTCTACTTACTTATAAACTAATTCTGACTCTCTATTGACTTATAAACTAATTCTGACTCTCTATTGACTTAGAAACTAATTCTGACTCTCTACTTACTTATAAACTAATTCTGACTCTCTACTTGCTTATAAACTAATTCTGACTCTCTATTGACTTAGAAACTAATTCTGACTCTCTATTGACTTATAAACTAATTCTGACTCTCTATTGACTTATAAACTAATTCTGACTCTCTACTTACTTATAAACTAATTCTGACTCTCTACTTACTTATAAACTAATTCTGACTCTCTATTGACTTATAAACTAATTCTGACTCTCTACTTACTTATAAACTAATTCTGACTCTCTATTGACTTATAAACTTATTCTGACTCTCTATTGACTTATAAACTTATTCTGACTCTCTATTGACTTATAAACTTATTCTGACTCTCTATTGACTTATAAACTAATTCTGACTCTCCATTGACTTTCTGACTCTCTACTTACTTATAAACTAATTCTGACTCTCTACTTACTTATAAACTAATTCTGACTCTCTACTTACTTATAAACTAATTCTGACTCTCTACTTACTTATAAACTAATTCTGACTCTCTATTGACTTATAAAAGTCTACATTTTATCATATTTTCCCCCCCAGTGCGTCCCACCCGTCCGACATCGAGCGGCACGTGGACCTGCGGTGCTGGATGTTCGCGGCCGCCAGCGCGATGGCAACTATAGCCAACTTGTTGCATCGAGATGCCAGCAAGTAAGATTGTAGCGTACGACCAAGCCAAGTTTATTATATGTCTTAATACAAATATAGTTTATAATGTATCTTAATACAAAATGACCGCGTGTAAGACTTGAAATTATCAAAATATAATAATTAAAAAGCGCGAGAGTTTAAAAATAACAAGCCAAGTTTGTTTTGAATAATAGAATATGTTGTCGAAAAATTTGGAAGAAAGAAAAAGGCGAAAATTTGTAGTGTTGTCAATGAATTAAACATTTTAACAACTAACGGCCGACACCTATTCTATTAACCTTTGACGCCTTGTTATTTGTGTAACTATGGTAACTATTATCCATGTTTTTGCGTCACAATAAACTATGGTAGATAGCTGTTGATATGGAAATGACAGAAACACGTCACAAAAAAACAAAACTAGTAGTTTCCAATTACCAAGGTTTTAACTATAGTAGAATATTGGTTTCGGCCGTAAGTAAATAGTTTGTTAACGTTGTTTGTCATTGTTCATAATATTCCTTACTTTTCATGGAAGTCAAGTACAGGAAAGCTTCTTTTAAATGTTTTGACACTAATCTTTTTGATGTTGACATTGAATTTGACAGGTACGAAGCGACCCGCGACCAGCTCGGCGACGAGGATCTACTGAACAAACTGCATTGGTCTCCTGACACACAGACATACGCTGATTATGGTACGTTAATATGATGTTTCTTTATATAATAAGTCTTGACTAATAAAAAAGTTTTTTTGCCATTATGTTGCAAATTCGGTTTTGAAGAAAAAGTTGACCGAGAAGAGAAGATGTGTCGGGGAAAATACACGTTTCTTTCATAAAAATGTACATAGGTAAAATACAAATAAGATTTTCAGCAACTTAAGGGTGCCAAAAGTCTTGAGTAAAATATTAGTAAAATTAAAAATTTTGTAATTTACTAGTCAGATAGATATATTTAATGCACAGCCGAAACTACTGAACAAAGAGACTTGAAATTTGATACAAGTTCCTTTCATGACGAAAGTGAGCGCTAAGAATGATTTTTACAAAATCCAACACATAAGGGGAATGATAGTTTAAGAAATTGGATTAAGGGCTGATTTTTCAATAGTCAGATAAATGCTAACTGACTGATAAGAGGTATGTTTTCATTGTCACTTCATACATATGTCAAGTATTTATGTTCGACGTGCAACAAAAACATACTGATTTTCTGTCAGATAGAATTTATCTAACTATTGAAAAACCGGCCCTTAGATTATATGTAATTTTGGTTGGAACTCGGTGACGTGATCGTCGTCGCGAAGCTGTGGGCGTTTCTCGAGTAAGTAATATTATTACACATTTATTGATAATCGTCCCAGGTCTTCATACCGACGGTGTGAAGCTAGTCCGCTCTCGCCCCTCGGCCCCCGGGGAGCAATCACGAGTCGTCAGAACCGTGACGTCGCCGCCCACGCCGCAACTCGTCACCTCGGCGTTTGGTAAGAAAGAAAGAAAGAAAGAAAGAAAAACTCTATTGTATGTAGGATTAAAAACTAATCTCTTATACATTGTCAAAAGCGTAAAATAAAAATAAAAAAAAATGTCACGGGACACCCCTACATTCATCAGCAATGGCCGTAGTAGACCGAGAGAAAAAGCTGGCGGAAAAAACTCTCGGCACTCTTTTCAAAATTATACTATCAATAGTGGTAGGTTGATGATAATGGTATTATTATTATCATTGTGATGTGAATAATAATGTCATTATCATAACATAGTGTATATGTGATTATCATTGTTTTATCATAGTAAATTATTATCATTATAGGTACTTAAATACTATTTAATAATATCTTCATCATTGTAACAATATAGTGTGTTTTAGTATAATTTTAATTTCATAATTAATTTAAATGTAAAATTAAAATTTATTTAATTTCATGTAAAGTCGTTATTCGTGTCAATTTTACTTTTTATTAACTATGTAACAGATTTTGATACAGTTTTCACGTTTGATTACATACTCTTATTAAAAAAAATATGTAAAACTGTTATGTTTAATTAACATAAACAACACTAGGTGTCTATAACGTATTTCGTAAAATGGCTGGTCCAAATGTTTTTTTAAATCATTACTTTACAATACCTATTTCATTGCCTCATAATCTGTTTTTTTCCCTCAATACCATAAATTCTCAAAAACGTTTGTAAAAACAAATAAATAAAGGTGATAAAAAAAACTATAATCCCATTCATATTTCGTCATACATTTGTAATTTCTACTCAAATTTCATCCAAATGTGTTCATCCGTTTCTTCCAGGCTACGTATCACTGTTCCCCATGCTAATGAAGGTGTTGAAGCCCGACAGTCCCAAGCTGGGTATCATGCTGTCAACTCTAGACAAACCAGAGTTATTATGGTCGCCTTATGGATTACGGTGCGTATAACTAATTAAACATTTCTTTTAATTTATTTACAATTTATAGATATTATTATACAAATATTATGGTTATATGTAGACATAATAATAACATGTTAATAATACATAAGTTACTAGTTGGGCACAGGCCTTCTTCTTGGATATTGTGAGTGAGCCGTAATCCACCACACTGGCTCAGTGTGTGGCTTAGGAAGATATGACCTAACAATGTAGGTTTCCTTACGATGTTATAAAACACCTGTCTCATTTATAATGTATATGTTACAGTCATAGTGATTAAATGGATATTATACATAATGACTGGTCATTATTTATAATAGCCAAATTGACTAGACAATGTAATAAATTAATCACTTTATCTGGACATTATTCATAATAGCGTGTCAAAGTTAGCCAAAGTAATATTATGGCCTAGCCGACTTGTTTTACGGCTAATACCCGTATTTAGAACATCAATAGGTTAGGTTAGTTAGGTTACTTTTTTGATACCGCCCAAAAAAAGGAGTCCCGCGCAGCGGGACTCCGTCGACTCATGATTGAATCCAGTTTTTATATTTATAGGAATATATTTTTTGTTACAGTTTTCCATTCATTTTAAGTCTACTAACCGGCTAAAACTAGGTGTAACCGCACTTCGGGTATTAGCTGTAACATATACATAAAAAAACTGGCTTCAATCATGAGTTGACGGAGTCCCGCTAGGCGGGACTCCTTTTTCTGGGCGGTATCAAAGAAGTAACCTAACTAACCTAACCTATTGATGTTTCTAACCGGCTAAAACTAGGTGCAGCTTCGGGTTTTAGCCGTAACACAAACGAATATCTACTTGTTTTATTACATTATCCAAGTCTTCGAAGATATTATATAAAATAGCCAGTTAATGTGATTAATTTTATGTTAATTATCACTTTATCTAAATTGAGAAGACATTATATATAATGGCTAGACAGTATATATAATATCCAGATTTATTACTTTGGCTGTAACATATATACAAGTATGAGATAGATATAACTTGTTTTAGTAAATGGGGCAATTTACTCTAACATTTGTTTGATTGATTTTGTTAAGAATAATGGGCATAAATGTATAAAGTTCTAGCTTGTGCTTAGTGAAGATAAAATAATACTGATATGAAAGGTAATTAAATAAGAGGATACACTCTACAGTTTTAATTTTTTTTGTCGTCGCTCTTGAATACCTAAATACTATCGAATACAAAAATGATCTTTATTAGCAAAATGATATAGTTGCAATCTCACACGGTGCAGTTTTGGTCGACCATTAAGCTAACTCACTTCGCATCTACAAAAACTTTTCATTTACAAAACACCTACCAATAAAAAACCTTCGTAAACCAATTGCGATCCGAGTCCGCCCCCTTCTTCACGAAACTTGGCACTTACAAACACAATATTCTTCAACACAAAAACCTCATAGAAACCCTTGCGATCTCCCCCAGTTCGCTGTCAAAGTCCGCCCCTCTCTTCATGAAGCGCAACACGGAGCACGACCCGCCGTACTGGCGCGGGCAGGTCTGGATCAACATCAATTACTTAGCACTGGCTTCGTTGAGGCATTATTCCGATACTCCGGGGCCGTATGCCAATGTGGCCGCTAGGTTGTATGCGGAGCTGAAGAAAAATGTTGTTTGTGAGTATTGACATTATTGTTATGAGCGTCATAATTAGTATTATGGTCATCATTATTATTGACGTCATCATTATTATTATCACCATCATTTTTATTAACGTCATCATTATTATTTACGTCATCATTATTATTATAGTTATCATTATTATTAACTTCATCATTATAATTAACGTCATCATTATTATTATCGTCATGATTATGATTATCCCCATTATTTTTATTATAGTCATCATTATTATTAACGTTATCAGTATTATTAACGTCATCATTATTATTAACGTCATTATTATTAACGTCATCAGTATTATTAACGTCATCATTATTATTAACGTCATCAGTATTATTAACGTCATCATTATTATTATCGTCATGATTATTATTATACCCATTATTTTTATTATAGTCATCATTATTACTATCGTTATTATTATAATCGTCTTAATGATTTATCAATGTTATAACTTAGTGTTACCGCTACTTTTTCCAAACTATGTAACGGATTTCGATACGGTTTTTCACCATAAGTTTAACTTTTAATTTAAAGAAAAAAAAATGAAATCAAGTCCATTTATTGTTATAACCATTTATTGTGTTCATCAAGATTGGAAAGTGCTTTTGACATACAAAATCAAAAAAAAAAAAAAAAAACTTAAGTATTTTTACTACTAAAGAAGACCTTCATGTCAAAAGCCAGTATTAAATCGCCTTATAATCCGTTATATCTTTTTTTTAAACAGCCTATATACTAGACTAATTCAGCCCATTCCTCCTTCACAAATACCCTTAATAATACAACTTATTATTTCAATCAGCGAACATAGTCCGTGAATACAACCGCACGGGCTACCTCTGGGAACAGTATTCCTCAGAAGATGGCTCCGGGTCTGGATGTAGACCCTTCACCGGCTGGACCGGGCTCGTCACGCTTATCATGGCCGATTTGTACTGAGTTGCAGGGTGAGTTTGTAGTGTGTGGCCGATTTGTACTGAGTTGCAGGGTGAGTTTGTAGTGTGTGGCCGATTTGTACTGAGTTGCAGGGTGAGTTTGTAGTGTGTGGCCGATTTGTACTGAGTTGCAGGGTGAGTTTGTAGTGTGTGGCCGATTTGTACTGAGTTGCAGGGTGAGTTTGTTGTGTGTGGCCGATTTGTACTGATTTGCAGGGTGAGTTTATTGTGTGTGGCCGATTTGTACTGATTTGCAGGGTGAGTTTATAGTGTGTGGCCGATTTGTACTGAGTTGCAGGGTGAGTTTATTGTGTGTGGCCGATTTGTACTGAGTTGCAGGGTGAGTTTATTGTGTGTGGCCGATTTGTACTGAGTTGCAAGGCGAGTTTGTAGTGTGTGGCCGATTTGTACTGAGTTGCAGGGTGAGTTTATTGTGTGTGGCCGATTTGTACTGAGGTGCAGGGTGAGTTTATTTTGTGTGGCCGATTTGTACTGATATGCAGGGGTGAGTTTGTTTTGTGTGGCCGATTTGTACTGAGTTGCAGGGTGAGTTTGTGTCTGTGGCTGATTTGAAATGAGTTGCAGGGTGAGTTTATTGTGTGTGGCCGATTTCTACTGAGTTGCAGGGTGAGTTTATTTTGTGTGGCTGATTTGTGCTGAGTTGCAGGGTGAGTTTGACTATTTGGTTGATGATGGGAAAGAATGTTTTTTGTTTGTGTTTTTGTTCTATTTATATCATTGTTAATAATATAATAACATAGTTTTTTTGTGGAAAACCTCTTTTTTTCGATTCAAACGTCGGGGTATTAAGAATAATTTAGATTTTTTTTAATAAATTTTAATTTAAAAAAAAATATAAAAACAGCCCTTATTTTGCGGAAATCCATTTAGATGAAACTATTAGTTATTAGATATAATACATAATACATATATAGAAGTATTCATAGATGTTTATCTATCATTTCAGATGGCCTATCACTTAGCACCAAATATTTATTTAAATATTCACTTTACGGTATATTTTTTTACAAATGCATTTACTTAGTGTGATTCCGATTGCAAACATATTAATGTTACAAAAATTACGTTGCTCTTGTTAATTTCCTAAGTAGGTAAATAAGTAAAAATGTTAAAATAATTGGAAAAATAAGTAGACTGCTAAAATGTCAAATTAGATGAAATTGTGAATTAAGAGTTGAATTATTAAAATAAATTATAAATTGCCCTGTACAGGGTGTGTTCAAACTGTCGGACAAAAAGGTTAAAGGTGTATTCCAATAAGTAATTTAATTTAATCCAAAGGTATCTTTAATATAAAGAAAAAACTTTAGTTTATATAAACTTATTTGCTCTTAATAATGGGCAGCCTCTATTTTGACCAGTAAGAACATAAAAAAATCGATGTTTGTTTCTTGTGAAAAAAAGTATTTGTTTTTAGAGTTTTCTATTTTAAGTTTTTAAATTAGAATAAACAGTTAAACTTTTTGCCCCATCTTTAATAACACCCTGTATAAAGTAAAGTTTAAAATATTACATAGTGGCATAGTACTGAACTAGATCGCTAGATTTCTAACTATTTAGTATTACTAACAGCCTTCACAGATAGATAGTAGATGTATTATAATTATTCTGCATAGATAGATAGCGGGTTTTTTGGTTTCGGGTTTATTAAATGTGTTTTTTCTTTAAGTTTTTACATTATTTTTAAAAGGATGCACTGTGAGAAAATTTTTCTTTTTAATTATTTTTTCTTTTGCTTTTTTCGTATAAATATTGTCATAAGATCGATTTATCAAATGAAAAATAAGGATGTTTTTGTTTGTTAAAATCACATTAGAATAAACAACTGATCATGTAAAACAATAAAAAAGGTAATAGGGTAAGGTGTAACTAGGTTTTTCCCTAGTCCATTCTGTGGTACCTATAATACAAGCTTACGTTTAGTTAAGGGTCACACAGATTTATTCATTTATTATTATTTAAATGTTAATCAACAATTTGCTCAGGCCTTCCACAGTCAGGTTAAAGAATCGTTTGAAAATTGCTATAAAGCTTTGTTAAAAATAAAAATATATTACTAAAGTCAATTCTATTTACTATTTTACTTAAGGATTAGGGATCTTAATTGACAAGCTTGTGAATTTAGTATTTTAAAAAACAGTGTGGTGACGTAATTTGTATTTAATGAAAAAACTTTCAAAAGATATTGTAAAAAGAAAATTTAATTGGTATGTCACTGTGTAAATCAAATTCATTTATTTGATTTTTTTGAAATCGCGACTTCACAGTCGAGATACAATACTGAACGCTGATAGATTGTTAACATTTGTTGATTGTAGATGCTCTTAGAATGTTTAAAGCATATCTGTTTATGTATATATTGTAAATATGTTAATAAATAGATGATGATGATATTTGCTTGTTTTATTTGTTATAAAAATCAATAGGGAAAAATACCGCTAGGTAGTATTATAAAATATGAACCATTAAATTAAATACGTAACGGAAGTATATTAATGAGCCCTCCGATGTAAATAGATGAAAAGCAATACTGGACCTAAGACACTGCCCTGGGGCACACCATATTTTACCATCGAGTGCGAAGATTGGTTTGAATTTTTTTTGTGAGTATATTCCCAAATTGTAAGTAATTTTGGATGTTCGTTTCCTTTATTTAATAGGTTCTTGCTTAAGATATTTCCTCTGATATCTTTCTTAAAAGTATTTCATGGTCCACACGATCAAATGCTTCATTTAAAGCCATAATAATGGCAGTATTGTAATGTTTTAAAAATGGCCGATATTTTTATTTTTTTGGGGCACATTGTTCGTTTTAAGATTCGTTTTACAAAAATTGGAAGCCTATAGATAGAGTAAACATCGCGAATGTATTTTTACGGTGTCTAATATGAACTTGTTAAAAAACATCTCAATGCTGTCATCTTAACATGACCAATGACGCAGCTGCCTGTCTGTCGCCTCATCACTTAAAAATATATTAACTACATTAAAAATAAGTATTTCGTTTATAATTGTTTAATGCATTTATCAATATTATTCATATATTTCCTTACAAAATATAATTTAATACGTAACAAGTACCTACAGGTATATATTTACACAAAAATATAACAATACAATTACATACGTATAGGAAAAAATCCTTTTAATGAAAACTGTCTAGTGCTTAATATTAGTTTTTTTTCCCTACCCGTAATATTTTTTTTTATTTAGGTAGGTATTATAGCAGTTAAAAGATTTAAATTTCGTTATTTGATAAACCTAAAATACCTACGTTCATTTCATTTTCTACATCTTATTTAAAGTGCCTGCAATTGGTGACGACATCTCTAATTTACAGATAGTCAAAGATTTATAAGTTTAATCAAGTAGAATAAGTTTTCAGAAACTACTATTACTTTTAATATTTTTTTTACCACGAAGACAGATTATATGCTTCTGCATAATCTACTTCATAATTGACAAGGGCGGATCCAAGAACCCTCCCTGGGCTGGGTCCAGTACCCAAATAGACCACATAATAAGACCAATTGAAATTGTTAAACATAATGTTTTGTGACTGACCACTACTATTTGGGAACAAAGCTGGATCCGCCCTTGATAATGGATGAAGAAACAAAAAAAATCCAGAAGCCAAGAATTTGCCTACACTCAATAACTGTCATTGATTATTCCAAATTTAATTGCCGTGGTTTTTGAACGCAACTAGACTAATCAAAGTAGCCGCCGTCGTGACCGTCATCGTTGTCGTTGCTATGTCCTTGATCTTCATTATGTCGATCCATGTTTGACGCGCCGCAGCAAGTTAGCAGCAGCATGCAACACGCAGCACAGGAGCCCAGGAATGCCAACTTCTTCATCCATCCACCAGACCCCTGCTGACGCGGGGGACCATACCCTTGGTTGTAACTCGGCCCGTAACCCTGCTGGTATTGGGGACCGTACCCCTGGCCGTATCCTGGACCGTATCCCTGCTGAGGACCGTACCCGTACTGCGGATAGCCCTGCTGTTGGTAACCGCCTTGATGACCCCAACCCTGGTGTTTCCTTAGCTTATACTCAGCGGTTTTAGGGTCAACTTTGGTTGCAGTCCCAGAAACTATAGGATGGTTGGCTATCAACGTTGTATAACTTGACTTTGTGGACCCCCGCGCCAATCTCAAACTTGCTGAACGGCTTGATGCTTTCGACTCGAGGTCGGCTACAGTCTGTTGCGATGAATCAGTCAGTTCGTTCGCGCTCGTTTGACTAGACACGTTCAAAGATACCAAGCCATCTTTGCCGAACGCTCGCAAGTTTTTACTGTATGTTGCATATCGTTTAACGAAGAATACCTTTTTTAATGACCGTTGTACGACAATTTGTTGCTGATTGAACGTTTTGAACGGCAATGTTGAGGGTTTCCCATCTTCGGATATTTGGACTGCCCCCTGCTTCGCTGGAGCTAGCGGGGAAGTCAGAGATTGTGAAGAACCGGGAAAATCTCTTATTGGCGTTGAGGACTGTTTTACATCATCTGGTCTTTTGTGGTGTGACATTACTGTAAAAAAGAATTGTGAATTTAGTTAAGCTGTCTTGTTTTTTACAAAACTGCGGAGAGATACGTGATTGTACCTACTTTTCGGAAATCAATTAGAAACTCGATTATTTGGACTGGCAAAATTTTACTTTAGACAACTAATAGGTAAACCTGCCGATCATCTTTAAGGTTAGGTATACATAGAAACTACAAACCTTATGTTATGTGTGTATAAAGAAGTGGTTAAAGGCATTATCCATTACATAGAACGTAAAATGTTTCTGTTGGTGTTACATTTTTGAATTTATTTTTTGCACTTGCACGATTTTTATGTTGATTTGATCATCTTGATGACAGAATTCAAACTGACTAGTTATCTTCTCAGGCAGACCTTTAGACCTATGGATTATTGTGACATTTTCAGGCACTTACGTAGGATTCTCAATTTTCACGATCTGCCTCCTTACAGTATTCTCACTCTCGTCACTATCACAGTAGAAATAGTCCTTTACAAATAATCAATTTCATTAATTGATAATACTACGATTAGAACTGAGATTTCTATTAATATGGTATATGGCCATTTTATGGCATTGAAGGCTATTAATTTAAAGCTAAAGAATAAAGTTAAGTAGGTAATATATATTTTTTAATAGACAAATCTTTTATCACACTTGCACACAGTGGGTAAAAACAAAACAGTGATTTAAATTAGACTGCACCTTACAAATACATTTCACTGAGGATTAAGGGCTTTCTGGATATAACGATTCATATTTCAACTGCGTTTATTTATTTAATAATAAATAGCTGACCTATCGAAGGCCAACACAGCAATGCCTTGATTTTTCGTGCATCCTTTTCATTTATTAGTTTCACCCTCAGTTGGTGATGTATTTCTTGCATTCTCCTCTGGACGATCAGTTCCGTTCATTGGAACAGCTTTCTTCTTCAGGCAAGGATTAAAACAGGATAAACAAGATGCTACACATGATCCTATTACTGCTAGGTTCTTTACTTTGTTACCACTCTGCTGCCTTTGTGACACTTGACCCTGAGAAAATTCTGCCGAGTATTGCGTGAGACCACTCTGAGGATACGCAGAAGTAACATTATCTTGGTTTGGGTAAGGGTAGTTGCTGTTTGGACAAAACGTATACGGTGGTTGGTACTCGAGGCTCAAATAATTTGGATTGGATTGTTGGTAAACGACGGTATTTTGTAAATACATCGGGGACATTGTTAGGTAGTCCATGAGACTCTGTAGTGACGTGTATTGATTGACCTTGGGTTTGTATGATTTTTCCGGCAAGTTTTCTTCAGTCGCAAAGGTAGCTGATATTGATTGTCGTTGATCTACTTCATAGATTGTTTGTGATACGGTTAACGCTTGGTCAGAAAACTTCGATAATGAACTAGGCTGTGAAGTAACTACATTGCTATCGTAGTTAGAAATCTGAGGTATATCTTGCCTACTTGGCTGAGATTTCGATGAGAAGTGTAAAGTTGTTTGTTTATCATCGTTTTCTTCAACTAGCTTTGTATTTGTTGTACTTGAATGTTCCGATTTAGAGAATGCTTGATCATGGTATATTTGGGGTAAATTGACTAGCTTGGATATAGTTTCTTGCGTTTCTTTAGCTATATTGGCATGTACTGGTGCCAATACTCCAAAAGGTTTACGTATTGGGCTTGATTCTTGGGATCCAGAGAAGTGTGCATCAAAATAAAACTCTGATTGACTCAAAGTGCAATTAGCAGTCTTAATATCTGTGTCTGAATCTGAATTTGAGGGTTTCTGTGTAAGTATATTCTTCATTTTGTCCTGTGTTTTTTTATTTTTTGGTTCAGATTCTGTCATCGCTGTAAACAAAATTATTTGGTCAAAGATAATTCTTGCAGAGTGGATACTGCAATAGTAACAGCTAACAAATGTGTTATATTCACTACTTCTATACAAGTAGGTAGTAAGTCATTGAAGATCTAATAATATAAGTACTTTGTTCTCATACTTTCAAGTAAATCAATCAGAATTGAAGCGATACCTAATTTATTGCCTACATGCGTATGATGAATAGCTATCTAAAATAAAGTATTGAGAACTAATCAAATGGAAGCGGTTATAGATTTCATTATTCCTGATTGAAGGCCATGTGCTTATAAATATTTATGGAACAAAACATAAATAAATCAAATTTGACAGAAGACTTCAGAAGGAAAATGGTCATGCTGTCAGACATTTTTTTTTATCAGTTCTTTCTTCAAGTTACCGCACAGGCATGGGAAAAGTATACCACTTAGTTCTTAAAAAAAATCGGCCAAGTGCGAGTCGGATTCGCGCACGAAGGGTTCCGTACTATCATTTTCTACCTGTTTATTAAGATAGAGTAAAAATTGCTTAAAAGTTACGTTTGTTGTATAAGAGCCCCGCTTTAACATTTACTTTATTGTTATTTAATTAATTATTTTGAAAGGTAATATGGTAAATATTCTGTAAAAATTTGAAGCCTCTACCTGTTATAGTTTTAAATATTGAGCAATAAATACGAAAAAAAACACGTTTATTGTATTGGTAACCCTCCTTAATTTTTTTACCTTTAGTATTACGGTAAATAATGTTGGCGACAATAAGCGCCACCTATGTCGCCACACAGTTATAAGTGGAGTTGGTTTTCTTGAGTAGCACTGGACGGCAGTTATCGACAGCAACAGCTCCTCTAATCAAGACTCGAGTTCATACTTGTACCTGTTTTTGAAGACTTGTGTCTCCTCATAAATATTAAATAAGTATTACTTAATTACTGGAACTCGACGGTTGTCTTAACACACTGACACTAACTCGCTCTTTGCTCACTAGTTCTTAGCTGCCCGATGGCAATGTGGCCACCTTCGGGATCATTAAGACTTTTAAATAATGGTAGGTAGTTAATATGTTAATTTTAAAACTGGAACTGCAATTTGGGTTTCCAAGATAAAAAAGCTTTTAAAAAACAAGCGAAAAAGGCGAACATCTAATACCTACCTACTGGTGTTATTAAGAAGTAAAGTTTGAATTAAATGTTCGGGTTAATCCGTGGAACTTCAGAACCAATTAAAAAAAATATTTAACTGTTTGAAAACTGCGATTCGAGGGATTGACTTTGCTATTTAAAGTTAAGCTATTTTGTCCATGCGAGTATCAAAAAACAAATATCTTCCAGAGAACTAAACAAAAAAGATCTACTAGTTATTATATAAATTTGCATACCAAACCACCAAAAACAAAAAAAAATCGAAGTGTTTATGGAATTAGCCAGCCTCGAAATGAAATGAAATGAAATGAAATTACGTTATTGTACGTAGGAATAAAAACTAATCTCTTATACATTGTCAAAAGAATAAAATAAAAAAAATAAAAAAAAGATGTCACGGGACACCCCTACATTCATCAGCAATGGCCGTAGAAGACCGAGAGAAAAAGCTGGCGGAAAAAACTCTCGGCACTCTTTTAGAAATTATACAATCATAATTTATATTTATATTCATTTAGTGTACATACAGTAACATATAAATTATTTTCTCGTACCTCAACTCAACATTATTGAAGTTAAAAAAAAAACCTCAGCGGAATATCTAAACGTGTGAATAAGCCATAAGACATGCCATGCCATGCCATGATGCCACGTAGACACTAGCGCTGCAGACAGCCTTCTATCTTATTTATTTCTTAGCACAGTATAAAGCAAACTCTCTGTTTGTACTAACTTAAACACGTATTAATTAACAATAATATATGATTGTAATCTTCTTCTTCTTCATTACATAGTATAAAGCAGAGCTATTCGTGTCTGTAAGTTTGTCTACCAACTCTTCTTGATTAAACGGATTGAGTGCAGTTTTCGCTATCTGGTACATTTTTTGTTACATTTATAACTTAAAACATTGAAAATTAGGTCTTTAGTGAGCCAAAATTCAATTTTTGCTTAACAAGTCGGCCTAAATGAATAAATTATACTCGTATTATAAAATTATAACAGGAAAATGTTATTATTGATTCAGTTTGTTTGGTAATTAGATTTAGACTTTTAATTTGCCGACAACAAATACCTACTTACCCTTTTTTTTAATTTGATAATAAACTTGGGACTTTTACCTGCTACAAATTTTATTGGGTAGATTTAAGTTGCCTTTAAATATGTGTACTCGCTTTGTGTAACAGAACAGTAAAACAATTTGGAATAGTTCAAAAAAAGAAAATCCAGGCAAATCACTAGTCTTATACAAAAAGCTATACAATCTTCTTTCAGCGACCAGCCAGTCTGCCCACGATTCAAATTTCAGAAAAAGAACCAAAACAGAACGACGAAAACGTCAAAACGGCTTGTGAAAGCCCAAACGTTTTTCATTCTCATTTACCTACTGCCGTCATCGTCATGTAAAAAATTTCAAAATCTTTCAAAATTTTCCAAGTTTTATATACACATATACAGAATATACAAAATTACAAAAACGTTGCCACCTTGGACATTGGATGATGGCGCTTGTGTTGCGGAAAACGGGAATAACCAGGAAATTTTCCCTTTTGAGATCCATCAAAGGATGGAGGCCTGCGAATTGTCGTGGAAGTGTATTCTGTAAGTACCTATTACGTATTTTCTTTAGTGCCATAGGAGTTTGTTTATAATTTTGAAGGCTTAGGGTTCGATTCCCGTGGTTTTTAGTCTCGTGTGCAGTGTCGTACTAGTTATTAAAGAAATATTAATCTTAATGTGGTATTTACAAAACTGAACTAAACAGCTATTTGCTTCCACTAAGACGTTTTTACGGAGTTCAAAAAAATTTTTTGAAACATTTAATGTTTTGGCCCTTGGCGTACTCGTAACTTTTGACAGGTAGATATCGGCATCAATGCTTCGAACTTCCAAGCTTATGTATAGGAATAAGTGCGAATTTTTACTGTTACTGCTTAGCGAATTCAGTGATAATTTTCTATTGTTATTCTTAAACCTAGTTCTATAAGTAATTGTTGAAATGACATGACACCCAGGGTCATACGTTTGAGCTTATTGTTTTAGTGCTTGTAAGAACTATTAGATACAGTTAAGTTGCTTGGAATAACGAGTTTTAAAACTAGATTCTTTTAATTTCATCGGTTGGCAACTGCTTTTTTTCCACTTTCGGTACATCGTTATAATATAAGCGACACGGTTTATTAACTTTAGGTAACTAGTACATATCGAAACATTAGGGATAGGTTGACCTTAAACATTTTCGTTTTTCAAAGCGCACATCATTGGCCTTAGCCATACTTTACTTTCCCCTAAGCAAAACATACGTTCTTTACCTCAACTTGTTATTTCGGAGAACGGGTCGACCACCCGCCCTCGCAAACGTCCAGGCTTATGATACTCGGCGGGGCAAAGCCCCTCGTTCTTCTAAATAGCAAAGGCTAGTCCGCTCGAGTATTGTAACCTTGGACGTTTTCAGGGGACGCGTCGACGATCGTCGCGAGCGATGCGATTGCGAGGAGCCAGCACAGTCGGAAGAGGAGCACGAATGTTGGAACGCCGCCGTGTACGAATGTCGGAACGCCGCCGTGCACGAGCGGGCCGGTGGTGCCGGGCGGGCCGCTGGGGCCGTGCGTGAGGAAGCCGTGCTGTCCGTGTCCTTGCCCGTGTCCCTGTCCGCCGGCGTCGCCGCCTGGGAAGCCTGAGCCAAAGTGTTGTCCGCCCCCGCCATGTTGTCCGCCCCCGCCTTGTTGTCCGCCCCCGCCTTGTCCACCTCCTTGTCCGCCGCCTCCTTGTCCGCCGCCTCCGTGTCCGCCACCTAAGCCTTGCTGTCCGCCCCCTCCGTGTCCACCTAAACCTTGTCGTCCAAAACCTAAGCCTTGCCCTCCACGACCTAACCCATGTTGTCTACCACCTAAACCTTGTCCTCCACCACCTAAGCCTTGTCCTCCACCGCCTAAGCCTTGTCCGCCCCCACCTTGCTGTCCGCCCCCGCCTTGCTGTCCACCACCACCCTGCTGTCCACCACCACCCTGCTGTCCACCACCACCCTGCTGTCCACCACCACCCTGCTGTCCACCACCACCCTGCTGTTCACCACCACCCTGCTGTCCACCCCAACCTTGCTGTCCACCCCAACCTTGCTGTCCACCCCCTCCTTGCTGCCCGCCCCCTCCTAAATGTTGTTGCGTGCCACTCGGCGGATTTCCAAATGATTCGCAACCTTCACATGATTGTGGTTTACCAAATATACAAATGTTTGGACCTGGTGGAGGGCCAGGAGGTCCTCCAGGTGCTCCGTTTGGTCCCGGGATGGGTGGTCCGCCAGGGATGGGTGGTCCGCCAGGGATGGGTGGTCCGCCAGGGATGGGTGGTCCGCCGGGCATGTATGGACCGCCGGAAATGAGTGGACCCTTTACCCAAGCAGGCATGGCTGGACCACCGGGTATGGGCGGACCACCGGGCATGTATGGACCGCCAGGTATGGCTGGTCCACCGGGAATGGCTGGTCCGCCAGGCATGTTTGGACCGCCGGGCATGGGTGGTCCGCCGGGCATGGCAGGTACACCAGGCATGTATGGACCTCCGGGAATGAGTGGACCCTTTACCCAAGCAGGCATGGGCGGGCCTCCGAGCATGTTTGGTCCGCCGGGCATGGGTAGTCCACCGGGCATGTATGGAACGTCGGAAATAAGTGGACCCTTTACCCAAACAGGCATGGCTGGTCCGCCAGGAGCTGTGGGTCCACCGGGAATGGCTGGTCCGCCGGGCATGTATGGACCGCCAGGTATGGCTGGCCCGCCGGGGATGTATGGACCGCCAGGTATGGCTGGACCACCGGGAATGTATGGTCCACCGGGCATGTATGGCCCGCCAGGTATGGCTGGTCCACCAGGGATGTATAGCTCACCGGGTATGGGCCCGCCACCGGGCGCTGGTGGCCTACCGACCATGTATGGTCCACCAGGCACAGGCGGCCAACCGGGAATAGGCGGCCAACCGGGAATAGGCGGCCAACCGGGCATGACTGGTCCACCGGGCGTATGGGGTCCATCTGGTATGCCTGGTCCGTCTGATGTGCCTAGTCCACCTGAAATGAGTCCCTATGCGCAAACAGGAGGTTGTGGTACTGTCAGTTCAAATATGGCTAATGCTTATGGTACACCAGGTATGGTAGGTCACCCTGGAGGAGATATACCTCAGGGGCCAGCAATGTTTGGGGCTGGAGTCTCTTGTCAATCTTACAGCCCTGAGCCTTATACTCAGCAAGGAGCAAATTTCTCTCAAAACAGTATGTACTCTGCTCCACCGACGAGGTTCTCTGTAACCTGCCCCAAATGCAAGTCAGTTTTGACGGTAGCAACAGATACCTACCCTACTGCCCCTCCAACGCCTAATGCAAGTTTCCAGCAGCAGATTCAAGACCGGCCAGCTGCCTTGAGCTCCAATTTAACAGAAACACCAGTATCTAAAAGTAAACGGAAGTCTGACGCTGTGGATTTGTCTGTCAAAAGCAAGGTTCTGGTAAAAGATTCTGATCCAGCTCGTATGTCTAAGTCTGCTTCAGATGTGTCAGCACAGGATATGAATAAGCATTTGGGGCCTGTAAAAGAACAAACTAGTGGAGGGGCATTTGAACCACGTTCTTCAGAAAGTTCTCCTATCCTTGAATTGTCGAGTAAAAAGACGGCTCCAGCTATTGTCGGTGCCGAGGCGTATATATCCAAGCTTCAATGTGATTCAGCAGCAACCGAATTGTCTACATTAGATTCAAAAAAGTCTGGTAAAACTAGGAAATTGAATGATCCAGATAATCTATGTTTAAAGTGATAAAATGTTAAACGTGTTTGGGCTTTGTTTTTCATTTTGTAAAATGTGTTGTTAAAGGTTTGTATTGTATGCATGTTGTTTTTTGACGTAGTTAAATTTATCAGGTCTTTATTTACCCACTCAAAACCTATTTGCTTAATGCTTATAGTTTGCTATTAAAGCGTTTCGGTATTAAGCAGTCATTTTCTTCCGTACCGATTAGATTGAGCTTTTATAGTCGAATAACTAACGAAATATTGTTTTCATAGTGCCACTACCGTTAGTACCTACGCAAGTTTTTCAATTAGGATTTTATAGGTTTCATTTCTCGTAGATTCACTTGGGGTTCGCTTTATCTCTTAAATAGGCAACCAAGATTTTGTCCTGCTATAGGTAGGCGAAATAGGAAAATCTATAAGGTAAGTATGTGTACCAGACATAAAAACGTGCCGAAGCAACGGGAAGGTTATTCTTACCAGGTTTAAACAGTATTTTGACAACTGGTTAGACACAGGTTCAGTGTTTGATTTTACGTTTAGGAAAAATTTTGATTAGGTTTTTAATTTTACATTTTTTTTATAAGAGGATCGCTATTACTAAATTATGACAGTAATGTTATGGCTGCAAAGTTATAAGAAATATGGGTCTAGAATTGAACCTTGATGTATACCATTTCTAAAAAGATATATACGGCCGCACTTTCGCTTGCCGACAGTTGTTTTCTGACTCCGTGTCTTATGTTTGGTTTCAGACTCTAACAGCGCAACTATTCTGCATAACCGCGGTTACAAGATGTCATTTGGTCGCTCTTCCGCTGGAGGTAGGTCGCTTGCCATTTTATGCCTCATTTTCATGACAGTCGCTTCAAAACTACGTTGGCAGCTCTAAAGATCAAACATTCAATTGGAAATTTCGTTACCTTTGCAAAAAGCCGATTTGCAACACGAAATTTTAAAGCCAACGTAGCTACATAATGAACGCGGCGTCATGTAAATGTTTTCTTATATTGAGACTGGCCGCCTGCGAAGGTAAAATTTAGATTTAAATAATATTTTTCTTTGATCAGTTTCTGACCCGGATTGCGGCCAGTCTCAACCCGAGGATATTCAATTTCTAAGATCTGGGTCTCAATTCTGTAACTTGTCACAAAGCCACTGGTCAATTAGTCCGGTATGGAACGAAATAAATTCGTAGAAATGTCACTTCAAAAACCACTGCCGTACCACACTTATCACTTGGCATATTAGAAGTTACGGAATTGCCGCCTAGTTTTCATTAAGACGAGTAATTGTTAGCTTTTTGATTTTTTCTAGACAACCACGGCCAATAACTATGAAAGGTGACCTAGTATACTCGTACATCAGCGTGTAAGCTAAAATCTGATTTCAAAGGACCTAGCTGTTTCCGTTTTAATATTTGATCTACCTTTCTATAGATATTGTTCGTAGGCCCATTTCTATTAGTTCATGGCGTTGATTTATGAAAACTGATATTCATTTTTGCTGCAAAACGCGGAGATCTTACAAATATCCCAATCAATGGTAAAAGAGGTGCTTTCATGGAGTTTGTGGTTTACGTTGGCTTACCGGCTAGGCAGGCACGGTTTCGGGCGTTTGGCATGGGCGCAAGGTGTAGCCTTTTGGAATGGAGCTTTAGGATATGCAACGTGGCAGAGTATAAGGAATAAGCGATTTAGCCTTTCTGACTGCGTATGCCTCCCACTAGTCACTAACGAGGGTGCGGGTAACATTAAGGTAGATAATGGCAACATGATTTTATACGTTTAGCAAAATTGACTTACGTTGCTACCCTCCTAGCCGGTGAAAACTAAAAGCTCTTATGAAAGCACCCCTTCGACGTTGAATTGACAAGTGGGAGGCAGCATTGGACATGTTTCGACAATTTAATGTAAAAAAATAATTACGATGCTGCTTTTGAGTTGTCATGGAAACGTGGCTGTAGGTCTTAGCGATCATGGTCCACATAATAGTGAACTACAGCGTGACAATATTTGCAGCCGAGCTGAAGAATGGAGGTTTCAACAAGAAGTCATGTTCGCTGCACAGACAGGACACACGATGCAAGATTATCACTCAAGAACCTAGTCTGAAAACAAGGAAAACTGTTAGCTCAGCGCTACTCTTAACCCGATTGGCACAGACTGCGGTTTCTCGTTGTGCAACATCGCTGAACACGCGGTCATTCTCTTCTTGCTCAGTACCTTGTAACCAGAAGGCGTGCTGCCCTCCACGGTGTCCCCCGCGTTGTCCTCCGCCACGTTGCTGTCCACCACCACAATGTCCATGCCCTCCACCATGTCCTAAGCCTTGTTGGGGACCGTGCTGTCCCAAGGCTTGCTGTCCGAAGCCTTGCTGTCCCAAACCGTCCTGTCCGCCGTCCTGTCCCCCGCCGTGTCCGCAGCCATGCTGCTCGAACCCCGGGTGCTGCTCTCCCCCCTGCTGCAACCCGCCGTGCCCCGCGCCGTGCCCGCCTGTCTGCCCGGCGCCCAGTCCGCCCAACGAGTGTGGCAAGGCCCTACCACCCCCCGGATGCTGCTCACCGCGTTGCTTGCAGTACATGACTGGTTACTACTACTACCCTTACGGATGGTGGTTCTGCGGTCCTTACCATGTTACCAACAATGGCGTGCCTCTGCCTTGCCCAGGTCCTTGTGGGCCTTGTCCTTGCCCGTGCCCACCTATCAAGTGCTGTCCATCATCTTGTATATATCCAGGGACATCAAACATATGTACGGCGGCAGCAGCCTTACCGCAAGCAGCGGCCGCTTCAGCAGCTGCGTTAGCAACTAAGGCACCCGAGAGTAACCTTCAATCTGGCCCTAATACTTCGCAAAGTGTGACAACTCTTGGTTCACTCTTAAACACAACTTCTGTGGCTGCAACACCTCCTAACGCCGAAAATACGAATGACCCTTCTTTCTATAATCCTGATGCCATGGACCAGGATTCGTCGGTGTATATAACGTCCCCATCTGGTGTGCATCCATCTAATGTCCCACAAAATCGGGTCGCAGATCAAGATCCGTGGACTCCCACAAGTTTAGCTGAACCTAGGGCCCCAAATCCGACTGGACCACAGAATGTCGATAATTGGGTAACGCACCCAGCACCACCATCGTACAATCAACAAGGCCCTTATCCAATGCAACCAAACTATCAAAATTATCCCCAATACCCTCCTAATTATATAGCTCCCCCCGCTACAAATGTCTTGAATCAAACTGCAGCGGTAATTGCTCTTACACCGTTGGAATCTCTCTCATCCAAGAATGTCGACACTGCAAATTCTCTTAGCACCGCCCAGGAGGTTGCCCCTTCTGACACTTCTAGCGGGTCTCGCAACGACATTCAGTTTCCTTACTGCTACAACCCTGAAGCAACTGACACTACCGATGGTAGCAGCAAAAGTGCAAGCGATGCAGTCGCGACGCACAATTTAAATCAAGAGTTACTTCTGCCCAAGTTTTTATCTGCATTTTTATGCCCATGTCCAGAGTCATTTGAGTTTAATAAGCTTTCGAATGACTTTGAGAATCTTCCCCGTTTAGAAAGCCCCAAACCTATTCCTAACCGCAGGGACCGGGACAGGCCTAATATCGAGCCCGATTCATTCAATTTTTCTAGTGTGCCTAGATATAAGAATCCATTCCCTTTTAAATCTTTAGAACGGTAACAAAGCTACACCAACTCGTATTTAATACTAAATATTCGACTGTTTTGTATCATCAGTTTAGCAAAAAAATTGTAAAAAAATTGGAAATATTTGATAATAAATTATTATGGCAAATGACGTCATTTTCACGAAAGAATTCGGTTTTTTATTTGCTGTAGATACATTACATAGGTATCATCCTTTCAGTGTCGAGGCCAACAACACTGGTGGACCTCGCCTCAAATTACTTCAAATCACTACAAGCATCGCCGTTGCAGGAAGAAAAACACGACAACCAATTAATGCTTACCGAATCTGCCTCCGAGCCAGTTTTACCGGATAAGTTGTCGCAAGAATCTCAAATTCCATTCATGCTATCCATTTCAGAGTCGTTGTCCAGAAAACCTAAATCTAAAAAGGCTGCTAAGAGAGTAAAGGATAGAAAAGCAACCTATCGCCCATTCAAATCTGACACGAACATTTCGGCAATGTCATTACCGTTGCCATTCACGAGCTTGGCTTTCACCTTGAAGAACAAGAAAGAAGAGCCACTTAGAAAGACAAAGTCCACTTATATGCCTAATTTGAAGACCATGTTCTCGAGCTGCGCATGCCCTTGCACAAAATGCCCATGCCCAAAACTGCCACCACCATGCTGCGAATCTAAACCTGAATGCGTCAATATAATGAAAGGATACTTTTACTATCCTTACGGGGAGTGGTTTTGTGGCCCGTACAAGGAAAAGATTTGCGATGGTCCTCCATGCGCTAAGTTTAGCGAAGGGTCTTCTGCCACCGAGACTTCCTGCCCTCCTCCGTGTTGTAAGCCCTGCTCGCCTCCAAAGCCGCCACCGTGCCCCCCACCCTGCCCTAGCCCCCCTACATGCCCGTGTCCACCGAAATGCCCTCCGCCAGTGTGCAGCGTATTTTCCAACCTTATGACTAGCTTGTTCTGCCCTGGTGAGCTGTTCGAAAAATCGAATGATGGTGAGGGACCACAGGTTACACGATCGGATCCTGAAATCAGCACAAGCTTACAAGAGACGCCCGCGGATGAGTACGCAACGAGTATGGATCAAAAATGCCAATGTAGGCATTGTAACTTCATTGCTGCGCAAAGTGCTGGTTTCCAAAACGAACACAACTCCTATGCTGATATGCCCAACAGCCCAGAATATGCAACTTTTCAAAACGCTTACCATTATACCGGTGTCGCTGGGACAATGGATCCAAATGCATACGCTTATCAAGGTGCTTCAGTAATGCGTAGACCATCTCAGAATGAAGATCAAACTAGCTCGCATGCAACAAGTATGCCTTGCGAATCATCATCAAATCCATATGTTTTCAGCGTGGCAACCCCACAAAATTCCAATATGATCGACAGCTACGCTAATCTGGAACCTCTGAAAACGCCATCTCTCAACTCCTATAATGTACACGATCCTAACCAGGCTAAGCGCGCTGCACCTTCTGTTGCTTCTAATCCATACTATGCTTCGGCGGCGTATACTGCTTACGCGTACGGGGCTGGTCCGTCCGGGCCTGGCGGTCACCGGGCTCAAACGGCACAAAGATATGAATCTAATACACAGAAGTACCCTCAGGGCAGCCAAGCAAATACCACAGCATTTCAGGATTTGTGGACTCCACGCGGGCGCAGTCCTGTAGCTGGCTGGCAACAGTGCGGCCCTCTTATACCAGAATAATTACCGGGTTTTGCGCGCTTTTATGTATAATGTATTACCTTAATAAAAAAATAACTTTGTATTGTAAATTACATTTGTAAATACTCGGTGCGTTACATTTCATTAGCTCCCAATCCTTTCAGCACAAATCAAACGGAGAAAGATGACTGAGATCGCCAAAAAATACTTTAGGAGCATTGATGCGGGTCAAAAATATTGCTCGGACAACGACGAACCTCGGCAGAAGTTGAGAAGCTCCAAACCAGAAACTTCGTTTTTAGAACCCATCCCGTACTCTTGCCTACTACCTGAGGCTCCAGCAACCGACTCGGAAGTACCATTCCAGATTAAATGCGTCTATTCGCTGCCGCGTTCCAAGCGTTTTCCGAGGAACCCTTTGTCCTGTCCTAACTACTTCGTTCTGCCCCTCCAATCGAGAAGCAAGTCTGTGCACCGGTCTGACTTCGAGGCTCCTGCTGGTTCCGAGGTTGATGTTGACTCTGAAGAGCTAGAGGAAGGGTTGAGTGAGATGCAAGAGTTGTGCTCTGCTTGTGGCTGTGGTCCTAGCCCCCGATCATCCAGGCCCTGCAAGCCTTGCACCCTGCCGCCGCCGTGCGCGGGGTCGAAATCCAAGTGCTGCACAGCCACGAATGGCTACTACTACTATCCGTATGGAACCTGGGTTTGCGGCCCGTACCATGTCGGCGGACTTTGCAAAGTGGTAAAGGGCCCAGTGTGCTCGACATCATGCGAACCCAAGGCTTGCCCTTGCTGAGCGTTAGCAACTGAAACATTTAGAATTCCGTCAAATCACAACGAACCTTACATTTCGTAAAACATACGGTTTTAAGTACTTTGTAAGCATTAAGGTTAACAAATAAACAAAAAAACTGATTTTGGTTTTTATTTCACAAACACAACTTGGGGTAGGTAGGTACAATACTAATTTGCCTTGCAGAATAAATGCGGTAAAGTTCTTCCTTATCTAAAAAAGAATAAACTAGATTCAGACTAGTGCCAACCCAAGGCAGGGTAGGTATGTAAAATTTTTATACTTGTTAGAATGTAACTTAAATACCTTTTAAATACCTAATGAATACTTATTTTAATTAGAGGGTGTGGCTTCCCTCTGAATTAATACACAGCTGGGAGGGCAAATCGGAAGTACGTTCCCTTCGGCACATACTTAGTGTCTACTTTACCAAAATGACCACTTTTTCATAATGACTACCGCCCCGCAAATGCACACCATGTCTAGTTTACCAAAATTACCACTTTTTCAAAGATATGATGCTTTCTACTCATGGAATTTTAGTCGTTTTCACACCTGCCCCCCAAGTGTGACAGTAGATATTTGCGATAGCAAGTGAATAGAATTTAAAATGTATGAAACTGTCAAATTGCCAGCTTGACATAAATGACAGTTTCATAGTTACATATTTTTTCTATTCACTCGATATCGCAAATATCACTTGCCACTCGACTTGGGGGGCTGGTCTCTTTACTCCTCCCCCGTTAGGCGCGTAAAGTTAAAGTTTAACGAAAAGATCACTCATTTTCTTAGAAATTCCATATGTATTCGAGGTTCTTGCTACATCTGCATTGAGTGTTATTTTTCCCAACTTTTAGTAAAAGACGTGAGATTTTGAAGAAATTTAGTAAAAAATAGTAAAAACTCATAGCACTAAGTCAAACATTTGTAAAAGTTAAAACTATTACAACCCAAAAACTAAAACACTCAGTTCAGATCACATGAGTAAAGAAACTGAACAGAGACAAAGCTACATACGAATGCGCTGTGACAGGTACATTACTACAAGTGCAACGCGTGTGTGTGCGTGACCACTGGCCGCTTGTCACGTATGAGCCGAAACCACTTCAAACTAGATCAGCCAGTGGTCAATCTCAGGGCGTGCAGGCGTGACGCGACGCTCGAACGTTGTGCGTGTTTTGTTTTTGTTTTCGAGTTTCTCACATAATACGTAGTAATACTTTTGTTTTAGTATTTAAAAAGTTTTGTAAATATGGTTGTACATTGTACTGTGTGCATGAATAATAATAGAAAGACTAAAAATATTTCTTATTTTAACTATCAAATATTAATATTGGTAATGACATATTAGCACGTTTGCAAGATTGTACATTTCATATGCCATGTGAGTGTTTCCCATTGGTTTATTTGAAAAAACTTTATATTAGATTTAGAATTTATCATTCGATTAAAAGACACAACAAATTATTAAAAACGTAATTTGTAAAAAAAAACCTATTTTAATAAAAAATTTGAAAAAAAAGTACATTTATATTTTTAATTTATTCAATTGTGCCAACCCTACCAAAATAGGTATAAATTTTGCTAGCTCTTTAGAAGCTTTGTCTCTGTTCAGTTTCTTTACTCATGTGGTTCAGATGTTTGAACCAAATGGCAATCTCAAAAGTACTAACTCTATACTGATAGCTTTTATATTACGATTTAGTAAAAAATTTGTAAAAACCTTTTAAGAAATTATTAATTTCCTAGGATGTAATCTTACGGATTAATCTAGGTTTGAATGGAACACTCAGTTCATACGGCGTCTGAACTGAGTGATCTCCAAAACATGAGTTTAATCAAAGAATTACATAAAAATAAGATACATTGATCTTATAGTTTGTCACTTGAAACAATTCGTAAAATAGAAATAATGACTCAAAAGTTGTTCGTTGAAAAATAAACGAAATTACAAACCGCTCAGTACGTAAATGCCCTATTCCGGAAAGGGACACCGAGTGCTGAAAGGACTCATTCCTGAAAGGACTTGTTCTTAAAACGACTGATTCCGTAAATGACCTAATCCGGAAAGGACCCATTACTATAACGATTTATTCATAAAAGGACTCATTCCGGAAATGGCTTAAAAAGGGTAACTGATGGCGCATCATACAATTCAAATAAATCTACAGCCCAAATATGTAGCTAATTTTGTTTTATTTACATACTGTTTCATATGGAATTGTTTTTGAAAATGAATCATTATAAAACTATATTAACAGGTTCCCTGTCCCCATACAAAGTATTTTTTATATGCCTACGTCCTGACGTTTTTTACATATTGCGTTTGTAGTTGTAATTTTAGAGGGTTATTATTAATTTAGATGCAAGTCATCCCCAAAAAAAGCCTGCAAAGTTACCTCTAACTTGAATCATATGTGATTCATGGACGTATAAAAACTGGGACAAAATTGACCCATGTACCACATGTGCTTCATCTGATCAAAATACTTAAGTGGTAAGTAATAAGAACATTACTAAGTGTATAAGTAATTTAAATAAAACACGTTTGCAAATAAACAGAACGTTTTTCTATTAAACATCATAAATCGTGGTCACATTACAATATTTGCTAGTAGTTTCAGGCTTCGGAAGTGGTCTTTTTACACCCGTTATTAAGTATTGGGAAAAAAAAATGTGGCATTAAGTCACAGTGTTGCTCAACGGTAATTTTTTTACCGATGTGTAACAGTGTTACACAAAATGGTGCTACACAACAGGAATAAAGAAAAAATCCAAGTCTTTGAAATTTTATAGTCAAGTTTTTCGTATTGCACAGTCTTAGTAAACAGTACCGTGTTTATTTTTTGGGCGCCGATCCCCTCCACGGCATAAGATTGGCCCAGAACCCCGGCTCAGTCGGCACCGGGGTCGTCGTCACCACTCCATCATTGAACGAGATCGGCGGCGGCTTGTTCCTCGCGAACAACGGCTCCGGATCAACCAACGCCTCCGCTATCAACAACCAGTAGGAATACAGGGTTATATTCCCCGTGATGTCTACAAGAGAGGGCGGGATGGAGCACAGTTTGTTGTTGTTGTTGACTTTGCCGTAGACGAAGCGGTCGGCGCCCTGTCTCCAGTCGTGGTTGCGACAGGCGAAGGTGGGGCCGCCCATGGTGCCGTAGCCGTACTCCCAGCCGACGGGCATGGCGTCGGAGTGCCACTCGTGGTGCTGCTGGCGCACGAAGATGAAGGTGTAGCAGTTGCCGGTCAGCACCTGGATGACAGTTTTTTAATTATTTATTTAAAACTTATAGTACTACTAGTGGCCGCCCGCGACACCGTTCGCGTGGAAGTCGGTTTCCCGTGGGAATGAGATGTTTTCCCGCGGTAAAAAGTACCCTTTGTGTTATTCTGATGTATAACCTATACTACTGCAAAGTTTCATCCAAATCCATCCAGTAGATTTTACGTGAAAGAGTAACAAACACCCATCCATCCATCCATACATCCTCACAAACTTTCACATTTATAATATTAGTAGGATTTAAAACTTATAGTACTATTGTACAATGGCGTACTTAATGCCCATGGGCATTATATCCCAGTCAACCATTTGGATAAAGTGAGAAAACAATAGCGGTTGTAAATAAAATAATAGAATATAAGTTAATTAAATACATACATATTTTAAGACATATATACATAATATAAATATATACTAATAATATATAATAATAATAGGAAAATATAAAACAATACATATCAATGACTATAGTAGGTACTTAAATTAAATCATGAGGAAAAATGTTCGCGTAAAAAACGTTTAAAGCTGTTCCTGTTAGGCGATTTTTTGATGTTTAGAGATAGTTCCAGTTTACGTGTTTTTTCATCGATGTCGTTTCTCCTGATAATGACTAGTGGACCAATAGTGAGACATCGGGAAAGGTTAAGTGGTACCATCATGGAACTAGTGAATTTTTCCTCTACCATAACCTCTTTACCATAATAACTTTTAGGGGAGTTACGTACGACGAAGCCCGTAGGTACAAAGTGGTGTAGGCTTGTGATCAAGTAGGGTAAATTTAACAAAGATAATTCATACCTATCTACGTATTTATTTGATACGCATCGAATTAAAATCTTAAAACAACCACGTGACCACGGCATTTGCAAAAATGCCGAAACGTCGGAAAATCTAAAATAATAAAATAAACGCGTAAAACTCGTTAAAATGAGTTTAATTTCAAGTAATAATAATCGCGTAAATCTAAGAAGTTATATCTTAAAACAAATTGAATTAAAAACTTAATAAAAACACCATTCTATTTGTACTCGTATTTAGTAGTACATTTGTAAGAACTACCTGATATATCCGTTGCTCCACGTAAGCATTCTTATAGAACTGCATGCAAAAGATGTTTCCTTCCTCCAAATAGCCCATAGCCATATTGGTATTGTCCACTTTAGACCGACAGAGGTAGGCGCTCCGTCCATTACTGTACAGCGCGCCAATTCGGTACGCGTTTGGCGGCACGAAGCCAAACTGCGCGAACAACCAGCCACAGAACCCTGGGATGGTGTAGGGTTCTCTGACGTACATTGGGTGACCACCTGCCAGCACTTTGGGGCGGATGTGAGACGCCTGGAAGAAAATTAATGGAAATTAGTAGGTTAATCATCTCCGTGCCAGCTTCAAGTAGGTTCGGCACAACATGTTGCCCTCTTCCACTTAAAGCTCAATGTAAATCGGTCGATATTTATATTAAATTATATTTATAATTAATCCATACTGTTTGTTATCGAAGGTACATCACTATTTAAGAATGGCATACTTCCAACCCCGCTTCCTCAACTTTTGGTGACCCCGACACAAAATAAATGTTCGGAGTTGCGGAATCTATTAAGGGTGATATACGAGTACCTATGTTCAAAAGGTACCGACATATTACATCTTTTTTTTACTTAATTTACACAAATATTACTTGGCTTTATACACTTACTATGCGAAAGTGTTTTTTTTGTTGGTTTAAAGAATCCTAATAGTATTATAAACGTGAAAGATGTGTATGTAACGATGAGTATGTATGGATGCATGGATGTATTTTTGTTACTCTTTCACGTAAAAACTACTGGACGGATTTTGATGAAACTTTACAGTATTTTTACCGCGGGATAACTTTTCATTCCCACGGGAAACCGACTTCCACGCGAACGTAGTCGCAGGCGGCCACTAGTATTATCATAATTATGGCCTGTATAAAAATAACTTAATGAAAGCTTACCTTAACACGCGTGTCTGTTTGATTGTGGCTGCCATGGTAAATTATGATTGATTCACTGCTATTGTTTGTATATTCCGTTTTTACTGGTACAAACTGAAAAAGAAAGTTAATTCGACTATAAATGGGAGGATTGTTTTTAAGTTTAATTTAAGTACAGTAAATTATTACAATAAAAGAAAAACAAACACTTAATTGCAAAGAATAACCTGCTACTTAACTTTAAAAAAAAAAACAAGCAATATAATTAAGTGTGTAGAATATTCAATTATTGCAGTCAAATAAAGAAAACTACAAAACACTATGAACCTATCATTAATTGAACATTTACAAATGCTTTTTACCTTACTTGTTGTAGATATTCAAACTACTTTTATTCAAATTTATTTGAGATATTAGTTTGTTCCCTCAACCCGTACCTTCCTCAGCTTAGGTTAGGGTTACTGCATCGCAAATGTTTGAATACGCGGAATCTATAACCTAGGTACCTAGTTCTCTTTATTGATTATACTTACGCGACGAGGTTTTCTGAACAAATGCTCTTTTATACTACGAATATCATTTTTGACGAATTGTTTGAAATGCTTCAATTTGCCCAAACCTGCTTCAGCAGATGCCAGCACAGTAAAATCTGTAAGGAATTAAAGCAGTTCTATTAAATTATGCTCTCATAAACAAACTATTATAAATGAACTAACTGTTAAATCTGTTAAAAATTTAAATAATTTTCTCAGAACAGAATCGCTCCGTTGATGACCATGTGACCATTTAGAATGTATTTTAACACAGATTTAAAAAATTGGTCCAGACGACATGGTGTATTTAGATTTTCTCGGTTAGAAAACAAAAATAACTAAGAAATATAAAGCCATGCTTTTAAAAACATGCTATCTATATTTTGGGGAAGTATGCGTTTTATGGGTATATTGACTTACAGAAAAACAGGTTCATAACCCTTTAAGAACATTTCCGCACTAATGCAGCATGTTTTCATGACGTCAGGATATTGTTTACAAAATACAACTATGTTTAGACTTACGATAACTTGTTGGACTGATGCAGTTGGAAAGTGTTCTGACTATCAAATTGAGACGAAAAATTATAATTTTATAAAGTTATTTTTGAACACAATGCGGGAAAATAAATCTGAGACTGTTAACTGTAGGCCTATAGCTGTCTCTCTGCTTTCGGCAAAGTTCTTGAGTCGATCCTTACAAGTTCATGGTAAAATAAGTACAGCCATGGCTAAATAATAGCCAGCATGCTTTTCGAGTTGGTAACTCCACTGCTATTTGCTAAATTTAGTTCAGATTACGTAACTTCAGTAATGGAAAGGAGGAAGCAAGTAGACGCAGCTTTCTTCGACTTTAGAAATGCTTTTGATCGCGTCTTGAATAACATTACCTGTAAGTTAATTTAATAAAACATTTTTTTATACATGAGGCTAGCAAACAAGAGAAGTGTTGCCTAGTGACAAAATAGATAACACAAAAAGCATAGCTTTGTTAGAATGAGACAGTAGTTTTTAACTACATACGTAGTTTAACGGGTTTGTACCTTCCTTACAAGGCGTCTTTGAAGACTAACTTACTATTTCTGTTGAGATTTCTAATTATTTATGTTACATGTAGCATATCATTATAAAGTGTATTAACTGTAGAAGTTTTTAAAAGCAAATGAAATTTTCAAACTCTTAATTTTTTTTATTTTTTTGCATAGGAAAGTTAACTGAACATTTTTTTCCCACTGGTTCCGCGAAGTTTATGAACCCACTGTAACTTTATATGAGATGATTTTTATTCATTTATGATTACATCTGAATGAAACAGTATTAGGCTTTAAATTAAAATTATCTTCGTTTGGTTCCGACAGTAAATAAAAAAAATATTGGACTTTTAATGACAAAATCGAATAAATTCTTAAAATTGAACCAAAATGCAATTTAATAAGTAGAAGTAAATAGCTAATAGCCTTACCTATCCACCATTTTCATTTGGCTACTCACCCTCCAAACACCCTGTATAACTTTTTTTCTAAGGTAATATAAGTCTATTAAGTAAAGACCCTGCTCAGAAATAGAAAATATTTTATTTACTTAGGTACTTAGTAGGTATATAAATATGATGACCATATTTTTTAGAAAAAATAATCCATAAAATACTGTCCTGCTATGTTTGTCATCATACCTATCTAGGCATAAGCTTGAAAAGTAAAATGGAAAGAACTAATAAATCTAACTATTCACACGCGTCTTATTATTAATATCATACTTTGCTTTATTCATACAACAAGATCTTTAAAATAAAATCAATTAAGTAAAGAAATTGCAGACTTCTTTGATGGAAATGTAACGTCGGGCGCGTATTTTAATTTTATCAAAAACTACTAGGCGATCAGAGCTGCCAAGGAGGCAAATAATTGAGACAGCCCGTTAGAGTGAGAGAAATATATTTTTATAGTTTAGGATGTCAAAGTTGTCAAGTTTTGCGTTGCTATATGTGCGTTTCTACTGAAATAAAGTACCGATACTAAAGTACTCTTACTCTTAGACACAAATATCGGTAAATAAATACAAATTAATCATTGGTATGCATGAATTGAAACAAAGCCGTAATTCACACAATTCAATTTAAACCACAATCAAACATCAGTTTTGACGTGTTTCTAAAAAATCACAAGCTATTTTTGAGGTAAGTAAGAAAAAAAAATATATACTTAACGTTAATCGGTATATAGCAGTACCGGTACTAAAAAAATAAAAAAAACGATATTCCTAGTTTTTGGTTCGGCCTGGCAGCTTATACAAGATCCCAAATGAGTAGTTGACACAGTTTTGACATTTTTAATCTAATATCAGATAATGCTCTGATTACACGGTACGATTAAAGTTTGTACTTACCCAATTAGGTACTACACGAATTAGAAAAAGCTACGTTAAATTTTTACATTAAAGTTTTTAATACTACTTTGTTATCATTTTTACACTGAAAGCTATTCGTTGTATTCGCCTTTGAAAAAATAGTGAATTTAATAATTTTATAATTCCAATGTTTATTTCAATGCGGTCTCATTTTCGCTGTATGTATTATATAATTATATTACTTATATAAGTGCATTTTTTTTGCGGTAAGTCGCTCTACTGAAATGCTTGTAGCATAGTGTAAATATTATATTCTGATAAACTTGCACTGTAATCTCTTTCACCCTGTGATATCCTGGTACATGAAAGTTGAAATTTAAGTTTTAGCCGTCACATTTGCCATTGATATTTTAAACTTGCGATGCAATAAACTCTTTGAATTTTATGATATCCGAATATGGGAGTGTAGGACTATCTAGTTGTAACATTATTTGTAGAGAAATCTCTCTGAAAAGGAAAGAAAACAAACCCAATCCCTGTAATAACTCCTCTACATGTATGACGGCCTAGTATTTTACAAATTCGTATTCTATTTAGTGGTTCTGAACAAATAATTTATTCGAACTTTGAGGGTAGGTTGGTGATTTATAAGACGCTAGTGTTGCCATAAGAAAATATCCAATTCAGTTAAGAAATTTCATTTAGTTTAATTTTTTTACATTTTTTTTTATATTCATTATTATTTCTGTGTTTCTTTGTGTAAAAATAACATTAAACTACCCTGAATATAATTGTCTTTTAATATTTCTTCATGTGAATAAAGTCGACAATTAAAATTGCAAAAGTCGCGTTTATTCACCTGGGTGATATCTCCTAGGTGAACAGATTCCAAGGTGACAAAGGACTCTATAAAATCCACTTTGTTCACCTGGGTGAACATAGTGGAATAATCCAATTATTTATTGTTATAATATTAACTTCTATAAAAAAACTGAGTTTTTTTGACTCCTACTAGTTTTGAACAGATGAAAACTTTACATGTTCAATTAAATTCTTTCTAAACTTTGTTAATATGAATAAAAAAAGTAACGCGGTGAGGCTACGAGTCATGCTTTTAGACCATGCCTGGTAGACCTACCGCGCGGTAGGGACACGAGTCATGGTTTTTGTCGGGTAGTAGGACTAACAGGAATGGTAGGACAACCGCGGTAGGGACACGAGTCATGCCCTTTCCAATCCCTTTCCCTATACAATGTAAAAGTAAATTTCCCGAATAACCACGTTATCGGTAGCAAAAGGTATGTTTCACACTTAAACGGCTGGCGAATTCCGTTTATCCGCCCTTAAACAGCAACCCTATCCTATCGTTCAGGGTGGATAGATGAACACGCATTTCCGAGTATCCATCTTAGGGGGCTGTTTCAGGGTGGATAGACGAAATAAGCCAAACTGCTGAACCTATTTTAATGAAATTTGGAGAAGCCATAGCCATAGAAATAAGGCTTTTTAATCTAGGAATAAGTCTCATTCCCTGTGGAAATCATTTTATCGCAGACGAAGTCGCGGGTACCAACAAATAAAACACAATTCAGTAATTACAAAATTCTATTCATTAAAATTACATGTCATACGAATAAAATAAATGTATTCCGAAATTATAATATACAGGATAATACAATATTTAACTTAACAACTAAACTTTAGGCAGGTGTATCACAACTAAACGTTATAAAAAATATATTTTAAAAATGACAATTATGTCAATGTCAAAATCTGACATATGTCAATGCCAGAGCGAGTTGACGTTTTGAAGTTTAAATACGAATACAAAAGAAAGTAATAAAATTGTATAAAACACTAACCATGTCACTAGTACATCCTTAATTAATAAGAAAACAGCTTTTGTTCTAATTCGTACATTTCAAAATACAAATGGCTTCTTTCGAGGCAAACCATATTTAAATTAAATAAATACGCCTTTATTTTTGTTCGTTATAAAACTTTGTTCATTAAATTGTGACTGCAGTTTGAGTATTATAATAATAAAAATAATTATTTACACATAAAATTAAGAAAAGTCACTTTTTGGTTAAACAAATATTTAAACATACAAAAATGCAATATAGTTCGTATGATTAATACATTTAATTATGACACAACAAAGTTCTAAAAAAATAGAAGTTTACGATTTTGACAGCTGTCACGTTTTGTTACGTCAATGTCAAATACATACAAGAAAGAAAGGAACTTTTTTTTAATATTTTCGAAAAAGAAATATACAGAAATACGCTAAAAAATACATAAAAAATATGCAAGTAAAAAAAAATATATAAAATTATATAAATACGTAGTTACGTCAATTAAATTACTATTATTTAGTCTATTTACAATATAAAGCTAGGTCCGTTTTCTATACAGTTCTATTTTACGACTTGATGGTTTTAATATTATATGGCGCGTTTGAAAATATAATGTAAAATTAATTTAACAAATAATACGGCGGTTTTAATGTCAATTACGTTGGCTGCCATTTTGACAGTCGCTAATCTGTCAGTCTTGTATTTATGAAAAAAATGCGTTAGTGATCGAATTATGTGAAAGTAATTTTAATTTCAAAAAAAGAATTCCATATTTGTATTGTTTTTTTGTTTCTTGTTATTACTTTAACTTGAACAGTAGATGGTGTTCCCTTAAGAAATCATGACAATTAGAACAAGACTATTCTATGGTTTTTTTAATAAAGAAAATGAATATTATTTTCGATAATTACTTAAATATATCATACCCAAGTAGTTTAATAATAACATAAATGCTTTTTCATTGTTCAATATACATTTAATGGAAGCAAAACAGTAAAAAAAAACTTTCAAAAATAGGTAAATATTTCTAAAACTAAGTCTCAAGGCATTACAACCGACGTTTTCGAAAATAACGAAATAAAAAAAAAACTAAAAATAATAATAATAATGGCACATTCTATTTAACTTCAATTCCATAATTTAAATAAATCCTTACACAAAAGAAATCTACTTACAAGTGTCGATGTTGATATTTGACGTTTCGAGCTGTCAAACAGCTTAAAAAATATAAAAAAAATATTGATTTAGGAAACCTATAGTCATATAACATTTACGTGATCAATAATTACTTAAAAAAATTAACGTTCAGATAGCTAGTTCGATTTCAAACATCATAAATCGGTTGAATTTTAGGTCAAAAACCACGACATGACGACGACGTTTGTAAAAATAAAAATTTAAAAAGGAAATAAATTATTAAAATTTTTCGATTACCGTAATTGAAAAGTGTCATAACTTCAATTCTTTAAAACAGGGTTTTTTTTTATATTTTCATCTTACAAACATACCATGTCTATAGGCATTCCTAAATCGTTGCGAAAACTAAATACACGATTTTGACATTTTACTACGTCAAAAATTCCCGTCAAATTACGTAAATCAAAAATGATATGACATTTTATATTTCCTTACTAAGTTTCTCTTTAAGATTACGTTTAGTCGTATGTGGAATGGCTAGTCGTGGTTACGTCTTCAATATGACACACTTTCATCAGTAAATTTTTTATAAATAGTCCAAGATTGTAAATTATGATATTTTTTTAGTAAATGCATACGATTAAAATGCTTTAAAGTTTTTAAGACATTATTTTTGATTTCATATAATTAATGTTTTTTTCTTTTACTTATAATTTAAACTCGTAAAGAAACCGTAATGTTTTGAATCTATAAATAAACTGTTATATTTTTTCGCGTACTGACAATTCAATTCAATTTTAGGGTTATTTTGACTTCTACCCAGTCGGGTAATCCGGCCAATTTCAAGTTTCAGAAACAACACTGGTTACTAAAACTGAAAATGGGTCCGGTTTCCAAAAAGCGTTTCAACACAAGTGCCTTTAGCGGCGCGTACTGACAAAATTCCACGAGTTTCAAAAGCTGTCAATTTGACTCAAGAACTGTCACTGTCACAAAAATGTGTCACACACACGTAACCAACGACCGAATACACAATCGCCAATATTCTAATAATTTACGCTTAAAAACAACCTGTATCGTCCTTTAATTATTTTTCTTTATTATTTTAACTTCCGACAGTACAAAAAATCTTACTACAAGATGTCGCTTATAATATAGGTACTTGGTGTTTAGCATTTCGTGCGACGCAATGTCAACGTCAGAGTGACATCTGTCATAATGACGTACGGGTATAACTTTTTAACATAAGTTAACTTTTCAAATGGAGGGTATTAAAAACGCTTAGTTTTATTTATCAGAGTTAAATTATAGCACATAAGATAAATAATTGTCTTTAATCTATTGAAATGAAACTGTATTTCATAATGTTAAAGAAACACAGTCCTACAGCACCAAAGAAGATTAAAAGAAAAACTAAGTCAAAACCCAAAAAGTGGAAAAAAACCTCAGAGATTTTGACACTCACTCATCTGTCAAAGTTTGACTGCAGCTGTCACACGAATACAAGTAGCAGCCTCAGAATAAATTGTCGACTTGCCCATACTCATCCCGTCAAATCTAAGTATTTTCTTTAATATTTATATATATTAATATGTTTAGATAAATGACGTACAGACATTACAAATGATACGATCTACGCATATTTTTGGCAGTATACATGAATGATGCGCCGGTGCTTCCGGTTCAGAACTGCGTCCTGCAAGAAAAAACGAGAACCTGTCAAAATTTGGTTTTGACACCTCATCTGTCAATGTCCAACACTGTTTTGATATCTTCTTTTCAAACGTTCCGTCAATCATCTCAAACCGTAAGCCAGATAACACTTATTGATCTTTCAAAAACAGTGTACAAAATGTTTAATTAAATTTACAATAGGTACAGCAGGAAGTAATTAACCATTCCAAGTTCCTCCCACAACTTTTTAAACTTTACCTATGTATACTCATACCCTTTTTCCCCCACATTTATCATTCCCCAACACTCAACTATCAGACCATTTTCTCCCTCATCTGTCACTTGTCACTGTCGTCAGTCAGATCTATTGTCCCCCTCAACTGCCAAATTTCTCAAAACATTACCCCTCCCATCCGTCACCTATCATCTGTCACCTGTCATCCATCACCTGTCATCCGTCACCTGTCAACTGTCACGTGTCATCCATCACCTGTCATCCGTCACCTGTCATCCGTCATCCGTCACCTGTCACCCGCCACCTGTCATCCGTCACCTGTCACCTGTCAGTGTGACTCACCGTTACAGGAACAGCACGGGCGGGTGGTCGCGGCGCTCGGAGCCGGCCGAGCTCGACGCGGACTTGGCCTCGCCGCCGCGGACTGGGGGAAAATTACATAGATCTATATAGAGTTACTATAGATATGTATAGAATGAATCGAGAAATGATGACAAATCTTTGATGGATTATTGAGGTGTCCCTTAAAACGTTGTTGCATCACAAACTTATATTAAATCTATTGAAATGAATTGATTACACTTTAAGGATTTTTTTTATTTATTTAACCAATATGGTGTGTTTAACCTTTTTTGTATAACTATCAAATGACAATGTCAGAATATTGAGTGTTTTTTTCACCATTTTCATATTTAAAGTTATACGTTATTTTCTTTCTAGAAAAAAAACGAAGGCCCCTTTATTCTATAAGAACCCATTTTACCGCTAATTATAAAAAGTGAAGAAAATCAATCAAATATTAAAACCATTTTTTCCCTATACAATCATCCACAAACGTCTAAATACATCTTATTAAAAACGAGAGACCAGCCCACGCTTTGCAATGGTGTAATTTTGCCGACTTGCTCACGAAACATAGCATTTTTGCTAACTTAAAAAAACCTTTTTCTAAAAGTTCTTTATTTACAAATTTAAATGAATAAATACCCTATAATATGGAGAAAACCTCATTTAAATCCGTTACGCACTTTAGGAGGTGATGCGGCCAAACATTCAAATAGACAGAATCAGCGACTTGGATTTATACTATGTAATGATGATACAATATACTAATACAATGATTCTCACCAGTTTGTTCTTTAGAATGTTGATCGGATCCTCCGCTGGAGCCTCCACTACCGGACACCACGCTCTCTGATCTATTGTAGCTGAAAATATTAGAAAATATGAAATATTAGGACTTAGGGCTGATTTTTCAATAGTCAGATAAATGCTAACTGACTGATAAGAGGTAAGTTTATATTGTCACTTCATACATATGTCAAGTATTTATGTTCGACGTGCATCAAAAACAAACTGATTTTCTGGCAGATAAAATTTATCTGACTATTGAAAAACCGGCCCTTTATCAATAAAAATTTAGAAAGAAGGTACATTTATAGAAGTAAAGCAAAAAAGTTTGGATTGAAAATTCAATCGGAATTGGTTCTTCTCTTCGTCGTTCTTTTGACGTATAAGAGCCTTCGGTCTTCCGTGGGAATGAGATGTTTTCCCGCGGTAAAAAGTACCCTATGAGTTATTCTGATATATAAACTATATTACTGCAAAGTTTCATCCAAATCCGTCTTGTAGTTTTTACGTGAAAGAGTAACAAACATTCCATACATATATCCATACATACTTACAAAATTTCACGTTTATAATATTAGTAGTATATTATTCATTTAAAAAGCAATGCTTTTTTAGAATTTAGCTTGGCAATTGCCCAATAAGGGCGAAACTAGTGATAATTTATTTTGATATTATTAATAAATATAGTATATAAATATATATAAAAAAAACATTTAATTTACCCATAAGCATGTTCCGTGGTGACACAAGAGTTGAATTTGAATGGCACGGGTTGATAGCCGTATGATCCTACATAGGGTACATAGCCTCCCGGACTGAAACAAACACAAGATAATGGTTCAAATAACCTTTTAACAGCTGGAAATGTACATATAGACTAAAGGAAATAATAAGAAATATAAATATGCAATTGTTATATACAGTGAAAGTTTGTTTTCACATTGGTTCAGTATTTCTAGAGATAACTGTGAACATACAAACACACAAACTACACCTCTTTATATCAGTGTAGATAAAAAATAATATTTTTGCATACTACTTAACTAAATGTAATTTAACTGAATTTAAAAAAAAAACTTTGTTTTGATGCACTATAATTATTGTGAAAGCATATGGAAAAAAAAATAGTTCGAATGGGGTAAGCGGAGAGATAGGATTAGCGACTTTGCTTTTTACTATGCAATGATAATAATAATGATTATCATAATTAAATCATGATAATCTTATTGTGATGGTGATGATGATTTTAATTATAACAATATCGAGACGTATATACACCGGACTGCTAAGGGTTCAATTCCCGGTCGGGCCAATGTCGTTAAAATGGTTTTTCGATATTGGCTCGTGTCTGGGTGTAACTAGGTTCTCCCTTAGTCCATTATGTGGTACCTATAACACAAGTGCTTACTGCAACTTACTTTAGGGCCACATAATTGGTGTGTTAGTCTGGAGATTTATTATTTATTATATTATTATTTATTAATATCAACTTACTGATGCCCCTGCATCGGCTCAATGTTGTCGCTGGCCAGACTGTCAGTGTCATTGTGCAACGTCAGTTGTGACAGCTCGCCTGACAGCTCGCTCGCCACGTAGTAGCACTGCTCGGAGAAGGTGATCTTGTTGACTGTGTGCCGGATGAAACCCGCCTGGGGACAATGTTGTATTGTTAAGAATTAAGGAATGTAGTAGTATATTGTACAAAGACTTTGAAAGGGAAAGAGACTTATTCCTGCGGTAAAAAGTGGCCTATTTTCATCACAGGCTGTTGACCTTTTTATGATATAGGTAGCAAACGAGCATGCGGGTCACCTGATGGTAAGTGATCCCCGCCGCCCATGACTACCCGCAACACTGTGGGTGTTGGGGGTGTGTTGCTGAGCCTTTGAGAAAATTAGGCACCTGATACCGCACTCACCGAACGAAACGCAGGAACATCGTCCCTACTTCACTATGGTTTTCTGTGCGACGGTGGTATTTCGCCGGTCGAGTCAGCCCAGTAATCGCTGCAGACAGAGCCTACAGCTAGAGTCTAACACTCGTAAAAATGTCTATGTCTATTCTTCAGCATGTGGCTGGCGTACTTCCGCGCGTGCCTGCGGTCCGGCACGCCGCCCCCCCCACGTGCCGCCCCCTACCTTCAGCATGTGGCTGGCGTACTTCCGCGCGTGCCTGCGGTCCGGCACGCCGCCCCCCCACGTGCCGCCCCCTACCTTCAGCATGTGGCTGGCGTACTTCCGCGCGTGCCTGCGGTCCGGCACGCCGCCCCCCCACGTGCCGCCCCCTACCTTCAGCATGTGGCTGGCGTACTTCCGCGCGTGCCTGCGGTCCGGCACGCCGCCCCCCCACGTGCCGCCCCCTACCTTCAGCATGTGGCTGGCGTACTTCCGCGCGTGCCTGCGGTCCGGCACGCCGCCCCCCCACGTGCCGCCCCCTACCTTCAGCATGTGGCTGGCGTACTTCCGCGCGTGCCTGCGGTCCGGCACGCCGCCCCCCCCACGTGCCGCCCCCTACCTTCAGCATGTGGCTGGCGTACTTCCGCGCGTGCCTGCGGTCCGGCACGCCGCCCCCCCCACGTGCCGCCCCCTACCTTCAGCATGTGGCTGGCGTACTTCCGCGCGTGCCTGCGGTCCGGCACGCCGCCCCCCCCACGTGCCGCCCCCTACCTTCAGCATGTGGCTGGCGTACTTCCGCGCGTGCCTGCGGTCCGGCACGCCGCCCCCCCACGTGCCGCCCCCTACCTTCAGCATGTGGCTGGCGTACTTCCGCGCGTGCCTGCGGTCCGGCACGCCGCCCCCCCCACGTGCCGCCCCCTACCTTCAGCATGTGGCTGGCGTACTTCCGCGCGTGCCTGCGGTCCGGCACGCCGCCCCCCCCACGTGCCGCCCCCTACCTTCAGCATGTGGCTGGCGTACTTCCGCGCGTGCCTGCGGTCCGGCACGCCGCCCCCCCACGTGCCGCCCCCTACCTTCAGCATGTGGCTGGCGTACTTCCGCGCGTGCCTGCGGTCCGGCACGCCGCCCCCCCCACGTGCCGCCCCCTACCTTCAGCATGTGGCTGGCGTACTTCCGCGCGTGCCTGCGGTCCGGCACGCCGCCCCCCCACGTGCCGCCCCCTACCTTCAGCATGTGGCTGGCGTACTTCCGCGCGTGCCTGCGGTCCGGCACGCCGCCCCCCCCACGTGCCGCCCCCCTACCTTCAGCATGTGGCTGGCGTACTTCCGCGCGTGCCGGCGGTCCGGCACGCCGCCCCCCCCACGTGCCGCCCCCTACCTTCAGCATGTGGCTGGCGTACTTCCGCGCGTGCCTGCGGTCCGGCACGCCGCCCCCCCCACGTGCCGCCCCCTACCTTCAGCATGTGGCTGGCGTACTTCCGCGCGTGCCTGCGGTCCGGCACGCCGCCCCCCCACGTGCCGCCCCCTACCTTCAGCATGTGGCTGGCGTACTTCCGCGCGTGCCTGCGGTCCGGCACGCCGCCCCCCCCACGTGCCGCCCCCTACCTTCAGCATGTGGCTGGCGTACTTCCGCGCGTGCCTGCGGTCCGGCACGCCGCCCCCCCCACGTGCCGCCCCCTACCTTCAGCATGTGGCTGGCGTACTTCCGCGCGTGCCTGCGGTCCGGCACGCCGCCCCCCCACGTGCCGCCCCCTACCTTCAGCATGTGGCTGGCGTACTTCCGCGCGTGCCTGCGGTCCGGCACGCCGCCCCCCCACGTGCCGCCCCCTACCTTCAGCATGTGGCTGGCGTACTTCCGCGCGTGCCTGCGGTCCGGCACGCCGCCCCCCCCACGTGCCGCCCCCTACCTTCAGCATGTGGCTGGCGTACTTCCGCGCGTGCCTGCGGTCCGGCACGCCGCCCCCCCACGTGCCGCCCCCTACCTTCAGCATGTGGCTGGCGTACTTCCGCGCGTGCCTGCGGTCCGGCACGCCGCCCCCCCCACGTGCCGCCCCCCTACCTTCAGCATGTGGCTGGCGTACTTCCGCGCGTGCCTGCGGTCCGGCACGCCGCCCCCCCCACGTGCCGCCCCCTACCTTCAGCATGTGGCTGGCGTACTTCCGCGCGTGCCTGCGGTCCGGCACGCCGCCCCCCCCACGTGCCGCCCCCTACCTTCAGCATGTGGCTGGCGTACTTCCGCGCGTGCCTGCGGTCCGGCACGCCGCCCCCCCCACGTGCCGCCCCCCTACCTTCAGCATGTGGCTGGCGTACTTCCGCGCGTGCCTGCGGTCCGGCACGCCGCCCCCCCACGTGCCGCCCCCTACCTTCAGCATGTGGCTGGCGTACTTCCGCGCGTGCCTGCGGTCCGGCACGCCGCCCCCCCCACGTGCCGCCCCCTACCTTCAGCATGTGGCTGGCGTACTTCCGCGCGTGCCTGCGGTCCGGCACGCCGCCCCCCCACGTGCCGCCCCCTACCTTCAGCATGTGGCTGGCGTACTTCCGCGCGTGCCTGCGGTCCGGCACGCCGCCCCCCCACGTGCCGCCCCCTACCTTCAGCATGTGGCTGGCGTACTTCCGCGCGTGCCTGCGGTCCGGCACGCCGCCCCCCCACGTGCCGCCCCCTACCTTCAGCATGTGGCTGGCGTACTTCCGCGCGTGCCTGCGGTCCGGCACGCCGCCCCCCCCACGTGCCGCCCCCTACCTTCAGCATGTGGCTGGCGTACTTCCGCGCGTGCCTGCGGTCCGGCACGCCGCCCCCCCCACGTGCCGCCCCCTACCTTCAGCATGTGGCTGGCGTACTTCCGCGCGTGCCTGCGGTCCGGCACGCCGCCCCCCCCACGTGCCGCCCCCTACCTTCAGCATGTGGCTGGCGTACTTCCGCGCGTGCCTGCGGTCCGGCACGCCGCCCCCCCACGTGCCGCCCCCTACCTTCAGCATGTGGCTGGCGTACTTCCGCGCGTGCCTGCGGTCCGGCACGCCGCCCCCCCCACGTGCCGCCCCCTACCTTCAGCATGTGGCTGGCGTACTTCCGCGCGTGCCTGCGGTCCGGCACGCCGCCCCCCCACGTGCCGCCCCCTACCTTCAGCATGTGGCTGGCGTACTTCCGCGCGTGCCTGCGGTCCGGCACGCCGCCCCCACCACGTGCCGCCCCCTACCTTCAGCATGTGGCTGGCGTACTTCCGCGCGTGCCTGCGGTCCGGCACGCCGCCCCCCCACGTGCCGCCCCCTACCTTCAGCATGTGGCTGGCGTACTTCCGCGCGTGCCTGCGGTCCGGCACGCCGCCCCCCCCCACGTGCCGCCCCCTACCTTCAGCATGTGGCTGGCGTACTTCCGCGCGTGCCTGCGGGTCCGGCCCGGCGCCCCCCCCACGTGCCGCCCCCTACCTTCAGCATGTGGCTGGCGTACTTCCGCGCGTGCCTGCGGTCCGGCACGCCGCCCCCCCACGTGCCGCCCCCTACCTTCAGCATGTGGCTGGCGTACTTCCGCGCGTGCCTGCGGTCCGGCACGCCGCCCCCCCCACGTGCCGCCCCCCTACCTTCAGCATGTGGCTGGCGTACTTCCGCGCGTGCCTGCGGTCCGGCACGCCGCCCCCCCACGTGCCGCCCCCTACCTTCAGCATGTGGCTGGCGTACTTCCGCGCGTGCCTGCGGTCCGGCACGCCGCCCCCCCCCACGTGCCGCCCCCTACCTTCAGCATGTGGCTGGCGTACTTCCGCGCGTGCCTGCGGTCCGGCACGCCGGCCACGTGCTGCAGGATCCACTCCACGACGTCGGCGCCGATGAACGCGGACGGGATCGTCAGCTTCAGCCACATGCGGTCGCGGATCTCGAGTCCTGGGGGGAAACAAGGAAATTTTAATGACATGGCAGGAGGAGGGAAGACCAGTATTTTTATTAATTTTGAAATGAGTCAAGTTGACAAAAAAACATGTAGAATAAAAGACGCACAACATAAGACAACGTAAAAAATGACAGGTAAGACAAATATGAATAAAAAGTTATATTTTTACTAATCGTTACTCATCCCAACCTATCCCACTCATCCTTATTCATTCAACCCATCCCAACCTATCCCACTCATCCCTTCTCACCCCCACTCATTCCATCTCACCCCTACTCACCCGAATGCGGCGCCAGCATAGCCCTGACCACCACCGCCATGTCCGTGCTGGTGGTCAGCTGCTCCCCCGCCGGCAGCGTGGAGGCGGCGGACATGGCGCGCTCCCCCCCCCGCCACCCCCGCGCCCGCCCCGCCCGTGGAGGGGAGCGCCGAGACAGAGGGCGGGGGCGGGGGGTAGGCCTCGCGGAGGGCCTGCGTGTGGGCCACCCACGCGCCTGAGTGACGATAGAGAAGATTTATAAAGTGGAAATGAAGAGATATACACCGGACTGCAAAGCTGATGGTTCCGGGTTCGATCCCCGGGTCGTGCCAATTTCGTCAAAATTGTTTTTCGAAATGGGCTCGTGTCTGGGTGTAACTAGGTTCGCCCCTAGTCCATTGTGTGGTACCTATAGTACAAGCTTTGCTTAGCTTAGGGCCACACGGTTTGCGTGTCAGTCTGAAGATTTATTATTATTATTTATTTACGTAAATAAAAAATATTTATTTACGATTTTTAAAACTTTCAAAAAGGTATTTTCTGTGATTATTTGATACAGTCATCATGCCTATTATACCTTAGTAGGTTATCGTTAATTGAGATTAAAGCAAGTGAAGCAGTCAATTGTATAGCTGTAGAAAGAAATACGCAAATCTTCTAACATCTACGTTTGACGACTTCTGTGCTGCAGCGGTATATATACCAGACTGCTAAGCGGATGGTTCCGGGTTCGATCCCCGGGTCGGGCCAATTTCGTCAAAATGGTTTTTCGAAATTGGCTCGTGTCTGGGTGTAACTAGGTTTTCCCCTAGTCCATTGTGTGGTACCTATAGTACAAGCTTTGCTTAGTTTAGGGCCACACAGTGGGCCGTGAGTCGGGTCGACGACATTTCGGACACAAAAAACTCGGACACCTTGGCCAATGTATGGCAAAAAATAATATTAACATTGAAAATCCATACATTGGCCATGGTGTCCGAGTTTTTTGTGTCCGAAATGTCGTCGACCCGGTGAGTCAGTCTTGATATTTAAAATAATAAAAAAAACGTCATTGTGTTCTTCTCCAAAACTCTTGCACCACTCACCCGGGTCAATGGGCCGGACCGGCTCGGTGCGCGGTATCGTGAAGTACCCCTTCGGGTTGGGGTCCCAGCACTTCGCCACCACCAGCTTGATCGGCCCCGGCTTCTGCACGACCTCGCGCAACACCCGCACCGCCTCGTCGTTGGTCATGTCTTCGAAGTTTACGTCGTTCACCTGGAAAAGATTGCAGGTGAATGAGAGAAGAGAGAATTACGTCGTTCACCTGGAAACGGATTGCAGAAGTAAGAATGAAGAATTGATTACGTCGTTCACCTGGAAACGGATTGCAGAAGTAAGAATGAAGAATTGATAACGTCGTTCACCTGGAAAATGATTGCAGAAGTAAGAATGAAGAATTGATTACGTCGTTCAGCTGAAAATGGATTGCAGGTGAATGAGAGTAGGAAGAATTGAGAGGCAGACGGACGTACAATAAAGGGGTACTATAAGGGTTTGTTTTTTTATTTTAAGTAAAAAAGTGTGGTTAAACTTAGGCGCTGAGGTGAATATTTACGACATAAAAAAGCAGTTTATTTTCCAAATAAAAAAAAATATACAAAAGAAAGGGTACAAAAGAGATGTTCACAGATTAAATCAATTTCATATTCCAAAACCCTGTGCACTAGTTTGCACTGTATTGCAGAGGGCTTCTTACATAAAATTTAGTGCATGCGTCATTGTAGTTTTTGGCTTAACATAAAATGATAAATTTTCAAAAAAGGTTTTTTAACAAAGTATAAAGAAAAAAAATGTACAAAACAGTGAATGTGTGTGTAAGTGTGTGTGTTGAATGGTTAACTGATATTTTTGAAGGAGTTTAATTGTATTTGAACGAGTGTGAGATTCAAATTATCAACTTGCATTTTTAAGTAAGGATTCTGTAGTATCATAATTTAAAGTTCGAAGATATTTTGCCATAGAAATTTTGCAATCGTATTTCGTGAGGCATCTAAGATTTAGCAAAGGATTAATTTTATTGTATAAGTTGGGCGCAAGGGCCATTAAAGATGTTTGGGCAAAAACAGTGCGACATTTTGGGATTGCGTAAACTTTACTTTTAACTCTTCTTATATTGGATGGAAACTCGGGTATCTTATTATGCTGGTACAACACTGCGTTACCCCAAGACTTGGACATAACCGTCCATTCTTTAGATTACTTTGTACCTTGAGTCTAAACAACCTCTTAGCTTGAGAAGGTAACAGTCAACAATGCTATTAATCATACTCGTATTATAAACGTAAAAGTTTGTGAGTATGTATGGATGTGTGGATGTATGGATGTTTGTTACTCTTTCACGTAAAAACTACACGACGGATTTGGATGAAACTTTACAGTATTAATACATATAGGTTTTACATTAGAATAACACATAGGGTACTTTTTACGCGAACGGAGTCGCGGGCGGCCACTAGTGGTAAATAAATATTGTATATTACATATTATATACAGTTAAGAGACATAGATTAGCTTAAATATTGTCAGTACTTATTTATTTAGTATTTTTATCAAGTTAAACAAGATTTACGCTCGCTGCCCCCATGCATCAGATTATTTTATTGGTTGTAATTTGACATTGATGGATGGTGTTACGTTGTTGACACAATTTATTAAGACTTCCCTACATCAGTATTAATAACGCTTGAATCTTTATTTCTTGGTCAATTTTGTATGGGGACTAGTGAACTTTAATTTATTTTTTTTATACCTATATTAATAGCAAAGCAAGCGAGCATGCGGGTCACCTGATGGTAAGTGATCACCGCCGCCCATTACTACCCGCAACACTGTGGGTGTTTGGGGTGTGTTGCTGAGCCTTTGAGAAAATTAGGCCCCGGATACCGCACTCACCGAACGAAACGCAGAACATCGTCCCTACTTCACGTCGGTTTTCTGTGCGAGTCACAGTCGGTGATCACTTACCATTATGTGATCCGCTTGCTCGTTTGCTATCTCATAAAAAAGAGGCCATTTGACTTTACTCGACAATTACAAAGTGCTTTGTAACGTAAAATCCGTAAGGTTTTTTTATTTTTTTATTTAATTACACTCACATACATTGAACAAGAAAGAAGTTAATAATAAAAGAGAAATAAAAACATATGTACAAAGGGTACTGCTTATCCTTTAAAGGGATCTCTTCCAGCAGCCCTGAGGTTTCTTCCAATGTACGGACAACCTCGTGATCAAATACGATTGGTCTAGATTCTAGATCCTAGATTAGATTCTAGGAAAAGCAGTGGCCGACGAGGCTTTCCCAAAAAAACGCCGATCGCAATATCTATAAACGCTTACTTCTCTAAATTAACGAAGGTCGATAGTTAATATTGCAACAAACCAAACAAATTAATCTTTTTTATTTTTCAGATATTTTGATGGAGTGTTCACTATGGAAACAGACCACTTTCTGTTACTTTTATAAATTATCTTTTTCATTGTATATTAAAAAAAAATGATATAACGTAGGTATATAACTAAAACACAAAAGTGTCATAAAGACTTTATTATTAATAGTTCTTTCAAAACTTGTATTAAATATGTTAAATAAGAGAACCAAAACTTCTCATCAGTAGTTGCTTCAATTAATTCAAAATTATTATTTGCATGGACTTCAATTAACATTAATGGAGATTACTAATGAATATCAACTAATTGGCATTAAAGATCATAAGATTGTAGTATAGGGTTAGTAGACAGACATTATCTTAAAATGTACAAAGTAATAATTAGTTTAGATCATTTTAATATTATCAATCAGATACTATGTAATTCAATCACTGCGTGAAAGAGTGTGTTATCTACCTCTACATACGTAGGTATAAAAGAATCATATTACAGAACTTTTGTTTGATATTTGATATGGGCTATATTTTTTATCATCAGATTTAAGTTTTGATGGTTGTCAGTGTAGCTAGGAGTAATATTATAGGTATAATGTGTTTTTAGGATTGGCATAATATTTTTAGCATAATTTTATTTTACTCATGCTTAAGAACATCCTTTGAAAGTGCTTATTGTTTATTCTATTGCAAAAATGGGAAGTACTCCTTCAACATCAACTGACATTACGGTAATTTTCTTTGAAGGAAAATATATTTGAAATACTAAGGGCCAGTTTTTCAATAGTCAGATAAATTCTATCTGACAGAAAGTCAGTATGTTTTTGTTGCACGTCGAACATAAATACTTGACATTGTATGAAGTTACAATGAAAACATACCTCTTATCAGTCAGTAAGCATTTATCTGACTATTGAAAAATCAGCCCTAAATTGAATGCTTTTATTTTTAAAGATTGAATATTTTGAAATTAGTTTACAGAAAAATCTATTGGGACTAAACATTTAATCCAAAATAAATTCTTTAAATGTCTATTGTTATAGCTTATTATGTTTACTTTTAGAAAATGTGAACATACATCTAACATCAATTTAATGTAAGTGATATTGTTTTCCAAAAGTATGTTCTTACATTTAAATTTATATATTGACTTATCTTACCTGTAATATCATATCTCCAGGTTCTATCCTGCCATCCAACGCCACCGCACCACCCTTCATAATACTTCCAACGTAAATACCACCGTCACCACCCTTATTTGACTGTCCCACAATGGATATTCCTAGAAAATTGACTGTATCCATGTTTAATGTGACCGTAATTATGTGCATGGACATCGTAGAGTCCGTAATTGAGGAGTAGGAAGACGTTCGCGACATCACTTGGGGTCGTTTCCGTCGTCGTTGTGGCCTTTTGCGATTGCTTACTTGTAGGTGGGATACACTGCTGCATTCTGTGAGGGCACGGTCTACGGAGGCGTTAGTGTGTCGCCCAGTGGTCGTCGTGATCTCTGACTGACTGTCGAACAAGCTGGTAGAGTCTAAGTCAGAGCTGAGGACAGAAGCAGTCTCGTATTCAAGACCGTGGTTGTATTTCGAGTGCCCGTTGATTCTGAGGCCTCTGTACTTGTATTTATCACAGGACGCTCGGTGGCCAGGCCGCGAGCTGATCGTGCTGTCTGTGTCGGTGCAGGTATCCCGAGTAAGAGGCACCGATGGAGCCCCGTGGGCAGCGGGTTTCGCCTTCCCAGCATTGCTGTCCGTACATTGAGAAGCACCGTCGGAAGGATTCGACCCTTCGGCAGATACAAGCCACGACACCACACGACCATTGAAACACGGTAAATGAGCGTTATCGTCCACTATTTCTTCCTTTACAACACCAAAGTCATCGTCCATAGACTTGAAAAAAAACTTATAATTCGGCCTATTCAACTGATTTTTAAAGTCCACTAACGTCACTTTCTCAGGAGATATCGGGATTTTCACTAAATACGGCGTCTCCTCATCGTCTATATAGTAAATAACTTTTGTTTCCTCCATTCTAAAACATTTATTTATTGAAAACTAAACAACACCCGTACGATCTATTAATATCAGCCGCCATTACAATAATGGCGATTGACTGATTTGATTACAGCGTATTGACAGTAGATGGCACTGATTATCTAGAAATATTGATGAAGTATTGACATTCAATCAAGAGTGCAGTGAACAGCCCTATTTATTCGTATGAGTGAAAACCGGTTTTCAGATTATTCATCAGAAATGTCAAATTCGACAGTGACAGTAATTTGAAATTTGAATTTATTTGCCGTTGTTTGTTGTGCTTGTGTGTGAAAGTTCTGCGTTTATTTTGTATATTATTTTATTATAATGGACGCTGACACAAAAGAACCATGGTTCTTACGCGTGGTAGAAGAACTAAACGCTTTCTGCGCCAAGGTCGATGGTCAGTTCAGTTATCCTTCAGTTCCAGTTTGCTTATATTTATCCACAAAGTTACGAACGCTAAGACCTACCTAAAAGTTTTCTAACACTTTGTTTGTGTTGATTTTCCAGAAAAAGTTGAAAAACAAGAACAGCAGCTGAAAGCTTGCAAAAAGAACACAGAACTAGAGATAAAAATGGCTCAAGAATTGAAAACAAATGTAAGTTTTACTTCATAGTTCTAAAAACAATATTACTAAAATTCTTCTATATTTTTTTTATAATTTGTTAATTTCTAGGCGGAACTTAAGGAAAAGCTTGCTAAGTTATCACGTCAGACTACTGACTTGGATAGAATTTGTTCTACATTTGATTCCGGATTGACCATCACAGATAGAGATCAACAACGATTGGATCGTGCTAAGTACGTACTGCTATAAATTTTATCACATTGCCCAAATTTTTCATAAGCCTAGAAAATTTTTAAGGTAGCTCATGTGATTTGAGTTTATTTTTTATTGCTATCATACATTTTTTCATTAGTTTAATTGGCTATCATACTATAGTCACAGATGCTATAGCATAAAAATCATTGACCCCTAACAAATCAATGCTAAACTTAAGCTTTAGTATATCTATATGTATATCCTCAATGTAATTTTTTTTTATTATTTACATAAATTTTCAGAGAGATGTATGAAATTGGGAAAGAGCTCACTGGAGTAAGATTCGACTTCAGTGCACCACCAAACCTTGTCAAGGGCTGTATCCTTTTTCAAAACAACATTAGAATAATGCTATCCCTGAAATCAATATTTTTTATTAAGTAGTATATTCTACATTGCTATGAATTTGGACATTATCTTATAAATGAATCATTACATACTGCATTTTAGAAATTAGAGTAAAAGAGGTGTTAAAGAATTTAAAGATTTTTACTGAACAAACTCAGATTTAACCCTTATAAAAAAATTACAAGTAAGTCTCAAATCAATGCAACATTCTAGCCATTTCCTTGACCATCCAACCATCAGATGTAAAAAGCTCTCACCGCAGAGTTCTCCAAACATTTGAAATGGACCAGAAGTTAGCTGTAGACGGAGCACTGTGGGACATAATTACAAATACAGCGGGAAAAGAGAACTTTCCACCGTAATGAAGTTGTTGATGTAGACTAAGGGTAATAAATGTTATGTAAATGTATTTGTCTTTTTATTTAAAGGAACTTTAGTGCTTTAGAAATTACACAATTTGTAATGTGCTATGTAGGAGACTTATTGCTTGAATACTGGCAGCTATTATTTTATATTATTCAAATGCATTCTGAAGAGGAAACAATGGCATATTGACAGCTTCCTTCCAGACTCGGTCATATTTGGGTGCTCGGGATGTGAGCACATAGCATTAAACTTACTTTTCTGCTTTCAATATAAAGCTTTAAAACCGTTTAAACTCTTTCATTTCTCTTTCACCTTTCCCCCTAACGTTAGTTGGTGGTAGGCGGTGGGATGTAATGTGCATAAGAACTATGTAGGAGACTTATTGCTTGAATACTGGCAGCTATTATTTTATATTATTCAAATAGATTCTAAAGAGGAAACAATGGCATATTGACTGCTTTCTTCCAGATACGGTCATATTTGGGTGCTCGGAATGTGAGCACATAACATTAAACTCACTTTTATGCTTTCAATATAAAGCTTTAAAAACCGTTTAAAATCTTTCATTTCTCTTTCACGTTTCCCCCAAACGTTAGTCAATTTTATTTTAAGTTTTATAGATTTCAGTTAATAGGGGCAGTTAATAGAAATCGATGTTTCCCTTGCGTAAGCGAAACATCGATTTCTTTTTGCCTTAAGCCTGACTTCACTACACAAATAAAGGTACTTTCGATCACGAACAAATGAAACTCATTTTTTAAAATATACTTTATTAAACTTATTTTTACTTTGTAACTTTATCCGAGTTGAATTATATGCTGATACAATATTTTTCTTAAAAACAACAGGGGTGTCACGTACGGGTTTTTACTACGGGAAACTCCCATAGCAAATAATTTAAATATTTGTGGTTTCTTTAAATTTTGGTTTGTGACAAGTGTTCTTGTGTCCTGTGAGACTGTTTTGTGACTTGAAGGCCGATGGGCAAATGGCGCACTGTAAATAATAAAATTATAATATTAATAAAAATATCTAATCAGACAAACAATAAAAACTTTTAATAATAAAAACTTTTAGTGATATGAAAAAAAAAAATATGCGGCAATTTCTAACAGAATTTAAAAAAAATGATACATGCAATAAAAAAAATCCCTTTCAGTTACTATTCACTTTGTTCAATTCAAGTAAAGCATTTCTTAATGTTTCTCTTAACCGACTCCTGTCCCGTGACGCGCCTAGCGCGTCATGAAGAAACCTTCAGGGAGGCCCATGACGCGAGAGATGCGTCATTAGAAAATAGTTGCAATTCAAATTTTTATTTGATTTAATCAATAAAATATCTTATTTTATATAAAAATTAACTCATTAGGAACACCAATATCAAGGGCCACTATTTTTTTTTGGAAAATTAAATTGCCAGTGGCTGTCAACCATAGGGTGCCTACCTAAAGGTAACTGTTTATCCTACTAATTATTGAAAAGTGTTATTATTAAAGCCAGGATTCGAACTTAGCAAATCTATAAAAATAATTACTATGTTTTGGTCACCAATGAATAGTTTAGATGTAAAAACGGAAGATTTTTGATTTGCGATAAAATACTTCCCACAGGTTGACAACCAATGGTGGAAATCTATAACTGACCTTCTATCTCGTATAAAACACGTAGATCGACACTTTTAAATACACTAAACTAATAAATGAAACATAACAAACAATAACAGGTCTCACTTTGTATTCTTTTAGTTGAAAAAGCCTAAAATAGCGTAATAACATCACCAGTGGCCCATGACGCGTTAGTCGCGTCATCATTTAGGAGGGCCCGTGACGCGACTAGCGCGTCATTGAATTTTGTATGGGGCCACGGACGAAAGGCTCGAAAAATGATGGTGGCAAGGAGTCGGTTAAGGAAAGTAATTCATAAGGATCGGTGTTTTTCTTACGGGAAAGAAAGGCTGTTACTTTATGCTTTATTACAAAATCCCTGTAAAATCTTACTAATATTATAAACGTCAAACTTTCTGAGTATGGATGTTTGTTACTCTTTCACGTAAAAACGACTGGACCGATTTGGATGAAACTTTACAGTAATATACGTTATACATCAGAATAACACATAGGGTACTTTTTACCGCGGGAAAACTTCTCATTCCCACGGGAAACCGACTTCCACGCGGGCGGCCACTAGTTACCTTATAAGCGCGTACAGTAGCGTGTGACTTCTTATGTTGGTTCAGTAGATACGCCGCGTGGAAGCGAGCGCCGCACTTGTCGCAAACGAACGGTTTTATGCCGTCGTGACGACGCTCGTGATTCTATGTAAATTTAATAATATCATGAATGTTACAGTTTCTGTAACTTTTTGTTTGTTTCATGGGATAATGACTGAACGGATTTGGATGAAATTTATGTATGTAGAAAGACCTGGAAAAACGAATGGGATACTTTTTTAGCGTTGGAAAGTATCGAATTCTTATGGGAAAAGACATTTAGCTTCGGAAGAAACTGCAGGGCGAAAACTAAAGTTTATAATTAAAAACAAAAGTTTTATAAAAAAGTTTTTTTTCTTTTTGTCTTTCTATTATTTTTATTGCCTCAACATTAGGCAGTTAAATTAATAAAAAAAACTTTGCTTTAAAATTGTACTACTCTTATCAAATTCTGATAGTAACTTACATCTAAGGAAACTTGACTGGAACTAGTGAAGTCACACCGCGAACACTTTAGCTTTTCATATCCGTGCTTTGCTCTGTAATGTTCCTTCAATCTATAATTATTACCGAAGCTTTTACCGCAGTGCTGAAAAATGATCATTTTTATTTAATTAAAGATTTAATATAAAAACAATATACTGGATAAATCATAATATAAATCCCGTGTCTGTTTGTATGTTTGTCCGCTAACTACTCTTAAGCCACTTAACGGATTTTAATGCGGTTTTTGGCATATTTCAGGTAATTTTTTCACATAGATTTTTAAATAAAAAACATTTAGAAAATTATTTTTTAAGTTAGCCAAAATTCAATGTTTCGTGAACAAGTCGGCCAAAGTGCACCATTGCGAAGTGTGGGCGGGTCTGAAATAGACTGTAAAATTTACTTATAAATACTATTTGATTCTCACTTCAGATTATTTTTAATCTACTTCGAAAAAAGGAATAGGTTCTCAATTCGGCCGGTGTTTTTCGAAAAAGATTGGAACATAAGTGACTTTTTAAAATAATTCAATTAGTAACTGACCTGACACACCGGAACCAATCCAAAATGAATTCTATTCAAATGGGCTCTCAAACTAGCGCTTTGCATCACCTTACCGCAAACGTCACACTTTACTAGAGCTTGTTCCTGTAGAAACAATAAAAATATATATGTGGACGTCGGTTTCCCGTGGGAATGAGAAGTTTTCCCGCGGTAAAAAGTACTCTATGTGTTATTCTGATGTATAATCTACATTACTGTAAAGTTTCATCCAAATTTGTCCAGTAGTTTTTAATGAATTTAAAAATGTCGATCGCGATGACTATAGCGTTACTTCACTTAGTTGCAGGTCCCGAAATTATAGATAATTAATTTCTTTTAATTTAATAATATTGATTCTGTTTAATAAAAAAAATAATTAAGAAAATACTTTAGGAAAATATGAAAAAAAAAACTATTGAGATTGAGTTACATTTATTGCTCATATTTTGTAAAATTCATTAAATCTGATATAAAGAATATAAAAAAGTCTATATTTTACAGGTAAGGCAGACATTCCTTAATAATATTTGGGTCATTCTACGTTAAGAGGGCATCTGATGTTAAGAAAGATGGCATGATGCAAATATTTAAAATAATATATTTTACCTGTATGGACTTATGTAATTAGGTATTTTGTAGACTTGTTTAAGATGATCCATTAATTGGACGTAGTTATGCAATAGGGATCCAATCCACATGATGACAGTTTCGAGAAAAATGAGATTTTGTTTAAATAAGGTGAAGAAAAAAAAGTATTCATGTTTTTGGAAAAAATTGAATGCAATATTGTTGAATAGTTGTCTTTTTATATATTTTTTAAACAAATTTTACAAATACAATATTAGTATTGTTATTTTATTACAAAAACTCTACTGGATCTTTGTTGCAAAAAGGATTCAATGTGGATTGGATCTTTATAGAGACATATATTTATGTTGCATAAATATGTGTTTAGGGTAGTAAATATATAATTAAATTTGAAATTATTTACTGTTTACACAAATTATTAGTCATTAAAGTTTTCTACGACCATTTCAAAATCAGGATTACCTGAATGGCCTTCCAAATCATCTTCAATGCTATTATCGCCTACAAGACAAACATCAACACGCTCTTTAAATCCTTCAACTTGGCCTCTGATATTGCCTTACCATTTGGCCAAAGAGATGCCATCATATTTAGATATAATAGCTAGTTTTCTGACCGTACCCAAAGGGTAAATCGGGACCCTATAACTAAGCCTCCGCTGTCTGTCTGTCTGTCTGTCTGTCTCCGGGCTGTATCTCATAAACCCTGATAGCTAGAAAGCTGAAAATTTCACAAATGATGTATTTCCGTTGCCGCTATAACAACAAAAATTAAAAAATATCTATATTAAGGGGGTCCACATATAATAAACGTGTTTTCTTTTCGTATTTTTTGCTCAATGTTAAAAGGTAACGGACGCTTCAAATTTTCACAGAATATTTACTTGTATATTACCTTTCAAAATCTATTTTTAGTATTTTTTTAATCAATTTTTTCTTGATCTTAATAAACAGGTAGAAAATTATAGTACCTACTGAACCCTTCGTGCGCGAGTCCGACTGGCACTTGGCCGGTTATATCTTAACCTGCATGTAGTCTTCAGGTGTATACAAACGCTGTTGATGCTTAAAGGCCGATTCAATTTTACCGACATCGGAATAGTAATATTAATTTAAAAAAAACTATATTACTTATTCTTATCTACACTAATATTATAAAGAAGAAAACTTTGTGTGTTTGTTTGGTTGTCATGAATAGGCTAAAAAACTATTTCAAAAATTCTTTCACTATTCGAAAGCTACATTAACCACGAGTAACATAGGCTATATTTTGTTTTGGAAAAAATAGGGTTAAGATATTTGGGTTTTTCGGACACAAGGTGTAAAATATCAACCAGAAAAGTTACTTATTTTGCGTACGCTACCTAAACTATTAAAGATAGAACCATAAAATATTCTTATGAATTGTAGACCTTATAAATGTTTAAAAAAGTCCGCGACACACTATACCTATCTATGTCGAGTGAGGCACAGCAAGCATTTTTTTATTTTAAAATCTTGAATTTTTTGCACTACATTTAAACGCGTTGATTTACCCATTCTAAAATAAATAATTTCATCACTATGTACAGTTTATGTAGATAATATTTGAATGATTAAAATTGGACGTTTGGTTTTGAAGTCATGTTGAAATTAAAATATTACGATTTTTGTTGCACGATGAACGAAACTTTATAGTAATATCCTTCTAATATTATAAACTAGAAAGTTTGTAAGTATGTATGTATGTTTGTTACTCTTTCACGTAAAAGCTACGGGAAGGACGGATTTGGATGAAACTTTACAGTAATATCGGTTACACATTAGAACAACCAAGTTGGTATTTTTGACCGCGTAAAAAATTTCTCATTCCCACGGGAAACCAACTTCCACGCGAACGGAGTCGCGGGCGGCCACTAGTATTAAATAAATTAATATGTATTTCATGATGTTTTCTAAATATTATTCAAAAAATTACTAAAGGTTACAAGTTATAAAAATACGGAGCATAATAATATCATCCAACAAGAATCTTTATAGATTTCGTTTATAAAAAAGTTTTAGTAGTACATTTAAATTATATAATTTTAATAAAGAACCATGTGCCACGGATCTTTGTAAAACTTACATTGTCGACATTTATTTAATTATGCAAACAAGATCCAAGCCACTTGGACTATGTAAGAAAATTAAGAAGTGTTTACGGCACGGGACCATGAAACTTGGATCTGTATTGCAATTTTGAATAACTGAGGTCTCGAAGTATCAATTGCCATGGATCTTTTTATGTTTAAGCAAAACTGTAAGTCTCTGTGATGGTATCTTTGTAGCTAGTGATTTTAACCCCTAATTTTCTTTTAATTACTTTGAACTTTATAGGGCCTATAGAAGGTTCATTTTTAAGCCGAACTGCATTCATAGATTGATTTTGTCAAAGTTGTGGGTTGGATCCCTTTTGCATAACTACGTCCAATTAATCTATTTTTACAAGAGTTTTTATGGACCAGGGGAGATACAGCGTCCAGGGTAGAGACTTAATGGCCAGGGTAGGATACTTTTACTTACAGGGGAAATACATTGAAAGAAAAAAACTATTTTTTTTCATAAGAATCAACTTTAATTATTAAACTTCATGTCTTAGTTTACAAATATCAGATTAGACTTAAATTTACATACAGTCTTTCAACGTAACTTTCATTATTATGACATAAAAAACTATTTTTACCACGCTTTTATTAGCTTGGGTTGTATCTATGTAATGGAATCTTTGAGCATAAATTTGACCGATTTCCAGAAGTTCGATTAATTTGAAACTTTGCACACGTATTAAGGACCGATGACAATGGAATAATTTAATAAGAGTTTCTCATTATCCTTATTAGGACCACCAGGATTAATAAATTCATCTTTAGATCCTTTTGTAGGAGAGTAAGAGAGACAAAGCTAGCGCGTGATCTGCGCCTTGCATCACTAATTGAACTAAAAAGTAGAAAATAAATAATAGTTTAAAAACTAAAATACCACGCTTTTATTGCTAATCGAACTAAAAAATAGAAAATAAAATTTCAAATCGGAGTAAAAAGCGTGGGGTGCTCGATATAGTATGTAGAGAGTTATGAAAATGAAGTAAAATGCAACCCTCGCTTTTTACTCCGATTTGAAATTTTATTTTCTATTTTTTAGTTCGATTAGCAATAAAAGCGTGGTATTTTAGTTTTTAAACTATTATTTATTTTTAGTATCAATTAACACATAATTGTCATCAAAGTTTTTGCCAGTCTTGTCAGATATTTTGCATAAAATTACTTGAACTTCATTATCTTCTTCAATCCCTGTGCACATAGCTACATATCGATATTCGGTGTCTTTATGCAAAAGTCACACTAAGACAAAATCGCCATTGTTAAATTTATTTTTTAACCCTGATGTTGAGGGTTGTTGTTCGTCTTCAAGTTGTGTCTGGTTTTCAGTAACTGCAACACAAGGCGGAGATGTTTGTAGCTGCTTTGAGTTTTTTTTATACTTTATTAGAGGTTCGTCGTCAGGAGTCACTTTGGATCGGTCACTTACCTTCAAGATAAATTTCTTCAAGATAAAGACAAAAGTTAGTACACGAAACAACATCCTAAGACGTCTAACTATCACACATTGGGGAGCTTACTCTGTTTTACGAACGAGTGGACTTGCCCTTTGCTACTCTGCAGGCGAATACGCGTGCCCAGTGTGGTCGCGATCTGCTCACGCTAAAGAGGTAGACCCTTAATGAGACATGCCGCATAATTAGTGGAACTCTTAAGTCAACTCCACTCAACCAACTTTACCCTTTAGCCGGAACTGCGCCACCAAGGTGTTCGCCGCTATGTTGCTTCATCACTCGAGAGACAGAAGCAAAGGGCCGATAGAAGGTACCCACTCTTTGATCACAGTACTCCCCTAGTTAGATTGAAGAGTAGAAGGAGTTTTATGGGCCACAGAAAACCCTTGCCAACAAATAAAGAATCAGCAAACGCATGGCTTGAACATTGGGAAAAGTAATATCCGCCTTTTGCAAACCAAATTCCGCCTTCAGCAAATTCTCTTCAGCAATTCCTCAGGACAACACCTCCCCTGGGCCTCCTGGAAGTCCCTGAATAGGTTTCGAACAGGTGTTGGAAGGAGCGGAGAGAGTATGCGGGCTTAGTGTTTTTCTGGTAGCAACATATTCGTTTGCGGGGCTACCCAAACCATGAGCCACCGGCTATCGTGCCCAAGACCACGGAGGACCTGATAGCGGCAAACTAGCGGGCTGTTGACGTCGCCAGTCAATGGAGGTTAATCGTTTGACACTACCATTGACACATAAAGAGGAAGAGTATCTATCTCGGACCCATCACGTTATTAACATTAATTAAGGCGCAGTCTCGTATTCTTTGTTGCAAAATACATGGTACCAAGCACAAAATGTTTGCAGACCTCCAGATCACAGAAACAGCTTAAACTCTTCATTGATAAGCGATTAGGAAGAAATATGGGTACTTTCTGTAACTTGATGGAACTTCATGGTGCCTGAAAAATACAATCATATTACACTTTTGTATTTACCCTGGATGTAAGGTCTCTACCCTGGCATATCATGAGGCAGGGGAAAGATGGCAGGGTAGAGACATTTTCATTGAAAAACGGAAACTATCAGAAAAGTATGTGTTTGAACGAAAAATCCAAATAACTTTGTAAACTAGGCACAAATTAAAATAAATATAAATCAAAAACATACTTTTACTGTGAATAACAATGAAATAAAACTTACCAGGGGAGAGACAGCAATGACCAAAACATCCGCGCGAACTGAGTGGTGGGGTACGAATTGTTCGTCAATAAGAGCACCCGAGTGGCCCGCGCGAGGGGCAGGCCCCACAGTGTCTTTTTGCGAGTACGTCCCCGTCGTCTGCCCTGGACTCTCCCTACTTGGTGCGCGGTAACGCAGTGGCCAGTAGCGGTAGAAGACTAAATCTCGGAGACAAAACTGTGCGGCAGTGATTTAGATTCATTAAAATGGATCTTTCAATGAGAGCGGATCCCGCAACCCCCGGGAGTCCCCCAAAAGGCCCTTCTCAGGGCCAGCCTGTAGAGGTGCAGGCTCGAGCGAGGTTGGCGAAGACGCCACCAGTAGCCCAGACGTCCTCGGACCTGTTTGTCAGGCCGAGTGAGATGTCGGATGGGTGTTTGTCTGACGCATCGGTGGCTAGCGATGCGTCGGACAAGTGGACGCGCAAGCAACTTAGGTCGCGCACGCGCGCATCCGAAGGGTCCTCTGGGACCTCCTCCGTGAAGGCTGTAAAGGCCAAGCGGGGTCGAAGTGTCCGCGGCAGAGGTCGCACTCCGCGAGGTGCTCCGAGGACGGAGCCCCCGTCGGAAAGCGAGGAGGCCGCGCCGAGCGAGGCATCGCGCGCGAGGTACTTGGCGGCGAGGAATACTCCCGCCGCCAAGAAAGATATGGGAAGGCTGGCGAGCATCCTGAAGAAGCAGGCGGAGGAGGAGGTGGAAGCCATCTTGGTGGCCGCCAACTCCTCAAAGCTAACAAAGCCGGCTCAGGCGGCCCTTAGGGCCTCGGCGGCGTCGCTCGGTGAGATCGTCACGGAGGCGATGAGTCGGGTGGCCTCAGATGAGACCAAGCGACTCGAGGCGATGGTAGAGGGCCAGAGCCGCGAGATCGCAGCGCTCCGAATGGAGCTGGAAGGACTCCGCCGTAAGGGGTCGGTGGCTCCTGCTGCCAGCGCCGGAGGTCCCTTGTCCCCGAAGATGCTGGAGGCTATTAGAGGGGTCATGCAGGAGGAGCGTGCTTTCGTGCGCTCCTGCCTGGCCGGAGTCGAGGACCGCCTCTTACCGGCGAAAGTGGTCCGGCCGCCATTGGCGGCGAGCAAGGGTCGCTCGGGGGTGGTGGCCCCGGCGGCGGGCCCGGCGCCGGTTTCCATACCGGCGTCGGCGTCCCAAAAGAAGAAGGCGGCGGCTCCGGCTGCACCGGCCCCTGTCCCGGCGGCCCCGGACGCGGGCCCGTCCGGCATCCAGTCGGCGACGGTAGTGTCCTCTCAGGAGGACACAATGCTGCCCTCGGCCACAGAGGCCAACGAGGGGTGGGCCATAGTGGCCCGAAAGAAAAAGAAGGCGCCTCAGCCTACTTCCTCCGCAACGCAGAGGCCTGCCAAAAAGGCGGCCCCTACTCCGGCTCCCAAAAAGAGCCGGAAGAAGAAGAGTGCCGCCTCCAAAACGGCGGCGGTGGTCGTCACCCTCTCACCAGAGGCCGTTTCGAAGGGCGAGACCTACGAGTCGGTGTTCGTAAGAGCCCGACAGACGGTCCGCCCTTCAGAAATGGGAATAGAGAGGGTGACGTGCCGACGGACCCAAACGGGGGCTCGAATCTTCGAGTTCCCGGGGGCCGACCGGCACCAGAAGGCCGACGCCTTCGCCGCAAAGATGGCGGAAGCCATCGCTGATGCGGCAAAGGTGTCGAGGCCCGTTCAAACCTCGTCCCTGATTGTGTCCGAGCTGGACGACTCGGTCACCAAGGACGAGGTGGCCGCTGCCGTGGCGGCGGCGGGGGGGGTGTGACCCGGAGGCCGTCAAGGCCGGCGAAATTCGCAAGGGTAGTGGGGGTATGGGCCGCGTCCGGCTGCAGTGCCCCGCCGTCGCCGCTGAGGCCGTCCTAAAGAGGGGACGGCTTCTAATCGGCTTCAGCTCGGCCGTGGTTCGGGCGCTGGAGGCGCAGCCTATGCGTTGCTTCCGGTGCATGGCGCTCGGACACGCCCGGCCGTTTTGTCGGTCGCCGGTGGACAGGTCGGCCCTGTGCTTCAGGTGTGGCCAGGCCGGACATCGGCAGGCCACACTATCCTCCCGAATATCCCCCCACCTGGGGGAGTTCAACCGTGCCCTGCTCCGTAAGCCCCAACGCGCCATCGCACAGCGAATGGCGCGGGCTTACGGCACGGTTGGACACGGGGCGGCATGTGCCATGGCGGGCACTCCGCCATGGTACTTCGAGGCCGAGGTGCTGGCCGCCGTCTACCACTGGACGGCGGACAAGCGGGCTCAGGGGGAGCCCGCAGCACCAGAAGAGAGGGTCGCCGTCTGGCGAAGGGCCCGCGAGGTCATGCTCCGCCGGTGGTCGGCGGAGATGGCCAACGCGGACGACGGGCGGTGGACCCTGGACGCCGTCGGTCCAGTCATTGAGGGATGGATCGACCGGAGGCATGGGTTCCTCACCTACCGTCTGGTGCAGGTCTTGTCCGGGCATGGCAGCTTCGGACATTTCCTGTGCCGGATACAAAGGGAGGAATCCACGGCGTGCCACCACTGTGGCGCGCCGGACGACACAGCGTGGCACACCCTGGCCGAATGTCCGGCCTGGGATGTGCCACGTCGTCGCCTCCAGGCGTCCGCTGGCCCGGACCTCTCGCTGCCCGGCTTGGTGTACGCCATGCTGGGCTCCGAGGCGGTCTGGGTCGCGGTGGCCTCTTTCTGCGAGGACGTCATGTCGCAGAAGGAGGCTGCGGAGCGGGTGCGTGAGAACGATCCTCTCGCGCCCCCGCACCGCAGACGTCGAAGGGGCCGGACGAGGCGCGATCGCGCCCAAGTCCAGCCTGGTGGTGGCCAGTGGGCGGGGGATGTGGGAATCCACCTGCCCGCATTGCACGGTCCACCACCGTCGACGGGTGGGAACGACCGGGCGCTCCCGGTCGTTCCCACAGGCCCCCCTACACCGCGGGGGGGTCAAAATGGGCCCGTCGTGCAGTAGACGGGCCCATCGCCGGTGAAGTCGTGGCGTAGGGCCGCCGGTCCGGGCCCCACGGCTTCACCACAAAGGCGAAGACGGAGCGCCGCGGTGTTTTAGTGGGTAGTCCCCTGGGCGACGTGTCAGTTGCTCAGGCGGGAGTCCCACACACGCCCCCCGCCACCCAGGTGGGGGGTACGGTGCGTAAATGCATTTCACCGCGCAAACAAAAAAAAAAAAAAAAAAGTGGCCCGCGCGACGTTTATAGCTAAATTCACTTTGAAACAAATGCTTCAAGATTTAAATTTGTGACGCCATAGTATTAAAACGGTATTTTTTTATGGACGAAAATTATCCAGGGTAGGAGACTTAAAATACAGAGGACAAAATTTGCATAATTTTTTAAAATAGAAAATAAAAGTTGTTTGTAAGTTTATGTACATATTCGATATTGTTTATTACTCTATTAATTGTAATAAATGAAGCTCTGATGTTTAATGAATAAACAATGAATTAAATTTTAAAGATTCTGTTGCAGAATGGTAGAGGGACAGGCCAGGGTAGATACTTTTTTGTAGGTAAACATGCTGTAATTACCAAAATAAACAAATTTAGGTATTGTAATTTAGTGGCATCAAAGTATACGTTATTTATTATAATATATGTTTGTTATTTCCTTAAAAATTTCATATTATGTATGATTATTTAAGCTTGCCACCTGTTGTCCCTCTTAACGTAGAATGACCCATTTATAATTATTATTATCAAGATCAAGGTAGGATACAGACAATTATCACTTTGAACTCTGAATAATGTTATCACTTTGAAGTAAAAAGTAAAAAAGTAAAAAAAACTGTAGCAGTTAAATAAAACCTAGTTTAGTAAATAAAAAGTTTTACCTTTATTGTAACAACTCTCTTTCTTTTCTTCCCCTGGCAACCAGGAACATGAATTTTAAGTATTTCAGTAGATGGAAAATCTATTTTGCAATACTGAAACAGAAGTATGTAAAAAAATCAGACCCTGAACTCTACATGAATATTGTAGATAAGGTTTTGGCAACCCATTTGATTTTTTGTTAAAAATATTCCTGTGTATCTCAATCACTATCACTATTAAGCTAACTTCATTTTAAACTTTTAGACAATTTTACCAAGAGAAAGAAGAGAAGTAGGTTAAAAAAAGGTAAAGTTGGTCTTTTGAAGGAACAAAACATCATATTCATTAACAATATAAAATATAGAATAAAATATTGAAAAATTTTCAGATTTTCCAGTGCAATTCTTAGCAGTATGTTTTTTTTTTTATTTTTTCGCTACATATCTGAACAACCTTTCGTAGAAAAGTCAGTAGTTAGTGGTAAAGGATACTCACTGCACATTTTGACCTATTTTTTCCATGCATTAGTAAAGTATGCAGTTTCAGTTTCTCTTCAACAAATGATTGATTGCAGAGTTCACAGAGTTTCATATTACGCTCAATCACAGACGGATGGCAATTTCTTAAATGCTGGTTTTTAGTTCTACTGGCAACGCTTGTCATACAAATTTTACATGTAGCCATAGATTTATCTTCTGATAAAATAAAAGTACCGGAGTCTCCTAGCTTACTTTTAGATTTCAATTTAGGATTTCTAAAAGAGTTTTTGTTAGTTTCAAGTTTCTTAAAGTTGTTTTCCCAGTTAAAAACTTCTTGGTCTAAACTTTTTGGAGATTCATTAAAAGTTTCCAAGTTTTCTGATTTGTAACTGTTTAAAAAAGGTTTGCAATCATATTCTGACATGCTATCAATTTCTGTTTGTGTTATATCATCTATGATTATGTCTTCAACAAAGATTTGAGCGTCATTTTCTGGTTTAAGCATGTCTTTTTCTATTTTTACTAATTGGTATTGATTTTCAGAAGTTTTTAACTTTTTTGTGTTTAAATTAATTGTTGAAAGAATCTTAGATTTATTTTTTACTTTATAATTTGGTGTCTTTCTTTTTTTAACAATAAAACTTCGAACATCGCGCTTTTTCTTTGAATATTTTTTACTTCCATCGTCATTTTTTGGCGCCTTAATTTTTCTACAAAACTTTTTTTTTTCTTGTGTAACTTGGACAACCGAGTCGGTGGTAAGATGCAAAGCTGCAGCGACTCGCTCACACACTTGATCCAAAGGCAAAAGAGGTCCATTATTAACACTTTCAAGATAAAAATACTTTTGCAGCCTCATAATAAAAGTTCGTGCTTGACCATGGAGTTGTATCTTTCGGCGCCTTCGAAGCATTGTTGTTGTGGATAAAAGTAAAGGTTTGCTTTTAGGTTTATTCAAATTAGGCTAAAACTTGTTTACTTTACAGTTGCCAAGAAAAACAATATCTTTTCAATATCAACTTTTGTGCAATTTTAAATATAGTTTCTGTATTTGTTTTGTTTACATTTAAATATTTTCAATGTCATGAATAATGTCAACGTCAGTTACCCCCATATGTCAAATAGACAAAAAGTGTGCTGATTGATGAAAATAAGTAGTTATCCTCGACAGGCCCTTATCGTTTCAAATTTCAAACGCACTTTTGCATATATTACAATGCGTAGTGTTGGGCACATTTATATTTCTAGCGTTACCTATGAGGTTTTTCGAGGAAAACTTTTTGCTTTTTTTTGTAGTCGAAATGAAAAAAAATGACATTGTAGATTTTTTACAATTTTAGAAAGGCTGTAATTACGTTTTTTTTGTTTTTAAACGGTTATGCTTGTGGGTTTAGTTCACGGAACAGAGAAGTAGATGGAAATGCTATACGACCAACTTACTAGCGGAACCGCTGTCGCCAAAACTCACACATGGAATTGATAATAACTACATGTAAACAATTGTTTTTATTGGTCGCATGTCCTTAGTGCCAGAATGACCTTATTTCTAAATGCTGCCAAGCAAAAACACACCTTGTCAATGATGAATAGAGTTTACTTTACTAAATCCCATAATGTATTTACGACCTTTTGCAACTCACTTCACGTTCGCGTTGACATACAAAAAATTCAACTAATTAACAATAGGTGGCGTTCCTACATTTAACAATGTAAGTTGAACTTTATTCCTTGGCAGATAAAGTTCATGTTTACAATTGTTATGTTTTATGTTTCAGCATCTCCACAATACGAGGGTCAAACTGAAAGTTCTTAGAAAATCAAAAACTAAGCATTCTAGCAAGTTATTAGTTTTATTATAACTTTTCAAAATAGCGTCCATTTACATCAATACATCGCTGCATTCGATGGAACCATTGAGAAAAGCACCTTGCCCACTCGGCCTTAGGGGTCTCTTCGACGGCGTTTTGAAACGCAGCCACTGCTTCTTCGGCGTCCATAAAATGTTTTCCTCGAAGTTTTTCTTTTATTTTCGGGAATAAATAAAAGTTGCAGGGTGCGAGGTTGGGGCTATACGGCGGGTGACCCAGTAATTCCACGTCTGAGGTCGCCAAATAGTCGATCGTTTGCCTGGCGGTGTGCGACGAGGCATTGTCGTGATGAAGGAGGATCCTGCTGCGAGGTCGTTTCTCTCGAACTTTTTCCAAGACAAGTGGCAAACAGTTGTTAGTGTACCACTCTGCATTAACCGTTTCTGATCCTCTAAGACAACTGTCGCGTAATGACCTGTCTTTCCGAAGAACGAGGCCACCATTTTTTTTCCAACACTTCGACCTCTCTTCACTTTAGTTGGCAACTCTTCGGAAGGAAACACCCACTGAGCAGACTGTCTTTTGGTTTCCGGATCATAACAGTAAATCCAGCTTTCGTCACCCGTTAGTATGTCGAACACAGCATTTGAGTCACCTCCGTTAAATTTTTGGATCATTTCTCGGCACCAATCAACACGGCGGAGTTTTTGAGCATCGGTCAAATTATTCGGTATCCAGCGGGCACAAAGCTTCCTGACCGCTAAATGTTCATGGAGGATTTTGTGCACTTGACTCATACCTATGCCTAGACTTGTCCGAATCTGCTGATAGGTCACTCTTTTGTCAGTCTCTATCATACGCCGCACAACACTGATATTATCTTCAGTCGTCGCTGTAGAAGGCCTTCCCTCACGCAAATCATCGGTGAGATTAGTTCGACCACGTTTGAATTCATTAAACCAGTTGTAAACTGTGGCACGAGATGGGGCTTCATCGTGAAAAGCCAATCGAAGTCTATCATAACTTTCTTGTTGACTTATATGACATCGAAAGTCATAAAAAATCATTGCACGAAAATTTTCTCGGCTTAAATTCATTCTGACGTGCACAGACAATTTTCAATTTGCCGCCAAATCGTAAAACAAATGACAAATGAATGAAATGTATACTCAATATTATTGGTAAAGAGTTCTATTTTCAAAATTTAAACTTATTTTTTTAATATAATGCTTTTAAGTTGTCAGTACTTTCAGTTTGGCCCTCGTAGATGGAAGCAGTGTTACATTAGAATTAGAATAAATATGAATTGAACTTTACTGCTTTGAAAATAAAGTCGATATTAGATTAAGAAAACGCAATATGATCACAGCAAAACACAACCAAACACGACAATAAGACAGGTACGACTGAGATATGGGTTTGCGATCCTCCGCTTACTAGTGGCGCGCGTGCCCCGCCTACTTCACACTTCCATCTACTTCTCTGTTCCGTGGTTTAGTTAGATCAAAAGAGAGCTTATGCTCATTCTGGCAAAGCTCTTTTAGTGTAAATTAACAAAATATATACTTTCATTGTTTTTGTATGTTCACCAGCATTTTGATAGAAAGCTCGTTCGTTAGGTGTAACGTAGCCTAAGAGAGCCCGTAAGAGTTACTAATTTTTATTTAAAAGTTTTTCTTTAGTGCGTTCTTTCCCGTTTGGAAGTACTCGCTCTTCACATCAATGACTAACTAGTATTCTTGTTATAATTATTTTTATTATTATCTTGTAAGGAGTTTTAGGAGTGGTAGAGTAGGCTCTGTCTGCAGCGATTACTGGGCTGACTCGACCGGTGAAATACCACCGTCGCGTCGCACAGAAAACCGACGACGTGGAGAAGGGACGATGTTCCTGTGTTTCGTTCGGTGAGTGCGGTATCCGGTGCCTAATTTACTCAAAGGCTCACCAACACACCCCCAACACCCACAGTGTTGCGGGTAGTCATGGGCGGCGGTGATCACTTACCATCAGGTGACCCGCATGCTCGTTTGCTTTGCTAATAATATAAAAAAAGTAATTATCAAAATTGCATATGAACTATAAGATTTCGGGATTATTTCAAATCCAATAGTGTTTAAATTGTGTCTACAATGTAAATCATCTCGCCTGAACCAATAGCTTATGTGTAAGCGTACACTTCAAGCAGTGGACATTACTTTTCAATAATTTATACATTTTATTAATACATTTTCTATGCATTACTGTTTCTGAATTTAATTACTATTTAGGATCAACAATATAGTTTCAGGCTTCGGAATTAGTCTGTTAACACACAGTTTATCTCATAGGAATCAAGTCACATTTTTGTGGCTTTAGGTTTTATAGAAAAAAAACATTAGAAAATTTAGATATAAATTATATTTTTAAATAACCTATCTACATTACAGGAAATATCAACTTATAAAATAGGAAATAATACTTGTTTATAGAAAATAAAATAGTATAAAATCAAATACTAAAATTATAAAATAAATGCGTTATTAATTTACGTTTATAGGAATAATTCTTAATATAAAGAGCACCTTTTTAAATTGCAATACAACGCTCTTTAAATAAAAGTGTTGCCAGACACAAAATAATTTTTATTCTTAAAACCTTTATGACAATAACAATTTACTAAAAATATTACTTTTACAATCTGTCTTTCATACTTTCGGTAAACACTGACATTTCAAGTTGTAAACATAACATTTAATTAATTATACAGAACTAGAGAATAGAAACATGATTTATTATACATTTAATGGTCGAATAATGTTAACACTGGGATTTCAAAATGGCATAATATTTAAAGAAAATATACAAAAGTAATTCTGTTTTTTATTTGAGAATATCATATCGATAATATACAATTATGACAAACGCAAGTCTAAGTAGGTATAATTTTACAAAATTTTCAATATTGCTTATTATTTTTATTTACGATAATGCATAAAAATCTAGCATAAAAATCTAGCATAAAAATCGAAAAATAATAAATTCTTTAATTCGTTTAGTTATAAAAACTTAAAATTTAAATTTTTCTTTTATGATATACTCGGATTTCATATATGAAAGTTGATTTCGTTTAGTTTTTTTGTGACTAGGTTAAGTCAGCATTATCTTAACCCTTAAAAAGACATACATTTTTTTTTGATATTATATAGTTATCGTGATTGACTCAAATAAAGTTGTGTTATTTTCTGATTATCAAATTATATCTAATATGAATGTACCTGAATCTAAAAAACTGAAATGAATGATCGCCAAATAAAAAAATGTTAATCATATGAATACTTACTTATGACAATACATAATGTATAAATAGGCAGGGAAGCTTTTAAAATAATGTAATCAATACAAAAAATTTTTTTTTTTTTTATAGGGCTATTGTGACTTCCTTTGATCAAAATTATATAAATACTTTTTAATCAGTTGCGATTTCTTAAACTTAAAGCTTATATTTATAATTCTCCAGGAACACCTGACCCGATTAGGTTCTGCAGTACAACGAGTGGGTATAAGGCGATCTGGAATAAAAGAAAAATTTACGTTGGTTAAAAAAATAATCTCTTTCAAATACTGAATTAGTAAAGTCTGTAGCTTTGAGCATACGCAATCATAACATAATATGTATCAACATTTCATTACATATTATAAATCCAAGTCGCTAATTCTGTCTGTTTGTATGTTTGTCCGCTAACTCCTCCTGAACCTCTTAACAGATTTTAATGCGGGTTTCCCCATCTTTTAGGGAATTAATTCATTTAAATTTGTAAATGTAGAAAACTCGAAAAAAGTTTCTTTAAGTTAGCCAAAATTCAATGTTTCGTGTTCAAGTAGGTAAAAATTACACCATTGGGACCCGTGGGCGGGTCACTAGTAGTTTATATAGCATACTTATTTAGACCCTAGCAAAGGTATCAGCACATAAGTTAGGCTTTGAAGGACAAGTAAGGGAAATATTATTTAAAATATTTGTAAGTAATTTCACACAACACGAGAATAAGAAAACCTATTTGCGGTTGGTAAACTGACCGCAACCTATGTCGATCAGTAAATATAACAATTTTTCAACCGCAAAGTTATATTTTAAATCAAGACTAGTTATGAACAAACTATACAGGGCGTAAATGCAGAATTACTAAGTTTAAAAAATAAAATAAAGTCAGCAAAATATCCTATCTACGATATTTATGTTACTTTCCCTTGAAGTCCCGTAGTCTTGGGACGCCCTGTATACAAAACTCAACTTTGTCAAACTAGAAATTAAAAAAAAATGTCTTAACTTTGCTACGGCTTTTGTTCGCGAGCCCGACTTTTTTTTTCTTTTTTAATGGCATCATAATTTTCTAGCAACGTAAACTAATAAAATTTAAATGATCTTTATAATGAATCACATGCTACAGAAGCATATCAGTGTAATGTCGTAATCAACGTTTCCTGGTATTCTGATTATCAAGTACCTACCAAATGTATTCATACCAGCAATCCAAAATTATTTAGTTCAACTATACGAAATTCATAATTTAATGTAAATAGTGTCGTCAATGCAAGGATTTCTATAATCAATCAATCAATCAATCAAAAATAAGAACAGTAAACAGCTGGCCTTTCTCCCTCTTAAAAAAATGCTTAAGGCATTACGATTCAGGGCATAGAACTTCAATTTCTAGTCATCCCCCATAATTGCAAAACATTGACCTTTTTTAAGAACGTTCTTAAAAGCTCCGACAATAAAAACAACAGCTAGTCAAAATCCAATTAGCAAAAATGTTGTTTTTTTTATAAGTTGTACTGTACACAGCTCTGCTGTGAATTAATTGGTTGTGCAAAACAACTAAATTTTAGGGTAAGATAAGTGAAACAATTTGTTAATTTATAATTTACATATTATATTTAGAAACTGGGGTCAAAATAAACACCTCTAAAACTATTCAATCTGAATAAGCAAAAATGCGCTTTGTCTCGGTCAGTAACAAAAGTTGTTACAGATTGACACATTTTAGCTAATGTCGCTTCTTCAAAAACTTCGGCATCAGCTGACGTATGTTTATCCAATTTTTACTCATAAATTAAATATAATACGCATTGGGGCTTCTTTTGTCAGTTACAATCACATTATTAAACAGATAGGTAATTATAATGTGTATATGTTGTTAAGTGCGACGAATTAGCTAGTTTTATCTTATCGTATTGATAATGTTGGTGTTTGACAATTTAAGTTATTGTGTGTCCTGTCTATACTAATGAGACTAATGTTGAATATATTATTTGGTGAACTGCCCAATTTTTTTTTATTATTCATCATGAAAGAATGACCAAGTGCGATTCGGTTCGCGCATTTAAAGTTCCGTACAATCTATAAAAAACGGCAAAAATAAAAAAAATTGAGCGAGATTTATTTCTACGGCCCCCTTCGTTCGGTACATATATTTATTTATTTTAAATACCTATTTTTAAAGTGAACCAATATCAAACTAAATATTCTCTGTATTTACAATTACCTACGTTTAATTCTTTAACTATCTAGTCTGGATTGTGTTACTACAAAATATTATCTTGATTAGTTTCAAACGTATATTGTGATTGATTTAATATGTAATTCCCTTTAAACCGATAAGACAACATCGGATTATCATTCTTTGCAGTCGCACGTATTTCCTACTTTGGACAAATATTTTGTCGTGTTACAATTTCATTGTATTTTACAAAAAATCTTAACAAATAATAATAATAATCAATAAACCAGACTAACACACTGTGTGGCCCTAAACTTAGCAGAGCTTGTACTATAGGTACCACACAGTGGACTAGGGGAGAACCTAGTTACACCCAGACACAAGCCAATTTCGAAAAACCATTTTGACGAAATTGGCCCGACCCGGGGATCGAACCCGTAAACATCCGCTTGCAGTCCGGTATATATACCGCTGAACCACAGAGGTCGTCAAATGCTATTTGACTATTATTATTACGTATAGGCAAGACTTCCTCTACTTCCTCTATGTAACGTTCAAAGTTGCTAATTTACTTACTTATCTATGGAAAGTTATTTCACTTCGCTGTATAACATTAATTATTTCTACAATATCGTAATATACACGAGGATGCATGTTTTTGATAATAAAACAGTATTTGTTTTACTTGCTCCAAAAGGCAAAGAACATATTTCGTAATGCCAAGTTTGAATGACTGAAAAGATGACGCATGGTTTATTTGATCGCGTGTTTTTGTTTTAAAACAAACGAGTGAAGTGCTGTAGTAATAAAACTTTTAATAACATAGCTAATTCTGTATAGGAAAAAAAAAGTTCTGATATATTGGTATAGAATCTATACTATAGATACACTTTTGGCTAAGAGTCTAGATAGGCTGACTGAGCTAAAATCTTATTGCTTTAGCCGTTCTTTTGCACAGCAGTCGAAAACGTATTGTTTTTTAGAACTTTAGATAAAATCGTAAAAATAAAATAATAACTTTTTTTTGTTCTATTCTGTGCTAATTGGATTTTAATATGCTACCTATTATTAGAGCGTACAATGAAAGTCTTTAAAACTTGGCTTTACGAAATATGTTCTTTGCCTTTTCAACCAAGTAAAACAAAAAACTGTTTAAAGATCAAATACATCCACACTTTTTGAAAGAAACTTATAAATAAATAAATAAATAAATAGGTAGGTACCTATTTTTATTTTTCTATTTAATAATTACTTCCAATTTGTAACACAAAATTTCCAATTACTTTATTTCATTTAATCTTTTGATGGATTAAAAAACTATTAGTCTACAGGATAATCTTGGATTAAAATAGTGTTTATAAAACTATAGTCTTTACAATTTTTATACCTACCTGCCACTAAGCTGCGTTATCTAAGAAAGATGGAAAAATAAACGTAATGAATAATTAATGCAAATAAGTTGTTTAAACAATTGCTGAATTAATAGAGTATGAAATATTTAATAGTGAAAATAAAAAAAAGTAATGACTTTTCTAAGAAGTTATATTAAAATATTTCATTTCCATTTATTTACTAGCTTTTTGAACTGCGGTTTTACCCGCCTGATGTAATTTTCTGTAGTAAAAAGTACCCTATTCTAGGCATAGTTTATCTATGAACCAAGTTTCATACAAATCCGTTCAGTCGTTTTTCAATCACAAACTATCGCATTTATAATATTAATAAGAAGTAAGATTAGACAAAGGTCTAAGTTTCCGAGAAATTGTCAAGCACCGAAAAATCCGGAATTATACACAGATGTGAATTTTTTAATTAATTGGTTTAATAAGTCAAAATGGCTGATCTTGCAAATTAATAAAAAATCACGTAAAAAAGGGCCCGTTTTCTATCTTCTCCAAGGCAAAATAAGTGCACATGCAAAAACGAACTTTACTACAAAGACTCAAAACTCTGTTTCCAACGTGATAAAAATATGCCCTCCTCCCCGAGTCGGTCTGTGTGAATGGACCTTAAATAGTTTACGATTAGAAGTAATAGTTTTTTTTATGAGAAGCTAGCAAACGAGCAAGCGGGTCACCTGAATCACCGCCGCACATGACTACCCGCAACACTGTGGGTGTTGGAGGTGTGTTGCTGAGCCTTTGAGAAAATTGGGCACCGGATACCGCACTCACCGAACGAAACATCGTCCATAATTCTCGTCGGTTTTCTGTGCGACGTTCTAATTCATAATAATTAAGTTCTTAATAATTAACGATTGTTAATTTAAAAAGCAAATGATAGTGTCATGAATAACTTTTACCAACTTTGTAACTCAATCACGTCGAATTAGAATTGTAAGTGCGTTCGTGCATGTAGATAAGCTATGAGCATAGTAAATCGATTACTAGAAAATAATTTACACATGTACACGAGTATGGATTGTAACTGTTAATTAACATGTAACGAACTACAAGAACCAATGATTTATTTTACTAAGACTAAGGAATAAATAGACAAAAAACTATATTTCCAACTTTTTATTTTGCCTAAAATTAAAAAACAATTATTCCTAATAAAAAAAAACATCAATCAAAAACATTTTGTTCATCACTAGTAACAATAGTGTAAATTGCTCCTTGACCCTAATAAACCACGTGACATTTCAGCCTGTCTATTTGCGTAACCAATAGAGGAAGACCTCAGTTCAATAAATTACAGTTTTATTGATACGTGACTGACCTCTCTAGGCCGAATGGTAAGATCATTGGCACAATTGTTTATGAGCGTTGCATGGTAAAAGAAAACCGGTTAGTTGATTTTTGGTTTGAGATAGATTCGTATTGGTTTTTTTCACATCTTTTGAATTTTTATATTTAAATCAATGGCTTTAGAATATGTATAAAAATATAGTGAACGGTGAGAATAACATTTTTTTTAGAAATATGCGGATTAGGTATACTTAGTTTAATCATCTCGTTTCCGGCTCTTTTTAATATAATTTTTATATCATGATAATTATGTATACGTATGTTTATGAATGTGTGTTAATCATGTAAAAACGGGTGAACAGATTTAGATAAACATAATTTTGGCAAGGGAAGATTTACCTTAGAATAACGCAACGTTTACATTTTACCGCGGGAAAATCCAAAATTTTCTCACGAAACCCGATTCTAACCCCACCGCAAGGAAATTCCATTTTCAAATTCAAAAAAAGACTTATCCCGCATGACGCATGCATTCTCAAGGTAATAAGGCAGAACCCGTTTGCAAATGCCCGCAGCTGTAACGGACCGTCTCAAGATGTGGCTTCGAGGCGTTTTTGCACAAGTGTATCGACCCCGCGCGGATACTTTGAAGCGACAGTTGCCATTTACAAAAAATGCATCCGCTATTACAAGTATTTGGTGCGGATGGACTTTTTTTGGTTATTAACATGTATGTTGTTTTTTGGTAGGTTGCGCTTAGATATCAAAATTCTGTATTTTTTATAGAGAAATAGAATCATAGTGAAAAGTTAGAGTAATAACTGTCACCGAGACAGAACACGTAAAGTGTGTAAAGTCGACACCAAGAGTGTAGCTTAATACCGGACGAGTCTATACACGTTTTTAATATCTAGTATTTTTATAAGACGTTTAAAGTAAAATGCTATTTTATAAATAGGTACTTAATATTTTTAATCCTACTAATATTATAAACGTGAAAGTTTGCGAGTATGGATGGATGTATGGATGTTTGTTACTCTTTCACGTAAAAACTACTGGATGCATTTTGATGAAACTTTACAGTAATATAGGTTATACATCAGAATAACATATAGGGTTCTTTTACCACGGGAAAACTTCTCATTCCCACGGGAAACCGACTTCCACGCGAACGGAGTCGCGGGTGGCCACTAGTAAATAATAAGATGACATACCATAGAGGTCGTCGAAGACGTAATGCCGGAAAAATATTACAAAAACGCTCACGATTTTTATAATTATCTTCCTTCTTCAGCAACCGACAGGTTAATTAACAAGGTTATATACCACTACTATTACCATGGTCATGGTATTCATATAATAAATAAATAAAAATACAGCCTAAAATATAACGACTAAATGGAAAATTTTCAATGGCAAAAAGAAACCTACATTAGTACCTAACGCTATAATCCAGAAAGACTTGGCTATGCATTTGCACAGTTATTTTAGGCTGCATTTACGTGATTGAGTTACAAACATCTAAAATATACTAACTCATAATATTAGAAGGATTTCGAAAAATTTTCAACCGACGTCTAAAAAAGGAGGAGGTTCCCAATTCGGCCGTTTTTTTATACAGGGTGTTTGGAGGTTGAGTAGCCAAATGAAAATGGTGGATAGGTGAGGTTATTAGCTATTTACTTCCACTTATTAAATTTCATTTTGGTTCAAGTTTTAGAATTTATTCGATTTTTAAGATTTTCTTAAGAAAATCCCCGATTTTGTCATTAAAAGTCCAATATAATTTTTATTTACTGTCGGAACCAAACAAAAATAGTTTTAATTTAAAGCCTAATACTGTTTTATTCAGATGAAATCATAAATTAACACAAATCATCTCATATAAAGTTACAGTGGGTTCATAAACTTCGCGGAACCAGTGGGAAAAAAATTTTCAGTCAACTTTGCTACGAAAAAAAATTAAAAAATATGAGAGTTTGAAAATTTCATTTGCTTTTAAAAACTTCTACATTTAATACACTTTATAATGATATGCCACATGTTACATAAATAATTAGAAATCTCAACAGAAATAGTAAGTTAGTCCTCAATGACGCCTGGTAAGGAAGGTACAAACCCGTTAAACTACGTATGTAGTTAAAAACTTCGGTCTCATTCTAACAAAGCTATGCCTATTGGGTTATCTATTTTGTCACTAGGCAACACTTATCTTGTTTGCGACCTCATGTATAAAAAAATGTTTTTATTTTCTGACTGAAGATTGTTGTTGGCCCATATGAAAACTTTATAGCTTCACCGAACTATGCGACCACTAAGGCCACCTAGTTGGATTCAGACCTCAGTTCAGGGCGTCTCGATCATTTCCACTACACTGTTTCCCTTAGGGGCCTCTCTCTGAGAAGACCCAGCAAGAAACTCAACGGGGGTTGGATCTGATAGTCGAGGAAACCGGATGTTGAATGCCGCACCTGCTGGTTGGAGCGGTGTATTTATAGGGAAGATTTAAAGCTATTACCACTATCGTGTCCACCGGGCCGGCGCGGCAGCGGGCGCGGACTGGAGGAAGCAGATTGTTTCTTACGGCAATCTTTTGACGTTTGACGTTCGTTTGACGATTGTGATTGGTCGCCTCTTGCGAGGGTCGCAAAGAGCGGATGGTTGGGGTGGTGAGGGGCGGAGTAAAAGAAACTCCTAGATTCAGTCTCCGTGAACCGGTTCTACATGACTTGCAGCTGGTGAAATGATATTTGCTTGCATGCGAAAAGACCACGCTACCGTTGGCTATGACTAGATAGACGAAAGTCAGATAGATAATAGCTTATTTTCTAGTGACATCTTTCACCAGCAAATTAAAAAAAAAAACTTGTAAAATGAGATTTTCTTGCATGCGCAAAGACCGCGCTACCGTTGGTCATGACTTTTTTCAAGCAACATTTTACTCCGACTGTAGAAAAGTGTAGGTCACCGAAAATCTGCGCTGAGCGGAATTAAACATGTGAAATAGTAGAATCCTCTTCTATTCGAGGCAAGAAAAGTGAAGAGGGAGTCGAATGAGATAACACAATAGGCATAGTTTTGTAAGAATGAGACAAAAGTTTTTAACTACTTACGTAGTTTAACGGGTTTGTACCTTCCTTACCAGGCGTCTTTGAGGATTAACTTACTATTTCTGTTGAGATTTCTAATTATTTATGTTACATGTGGCATATCATTATAATGTGTATTAAATGTAGAAGTTTTTAAAAGCAAATGAAATCTTGAAACTCACATATTTTTTTATTTTTTTTCATAGCAAAGTTGACTGAACATTTTTTTCCCACTGGTTCCGCGAAGTTTATGAACCCACTGTAACTTTATTTGAGATGATTTGTATTAATTTATCATTTCATCTGAATAAAACAGTATTAGGCTTTAAATTAAAACTATTTTCGTTTGGTTCCGAAAGTAAATAAAAATTATATTGGACTTTTAATGATAAAATCGGGGATTTTCTTAAGAAAATCTTAAAAATCGAATAAATTCTAAAACTTGAACCAAAATGCAACTTAATAAGTGGAAGTAAATAGCTAATAGCCTCACCTATCCACCATTTTCATTTGGCTACTCAACCTCCAAACACCCTGTATATGTATTTGTTTTGCGTTTATCAGACAATCTCAACTATCTGTCTTTCAGTGACGCCTGGATATATTTATGTCGTACAAGTGGCCGCCCGCGACTCCGTTTGCGTGGAAGTCGGTATCCCGTGGGAATTAGAAGTTTTCCCGCGGTAAAAAGTACCCTATATATTAATTATTCTGATGTATCCTACTTAATATTATAAATGTCAAAGTTTGTGAGGATGTATCGATGGATGGATGTTTGTTACTCTTTCACGTAAAAACTACTGGATGGATTTGGATGAAACTTTGCAGTAATATAGGTTATACATCAGAATAACACATAGGGTACTTTTTACCACGGGAAAACATCTCATTCCCACGGGAAACTGACTTCCACGCAAACGGAGTCGCAGGGGGCCACTATTCGACTATAAATAAAATGAGAGAGTTGACACCCTGAGTTTTATCCAGGTCTTAACTATACTAGGGTATTGATCAGGCACATATCAAAATTACACTCGTACTTAGCTCCATCCAGTCACTAGTTAAGTAAACAATGTAGGAATATTACGTACGTCACCTATTTATTTGTACAACACTTCATGCACAGTTACCTGCACTGTGTAAAACAACGGTGTTATTCAATCATATCGTGTCTAATAAACAGATAAACATTAGCTGTGACGACGTGTATTAGCATAAAAACAAATGGTGTCTACAAACTGTTTATTTTAATCGTTTACGAGTTTCTCAAATGTCAGCTGTGTCAAGTTTGCGTAATTGAATTTGCTATGTAAGGAAATAGATACTGCTATGTGTAAAAAATAATTTAAACAAAAAAAGACTAAGTCGATTATAAAGCTAAGAAGTAAATTTTCTTTTCATTCATCTTAACTAATACAAAAATAAGTACATTATGGTTTTCCCATGGTTGTCAGAACAGGACCAAATAACCATAATTGGGACCACAAGAGAAGCACCTAGGTACTTTAAAAAAAAAAGATAATCAACAATATCTATTCAACTACTTCAAAGTTCTGAACGTTCTCCTCCTCTTTTTCAAATCGGTTGATAGAAGTTATCAGTAACTGGGACACGACACCTCTGGCGTCGACTGACATCACTAGTAGGTAAAGTTTGTGAGTCCAGCGGTATATATACCGGACTGCAAGCGGAAGGTTCCGGGTTCAATTCCCGGTCGGGCCAATTTCGTAAAAATGGTTTTTCGATATTGGCTCGTGTCTGGGTGTAACTAGGTTCTCCCCTAGTCCATTGTGAGGTACCTAAAGTACAAGCTTTGCTTCGTTTAGGGCCACACAATTGGTGTGTCAGTCTGGAGATTTATTTATTTATTTATTTGGGCCTGATTGACTAAACCGGTTTAAAAGAATATTTTAACAGTCAAGACTTATTAGGTGACAGGCTAATTCAATTTCCGTGCGAGTAAAGCTGTAAACAAAAAATTCAAAATAAATATATCAGTCCAGTGTAATGCGCGCTTGGTAACAGACGTGCATTGCAAACTGCGCACGAATTGAATTTTTATTCGCGTACTGCGCGCGGCCTCGCCGCCGCTCCGATTACGTTAAGCTATGAGTTCCGAAAAACTCATAGCCAACGAGTTGTTGGCGTTTATTCAACACGCCATCGACACAATGGACGAGGTCAGCATCCTGCAGATCTGCAAGTCCAACTTCAACGTGGAGGAGATTTGCAAGAGCAAGGTGCTGCTCTTCGAGACCCTTGGACAGTCCCACCGAATGCCAACCCGCAGGATAGACGAGAAGGGGGAGAGAAGTCTTCAGGACATCATCAATCTCCTGAAGACAACCGATCCTGACGACGTGCCCGCATTCGTGGCGAAGCAGCTGCACAAGCTGCCTCCCGTCACGTTCGATCACGTCGACGTCACCAGGCTGCTCAAGGACATCACGTCTCTGAAAGCTGGCTTGGCCGAGGTGCAGTTTAAGTTGGAGATTTCCGAATCTACAATTAGTGAACTTCGTACCGAATTATCATCGCTAAAACGTGGTAATTCGGTAAGTAGGTCACCGGAAATCGCCAACGTAAACACACGTCGCGGCGCACAAAATGCCTCCATCAGCAGTTTGTCGTCGCCGCCGACCGCCGCCGAGTCAGCTCGGCCCGCCGCCGCCCGCGCCCCCGCCCCGCAGATGACGTCGAGTGCGGGACAGGTGACGGCCCCGCCGCGTGCATACGCTGCGGCCGCCGCCTCGCCCGCCCGCGCCCCTGCACCCGCCCCGCCTAGCAACAAGAGGCGGAACAAGAGTCGGAGCAAGCCTACTACACCGCAGGTGCCAATGTCGTCGAATAAACAGCAGATCGACGACGAGGGCTTCACCAAAGTGGAGAGGAAGAAGAGGCCCTCCTGCCGCAACCTGTGTGGCGCCGCTCCAGCCTGCGACCACACGCTGCGTCCTGCCGTACCATCGACGCTGCTGTATGTGTCCCGAGTGCACTGGTCTACGAAGGTCGAGGACGTCGTAGACTACGTCCAGAAGAAGTCCAACTTTAGACTGCGGGTAGAGCGGTTGGTTTCTCGCCATAAAACGAGTTTCAACTCATTTGTGGTTAGAGTGCCGACCCACCATATGCCTACATTCATGGAGGAGGACTTCTGGCCGCTGGGCGTCGTGTTTCGGAAGTTTCGAGGCCGGTTGCCAGCTGATTCAGCACTACCGAAACTCTTAGTGTAGTGTTAGTTTTTAAGTATATAATATCTATGTTAGTCTGTAAGGTATATATGATATGGGCCTCTGTTTACATATTTAAGATCTTTTATGTAAATATTGCCTGAAATAAATGAATAAATAAAAAAAAAAAATAAAAAAAAAAAATATATTTTAAACCACTCATTAATATACCTAATACTTTATGCAGTGCAAGCTGAGTCATTTAACTATTGAACGTAGGTAATTGGGTATTTTCGGAAACTGCAAAGTAGGCAGAATGAAAAATTCTTAGAAATAAGAATAAGCACGTCAGACGTATTTTTAAGTAGTAAAACCTAATAATTATTACTTTAATCCTCAATTTTACAATGTCTTCAAAATGGTTAAGGCTATTTTTTTTAATAAGTTGACACAGGTGTGAATTCATTGGTTGATTAAAATCAAAATGGCGAATTTTATTTAATTTTAGGTTTACAGTTGGTGATTAATCATATTACGTGATATTTTCACTGATCAGTGTTTCCGGAATTAGGAAAAATACCTTGACAATTAATTCGTTGTAATTTTTAAATTTAAAGTATATTTTCATAATACGATAATAAGTAGGTTTGTTTTGAAACGCCGTCCTATGTGCCTTAAAAACATACCGTGTTTTCTTTATTTATCATACTTAATTAAACCAACCGTTAATTACCTATCTAATGTACAACATTATGATTAAAAACTAATACTATCTAAGTAGTAAAAACAATTTATTATATTCGATAACGCTACTTGTTAAAATTAATGAACTATTAGGAAAGTGGGTAAAATAAAAGTGTTAGGTGTTAAAACCAGTGTTAAAATGTTCGCAGACTTATTAACTAATTAAAATAAGTCATATTTTCTTTATAATACTTAGAAAGATAGGTATTTTAATTTATGAAATAGTGTTTCAGCTGCTCTACTTATATTTCAAAAATGGAAACGGCAGGACCGGAAAAAATAATAGTAAGTACATATGTATTTTAACGCGGGAAAATACCTAATCTTTGCTTTCAATACCACCTCTTCAACTACAGGTCTGCTGGAAGAGATTTCGTTTTTGGAATAAGCAGAACCTCTGTATTTACGTCTTTTTTTTTGTAATCAGTTTGTCCTTTTATGTGTTTAATTTTGTGTAGATACATGAATTTGTAAATAAATAAATAATCAAATACCAAAAGCCGGGAGCAGGATATCAATCAATTTTGGAGATTATTATGTAGAGATAAAGATTATACGACAATTCATCCACCTACTAATTAGATACCTATTCGGGAAAATAACATGTGTTAGACACATCTAATACTATTAACAAAAGTAAGTTAGGTATATTAGGTAGATAAGATATTTAGTTTTCCTTTTAAATACAGAATAACCCAGCTAATGAAGATAATAACCGCAACCGAACCTATTTAAATAAAACATAATGAAAGCATTATTCAGGAAAATCCTGAAGATAAATAAACATAGATTATATCCTACTAATATTATAAATGTGAAAGTTTGTGACGATGTATGGATGGATGGATGTTTGTTACTCTTTCACGTAAAAACTACTGGACGGATTTTGATGAAACTTTACAGTACCTAATATAGCTTATACATCAGATTAACATATAGGGTACTTTTTACCGCGGGAAAACTTTTCATTTCCACGGGAAGCCGACTTCTACGCGAACGGAGTCGCGGGCGGCCACTAGTGTAATATATATAGTACTAAACTATAAATCCTACTAATATTATAAACGTGAAAGTTTGTAAGTACGTATGGATGTATGGATGTTTTTTATTCTTTCACGTAAAAACTACTGGACGGATTTGGATGAAACTTTACGGTAGTATAGGTTATAAATCAAAATAACACAGAGTACTTTTTACCGCGGGAAAACTTCTCATTCCCACGGGAAACACACTTAAAAATAAATAGTTTAAATAGTCTTAAGGCTTTCACTTGCTTCATAGCATTGTGTACATGGCAGAATTATTTGCCGCTAAGACTACCTACTAATTTTAAAAAACGTTCTAACATAGGTAGGTAAAGATAAATAATACATACTCCATATGCTTGTTGTCATCGTTAAAATCTGTTGCATGAAATAGAAGCAGTTACAATCATAATTAGCTTTTAGTTACTCAAAACTCTATTTTTGGTTAGAGATGCAAAGTTGTTTGGCACAGTTTATACTGCGCTATGAAATGAAATGAAATTACAAATTTGTTGTTGGAGATAAGTACTGTCATCTTGCTAAATAATGTGGGGAAATATGTAAGTAATTTTTTTTAAAATAAGATATTGTCGATTATTGCTCCACTTATAAATAGGTAAGTAAGTAAATAAGTTTTAAGGTAAATTACTTAATTACAGCATTTGTTTACTGCTACATGCAAGATATTGCTCCTTTTAACCTAAATAAAAAAATTTAAATAATATAATTAAAGCAAAATAGAATACTCACATGACTATGACATAATCTGGCTCCCCTGCGCTCTAATGTTGCCGTTCCAAAGCCTCTTGCCAATGGTTTGAACATGGAATCCAATATTCAACAATTGTTCATGGTCCAGGATCTTCCTGCCATCAAAAACATATGCTGGCTTCATCATCACTTCATAGATTTTCTTATAGTCCAAAGATTTGAATTCGTCCCATTCAGTGCATAGGATTATAGCATGAGCCCCGCTAACAGCCGAGTATGCTGAGTCATGAATTTGAATGTTCTTTAATATGTTTTCAGGCTCGGATGTTACGTATGCGTTTGTCAGTTCGTAGTGAATCTGTTCTGTTTCGACTTTAGGGTCGTAGATGTGTAGTTTGGCGCCTTCGACAAGTAGTGTTTGACAAACATGGATAGCTGGTGACTCTCTAGTGTCACCTGTGTTCTTTTTGAATGAGAATCCGAGGATCGCTATATTCTTGTCTGTTACGGTGTTGAATAATGATTCAATGACTTTACGGGTGAATCTTGTTTTCTGGTAGTTGTTGAGACTGACAACCTGTTGCCAATATTCTGCCACCTCAGGCAGGTTTAGACATTCACATAAATAGATTAAGTTTAAGATGTCTTTTTGGAAACAGCTTCCACCAAATCCTATTGATGCTTCAAGGAATTTTGGTCCGATACGGGAATCTCTGCCGATAGCTCTGGCTACTTCTGACACGTCTGCACCGGTAGCTTCGCAAACTGCAGATAGGGAGTTAATACTGGATATTCTTTGTGCTAAGAAAGCATTGGCAGCTAACTTGGAGAGTTCCGAGCTCCAAGTGTTTGTTGTAAGTATGTTTTTGGCTGGTATCCAGTGTTTGTATACCCAGCAGAGCTCCTGTATAGCTTTCTGTCCTTCAGGAGTGTCCTCACCTCCAATTAGGACTCTTTCTGCCTCAACCAAGTCAACTATAGCTGTCCCTTCAGCTAGGAACTCAGGGTTTGACAGAATCTGATATTCAACACCCGGTTTCGTGTTAGCTCTAAGTATCTGCATGATGATCTCGGAAGCTCTGACCGGGACAGTACTTTTCTCTACAACAATCTTATTGCTAGTCGCCAAATCGGCAATCATTCGAGCAGCCCCTTCTATATACTTTAAATCGGCCGCCCGACCTTTGCCGTTGCCAAAAATCTTCGTCGGGGTGTTCACTGATATAAATATCAAATCCGCCTCTTGTATACCTCGCTCTATATCGGTAGAGAAGAAAAGGTTCTTACCTCGGCATTGTTTTACGACCTCGTCTAGTCCAGGCTCGTAAATGGGCAATTTATCCGAATTCCATTGGTTTATCCTTTCGACGCTCTTGTCACAGACCGTCACACGGATATCAGGGCATTTTAAAGCGATAACACTACATGTAGGCCCCCCGACATAACCAGCACCCAAGCAGCATATCGTCTTGATTACCATTTTGCTTCAAATTTATGGCACGCAGAGAGAAATGCAAATTTATGGGTTTGCTGCTAACGAATATTTAATTATTACCGATAATTCCGATGTAATTGCAATACGAAGGCCGAATTAGACGCTACTTGTGATGGGCTGTTGCAATGTAGATACAATGTTCGTCTCAATTAAAGAAATTTATACGTATATGATTCTTCTTCGTAATATGTATGACAGAATAATAAATTGCTCGCCTGACGGATCGATTTCACTACTTGTAATGAGAAATTTATGTTATTCTAATTCATTTTATATGCACGAATACACGGTAACAACAATTAAACAACCACCTCCACCCCCACTTTTTGCAACACTAAAAATGAAAATGAAAAATGACTTGACTTGACAGTTGATAGACTTATCACTGTCAGGCAATCAATCAACCAAAGAATGCATACAGTTCGTTCTTGAATTACCGAGTTAGAGTGCAACTTTCCTAATAGGGGATATTCATGTTTTTTTTTCTTGCCTTAAATTAATAGTTTACAACATTATAACATAGAAAAAAAATTAAAAAGTTTTCAAAATACTCTAGATATTTTTAAAAACGAAATTTAAAACATTGAAAAAATTAGAGCAGTATAAACGCCGCCATTTTGCGCGCGCTTTGTGTGACGTCACACGACACGTCCAGTGGGACTTTACTATGAACTTTTCAGTTATTTCATACATATTTACAGTTTTAATAGCTTTAAAACCATGGAAGAAGCCAAAAAATTATCTTATAAGTATAGCATAGTACCGGAGTGCACAAATACTATTCGAAAAACACCCGAGAAAGTGATAATATAATACGAAGACGGTGTGTGAGGATCATTTTAACGAAAGTATACTTTATTTATATACAGCTTAATGTGAATTAGTAAAAAGTAAGTTTTGCATTAGCTATTGAACATTAGAAAATTCGGTATAAAATTAACCTACCCTATAAGAAAAGATCAGTAGCTATAACTTTCTATTGGTGTATTTTAAGTAAACTGCTGTGTGCATTTATGAATAAAAATCTATATTATGGTCTTAAATATACTATGAAACATCCTCTGATCTCTGCGCTCGTATAATCGAGTTTCGATGCTGTCTGCGCGCCTACGTCTTTTCTATAGCAATACGTCTCAACTACATATTTGGTCTAGTTTTTGTTTCTTTTCTTTGTATAACTTCACTTGCCAACCAACCGTTGAACACGCAACATCAAATTGTAAACTGAATATCGAATATCAAAGAAGAATCTGGGGTTGTCATTTGCTACACCACCACAACCCACATCGCGCCTTGGAGACGCGACAGATGCAAAATTATATGCTATCATAAATGCACCTGTTCTCGGTAGATTGTCCTAATGTGCTATGACAGAACCAGCTTCAGTCATCGTCAAAGATTCACTACCAATCTAAACTAAACTTCATTACAATCAGCACAAGAATATAGATTAAATTTATATATTTTTTTCACAAAAACTTGTAAAACAGTATAAGTTTCGACGCTGATGAATGCAATGTCGTGTCAGATGACGTCACATTACGTTTGACCAATGGTGGCGCGTTTTGGAAGTTTGAATTTCGCTCCCTTATTTTGCACTTTTTAAATATTATTTTAGGGGTTTAAATAATAAATAAATCAAAAACAAACTTCTGCATTATAATATAACGATAATAAGTATTCAAGAAAAAAATATTTTAGGCAATTTAAAATTTTATGCATATCCCCTATTACCCGACTGATACAGAAAGGAGGGTAACGTGATTCTTTAATTTTTGTACCTTTTTAGAAAGTTGTTATTCTTTGCAGTCTGTATTTGGTCTTTCCTATGTTTCAAACTTTATATTTATTATTGATAATAGGTGGCCCGGTTTGGTATGCTTAAAGCATCTACCAGAATGAATTAACTCACAGTAAGTTCTTTATTTCTTACGTTCTTTCTATGGTTCTTTTGAAATTTAATCTACAATAAATATGTCTATTATAATGAAATAGCTATTAAAACACTTCATTTTATTACCCCACTAGAATGGTATGGACAAAAACAAATATGTAGCTTAAATTATAACGCTGTTCTTTTCTTTTATTGTACGTTGGTATCTAGTGTTACTTAGGCTATCAATACGAAAGTATAGAAACCTTAGGCGTTGAATGAAATCCTTCTAGCCGTTTGAGGCTGTAGCAACATAAAAATTTACTTACTTATACTTGTTAACATTACCCTTCTGTAGCAGTTGGGTAAACATTTTAGTTCCAAGTTTAAAACCAAACTTTTAAGGTCCATAACTAATCTTTTAGTAGTTAGTTAGTAGTAGCTAGCTAGTTTATGTTTGTGTGTGTACAATATTGTGAAGTGGAGATCCTGGATTCCGAGTCGGCAGATATATCACCAAACCAGTCAGGTATTCTAGGAGCGATCAAGGTAAGTCTAGATCAGTCGCTCTAAATAGCTCGCGTTTAATTAAATTGGCAACACTTGCCGATAGATTTTGTAGATTTTTCGGTTGCCCTTCTGGCAACACTGAGTTTTAAAATTCGCCCGCTCTAGAGTAGCACCCTATCGTTTGTCGTTCTCGTATATTTATCGTTTTTATCGCTTTTTCGTAGTTTTTAGTAGTTAGTTAGTAGTAGCTAGCTAGTTTATGTTTGTGTGTGTACAATATTGTGAAGTGGAGATCCTGGATTCCGAGTCGGCAGATATATCACCAAACCAGTCAGGTATTCTAGGAGCGATCAAGGTAAGTCTAGATCAGCCAAAGTCAATCCGAAGATATTTGTACTTGGAGCGGTGCATACACATCTCCATCCACACTCAGGTGAGTCCAGCTAATCTAAGCAGAACTTTATTTGACCACACAGCGTATATATTTATCGTCTCGCTATCGCTTTAGTTAGTTTAGAATTTTCGTATACAGTCCACTATTTATCGCCACATGAGGCTTTAGTCACTGTCGACAAACACTGATTGATTGATTGACTGGCTATCTGTCTGTCTGTTTGTCTGTCAGTCAAATTGTCATGTTTGTTGTTTACGTCAGTTGCGATGCGAAGTAAAAATCTGGCTAAAATCCTTGCATTTTAGTAAAATTTCGTAATATTTCCTTGCATTCTGCGTTTTTTTGTCAAAAGGAGAACAAATTGGATGTAACATGTAAAATCCACCTTAAACGGACGTGTCGTGAACAAGGTATTGAAAACATAACCTCCGAAATTTTCGGAGTTGGGTTTTGTTGTTTTCGAATAATTATTGTTAGTTATGGCGCTACAGTTGTCACGGCGGGAGGTTGAGGAGCTGCGGTCGTCGCTCGACCGCGCGATATACAGGACGATCGGCAAATCTGATAGCTCGGTTTTGTCAACCGTCTCTGCGTGTCTTTCAAGCGGGTTGGTACACTTTCCTTGCTTCTAGATCCTTCGATTCACCTTTTAACGCTTAAAATTATCTTATTTACTGGTTAAAATCAATACTAACATTCATAGTCATAACAATTTTCAGATACGAACGTCGTAAAATTATCGACAAAGTATCCGCTCATATCGACTCGAAGAAGGCGAGTAAACTCGCTGACAAAGTCATAGCTTTGGCCCAAGAGTACATCTCGACGTCCAAATCGCAAAAACGTAAGCACGAGTCGTCTGACAAAGATGCAAAAGAAAAGGAAGTGAAGCGATCACGTCATGATGAAAAACGACATGATAATCGTGAGGCGAAGCACGAGAACGTCAAGGATGAACTTAAAAAAGAGAATGGGAAAGAAAAAGAGAGAGATTCTGTAAATGGGGTGGAGATACCATTGAGTTTGACAAGTAGCGAGACTATCGGGTCCAAGATGGCTGGTTTGAGTGCTGATCGCATCAAGGTATGTGAAATCTTCTGAAATTATCATTTTTGTATAGGCTTATTGTCATGCAGTTGTGTTTAATATAGAGAAATTAATTGAAAGGATGAACACTTGTCCTATTAACATCATTTAAGGTGTAGTCTTGTATTAATTGAAGTACTTTTAATGCGTTAACAAAGTATTGAGATTTTACTTTTAGTTTTGCATTTAGAATGCTAATTTATTAATTTTAAAGTTTTAGACACTGGAAAAAGAACGCGGTTCTCCGAGCATTCTATGACTTCAAAAATGTGTTAACTATGTTTATAATCAATTAAATACCTATAACAAATATTTAATTTTTTTTTCAGAGCTTTACAGTTATAAATATAAATTCTTATGCTATTAAGTGTATAGCAATTCATACTTCCAGTTTATTACTATCCAAACTATTCAACTCATGTGTCATTTCAAAATTCAAATCATTGCAGGTGATGATGGCAAACGCCCAAAAAGAGATTGAGGAGCGTAAAAGAGCCTTGCTAGCAATGAAATCTGACAAACCAAATGTAAACGCAGCGGCTATGACCGCACAGCACATCACTGCTAACATGCAGCAAGGAAACGGAGGCCCACCACCGCCAAGCGTTATAAAACCAGTATTGTTCTCAAAACCAGGTAAGTGAAACCTTTTTGATATTGATCTTGTCAAAATAAAAAAAATAAAAATTCTTTTATTCATTATAGATATGTAACATAAGTATACATATCTATCGGGTTGTATCAAACAGTTGGTTAACGTATCATACGTACGTAACTTTTTGACGATTACATCAGATGTTTAAGGAACGTTAAATACAAAGCGTTGTTTCGTCACAAAAAAAACTGTTCGTCAATGTTATTCGAGTTGCCATTAAAAAGTATATAATTCGGTCAAATTAGACCAAATTATAAGAAAAGCAAAACAAAAAGTCCCAACAAGCTTAAAATCAGTGAAGTTGTTCAAAATACAATTATAAATAAAATTTAGAAGTTACCAATCATTGCATTGCATGGAAAAAAAAATATTCAAGGTCAAAGGTAAAAAAATGAGTTTTTCGCAATTTTCAGGGAAACGGTAAGTTTTATCGGAAAACTATCTCATAAAATTATCTACAAAAACGTATTAATATTTTTTTCATACGACCCACCGTTTTTGAGATATTACGATCTTAAAAATTATAAAAGTTGTAATCGCCATAAGATGAATGAGTACGCCACGTACATACATTTCTAGAGTTTTGATAATATGCACGCTTCGTTAAAAATACTAAAAATAAAAAACAAGTTCAATTAGCTTGTCTTCCTCCAACCACTGCTGCTGCTCATCAACATCTTGCAATTTACTTGTTCTCAAAATGAAGATGATGAAGAAGAGGAAAAGGAAGAACAAAAAGAAAGAAGAAGAAGAAGAACCAGAAGGAGAACCAGAAGAACAAGAAGATTTAGAATCAGATTAATAAGTTTCATTACTTTTATTTCATTGACAATGCTTTCATTTCTTTCAATTTTTGTTCAGTTCAGTTATTTTTCAGCTTTTACAAATTAAAAAGGATCATATTTTGCTCGTGGAATAGGCCTACTGGGAAAACCACGTAAAAAAAAGCGCTAAGTACAGTACCTCATAGGTGGCGTGGAAACGTGCATATTATGACGATTGCAACTTGAACAACTTTTTGAATAGCTATTTGCTTTGAATATAAATTGTCGTAGGAAAAAAGTATTGATACATTTTTGTAGATTATTTTATGATCTACAATTCTTGTTGAGTTATGTTTATGATAAAACTTACCGTTTCGCAGAAAATCGCGAAAAACTCATTTTTGTGACCTTTGAACATGAATAAAAAATATTCCATACAGGGGAAAGATCTTTCAAATTTTATTATTTATCATATTTTTAACAATCTTACCGATTTTCAGCTTGTTGGGAGTTTATGTATCATCGAATGTTTAAATTGACCGGATTAATATCATTACTATCATTTAAAATATATGAAAATAAAACAGAATCCATAGGTATTGATAAAAGCTTTTCATCAAAGATGTCCTGTCAACAAGAGAAAAGTTACGTTAACCAGTGGGTGGATGGCCGGTCAACGTAATCGTTAATTTTTAATCGCCCTGGGCGGGTTGTATCACAACTACTTAACGTGTCTGTCAACGTTAAAAATGGCGTTAACCACTGCCAAGCTAGAAAACGGTTTTTTTCACCAATGTCGGCCTTTAACGGACGTTAAAAATTAACGATTACGTTGACCGGCCATCCACCCACTGGTTAACGTAACTTTTCTTTTGTGTTGACAGGACATTTTTGATGAAAAGCGTAATTTTTTTTGTGTCGTATCAACGCTTTGTATTTGACGTACGTTAAACATCTGATGTAGGTAATCGTCAAACAGTTACGTACGTATGATACGTTAACCAACTGTTTGATACAACCCGCCTTAATGAACGTCAATGTTACAAACTTCGACTTTACCTAACCGTAGACCGAGAGAAAAAAGCCGACGGAAAAAACTCCCAGCACTCTTTTGTTTTCTCAACAGTAAATTCCAATGTTAACTTACATAAAAAAAACAAATATTATAGGGGGTCCCCATACGATAAACGTGTTTGTTTAAGCAATTTTTACTTGATCTTAATAAACAGGTAGAAAATGAATGATAGTATGGAACTCTTCGTGCGCGAGTCCGACTCGCACTTGGCCGGTTTCTCCCATGATTTCTATAAGTCTTGCAGCTTTGATGAATACTTGTAATGGTGGTTGTATACTTTAGTGATTTATATAATTTATTTTGTATGAATTTTTTTGTTGCGGACAAAACTTACTCGTTGGGGCTTTTTCATTGCAAGATTATAAGGCTGAGCACTTTTCATGACTAGTTCTATATCGAGATTTTACTTTTAGTTTTGCATTTAAAATGCATTTTGTTTTTCCCAGTCGCGCAATGCTCGGAGACCCGCGTTCCTTTTTCCAGTATCTATAACTTCAACATTAGTTCTATATCCTCTAAAATATTGTTTGTTTGTGGTATATATACCAGACTGCTAAGCGGATGGTTTCGGGTTCGATCCCCGGGTCGGACCAATTTCGTAAAAATGGTTTTTCGATATTGGCTCGTGTCTGGGTGTAACTAGGTTCTCCCATAGTCTATTTTGTGGTGCCTATAGTACAAGCTTTGCTTAGTTTAGGGCCACACGGTTGGTGTGTCAGTCTGGAGATTTATTTATTATTTATTAAATATGTTATGTTTAGGATATCAGTCTCAAGAAGAACTGGAGAAACAGAGAAAGATTGCAGAGTTGCAGGCCAGGATACAGCGTAAACTGTCTGGTAAGTTTCACTAATTGACTGATTAACGGCCGAAACCAATATTCCACTCACCTTTGATGCCTTGATATTTGTGTAACTATGGTAACTATTATCCATGTTTTTACGTCTCAATAAACTATGGTAGATAGCTGTTGTTTCGTAGCGAACACAGTGGAGCTTAATTAAATCAAACTCAAAACTTTTAACTGCTATTTTAATGATATATAGAAAAAAATACAATTTTGTGTGCGTGATGTATGGCTGTCAGAAAGCGAGTGGCGGGGGGTAGGACATTGTTAGAGAGATTCGCGAACGCCTGTAGAAATGTAGTAGCAAATGTTCAGTCAGAGAGCGTTGCATTTCTTTTCTGGCCGGAACATAACTCCCCCGCGTTGAAGAGTCTGCGCTTCAACCTTCTGATTGAGCATCTTCTTCAAGTAGTGGACAAAGTCGTACGAGTGGCCGCCGATAGCATCCAGTGTTGGTCTTGACATCTGCGACGCGAGAAATGCCATCAGGGCCTGGATATAGTTTTGTGATGCGCCCTGCTCGCCAACAGAGAGGAGGCAGGGAATCCTCGCGGAGAAGTACCAGATCTCCGACCGCAGCCTTTGTTTTGTCGGTTTTCCATTTGCTTCGTGACTGCAGCTCCGATAAGTATTCGAGCTGCCACCTTCTCCAGAAATGTTGCCTTATTTGTTCGAGGCGAGCGTATCGGTGCAGTGTTTTTTCATTCAGGTTCTCCAAGGCAGGCGACGGCAACGCGTTGAGTGGTCTTCCGATGATGAAGTGCCCTGGAGAGAGGAAAAGGTAATCGTGAGGGGATGAGGATAAGGGGCACAAGGGACGACTATTTAGTATAGCTTCCACTTGTGCAAATAAAGTTGATATTTCTTCGTAAGTTAAATGAGAATTGCCCATAACGCGTTTAACATGGTATTTTGCCGACTTTATACCTGCCTCCCAAATGCCGCCGAAGTGAGGAGCGTAAGATGGTGTGAATAAAAATTTAATGCCTTCTTGAGCTGCAAATTCAGTTAAGTCTTGGTTATTATTTTTAAGAAATATATTAAGTTCATTAGCTGCTCCCACAAAATTGCGACCGTTATCGGAAAATATTTCCTTTGGCTTTCCGCGGCGAGAGACGAATCTACGCAAAGTAATGATAAAGGCCTCTTTAGTGAGGTCGCTGACAGCTTCTAAGTGGACACACTTGAAGCGAAGACAAACAAACAAACATAAATAAGTTTTAGTTATACGAGCACCTCGTCCTTTACGGTTTAAAGTATAAAAAGGGCCGGCCATATCAATTCCCACAGAATTGAATGGCAAATCTAGAGTAATGCGCGCGGTAGGCAGGTCACCCATTTTCGGAGTTAGAGTTGTTCCTTGCACGCGTCTGCACCATATACATTTATGTACGGTAGATCGAGCTAACAGTCTACCTTTGATGGGCCAGATAGTTTGCCTGACCGTTGCTAAAAGCAGCTGTGGGCCGGCATGAAAGTTTCGAATATGTTCGTTAAGAAATATTAATTTGCATAAATGATTAGAAGAGTCTAAAACAATGGGGTGTTTTTGATCGTATGGGCAATTTGATGCATCAATACGACCACCCACTCTTATCAAATTGTCGTCGTCAATGAAAGGTGATAAAGCTAATAATTTTGATTTTAAAGGTAAGGGTTTCTTATTGATTAATAAATTATATTCGGTTAAAAAGCTTTGTTGTTGAGATAAAAAACATAATAATTTGAATGAATTTTGTAACTCGTTAGCAGTTAGAGGACCGATGAGTTTATTGTTGCCATTTCGTGTATTATTTATGAAACGTTTTACATATGCAGTTGATCTTTGCAACCTATTAAAATTAGAAAAACGCTCGAATTGAATAATCGTACTCGTTATAGTAATTGTTGCGGTTAGCTTAGTTTCAGGTAAATCATTACAGTTACTTGACTTTAAAATTGGCCATTCATTTTCATCGTCTAACAAAAAGCGGGGTCCATTCCACCAAATGCCAGAGCTCTGGATCTGGTTGAAGGTTGCGCCACGTGAAATAACATCAGCAGGATTTTGTGCTGTCGGTACATACCTCCAAGCAGATCTTTGAGTTATTTCCTGTATTTCACTTATTCTGTTGGCAACGAAAGTTTTTAATTTTGAGGCGTCTGAGTTTAGCCAACCAAGAACTACGCTCGAATCACACCAGTGTATTATTCGATCTGGGACGTACCTTATTGAACCAACAACTGTTTTGCATAATCGAGCAGCTAATAAGGCACCGCAAAGCTCAAGACGAGGCATTGTGGTGGGTTTTAGCGGGGCTACCTTTGATTTGGAGCAAACTAAATGAACTGTGATTTTCCCACTAGTTCTGTCTTTAGTTCTGGCGTAAATGCAGGCGCCATAACCAGCCTGGGATGCATCACTAAAGGAATGAATTTCTGTAAAACAAGCAGAATCACAAAGAACATATCTAGGAATTTTTTGATGAAAAATAGCAGGTATGCTGCTTGCAAACGATTCCCAATCTTGTTTTATTTTTGTGGGTACAGGCTGATCCCAATCAATTTTGAGCTCCCAAAGCTTTTGTATCATCAATTTAGGTAGCATGACACAGGGACTTAATAATCCTAATGGATCAAAAATTTTAAAAGCATTTGACATGATAAATCTTTTAGTTATATTTTGACATTCTGGAAAGGTAATAGTAGGGAAATGTAACATATCGTTATTGGGATCCCACCCCAAGCCAAGGGTGCTTGTAGATTCACTAAATATTAAGTTTTCTTGAGATGTAGTGTTATTAAATATAGTTGGTAAGTTAGTTTTGAATTTCCGTAATTTAAAGCAGCCCTTTTGTAATTCGGAAATTACAGATCTTTTTATGTAAATTAAGTGTTCCGGGTCATCACTGCCGGTAATTAAATCGTCAACCATAAAGTCCTTTTGAATTATAGTTTTTATGGCTTCATCCGTGCAATCCTCCCCGATCTGCCAAAGACATTTTGTGCTCAAATAACTGGCACTTGCCGTACCGTAAGTTACAGTATTTAGTTGAAATGTTTTGATGGGCAAGGACTCATTTGGTCTCCATAATATAAGTTGCAGATTTCGGTCTTCCGGATTGACTTCAACTTGCCGGTACATTTTCTCAATATCCCCTGTTAGGAGATATTTGTACTGCCTGGCACGAACTAAAATGGAAAACAAAGAATCTTGCAAGTTAGGACCTATCATCTGGAGATCATTGACTGAAAACCCAGATGTTGAAACAGCGGAACCATCGAAAACAACTCTGAGCTTCGTTGATTCACTGAGCTCCCTTAAAACGGCGTGATGGCATAGAAAATATGATGGATATGGAATGCTAACCTTTGACTCTGAGAGATGACCCAAGTCTGCGTATTCTTTAATAAAATTAACATAATCGCTTTTCAAAATAGGATTTTTTCGAAATCGTTTTTCTAAGCTTAATAATCGTTTTTTGGCAATGGAATATGTATCCCCTAAACAATCAGGGCTATCTTTTAATGGCAGCTTTACACAAAATCTGCCTGAGTCTAAGCGAAAAGTGTGAGTTTTGAAATGATTGTCACATGCAATTTCGACTTCACTATAAATTGTTTTCTTGGGCAGTTCTTCCAACTCCCAGAATTTGGTAAGTAGTGGTTCAATATCAGGTTTTTCTTTAGATGAAACATTGTCACTGATAGTTGAATTATTGCAAAGAACTGATTTACGTTCATTGAGTACTATGGGACCTCCAATTAGCCAGCCTAAAACCGAATTATGCAATTTAGGCATATTGCGACCTAGGGAATATTGCTCATTTATTAATATATCCCAGAATAAGTCAGCTCCTATTAAAACATCTATGGGCGCGGGCAGATTAAAACTTGGGTCTGCTAGTTTAATATTAGAGGGTAAGTTTAATTCCTGTGAACTGATTGGAGACTTTGGTAGTTCTCCTGTAAGTTGATCAAGAACGAAACAATGAAGTTTGGTATTAAAGTTACAATGTAATGATTTTAATTGTATTTCACAAGTTTTATTGACTACATTGGTATTGTTATTACCAATGCCTATAATGTTGACATGTGTAGAATTTGAATGTAGTGATAATCGCTTTTGTAGTGTTTTCGTAATAAAGGATGATTGACTACCTGAATCTAACATGGCACGAGATATGACCATGTCATTAGTTAATGGATTTATAACCTTTATCTGAGCCGTACACAATAGTACTTGATGATTTAATTTTGTTTCTTTAGAAAAATTAACGTATGATTCTTGAGTGCTATTGTCAATTGAATGTAACAAAGTATTATGACGTTTTTTGCATTGTTTGCAAGGACCCAGGCGACAGTCGTTCACATGATGACCTTGACGCAAACAATTAGTGCACAACTTATATTTAGATACATCTGCTAGCCTTTCTGGTACGGATTTTGATTTGAAAATAGGACAGTCATAGATAGCATGTTTTTGATCACAAATAACGCACAACCATGTAGATGATGACTCACCCTTGGTTTTGTTAGCGCTGACAAAAGATTTGGTGTAAACAGGAGACGACTTGTGTATGTGCTTTGAATGAGAAATACTATTATCGTGGATTTGTGAAGAACTTAGATTATTTTCGTGTTTATGACGGCGAGTACTCACAATTACAAACGCTCTGTCGACCAAAAACCTTTTAAACTGCTCTAATGTCGGAATGTCGTTCAAAATATTGCGTTGTTCTTCCCACTTTATTAATGTTTGGCTATCGAGTTTTGAGGTTATCATAAAAATAATAATAATGTCCCAGTGCTCAGTGGGTTGACCTAAACTTTCTAATGCCCGTAGGTTTTTAGTTATATGATCTACAATAAACCTCAAAGAGCCCTCAGTTTCACGATTTGAATATTGCAAATTGAATAAAGCCTTTAAATGGTAATTTATTAATAACCTTTTGTTGTTATAACGCTCGTAAAGTAATTGCCAAGCAGTACTGTAGTTTGAAGTAGATATTTCAATGTTTGATACAACACGAGCCGCATCTCCCTCAAGATAAGAAATCAGGTAATGAAATTTTTGAATTGGGGAAATGTTTTCATTTTTATGAATTAAATTAGTGAACGTATCGCGAAACTCCAGCCAGCGGAAAAAAGATCCATCAAACTTCGCAATCTGAATTTGTGGTAATTTCACACGTGACTCATTGTGATCGAGACCGCATTGATTTTCTTGAAATAAAGATTCACGTCTAGCCTTGTCTTGCTCCATCAATTTTATTTGATTTTGATCTTCGTATAAGTTTTTAGCCGTGGCAATACACAATATAAAATCTTGTTCAATGCGTTCTCTTTCATCAATTTCTGAGCTTAAATTTTCGGAATTAATTAATTCTATCTGAGTTTGCAGCTCGTCATACTTAGAAGACAGACCCTCAAGCTTGCTGATCCTTAACGAAAGCTCAGCAATATCGAGGGACGATAATTTCTGTTGTCTAGAAATTCGATCCAGATAATTTTTAAATTTGGTTATTTGGCCTTTAATAGAACTGCGTTTTGTAGATAAATCTTTGGAACTAGGCTCAGTCATTTTGTGTTAGGTAATTAGCAAGTGATTGTACCAAAATTATAATCAATTTACAAAAAATATATACTGGGTAAAATTTCCAAGACAACGGCGAAATAAGTGGCAAAAAATAAATGAAAATGATAGGCTCACGCTCCTCCCTCGGCGACACCACCAGGCCAGCAGCCCGGCTTCGCAGCAGCAAAACAGCGCTTGGAACAGCGCTTGAAGCAGCGCCCGCGATTGCGCTGGAATAGTCGGCAAAATACCTTTAAGTCGCGCCGTAAATAATAGTGAAACGTTAGAATAGGGCTCAAAGTTGATAAATAACCTTTTAACTCAATTATATCGTATTGGTTCACTTTTTCAATTAATTATTGCAATTTTAATCGATAATTTTATATGTGGGTAGATAGAAAAAAAATGCACAAATGAAATTATACTATGGAATGTGGAATGGATTTAGGATTTTAGGTATTATTTGGTGGAGTGAGTTAGGAAAGAGGAAGGAATAACCAGGGCACTTATCTGAGGTCTGACGCTGCGAGGTAGGTAACGCTTTGGACGCGTTACTGCTTGCCCCCTTGCCTTGTCCTTGAAAATGTTGCGCCCTTTGGTTGGTTCCTAGCAACTCCAGTTGCTTGTATTTTTCAGCAGCAGCTCCTCAATTGCAATTATGTTTGATTATCAATGCCTTTGTCGAAATCCTTATCGAAATTTTTGTTTGATATATTGCGAAGTTGCGCTGAAATGTCTTCTGGTATTGTCTTGCTTATTTCCTCCTTTTTGCGCTCAGCCCACCCGGGGGCGCCAAATTATGTTTCGTAGCGAACACAGTGGAGCTTAATTAAATCAAACTCAAAACTTTTAACTGCTATTTTAATGATATATAGAAAAAAATACAATTTTGTGTGCGTGATGTATGGCTGTCAGAAAGCGAGTGGCGGGGGGTAGGACATTGTTAGAGAGATTCGCGAACGCCTGTAGAAATGTAGTAGCAAATGTTCAGTCAGAGAGCGTTGCATTTCTTTTCTGGCCGGAACAGCTGTTTATATGGAAATGACAGAAACACGTCACAAAAAACAAAACTAGCAGTTTCCAATTACCTACCAAAGTTTAAATTATAGTAGAATATTGGTTTCGGCTGTTAGTAATCTGTCTCGTGTAAAGTTTTTAGGAAATCTATGGATAAATATTGGATTTTTGAAATATAAATGTATTTCATTAAGAAATTATCGATTTACTCGTTAAATATTGATATTTTTACCTAGGTATAATGTTTTTAAATTGCTATAAAACTATAGTAATAAAAATGTTACCCAAAAACCTTAAAGTAGTTAAAAACTTTCTAATATAACAATTCCAAAAAAAATTCATTCTTCAATGTTTCGGGAACAAGTCGGACGCAACATTGAATTTTGGCTAACTTAAACAAACTTTTTTGTAATGTTCTATACTTACAAATATAAATGAATAAATCCCCTAAAATATCGCGAAAACCGCATTAAATCCCTCAACTGGTTTAGGAGGAGTTAGCGGCCAAACATACAAACAGACAGAATTAGCGACTTGGATTTATACTATGTAATGATAATGATAATGATGATAATGATAATGATGATAAATGATGTAATCTCTAAGGTGGCGCCCTACAAAACACGTCGGGCGTGGGTCCCGCGCCGCTCATATTGGACCGCGAGGGGCGCACTATAGACACTTCTGGAAAACGGGTGCAGTTGACTCATGTGGCGCCCACTTTGAAGGTAGGTTTTACTTACTCTACATTGGTGTTGTGTGGCTGACTCTTTTTGTTTCGTGTTTTTATTTCTTTTAGTCTAGGCCAGTTTTGTAAGAATTTATTAGTTTTTAAATAAATAAGTAACAAAAAATCTCCATAATTTTAAGTTCTGACGACTTTTATGGTACAGCGGTATGCAAACCGGATTGTTGAGCGGACGGTCTCGGGTTCGATCCTTGGGTCGGGCAGTTTATTAAAAACTAGCTCTCCGCCCTGGGGTTTCACCCGCAACTAATCTTACGGAACCCTATTTTTTCCAAAATAAAATATAGCCTATGTTACTCGTGGATAATGTAGCTTTCGAATGGTGAAAGAATTTTTCAAATCGGTCCAGTAGTTTTTGGGCCTATTCGACACAACCAAACAAAGTTTGCCTCTTTATAATATTATTATTGAAGTATAGAAGAAGTATAGATGATTTTGCGAAATTGACGGTACCACTGCCTCAAGCGCCTACTGATCTTACGTTAGAGCCAGGCAAATTTTTGGTGTTTGTTTGTATATTTATCCTTATTACCATACGCATAACCGAAATCACCCCACAGGCGAACATAAGAGCGAAACGCCGCGAGGAGTTCCGCCAGCAGCTCGTGGCTCCCACTCCTGAACCCACCAGCTCCAAGTTCCACGACCCGCGAGTGCAGACCCCCGCCCCGACCCGAGCGAAGAGAGCGCTGAGGTTCCACGAGCCGGGCAAGTTCACACAGCTGGCTGACAGACTGCGGATGAAGGTGGGTCGTTACTTACAGGGTTTCATGAGGTTCCACGAGCCGGGCAAGTTCACACAGCTGGCTGACAGACTGCGGATGAAGGTGGGTCGTTACTTACAGGGTTTCATGAGGTTCCACGAGCCAGGCAAGTTCACACAGCTGGCTGACAGACTGCGGATGAAGGTGGGTCGTTACTTACAGGGTTTCATGAGGTTCCACGAGCCAGGCAAGTTCACACAGCTGGCTGACAGACTGCGGATGAAGGTGGGTCGTTACTTACAGGGTTTCATGAGGTTCCACGAGCCGGGCAAGTTCACACAGCTGGCTGACAGACTGCGGATGAAGGTGGGTCGTTACTTACAGGGTTTCATGAGGTTCCACGAGCCGGGCAAGTTCACACAGCTGGCTGACAGACTGCGGATGAAGGTGGGTCGTTACTTACAGGGTTTCATGAGGTTCCACGAGCCGGGCAAGTTCACACAGCTGGCTGACAGACTGCGGATGAAGGTGGGTCGTTACTTACAGGGTTTCATGAGGTTCCACGAGCCGGGCAAGTTCACACAGCTGGCTGACAGACTGCGGATGAAGGTGGGTCGTTACTTACAGGGTTTCATGAGGTTCCACGAGCCTGGCAAGTTCACACAGCTGGCTGACAGACTGCGGATGTAGGTGGGTCGTTACTTACAGGGTTTCATGGGGTTCCACGAGCCGGGCAAGTTCACACAGCTGGCTGACAGACTGCGGATGAAGGTGGGTCGTTACTTACAGGGTTTCATGAGGTTCCACGAGCCGGGCAAGTTCACACAGCTGGCTGACAGACTGCGGATGAAGGTGGGTCGTTACTTACAGGGTTTCATGAGGTTCCACGAGCCGGGCAAGTTCACACAGCTGGCTGACAGACTGCGGATGAAGGTGGGTCGTTACTTACAGGGTTTCATGAGGTTCCACGAGCCTGGCAAGTTCACACAGCTGGCTGACAGACTGCGGATGAAGGTGGGTCGTTACTTACAGGGTTTCATGAGGTTCCACGAGCCGGGCAAGTTCACACAGCTGGCTGACAGACTGCGGATGAAGGTGGGTCGTTACTTACAGGGTTTCATGAGGTTCCACGAGCCGGGCAAGTTCACACAGCTGGCTGACAGACTGCGGATGAAGGTGGGTCGTTTTTTATATAGGTAGCAAACGAGCATGCGGGTCACCTGATGGTAAGTAATCACCGCCGCCCATGACTACCCGCAACGCTGTGGGTGTTGGGGGTGTATTGCTGGCCTTTGGGAAATTGGGCACCGGATACCGCACACCGAACGAAACGCAGGAACATCGTCTGTACGAACGTCGGTTTTCTGTGCGACGGTGGTATTTCACCGGTCGAGTCAGCACAGTAATCGCTGCAGACAGAGCCTACAGCTAGACTCTACCACTCTCTTACAGAGTTTCATTCATTTATTTGATGAAATTAAAAAGTAAGAAAAAAAAAGAGGTGTGTTGTGATGTTTTTTTCACGGTTTTATTGTGTTGCTGCCGCTGCTGTGTATATTTAAATCTAAATGCTAATGTGGTACTATAACGGGTGTAAAAAGACCACTTCCGAAGCCTAAAATCATGAATTCTTGAGTCTCAAAAGTTATTAAGGATTGAAAAGTCATATTTGGCACTTGAAATCATCGCTCACACATCAACTGTTGGTTCAGGTGCGAATATTTGCATTGCAAATAAAAAAAAACACTATTTTATTTTGTACAATTAAGTAAAAACAAAAAAAAAATTATTCACTCATAAAACATTTTTTGTTTGCTCAAAACGTAACCAGTACCCCTCCAGCAATGCCCAGATCTGTTTTTCGGAAGCAGTTTTTTTACACCCCGTATATAAAATGATTCCCGTATACTACAAAAAAAATATAATTAAATTGTTAATATTAATTCCTGCACAAATCTACTTTTATCTATATACCTGAGTTTTTTTTTATTATTTTTATTCAGCGACAAGGTAAAATTCTTATCGAATAATCAATAACGTCAGAAAGAGGTAAAGAATTTGGGTAAAAATAGAAAATCGCGTAAAGATTGATGATTGGATAACATTATTGTCAATGTCGCCGCAAGATCTCTGCTTTTGGATACTGAGGCTTGCGGCGTTATTAGTGGTTAAAAGGTATAAAGAAAAGTTAAACAATAAAACAATATACACCTGAGTTCAATATTAAAAAAATTAACCACATGACTTTGACCCATTTTTTTCCTCCACTCAGGCGCAACTAGAGAAACTGCAGACGGAAATATCTCAGATCGCTCGTAAAACCGGCATTTCATCTGCGACCAAACTAGCTTTACTCTCCGCCGATACCACAGATTCTGACCGAGTGCCTGATATAGAATGGTAAGTGATCCTACTAATATTATAAACGTGAAAGTTTGTGAGTATGGATGGATGTTTGTTACTCTTTCACGTAAAAACTACTGGACGGATTTGGATGAAACTTTGCAGTAATATAGGTTATACATCAGAATCACACATATTTTTGTGTGATATGGTTTTTAAAACTGCGTTTTTTAGAAGGAACTGTTGAAAGATGACGGCTTTGTCCGTCCGTCTGTGTGACAGTCACCGTTTTCCAGAAAAACCTTGTGAATAAGTTGGATTTATTTTTTATTATGGAAAGGATTTTTTTATTTGTTTTTTTTTTGATTTGTTAATAGATTAATATTAAAGTCGCATCTCTATGTATTTTCGCAAACTTTTCGGAATGCAAATGATTTTGATTTCCTTTTTCCTCTTTAAAACACAACCAAAAAATTGTGGTCAAGACGCGTTTTGGGAGGTTGTATCATTGAGTCAAATTTGAAAAAATCTTGCCAATATTCGTCACGACCTAATTGTTTGTAATAATTATGATCTTTACCGTACAAACAAAAAACCGTCAATATTAAAACCCAGGTGGGACAGCGTGATCCTAATGACCCCCGAAGAGCGCCAGTCGAAGCAGCTCAAACCGGATTCCACCGGTTCCGAACTAGACAAGGTGACTGCTTGCAACACGGGCGATGACGATATCGTGGAGAATCTGAATGAAGATGCTGTCACTGCGCTGGTGGAGCATCCGCAGCAGTTGAGGCCTCCTAGTAAGTTTATTATATTAAGGGCCGGTTTTTCAATAGTCAGATAAATTCTATTTGTCAGAAAATCAGTATGTTTTTGTTGCACGTCGAACATAAATACTTGACATATGTATGACAATGAAAACATACCTCTTATCAGCCAGTTGGCTTTTAACTGACAATTGAAAAATGAGCCCTAAAAAAGTAAATATTATACAGGGTGTAAAAAAACTTAATATTGCTTGGGAAGAATTTTTAGCATGGCATTTTTTTGTTTATTTCACACTTTGTGAGCATAGACTTGTAGCTGCGAACATTAATTTAAAATAATTTAAAAAAATAATGGGTATTTTGTTTATAAGTTTAGTTACTATTTAATAATTATATTATGGCTTGTCAATTATGGTTTTGGGCTTCGGAAATGGTATGCTTACGTACACCCTGTATTTAAAAACACAATTTGTAGCTAAAATTGGTAAAACATTGTATTGTCTCGCGTAACTGAAAATGAAGCAAACTACTGCTCAGTCAAATCGAATAAGATTTTTTTACTATTAAAAAATTTGCATTCTGTATGATAAAGCCTCAAATATCGCATTTTTTTGGGTCGATGATTTTTCGGACACAAAAAACTCGGACACCTTGGCCAAACTACCGCTTTTCAATTTTTAATATTATTTTTACCAAGGTGTCCGAGTTTTTTGAGTCCGAAAAGTCGTCGACCCTTTTTTTATTGCTTTAAAAAGTGTTCTCACTTTAAAAATACCCTTGAAACCATTTTTTTCTTGTGACAGACGAGCCACTAAAGCCCACATACATGCCGGTGTTCCTAACCAAGAAAGAACGTAAGAAACTGCGTCGACAATCCCGCAGAGAGGCGTGGAAGGAGGAACAGGAGAAGGTGCGGCTCGGACTCGAGGCGCCCGCCGAGCCGCGACTCAGGTAGTTAGCTCTTATTGTAGGGAGATAAGGTTTAATTTAGCTTGACTGTGTTGTGGAAAGTGTTTTGTTTTATAGGAATTTGATTCTTAAAGGTGGTAGGTATAAGAGTCATTTTTGAATGCATGCAATTTTTGGGTTGGAACGAAGCTGATCTTGGGATTGTGCGGGGCTTGTTGCAAGGGGGATACGGGTCAACTTAGAGTGGTTCTCTGTTTTATAGGAACTTGATTCTTAAGCTTAAGAGAATAAGAGTCATTTTTGAATGCATACAATTTTTGGGTTGGAACGAAGCTGATCTTGGGATATGAGTTTGAATAAAGAACGCAGCTGATTTTGGAATATGAACTTGAAAATAGAACGCACATTGATTTTGTGTGTTAACTTTGAATAAAGAATAAAGCTAATCTTGGGCCATGAGTTTAAATATAGAACGCACATGATCTTGTAGTATGGGTGCGTTCGGGGAGTCGCTATCCGCGCTATCTAGCGCTAAAATTTGTTCACGGAGCTCGACGGTGGTGCTATCAATCGTGTTCGTGACGTCATCAATAATGGTGTGTGACGTCATGACAATTCACTGTCAATGCAATTTTTTCCGAGGTGGTGTGATGACAGCGTCAGTGTTTGCGAACTCTGTGAACTCGAACGCTATCACTACTCATCGTGGTCCTAACCTCCTTCGTTCTTCGAGCAACCGGCATTCTGACAGCAAAATGGACAATTCCGTCGAAATGGTTTTTCAAGATCTTGATGTTAACGAAGAGTACACGTTATCGTTAAAATTCGCAAGAAATCACTACGACCCTCCATCACCTCCATGTTTCACTCAAGCACAGTGCAAAGTCCCGCGCAAATGTGTCAAGATGGCCGAAGGCGATCACGCAATCGCAACGCAAATAGCGTTCGTGGAGCTTGCAATCGCTGACACGCAATTGGCTCTCCGAACAGCAATAGTAGCGTTTGGGTTTTTAGTGCTGATAGCGACTCCCTGAACGCACCCTATATGTTTGAATGTAGAATGAAGCTGGTCTTGGGGTCTGAGTTTGAATCAAGAACACACATAGTCCCGGAATATTATTTTAAATAAAGAATGAAGCTGATCTTTGGGTATGAGTTTGAATATAGAACGCGATCGTAGGCTTGGTTGTTTTGTTTGGCTCGTATTGCAATAGGCATAAGGTGCATTATTGTACGAGTGTTGCTAACTAAGAAGGAACGCAAGAAACTCCGTCGACAATCCCGCAGAGAGGCGTGGAAGGAGGAACAGGAGAAGGTGCGGCTCGGACTCGAGGCGCCCGCCGAGTCGGTTTAGATTAGTAAAAGAGTTGTTTTAGAATGTAAGGAAGGTATAGGGGTGGGTGTTGAATAATGGACGTTAGTTGGTACCGATTTTTGAGACTCAAATGGAAAGTTTGACGTTTAATCCCTATCCATTTAGATATTAAAGTTATTTTTGAATATCATAAATTGAATTGATTTATTTAGGTATATTAATTGTCTTGTTTTACTTTCCATTAAAATGTAACATGACAAAAAAAATATTTTTTTTTCCACCCCCGCAGGATATCGAACCTGATGCGCGCGCTCGGCACTGAAGCTGTTCAAGACCCGACCGCGATCGAGGCGAAGGTTCGAGAACAGATCGCCAAGAGGCAGCGGACGCACATCGACGCCAACAACGCGCGCGCGCTCACCAAGCAGCAGAAGCGGGAGAAGGTAATGAATGAGTGAGTGAGTGAGTGAGTGAGTGAGTGAGTGAGTGAGTGAGTGAGTGAATGAATGAGTGAGTGAGTGAGTGAGTGAATGAGTGAATGTGTGAATGAATGAATGAATGATGAATGAATGAATGAATGAATGGATGGATGAATGAATGAATCTCCAGACTGACACACCAACTGTGTGGCCCTAAACTAACCAAAGCTTGTACTAAAGGTACCACACAATGGACTAGGGGAGAACCTAGTTACACCCAGATACGAGTCAAGACCTACCTCAGAGTATACCTCTTAAAAATAAAATCTAATATCGAAAAACCATTTTTACGAAATTGGCCCGACCCGGGGATCGAACCCGGAACCTTCCGCTTAGTAGTCTGGTGTATATACCGCTGCACCACAGAGGTTGTCAAATGAGAAGGTAATATACCGATGAGGGGGGAGAGAGAGAGAGACAGTAGATGTAGGCAGGAAGAACTATTCTTATTCCAAAATTCTTCAAAATTGCACATTTATAAATTAGTAAGATTAATTATGAATTTAATTTACAGATGGACAGAAAGATACGTGAAGACACATCCACAGGCGTCAATGTATCCGTGTACAGGTAATTGTTAATTAACGTATACCTACATATTTGCTGAATACTAAATATTTTTTGCCTTATCATCCAATTCCGTCAGGAATAAAGTGAACAAGTACTATGTCAATTTTTATCCGCCTTTCACAACTGACCAAGACATTTGCCCCGATTCCGAAAACACTCTCTAAAACTAAATTAAAAATATCACTATCACTTTTGCATGTTTTGTTTCCACATTGGTCTCAAAAAATTGCCTTTGCAGTGTCATAATGCACGCACTTTTTAGTTTGACAGCACTAAAATGATTACCTATCTCTGTCTTATACTATTGATGAGTAAGTGACGGCGATTGTTTAAATTTAGTTTAGAGAGTGTAGTCAGAATCAGGGCCATTATTCTTTTTTTACTATTGAACTTTTAAAACACTTGTTCAAACTACAAACTCCCATCTTAACTTACCATCTTTAATTTCCCTAAAACTCACCTCATTCGTTCACATCACCACCATAACATAATAAAGAAAAACATATAAAACAGCAATAAACCGTTACAGGATAAAGGACCTCTTCGAGTCAGCCTCGGCCAAGTTCAAAGTGGAGGTGACAGCGAAGCAGCTCCACATGACCGGGTGTGTGTTGCTTCATAGAGGGTGTTGTGTGGTGGTGGCCGAGGGCGGGCCCAAGCAGAGTGACAAGTATAAGCGGTGAGTGGGGGGAAAAGAAAGGATTGTGAGAGTTGGGGGGAAAAATTGGTTTGGGATCGGGGTAGTGTTAATGGAGTTAAGATGTCTTGGAATTGATTGTGGCTATGTTTATGTAAAGTTTATAGTGTGTTGTCTATTAAAAAGTAGGTGGTGTAGGGTCAAATAGTTGCTGTGGTAGTCTTAAGATTGAGTCATTTTTGTTATTTACTAGCTTTCCGCTCTGCGTTTCCAAACGCAGCTAACCAACTTTTGAATGAGGTAAAACACTATGTGTTAGTACAGTCTTTCTATTTATCAAGTTTCATTCAAATTCGTTCTGTCGTTTTAACGTGAAAGACTAACAAACACAAGCACCCTTACTGAAAACTTTTGCTTTTACAATATTTTAGTAAGAAGTAAGATTATTATAACTAAAACACTGTTTTAATTTTATCATATTATTTGTTCTAGTCTTCTACTACATCGTATAAAGTGGGACGAGGAAAAGGTGAAAGACGCGGAAGGTAAAGAAGTGCCCAACAGTTGTCGATTAGTGTGGGAGGGGACGACCAAGCATCGCGCCTTCGGGGATATTAAGTTTAAGGTAATATTTAGTTGAATATTGATGGTGTTTATAAAGATTTGAATTAAGATGCGACAAACTTTGGATTTTTTGTTTTTAAATGTAAATGGCATGCTGTTTTTTGATTCAAAGGTTGTTTAAAGTAAACTCAACGATTTAGTTCAATTTGATTATGAAAGTAATTCTAGATTTTAATCTGTGCATCTTTAATAAAAAGTTATTGCCATAAAATTGACTACTTTCAGATTTGCTAACCTAAATATGTTGTTAAATATTGTTTTTTTTTTTACTTTACAGGTGGTCCCAACGGAGAAGCAAGCCCGGGAACATTTCCAAAAGCACGGCGTCGAACATTACTGGGACCTGGCTTACAGCGGGGCTGTGTTAGGAGACGTCATTGATGAACCGTAAACTAGAAAACTTGTGATGAAAATTAATAAAAATATGTATTTACCGGTTTTAAAGTTGGTAACCCTAATGATAGAGATGTGATTTTTTTGTTGATTGATCAATCGAAATTTAAAACCGGTAATTAGAAATGATACCTAGACGGTGTGTAAATAAATTAGCTGACATAGAACTGGATTATTTTTAAACAAGTTTGCGGTTTTGTTTGTTCACAACACTCAGTAATGTTTATATTGGATAAGTTTGGAAATAAAGTAGTCTTGGTGTATTCGTTGTTTTCTTTTATGGTAATAATTCGTTTTATTCACTCGCATCTATAAGATCTAATTATTTGGTTAAATAACTATATGCGTATTTTACAAGTGAATACGTTCTGTCTTTGTTTTTTTTTGGGAAAATTAGCATGAAGATACTGAATGTTGCATTATATTGTTATAAACGTGACTTCGGCCCAATGGTTTTTTATATTAAATCATATAAAAGAGGTCGTTTTAAGAAGTTAATGACGTGGTGTCCACAACATCTATCCTAAATTAAATAACCAAAGTTCTGACTGTAAGAAGGCATCTATAAAAAAATACAAATAAAAAGATTTGTGCACGAAACATCGTAGTTATTTTATTAAAATACTTAAAAGACTTCTATCCCATTCAAATAGATAGTAACAAAACAACAATAGATATCACTACAGTCTATTCGCGTTAAGAAAATAGTGAGTGATCGTTGTCAGCCGGCCTGACAACGCGCCCCAGCCAATTAAAATGCTAGAAATTAAAAAGTCGAGTTCACAGTGACCAGTTGAAGTCTGACCTTCGAAGGAAACGGTTGTGGATTTTGCGTGACTTGTGCAACGATAAATTTTGAAAAAATGAATACTTCTCCAATTCCAAAGAATAAAAGTCGATCAATAATCCATAGTGGAGAGAGACACATAATTTACAATGTTTATAAGTACTTTAAATTGTGTGATTTAAATGCAACTGTGGAGAGCATAGTCATAGAAACAGCAAGTGCATGTGGCATGTCCGAAAATACTGTTTATAAAATTATTATTTTTCTTTCGTACTTTTACTCCACTGTGAATACACCCTTATCCTGTAGTTGTCACTATTTTCTTAACGCGAATAGACTGTAGCGTCTCGATGATTGACATTTGACAATTGCATAGTGACATTGACAGATTGACACCTGTTTGTTTACAAGCTGGCTTGTCGTGTCGCAGTGTTTATTTGTTTTCCTCACCAAGTTAATCTATTATATAAAAATCGTCTGTTAGTATATTCTAAGTCACAATTATCTAGTATTACTTAAAAAAGGAGCATCTTCAGGCGGCACATAAACAGCGGCGACCCCAAATTATAACCTCAAAATGTCTGATGAAGAAGAAATGCCCGCAGCCAAGAAGGTGAAGCAGATTCACTATGGATCGTTGGAGGAACAGGAGCGGGCAAGGCTTGCCGCGCTGGCGGTGGCCGCTAAAGAGGGCGTCGAGGAAAGCGATCAGGATTTGGGAGACATACATATATCCAATGGTAAATGTTTACTTTGATGTTTTCATTACGTTTTTGTACATGACTTAAGCCAGGGAGCTCAAAACGAATGATTATTGTGTAGTTCTGTTTAATTTTTATCGAAGATAAGCTAAAAAGTTTATTCTAGAAAACAATATTCTAGAGAAACACCACTTTGATTGTTAAAGGCAGTTTTTTGGGCCAAAAAATATAATGCCAGAAATTAAAATCGGGTTGGGTTTTGAAATCGGTCGCCTGATTTAAGGGTTGTGGGGGGTTTGGGCGGGTGGGGAGGAGGGGTCTGAACCCCCTACAAGTAATTTTGGCTGCCGGAGTCGCGTCTAAATATTTCAAAACTTTAACCTTAAAATCACCTATTTTGGCGTTTTGAAAGTTAAAATAATACAATACAAAGATATCTTTTGCATATATTTGTAAGGATATCTACTAATCAGTTTTTAAAACATAAAAACCAATAAGTTACTTGGGCACTTGTTAACTGACTATTTTTATTGTTTTATTCAATTTCTATTATAATCTATAAAAATTAATGACTATATTTCCCTTTCCAGAGTATATGGATTTGGAAGATGAAGTCTCTAAAGACAAGAAAGCACTTCTAGAAGAGTTTGAGAGGCGTAGGAAAGCTCGCCAGCTAAATGTGTCTACAGATGATGATGAGGTATGACTTTTGCATATGAGTAAAAAAATATTGAAGAATAACAGTTAACAGTCCAAAATAAAAACTGGTTTAATTTAAAATCAAACGATTGTTTCACCCATTTTTTTGACAATGTTGCCAGTAGACATTATTGTGAGAGTGTTGGTAGTATTGCTCTGCATTCAAGTCATGGATAAAGCAAACAGAAACAGACGCGTTTCCCTAGAAGTTGTTTATGCGTGACTTAGGTGCATTTGATATGTATCGACACAACTATATGTTGAACCAAGCAGGTTTTTTGAATTCAATTTATTTATGTTTTATCAAGATGCACTGAAATTTGGCCACATATAAGATGACATATTTGAATGAGAAAATATGACTATGAATTAGTTATCAATAACAATTTTGTTATAATCTTAGGTTAGACGGAGTCTCCGTCAACTGGGAGAGCCGCAGTGTTTGTTCGGTGAAGGACCGGCAGAGAGACGGGTCCGGCTTAGAGACTTGTTGAGCTAGTAAGTGCTATTTATTTACAAATGTTTGATTAATGTAATTGTTTTGGGAGATGTACCCCCACATACTGTTAACTAATGTTTGTAATTGAGAATTAAGAGTTGATTCCCATTCAAAGCTATGTTAGTTAAAGGTAACTTTGCTTGAATTATTAAATTAAAATATTTTCGCTTTAAAACAACGCGCTGAATCCCAACAAACTCCAACTAAACTAAAGTAAACTATAAACCTAACTTAATTGAAGTCTTATAACGAACCCAGTCTCGGAGAAGATGCGATAAACAGGAAGTTAGATCCTCAACATACTCTAACTAAACTAAACTAAACTATAAACCTAACTTAATTGATGTCTCACAATTACCCCAGTCTCGGAGAAGACGCGTTAAACAAGAAGCTAGAAGAGGAGGAGGCGCGTATAGAGCGGGATACGATGGAATCGATTTTAAAACATCTTCTATTATTAGAAAGCTTTGTTATCATGAACACAGTAGTGCCGATTCTCAACAAATTCCAACTAAACTAAACTATAAACCTAACTTAATTGAGTTAGATCCTCAACAAACTCTAACTAAACTAAACTATAAACCCAACTTAATTGAAGTCTTTTAACCCAGTCTCGGAGAAGACGCGATAAACAAGAAGCTGGAAGAGGAAGAGGCTCGTATCGAGCGCGACAAGGGCCGCGAGGGCACGTGGTACCACGAGGGGCCGCCGGAGCTGCGGACCGCCAGGCTGTGGATCGCACAGTACTCGCTGAGGAAGGCCAAGATACGGTGAGTTTGTATATGATAAATATTGGTTTTTTTTTTTAAACTAGCCATGGCGATCCCACTGCTGGGCAAAGGCCTTCCTCAACGTTTTCCACTGATTTCGGTTTTTCGCCTGAATAGGCCAATCTTTTGCAAAAGAATCCAGGTCGTCTCTCCATCTCCGTCTTGGTCTGCCACGTCGCCGCTGTATATTTGAATAGATGTATTTAAAAAAATAGGGCCAAATCAAAAGTACGTAATCGACGGGGCCTACCGCGTAACTAGCGTCGATTTGAACTCGACAACTGTTTTCATTGGCTAGAGACCCGCCGTTGTTAACAATTTAGCCAATGAAAACAGTTGTCGACGTCGATTTCAAATCGACGCTAGTTACGCGGTAGGGGGCCAGGTGTGAAGAGATTGATGTGAAAGAAGCGCAAGAAGTATTGGTACCACGAGGGCCCGCCGGAGCTGCGCACGGCCAGGCTGTGGATCGCGCAGTACTCGCTAAGGAAGGCCAAGATACGGTGAGTTCGTAGATAGTAAATGTTTGAATAGATGCTGTGGATCGCACAGTACTCGCTAAGGAAGGCCAAGATACGGTGAGTTCGGAGATGGTGAATATTAGAATAGATGCTGTGGATCGCCCAGTACTCGCTCAGGAAGGCCAAGATACGGTGAGTTCGGAGATAGTAAATATTAGAATAGATGCTGTGGATCGCACAGTACTCGCTGCGGAAGGCCAAGATACGGTGAGTTCGGAGATGGTGAATATTAGAATAGATGCTGTGGATCGCACAGTACTCACTGAGGAAGGCCAAGATACGGTGAGTTCGGAGATAGTAAATATTAGAATAGATGCTGTGGATCGCACAGTACTCGCTGCGGAAGGCCAAGATACGGTGAGTTCGGAGATGATAAATGTTTGAATGGATGTATTTAAAAAAAAGGGCCAAATCAAAAGTACGTAATCAAAAGGGGGCCTACCGCGTAACTAGCGTCGATTTGAACTCGACAACTGTTTTCATTGGCTAGAGACCCGCCATTGTTAACAATTTAGCCTATGAAAACAGTTGTCGACGTCGATTTCAAATCGACGCTAGTTACGCGGTAGGGGCCAGGTATGAAGAGATTGATGTGTGTGCAAGAAAGTCAAGAAGTAGTGGTACCACGAGGGCCCGCCGGAGCTGCGCACGGCCAGGCTGTGGATCGCACAGTACTCGCTAAGGAAGGCCAAGATACGGTGAGTTCGGAGATAGTAAATATTAGAATAGATGCTGTGGATCGCACAGTACTCGCTGCGGAAGGCCAAGATACGGTAAGTTCGGCGATGGTGAATATTAGAATAGATGCTGTGGATCGCACAGTACTCACTGAGGAAGGCCAAGATACGGTGAGTTCGGAGATGATAAATGTTTGAATAGATGCTGTGGATCGCACAGTACTCGCTCAGGAAGGCCAAGATACGGTGAGTTTGTATAGAGTTATGATGAAGATTAAAAGAAATGAAAAATTGAAACTAGTTTTATTCATACGCAAAACGACTATCAAACAGTTTTTAGTTTGTGTTAAGGACGTTTTTCATATCTAGGTAAATGAAGATAGCGTTGTAACTTTTTGAAAATTGCGTGAAAGTTTTAGAGTATTTACCCTTGTAACGAAACAATTCATAAGCCCTAAAACTTAATCTAACAGGAAGAAGTATTTTTTACTATGAAGTTACGCTTAAACAAACCCTTGTAAATTGTGTAGATGACTTGAATGCAGTATATAAAAAAATGTTTTATTTATTATTATATTCTACAACCTTTACGTGTAAACTTTATTACTTTCATAAATATTTTCCTAGAGCCCCAGTGAGAATATCAACTCCAAAGTAACATGATTTCTTTATATCTTAGACTACAGACAGCTCGCGAGGAGCTAAAGTTAGGAGGCAGCGTCCGCGCCGCGGCCAAGCAGGAGTCGCAGCGCCGCGCCGCCGCCGTGGGGATCTACTGCAGCCAGGTGATTATGATTATAATGATTACTAACTTACCTTACTATCTTACTTATATTTTTTATCTTAGTATATTTGTTGATTTTATATTTGTACTGTTCGTGATAATTATTGCACGTATCCATTTCTTCTAAAATTTTGCTTGAAGCAATAAAGCCACCTCTTGCTTAAATGTTTCTTCATGAAAAATGTGTTATGTTTGTGCAATATAGTATATTTCAATACAAGTGTGGAAAGGCTGTCATTACAACGAGTTCCGACAAATGTCTACCCGAGCCGAGGCACAGCCGAAGGCGAGGGTTGACAGGCGGGACGAGTTGCGATGACGGTTCCGCACGTGTACTGAACGACTATTTTTAATACAGTTGCGAAAAAATAAAGCAATTTAATAAAATATAAAATTAGGATCGTAAATGTCGAAATAACTCATTTTGAAAATAGCGCCATTTTTTCTTCACCCATTTGGTAGGCAAAGGTTACTATGCCCATACAGCCAAGTCTTCAGTAGATGAGATAAAATGAAATGAAACCAACCACACTACTTCAATCAAATCATTAAATCTGATATCGAAACAAACTAGAAGCTTTTTTTTGAAATTTACCTACGCTACGTAAGTATTAACATGAATCATAAAAACTTCTTTGTTTTTTTTTTAGTAAAAACTTCATGGTTGGTTAATTTTTCTTTTTTAATAGACATTATTTTGACAGTTGGGAAAGAGAACGCACGAGTGCGGGAAAGGTAAAAAAAAAGCACGCGTGTGTAATAGCCCTCATCCCGAACGCTATACGTCCCTGCAATACGCCACTTTTTGAGCAACTGTATTAAAAAAGTATATTATTTTTATTACTAACTGATGCCGCAAACGTGGTACAGCCATATAAAAAAAAATTAGGGGCTGTCAATCCTTATCACTTAGGGGTATGAAAAATAGATTGTAGCCGATTCTCAGACCAACTGAACATGCATATAAAATTTGGTAAAAATAGGATTGTTTAAGTATTATATACGGTTACTAACCATCACGTGACCCGTTCGGCACGCTCGATACCTTCCTAATGGCTAAAAAGTTTAAAGAACTTATGCAAAGCTTTAACATCGATAGCCTGAATAATAAAATGTAAAAAAATGCGTGATCAAAAAGTTTATACAAATATTTACAAGTTTAATATTTTGAATTTAAGCTGATTATTTACCAGAACATCAGTCGTACAGTATGAGTTTGATCTCAGTGGGTACGTTTTCCCGTGGAAAAATACCACGCTTACGCTATTTATCATATCATAATGGCTCCGATTCTGAAATATCATGTACACTTACTTGCGTGTAGTACGTAGTGTAACTACGTTTTTCTCTTACAATCTCAGAAAAAGACGTATTTTGGTCACTAAAGTTCGTCCAAATTCTTGCTAAATTTCTCGACATCCGCTAAAGCTAAAAGTGACTCAATAAACGCGAACTTTAGGTTTACAGAACCAAAATAACCCGTCTCTATATAATACTATTGCTCAGTAAGTGATAGCAAAATTTTAGTTTAGTGTGTATTATTTCTGAATCGGCACCAATATAAGTGTGTTTATTTCAGATCGGTGACACAAGACCCATTAGTTTCTGCAGATTCAGTTCAGACAGTCAAATGTTGATCACTTCTAGTTGGTAAGTCACTTATCAATTTAATATTATTAGAGTAAGAAGTTTTAATACTATAATTTTGTGTGTTTTGTTTTTCTATAATTTGAGCTATCCATACCAAATAAAGCGAAACATTAAAGTTTAGAAGAATCCTTTCTTCCTTACTTAATAAGCCCGGGATGAAAGTAGGCTACTATTTACCGCGGGAATAAGTCTCATTCCCATGGGAAAATTACTTTTACCCCAATTGGAGCCTTCAAAGACATAAATTAATTACGCCAATAATCCTTTAACCTTTTTTATTAATAATCGCGTAAATCTTCGAAAGTTACATCAATTAGTATAATGATATGATAATGTAATATATCTGTCTGCGGGTACATATATTAAACAGTATATAATGTAGGTCGGGTGTATGTAAAGTGTGGTCGGTGCCGTCCTGCACTCAGCTGCAGACTCTCAACGGACACTCGTGTGACATTCATTTGAATGATGATGTAATATATCTGTCTGCGGGTACATATATTAAACAGTATATAATGTAGGTCGGGTGTATGTAAAGTGTGGTCGGTGCCGTCGTGCACTCAGCTGCAGACTCTCAACGGACACTCGTGTGACATTCATTTGAATGATGATGTATTATATCTGTCTGCGGGTACATATATTAAACAGTATATAATGTAGGTCGGGTGTATGTAAAGTGTGGTCGGTGCCGTCCTGCACTCAGCTGCAGACTCTCAACGGACACTCGTGTGACATTCATTTGAATGATGATGTATTATATCTGTCTGCGGGTACATATATTAAACAGTATATAATGTAGGTCGGGTGTATGTAAAGTGTGGTCGGTGCCGTCGTGCACTCAGCTGCAGACTCTCAACGGACACTCGTGTGACATTCATTTGAATGATGATGTATTATATCTGTCTGCGGGTACATATATTAAACAGTATATAATGTAGGTCGGGTGTATGTAAAGTGTGGTCGGTGCCGTCGTGCACTCAGCTGCAGACTCTCAACGGACACTCGTGTGACATTCATTTGAATGATGATGTATTATATCTGTCTGCGGGTACATATATTAAACAGTATATAATGTAGGTCGGGTGTATGTAAAGTGTGGTCGGTGCCGTCGTGCACTCAGCTGCAGACTCTCAACGGACACTCGTGTGACATTCATTTGAATGATGATGTATTATATCTGTCTGCGGGTACATATATTAAACAGTATATAATGTAGGTCGGGTGTATGTAAAGTGTGGTCGGTGCCGTCCTGCACTCAGCTGCAGACTTTGAACGGACACTCGTGTAACGTGAGCGCGGCCGTTTTCTCGCCGGGGGCAGCCATGCCTCACCATTTTAATGATAATGTGAGTACTTATAGATCGACACAAAAGAGTTGAAATTAAGGGTCGACGATATTTCGGACACAAAAAACTCGGACACTTTGGCCAATGTATGGTAAAAAATAATATTAAAATTGCAGATCCATACATTGGCCAAGGTGTCCGAGTTTTTTGTGTCCGAAATGTCGTCGACCCGAAATTAAATAAGGGAGCCACTTTCTTCGTATTAGTGTCAGATTTGACGTTTAATAGTTAAGTATGGCAACAATTTAGTATGGGAAAATGTTAGTTCCGTAATAATTAATTTCTACTCTATTGTGTCTGTCTGTAGCTTATTCCTTGTTATTTAGACTTTGATTTGTTTTGTCGACCTCTGTGGTTGTATACCGGAATGTAAGGTAGAAGGGTTCAATACCCGGGCCAGACTGGTTAATGAATTTGCCCCCCTTGTGTATTGGTCAGGTCCTTCCCTAGTTCATTGTTGGTTTTCAATAGAACAGATTCAGAACCTTCGGAAAGTTAAACTATTTTTTTTGTGATTGTAAGATAACAAAAATTCTTGAATAGTTCGCTTATGCAAAAACGTAGATTTAAGACTTTATTGTTCATGTGAAAATAAAAAACAATACTTTATGAAACTTTTCCTATTTCAACCAATTGAATCTTTTTCTTAAATATATTCTAATATTTCCATTTACTATTAACATCTATTTGTTTTTATTTTTACACCTTTCCAAATTATGTTTTTTTTGTTAAATCAGATGAAAGCCCTGGAACAGAGTATAGAAGCGGGCGAGACCAAAGCCCAGCAACAAGAAGTGATGGATAGCACTGAAGGCTGTAGCAAAGAGGTTTCCATGGCGAGCTGCGCGTACGACGGTAGCGTGTTGCTGTGGGGGTTTCATAGGTAAGAACTTTAATATTTAATCATAAATTGTACATAAAGAATTTAAAAATATTAATGTATAGAAAGGATTTTGGATAAATAAAGAAAGTGTGGTATTAATGCCTTTAACAAGTAACGACTTAAGAACTTTTATCAGGAAGTTAACTTACGAGGTATTTATTAATATTTAATTACAAATATGTTGCTATAACTGTCTGCCGGTTGCTAAACGGTAAGAGATAGTTGCAGGACGGAAATCTTGCTTTATTCATTATTTTCCACTAGGGATGTTACGGATATGGAATTTTGGTTTCGGTTTCGGATACGGATATTGAATTTTTTTTATATTGGTTTCGGTTTCGGATACGGATATGAAATTATTTCGGATTATCCGGTAGTTTCGGATAGTTTCGGTTACGGATATTAGATTCTAGGAATTTCAAAATTAATACAAAAAAAAATAGATAATAAAATGGTTTTATTTATATAGAGGAGGACGATGGGTGAGAACGATAACGTCATAAACACCGCTACATTGAGCTCAGATATCTCAACAACACTTTGGTCACAGTTCTGTAAGCGGTTTACGGAACGCAGTCAAAAACAACTTGTCGTAACGTGTTTCATTTAGATTTTTAGATTCCGCCACTATCCGAAATTATCCGAAACATTTATTTCGGTTTCGGTTACGGATATGGATATCCTTAACATCCCTATTTTCCACATCCAAATCTGAAACGATTTTTTGTCATTGAAACCACGCTTTATGGTCTGTACCAACAGTTTTTAAAGTCTAACCGTATAAAACCATGCCATTTAATTTCTTTTTCCCCTAGCAAGGAGCCAGTGGCGTGCATAGGCTCGGTCGAGGCCCGCGTGTCCCGCATAGACTTCCACCCGTCCGGGAGGTTCCTCGCCGGCGCCGCGTTCGACCACAGCTGGCGGCTGTGGGACCTGGAGACCGGTGAGCGGGGGGGGGTGTGGGGGGGTGAGTGGGGGAGGTCGCGTATAGACTTCCACCCGTCCGGGAGGTTCCTCGCCGGCGCCGCGTTCGACCACAGCTGGCGGCTGTGGGACCTGGAGACCGGTGAGCGGGGGGGGGGTGTGGGGGGGTGAGTGGGGGAGGTCGCGTATAGACTTCCACCCGTCCGGGAGGTTCCTCGCCGGCGCCGCGTTCGACCACAGCTGGCGGCTGTGGGACCTGGAGACCGGTGAGCGGGGGGGGGTGAGTGGGGGAGGTCGCGTATAGACTTCCACCCGTCCGGGAGGTTCCTCGCCGGCGCCGCGTTCGACCACAGCTGGCGGCTGTGGGACCTGGAGACCGGTGAGCGGGGGGGGGGGGGGGGGGGGGGTGAGTGGGGGAGGTCGCGTATAGACTTCCACCCGTCCGGGAGGTTCCTCGCCGGCGCCGCGTTCGACCACAGCTGGCGGCTGTGGGACCTGGAGACCGGTGAGCGGGGGGGGGGTGTGGGGGGGTGAGTGGGGGAGGTCGCGTATAGACTTCCACCCGTCCGGGAGGTTCCTCGCCGGCGCCGCGTTCGACCACAGCTGGCGGCTGTGGGACCTGGAGACCGGTGAGCGGGGGGGGGGGGTGTGGGGGGGGTGGGTGGGGGAGGTCGCGTATAGACTTCCACCCGTCCGGGAGGTTCCTCGCCGGCGCCGCGTTCGACCACAGCTGGCGGCTGTGGGACCTGGAGACCGGTGAGCGGGGGGGGGTAGGGGGGGGCGGGGGTGAGTGGGGGAGGTCGCGTATAGACTTCCACCCGTCCGGGAGGTTCCTCGCCGGCGCCGCGTTCGACCACAGCTGGCGGCTGTGGGACCTGGAGACCGGTGAGCGGGGGGGGGCGGGGGGGGGGGAGTGGGGGAGGTCGCGTATAGACTTCCACCCGTCCGGGAGGTTCCTCGCCGGCGCCGCGTTCGACCACAGCTGGCGGCTGTGGGACCTGGAGACCGGTGAGCGGGGGGGGGGGGGGGGGGGGGGAGTGGGGGAGGTCGCGTGTAGACTTCCACCCGTCCGGGAGGTTCCTCGCCGGCGCCGCGTTCGACCACAGCTGGCGGCTGTGGGACCTGGAGACCGGTGAGCGGGGGGGGGTGGGGGGGGGGGGTGAGTGGGGGAGGTCGCGTATAGACTTCCACCCGTCCGGGAGGTTCCTCGCCGGCGCCGCGTTCGACCACAGCTGGCGGCTGTGGGACCTGGAGACCGGTGAGCGGGGGGGGGGTGTGGGGGGGGTGAGTGGGGGAGGTCGCGTATAGACTTCCACCCGTCCGGGAGGTTCCTCGCCGGCGCCGCGTTCGACCACAGCTGGCGGCTGTGGGACCTGGAGACCGGTGAGCGGGGGGGGGGGGGGGGGGGGGGGTGTGTGGGGGAGGTCGCGTATAGACTTCCACCCGTCCGGGAGGTTCCTCGCCGGCGCCGCGTTCGACCACAGCTGGCGGCTGTGGGACCTGGAGACCGGTGAGCGGGGGGGGTAGGGGGGGCGGGGGGTGAGGGGGGGAGGTCGCGTATAGACTTCCACCCGTCCGGGAGGTTCCTCGCCGGCGCCGCGTTCGAACAACAGCTGGCGGCTGTGGGACCTGGAGACCGGTGAGCGGGGGGGGGGTAGGGGGGGCGGGGGTGAGTGGGGGAGGTCGCGTATAGACTTCCACCCGTCCGGGAGGTTCCTCGCCGGCGCCGCGTTCGACCACAGCTGGCGGCTGTGGGACCTGGAGACCGGTGAGCGGGGGGGGTAGGGGGGGGCGGGGGTGAGTGGGGGAGGTCGCGTATAGACTTCCACCCGTCCGGGAGGTTCCTCGCCGGCGCCGCGTTCGACCACAGCTGGCGGCTGTGGGACCTGGAGACCGGTGAGCGGGGGGGGTGTGGGGGGGGGAGTGGGGGAGGTCGCGTGTAGACTTCCACCCGTCCGGGAGGTTCCTCGCCGGCGCCGCGTTCGACCACAGCTGGCGGCTGTGGGACCTGGAGACCGGTGAGCGGGGGGGGGGTAGGGGGGGCGGGGGTGAGTGGGGGAGGTCGCGTATAGACTTCCACCCGTCCGGGAGGTTCCTCGCCGGCGCCGCGTTCGACCACAGCTGGCGGCTGTGGGACCTGGAGACCGGTGAGCGGGGGGGGGTAGGGGGGGCGGGGGGTGAGTGGGGGAGGTCGCGTATAGACTTCCACCCGTCCGGGAGGTTCCTCGCCGGCGCCGCGTTCGACCACAGCTGGCGGCTGTGGGACCTGGAGACCGGTGAGCGGGGGGAGGGGGCGGGGGGGTGAGTGGGGGAGGTCGCGTATAGACTTCCACCCGTCCGGGAGGTTCCTCGCCGGCGCCGCGTTCGACCACAGCTGGCGGCTGTGGGACCTGGAGACCGGTGAGCGGGGGGGGGGTGCGGGGGGGTGAGTGGGGGAGGTCGCGTATAGACTTCCACCCGTCCGGGCGGTTCCTCGCCGGCGCCGCGTTCCACCACAGCTGGCGGCTGTGGGGCCTGGAGACCGGTGAGCGGGGGGGAGGGGGCGGGGGGGGTGAGTGGGGGAGGTCGCGTATAGACTTCCACCCGTCCGGGCGGTTCCTCGCCGGCGCCGCGTTCGACCACAGCTGGCGGCTGTGGGACCTGGAGACCGGTGAGCGGGGGGGGGGTGCGGGGGGGTGAGTGGGGGAGGTCGCGTATAGACTTCCACCCGTCCGGGAGGTTCCTCGCCGGCGCCGTGTTCGACCACAGCTGGCGGCTGTGGGACCTGGAGACCGGTGAGCGGGGGGGGTGTGGGGGGGTGAGTGGGGGAGGTCGCGTATAGACTTCCACCCGTCCGGGCGGTTCCTCGCCGGCGCCGCGTTCCACCACAGCTGGCGGCTGTGGGACCTGGAGACCGGTGAGCGGGGGGGAGGGGGCGGGGGGGGTGAGTGGGGGAGGTCGCGTATAGACTTCCACCCGTCCGGGAGGTTCCTCGCCGGCGCCGTGTTCGACCACAGCTGGCGGCTGTGGGACCTGGAGACCGGTGAGCGGGGGGGGGGTTAGTGGGAGAGTGGGGGGGGTGGAAGAGTGCGAGAGTGGAATTTATTGAAAGGGTGTGGTAGAGTGGGGTATATTGAAAAAGTGTGGTCTAGTGGAAGAGTGGGGGAGACTTGTGGGAAAATGGTGGAGTTTAGTGGAAGACTCATTCTGGAACAAATGGTGTAATATAATTGTATGGGGTCCTCTGTACATCAAGTATAACTCGGATAGAATCTCAAAAAATTTCAAACTTATAAAATGTTATTAATTATTACATTTCCTATTGTTAATTATACAGGGTCTGTCGTAATGAATGGATAACCCGTTTCCTACAGTTGATCCGGATGTGAGGCTATAAGAAAATGATGTCTTCTTACCAGGGTTGTCAACAATAAGAAAATGGCGTAGACTTTTAAACTTTTTTATAAATTTCGCTATTTTTTTCATTTATTCCGTTGCCATTTCTTCAAATTTTGATGTATTTGTATAATTATTTTAGTATTATACTGCTGAAAATGTATATTATGTAATTTAAATACAATTTTAGGTGTTATTCACGTTGAACATTATCAAAATACTCATTTTAAGAAAAATATTTCCAATTTTTTTTCTTTATATCAACTTTTGATCATCTCCTGTGGAAAAAAAAGTATGACGTTATAGCTGCCCATGATCTCAATAAATTGTCTAGTATGTGTAGATTCTAAAAAGGTATAAGGATGTGTACTTTACAAGCAACATTAAGTTACAGGAGCGAGAACACTAATCAAGGTCGGAATTTTTATTTTTCATGTTATGTTATAAATGATTGTAAAACTACGTCATAATGATTTTATTCTATCAAGATACTTTGCACAAACACTATCGGGCCACTAATAGGATATTCAGAAGAAAACCCGGTTGTTTTTGGGAAAAAAATAACATTACTTCACGATAATAATGTAATGAAAATGTACAAATGAAAATTGTTGTGCTCTAATAGTTACATGCGACAAACATGTTGCGACAAGTATATTCGAAATTGAAACGGATTTTAAAAATCGAACAAGACCGCATTACAAAGAAAAGGGTACTCATCACATCAGTGTGATTTTGACCATCGCATGTCCTTTTGTTCACATTGGCCCCGATTCTGAAAAAACTCTCTAAACTAAACTAAAACTGTCGCTGTCACTTACACATCAATAAGACAGAGACAGGTAATCATTTTAGTCCTGTCAAACTAAAATGTACGTGCAATATGACACGGCGAAGGCAATTTTAGGCTAGTCCTCAGCGCATTTCGTTCAATTTCACAATGATGTGGACTAAATTTAGTGAGACCAATGTACCTGTCTTGTTCTAATACGAAGCATGAGAAAGTGACAGCGATATTTTTAATTTAGTTTTAGAGAGTGTTTTGAGAATCGGGGCCACTATTTTCGTCAATTTGTTACTGCTTTCTAATATTTGACTATGATTTTCCTTGTGATTTGGACTTGATAACGTGGTGATACTGATGACTTTGCTCACATTTACGGACATTGTGTTGTGCTATCGATTGAACTTGTTGTTTTGGAAAAGTTTTTGTGTAGTTTGTGTATCATGCCGCAACAGTACACGCCGGCCGAATACGCGAACATGCATTACATTTACGGTGTATGTAATGGCAGCACCAATAGAGCTGCTAGTGTTTATCGTGTAAGATATCCAAATGTGCGACATCCTGATTACCGTGTGTTCATTAGAGTGCACAATGCATTTATGGAAGGACGATTTCCTTCTAATTTTTTCCACTTTTCTTTGTAATGCGGTCTTTGTTCGATTTTTAAAATCCGTTTCAATTTCGAATAAACTTGTTGCAACATGTTTGTCGCATGTAACTATTAGAGCACAACAATTTTCATTTGTACATTTTCATTACATTATTATCGTGAAGTAATGTTATTTTTTACCCAAAAACAACCGGATTTTCTTCTGAATATCCTATTAGTGGCCCGATAGTGTTTGTACAAAGTATCTTGATCGAATAAAATCATTATGACGAAGTTTTACAACCATTTATAACATAACATGAAAAATAAAAATTCCGACCTTGATTAGTGTTCTCGCTCCTGTAACTTAATGTTGCTTGTAAAGTACACATCCTTATACCTTTTTAGAATCTACACATACTAGACAATTTATTGAGATCATGGGCAGCTATAACGTCATACTTTTTTTTTCCACAGGAGATGATCAAAAGTTGACATAAAGAAAAAAAATTGGAAATATTTTTCTTAAAATGAGTATTTTGATAATGTTCAACGTGAATAACACCTAAAATTGTATTTAAATTACATAAAACACGTCTTCAGCAGTATAATACTAAAATAATTATACAAATACATCAAAATTTGAAGAAATGGCAACGGAATAAATGAAAAAAATAGCGAAATTTATAAAAAAGTTTAAAAGTCTACGCCATTATCTTATGGTTGACAACCCTGGCAAGAAGACACCATTTTCTTATAGCCTCACATCCGGATCAACTGTAGGTAACGGGTTATCCATTCATTACGACAGACCCTGTATTAATTGCTTATTTTCAAACAGGTACCGAGGTGCTCCATCAAGAAGGCCATGCTAAAGAAGTGTACAGTCTCTCATTCCAAATAGACGGATCTCTCATACTTACCGGGTGAGTGCTTATTGTCATTACATAGAGTTCAAAATTCCATGGCACGTTGGAAGATTTCATTCTTTATTTTTAACGCCAATGTCCAAATTTTAAATGAATATAAATCAAAATTATGATTGTATAATTTCGAAAAGAGTGCCGAGAGTTTTTTCCGCCAGATTTTTCTCTCGGTCTACTGCGGCCATTGCTGATGTATGTAGGGGTGTCCCGTGACATTGTTTTTTATTTTTGATTTTATGCATTTTACAATGTATAAGAGATTAGTTTTTAATCCTACATACAATAAAGTAATTTCATTACATTTCAACACAAAATTAACAATGTTATAATTTTGACCGATTATTTTACAAAACATTAGATTTTGCAAACCTATACAAACCTATTCCGGAAATTGACTGAAAAAGTTTAAAAATCTCTTAAGTGGTTTAGGAAGAGTAAGAAGACAAACATATTAACGACTAGTTGCCGCCCGCGACTCCGTTAGCGTGGAAGTCGGTTTCCAGTAGGAATGAGAAGTTTTCCCGCGGTAAAAAGTACCCTATATGTTATTCTGATGTATAACCTATACTACTGTAAAGTTTCATCAAAATCCATCCAGTAGTTTTTACGTGAAAGAGTAACAAACATTCATACATACATCCATAGTCACAAACTTTCACGTTTATAATATTAGTAGGATGATGATAATAAAGCAAACTCAGTGGTTTTTAGGGTTCCGTACCCAAAGGGTAAAACTTGTGTCTCCAGGTCTATGTCTATCTGTCTGTCTCCAGGCTGTATCTCATAAACCGTGATAGCTAGAAAGCTGAAATTTTCACAAATGATGTATTTTCGTTGCCGCTATATCAACAAATACTAAAAATTAAAATATAAAAATAAATTAAGGGGGTCCCCATACAATTAACGTGTTTTATTTTATTCGTATTTTTTGCTCCATATTTAAAACGGTAGATAATAGGTAAACGCTTAAATTTTTCACAGAATATTTACTTGTATTTACCTTTCAAAATTAATAATTAAATAATAATAAAGTATAAAATAATAATATTAAATATGGGGCTCCCGTACAACAAACGTAATTTTTAAGCAATTTTTACTCGATCTTAATAAACAGGTGAAAACGATAGTGCGGAATTTCAATAAAGTACATTTCGCAACAGCGGGTTTCTAGTTACTTACAAATCAACGAATAATGAACAACGCCCAGGTGCAAACTCAGAATATTTAAAAAAAATCTAAAGTGGATAAATACACATAGTCCTACATTGTACCGTCAATCACTTATTTACGCAAGCTATTTAAAACTTTAAGTTAAATTCACAAAAACAGCTTTTATAACTGACTGACACAGACATAATTTAAACTATTAAGAAAATTACTCGTAAATCGCGTCAAAATATTACTATATTCGAAATAACCAGCAAAAAAGTTACGAAATGAATGACACACATTTTGTAACTTTTATGCAGGGGCGTAGTTACCACGGGTTCAATTTTATTGGGCCCCCGAACGTGCAAGCAAAAATCATTAATGTTTTTTACGTAACAGTTTATTAAGCTTCAGTTGTACTTTTTTTAATGAACCAAACGATTGTGTTTTGACTGAGGGGTTATGGCTTGAAGAGTTAGTTAGTTACTTGTTGATAAATTTTAACGGGGCTAAAATTCACAATACTCAAACCATCTCGTATAAGTATCATAAAATATTGTATGAGTTTTGATGTAAGTTTTGTTAGACGTTTGTTAGACTAGACTAGTTATAGAATTCCTATGACTATAATAAGACCTATTATTCAGTAGGTTTACGAGTCGTGCTAAAAGAGGTAGTAGGACTGACAAAAGAAATGGCACAAATGCCCAAGGGCTACGATTCCTGCATCCAAGGACCAGCTTTAATTAAGATTTCATCTTGTCCTTTAGCGGTTTGGACGCGTTCGGCCGCGTGTGGGACCTGCGCACCGGCCGCTGCGTGATGTTCCTGGAGGGGCACCGCGGGGGCGTGCTGGGGGCGGCGTGGGGGGGGGCGGGGGCACCGCGCCGCCACCGCCGCCGCCGACCACCAGGTGACGTAGCACACTAGTGGCTGGCTAGTAACTATGTAGTGTAGCTACATACACACATATAGATGATGTTCCTGGAGGGGCACCGCGGGGGCGTGCTGGGGGCGGCGTGGGGGGGGGCGGGGGCACCGCGCCGCCACCGCCGCCGCCGACCACCAGGTGACGTAGCACACTAGTGGCTGGCTAGTAACTATGTAGTGTAGCTACATACACACATATAGATGATGTTCCTGGAGGGGCACCGCGGGGGCGTGCTGGGGGCGGCGTGGGGGGGCGGGGGCACCGCGCCGCCACCGCCGCCGCCGACCACCAGGTGACGTAGCACACTAGTGGCTGGCTAGTAACTATGTAGTGTAGCTACATACACACATATAGATGATGTTCCTGGAGAGGCACCGCGGGGGCGTAACATTGGACACATAATACTCTTACTTGTGTAAAGCACATTAAGGATACGTTTCGGCTGCTAAGTTAGTGCCAACAATTAAGCAGACAGTTTTGAAACTAAACTTTAATCCATAGATAGAAAATTGGTCTTCGCTCTTGCTCGCACAAGATGGAACACAAGCACTCATATAAAACTTCATAAAATAGTATACCGAATTCAGCATTCTCGAACTTATTCGAGCTAGTGACACTCATTACGTAACTTTTATGCAGGGGCATAGTTACCACCGTATCAATTATTTTTGGCCCCCGAGCTACAAGGGCCCCAAACTTGTTTAAGCAAATTTTTTTCTTATTTTTTCATTGATCGATGATTCATGATAAAAAATGACTTGTATTAATGATGATTTTTTGTTTGAATTTTAATATTTTTTCCAAGCTTAGGTTATATAAGATTAGGGCCCCCTCTAAAGTTTCGCTGCTGAGCCCTAAATGCTACGCCCCTGTATTATGTGTCATAATATATGACATAACTAAATCAATATTACAATTGAAACGCATATCATCTAACTAATAGTATGTACTATCTCATTGTTCAGGTTAAAATCTGGGAGTTGCGTCGACGAAGTATTCTGTACACAATACCTGCTCACACGCACCTGTGTAGTGGTAAGTTTAAGTTTTTTTAAGTACTTTAATAATGATGTTAATTTGACACGAACACATTATAACTATGGAAGCGAGACCGCTTTTCGAGGATAGCTTGACGACTTAACCAAAGCATGTTGTCAACGTGGTAATTGCATCTTTTTGCACTTACAACTAAGTAATCATAAGAAAAGTAATGTTATTTGATACATTTTCGACGCAAATGTATGGGAAATAACAAACAAACACGCGAATTTCGACCTTTTTCTGACAGTTAAAGATTATATCGACGACCTCTGTGGTGCAGCGGTATTTACACCGGACTGCTAAACGGATGGTTCCGGGTTCGATCGGGTCGGGCCAATTTCGCCAAAATGATTTTTCGATATAGGCTCGGGTCTGGGTGTAACTAGGTTCTCCCCTAGTCCATTGTGTGGTACCTATAGTACAAGCTTTGCTTAGTTTAGGGCCAGACAGTTGGTGTGTCAGTCTGGAGATTTATTATTATTATATAATAATTAACTGTAATATATTTTTTTTCCCTACAGACGTGAGGTTCCAGCAATCCCACGGCCACTACCTAGTGACGGCGTCGTACGACAACACCGCCAAGCTGTGGTCCAACCCCGCCTGGCACCCGCTGCGGACGCTGTCGGGGCATGACAACAAGGTAGATATGTATACAGACAGACAGACAGACAGACAGATGTGAGATTCCAACAGTCCCACACGGCCACTACCTAGTGACGGCGTCGTACGACAACACCGCCAAGCTGTGGTCCAACCCCGCCTGGCACCCGCTGCGGACGCTGTCGGGGCATGACAACAAGGTAGATATGTATACAGACAGACAGACAGACAGATGTGAGATTCCAACAGTCCCACACGGCCACTACCTAGTGACGGCGTCGTACGACAACACCGCCAAGCTGTGGTCCAACCCCGCCTGGCACCCGCTGCGGACGCTGTCGGGGCATGACAACAAGGTAGATATGTATACAGACAGACAGACAGACAGATGTGAGATTCCAACAGTCCCACACGGCCACTACCTAGTGACGGCGTCGTACGACAACACCGCCAAGCTGTGGTCCAACCCCGCCTGGCACCCGCTGCGGACGCTGTCGGGGCATGACAACAAGGTAGATATGTATACAGACAGACAGACAGACAGATGTGAGATTCCAACAGTCCCACACGGCCACTACCTAGTGACGGCGTCGTACGACAACACCGCCAAGCTGTGGTCCAACCCCGCCTGGCACCCGCTGCGGACGCTGTCGGGGCATGACAACAAGGTAGATATGTATACAGACAGACAGACAGACAGACAGATGTGAGATTCCAACAGTCCCACACGGCCACTACCTAGTGACGGCGTCGTACGACAACACCGCCAAGCTGTGGTCCAACCCCGCCTGGCACCCGCTGCGGACGCTGTCGGGGCATGACAACAAGGTAGATATGTATACAGACAGACAGACAGACAGATGTGAGATTCCAACAGTCCCACACGGCCACTACCTAGTGACGGCGTCGTACGACAACACCGCCAAGCTGTGGTCCAACCCCGCCTGGCACCCGCTGCGGACGCTGTCGGGGCATGACAACAAGGTAGATATGTATACAGACAGACAGACAGACAGATGTGAGATTCCAACAGTCCCACACGGCCACTACCTAGTGACGGCGTCGTACGACAACACCGCCAAGCTGTGGTCCAACCCCGCCTGGCACCCGCTGCGGACGCTGTCGGGGCATGACAACAAGGTAGATATGTATACAGACAGACAGACAGACAGATGTGAGATTCCAACAGTCCCACACGGCCACTACCTAGTGACGGCGTCGTACGACAACACCGCCAAGCTGTGGTCCAACCCCGCCTGGCACCCGCTGCGGACGCTGTCGGGGCATGACAACAAGGTAGATATGTATACAGACAGACAGACAGACAGATGTGAGATTCCAACAGTCCCACACGGCCACTACCTAGTGACGGCGTCGTACGACAACACCGCCAAGCTGTGGTCCAACCCCGCCTGGCACCCGCTGCGGACGCTGTCGGGGCATGACAACAAGGTAGATATGTATACAGACAGACAGACAGACAGATGTGAGATTCCAACAGTCCCACACGGCCACTACCTAGTGACGGCGTCGTACGACAACACCGCCAAGCTGTGGTCCAACCCCGCCTGGCACCCGCTGCGGACGCTGTCGGGGCATGACAACAAGGTAGATATGTATACAGACAGACAGACAGACAGATGTGAGATTCCAACAGTCCCACACGGCCACTACCTAGTGATGGCCTGCATGATAATAAAGAATTTGTGGTATATTTAAGGATATGTTAGTGAATATAGGGTTTTAATATTAATGTTATTTAGCAGCGAAGGGTTTGTTTTAATGAAATAAATAATGATGCTGTGTTGGTAAGTATAAAGAAGATAGGTGTATGGGGTGGAGAAAGATTCCCCAGTGGGGTTTTTTTACGATTATTTGGCAGGAAATATGACAAATAATACCAATAGCATTCATGTTCAAGCGTAAAAAAACGTATTTTAACTATTTCTTTTCTAAATTCATTTAATCGGTTTTTTCGCATATTTAGGTCATACGGTAAGTAGTGGTATGACTGATACCACTACTTCATCCTACTTTACACATATTTTTATCCGGAAATTAATATAGAAATACAACTGAATCAATTTAATTAACCACTGTTTGATTTTATTCGCAGGTAATGAGCGTGGACATAGCCCCCGACAACAAGTACATAGCGACGTGTTCCTACGATAGAACAATTAAACTGTGGACGCCCGACCTCAGCTAGATATTATAAGATAATAAATGAGTTGTTTATATGAAGTGGTTTTATTTGACGGTGGTTTGAACGACCTCAGCTAGACGTGGGATAATAAACGAGTTGTTTTTATTGAGTGGTTTTATTTAAAGGTGGGATGGATGTGTGAAGAGAATGTTGGTTTCATAGATTTATTATCTTCGCTCTCGCTCTTCCTAGATGGAGCACTGCCTGTAAACAATAGCTTTGATCTTGTGGCAGTTTTTTTATTTTCGTGCCAATTCGTGTGTCAAATAATACACATACTGTTCGAAAAGCTTCCGACCAAACTGTGTTCCGACTGACCTGTTTTCTGACTTAGTACTAGGAACAAACCAAGATGTCGCATAAGTCCAATCCTTTTATTTACTCATCATCCTCGCTAAACAACAAAATAATACGCAAAAAAAATCAAGCTCGACAAAACGGAAACTACACATCTGTCTTTGTGTCGTTTTTCAATCATTTTGGCAATAAAAAATAAATGTTACAAAAGCTTTGAAACGCCATCTATATATGACCCCTGACATTCCTTGCAAGCTGTTATATCTTAGTAACTACTCTTCAAATTGACTATTTTTTAACCATCAACCACCTACCTACGGTCTCAGAGACCGTAATGTTTTATAAAATTCAAATATAATTTTAATAAAAAATAATGATGGTTATTTTTTACTACTTTTTATGTAAAAAATTACAAAAATACGAAACAATTGCTTTATTTATTTTTTTCAGTTCTTAAAGAAATTTATAATTCAATAGCAAATGTTTGGTGCTAAAACGAAGCACTGGCGTATAAAGTTGCATGTTTTGCTACGGAACTTTAATTTTTTAATTGAAATCCTAAAATCAACGCAATTATCTATTAGCGGTCTTTGCGACCACACGGTGGTGGTAACAGGACAAAAATAGGTGCTAGGTGGTTGTACGGTGCGTACACTCGGGTTGATAGTTTGTATGATATATTGATAGACACTAATGAATTAATAACTTATTTATTGATACGAAGACTTAAATTATATAAAATGATAATTGAGACGCGAGGCGCGATTGATAGCCTATTGCGAACTGACTTAAGTAAATTACATTTATAGCGTAAATTGCTTAGTTGCTAAAATGATTAGGTCAATGAACGAGCTGGCTCGTACATGCTGCCAGGCCGAAAGATGACTAACAAGTTTAAAATAAGAAGATAAGAAAGGATATAAATTATTATGATGACTTATTAATGTTAAATGGTCCTTTGAAAATAACTGGTGAACTAGCTCTGTTTAGGACACACAAATTTGATTCATTGCGATTAATGTTTGATTCGCTTGTAAATTGATTAGCGTCACCACAAACACTGCACTGATTCACAGCACTTTCACTAACACACCGGACCACTGGGTTCGAAGTGCTGGTTGTAGCTACACTATTGTCCCCGTCCACCGCGCGGTGGTGTCCCTCCCCTGCGGGCGCCGCCGCGCGGGGTGCGCGAGCCGCCGCCGCCGACCAGCGCCGGCACCGCCGCCGCACCAACACTGCGGCTATGATCATTGCCGCGAACATCAACACGTAGATTGCCACGTAGTGGTGGACATCATGATAGGAAACATGATCATTCAATGTTTCGTCTAACGCGGCATCCTTCAACTGCTTGATCTGATTGTCCAGCTTCTCGAAGTACTTTTGATGCTCGGAAATTGATGACTGATTCTCTACGCCTGATATTGGTACTGACAGATTCAGTATACTGTTGATAGGAGGGATATCGATTTTCATGACATCTGCTGCTTTATTTAAAATATTTGACTGTTGTTTGTGCGGATATATTGTGAAAGTATTACTCTTTAATATGCAATTGTCGCCGAGTGATATAATGCCCGCTCTATGTAATTGTTCAGCGGTAACCCGATCCTCACATATGATTCGTATGTGACATTGACCGCAACAGAAAAACAAGTAGGTATTGACGGTACTTAGCTCCATCCAAATCGGCTTACAGATCGAAGTAACTGTTTCACATTGTCCAGTTTGCTGTTTTTTGATACAGATGTTGTTTTCCGATCGTTCGTAATGAATCGGTTGTCTCAAAGGGCATATATGGGAGCTCATCTCAAATTCGACACAGTTAGGTATATCCATTGCAGGAATAGGAATATAGGTGTCCTTTTGTATATTTATTGCCATATATTGTGATATTGGAATTAAGTTGATCATGCTGTTATTAATTTGCTGCGGAATGGGAATAAGCTTGTACAAATCATAGTTATCTCTGCTGACTAAGGGAATTTTGATTTCAAAAATGATATATTTCTTACTTGCTCTTGCTTTTACAGACAGTATGTTATATAATTGAAGTATATCTGATTCTTGATTGCTCAATGGTAGCATTACATCCCTTGAAAGGACTCCAGGGGCCCGATTCCGTAACTTTTTTAACGATGCAACACGGTCGATATCGACCAATACGTGTGACGTTTTTGCAATTTTCGTATTCTGTAACACGCCCACACGCTGCATCGAGCCACACGTTCGTTTTCTTATTTTGGTATTCTGTAAGTACACGTCACTGGGACATAGCCATTTTCGCGAGCTATTGGACATGACTCCCCGACTTTAAGTCGTCACTTTTGAGTTACGTCGCAAGGTATATGGCCTATAAACAAAGCTTTTCAAACTATTAGTCGATTACGGTAATGCGAAAATGTAATACCTATATAATTATGATCGTTTATTACAAATTTTAAGTTTCATTACTCAAAAATTACGTTTTAACATATTTTTCCCACAAATTTTTAATGTTCTAAAAATATAAAAATATTTAAAAAGTTTTCAAGTAGGTAGGTAGGTACCTGCTGTAAAATAAAATTTATTTAGCAATTCATTTCAAGCCAGCATGCGACGACTAAACTTATAAGACGTGACCAAAGTCGCTGTCCATAAGTTCTTTGAAACCAGATTTTGTTTCAGCATGTCATGTCAAATTATGTCATTGTTTCCCAAAGACTAATAAAACCTATGGACGTACAACATTTGTTTTCAACAAACATAGAAACAAAAATACCTTCAAGCGGTCGAGTAGCCATTTTGGTTTTTAGATGCCTTATTTTTTGGGTTATTTTATTATTTTTGCAATCACTGGTTTTGTAAAATATCGCTTTGATTGTAAAATATGCTAATAATATTGATCACTAGTAAGAGCAAGTATGTAGTTTTTTTGGTAATTTTTTCTCCCGGTCTACAGAATCATTAGTAAAGCTAAAGTTCTAAATTTAAATAGGCGGCTAATTTAAATGTAAGTAACCATTTTTTTAGCGATGCCAAAAGCTGCTACAGCTTTTTCTCATAAATTAAATCATGCATATATTTATAGTTAGGTATGCTATGTGTAGACACATGAGGGTTCCTAAGTTATTGGTCTCAACCTTTTATTTATCTTCTATCTCTTTTTACCATAATGGTAACGTGCGTGTGGTTCAAATCGGTCGGCGTCCTTCTAGGGCTGTGCTTGCGTTTTCACCAGTCATTAGTGATGTAACCTCTTTTAACTAACAAATCTCGTCAATCATTCATCAATATTTTGCAACATACCACCAACAGGCTTAGGAAATAACTATTTTTGTTAATTAAAGTCAGTGTGAGGTGTTTATAATTTTTAGATTATCATTTACCTTAAGACAATGTTATTATAAATAATATTATTAATTAATTGACAATGTCAATGGCTCAGAGAAATAATTAAATCTAAATGACATGAGGTAGACAAAAAGTAGAATGGTTTTTGACATTTTTGACAAGCACTGAGAAGTTGTTTATAAACAAACCTAAATTTTGTAAGCTTAAATTAATTCATTGATTCATTTAAATAAAACCCAAATCAATTTAGTTAGTTACATTTTATGAAATTAGGATCATATTTCTGTTCCTATGAAGCGATTAGTCATGCATGCCTTATTAATAATCATCTCTATTTATTTACAGGCAGTGAGTGGTTCTCAAATAGATATAGAATAAATTTCAAAGTATAAGATAAAATAAATTCAACAGAGTGTGTTTAGTAAATGAATTATAATAACCTATTTATGATGTTTCTGTATGTTTTTACCCAACCAAAGTTAAAGTTAATTGAAAGTTACACCTTTACTTTGACATCAATAAAATAAAATTGCAAAGCTACGATTTAATAAACGAACCACTACCACGAGTTAGGTACTTAAGTAGTGTATTTTATTACATTTTTATTATTTCATTAATTATCATATAAAAATATATCCAGAATACAATACAAACAATGTGGTTTTAAAGTTAGCGCAGTAGGCGTTACAGAATAGCCTAAAGGGAAACTTAGTAACACGCTTATACGAGCTGATTTGCAGAAGAATCGAGAATCGAACACGGGACCTGCCTCACAACAATCACGCTGCGCGACAGAGATCGTCAAATAATTGTACGTACATATTAACGAAATTTTTGCAAGAGTAGGTTTTTCAAATATTTACTGTCAATTACAATACATTTCAATTATTATACTGTCTTACTTAGATGCATATGTTTTGCTTCCGATATCCTACTAATATTATATTATAAACGTGAAAGTTTGTGAGAATGTATAGATGTATGGATCTATGGATGGATGTTTGTTACTCTTTCACGTAAAAACTACTGGACGGATTTTGATGAAACTCTACAGAAATATAGGTTATACCTACATCAGAATAACATATAGGGTACTTTTTACCGCGGGAAAACTACACATTGCCACGGGAAACCGACTTCCACGCGAGAGGAGTCGCGGGCAGCCACTAGTAGGTACCTTAAAATCGGTAGCTTTGAAGTGGTAGGCACTAAAAAAATATTTGTACCTATTAAAACACTTACAATTAGGTAGGTTATACCTATTTAAGGAAAATATAACCCATTCTCTAGCTTTAACAAAGTTACGTATCAATTACTCCTAACTATGTATTTTGTTTGTTGCACAATTCATATTTTTAATATATTTTTGTGTTTTTGAAGTAATTTCTATTTCAATTTGTACAAAATTATTGATAAAAAAATTGAAAATAATAAGTACTTTGCCGTTTAGAAATAATAGGCGCCAAAATCTATCTATTCAAAAAGTATATTTACTAAACAATTCAACATTAGAAAGTACAAATTATTAAGTAAGTAAGTGATTTATAGTAATAATCAATCAAATAATTATAAAATATTGCTAAATTATCAAAAACGTTCGAGTAACAAGTGGCCGAAGAGTAACTGTTGTAAATCGCACCACACGCACGTCAAAAATGACGTCACATGGTCTTTAAAGTTTAGAGAATACCAATCTTTACCCGACACGTTGTGTGGCGCCCAGTCGCTTGGGCTTACAGAATACCTAGATATAGACCCACACGTAACATGAGTGAATGGGTTGCGTTGCTGTCATGTCATGTAGTGTCACCCATTTCTGTAGGTTTGTTAGCAAACAAAGATAAATTTTGCATTTAGGACTAAAGTCAGAAAAAAATACTGAAATAAAGTAAAACGTGATAAGTGTGACTGGGAGAAGCTCTATTTTGAGCTGCCTGTACTATGCAGAGGTTTGTCGGAAACTTTATGCCGATAAGAGAAGTCATCGCCTGGCCAAACTAAATTGCGTGTAGTAACGCGGCTTTCACCAAGTTCTTTGTTCGTTTTGGAAAGAAAGGATTACAGTGAAAGGTAAATATCAATTTAAAATATTCAATATTATCTATTTCAATAAGAAGAACCTCGACATCATAATCAATTGGTTCTATTCAGAAACTTTTCCCAATTTGTAATTTCATTGGATGTATGTATGTACCTACGTTTAGGTACATACATACATCTACATAAAAAATATTTAGTAAGTAACATTCATTGTACCTAATATACCTAATTGTTTTTTATTAATATTTTTTCTAGGTTAGCTACTGGTACAGTGGCTTCAATGGTAAGCAGAAATGTCCTCGCGATCTGCTGGTGGAAACAACTAAGGTGTAACTTCGCATTAGCTCGACGCCCGCTTCATGTAGTTGAACGTTCACGCCAAAGCAAATGCAGGAAAATAATTAAAAATAGATCTTCTGTTATACTATTCTTGTATAAATTAATACAATATATATTTTTCAAACCTATAACCTTTTATTTTGCATGGTGTGTAATCATAGCATATTAAAATTTTATGATAAGCTTTCTCATGGTTTTGTATTATTAGATTGTGTCTATAGTTTAGGATTTTGGTCACTAACGCACACAACGATCAAAAGACTGGCGCATTGCTTGCCACAGGATATTCGGAACACGACGGTCTTGCTACGTTATTTTGCCGTTAGCTTGAAAAATATATAGGTAATAGTCCTTAAGGCAAATTATGATGGGAAACTAACCATTTCCCAATTATTTTATAAAGTGTTTTTTACTGAATAATTTATTTGAGACCAACAAATAAACGTGTCTAAAGCACGGAACGGAATTCAGACTATAATACCACAAGCGTTTACCCATCCTAGGACTGTCTGCGGCTGACGTCGCTTAACTTCAACAATAGAATCCTAAGGGATTGCAACGAGCTACCGAATTATATTTCAAAGTCAGGCTCAAGTTTAAGGGCAGAGCAGACGAAACATTATTTTAAATAATATTTAATCAAAGCGCTTAAAAACGGATATTCATTAATCTTCACAAAACTTTTAATACAGTGTTAAAATGAAATTTTACAAAAATCTATATTTTTTTCTTAATATTGATGAATTATTGACGAGATATTGATATTGAGAAATAATGAATGGTTGAATGAACCCTCCATCTAAGCGAAGCGTCTTATGGAGTTGCTGGCAAGCCATACGCACGTAACGTGTGGCTTACAGAATACCTACAAATTGTCCTCTCAGGAACCACTGGTATGCCACACGCACGTCACCACATGCAACGTTAAAATTTACGGAATTGGGCCCCAGAGATGATGCTCATTTCTGTTCGTAATTGGTCAGGGGTCAGAAGGTGAAAATTAAATTTTCCAGCATAGATATTTGTTAACGCGTTGATTAAAGTTTCCTGAATAGTGCGAAGGTTTGATAAAATACCGTTGGCGGTAATTGATGACAGAGCGAAGATGTTTGCATTTGATAAGTCTTGAATGGCATCTTTTTGTCGATTTAAATTATTATCTAATGAAACTAGATGCTGATCAAATAGATTTCGGTGTTTTTCAATTGATGCCTCGACTCTTTTGATTAAGTTGAATTCGGCCTCCACGACTGAAGTCTGGTTTCGCCATAGTAAAACTTGATGCCTTTGATTTTGTTTGATAGTCTCGATGTCTCGCTCGTATTGTTCTGCGAAGTCCTGATCTAATACGCCGAACAGACGGCGCGCGACGAACCCGACACCATTGATAAGGCCTCGTCGACGCCGCAGTCGCGTGCTACGTACTAGCTGCTTACCAAGCAAAATGTTATTATAATGTTTAAGTTCATTCACTCCGTGATGTAATTGGAGCAGTACTGATTCACATTGTTGTGTACTTCTATTTAAACTGTCATAACAAGTATTGTCAAGGTGTTTTATATATTTACTTAATAAGTCTGTACTCTGCCAATAAGGATTCATATCGTAGTACACAATCAAATTCCAATGATCTCTCTCTAGGCGTACACTTGATATTTTGTCAAAATAAAATCCTTGCGTGATATTAAGATTTGATATTTGGTATTTACAGTCAGCTTGTGATACGACCATAAACAACCACATAAACAATGTAAATAAGTACATGAATTTGTTTTGTTTTCTGGTTTTAATTCGAGATTGAGTAGGCATTGAGGTGGCGGTTACTTTTTTTTCAACTTGCTGCTCTTTGTTAGTAATAGGCAATCTTGATATTTTTGTGATAGGTCTCTTGATAATGTTGTTCTTTGTCTTTACACTGACGACACGAACGAGGTTATCTTTTCCAGGATGTAAAGCGACAATCCTGCCCAAGGCCCATTTGCCAGGTGGCAAGTTTGGGTCATGAATTATAACGATGTCATTCACTGTAAGATTATCCTTTGGTTGACGCCACTTGCTACGCGCTGATAACTGTGATAAATATTCGAGTCGCCACCTGCTCCACACATCATCGAATATCTTCTGTGTCAACTGCCATCTTGTTCGCAGATCTCTTTCTGTTTCTGTGATCGTGAGAATAGGACCACTTGACAGAAAGTGCGAGGGAGTAAGAAAATTGATATCTTCAGGGTCTTCACTCATAGCACATAAAGGTCTTAAATTAAGACAAGCTTCCAATTGGGCGAGTAAAGTTGAATACTCCTCAAATGTGAGTTTTTGCTCCCCTATAACTCTTTTGAGGTGATGTTTTAGGCTTTTTACAGCAGCTTCCCATAGGCCGCCTGCGCTCGGCCACGCTGGTGCATTAAAATGCCACTGAATTTGCATATCTGTGATAGTAGAAAAGAAGCTTTCATCGATTGTAGATTTGATATCATGATATTCCTTGCAAAGAATTCTGTTCGCACCAACGAAGTTTGTACCATTGTCACTATAGATATGGCAAGGTGTACCTCGACGAGCAGCCATTCTTCTAAGCGCTGCCAGAAATGCTGATGTACTTAGGTCTGACACTAGTTCCAAATGCACGGCCTTGGTTGCCATGCACACAAAGACGGCGATGTATCCCTTTGATGACTTGATACCACGACCTTTACTTGCCTTTACGTCAACATATCCAGTAAAATCGACGCCAGTATGATAAAAGGGCTTTGTTTGAGATGTACGAGCTGCCGGCAAATCTCCCATCAACTGTTCGTGCTTAACTGGATCATGGCGTCGACAGGTCACACATTCACGCAGAACTTTTTTGATAATTCTGTTTCCTCCTGTTAGCCAATACCTTTTTCTTAAGAAAGCTGATGTCAAACGAGCACCTCCATGAAAAGAATCCTTGTGCGCTCGATCTATTAGTAGTGTAGCTAAACGATTTTTGCCAGGTATTATGATCGGGTGTATAAGATCTGAATGCAAGTTTGCATTCCTTAGTCTTCCTCGTACTCTCAGAATATTGTTTTCATCTAGGAAGGGATTTAATTGGGAAATGTTGCTTTTAGGGTGTACCAAACCTTTCACCTTGATATCGTTCAACTCATTGGAAAACTCAATTTCTTGTATATACTTGATAATAATATTTTCTGCTTTGTTCAATTCAGTAATTGATAAATAAGACATCTTGCTCTTAGATTTATTAATAAATCTAAAAACATATGCTAATATTCTAATGATCTTGTTGATTGAACTATAATTTGATAATAACTTATGAATGATATTGTTTTCTAATTTTAGATCGGTGACCATATTTACTTGTGGGACAACCTTCAATTCGTGTTCTGTTATGTAAATAGTTTGTTCATTCTGTACTTCAAATTCCGGGAGCCATGTTGGCCCCTTCCACCATAAATCATGTTGTATCAATTTAGTGGCACATAATCCGCGGCTGGCGCAGTCAGCCGGGTTTTCTTCCGATCTCACATACCGCCAACAACTTGAGGGAATTATATTTGTTATTTCTTTGACCCTGTTTGCTACAAAGGTCTTCCACCTAGCTGGGTCTCCATTAAGCCAGCCTAAAACGATCATTGAGTCTGACCAGCCATATATTTTGATATTGAAATGATTTAGACATTTCCGTACCTTCCCAACAAGTTTTGATAGAAGCAAGGCTGCACATAGCTCCAGTCGTGGAAGCGAGACCTTCTTCCCTGCCGGTACCAGTCTTGCTTTACCGACTAGTAAAGTAATGATAGGCATGTCATTACGTTTGATTTTACAGTAAATGACACATGCGTAAGCTTTTTCTGATGAGTCACAAAAACAGTGTAATTCAATCTCATCGTTTTCATTAGTTGATATCCATCTAGGTAATTGTATTTTATTAATATTAATGATATCGTTTTTGATTTTATTCCATTCTGATAAAATTGGTTCAGGTATGGGGTCATCCCAGTTGATATTTGACGCCCACACTGATTGAAAAATGATTTTTAATTTGGTGGTTAGTGGCGCTAGCCAACCAAGAGGTTCAAATAACTTTGATATATCTGACAGTAAAGATCGTTTTGTTTCTTTTTGATTGGTCGTTTCTATGTTGGAGTTAAAAATAAATACATCCTGCTGGGGGTTCCAACATAAACCTAAAGTCTTCGTGCTCTCAGCTTGCTTGAATTTAAAGCTGTCATGTAGGTCAAACCAACGTTCATCTGATAATTCGGGCACATTTGATCTCCATTTTCGCAGGTTAAACCCACCTGACTTAAGTAACTCGATAAGGTCGTCGCGCAATTGTTTTGCAGACTCTAATTGATAAGTACCGTGCACAAGGTCATCCATGTAAAAGCAATTTTCCAGGACATCGGTAGCCGAGCTGTTCGGATAGTTGTGTTTTTCGTCTAATGCTAATTGCCGCAAGGTCATCATAGCTAGGAAGGGTGCTGCTTTAGTTCCGTAGGTAACGGTAGACAGTTGATATTCCTTTAGAGGTTCATCTAGCGAGTCCCGCCAAATAATCTTTTGTAGCTTTTGATCGTCAGTATGAATCCAAATTTGTCGGAACATTTTCTCTATATCTGCCGTGAATGCATATTTATATTGTCGCCATTTAATGATAAGGGACTGCAAATCTTGTTGTAGATTAGGTCCACGTTGCATGACGTCATTTAAGCTCATTCCCGATGATGTTTTCACAGATGCATTAAATACGACTCTAAACTTTGTTGATGTAGACTCCGCCTTTTCTACACTATGATGCGTGAGATAGCAATCGGATTTCGTACTGATAGTGGCAGGGTTCATATGACCCATTGCTTGGTATTCATTCATGAACGTTTTATAATCATGCTCCAATGCTTGATTTTTTGATAATTTGCACTCCAATGATTTGAACTGCGCAACAGCTCTGTTCTTTGATAGGCCCAATTCTTCGGCAAAGTTAGCTTTGAGAGGAAGTCGCACATCGTACCTACCATCCTCTCGCCGAGTCGTTGTTGATTTGTAGTATTTTATACACTCTTGATCTTCAATTGATAAGTTCGATTCATCGATGATGTCTTCAATCTCCCAAAACCGTTGAATGTCCTCTAGGTTATTAATGATTACATTACATTGTAGTGTCTTAGCGCATCCACTCAAAATCCACCCCAGACGCGTATTTTGAGCTATTGGAGATTGGGATTCACCTCTGCAGATTCCCTCCAATAAGATCAATGAATAAACGTCGGCACCTAATAGTAAATCAATAGGGCGACTGATGTTAAACTCAGGATCGGCTAGAGTGATATGATCTATGAACGGCCAATCAGGCTTCACGAATGACTGACTCGGTAAATTCTTGATAAGATTTTTCATGATAAGCGCGTTGGTTTGAAATTTAAAGCTAGTACTGCTTGATGTACATTTGATATGTATGGCACCTTTACAATTTGATAATTTGGCACCCACCCCTGAAATTACACCCTGACATTTTTGACGAGGTAACCCTAGCAATTGCGCAGCGTTTTCTGTTATAAGAGATGTTTGTGACCCCTGATCTAAGAGAGCCCGCATGATGACATAATTCCCATTTGATGCTTCTACTTTGACAATGGCTGTGGCCAAAAGTATTTCTGGAACATCTGTCTGAATAGACACGTGCGAGTTGCTACGCACGGCCCGACTCGGCCCAGGCCTGTCGTTGCTGACCATTGCGCTTTTTGAAGTCATCGCCCCTGTCTTGTCACGTTGAATAAATGCCTCGTGCAATAATGTGTTATGTGGTTGTTCGCATTCGCGGCAATGCTTATCGGAAATACATGTTTTTCCTCGATGACAATAAAGACAATTTTCGCATAATTCAAGTTTTATAACAGTTTTACGTCGACTGTTAGGTGACATGTCTAAAAACTGCTGACAGTGGAATATACCGTGGTCATTAACCTTGCAAATGGGGCACTTGCAATATTTCGCGAAGTATACATTTTTGCTGTTTAAAGGTTGTGAAATGCTACGTCCGGTTGATGAAAATGAAGATTTATTTGCGCTGTTAAAAACCTTATGATTTTTATGATTGGTAACAGATTGATAGTTTTGATTGATTTTGATATAGGGTTTATTAACATGTTCTTGCTTTCTTCGTGAGGATTCCATCGTAGTGAATTTGTTTTCCAGGAATGTAAGAAATTCTTCTAAGTTAGGTATTTCTCTCGGCTGTTTTACCGATGCTATGTACTCGCTATGTGTCTCTGTGTCTAATTTCTGACACAATAGATGAATAATAATTGGATCCCATGATTCTACCTCGACTCCTAGGTTCTTGATAGCGTTCAGACTTTCACGAGTAGCGTCGTGAATTCTTTTGATATGGTTGATGGTGGGCTGTTGTATCATTGGGATACTCAGCATCGTGTCGATATGAGCACTCAAAATCAAACGCTTGTTACTATAACGATGATTTAAAATATCCCAGCTTATTGAATAATTATCCGATGAGATTGGAAGGTGCTGTATAAGCCTTTCTGCCTCTCCCCTGACCTTAGATTTCAGAAATTGCATTTTTTGGGCGCTTGATAGTGACGGATTTGAATGAACTGTTTCAGTAAAAAGATCCTTAAAACTGGACCACTGATGATAATTCCCCGTGAACGTAGGTATTTCCATGTGGGGTGTGGAGTGCTCTCTGTGAGAAACAGACCACAATTTCTTGTTAACGGACTTGATCACTTTGTTGTAAGTTTGCTCATGATGGAAGAATGCTTGATGATATTCCTGATTACGGTCTCCTAACTCGCTGTCTAATTCCCAATGTAAAGCGTCAATTGTTGACCAGCGGGATTGTAGGGCCCGTAACGTATGTTCAAATTCCCATTTGTCAGTTAAAGTGTCGATATTGATATTACTAACTGTATGCTCAAATGCCTTGATATTGCTAAATTGCTTTCGCAACATCTCATCTGTCTTACTATTGTTACCCTGAGACACCGAGAATGAAGGTTGCTGTGAAGGTCCTGGTACGCCTAACGGTGTTGCAGGCTTCAACACTGGAGTCGAAGGACGGTCATCTTGCCATTGATAGTTAAAAATTACAGCTCTAACGTTCTCGTATCTCTCCTTAGCTTGCTCGTAATGATTATTGGTAAAATAAGAGTGAGATTTGGCGTATTCTATGCTAAGTAAAACGGAATGATTAGCTTGAATGTCTTGCCAATACTGATCCAAATTATTTATCTTACGCTTGATATAGTCAGGACTCTTCCGTTCCGAAGAATCCTTTTTGAAGTTGGTGTAAACTTGCTCTATGGCACCAACTAGTTGTTGCTGATTGGCGAGAACGTCTTCCAAGGTCGACATGATTAAGATCTGATTATGATAGTAAATGGAACAATCTTACTTGATATGCTGATATGCGAGGTTGATAAAAGCTACCAAAGCTTTGATGCTGCAGAACAATTGTGACTGGCTGTTTAAAGCACAAACCACACAAAGTACTGATGCACTGATTTCCTGATATTCACTGCAATCCAAGTACAAAGTTCGAATTCGCGACACCGGAAATGTACGTATGACACGTTTCACTCGCGGGGTCCCAAATTTTAAGCTCGAAGGACCAAAAGAATGTACGGTGCGTACACTCGGGTTGATAGTTTGTATGATATATTGATAGACACTAATGAATTAATAACTTATTTATTGATACGAAGACTTAAATTATATAAAATGATAATTGAGACGCGAGGCGCGATTGATAGCCTATTGCGAACTGACTTAAGTAAATTACATTTATAGCGTAAATTGCTTAGTTGCTAAAATGATTAGGTCAATGAACGAGCTGGCTCGTACAGTGGTTAAGAGTTAATGTCAAATATTATGTCATATAATAACAGGGGCGTAGGAGTAACAATATTTTTAAGGGCCCTATAAAAAATATTTAAACATAGATTCACAATTACTCCTCGCCCATAGTACTCGTAAAATGCGTGATAATAAAGTAAGGTAAAAGCACCAATTATAGCCAATATAAGGAATATTTTTCTTTTTGCTTATTCATTTATGGATTTAACTATACACGTTTCTAGGGTTTTGGATGTTATAATAAATAGTGACTTTTAGAACTAGTTTTCAATTTTTAAAGTACTTAGCTTATTACTAGTTTCATCAAAATATACTTATTTATATACGAGTATATCCTCTATCAGACTCCAACTATGGCTATCGTACACTAAAATACGTTTAGACAGAATATTCACAATTGGACAGAGGCTTCATATGCTGCTCATTTAAAAACGATAATAAACAATTAGAAACGGTTTGCGAGTTTTTAAGCATAGGATGAATAAATAATATTTTTAAAAACACACAAAAAACCCTAACATCTGGAAAAAGTACTATCATCGAAAACAGCATTGCGCAAAACTCTCAAAAGTGCAATATTTGGAATATTGGAACAACTGATGATATTTACAGGCTATTTATTTTAATAAGAAATGTCAAAAAATTATCATAATTAATCCATATTTATATCTTACTAGTGGCCGCCCGCGACTCCATTCGCGTGAAAGTCGGTTTCCCGTGGGAAAGAGAAGTTTTCCCGCGGTAAAAAGTACCCTATGTCCTTTCTCAAGTTCAGTTCTTTCTTCATACCAAATTTCATCAAAATCGGTTCAGTGGTTTAGGCGTGAAAGCGTAACAGACAGACAGACAGACAGACAGACAGAGTTACTTTCGCATTTATAATATTAGTAGGGAAGTAGGGATTTATATTCATATTTATATCTTTTCTTATATCCCTTTTTTACACCGTCAATTTGGAAACGTATGGACTTATCGAGATTTTTTGTTTATAAAGTAAGCTATATTCAATGTGTAGGTTTAAAAAAATACATTTTTTTTAAGTTTTCACAATTTTGGAGCCCCTGTAGCTCGGGGGCTCAAAAAAATATTGCCGTATTTTACGAGTACCAGTGCTCCATCTAGTAAGAGCGAGAGCGAAGATAATAAATCTATGGTTGGTTTGATCTGCTGAAAATATATCCTAGTAAAAAATCGAGTGCTGAGAAGTATAATATGGATACAATACATTTCACAGTTGAAACCTAGTAGGTGCTGTTAGCTGTAAAACAAAAGTAATCGGTAACTGGACATCACTGGTTGGCGTCACTGCCGGTGGGCGCGGATTTGGATTGAATCGAATGGCGGCTACATGTTGTATTTTCTTCTAATTCATATTAAATTAAAGAGATGTTTTATCTAAAGGCCAATAAACATTGTTCCTCTATAGTACTTACTAAAAGTATCCTACTTTTATATTGGGTATGGTTGGGCCATAATTCATCATATTTCTGAAATCGCCTCAGTAGCGACATCTCTTTAGGTAGGCTGCACTCAACAAGGCTTTCCTAGTTTGCATTGGATATTGGAGGTGCGCCTACGTATGCATCGCCACTAGATAGATGGCGCTGGTTCAAGGAATGAGCGGGATAGAAACTTCTTCCCCCTCTCTCTTCACTTCTATTTCGCTAAGTCAACGTGCATTGTGCCACGCATTAATTATAAATTAATATAATTATTCAAACTGTTCAAAAACCGCATATACGTGTGTGATTGTGATGAAAAGCGAGTGCCGGCCGGCTGAAGACAAACGGACAGTGACATCCTTAGGCAGCAGCACCAGGAAGTACCAGGTACGCGTCACTTTCCTATTTTCCACTTGCAGCTAGGTCAAGCCTTGTTTGTACTTTTCTCTCATCCACCACCCCCGCATCTCAACCTATATATTCATACAGTCCACTTTTCTTTTATTTTCCCCGCAATTTATCATATTTTCCTGGGGTTGTATTACTCGGCCCCATCATTTTATGGTCCAATCGAGCCAGGATATTTGATACCTGGACGAAATATTCCTACCTATTGGTATTTCCTACTTATATTTATTCCTTACTGCCTTTATTTCGCATATTTTCATGCATAATTTTGCTAAATAGGTTATGTAAGTGTTTGCCGCGCTGCATTATCATTGTTGCATTGACGCGTCGCACGCACGCCATTTGCTTTTTTGTGCATAATTTCTTGCAATTTCGCAAATAAATATTTTTCGCACTTTTTTCATTTTCTTTATACAGAATGGCCAATTCAGAGCTTGAAAACGAGTTAGCACAGCTTATTGCTAAAAAACAAGTTGTATTTGAGCGGATTAATCGCTTATTTCAATTATCTAAAAATATTTCAAGTTTCGATTCACGTTTAAATGAAAGTTTCTTAGCTGAATCAGAAACTATAACTGAGTTGCATTTAAAGTTTGAAACTATTATAGAACAAATTAATAATTTACAATTTCAAATTAATAAAAAGTCTCCTGATTACTCAGCATTAAATTCCTTTGAAGACTTATATTCAACAATAAAATATACACGTAGTCTTTTACTTTCCCGAGGCGATACTAAACCATCCAGGATGAATAAAATTAAACTTCCACCCATCGATATTCCGTCATTTGACGGGAAACATGAAAACTGGCCAATATTCTACGAGGTTTTCCGCAATAATGTGCATTTAAATACTGATTTGACGGACACGCAGCGTGTGCAATATTTAGTTAGTAAGTTGTCACACAACGCATTAAAAATCACTGCAGGTATTGTACCTACAGGAGATACATATAAAATTATTTGGGATGCCCTCGTTAAAAAATACCAGGATACACGTAGCATGGGCGTGCACTATCTTAACAACATTTTAGATATTAAAAACTGCACTGGTACTTCTACTAGCTTGAATACATTTGTAGAAAAATTTGCCGCGTCTGTCGCTGCATTGAAACAGTTAGACATTCCTGACCTTTCAGATTTTATTATTTTACATTGCGGACTTAGAAAAGTAGATTTACAGACTTTGCAAAGTTTTGAAAGTTCTATTAGCAGTGGTAAAATACCTACTTGTTTAGAGTTTACTTCGTTCATTCAAGACCACGTTAAAGTACTTGAAAGGTCAAGCAATAATAATTCACAGGTGGTGCCGCGCGCGACGACTAGTATGCCGACCAAACGAGATGCGCACATTCGTTCCCAACATACTTATAAAACATTTGTGTCTAGTAATGATTCAAATTATATTCAAGTTCACGTTAATAATGCTCAAGGTCATTGCCCTTTATGCCCAAGCAGCATTCATAAGTTAATTGAATGTTCGAAATTTAAAAATATGGTTACGCCACAAGCTAGATATGGATTTATAAAATCAAATAATGGTTGCGTAAATTGCCTTAGTTTACGTCATTACGTATCGAAGTGTAACTCGAAAAATTATTGTAAGATTTGCAGTAAACGTCATAACACTTTATTACATTTTGACAATAATATTATTTCATCGTCGAACCGTTCCTCGGAAGCGGCTAACTGTAACGTTTGTTTATCAAATGCGCCCGAGAGCGGCCCGCGCGCCGCCGCCGGCGCCCCCCCGTCGCCGCGCGCGCTGCCGCAACCCGCGAGCAAGTGCAGCGCTGCCACGCCGGCGCCGTCCGTCGCTGTCGATAGCATACATAATAATGCGTCATTGTCACTTAGTGCAGCGGTGGAGTTAAAACCGTGTTCGACTATTCTTTTATCAACCGCTCAAGTTTACGCGTCGCCTTATAATAGTAATGAAAAAGTTATTGTCAGATGTTTGATTGATAACGGTTCTCAAAATAATTTAATCACCTTAGATTGTTGTAAACGTTTAAATTTCCCTATAGTTAAGTTAAATAATTCCTTTTTACAAGGCGTCGGAATGACATCGCGGCCGGTACATGGCTATATATATTTTAATATTGAATCTCGCATAAATCCTAACTATAGGTATTATATACACGCATTGGTCGTCGACTGCATAACAGATAGACTTCCCACTAATTATGTCGACTTAGGCGAAGACATGTCATTTTTAAATAATTTATCGCTCGCGGATTTAACCTGGAATGTGCCAGGTGAAATCGACATTGTTTTAGGTGTTCAACTATTTCCGTATATTTATTTGGGAAATAGGGTCGAGTCGGGTACTCGCGCACCGCCCGCTATACTTACCACTTTCGGTTACGTACTCATGGGTGATGTTCCATGTCATCGCGACTCATCACCATCCGCATCTTCATTTACCGCGCTCGTTAGCTTAGATATTGAATCTAGCTTACAAAAGTTTTTCGAATTGGAAGAAGTTCCTTCTCAACGTTTTATTAGCCCGGACGAACTCGAATGTGAAAATATTTTTAACGCATCAGTTTTATTTAAAGAAAATAAATACTTTGTAGATTTGCCGTTCTCACGTGACCCGTCTGAGTTGGGTAATTCCCGCGCCGTTGCTTTACGCAGGTACTCAGCGCTTGAGCGTAAATTTAAACAAACGCCTAACTTACGGGAACGTTATAACAAGACTTTAGCGGAATACACTCGAGAAGGTTACTTGTCGGAGGTACCTGACTCCGAATTGACGAACGACGGTTACTATATTCCCCATCACGCCGTAGTTAGACCGGATAAAGATAATATACGTATTGTTTTGGACGCCAGTTCCAAGACTCATACAGGCTTGTCACTTAATGACACTTTACACGTCGGGCCTAATTTACAGGCCGACTTATTTCTATTATTATTAGACTTTCGGACTTTTCCTGTCGCCATGACGGCTGACATTAAACAAATGTTTTTACGCATAGGTGTAAATGAGCACCACCGGAAATATCTACGCATTTTATTTCGATTTAATGACAGCGAACCTGTTCGCACTTTTAATTTCAACCGCGTCCCTTTTGGATTAAAACCTAGCCCTTATTTGGCTATGCGCACTTTGCGTTTTCTGGCAGCTGAACAGGGAAACCACCATCCTGAGGCTTCTAAATTGATAGAAACTCAATTTTATATGGATGACTTCGTATACTCTGCGCCCGATGAACAGACTGCTGTAGAATTGTCGCAAGAATTAATTGATTTGTTCAGTATTGCGTCCTTTGACCTCATCAAATGGGCGAGTAATTCCCCCGCACTGCTGGAGATTCTTCCAGAATCACATCGCGTGCCAGTAAGTTTTTCTGACATGCATGATAACAATTTAAAAATTCTCGGTTTGTCTTGGGAGCCTGCAGATGATGTTTTTTCTTTAACTACTATTGCTGTAGAAGACAAGTGCACTAAGCGCACTATTCTTTCATTAGTCGCACGTTTATTTGACGTTCTAGGACTTGTTGCGCCCGTTGTTTTGTACGCGAAAATCCTTATCAAGGAGCTTTGGCTCGCGAAGATAGACTGGGATGAGATTCCTCCAGAATCCATCTTGAGTCGCTTTTCCGCTCTTACGCACGACTTCCCCGCGCTCTCTTCCTTAAAGATTCCACGCCATATCGGTGTATTTAAGGAATGTGTAGCAAATATCGTTGCCTTTTGCGATGCCAGCCTCAGTGGATACGGTTGTTGTGTATATTTACATATAACAAACAACGAGCAAAATATTACTGCAAGACTTTTATGTGCCAAGTCTAAAGTGTCTCCAGCTAAAATAACGACGCTTGCGCGCCTAGAACTCGTCGCTGCTTTGTTGCTTTCCAAGCTTGTACGCTCCGTTCAGGATAAACTCTCTGCCCGCATACCAATTGCAGGTATTTACGCGTTCTCGGATTCCACCATAGCGCTTTCATGGATCCATTCCTCGCCTCACAGATGGTCTGTCTTCGTTAGCAATCGAATAGCAAGTATTCATGAAAATCTTCCTTCGTCTTGCTTTCACCATATTGCTGGAAAAGAGAATCCGAGCGACTGTCTCTCGCGTGGTATGCTGCCTTCCCAGCTCATCGCCCACTCATTATGGTGGGACGGTCCATGTTGGCTCAATCAGCCTACCACCTCGTGGCCCTTAAATTTTATTCCTGACGACTGTGACACTTTACCGGAATTATTAAAATCTAAAACATTTTTATCGGCTTCTAATATTGAACCTTTTATCTTAAATGATTTATTTAACCGCATTAATTCATGGGAAAAGTTGTTGCGCATAACGGTTTACATTCTTAAATTTTTAAAGAAATTATTAGGTTTATAGATCTTTATTCTCATAAAAACATAAATTCATAATGTTAATATTGCAGAAAATTTTATTATTCGACTTATTCAAAAGATTCATTTTTCAGATGATATTAATTTAATTAAGGTCGGTAAGAGCCCATCCAAGAAATTGCGTCAGTTGTCTCTCTTTATAGACGACAATGATATCGTGCGTATTGGAGGCCGGCTCTCCAATTCAGATCTACCATACGAAGCTAAACATCCAGCACTTTTGCCAAAACACGATCGCGTAGTCGATTTAATTATTGATCACTACCATTCGAAATATTGTCATACAGGCCCTGGACTATTGATGTCCATTATACGCCAGCGGTTTTGGATTTTGGATGCTAGGACAGTTATACGTGCTCGCTGCCGTAAATGTAATACTTGTTTCCGTCTCAAACCTACGCACCTATCACCCAAGATGGCTGACCTTCCAGGCTTTCGAATTCGCGATGCTAAGGCTTTCGTACATACCGGAGTCGACTTTGCCGGACCTCTAAGTTATATACCGACGCGTCGTAGGGGTCAACATTCCCAAAAGATTTATATCTGTCTCTTTATTTGTTTAGTCACTAGGGCTATACATATTGAATTAGTATCGGATCTTTCTACTGATTCTTTTATTTCCGCATTTAAAAGATTCATATCTCGCCGTGGACCAGTGTCTGTAATATATTCAGATAATGGTACCAATTTTGTAGGTGCTAAAGCGCAGCTCAGTGAAATGTATACTTTGCTCCTTAACTCTAACTTTCAGTCAGACATACGCCAGGAACTTCTAAAGGATCATATTGAGTGGAGATTAATACCTCCTCGCGCTCCCCACTTCGGTGGTATGTGGGAGTCGAATATAAAAAGTATAAAAACTCATATGTTTAGGGTGATAGGTAAACAACTTCTTACCTACGAGGAGTTGCTAACTGTTTTAGTGCAGATTGAAAGCATTTTAAATTCTCGACCGCTCTGTGTTATATCTGCAGACCCGCATCCGGATGTGTTGACACCAGCGCATTTTTTGATGTCCACACCACTCAAGTACTTACCTTCATCTGAATTAACAGATGAACGGATGTCTTTAACTAACCGTAAAAAACTGTTAGAACAACTTGTAAATTCATATTGGAAAAAATGGCGTGTCGAATATTTGCATACGCTGCAGATTCGACAGAAATGGTGCACACCGGATCGCCCCGTGAATGTTGGCACAGTTGTTCTCGTGGGTCACGATGATACACCTCCCTTACGTTGGCCCCTCGGAGTTATTGTAGAAGTTTATCCTGGATCGGATGGTATTGTTAGGGTAGCTTTAGTTAAAACGGCATCGGGTAGCTACAAACGCCCAGTTACAAAGCTATATCCTTTGCCTACTCAATAAGTAAATTAAGTAATTTTACTTTCTTCTTAGCATAATTTAGCTGTAGAATCTTAATTTATTAAGTTTATCTTTAATAAACCCGCATTTATTAGTTAACCGCATTAAGCTCTGATAAGTTGTTTCAGGCTCTTTATTCATGTAAATTATTCCCCCGCATTGTATATTATATTAAGAGTAACTCTCTGCCTGTGCAAATGCACTGAGCTTTCACAGGTTTTTTCCCCGCATAATTATTAACCTTTTCGCATGATGCATTCTCCAGCCATCTCCTGTGTATTGATACCTATTTTCTTTGAAAGGTAAACCTTTCAAGGCGGGGAGCATGGTTGGGCCATAATTCATCATATTTCTGAAATCGCCTCAGTAGCGACATCTCTTTAGGTAGGCTGCACTCAACAAGGCTTTCCTAGTTTGCATTGGATATTGGAGGTGCGCCTACGTATGCATCGCCACTAGATAGATGGCGCTGGTTCAAGGAATGAGCGGGATAGAAACTTCTTCCCCCTCTCTCTTCACTTCTATTTCGCTAAGTCAACGTGCATTGTGCCACGCATTAATTATAAATTAATATAATTATTCAAACTGTTCAAAAACCGCATATACGTGTGTGATTGTGATGAAAAGCGAGTGCCGGCCGGCTGAAGACAAACGGACAGTGACATCCTTAGGCAGCAGCACCAGGAAGTACCAGGTACGCGTCACTTTCCTATTTTCCACTTGCAGCTAGGTCAAGCCTTGTTTGTACTTTTCTCTCATCCACCACCCCCGCATCTCAACCTATATATTCATACAGTCCACTTTTCTTTTATTTTCCCCGCAATTTATCATATTTTCCTGGGGTTGTATTACTCGGCCCCATCAGGGTATAAAAATTAGTTTGTTTTAGTTCGTTCTTATTCCAAGGACCGACCTATAATAATGCCATTCATTAAAACCCCAAATCTTCTTGCTTTTACCTCCTTGTAACTAACACATTTAAAACCATTAGTCATCTACCCTATTAAACACTTGTGGTTTTATGGGACCTTATTTCAAGCGCACAGAAAGTGTGAAGCGACTTTCATACCGCATGGCCAGAAAGAAGAAAAAAAAAAGTGTGAAGCGTATAAAAACGCAGTTAAATGACCCTAATATCTTGTTATTTTACCTCCTTGTAACATAGCCAGTTTAGAACCATTACTCATCTACCCTATTAAACACTTGCGGTTAGTAATAACATGACACATGTAATCACCTATTCTAACTCCCCTATTTGTAAAAGCAATGATTCGTTATATTCGAGCGAGCGATAAAGTTGCTCCTAATAAAATGTCAGCGAATGCGATTCAACCGTGTTTGGTACAGTCAGCGGCAATATTGTAGAAGGGAAAGACCGTTAAATAAAAATAAATAGGTTGTTTTTAAGATCTTTCGGAATGATGCCTGAGTAGGTATGATTTTGTTCATAGATTTGAATTTGAAGAACCATTTTGATCGAAGACTTACCGTATAAATGATTGACTATTTATATAATCGTATTTGTAGGTAAATCAGGGCCTCAAGTCCGCTATTTTACAAAGCATGAATCGAGTTGTAATAGGAGCGCAATAGAATCGTAATTGCGTGTCACATTACTTAAAATAGCGGACTTGAGGCCCAGCCCCTCAAGCCAAGTGGCGATAGAAATTTGCGTTAGGCAGTGAATAGAATTAAAATGGATGAAACTGTCAGATTGCTAGCTTCACAAGAATGTCAGTCTCATACAATTTTATTCTATTCTCTCGCTAACGCAAATATCTATTTCCACTTGACTTGGGGGGCAGATATACATAGGTATACCTACCAATTTGTGATTGATAAATCAATGATGGCTTTGTATTTTATTAAGTAGATACTATAAAGTTCGTTTTATTGAGTTATTTTCGACTCTAAACCAGTGCCATATTAAAATTGCAGATAATATAAATTTCGTCGCCGTGTGTCCGCCGGCTGGCGGGCCGCGGCGCACGGATTAATTTAAATACCAGACATAGCGCGGGAGAGGACTCGGGTAGTGACAAATATACTTATACCTAGATAGATTTTTAAGATAAGTTAGGAGAAATAGAGTAATACATTTTCTTAAGGTTTTAATTACCACAAGCGCTTATAGCGAGACCAGCCCCCCAAGTCAAGTGGCAAGTGATATTTGAGGTAGCGAGTAAATAGAAAAAATATGTATGAAACTGTCAAATTGCTAGCTTGACAAAAATGTCAGTTTCATACATATTTTTTCTATTCACTCGATATCGCAAATATCATTTGCCACTCGACTTGGGGGGCTGAACAGATTTGTTTAGGTTTTGTCGCACCATGACGTCTTTTTTTGTACAAAACTTGTTAATAACTGCCAGGAGACATGATGGATTTCAAGAGCTTCTGGTACATATAATCCACCGGACGGACACACTACATGTGAAATTAGAAATAAAAACATTGAAATATTACCCACCCAAGTCCGTCCCTCGCTACCGGGACACAATATTTACATGAAAGTGCGTCCACTGTGCTGGGAAGTAAGTAAAAAAGTTTCTACTAAATAAAAAACATATCGCTGATTGTTATCTAAATTAGCGATATGTTTTTTATTTTAAAATAGGTTTCATGATGATACGGCGATCTAAATTTTATGGTCGCAGCTAGGAGCGTAGTATGCTGACTTATTTGACACGAAATATTTGAAAAAACGTTATATATTCTTCGTTTATATTCAAGCATACGCTTAAAATCTATTAGGTTCTATTGTTTTTCATAGGAATTTCGTTTTTAAAAATCTTATTTATTACCGTAAATGCTAATTCGTTTTTTCTTTTCAAAAACCACCTCAACCTGTTTTTTTATATTTTATACTAAACTAGCTTTCCACCCTGCGGTTTCTCTCGCAACTAACTAAATGGTTTTTCCCGTGGCAATATCTTACGGAACCCTATTTGTTCCAAAATAAAATATAGCCTATGTTAGTCGTGCATAATGTAGCTTTCGAATGGTGGAAGAATTTTTAAATCGGTCCAGTAGTTTCGGAGCATATTCATTTCAAACAAACAAACAAAAAATCAAAACGACTACACCGTAGCACCGTAGACGGGCATCGTAGCATTCGTGACGTAGTGGCTTTTTCTTTTTGAGATACAGATCGACGGGTCCCAAGAACAAAATCTTATACTAATATACAACAAAATTAGTTTTATTATTTATTTGTATTTGGCATCATATTAGCTATATAAATATGTTAAATTTTTTTTTATAAAACTTATATTTTATTAGATACCCAAACGAACATCATCCTATTTGAATTTTACTTCAAAGAACAATACAGTATGAACATGTACAAGCTTGTTCCTCTGAGTTCGCAACTCGCGCGCAGCAGCGTATCGTCAGACGCGGGTTTGTTCTCGGGGCGGGGTCTTTTTTGACAGGGCGCGACTATTTCTCTAACAATTCCAATTGATGTCAGTTAAAAGTTAAGATTTATTGTTCATTGCATTTTATACAATGACGGCCTTATCAACGAACCTAAGAATTTTGAATTTAGCCCTTAATCCAGAAAAAAAAAACACCTTCGTTCAACTCTAAGTGAGACAGATAAAGAAAACTTAAATTTAGATGAGTAATGATATAAACATTCACATTAAATTAATACATATTCGTTAAAATATTTTTGTACAACTCAATACATTATTTACTTGGAAAGTACCAATAACTGTAAATTACTGTCGTTTGTGATTATTAGATGTTTTTCTAAGAAAATCTTAAATATGTAATCATATAACAATTTTTTTATTATTAATTTTGAAGTTAAATAAAATTAAGTTATTTTAAATATGAACTCCAACTAAGATACAAAATATTTTATTTTTAAAAAAATATTTGCACATACGTCTTTTTTGTCCTAAAATGCATTCAAAATTTACTATCGCTTGCGCCGATCCGACATTGTACTATGGAAAACTTATTGAAAAAAAATGACGCATGTAATTTTAAGTTTTTGTTCCTTGGCATTAATTTTATTATACGATTTTGTTCTACTATAAACTTAATAAATATAAAACTTTTTTTAACAAAAGTCACATCGATAATTTCCTTATAAGTATGGTATTTTGTTTGTTGAATATTTCATTATTAATTTTTATTGGTTCATGACAGAACCCGAAGATTCTTATAACGCTGCCTTGAACTCACCAGTATCGCTTTAGGCTTAAATATTAGATAAAATGTGTGATGATAGTATCAAAATATCACAGCAGCAAACACAAGTAACATATAACAGTACTCCTCCTCTTTGCCTATTCCTTTACTTCATCAACTCATAAATTATGATGTTACTAGTGGCCGCCTGCGGCTCCGTTCGCGTGGAAGTCGGTTTCCCGTGGGAATGAAATGTTTTCCCGCGGTAAAAAGTACCCTATGGTTTATTCTGATGTATAACCTATATTATTGTAGACTTTCATCCAAATCCGTCCAGTGGTTTTTACGTGAAAGAGTAACAAACATCCATCCATTCCATCCATACTAACAAACATTCACGTATATGAAATTAGTAGGATTACACCTTTATTATATCCTATTTTTATACCCTCCAGTTTTGATAACTCACCAGATGCACTTGGAAGAATTTAAAGGAACTCTAGCTTCCACTCCATCCCTTCTCATATGGTTTTAGCTACGCCTATGCCTTCTCTACTAAATGCGCACAAAAAAAAATCTATTGATCTTTGTCCCATTCATTGTTCATGTCTAGATCATAAAGTTGTAGGTAATAACACCAACTCGGAAAAAAAGACTAGGAAATGTTAAGTGGTAGATAATAAGTCTGACGTAAAAGGATGAAAACTGAAAATTTGGATAAGAGCGGTTTAAAAAAAAAAAATTGATGATGAAGTTATTGGAATGTTTGACGAAGTTTTGTAAGCTTGGAAGTCGAGAATAGCAGTGGAGTAATATTGCAAAATATGTTCAAAACATCAATGTGAAATTTGCCGTGCTCATCGCAGTACCTATCTCTAAGCTCACCAATGATCAAATACAGAACTTTGAGAGCCTTGTAAAAAAGCCAAGAAAATTGCACGGGGTTTGAAACAAAAACTTGAACATGAGGCAATAGAATCTAGTGAACCTATTGCTACCGCAGTATCTGACATTGAAAAAGTTTTGACTTGACAATAACGAAAGTAAAATATAAAAATTTTGTAAGCATGTGTGATATTGGTGTTATAAGGTTCATTTACTCAATGGTTTATATTTTAAAGTCTTACTCTATGATTCAGAAGATAATCATCATGAAGAAGACAGTGTTGGTGTGAACAAATAGGAACTGGTTAATAATGTTACTCAAAAAAAAGTAGTATAGCGATGAGAAAGATACTTTTTAATTAATTAAAACACAGTTTATGATTTACCTTTTGAACATAATAAAACAATATTACATTTGATTTAAAAATCCGTGATGATTATTTATTATAATATATAGTAATACCACAACAAGAAAGTATGTTATTAAGTTGCTAGTTTTATTTTGTTTTATGTTAATGACAATATAAACAAAAATTAAAGTTTTTAGTAGATTTTTTGACATTCAATTACTATATAATTTATAGGCAAAGCCAACATACGACGTAATTATATGGAACAATTACGAAGTAAAACATCGCAAAAATACTTAAGACATCTGCGGTTTCATTAAACAAAGTCGTATGTGCAGTTAGTGCTTAGTTCATTCCATAAAACAAAATCCGATTTTATTATAGGAACCGAGTTTTACAGAAATAATATTAATAAATATAAGAACGTGAAAATAATGTAATTAAAGAAAACAAATCAGCTTTGAATAAATTCCATACTCAAATATTTTTTGTAACGGAGTAAACGACATTTTACTTTGCTCGCACCTAAAAAGCTGCGTACTGAAAACTGAACATTCGGTAGATACGACTTTGTTCTTGGGACCCGTCGAGATACAAAAACATGCTGACATGATATTTTATCATAATTTTAGGAGGAATTATAAAACACCAAAAATAAGTATATAAATAAATAATAGCCTATGTATGTCCCATAGTTGAGCACAGGCCTCCTTCTCGGATGGCGAGAGGGTTTGAGCCGTAATCCACCACGCTCGCTGCGGGTTGGTGGATCACATGATGGATAATCATCCAGCCCACATGGCTCACGATATAAAAGAAGTATATACCGAAGGTAATTTCTATCAATTGATTGTTTGTTTATTTTGGTTCTAACTGTAGGGTATTAAAATTATCTTACTTACTTCCGTTTGAAATTTCTGTTCGTTTGAGATTTATTTTCCAAACTACTCAAATAATGTTTTTATTGCCTATGACTGTACCTACATAGGTTCTTATATTAAAGGCTACTTTAAAGCGAATATTACTCTTAAATCCGTGCATAACTCTCCATCCAAATTTAAAACAATATCGCATAGTTCTGTTCACATCAAAAGATCAGTGGAATTATATTCTATGAACTTTCCCTTTGATGTTGCAATATCATAAAAATATTCAATATGGCGGGAAATGGCGCCAAGGCATTCCGCGGTGAGTGATGTGACGACGGGATTAAAGAATCGGTTATTTTATCAATCGTTTTTTTATTGTTTTGAAGTTAGATTATAAAAAGTTAGTTTTTAATAAAATAAAAATAAAAACTTTTTATTTTATGATAAGTAAGAAATAGTAAATAAAAAAAAATGGAAATTGAAACATTGAATAGTATAAAACTGAATCATTACAAAAGTTTGTAGATTATAAACAAGACACAACTTCTAGACAGGTACATAATTACATTTTTTTATTGTCTTTTAAAAATTTAGATTTTATGAAAAAACACTGACAACATAAGTAGGCTTTAAAAGAAATTAAATTAAGGAATAAGTATAAAATTTGAGTTTATCAAAAATAAAACGTTTTTTTTTAATTCAATCACATTACCACATCCCAACTCGCGGTCGAGGTTTGAAGTTAATGAGATTTGTTTCCCGCTAAAAATGTTTTTGATGAATCACCCGGTATCAGGGCCGAGCCGCCCCTGTGTGCGATGTGTGCGGCGCACACAGGCGCCTAAGCAAAAGGGGCGCCGGATTGATTTTTTTTAATACAACATAGTTGAAATTTTTTTCTAAACCGACTAAAAAAGGCGCTTCATAAGTTTCGCACACAGGCGCTTCACAGGTGTCGCACACAGGCGCTTCACAGGTGTCGCACACAGGCGCTGCTTAGGGTCGGCGCGGCCCTGCCCGGTATTTGTTTATTTTATAATTAAGAGTTGTGTTATTACGGTTTCATATTGATAAGTATTCATAATAATTATAATGTTGGTTTTAGCATGCCAAATAAAAACTATTTTATTTAATAACATAGGTAGGTAGTAGGTACGGAACACAAGTAAATTTGTAATCTTATTCGATAAATAAAAAAAACAAAATTATAAATCATAAATCGTTTTAACCATGATTATTTTACAGTAAATTATAAGTTCAGTGTCGAAATTTAAGGAAGCACCTACAAACTTAATTTATTTAAAGGAACTGTAGGTAGTTAAATCCTTACTTAAAGACAAATCCTTACTTAATCTACCAAAGCTAGTGGTTTGAAAGATCGAAACCCCACAGTCTATACTTGTAAACAAACAACACAATATAAAACATCACCCTCTGAAAAAAGGCGTCTAATTAAACAACATAACGCGACAGGTCATCACTTATCTGATAATCTGTGCGACGTCACTAAAAAGTGAAGTCGGTGCGAGGGGTCGACTGAATAGAGCCACACGTGCGCGCGCAATGACTAGTGTAAGGGGACAGTTTGAGGATATTCATTGCTTTTTTTTACAATGTACGTTGCTTGTTTGCTGCCTACAATCATTATCATTACATAGTATAAATCCAAGTCACTAATTCTGTCTGTATGTTTGTCCGCTAACTCCTCAACTTAACTACGTAACGGATTTGAATGCGGTTTTTGCCATCTTTTAGGGAATTTATTCATTTAAATTTATAAATAAATAACATACAGAATAAGTTTTATTTAGTTAGCCAAAATTCGATGTTTGTGAACAAGTCGCCAAAATTACACCATTGCGAAGCAGGTCGCTAGTTTGATATAAAAACAAATTCCAAATTCGATGTTAGTAAGTAGGTAATGAAAATGAAGTATGTAAGCCTGGATCAATTGTTGTATCAATTTCTTTGGCAGGAGATTATAGATTGACTCTCTATTCTATATTTATTTATACCCTTAGGTATATGTTCTCAACTTGAGTCAAATTACTGTGAAATGGTAATGAAAATCGAATACCGGTTTCGTTTTAACAGAATTGTATTAATTTAAACATTAACCATGAATAAAATTTAATTTAAAACATAAAAATGTTAAAAAGAATGAAACCGCAGGACGGAAAGCTAATAACCACGTAAAATACTTCTACTTAGCATTATTATAAACAAGCTCTTCGCCCTGCTGTTTCACCCACAGCTAAATGGCTTTTTCTGTGGTAAAAAGTATTCTATTTTCTTCCCTGGATATCGAACTATCTTAATTCCAAAATTTATGAAAATCGGTACAGCCGATTTAACGTGAAAGCGGAACACACAGGAGCCTCAGATGCAACTGCGTTGGCGAATCCTGCGAATTTCCAAAGATTATTTTTTGGGTTTTTGTGCACACCAAATTACTCCTTTTGATATAAAGATGTAGGTAGGTAATTATTAAAAAGATTAAGCTTTTATTTTTTAAGGCACATTTCATTTAAAGGTGATCTTTTAATATCATATGAGTTCACTGATTGCTAAGTTCAATATACATTTTATACCTGCTTCAGCTCGAAGATAACTTCTTACGTTAAAATAAAAAAAATCTTACAACTTAAATTAGATATCAAAACTAACATTTTCAATTATTTTTTGCCATCTATTAAAGATAAAATAAGAAAAAGGTAAGTATATCTTTTTTACAAATAAAATGCAAATTTTATATTTTTTTTATAATATTCTAAGCAATAATACTAAACATGCACCTCCAAAATTAATATATTCAATAATATCTAAATAGGTAACACCAAAGTACAGCCCGCCCACAACTGTTTGTCTTGCTTTGATTAATATTATGCCGCGCTCACAGAATTTAAAGGCAATTAGCTACTCTATAGATACGGTTTGATTAAATTATGGTTAATCGGTGGGTTTATACAGGAGTTGAACCGTTTGTTTGACTGTTAGTTTTATTATTTATTTTGATTGATTGGTTTTTCGGAAATAGTAAAGTATTCACAAAAAATGTGTAGTCCAAAACTAAGGGGGTAGGTACCTACTATGTTATATTCCATGAAATGGAATAGGGAAAAATTTAGTATCATTTAGATAACTCTAAAAATATGGTTTCAGAAATTTACCTGGGAATCGAACCTGAAATCACCAGTTTAACAGTATAACCTATAATGCTGTACCAGCATGGTATTTTCTTAATATGCTTAAGTTTTAAATGTTTACGTAACAAATATTAGTTCATATTTCATAATATTATTAAAACCGAACCCCACCAATTAAAAGCTTAACAGAATAACAATTTTAAAATGATTAATTCCTAAAACGTTACGTCCTTTGCCGAACAAATTAAAAAGCAAATAAAAACAAACTCAATTCGAATTTCAAATCGCTGTCACCGCGCGCCACAGACAAACATTTTAATTGTTTTTTTGGCACGTGCCGCTTTATTGTTATATCCTCTAGAGATAAAATAAAATTGTAAGTCATGAGTATAATGGTCCTTTAAAAATAATTTTGTGATTTGCAGAGATTAGAATGAACTTAAAAGTTTCTTTTATTTACTATTTTTCTTTCACAGTACTGAATTTTTATTGGAAGTAACTATAAGTACCTACTTATGCCATTTCCATGTTAACTTGCAAGCAAACGAAAAAAACTAAATTTTTTACTAAAAATAATTTAAAAATTGATTTAAAAAACCGTAAACGATGCTTATACGATCTAACTAGACTTTTTTTCACAATTACCACACTATTTAAAAAACCGGCGGAATAACCTAAAACTCAACCCCGGTCCTCATCCTGCCATCCACCCCGCGCTACAGGGGTGGTCTCGATGTATTATTAGCCGCCCCGTGTTCAGGGGATGACAAATTGCCTGATACAAAGGATAAAGGTTTATTGGGCCCGTTATGACGGCACTTTGCGAGTTTGCGGCGCAGGAGTGGGGTGGAGGGGAGGTTTGTATCTTGTTTTTATTTTTCTGATTGTTATACATTTTTTTATGATATAGGTAGCAAACGTGCATGCGGGTCACCTGATGGTAAGTGATCACCGCCGCCCATGACTACCCGCAACACTGTGGGTGTTGGGAGTGTGTTGCTGAGCCTTTGAGAAAATGCTGCTTTACATAGTTGTCTTTGACTGTGGTATGGTGCATGGTTGTTTGCTTTGCTAAATTATATAAAAAAATAAAAAATTTGCGCAAGCAAGGACAAACTGCTTTTCGTCGTTTTTAAATACGTAGAGAGCCTAATTATTAATGGCTGACGTCATCTAAAATTATATAACTAGGTAAGTTATAAGGAGTAGTATAAAAAATTATAAGGAACCACAAACAATATTTCGTCAGAGTCTCCACAGTTTCCCTGTCTGTTATTATACATTAAGCTGCGGAACATAATGAAATGAGGCTCCGCAGTCTACCTTGAGTGTAACAACCAAGTTATGCCATCATTTAAGTAAATTGTCTTACGTGAATTATTACCTGCATTGTACTTAGATTTTGGAATTATCTCTCTACTAAATATTCTGGATTACGAAATCTAGGTTAGAATTATCTTTTTCTGGGCAAAGGTACTACGTCCATACAGTCATTCTGCCAAAGGATGATTCGAGAGAAAAAAAGTTAATGAAAATCGCCAAATCGGCGACCCCGCTCTATATTTTTATTAAAAAGCAACAGGCAACACTTGTCACGTCGATTAGGGCACTTAAATATATTACCCGGAGAATTGCAGATCGGAATTTTAATCATTAGTTACAGGGAGGTGGTTCATTGCCTCGGGATAGGGCTGTCGACTTATAAATTATCTAATTGTACAAAAACGTTATGAAGTTTAGAGTATAAATAATAATAATAATTTGCCCCTTGCTGGGCGCCAGTTTAGTTTTTGTTTACTTCTCAATTTAAAGGATTTAATAAGTTCTTGACTTTAAAATGAAATTGATCCGATGATGATAAGATTTTATCTAATTAATAAGTGTTGTGAGAATCATAATTATATTAAAAATACTTAAGTTACCTAAGAATTATTAAGCGAGTCCCTTGCTGGGCGCCAATTTTCATTTTTAATCTTAAGCTTTTCATTAATTTGCAGATCACTTAAACGTAAACATATCAAGATCTCTTTATATAAACTTTAATTCCAACTATATCAATAATAACATTTTGCAGAACCAGCAACCCTAATCGCCCCCTCGTAGAAAAGCGCATCAAACGATTGTGGCAGCCCTGCCCTTTCAATTTTATACACTTTTCGCTTTTTGTCATCCACTGCCGGCATATTGTCGATATTAAATGTTAGGGTTGCCGACTACACTTTACAAGGGCAATGAATTCAATGAGGATATTAAAATAAGCTCAAGTGATGTTTTTAAAGACATTGTAATGAATTTTGATGTGTGAAGTTAGTTATTTTAATTACTTGAATAACAGATTATAAATTTATAGGCAGAGGTGATAGTTTTGTAGCGGGTTAAAAATATTCTTTGTCTCTGTTTATTACCCCTTTCACTGTATAGTATATGTTATTATACATGTAAACCTTCATATTGAATCACTCTATCTATTAAAAAAAATCCGCATCAAAATCAGTTGCGTAGTTTTAAAGATATAAGTACCTAAGTGTACATAGGTACATGAGACAGACAGAGAAAGCGACTTTGTTTTATACTATGTAGTGAAGTAGCTGATGGGATCTATAGAAAATATAGGTATTTTCACCTACTTAAGTGACACTGTGATAGTTTGTCAAATTTGATTATGAATAAGGGTAGAATTAAAATTAGAAATTTAGAATTTTAAAATTTTAATTTAAAGTTAATATATTTTTAATTTTAAATTAAGAAAGATTTTTTTTTTTTTTTAAGAATGGTCGTTTTCTGAACGCAAAATCCACATGAATGTAAAATATTCACAACAATATCGTACCATGAACTCTCGTATATTACACAACTATTTTTCGGATCACATCCAATATTTCCACGGTCTGTGTTCTGAACGATTATGATATTAAATTGTTTCAGTCGGGAGCGAGCCAGACGAAAACAGAACAGGGACGGACTTGGGTGTTGGATATTTATGTAAAATATATCTATTTATTTACATGTTGGTGTTTAAATATTTTAAGATTATTTGTTGTTAGATGGGAGGCACAGATTGTTGATCAGATTCAATCCAGTACCAAGGTTTTTTATTGTAGGAAATTATTACAATTATCTCTACTGTAGGAATTAAGTCAAGCCCGGTGAAGCTGTCGTCAGACAGAAAAAAAAGTAGGAATTCAGAAGCGTTTTCTATATTTACCTACTCGTGGTGTCTGGGTGTAACTAGGTTCTCCCCCCCCCAGTCCATTGTGTGGTACCTATAGTACAAGCTTTGCTTAGTGTAGGGCCACACAGTTGGTGTGTTAGTCTGGAGATTTATTATTATTATAAGAGCTTGGTTTTGAAGTATAATGAACATTCGAGTTTTTGCTAGTTATTTGCAGGAGAGTGACGCTTTGCGACTTTGCATAGACTTATAAGTAGTATATATGTTCTTGAAAGCCCTTATATCTTCTTAGTTCGTTTTGGAGCCTGCTAGTGAAATTCTATGTGTTTTGCTCTTCAGTTTAGTATTTTGGCTTAGGGATAGAATTACAACTACTCTTTAGAACGAGGCATTTTAAAAGACTTTAAATTCTAGCAGTGGGATATTTGTTTGCCAAGAAAGTTGGTCGTGATCGGCATTGGAAAGCGATGATAACAATGTTTTTTTAAGTAAGTACCTATCATCTATATAAAAATAAAGAAGTTACTTAAGATTTTCGTTCTATTTACACAAAGGATAGACAACCGTAATTTTCACATCTGTGACATCAGAAAACAACATATTGCAAAAAAATGCGTGTCACACAAATACACTGGTGAAAAAAATCCTGAAATCCCCGCCATTTGTAACGGCTGTCACAGCCGGTTCACTTTTTAAAAGCTAATTTGGCCGCGTTCCAAAATTATTACAATTTATGCTCAATTAGGTGTATTCCCGAGTCAGGTCCTGTCTCAATCAAAGGCTTCCCGACCGCAAATCACAGCGCAGCCACGCCTCCCAAATCTGGCCCCGCCTATTATCTGTCATGCGCAATGATACCCAATCACAACCCTGAATTCGCCTCCCACCACTCAAAACAAGTGAAGCACGATTGCACCCTAAATTGACCGCTTTGAGCGCTGTCATTTTTCGCGCGAAACGACGGTTTGACGTCCCGCCCCGTTTCGATTGTGACAAACCGCAAAGCGATTGGGATACTCGGACTAAGTGCTTGTCTATTACAAATAAAGCTCTAATTCACCTCCCCAATTAAACCCGGACTATGTTAGTGAAGTGCTAGTGTCTACAAATGACTAACAATGATGGACCAGCGACAAAGTCCAGCTGTTTACCCGGCTAACTTATCTAACCTACTCGCTGTATCCTACCAGAATGACCGACTTTCTACCGACCGCTACAACACCGATTTTACCGACACCAACAACTCTTGTTCCTCCCCCGCTTCTTTAGACAGTGATCAATCCTTCGGCGTGGATCTTTCTGGAAAGCCGACGTTGACAGGCAAGTCGTTCACGATAGCGGCCATCTTGGGGCTCAGTAATGAGGAGGAGGTTCTGCAGGGTCAGCGGCGGCTGCAGCACTGGTATTCAGGACAGGAGGTGCATCGGATCAATGACGGGTTCTGCAGGAGTATGGTCAATGTACCGGGATTACGGCAAGGTGAGCTTTTACTTTTAAACTTTCAAATACTGGAAAAAGGAACGCGGGTCTCCGAGCATTGCGAGACTGGGAGACCGGGAATGCTCGGAGACCCGCGTTCCTTTTTGCAGTATCTATAACTTCAAAATTAATAAATTAGCATTCTTAATTCAAAACTAAAAGTCTTAATAAAAAAAATCTTAATCATGAGCTTTTACTGTTGATTTTCGCTTTCTTAGTTATAAAACTCTTTATTAATCTCTGAATGATAAAAATCTCTTAAAAGTCAAAGATAAAGTAACGGTCTGTTGGTATGTCGGTACGATTAACATAATTTGTGAATTCGTTTAAAAATTGTTCATTAAATGTAAGGAAATACAGTATTTTATGATCATGTCTTTAGAAATAACACCTGTATGAGGATAGAAGATTTGTAATAAAGTTATTATTGGTAGTTACTTATTTAATTTTATTACAAATCTTCACTAGTTAATTTTGCCGTCGCCAAGAATTTTTTATATCCGTCGGGAAGGTACCGATAGCGATAGTGAGATAAAAATTACTCTACAATTTAGAAATAGAAATAAACTAAAGTTTTTGCAAATATAAAAGCTAATATTTAACATGCTACTTTTGTTATTTATCCAGATTATTATTAGTTTTTAAAATAAAATTTAATCTCCTAATTTAATTTCATCTAGGAGACCACTACGCTTTGCTACGTCGTAACGCCTTCGCTTTTTCTACGTAGAACTGGAGCTAAATAAAGATCTTACTTTTAAAAACAGCGTTGAAAAGATTGCTGTTTCTCTACATAATAGCGATATCTCATTTATTTATTTACAACTAGTGGCCGTCAGAATGAGAAGTGTTCCCGCGGGAAAAAGTACCCTATGTGTTATTCTGATGTATACCTAACCTATATTACAGTAAAGTTTCATCAAAATCCGTCCAGTAGTTTTTATGTGGAAGAGTAACAAACATACGTACAAACTTTCACGTTTATAATATTAATAGGAATTATGTCACTGAACAGTAAAAAAATACATAATTAAAAAAACATACAAGAAACATTGTACATAGGATATCATTTGTATTTTACAATATTTGCAAATTATAAATGAGTTTTCCCGTCGGAATAAGGTAAAAAGCTTTTGTCATACAGTCCATTAGTAAATTTCATCAAAATATCCACCGTGTTTGCGAAATCATGTAAGTAGTGGTAACACACATACAAACATACTCACGCTTTTTATACATTTAGTTAGAATATCTAATAAAAAAAAAATCTGCTTTATACCCCGAAAAATGATAAGAAATGGCCGTCGGCTAAGGGTTTATTGCTGTCTCATTTCGTTTAGTACGTTTTCTTTTAGTGCGACAGAGAGGGTTGATTACAGTTTGGGGCTACAACTTTTACTTTATCAATTTTATTTATGAGTGATTGTTGGATTTTATGCATTTCCTTTCAATATTGCTCTCTGTTAAGCGGTTAAATTTATCTATCTCATATCAAATAAGCTGAAGAATTTGTTTGTTTAAACGCGCTAATCTTAAGAACTAGGTTCTTTTTGATGAAACTTTATGTCACAATATTATGTGTGAATTCGCTGTACCTAATAGCAGATTAAACAAGTTTCATCTAAATGGATATCGCGTAGGTAGTAGATACCTGACGATTTGACAACCTCTGAGATGCAGCGGTATAAATATACCGGACTGCTAAGCGTATGGTTCCGGATTCGATCCCCGGGTCGGGCCAATTTCATCAAATGATTTTTCGAAATTGACTCGTGTCTGGGTGTAACTAGGTTCTCCCCTAGTCCATTGTGTGGTACCTATTACAAGCTTTGCTTAGTTTAGGGCCACACAGTTGGTGTGTTAGTCTGGAGATTTATTTATTTATTTATACCTATCGTCTGACTTAAATTTTACTGGTTCTTTCCGTTTCGGTACAAATACCCGTTTATTAAGAAAGGCTATAGTTATATTACATGCATCACATAGGTACACTTTGTTTATTAAAAGGGTCGATGCAGCAATAAAAGTGATGCAAAACATGGACCACTATTGAGAGTTTATCATTTGCATGCATTGCGAAAACGATAGAAAATCTAAATAGGGTTTTAAGTAATATTTTTCTTTAATTGACGCGAGAAACAATGCAGGGTATAACTAGATCTTTAATATACCTACCTAATATTATAAACGTGAAAGTTTGTGAGTATGGATGTATGGATGTATGTATGGATGTATGGATGTTTGTTACTCTTTCACGTAAAACATACTGGACGGATTTTGATGAAACTTTACAGTAGTATATAGGTTATACATCTGAATAAAATAAAGGGTATTTTTTACCGCGGGAAAACTTCCACGCGAACGGAGTCGCGGGCGGCCACTAGTTGTTAATATTGTTAAAATGTACCAAAACATAATATTCTTAACCAAACAAATTATTACTTAAATAATTTTGCTATTATTTATTTACAATCTTGCAACTTATAATAATAGTTTACATGGCGGGCTTAGCGAGGAATTAAAGTTTTCCTTTAATAGAAAAACATACATTCATTAAGTACTCACAATTTAGACACTTTTTTATTTTTATTATAGCAATGCTACATGCCTGCTTATCTAACGATACTAAAATCGGCCCAAATAATACACATAATAATAGTAATCTGTTAACAATACATTTAATAAATAGTAGATACTGGCTTTCACTGCAAAAGGGCCAACTAACGGGTGTAAAAAGACCACTTCCGAAGCCTGAAACCATGTATTCTTGAGCCTTAACTTAATAGTAACTAAATTCACTAACAGTATACCCAGAAAACAAAATTTAAAAAAGTCATATTCGGCGCTTGAAATCATATAGAGGTATTAAGTTCAACTGTTGGCTCAGGTGCGATTTTTTACATTGCAAATTAAAATAAAACACTATTTAATTTGAAACCATCGCAAAATCTGATAGTATAAATGCAATTTTATACAATTCCGTAAAAAGAGTTTTTTATATAAATCATAAAAAAAATATTTGGCTTAAAACGTAACCAGTAGTTACCTACCCCTCCAGCAATGCCCAGTTTTTGTTTTCGGAAGAGGTCTTTTTTACACCCCGTATACTCTGATGACTTTGACGTTTTAGATTTTTGTGTTGTTAAATAAATATTAAACTAAATCAACTACTAAATCAATATCTCGATAAATTACCCAAAAATATATCTTAATTTCCTACTTTTTCTCACATTTAAGATCAATACAGTTCTATTCAAATAAATATTTTAGAATAAGTTACTTCTTCTTCTGAGAAAGTTTCGTAGTTAGCTATTTTTAGGCAAATCTACATCATGCAAGTGTAGGTTATCTGTCAAGTTAAGCCAGTAAAGCCGTAATCAACCACGAAAACTCAGTGCGCATTGGTGGATTGAAAAATCTAAAAGGAATGTGTTTCCTAACGTTTTGTAAATGTGCGCGTGAATTGCATATTATTCTAATATTTGAAACAAAAAGATTTCTATGAAACTTAATATATTTATAGACTGACACCTAAATTAACACAACGATTTCAAACCCAGGACCTTTGGATAACCGGTCCAATGCTCTGACCACTCATGCTCGGAGACCCGCGTTCTTTTTTCCAGTATCTATAACTTCAAAATTAATAAAATAGCATTTTAATTGCAAAACTAAAAGTAAAATCTTTATTTTACCGTGGGAAAGCTATTCACTGAACTGACTGAACCAAACAAAAACATAAAAGTTTCACTTACTAGTAAAAAGATCAATAAAAGATCACCATCCCTTAGACTCTACCTGCCTGCACCCTTCCATAATTAAGGGTTGAAAGGACAAGATTAAATTTTAATCCGAATCGTTAACTCGCAGCTAAATTAACTGTCGCATAAACTTGTGTTAAGTAGTTTTAACTGGGAAGGAATAGCTAACTTTAAGGTTTAATCCGGATGACCTTTTGAATGCTTTGTTTAATATATTAATAAGTTGGTTCATGGGCTTAGAAATTGAGCTGAAATGATAGAATATACCTAAGGACCTTAATTTTTAGTAATATGGAGTTTTTTTTTCTTTTGTAATTTAATAAAAAGCAACGATTTTTTTGATAAACGTTAATTTTGTAAAACTTTTTACTGAATTATCTGCATATAGCTTTTTCAAAATGGCAAGTGAAACCATTATTATTATTATTTATTAAATCAGGTAGATTTTATTTTCTTTTAAGCAGTTGAACACTTAAGGTTTCATTTTACCCATATTTATGACTAATAATAATAAGTAGCACCATGAAAATGATATATTTTTTTCCTAACCTACGGAAAATGCGTGATGTCCTAGCTGTATTTTTTTTATTAGACTCTGTTAAAATAATCTAAAATTTAAGATTAAAAAAAAAACTTTTAACTACTAACACGTTGTCGCTTTTAATAGCAGCGAATAGGTACAGCATGCATTGTGTGAACAGTTTAATGGTGAAAAAATTAAAATAAAATAAAATAATAAAAATAAAACAACAAAATATAAACAAAATTTTAATTAAAATTAAGATAATTGATTATGATAGAAAAAATGTACCATAATATACATGTGCCTACACTTAGGTAAATGAGATAAAAGGTTTATTATTTATGACTGATTTTTCAATATTCAGATAAATTCTATCGGACAGTAAAACAGCATATTTTCGTTGCACGTCGAATATAAATATTGGACATATGTATGAGGTGACAATGAAAACATAGTTACTACTATTCAGCAAGATAATATTTAAGGTAAAAGCACCTAACTCCGTGGGGTTCTAAAAACGGAACCCAAACCCGCGGTATATAAGTAATACTATTAAACGGGCTTTCTCTACAAATTGATACCTCGGAATAAGGTGCCCAACTACCGCGGAGATAGGATTTTTACCGCGGAATTAGGGTTTTTCGCCTCAACTTACATTTTGTTTTATTTTAAATATAAAGCCATTGAAAATTTAAAAAATAATTATACCTACATTTGTAAAGTATATTAGTTCGTTCATCTTATAAAGTTGTATTATTACCCTAAACCGCATTTCTTATCCCTAATATCACTGTATCTTTCTTAATGTTGCAAAAATACCGCGGAATTAGGTGCTTTTACCTTATCTGACTATTGAAAAGTTAGCCCTCAGTCGGGTAATTTTCTTAACAATGTGTGTCATTAAAAACACGATGACCAAATTAGTCAAATTATTTACATGCCAAACGACAAAAAAAATGGTTTACTGATTAGGATTACCTACAGGAGTATCTAATTCTAATGGGTACTTAATCTGCGCAAGAAGTGATTTTCCCCTGGGAATGATACTTATTCCCACGGTAAAAAAACTTTTTTCATCACAGGCTCTTGAAATATGTATATTCCAAAATTCATTAAAATCGCTCCAGTCGTATCGACGTGAAAGCGGAAAAGACAGACAGACAAACATATTTTCACATTTATAATATAATTAAGGAAGTAAAAACACCTAAGCACAAAAGTTTTTTCCTTGACTCTATCTTATTTCCACCACTGCAAGCGGAGCTTAAAAAGTAGGGAATATGGGGTTCGGTTTACAAAAAAAAAACAATTCTCGTAAACAAAATATCTATATAGTACTAACTAGCTTTTAACCGCGCGGCTTCGCACGCGTTTAATGTGGAGTAAAACTCCTTTCCCTGGGCAATTATCAGATAAGAGCGTTTTCTCCATTTTTCATCTGATAATATATGTTTTTTAACTTTCTTAGCAAATTTAGTGATTAAATTGTGTCATGATAATGATTTTCTACAATGGCCTTTATTTAATTTGAAATTTTATTCGTTCGTTATGTTTTTATATCGCATCAAACATTGAAAATCTCTTTATCTGGCGCGTCCAAATGTCAATTTACTCGCATCACTATTCTGTACAATTGTTAAATTTATGTTAATCGATTAAAAACTGTTTACATTACATACTTTAATAGTTTTTCAAAAATAAAATCGGCGTAGAGATTTACTAAAGCAGTTGGAATCGGAACCTTTTCAGTTTGAAATATGTCCGACGCCGAACTACTAATTTTTCTGGCTTGTGGTGTCGTGACTTGTATTTTAATAAATATGTTGACAGGGCTGTCCCAACGCGTGGCATTTGTTTGGAGTCACTTGCCGAATGGTGAACGTATTGGACACACGTCTCCACGTTGCATCAACAATAATTTACTTACCATGAAAGTCTCTATTCTGGCATTTGTAAAGCAAATGGTCAAATTTTTATGGTTTGTTTTATAGATTTACTAAACATCTATAATTTCTAAAGCTCTAACATAAAATGTGTTTTGTATTTTCTCATGAGTTGAGAAAATAATTTCATTCAGAAATTACTTACTTTAAATGTTATTTTACTTTGATGAAGAAAAACTAATTACTCTGGTCCTAATTCCTCTGATTTTTCTGGCAAAAGCGCGTCAGGTTAATTAGGCATAGTCTAGGTACTGCATTGCCGGTCCAATGCTCTTCCAACTGAGCTACCGCGCCGCTACGTTGACCCACCGAAATTTCTTCCAGTATCTATGTGCTTTCGTCATATAGCTGACGTTATTCCATCAAATGAGAGGAGTTTCCGCCTCTTCATTTCAGTAGAAATACCTTTACAGGATATTTAACTACTAATTAAGATGAAACAAACTAATGATTGAGATTTTACTTTTAATTTTGCATTATAAATGCTAATTTATTAATTTTTATTAATTTATTTATCCTTTTTCCAGTATTTATAACTTCAAAATTAATAAATTAGCATTTATAATGCAAAATTAAAAGTAAAATCACAAAACATCATCCGCTCCATAGCCCTTTGTGCTACCTGTAGCTTGCGTATGGCTTGCTGCATTAGTTTCCATGTCTCGGCACCATACACCATCATGGAAAAAACACACTGTTCGAAGACTTGGCGCTTTAGGCTTCTGGGTAAGTCACCTCTGAGCACATCAGTCAGTTTTCCATACGCACCCCACCCAAGTTGAATTCAGCGCGTAATTTCTTTGTCCTTTACATTTCAATGATTGTCGAAGCTAAATATACATGTCGATTTTTTCATACTTGACGCCTACATCGGCCGATACTGTGTGAAATTACATGGCCTTGAGGTCTTGAAAAGTTTCAGCAAAAAGTACAACGTCGTCAGCAAAAATGACAACGTCGTCAGCAAACAAAATGCCCTTAGTGTACCATTCCAGGAGCTTGAATATATCCTCCTGACAGTTTAAACAGTTTTGAGGATATGGTGTCACCTTGCCTCGTTTTATTGTGATGTCTGTGCATGAAGGCTATTGCGGATTGGCAAGTCTCCTCTTTTTGGAGGCATTTGCTCCTTTAGGGCTTGTAGCCTGTATCATTTTAATTGACCGCCGCCGCCTGATGCTTAACGTATCTATGCTATACGCTCGTTTAGCACCATCCGGGGGACACGTGGAGGATGGTTAATCGTTGTACCTACGGACGCGAGCGTTGATCACCCTCAAAAAGTATAAGACCAGGGAAACACTGCCATACTAATGGTCTTCCAGTAACTCCAGTCACATCTCTGATTGAGTATACGGTGCAGTTTATCTAAACACTACGAGATGATGTTTTGTTTATTGATTTAAGTAACATCAGTATTAAGCAACCAAATATGTAGAACAATAATACACTGATAAATCACGTCGGGGTCATCACTTAGGTATCGCCGCAGGAAATGAAAAGGTTCGAAGATAATATGCACCACGACATATATTTGGCGATACACAAGGAGAAAACACTGATGAAGAGTTACAGTAGTAGAAGGGCGTAGATAGAGTTCACAAGTACCTAAAGATAACAACTTAAGTAAGGCAAATAGAAATACAATTTAACAAGAAATAATTAATGCTTAGAAATGCAGCTAATCGTTAGGACGTCGAGACACCAGTCCTATCTATCCTGCGTGCGCAGCTTACATCAGCCACAGCACGCGGGACAGCCGCGACGATAGTTTGAAGGATGAATTGATTGGCGGGATGGTTAAATTAATATATAAATAGATAAATAAATAAATGTACAATAATGTACAATACCTTTAAATATTTTACTTAAAAAGTAAAAATAAACATATTAAAATACAGAAAGTACAAGAGAGTAAGCATGAAAATAAGCAAGAAAATATTATTACAGATGTGACACAAAGTTACATTAAAATATACAAATTTTGGGACACGGATGTCTTGGCTCACGTTGATGAAGTTAACGCTAGCTACAAATTGGATTTTACTAGACTTTTCTATGTAGTCAAATTCTTTAAAATATCCTGAATAATCAATGATACACCAATCTGATTAGGTTTGTACCAAAAAATATTAATAAAAATTAAAAAAGGTCGAATTCTCATTTATCTGACGATATTAAATTTTTATGGACATCGATTTTAAGGTATCTAAATTATTTCTCATTTATCTGATATCAAAAACCAAAGATTTCCAATTAATCGCAAACAAGTTCATAAATTTAGGTGCCTTTACTATAAAAAGATTGCTGGTGAATAGCTCTTTATTATAGTTAAAAAAAAAACGGCAAATTCATCAAAAAAAAAATGTGCCAGTTAAATTATGTAAAAACACAAAATTACTGATAATTGCCCCCCTGTACTATTTTATTATACATATATAAACCTTCCTCTTGAATAACTCTATCTATTAAAAAAAACCGCATCAAAATCCGTTGCGTAGTTTTAAAGATTTAAGAATACATAGGGACAGAAAAAGCGACTTTGTTTCATACTATGTAGTGATAAGCTGTCAATAATTACATTTAAAAACAAACTGGCATCTGTCACAAAGAATATACCTAAGACATAATCAAAGCTTCGTCAATATTTAAATAAATGATATGCACTTTACAAAATGAATAAACACAAAAATTACTTTTTAATATAATAATAATAATAATAATAAATATACTTTATTGCACAATAAAACAGAAATAACATATTTTGAGGGAACATTTAAGCAAAAGGTGGCCTTATTGCTTTAAGCAATTTCTCCCAGGCAAACCTGGCGAAGGAGACAAATTTGAAAAGAAATGGATAGGTGCAATAATTATCACGGAAAGTACAAATATAAAATCTACAAACATACGAAGATAAGAAATATAAGTAAAATACATAAACTACAAATAAAAACGTAAAAGTTATATGATATACATACAAGTACTTAAATATAAAAGGTATATAGAAAAATAGAAACTATAACAAAATTTTGATGAATTTCCAAAGTAATATGTAGGTAAGGTAGTAAATATTAGAGGGTTGATATAAAATGATTTTGGACAGATTGTTGGAAATGTTGCAATGTCTTGGATTGTCGAATTACTAAAGGGAGGGAGTTCCACAAACTTATGGCCTGCACAGTGAAAGAAGCACCATAAAAGCTAGTGTGGTTGGGCGGTGTAACTAATGTTAAGGAAGTGGCACTGCGAAGGCTAAAACTGTGACTTTCGTGCCAATATTTAAAACGTTTTTTTAGATATTTCGGAGTATTTGAATCATTCAGCACACGAAAGAGGAGACAAAGGATGTGAGTATTCCTGCGAAGTCGGAGTGGGAGCCACCCGAGCTTAGTGCGAAACTCGGAGATATGATCATATTTGCGCAATCCGAATATAAAACGGATGCACAGATTTTGAAGCCGCTCGAGTTTATTGAGTTGCTCCTCATTTATGTCAACGAATGATAGATCCGCGTAATCAAGGATGGGAAGGAGAATGGATTGTGCAATTGTAATTTTGGTAGAAATTGGCAGAACGTTGCAAAGTCGTCGGAGGCTGCCAGCGGCAGCAAACATCTTTTTGCTCATTTTCTCTATCTGCGGTTGCCAGGAGAGTGAGTCGTCAATGAGAATCCCTAAGTTGTTGACACAGGTGCTATATGGAATTTTAATATCATTAAAATAGACACTCGGCAGATTTAACCAATCAATTTTTGCCAACATCTGTCTGCTGCCAATTATGATGAGTTTGGTTTTGAGTGGATTTACCATAACACCGTAGTGTTTGCTCCAATCATTAATATTGGCTAAATCGATGTTGGTTCGTACAACTGCTGAATGAAGGCTTTCTAAAGGTGCATGAGAGTAAATTTGTAAATCGTCTGCATACAGATGGTAGAGAGAAGAGATATCGGAAGAAATAGAATTAATAAAAATACTAAAGAGAAGTGGGGACAACACGCCACCTTGCGGAACACCGCAGTGCAAGCCACACCACGGGGATTGTCTATCTTCAACAGATATACGCTGACGGCGTCCACGCAAGTAACTTTGAAACCAATCAGTTGCCGTTGGAGATATGTTAAGAGATCGTAAGACTGCAATCATTATGTCAAAATCGACAGTGTTAAATGCGTTACTAAAATCAAGTAGGGTTAAAATAGTGAGCTGTCGATTTTCCATAGCTGATCGCATGTCGTCCGTAATATTGACCAATGCCGTGACTGTGCTATGCCCCGGTCGAAAGCCAGACTGATAAGGATTATGAAGATCATTGGATACAAGGAAGTTGTTTAATTGGTGGTATACCAATCGTTCTAGGACTTTTGAAAGGAAGGGTAGGATAGAAATTGGTCTGTAATCGGAAAAAGAAACAGGATTGTTGGTTTTAGGTAATGGGATAATCTCTGCATCCTTCCAGATGTCCGGAAAAGTGTTGGTTGCTATTGAGGAGTTAAGGATTTTAGTGATTGTGGGAACTAGGATATCACAGATCGGGAGTATCATTTTTCGACTGATACAGTCACTGCCCACAGCGTCAGATGTTATGGCCAATATGTTTCTCTTAACATCACAATCAGCAAACTGTTTGAAACGGAACTGAGGAAAACTGGGTAGAGATAGCGAGGAAAGTTTACTAATGGTAGCAGCCTTTAAAGGTTCTGCACAAAGGGGAGAGGTAGCAAAGTGTAGGTTAAGGGAATTAGTGTCTAAATTTGATGGCAAGGCATCATTTCGTGTTTTACCTATACCTAACGACTTGAGGAATTTCCAGACTTTCTTAGGATCCGGATTATCTAAAGAGGAGTGGATATGGCGTCGTTGTGCATCTCTACAGGCCGTATTGCAGCGATTACGTAGTCTTCTGTAAAAGTCTTTATTTTCATCGGAAGGATTCTTTTTAAATTTAGATTTGGCACGGTTTCTTTGAGACATCATAGATTTAAGATCTGCAGTAAGCCATGGAGCAGGAAGATGTTTCAGTCTCATTGGTTTTATAGGCGCATGCTTGTCATAAAGCCAAATAAGGAGGTTATTGAAAACACGCACCTTATCTTGAACTGACTGTTCCTTGTCTATAGAAGACCAATCAAGTTTTTCAGCATCTTCTCTTAGATTTTCTGAGTTCATTCTACCAAAATTACGACGCAAGATAACACGGGGCTTAATTTTAGGGAAATGGACTTTGTAGGACAAGTAAATTAAATCATGGTAAGAAAAGGCATCAGCACTTAACTGACCATGACTTAACTAACTTTATACACTATAATATACCTTATAGTGTATAAATAAATACTTATAATAATACCTTATGCAGGGTGTGAAAAGACTGCTTCCGTAAACAAAAACTGGGTATTGCTGGAGAGTTACTTGTTACGTTAAAAGCAAATAAAAAATATTTTTTGTTTTTTTTTTGTTTTTTTTACCCAATAGTGCCAAATTGCATTTAAACCATAAAATTTTCGCATTATTTCAAATTTAATAGTGTTTTAGTTTTTTTTGCTATGTAAACCATCGCTCCGGAACCATTAGTTGATGTGTGAGTGATGACTCAAAGCGGCGAATACCACTTTTCAATCCTTTATAACTTTTTTAACTTGAGTTTTCTGGGTATACTGTTAGTGAATTTAGTTACTATTTAGGCTCAAGAATACATGGTTTCAGGCTTCGGTACCTAATGGTCTTTTTACACCCGTTATAAATGATGTTGTATTTGTTGCAGATAGTCGACAAGAACTGAGACCTCAATCTCAACTGAAAACTAATAGGAATCACACATTAACCTGCAGCAGTAGGTAAGTTGATATGATAATAATAATATAATAAATAAATCTCCAGACTGACACACCAACTATGTGGCCCTAAACTAAGCAAAGATTGTACTATAGGTGCCACACAATGGACTAGGGGAGAACCTAGTTACACCCAGACACGAGCCAATTTCGAAAAACCATTTTGACGACATTGACCCGACCCGGGGATCAAACCCGGAACCATCCGCTTAGCAGTCCGGTATATATACCGCTGCACCACCGAGGTCGTCAAATAATAACATGATAAGTTATTAGGGCTTAGTTTTTTTCATGGATGCTGTTTTAAGTTTGTAAACGAGCTTCCTTAACAGGGATAAAAACCTATTGGTTTCTACTATGCCTATGCACAATTGTATTTTCCAATTCATCATAACGTTATTTTCTTCATCCAAATCTTAATAGAGTAAAATAAAAAAAACAATTATATTCTGATAATTTATGCCGCTATGATAATAAATATAATATAATAGATGGGAAAACAATGGTTGACTGTAAAAGTAGTACGAATTTATATAATTTACATACCTGCCTACTACCTATCTACACATACAGGGTGTCATATAATAAATAAGTTAATTAAAATAAAAATAATATATTTTTGTTTTAGTACATAAATAGCTTACTTGCTTAATTGAATGTAAGTTAATAAATAAAGTCTATTTCATTTAATTTTTTAATAGGTATATTAGGTGGTGACCAAAATAATTACATAGCATTTTGAGTACTGATGGTACATCATTTTGTGATCTAAATATACTTGATATATATTCCACTTTAATCTTTACCAAGTCTTAGCCGTAGTTCGTAACCTATATCTTTTCATCTTTATCAAAAAGAATTGGCAGCGGTGGGATTCGAACCCACGCCTCCGAAGAGACTGGTGCCTTAAACCAGCGCCTTAGACCGCTCGGCCACGCTACCACACACTTGCACAGATAAAAGTAGAGCATAGACTGGTCATTGCTACTGAAAATATGCAAAAATATTTGAGTACTTTCGCTGAGTTATAAAAATAGTTATAGTAAATGTGAATATAAATAAACAAGAGGTCACGGTCGCGGTAGATTCTTTAGTTGATAGAGTTTTTTGATTTGCTTATTCTGAATAAAATGTTGTAAATATACTTAAAAGATTTCTTTTTCTATATGAAAACACCTATATGAAAATGTTAATTGTCATCAAATGTGAAATAAAAATTATTTCAATGGTAATTGATATATTATCTCTGCCTCTAAAGATCTTTTACGTCAACACATTTACGCCCTACTTAATTAAAATAAAAAATGAAATGCTGACACAAATGACATAAACTAAATATGTTTTTACTAATACAGTATCTACTTATATTTTTATAAAACTTCTTAAAAATAAGTACTAACTGGCACAAGAAATAATGATTGCAACCGGCCCTTTTATTATTTCACTTTTGGAGACTGATAAGTGCAATCCATGAGCTATTTCATTTGTCGTACCGCAACTAAATTCTACTTATCTGATTATCAGTCAGAGCCTTTGCCCAACAGTGGGATGATACAACCTAATCATAAACAAATTTTCATCCAAACCACATAACTTCCAAATACTGACCCGCTATTTGATGTATGTGTGTATATATTTGTGTATACATATGTATTTTTTGCACCTGTCTTTGACAGTGGAGTTTCCGCCTCTTCATTTCAGTAGAAATACCTTTACAGGATATTTAACTACTAATTAAGATGAAACAAGCTAATGATTGAGATTTTACTTTTAATTTTTGCAGTCGTGTAATGCTCGGAGGCCCGCGTTCCTTTTTCCAGTATTTATAACTTCAAAATTAATAAATTAGCATTTATAATACAAAAATTAAAAGTAAAATCTCAATCATTAGCTTGTTTCATCTTAATTAGTAGTTAAATATCCTGTAAAGGTATTTCTACTGAAATGAAGAGGCGAAAACTCCTCTCATTTGATGGAATAACGTCAGCTATATGACGAAAGCACATAGATACTGGAAGAAATTTCGGTGGGTCAACGTAGCGGCGCGGTAGCTCAGTTGGAAGAGCATTGGACCGGCAATCCAAAGGTCCTGGGTTCGAGTCCCAGTCGCGTAATGCTCGGAGGCCCGCGTTCCTTTTTCCAGTATTTATAACTTCAAAAGAATATTTGTTTGTTTGTTTTTTAAAATCATCTTCCACCTCCACCTGCCCTTAGTTCAGGCCGCAGCAAGCGCATCCGCACGATCTTCACTCCGGAGCAGCTGGAACGACTTGAAGCTGAGTTCGAGCGCCAGCAGTACATGGTGGGGCCGGAGCGGCTGTACCTCGCGCATGCGCTGCAGCTCACTGAGGCACAGGTAACAAGGATTATAGATAAACTTGACACTGGCACAATGTGCGTATCATATTTGCACCATGGCCAAAGAAAAAAAAAAAGAATTATAGATTACTAGTGGCACGTGAGTTCGCGTGGAAGTCGGTTTCCGGTGGGAATGAGAAGTTTTCCCGCGGTGAAAAGTACCCTATGTGTTATTATGATTTATCTATACTAATATTATAAAGCTGAAGAGTTTGTTTGTTTGTTTGTTTGTTTGTTTGTTTGTTTGCTTGAACGCGCTAATCTCAGGAACTACTGGTTCGAATTTAAAAATTCTTTTTGTGTTGGATAGACCATTTATCGAGGCAGGCTTTAGGCTATATAACATTACGCTGCAACTATTAGGAGCGAAGAAATAATGGAAAATGGGAAAAAAACGGGGAAAATTATTCATCCTTGAGGGCTTCCGTTGCGTGCGCTGCGAAAACGGTTCTAGAAACCAAAAATATATGTATGAAAGAATTAAGGGAACTTTTTACCGCGGGAAAACTTCGCATCCCCACGGGAAACCGACTTCTACGCGAACGGAGTCGCGAGCGGCCTCTAGTAACCTATATAACTGTAAAGTTTCATCAAAATCCGTCCAGTAGTTTTTACGTGAAAGAGTAACAAACATCTACGCTTACACAAACACATAAATTGGTTCAGCCATTTTGACGTGACAGCGGTACATACAGACTGGCAGACTGACATTTTCGCATTTGTAAGGATATACTAGAGCATTACCAACCTAAGGATAATCGTTGCCTATACTAAGTAAAGTAATGAAGGGGTTTAGTTTGTGAGTTTAGATGTTCGTTCAGGGTAATACTGAACCAAATTTATAAATATATTTCTAGTAAAAGCTATCTACGTTAGCAGAGAGTTATATAGTTTTATTTAGTCTAAAGAAGATTGCAAGAAGCAAAGAGCCGTTATCCCCAGAGCATGTTAGTAATTCCACAAGATGGATAATTATCCAGTTGGTTTCCTATGCATGTTTTATCTCACGTGTCAAGGGTATAGGTTCCTCTTGTGTTGCTCATATAATAGCAAGAATTATGAGAAGAATTATGATATCAAGTCATCATTACCACCATATCGTCAATGCCGTTTACAAGGGGTTTTCTCACGATGTTTTCTTTAACCATTAGTCTGTAATAACTATGTATGTACATTATTCTAAAACTACCATAATAATACACACCAGTGGCATTTAACTCCGAACCTCTCATACAGTGGTGCCTAATTAGACAGTTTTATTCTTTATTCACTTAAAAAAAAATCATTTTCTTCCATTGGCTACATAAATACGTATTTAATTATGAATATAAAGACTATATTTAGTGAAGAAGCAGTTATATCTTCTACATACTATAAGGGAACAATATTTATTGGGTTTTAGATTAAACATCTCTTTAATTAATATGAATTAGTAGAAAATACAACATGTAGCCGCCATTAGATTCAATACAAACCCGCGCCCAACGGCAGTGACGCCAACCAGTGATGTCCATCGAATGCTAGGGATGTCCAGTTACCGATTACTTTTGCTTTACCGCTAACAATACTTAACAAACTCCACAGGTTAAGGTGTGGTTTCAAAACCGGCGCATCAAATGGAGGAAGCACCATCTCGAGGTCACGCAGCAGCGACTAGCGGTCCTGCAGCGACACAGGCCGGAGAGAGACGACGATATCTAACTTGTAGTCTGTCCTGTTCTAATTGAAGTGGCGGGTGTGCCGGGAAGTATGGCCAAAATTTTTTTTTTATATTTTTTTTTTTTAGTTTGCAAAAAGGTGAGTAAACATTTAGAGACTCGTAACAAATAAAGATACGCTCTCTGTGTCGACTCTACGCACTTTATATGTTCGATCTCGGTGACAGTTAGGAATAAAATGAAGTGGTAATACTTTTTGGGACACCCTGTATATGTAAGTAGATGTTTAATTTTATTGTAATTTTGTTTTAATTATTAATTTACATTTATATTGTTTCGATCAAATTGGATATATTAAATATTGTTTTGAAGTAAGTAATTTAAAAAGGGTTTTCCATTTAATATCAAAATATAATTTAGGTAAGTACTTAAAACGACTTTCCTTCATGATCGTAGTGGCTTTCGACTTAAAAGCGATATTATTTTAATTCCTCAAAAACCTCTTGAACATTCTTCCCATGTTTTTATTATTCGCTTTGGGTCGAAATTCATCTAATATTTAAAACTATGTTAATTTAAAAAAAATATGTTTTAACCTGCGTCATACTTAGTTATATTTTTATTTCTCAGACGCAATTCAGAACATTTTATTATTTTGTCAACTGACGTAGTATAGACTGAAAAATCACCTGTTTAAATGATATTGTTTTTTTTTAAATAAACACCTTTTTAAATGATACTGTTACATTACAATCAATAATATATTTTGCAGCTGTTAATATTTACTTACGCAAACATACAATCAGCACACGACTTTAGATTATAAGTACAATACTTTTGACAGAATGTTAATATCTAATAGAAAATGCAACCGCCATTTTTTTTTTCATTTAATCAAATTGTCGCAAACTGTCGAAACGTCAACTAGTGATGTCCGTTGAACGCTAGGGATGTCTATATAAATTTGTCGTTTTATTTTAACTGAAAGATTCTGTAAATGTAGTGTAACTGTTTTTCTTAATTATTAATTAAGTAATATGTCTCAACGTGGTAATTTATGTAAATTTACTAGTCATTAAGATGTAAGTGTAGGTATAAATAAATCATTTTAATAAAAAATCTAGTTGTGATTGTTTCTTTTAATAAAAATCATATAATTGTATTCCCTATTAATATAAACAGTTTAAGCCTGTATTTGTTACCTACCATATTCTTTCTCTGTCAGCGTACAAAAGTTTTCACATAAGATTGAACAATTAACAGCCAATTTTACACATTTTTGTTTGTTGTTAAAGATATGACATAATAACTTGTAATTAATACGTATACGGAATATTTCAAACCAGCGCAGCGGGGTGATTCTGTAACTCAACTTGTATCAACTGCTATGAGAAATAACGTCAAAATGTACATTTGGTATTCTGTACCTCCAACTTGCATCGATTATGACGTCATACGGCTCCTACACGCTAGGCCTTGCTTTGACAGTTGTTTGTATGGAGAAATTTAAAATAGCGATTCTGTATAACTGTCAAAATAACGATATTACCGATCGTTAAGAGAACATGCTTTGACCAAAGGTACTTAAGTCATTTCAAAGTATACAGGTATATTGGTAGGTATAGATTGATATAATTATATTGTTGGTACATAACCTATGAACTTAGAATGTCATTCATTGCATTGAACCTTGCGTCTTTGAAACCACAGTTCAACAGGTTAATCACTTCAATTAAAACTAGTTATAATTACCTACTCATTAACTTGTTTTATCTGTGCACCTACGATACAAAACAAAATCATTAAATAGTGTCAAAAGATAAATTCAATGATTATTGACTTGCAAGAATTTTAATCGTTGACGTCATTTATACCAGCATTACTTATATTACCTATATTATAACAAAGGTAACCTATCGCTACATATTTATGCTATAGGTACTTATTCCAATTCGAAGGTAAGAAATTTCATTTGTAGCGAACATGTAAAATTCGATCTAGTTTTTAATCAGGGAACTCTAACGTTTTGGGTATGTAACTACCTACCTATGTATTTTTATCAAAACCTTCTGAACGGATTTCCCCTTCTTTTTTAAAATCGTTTAAAAAATTGCAATCAAATCAAATGGACCTACTGCTTATCAGAATCACAAAATAAACTAAAACAGCGTACACTACGTGATTTCTAGTTAACTATCTAGTGAATATTGCCACATTTTACCTCATTCATTTGATTTGCAATAGGCTTAAGCAATTTTCAACATCGTCAAGCGAATTTCAACCTTAAGGATATGGTAACAAAATCTACCTTTCTCTTTGAGGTTTAGTTTTGAAATATGTAGTTATCTAATAGAAATGATTGTGTTATATTATAGTTAGTTTAGTTGTGAAGTAAATGACAAAACCGGTTAAATGTTAGTTTTAAGGCTAGTGATGGGAAGGTACGTTTTTATTTGTCGTTATATTTTTCATCGTAAGTGTTAGGAAGATAGTTTGTTAAGCGATTAAAATGTTTTGATGTTATTTGTTACCGGAAATGTATTAAGAGGAAGGGGACTGTATCAACCTTAGGTTTTATCAAGAAGTTTTATCAAGTTTTATTCTTAAAAATCCTAAATTGGCAGACTCACCCTGCAAAAAAATTTGATAAGCCATTTTTTTGTGTATTAATTATACCTTTTTCCTTTTTCCTAACAAAAAGGTAGGCCTTAACAAATAGGTAGGCCTAAGTCAAAATTTTATTATTGTCGATCTAAAATACGAATACTTAGCAACTTCATTTGACCTTTACGCCTGACCTTTGACCTTTACGATATAATTAAAATCACCAAGTACCTAAAATTACGATGAAATGAATATCGATAAACCATCAACTCCCGCGCAACCCTACCCCGCCGTCGCGACCTCATACTCCGCGCGATGATTATTTGTTTACAAACATCGACAACGCACGCTAGTGTTGTGATAACAATATTATTGTTGTAATAAATCGATAACAGTGACTGTGATCATAATGACAATGGAGTCAAAGTTCGTTAATGGTAAGTCAATTGTGTTTTTAATGCATTTTTTTGTAAGAAGCAAAAAGTTCTGAGTTACGCAGGTTTAAAAAAAATATGTTTTTTTTAAAGGTCATATATACCTCTATTTTTGATGTTTTTGTCTTGATTCATATACTGGTTACTATAAAAAGAACGGAAAGATATTTTTAAACCGTTCCAAAACGCAAACTGGTAGATACTTTTGTGATCATCTAATATTTATTATACTTAATAAAATGTATTTATTTGGGTTCATTTAATTTTATAATAATGTTGTTGTTTTGGAGAGATCTTATAAAATTGTTCAGGGAAATATTCCTGATTTACTTAATCCTCTCTTAATTTTCGCTTTAATCCAAATAAAAAAATGGGTCGGTGACATTTCGGACCAAAAAAACTCGGACCACTTCGCCAATGTATGGAAAAAAAATATATTAAAATTGAAAATCCATACATTGGCGAAGGTGTCCGAGTTTTTTTGGTCCGAAATGTCACCGACCCAAAAAAATAGCTAAATAGATAAAAGTGAGTAAGAAGGTACCCTTGTGCCATTCTATTTAAATTCGCCAAAATCAACACGTTACTTAGATTGTCGAATACCTAACTTTTTTATAATGTGATTCCAAAATATAAATAGTGTCAACTGGAAACTAACAATCGAATATAAAACAATAAGTACGAGTAGGAACCCACTCAGCTTAAAGAATTTATAGGTATGTTACTAGTGGCCGCCCGCGCCTCCGTTCACATGGACGTCGGTTTCCAGTGGGAATGAGAAGTTTTCCCGCGGTAAAAAGTACCCTATAAGTTATTCTGATGTATAACCTATATTACTGTAAAGTTTCATCAAAATCCATCCAGTAGTTTTTACGTGAAAGAGTAACAAACATCCATACATCCATCCATACTCACGTTTATTAATATTAGTAGGACTAGGTTTCACCCGCGCGGCTTCGCACGCGTTAAATTCGGAGTAAAACTCCTTTCCCTGCACTATGTTATTATACATGTAAACCTTCCTCTTGAATCACTCTATCTATTAAAATAAACCGCATCAAAATCCGTTGCGTAGTTTTAAAGATTTAAGCATACATAGGGACAGAGAAAGCGACTTTGTTTTATACTATGTAGTGATGGTATGTTACCTACTAATTACAAACTTGTTTATATCTCACCAAACTGAGGTTCTAAAGTAAATAATTGATGCGATAATTAAATTAGAGAGTAGTTACCTACTTAGATAATATTTAGGTTTCGTTTCTTAATTTAGTTCAAGGCATTACCTTTAGTCAACGCAGTCGATAACATGGTCCATTTTAAAAAAAACACCTTCTTTGGCTTAAGATTGACTTTGACAGTTGCATCTCAAATTCTTACCATAAGTTTTTAAACCTAATTTGTATGTAATGGATGACATACCTACGGTAGAAGTTTAAAAAATTGTGGTTTTCTAAGGTCCCGGGATGTAAAACTATGTTTCGTCCACACAAATTCGTATTTCTTAATTGCGTCTCCCAAATCTGAAACGATTTTAGGTACATACAATAATATATCTTTACTTAACTATTTAGCTAATTAATATTGTGTAAATCAAGGTTAATAGTTATTTTTAGACTTTGAATATATAAATACGAATGCGACAAAAAATACAACGCGTCAATGCGTTTGTCGCACAAACTTACCACATGCAAAAACCTACGTTAAGTACTTATCCTATTAATATCCTACTAATATTATAAACGTGAAAGTTTGTGAGAATGTATGGATATATGGATATTTGTTACTTTTTCACATAAAAACTACTGGACGGATTTGGATAAAACTCTACAGTAATATAAGTTATACATCACAATAACACATAGGGTACTTTTTACCGCGGGAAAACTTTCATTCCCACGAGAAACTGACTTCCACGCGAACGGAGTCGCGGGCGGCCACTTGTTAATATTATATTAAAGTTGATAACTTTAAATTCAGTTAAAAGAACTTAAAAACAATGTATCTGCTACTTACATAATTATAAGGGCTTTATAGACTGAGGTCTTTTAAATACACTTTAGATACCTACTACCTTTTCGCAGCAATATAAATAGCCTTTATCATATAAATGAAGTAAGAAGGGGGTACCCTGTTAGTTCAGTGGGGGTGTCGCGAAACTCGAATATCAATACCTTTGAAAGGTATCGGTGTTGGGACTCTTGAACCAAATCGGTTTTTGAGTCGCAATCGCGTAAAATTTCTAATGAAATTGCTGAATACCTATACTAAACGCAGCAACATAATTAGTCTTCCTATTTTCCAAGTTTCATCCAAATCCGTCCCTAGTTTTTACATAAGTGTTAACACAAATACTCACAAACTTTCTCATTTATAATTTTACTAATATACCTATAGAATGGGAAAATAAAAGATAAAAAATAAGATTTAATTCATAACATGTTTTGCCAGGTAGGCAATCTTTGATATCTTTCATGTGAACGACCGATGCAGGCACATCATATGATTTTATCGTGTTTTGTTATCGTGCGTTTAAATCCTACTAATATTATAAATGTGAAAGTTTGTGACGATGTATGGATGGATGGATGGATGGATGTTTGTTACTCTTTCACGTAAAAACTACTGGATGGATTTGGATGAAACTTTGCAGTAATATAGGTTATACATCAGAATAACACATAGGGTACTTTTTACCGCGGGAAAACATCTCATTCCCACGGGAAACCGACTTCCACGCGAACGGAGTCGCGGGCGGCCACTAGTATAATGTAAAAGTGATGTAGGTAAACAAAGCACAATAGAAATAAATAAGCTAGGTTTTGTCAATGGATACTTAGTAGTTGGTTATCTATGATAGTAGGCATGTAGGTAAATAAATTTCGAAATGTGTATTTTTTTTTTATTTTAAACATTTTTTGAAGGCATACAGCTAAAATTGTAATGGATAAAAAAAGTATGTTCTGAAGGCTATTACACAAATTTATGATTTATTTAACGGATTATTAAGCGTTTCATTTACTTACCTACGATTTATTAACAAACGTTGCAACATTTTTTTTAAATACTTACTGAGATAGCAATTAATCAAATCCCGTAACAATCTATTCAAATGACTTTTATTTCAAGTTAAATGATCAATAAAATTTTATAATTTATAGGTAGAAGATACCTAACCTATATACCTACCTCTAATATCTACTTACTATTAACATTGATGTTAAACTAACTTATTGGTTTATTCCAAAAGCTATGCTTTAGGTATTAATTAAACAATTTTGAAATTAATTGTATTATTTAAACAATGTTGAAATTAAGCAAATTGTACAGATATGTTTTCAAATGTAGATACAGATTTAAAATCGTACTTCTACAACAAATGGCACTTATGGGTAAAATATTTATCTTATAAGGAAGCCGGAAGAAAACAGTACGAAATGCAATTACTTCCTGCATAATTATACCTCTTTTAATGCATCCGATAAACCAGATATCTATAAATAAGACATGCTTGACCTTTGTAAACCTACTGACAATTTTCAACTCTCGGTTTTTATAAATATTTTGGGATGTAGGTAATTTTTACTACAAGAAAGTTATAAGGCTATGAAGTTTATTTTTTATGTCTAAAAGCAAATTTTATTCATTAAAGTATTTATTAATTATATACAAATATGGTAACAGTTTAAAAATAATCTAGAATTCTGTGCAAAGGTGTTACTTATACTGAAATTTTGAAAAAAGTTTAAGTCAGAAAGGCAACATAGCTACTTAGAGTGTAATTATGCCAATATTGAGGATATAAAAAAAAAGTAAATTACAAAACGGATACATAAAGAAATTGTATTTATATCATTGATGTAGAGATGTACGAATTCTTGTGACCATGGTCCCACAACGGTAGGACGAAGTGACATTTAAATAACACTCGGTATGACAGCGAGTCATAGTAGGACAAAACACAGTTGGACTACGAGTCATACATCAAATAATAATAAAAAACGTTTTTCTACAACAGTGTAAAAAAAAACGATGTACAAAGGGACATAATAAAAATAAGGTTTGACCAATTTTAGTGTTGTTTAATATCATATGGTTAGGTATATGTCATCAAAAAAATAATGTTCTTTTAATTGAGTATATTTTTTGACTTTTCAGGTGTCTCCCTGAGCGGTCTTCAAGATATATACGCAGATTTTGACAGCTATCTAGTCGCACACAGGAAGAGATTTAAAAAAAGGTTACAATTTTTATAAATTAACCGTATAATAATTTCTAAAGACCCTTAAAGTCCACATTAGGTAGGTACATTAATAAGATAAATAATAATTGTAAAGACTAGTATGTCAAGAGTTGCAAAGTTTTCTTTTCACTAAATGACTATACTTAATAAAAAAAACACCCTAATTATCAACACTTAAAGATTTGCCTTACTTCTAAGACATGTATCTACTTAATCGAATAAGAATTGTTACTATTGAGCTAACAAACCAAACTATAAGCAGCTATTAAGTAGGTTAATAATATTTGAATTTTTAACTGAACTCCAGATTGCGGTTTTCAGGTCACCGTATCACCCAGCAAAACCAATTCAAAGTCACGGGTCACCGCACAGGCACTTGGTCGCTATGGATGACAGCTGTCACATACCAATTTTAGCGCGGGAAGCGATGCATTCCGCCATGTTGAAAACAAAATGGCGCCCAAATTGTGCAAGAACTTTCAGCGACGACGAACACTTTGCTAATAACTATTATGTTATGATTAAACTGTATAATAACGGGCTGAGAAATAAATTTAGAGAGGATTTCAAATCTAAATTGTAGGTTATAATTTAGGCTTTTGTAATCCAGATTGTATTTAGGTGAGCTTATGGCGTAAATTTGAAGAGCAATGTTAGCCTAACTTTTTATGTTAAGTATTAGACCAATATGTACCTAAGTAGTTTAATATGTTTGAATAAGCATCGAGTGCGATTTAATAAAAGCAATTTCGAAACACAAGTAAGCGTACTGCCATTCATAGGTGCGAATGGCACCAATCAATAATCAATGTATTTTATTAAGTAGATAAGTTTTGATGTAAGGAAAACGACATTTATATTATAAACAATGCTATGCGCCAAAATTTGCGTCATCGTTTATAAAACATATTGTGTTTAGGTGGATTGCCTTTCATTAACTAATAGTCGCAGACACTTTTATTACATAATATGTAAGTAATTGCTTTATTACTTTAGCTGAAAAGAAGTTGAGTCACATTTAAAATTGCATTCATTCCGTAAATGTCACCTAATAGGTAGGACTCAATTAGAGTTTAAATCGTAATTTTTAAACGCAGTTCTGACATAGCTACCTATGTGTGGATAGCACGTTTATTGCATAACGTACAACAATTAATGTAACAAAACAAATGCAGAAACATAACTTTAAAATATAGAAAAATTGGTAAGTTTCTGCCTAATATTTTACCTTATTTTCCCGTTACCATCCGTTTTAGAAGAGATTTGAAAGACTGCAAATTTACTTAAGTGTGATATAATGCTAAACAAAGACAGTAACCGAAGTTTAAAGTGAAATAGTTACCTTTGTTATGGTTTAGGTATGAATTTGACTAACCAATACTTTTTTGTGTAAATACAATATCTTTTATAAAAAAAAGTGTTTTAAGAAAAAAATGTTTTTACAAAAATTTTAGGTTAATTGTTTAAATAGTATCTTTTTTATTTCTGTGAGCATCAATTGTTTTATAATCAGGATTATGACTTTGATTGGGGCCCAAAATAAAAAAATACGGTGCCAACTCTAAAATCCATAGCAATTTCTTGCCAGGCTTCTTTAGTTCAATTAACTAGTTCTTGTCAAACTGGGCAAAAGTAATCAGAGTAGTTTTTTTGACCTTAACTTATTCAAAATCTGCAAATTACCTTTTTTACCCTACAATACTTAAAATCCTTAAACGATTATTCTACATATCAAAAATGACTTATACCGTGAAATAAAACACAATATATCATCTATAATTTACACTTTTTATTGCTCATATCTTTTTCTAAGAATTCCACTATACTCTTCGCACATTCTGGGGCATTTGTCATATGAATGTCATGGCCCCCATCAACTGACACTTCTGTCAGATTTTTGACAGTTCCCCTTAACTTCTTCATGAATATTTCTGTTGGTTCTTTTGTGACTTCATACATTATTTTACTTTTAGTCCCATGAATCATGAGTGTTGGTACGAAGTGCTTTGTTAGGACGTCGAGAAACGTGGAAAATGATAGAGGTATGTTTGTGATTAGTTTCGCGTTCTTTTCGAAGGATAGTCTGAAATGAAGGGAAAAAGATAATTAGTTTAATTAAATAAATGTATAATATTAATTTCAGGAGAAAACATATTAAATTATAGTCTTTAGAGAGTCGAACAACCGAAAAAAACAAATTAGATTAAAAAAAATACGACCTTAGTAACATTTATTTTGTTTTATACAAATCTGTTCAGTAGTTTTTGCATGAAAGTGTAACAAATAATTAATCCCCAGAAATGTCACTTAAGGGGATTTATTAGTGGCTTTCGCCAAGAAGCGTATATGCTCAATGGAAGAACAAACCAACTGAATTTAATGTATTAGGCTAAGTTACTGAAATAAACATTTTTGTATTGTGTTGTATAAGAACCCATTTTTAATCGTTACAGAATGGAAATACATTTTTGAATTATAACTAATTGTCTCAAAAACTAAAAATATCTTTGATAATCTACAAGTTTGATTATCTACTACTAAAATTTACTCTTATTTACCGAACCAATTTTTCTATATTACCATATACCTACTTAATCGGACATAATCCATACCTCTCCTCTCCTCTGTTTCTGTCACTACACCACCACCAGAACCAGAAACACCTTTTTTTCTGACTGTTGATAACTATTAGCCACTTGACGGCTTTCACAGCTTCACCGAGCTAGGATGGCGAGAGCTTAAGGCGCTCAGCCCGCAAGTAGTAACAAGCAGGTATGTTATGGATATATAATTTTGGATACGGATATTGGAATTATTATTATACTGGATAGCGATACGGATACGGATATGAAATAATTTCGGATTATCCGTTAGTTTCGGATTATCCGACAGTTTCGGATAATTACGGTCACGGGTATTAGATTTTTAAGGAAGGCAAAACAACTTACAACATAAATAGGCTCCGTCCCTATCCGATACTATCCGAAACTTTATTCCGGATTCGGTTACGGACACGGTTATTTTTGTATATCAGATATCCGATAATCGGTTACGATTAACAAGTAACAGTAACAGTAGCACCGACCTGTAAAGTCCGTTGTCGGCGGGCACGAGCGCGCGGTCCACGACCGGCCGCGCCTGCGCCGCGGTCAGCGCGCGTGACGTCATCACGTGCCGGAGCGTGGCCGAGCGCGGGTACAGCTTGGCGGCGGTCGTGCTGGGGCTGGTTTTAATTATTTAGAAAAATCAGGAAAGTAATATTTTCGTGTCGATAAAATTTTGCAAGTTTCAAATATCTATCAACGTAGGTGCTAATTTTCGTGCAAATCTGTTCAATAGTTACTGCTAACAAACTTTCTCATTTAGAATATTAGTTTTTTTTTTTATAAATCTCCAGACTTTATTTGACGATCCAAAAAATGGTATTTTGACGTTTTTTGGATAGCAGTTTGTTACTCGAGAGTGACAGAATCACTCCGCAGGGCATGTTAATTGCACAAAAAGCAAAATTTAAATGTACTCAATTGTTTTAATAATACTCAATTTATATTAATCCTTCTAAGTTATTTGTATTTGTCACACTATTCAAAAAAATTTTTTTTTTCAGTTTTAGTTCTCATATTAATCTAAAATAAATACTCACTCATTCAAATCATCGTAATACGTCGGGTATCTATAATACCAGAGCGCCAGATGATCTGAGAAGTAATGGTTGGCGATGGGGGGCTTCGGGTCGAGGCCGACGATGCGGGTAATTTCGTGCGGGTACACCCGGTTGTATAGGACCCCTGTGTGAATAAATAGAAAAGGAAGTTGAGAATGGTCAAAAAGGTAATGTGAATGAATGATGTACTAGTAAACAGAGACAATTTGGAGGTACTTTTAAGGATACTAGTCGGATTCTAAAGGCTTTGTAAGCTATAGTAGCAAAAGCAGCTGGAAAAACTTAACGTAGTGTAGAGCTAAGTTACCATCTTTTATGGGTAGTATCGATACAGGTAATACTCATTATAATTTTATAATTATTTTAATTACAAAACATAGAATGGCTTAAATTTATATAGCACCCGTACGAAGTTCAAACAAACGTTTAGTTTTTTGTTTCACATAAAAAAAACTTCAATAAACAATAGGCAGAAGGTGTAAGGTTCGATTCGGTCACTAGTCAAAAATAAACATATATCGATCTGTTTACTTTGTAACAAAAAGTTGGTACGTAAATGAACCCCACATTCGTAGTTTATTACGAATATTTAAGGTATACCTACTAGTTTAAGAAAGACGTAAATTTTCATCCCAAGCTAATTCGCTCTATCTATTCCAATTCATTAAAATTGGTTCAGCCGTTTCTCCGCGAAAGCCAGCACATACACATTTAAATATCATTAAGGATTTTTCATTTTTCATAGGCTAAATTGTTAACCCTGGCGGGTCTCTATTCGACGGTCATTTATCATTCGGTCTGTTATCGGCGGTTGCTTTAGCCACGCCCCTTAAATTGCGCGGTACGAAATTATGAAACCAATGATGTCGGTATCGAAAACAGATTTCGACGTCGAGTTCAAATCGACGCTAGTTACGCGGTAGAAGGGCAGTGATCACCAACCTACGATGTACCCCATGGAGTGGCCGACGAAGTGGAACCGCCTCCACGCTAGGTGCTGCACCACCTCGCGCATGGCGGCCACCGCGTGACCCACGCTCATCAGCGGGCCCAGGGGGAACGGGTCCGATTTGCCGTGACCTGGAGACAATGTGGCTTTTGAGAATTAGGCTAATTTGAATTAAAAAAAAAAAATACCGACCGAATTGAGAACTTTCTCCTTTTTTAGAAGTCGTTTAAATATGAGGTCTCATTTTCCCATTGTAAGGCAAAAAGCTGTACAAATTATGTGGGTAAATACTTTTCCAATAACGACATGTAGATTTGCAAGTTTGGTGTTCAATGCCCTGATGATTTTTGAGAGCAATGTTCTTATACCTGCACTACAGTATCTATTATACGAAATATTTTTGTCAGTGTTGCATTAAGACTGTAAAAAGAGACTCTTAAAAGAGTCATTAGTAGGCAGTAATCGAAAATTTCATCGTTATGAGTCTTAAGTGGTAAATGAATATACCTAATATATATAATATAATGAATATACTAGAATATTGTTGTTTACCAAATACCTACTCCCGGAAAATTGTGGTAGCAAATTTCTAGCAAGAATCATAAATCTCTTCCTCCGTTAAAAACTGCAACTCGTTTTGTTAAATAACGATACTCCTCTTTAGTTATAATTCATTTAACTACAAAACCAACCTGGTATATCAAAGGCGACATAGTAGTGAGTGTCGGGTAGATTGTCTATCAATGTGACGTATGTCCCTGCATTGTCCATATACCCGTGTAGAAGTAGGACCGGCGGCTTGGACGGCTCGCCCCATGATATCACTGGAATTAAAAGCAAATGCTGTTCAAAACCTTAATAAGAGGATATATAGAAAATGCTCCTTAAAACTTCTTTGTTACTATTCCGAGTGAGTTCTGGGTAAAAAAATGGTGTTCGGTTTTTGAAGATAAAAACAAATTAAAATATAAATGTCTGTAAACAAAGGAAAAAATAATTCAATCGTACGCAGCAAGTTTTTTTTTATCAATTCGAATACAAAATAAAAAAATAATGCAGCCTTACTATGGCCTAAAATGATATCTTTCATTTCAACCTATAAAAAACTTAATAATAAACAACAAAAATCAATAACTTACGTGCGACTTTTCCCCATGGCGTATCCAAATACCACTCCGTTACTTTCTTTGTATTTCTCTTCGACATTTATTTAAAACACTGTTTCGGAACAAACTTAATAAACACACTCCTTTGTTTTGAATTAATTTTCGATTGTTCTCAGAATAATAAAACGTTGACAACAGCTATCTGGTATTTGTCTGTACCTTGTCGCAAAGTCTACATTATCAAAAAGATAAAAACACAAGTTAAAAACCTACTATGAGTAATCTTTTACCATAATATATTTTTGATTATTTTATTGTTTTATATGTATACATTTTGAGCATTTTGTTGTTTCATTACAATTTATAGACGTTCCACTAGTGAGGCATTTATCCTATAAAAAGCGAAAGGAACTAAGCTGTACGTACCTATTTCACTACACCGACCAAGTGTATACAAGATAGAAAATCATGTAGAATTTCCAATACGTTATTTTTAGAAATGTATCTTTTAGTATTTTTTTAATAAAATATATTCATCAATTAATTTGAGTGATAAATAAGCCTTTGCAGCACATATTCATCTATTTATCAGAGTTTTGGAACCGTTGTTGTGGTTCTAAAAATATGAACATAACATACTCGGTCACTTTAGTGCAGGTACAAACATAACTTTAACTTTAGAAAACACTACCTAACTATAAGAAACTGGTTTTAAATTAATTTAGTCTACTTGCATGGTAATCATGTTATGTGACCTTCGAACACAAATACTAATGATGTTAAGGAAACTTCAGACCGGACATTTAAAGAGAAATTAAACAAAATATTCGTAGTCTGAAAAAACATTTTTTTTTTAGGTCTTGTGGCATAGTTTCTAAATGACATTAAAATGGTAACGCAGTGGGACACCGGATCAAACTTTTTAACCATTACATCTCGGTTCCGTCTTACTTCGCGCAGAACCACTAGAGAATTCAAATCACGGTCATTAAGTAAGACCAAATGACATTTGAATAAACAGCAGTAGGACAAAGCGACATAGAAAAGAGCAGTAGGGCGAGATGTCATTAAAATTGAGAACAATAATACTACTAGCAAAACATAAGAATTTATTACCTACAAATCTAGCTTATGTTTTTTTTAATATTTTGGCTCATTTTATTTTGAGCTTAAGTAAGTAGGTACCTACTACTTATCCATTTTCTTTTTTTATTTCGCTGTTGCCGGTAAAACTATACTGTAAAAACTCGTTGTCAAGGTGACAGAAGCAATTATCGGCCAAAATATATTTTTAAATAATATTGTTTTTTCCAAAGTTTAACCTTCTCTGTGTATACTTAATACTTATATGTAGCTATACTTATTACAACCGTCATCACGGTTAGGTACGTTTTTTAACGAACTGAAATATCAATGTTTTCGGAATAAAATATCTACTTTTTTAGTTAAATTTTAACCTTACCTTTCGTTATGAATTGATTCAAGATTAGTATATTTGCATTCCCATTAGATACGAGAGTAGGTACGAGACAAGTAGATACCTACTGAACAACATTTATTGTAACGTTTCGTCGAATATTTGAACAATTTACCTACAGTTCAATTTCATATAAATACAAAGACAAAAAACAGAGTGCCAAACCCTAACTAAAACATCACGCAGCCTGACGTTCTAAATTCAAAGTTACGCGCTCTTTTCACTCACAACAACTTTGAGGTTATGTTTACAATCTTTAATGTCACTTCACTTGTTTCACTTTAATAATCAAAAACTATTTATTTCAACTTGTTTATAATTTAAAACCGTTAAAATAAAATAAATCACACTTTCTCGTTAGCTATTAATATTATTTTTAACGAAAATCCGTCTTTGTTATGATCACAGCGTAGTTTTTTGATGCGTAAGGCAACAAACAAATTGCTCAACTGACGTAATAATATGAATGATCGAAGGCCACTCACTCACGCTATACTTACCTACTGACGCTGGTACATTAGTTAAATAATGTAACAGAGGGGTTAATTTTATACGTATTTTAACCACACGCATTTTATGATTTTGTAAATTTAGGTACCTAAGTACTTAGTTCTTTTTAAGTAGGTTGCAGTCAAATCACTTTCCCAAATGAAAAGATAGAATTAAAAAAAATATATGTAAGTACCTACTTACTTGCTGTTTGTGTAATGAGATTTTTTTTTGGCTTTTAATAACGTTGTAGGTATACCTATAGATGTAAAATAATGTTATTTATTAGGCTAGACCTAGTAGAAAAAATCAAGCAGTAGATAATTGTGGAAAAAATATAATTATAAAATTATAATTTTGAGAAAAGATTAATGTCGGCAGATAAATACAGGTTATTACCTATTGTTTCAGTAGTTAGTTACCTACCTAGTTACTATTCATAAATAGCGTTAACGTATCAACTATGGAATTTTTCTAATAAATAAATAGGGTAAGAAAATAGGGAATACCTATGCATAAAATTTTAAACACCTAAAATATTTTTTCTTAAATAATTATTATCCTTATATTATAATGAAATGGTTTTTTTTTAATTTATTTATTATTTAAACCCCTAAAACAATATTCAAAAAGTGCAAAATAGAGAGTTTTAACAAACAATAAAACTTACCTATTATTTTTCTTGAGATATCCGGAATCCATATTGAGTCAAAGCCTTGCTTTCCTGCGTTCTAATGTGGCGCCATCTGTCCCCCTTGTCGGTAATACGTATACAGCCCACGATTGTTTTTGGTCTAAGGCGGGAGCTGTCAATATTTGAAGGAATGGTGCACGTAATTTTTAATTCATTATAAAACTCAATGTACCAGGTAGGAATTACCTGGATTCCGGATATCTCAAGAAAAATAATAGGTAAGTTTTATTGTTTGTTAAAACTCTCTATTATTTGTTCTGTCATCGATATCCGGAATCCATATTGAGTGACGTGTTTGTTATCTCCTGGTACTCTCGTAATGATGCTATAATGTGTCTTTAATTAATTAATAATCAAAATAACTACAATCATATTGAAATTTTAATTTTCAGCATTAAAATAGTGTGATAAAGAAACTTCACTGCTCTGAACAGGACCAGCATCAATTTGTTTTTTGTAATACTTCCGAAAAGTATGTTCTCTTTTCCAATTTCCTGTAGCAAGAATCTGATCAATAGTAAAGTTCTCTAACCAATTTAACGAAGCGACTGCCGAGCGCACCGATCCTGGTGAAGCTTCAACACCAGCGTCCCTCAGAGCTGATTTAACCCATCCTCCTATGATAGTTCTGGTAGCTGGTTTCGGATCGCCTCTAGTGGTAATAAATAAATTAAACCAGTTACCTTGTTGTCGTCGGTCTGCAGAGATATTTATAAGGCATTTTATCCAATGAACACAGCACAAATTTTTGTTAGGATGTTTTAAAAGTTTCCAGCCAGATTGCCTGTGATTTCTATTGTCCGTTTTGGAGCCGAATGATGGCCACAATATTATTGAGTCGCCATCATCAATAAGACTTTCAGAGTCTATGCTCAGGAGGGTGAGATCATGAACTCTTCTACCAGACGATAAAAGTAAAAGAATAGCTGTGTGTTTAGAAACTTGGTAAAAATTATTATCTGCTACAGCACATGTACTTAGATGATTAATAACAGTTTTTGGATCCCAAATTGGAGCCTTTACTTGTTTTTCTTTTGCAACTGAGATAGCCTTTAAAATATGTTTGATAAAAAAGTTGGAAGACATGTCTATGTTTGACGTTAGATTAGAAAATGTTAAAACTACAGATTTATGTACCAATATCGTTCGGTACGCAAGGCCTTCAATATTATGTAAATAGGCTAAGTAGCGGGCTACCTCAATAGGAGACGGTGCTTTAAAACTTACTGTATGATTAACACACCATTCTTTCCACTTTCTCCATACGGGAGCATACGTGTTTAGAGTTGATTTTCGCCAGCTGGACAGGAGCAAAGATTTTTCTTGTTCCGTCCAATCGTCTATTATATCTGACCACCCAAAATCAGCCATGCTTCTAAATGAATTTCTTTGATTTCCGGTGGGTGCATTCCTGTCCGAGTGTCTATCAATACTCTGTGAAGGTTGGATATCTGATATGGGGCATGGATTGCACGTTGTTTCAGATCTGCTCTCCAAAAGGTGCGGGTCCATCTCGGAGAGATGAGAATGTACCGACCTCGGGCGTTGTTGAGATGGGTCAGTACCTGAGGGATTAAATTTGGAGGTGGAAACACCCAAGCTTGATGAAAGTCCCATTGGTGACAAAACGCGTTGTGGAATAGTGCTTTGTTGTCCAATGTGTCTCTTGTCACATATGTTTTCACTACGTGTGCAGTTTTGGAGGCAAACAGATCCACTGTAGGTGTTCCCCACTTCTGGAAAATAATTTGAGCTGCTTCCTTGGTCAGGTGCCATTCGGGACATGTTTTCTGTCGTGATAGGGCGTCTACCTCGGTATTGTAACGGCCCGGGAAATATTGCGCTGTCAGACATATATTTGACTCGTCGAGTAGTGCAAGCAATTGTTTCGTCAAGCTCAGCAAATTTTTCGATTTGGTTCCACCTTCTTTGTTTATGTAGGCTACTACCGTCCGGTTGTCCGTTTGTACAAGAACATGCGCGTTGAAAAGTAGGTGATTTGCGTGTTCTATTGCAGCGTAAACTGCATAAAGCTCTTTGAGATTCACATGCCATATTCGTTGTGATGCTGTCCACTGACCTGTGATCATTGAGTCTCCCAGCTGAGCTCCCCACCCGATATCGGAGGCGTCGGTCGTCAGAAGGTGAGTGATCGGTTCGTTGTGTATCGGCATTGTTCCTGAAGCTGCTTCCAACCACCATTTCATCTCGACAATTACCGGCTCTGCTAACACGACCTGTTTGTATGGATGCCGTTCGGGAAGTTGTCGACTGTAGTGTTGCATTGTACGACAGTGTAGTCTCCCCCGTCGAATGACGAAATTGGCAAAGTTGAGTCTCCCCAGTAGGGACTGGGCCTGTTTGAGGGACCAACTGCCTTTCGACATCTGCTGCTGAAGTGCTTTGCGTAGCGTTATGCACTTGGGCTCCGACAGAGATCTGGTATTCTTTTCGGTGTCCCACAGAATACCCAAAAACTCTAGGCGACGAGTCGGAGCCAGAACAGATTTGTCGAAGTTTATTGTCCAGCCGAGTCTCTGCATCAGTTTTACTGTAAAGGCAATGTGTTTTCGAAGTACGTGGCAGCTCTGACTTACTATTAGGAAGTCGTCTAGGTAGACTACGCACCGGATCCCGTGTGACCTCAGATATTCTGCAATCCAGTTCGTTACTGATGCAAATGTTCTTGGTGCCGAAGACAGGCCGAAAGGCAGACAAGTCATTTGCATCAGATTTCCTTTGTAGCTCATTCTAAAGAAACGACGGTGCTTCGGAGCTATTGGTATGTGGAAGTAAGCCTGACTGAGATCGAGTTTTGTCATCCAATCTAGCTTTTGCAGGAAACTGGGTACACGAAAGTGACTGAATAGCTGAAATGTTGTTGTTTTTACAAACCTGTTCAATTGTTTGAGGTTGAATATTGGACGTTGTGAGCCGTCTGGTTTCGGAACTAGGAAAAAGGTGGACAGGTAGCTTGGTGATAACTCCACTTTTTCCAAAATTTGTGCCTCGAACATGTCTTTGATCTGCATAGTCATTTGTGTGCTTTCCTGTGTCTTGAATGATTGCAGAACCAAAGGGGTTGGGTAAATTAGGGGTGGTTTTAACATAAAAGGAATGCGCATACCTTTCAACAGTTGACAGACCTGTTTTGGTGCTCCTAAATCTTTCCAAATATGTTTATATTGCCGCAGACAACCACCCCGAAATGGTCGCGAGTCATGCGCGACGGCTGCCCTGCTTCGAGGGAGAGTTGGGACGAGATTTCTTTCCTCTAGTTTGCTGTCGGCCCCTTGAAGCAGTGGTTTTGTTTCCTGGAAATGACTTTGACTTATGAGGCTTGATTCGTTTGTTAGAATTGTAGCGAAATGGCTTCTCATTAGACTGTTTGCTAGTAGACGGCTTAGGATAGTCATCATGTTTTTGGGTACGGCTATTAATATTAAACGGTATCGATTTTCGTGCTGTTATATCTAAAGGAAGTGATGTCAGTTTATCAGCCCCCCCAATTTTTCTAATGTACTCATTTAATAATTCATCATCAAAAAGATGCTCCACATTTGGTGGAATTCTTTTTAGTGCCTCAGAATGGAATTCGTCCGGAATTTGCTTCAACAAAATATCTCTGCGCAATTGTATAGTATCTGCGCGCCTACCACATGTCATTTGTACGATATCGTCAGTAACCTTCATATAAGTAGACTGTTTACTAAAAAGATCTTGAATTTTTTGGAAAATCGACGTAGATGTTAAAACAGTTTCTTTATTTCCAGACCAATTTATAAACTCTTGTAAGGTTTTATTTAACTCTTCTTTTTGATTTAAAATTGCATTAGTTGTAGCGGCAAAAGACCTTTCCAAAAGATACAAGCGATATTCTTCGTTAGATTGCGTATCGAATCTCTTAAGTTCGTCATTAATATTTAATTCTACAAAACCGGGGGTAGTTACATATTTCTTTTGAACTTCAGCAAAACGAACAGAATTCCATTCCTTTGACTTGAATCTTTGAAATTCGTTCAATTTAGACAAGTACGTATCTTTAGATTTCGGATATATTGGATCTTTAACCACTGTGCTAGGTTCAGACAAAATTAAAAGATTAGAATTTAAATTTACATCACCCGGAGGTATCAGCGAAAATCCCAACGTATTTTGTTGCGTAGCACGTGTCGGTTCAGTAGGTGTAGCTGCGGTCGCGTTGACCTGATCAGGAACGGCACTAGTACTCGCTATAGCACCCGATGTCGTTGCAAAGTTAGCATTTACTTGAGATTGCGTAATCAAATTCGTTAAAAAGGCAACCTGTTGTGTCAAGTATTCAAAATGAGGGTCACTTACAGTTCGTGCTCGTTTAAACTTACGAGCGGCGTAATCCTGGTGTCGGTGGTGGTGACAGGGGTCCTCCGCTGAACACGTGCTTGAGTTAGACGACCCTGAGCTACTTGAGCTAGAATCGTCCGATTTTCGTTTTCTTGGAGAAACCGTTGCATTTACACTTTCTTTATTTAAATTTAATTCCATACCGAAGGGGGAAATTTAATTTTATACGTGTTTTAAACTTTAAACACAAAAATTAAAGAACTTTGGCTTAAGTATGTGAACGCTAAGAAAAACGACGCTATAATGAATTAAAAATTACGTGCACCATTCCTTCAAATATTGACAGCTCCCGCCTTAGACCAAAAACAATCGTGGGCTGTATACGTATTACCGACAAGGGGGACAGATGGCGCCACATTAGAACGCAGGAAAGCAAGGCTTTGACTCAATATGGATTCCGGATATCGATGACAGAACAAATAATAAGGGAGCGAAATTCAAACTTCCAAAACGCGCCACCATTGGTCGAACGTAATATGACGTCATCTGACACGACATTGCATTCATCGGCGTCGAAACTCATACTGCTTTACAAGTTTTTGTGAAAAATAATAATAATTTTAATCTATATTCTTGTGCTGATTGTAATGAAGTTTAGTTTAGATTGGTAGTGAATCTTTGACGATGGCTGAAGCTGGTTCTGTCATAGCACAATAGGATATTTAGTCATAGCATATTTAATTTTTGCATCAAAACCCGATTTTACGAGTGCAGAGATCAGAGGAGTGAAAGCTAATTATTATGTTTCATAATATATGTAAGACCATAATATAGATTTTTATTCATAAATGCACCCAGCAGTTTACTTATTATACACCAAAACATTTTGATATTGACACAAACCGTAGAGTAGGTAAATTTTTCTCCTTGCTCTTTCATTAAATTGTATTCAATAATAATTTTCTGTATCTTCCTTAACCTGAATAAATCAACAACCATAAAACAAATCGTAAAACCACAAAAGCAATAAAGTTTTTATAGAAAGTTATAGCTACTGACCTTTTCTTATAGGGTAGGTTAATTCTAAACCGAATTTTCTAATGTTCAATAGCTAATGTAAAACTTATTTTTTACTAATTCACAATAAGCTGTATATAAATAAAGTATACTTACGTTAAAATGATCTTCACAACAATATGAACAAGATTTAGGAGATATAAATATATCCCTTCTCATCACCTTACACCACCGTTTTCGTATTTTCGCATCACTTGAAATATGAAAAAACACTTTCTGGGGAGTTTTTCAAGTAGTATTTGTGCACTCCGATACTATGCAGTACTTATAAGATAATTTTTTGGCTTCTTCCGTTTTTTTAAAGTTATTAAAACTGTAAATATGTACGAAGTAACTGAAAAGTTCATAGTAAAGTCCCACTGGACGTGTCGTGTGACGTCACGCAAAGCGCGCGCAAAATGGCGGCGTTTCAACTGCTCTAATTTTTTCAATGTTTTAAATTTCGTTTTTAAAGATATCTAGAGTGTTTTGAAGCCTTTTAATATTTTTTTTCTATTTTATAAAGTTGTAAGCTATTAATTTAAGACAAGAAAAAAAAACATGAATATTATCCCCTATTCAACTCATTAAAAATGGTCAATTTTGAACGTTTTAATTTTACACTAATCTAAAAATGTTGTAAAGTTTGACTTAATATAAAAATAAGGCGTGTAATCGTTTAAGTTCTTAATATTTAAAAAGCTTCTTGTCGCACTCTCGTCTCTTGTTATTTTTAATACCAACTATGATAAAAGTGATGGCAATATTTTAAGCTTAGCTTAGATATAACAATAATTCTGGTGCCTACTTAAAGGATTTTATAAATAAATAAAAATAATAACTCCCCAATCACCACAAACAGCTATATTTTCGATTTCTCTCCGAAATTCTTTTTCAAAAACCAATTAACGTGGACCGCAACATTAATCGGGTCCATAATATGCACATCGTGCGTTCCGTCGACTGTTTCGAAAAAAAAATCTTTTGAATTTTTCTTCATATCTGCGACAAGCTGTTTTGCGTCTTTGTCCCCCTCCATAAAGTCCATTTCGTTGTTGGAAGCGTTGACAATGATTATTGGCGGTAAATGCGGTGTGAAAAGTTGGTAGTAATATTCGCGGGAGTATTTTGGTGGCACCATGATCTTGTGACGGCGGTCCCACGACAATCTAGAATTAAAAAAACTGTATTGGATTTTGGAACAAAAAGGTGTGGAGAATTTGGGGTTACTTATCTGTTATTTGGATGTTAATACAATATTTTATTTTATCGTATCGTTAAATTTAAATTATCATATCACAATATTATTTGGCGAGTATATTTAACCGCTTAAGAACTGAATTGTAAATGGGTATAGACACTTTGATTAACCCCAACATGATTTTGTCTGTAGCTACCTATAATTTATTTAGATGGCATCCTATGTAGTATTTTTATTCAGTTGCAAACTGTAGCAATTTTTTTTTATATTTATTTATTTTCTCAACCTTAAGCCTCTTTATTAATGGGCAAAGTCTGTACTTAAATTAAACCATGTTTTGTCTCTATAAGTTACTAAAGTTATTACGTAGAATACATTAAGACATTCTTTTTGACAAAAATTAACTAAGACAAAACATGGTTTTACTAATGCTGGTTTAAACTGCATTTATAAACAAAGAAGTAAACCTTTAAATTAAAGGTAAGAAAAATTGGTAAAAACGTCTCACTTGGCCCATAAACACATACGCTAAGGTTCGAAATTGCTATCAGCGCACTATTTGCGGTACACAAAACCATGGATGAAGGAGTAAAAGGATAGACAATAGCCATACAAAGTAGCGTATATGAAAAAAAGTAGTATAAATCTAGATGGCGCTATACATTTCAATTTATAAGGTTAGATGGCGCTAGCAATTTGTCATTAAAATAGGTCAATTTAGTTTTGTAGAAAAAATAATTCTAAATTAACTAGATGGCTCTAATACAATAAACATTTTCATACGAAATTCCAGTGATGCCATTAAAAAAAACAATCAGCTGCACAAAGTTGATAGGTGACGTTTAAAAATTAGATTTTGTCGAGTGCTTCTTTTTCTTTGTCGCCGCATCTACATCTATACGTACCTATATGCTATAGTCCATTATAGAATGTAAGGTCTACAAATTACACACACATTGACAATAAATGTAGGTATAATTTGTAACAACTTATTTACTTTTGTCAACCTTAACATTTTTAAATACATTAGTTGAAATGCGAGTTAACTATGAAAATATGTTGAACATTGAGTGTAAAACGAAAATAACCAAATACTACAATGATTGAATCATTTGTTTCATACTTTGTGGTTCGCCTATGTTGAGATTGATAAAGTTGATTTCTAAGTTTTATAATAAGTATGCAAGCTAATATAAGTATGCAGGACAGAATGCGTATTATCAAATCAAATCAAATCAAAATCAAAATCGAAATGCATATAATCATTATAATAGTATAAATCCAATTTTGTCTGTTGTAAGTATGTTTGTCCGCTAAGGAGATAGCGTGGTAAGTGGATAAACCACGTAATGGATTTTAATGCGGTTTTTGCCATCTTTTAGGTATTTTTTTCATGTCTATCCTTACTAAATATAATATTTTAAATGTGAAAATGTGTATGTCTGTCTGTTGGTATGTTCGCTTCACGTAAAAACGGTTGAACCGATTGTCTTGATTTTGGAATAGAGATAGTTCGACACTCAGGGAAGAAAATAGGATAACTTTACTTCGAGAAATAGCCTCATTCCCACGGGAAAAGCTATTTACCTTACCGTGAAAACGCAGGGCGGAAAGCTATATATCATATACTAGTGACTCAATCTATACTAATATTATAAAGCTGAAGAGTTTGTTTGTTTGTTTGTTTGAACGCGCTAATCTCAGGAACTACTGGATCGAATTTAAAAATTCTTTTTGTGTTGAATAGACCATTAATCGAGGCAGGCTTTAGGCTATATAACAACACGCTGCAACTATTAGGAGCGAAGAAATAATGGAAAATGAGAAAAAAACGGTGAAAATTATTCATCCTTGAGGGCTTCCGTTGCGTGCGCTGCCAAAACGGTTCTAGAAACCAAAAATATATGTATGAAATGATTTAGGGAACTTTTTACCGCGGGAAAACTGCGCATTCCCACGGGAAACCGACTTCTACGCGAACGGAGTCGCGCGCGGCCACTAGTAAGTAGGTACATGATATTACTCAAACTCCTTACGAGACTCGATTTACTGTAAGTATGAAATATTTGAAAACAACATTTTGTTGTAAATGTCAAACATTACCTAAATATATTTGTAAACAAGTGTAAAATAAGCTTCTTCATTACATAGGTAGTATAAATCCAAGTCGCTAATAGGCATGATGACTGTGAATAAAATACACAAAAATTATGCTACCATCTAATGAAACGTAAATAAAATATTAAAAAATAACAAGGTATTATTATAATTAAAGCGAGATTAATTAATATTTTTAAAAAATAAATCTACAAAATACTACAGTCCGCCATGATATTCTGAACGCCAATCAGAGCGAATGACGTCACTATTGAGCATGGTTCCCAACTTAGGGGTTTTCCCCCCAAATTTAGGGGGTAAATTAGTGGGATGGGATTTTTTTTTATTTTGTTCTTACTCTAAAAATTAACTATTTAGTTTTTTCTTATTGCTTTTTTAAAAATAGTCAGAAAAATAATTTATATTTACTAAAATAATCGGTTATAGATATTATACGACCGTGCAGATTCCTTCTAAATCTTGAAAAAAAGAAGTTGGTAGATCTACCTACTTTTCGAATTGAGTTTGGTCAGAAACTACCAACTTTTAGAGTCGTACGGAAGGATTTATAAAAATTCGAGTTGGTAACACTGCTCAAGAGTGACGTCAAAATTGACGCCATGACACTTTGGAGCGTTTTGGTGGGAATTTTAAACATAAAATTTTAAATTGATTTTTTTCATATAAATCATGCTTTTTTTTCCGAAATATGATATTTTTTACAATAAGTATATATTTCTGAATATGATACAACAGTTTTTCAAAATCTGTCATCATGCCTATTCTGTCTGTTTGTATATTTGTCCGCTATCTCCTTCTAAACCAGTTGACAGATTTTAATGTGGTTTTTTATTTTTTAGGTTTTTTTTCATTTAAATTTGTAAATAAAGAACATGCAGAAAAAGTTTTTTAAATTAGCCAAAATTCCGGGTTTCGGGAACAAGTCGTTACACCATTGCGAAGCGTGGACGGGTCGCTAGTATTTTATATAAATAAACTTTCTTGGATACTAACTGTTTTTTATCAAAATATCCTACTTTTATTTAACCTTCTATATTTATTGACCATCATTTAGTTATTAATTCTTTCTTTACGACTTAAACAGCAAAATTATTGAAACTCATAATAAAAATACAATATGGTTAAGATTTTAACTGGGGTAACATGATCCTAGGACGAAATAATAACTCTGAGACCATTAGATTGTTTTAGCGATCGTATAGATGAATAGAAGAAATAAAACAACAACCACAATATTTTATAGAATAGTGCTGGACCTTAAGTCTCTCAAATTAAGGTTGAGAATGGTGTCGGTTAGAGTGTAGGAGATCCGAAAAAAACATCTTCGTTTTTAAGAAAATGTTGCAACAACCACAAAAAATTATAAAAATATATTGAGCTTTAAAACTGTCGAGTTAAGGTTGATATTAAGAAAGAAGTAGTAAAATAGTAGTTTATTAACGTTAGTGTGTGTGAATATGACCACTGGATGCAATAATGTTTGTCAACTATGTGAACTATATTATAGACTCTTGCAGCTTACCGTACCTACTTTTGTGTAGAAATATTTTAGGGCTTAATCAAATATCAATTTTGTTATAGATAACGTTTCTATTCATAAAAAAATGTACATTCACTGTATGTTTAACATACTATGTGTTAAATGGTCACATTTAGATTATCCTGGCTAAGTTTTCTGGGAATTGTAATAGACCACATTCAAAAAATAAGATGTCTGGTATTATTTTTAGCTTAGCCTTCCCCAATTTTAATCATTATACTTATTTTGATACACCTAGTAAGTATATAACCATTCATTCTATTATCATTGTCTACTAAAAATCGGTGGGTATTTAAAGTATACAAAAACCTATTACGCGTTTATAAATTTGTATCCGTTCAGAAAACGTATGGCTGGCCGGCCGGGCGGCCCAGTGTTCACAACCGTAGGTACTATTATTTTATGCCTAGAACGATATCAAATAAGTATTTAACGCAGATAGAACGAAGATTTTTGACTAATTTGGGAGACTTTTTCATACTTACATTTTCGACCCTATTTTAGTGGATACGATAATATTTTGATAAATTTAGCGAAAATACATCATTAAACATTTTAAAGAAACGGAAACGGCCTCACTATAGGTTGGGAACACTGCGGGCGGTAGACATTTGCAAAAGTAGACTGAAGTTTGTCAGTTCCACTTTTATCAAGTTATGTTCATGCCAGTAAAAAAAAATCGACCTTAATCATAAATTTTGTATTTATAATTTTTGGTTTAAATCGACATTTATTGGTCTTAAATAAACAATTGATTTAATATTTTAATGTGTAAAGCAAAATAGTTTTACTACAACGCCATCTAGCGGGTGTATTATAACTAAAATTTGTTAAAATATACAAATTTGTGTTTTGAGACTAGTAATGTCATCTATCGAAAGTTTGAGAACTAAAAAAAAGTATACGCTATTTTGTATGGCTATTGTCTATCCTTTTACTTCTTCATCCATGACAAAACGCATACAGCGCCGAAAGCGCGCTGATGTCAATTTTGAACCGTAACATATATAATTATAACGGGTGTAAAAAGACCACTTCCGAAGCCTGAAACCATGTATTCTTGAGCCTCAATAGTAACTAAACCCACTAATAGTATACCCGGAAAACCCAAATTAAAAAAGTTACATATTAAGGATGAAAAGTGATATTTGTGGCTTGAAATCATCGCTCCCACATCAACTGTTGAATCAGGTGCGATTATTTACATTGCAAATTAAATTAAAACATTATTTAATTTGAAATCATCGCAAAATCTGATAGTATAAATGCAATTTTGTACAATTCCGAAAAAAAATTTTTTTTTATCATAACAATTTTTTTTTAACCAGAAAGAATTTTTCCAGCAATGCCCAGTTTTAGTTTTTGGAATCCGTCTTTTTACACCCCGTATTTATGAGGCGTGCATTAATTACGCGAGATGTTTTACCCATTATCCTACTTAATATTAGAAATGTGAAAGTTTGTGAGTATGTATGGATGTTTGTTACTCTTTCACGTAAAAACTACTGAACAGATTTTGATGAAACTTTACAGTAATATAGGTTATACATCAGAATAACACAAAGGGTACTTTTTACCGCGGGAAAACTTCTCATTCCCACGGGAAACCGACTTCCACGCGATCGGAGTCGCGGGCGGCCACTAGTTCTACATACTTGTACTTATCCCCGGCGATGTGGTTCAGATTCCGCTCGAGCACGATCTCCGCTTGTTCATCTGTAAACTTGCGCGCGCGCTTCACCGCCGCTATGGCTTTGGGACGACTGTACACGCGGTCGTCTACGTTGAACCTGCGGGGGATAGAAAAAAAAACTACTGTCAAATCATCATCATCATCCTGTGAGGCTATTATGTAAGCCAATGGGAATCGAATGTAATTTTTTCAACAATTCTGGATAACGTAAAAATTGATGAAATATAAAGTTTTTTTGGGATAAATGGATAGATAATCAATGTGGCCATCTATTAAGCCCAACACCGTGATGATTTACATTAATTTTAACCTTTTCCAGAATTGTTGAAAAAATGACATTCGATTACCATTGGCTTACATAATAGCCCCACTGTTTGTCATTGGCACAATTTGTAACCGCACCATGGCCAGAAAGAAAAAAAAAACAAGTCGGACAAAATTAAGACATTGCGAAGCGAAGGGTCGCTAGTAAATTGAAAAAAAAACATGTATCGAGAGTGTCTAGGAAGTACTAGGATGTGGTATAAACTGTTTCTAGTTAAATTTTCCCATTTAAAACCAGTTTTAAGTAGATGCCTTTCTGTTAGCATTAGGTAAAATCCTACTTCCTACTATTATTATAAACGTGAAAGTTTGTGAGTATGAATGTATGGATGTTTGTTACTCTTTCACGTAAAAACTACTGGATGGATTTTAACGAAACTTAAAATAACATATAGGGCACTTTTTACCGCGGGAAAACTTCCAATTCCCACGGGAAACCGACTTCCGGAAGGAGCCGCGGGCGGCCACTAGTTAGATATAACTATTGAAAACGCGTTTACTGAATACGTACCTACATTAGGTCAGAAAATTTAATATACTACCGAACTTCCTGTGTGACTCTAAAATAAAATTTTGCATTTGTCGCGCTATCAACTAAGGAAGAATTTAGTAAACATTTCGAAATTAGCTCGAACCGGGAATCAAACCCGGGAATTGTCGCTAATTATCTCGTATACTAAACGCTACGCCACAGAGGTCTTAAAATAATTAATAAGATTTTAAACTTCATTTGTATGTTGTTTTTCTATTATTTCATATAATAATGTAACGAGGTACTTAGTTTAAACTAATTATACGAATTATAACGTCTTTAAAAAACAGATGTTTTAGATTTATTCAAAAATAAAATATACAGTTTGGACTACCTATCTTTCTATATACCTTTAAAATGACGTCATGTAAAAACCATCTGATTTGAAACACTATCTTTTAAAAACATACGCACACTTATCTTTCGAGTATCTATGCTTACGTAAAAGGTAAATAAGATATTATTATGTAAGAAGCAGTAGTGATATAAATTATTATGATAAAATAAATATTTTGAAGGATGATCAAATGGTGATCTCATTTCTATTCCTACACCATGTCTTAATTTAGGTAGAAAAGTATCAATTTAAAAAAAAATACGCTTTTCTCTTTTAAATACCTATGACTAGCGACCCGCCTACGCTTCGCAATGGTGTAATTCTGCGCGACTTGTTCACAATTGGTTGAATTTTAGCTAACTTTTAACAACTTTTTCTGAATGTTCTTTATTTACCAATTTAAAAGAAGAAAAAAACCGCATTTAAATCCGTTAAGTGGTTTAGGAGGAGTTAGTGGACAAACATACAAACAGACACAATAAGCGACTTGAATTATGTACTATGTAATGATTTACATAGTTTTAGAATGTCTATATAATAAAGTTTAGTTATATAGTAAGTTGGACAGTCTAGCTAGATTACCAATTTTGTAAAAAAACTAAATTAAAATATAAAAAAATTCTTAAGGTAAATTGATAAATAAGTACTCACTTTTCGTAGTCATCATAATAGGCCTTGTAAAACATTTTGTGGTAATCTGTGAAATTTTGCACCAATATGTTTCTTAAAGAAGGTATGGGGTCCAATAATATCATCTTTCTAATTTTGCCGGGAAATATTGCATTGTAAAATAACCCTGAAAAATTACAAAATAAATAAGTAAAACAACTTTTTAAAATGGTCCCTACTCTGAATATAAAAGGAAAAAAAACATTATAATCTACACAAGAAAAAAGATTATCATTTTCATAGAACAAAACACTTTATATGAAACTTTTCCAGCCTTTTGATTGAATACTTTTTATATAAAAATAACTTTAGTAAGAGTTATAGTTAGTTAAATATTTGCATCTTATAGTTAAGTTAGTAACTTATTTTTAGAATAGGCACAGCTTTACCTAAATTGCTGCCCATGGAATGTCCTAAATAAATGAATTTCTTCCATTCCAAATGCTGCACAACCAAATCTAATGCCACAACAAATGACTGTCTAAGAATTGGTACACCTGGAAAAGGGAGAAATAACATTTTCAATCTACTGAGAAACTTTTCAAGATGTAGAGATTTGTTATCAGGACATTGAAGACTGGTTTGTTTTATAAATGAAAAGTAGATAAAGTTTTATTAAAAAAATAGTTTTAGAAAACTTTTAAATTGATAAAATATCATTCAAAGAAAACATGTAAAGTTTTATTTGGAAATTCAAGAACTTTTAACACACATAAAACTTCCTACTAACATTATAAATGTGAAAGTTTGTGAGTATGGATAGATGTATAGATGTTTGTTACTCTTTCAGGTAAAAACTACTGGATGGATTTTGATGAAACTTAACAGTAATATAGGTTATACATCAGAATAACATATATGGTACTTTTTACTACGGGAAAACTTCTCATTCCCACGGGAAACCAACTTCCACGCGAACGGAGTCACTAGTCACTAGTTATTATATATTTTAAGATCCAAGCCTGTTCCAATAAGAAGTAACTTACCAATAGGATGAGGGTCAGATTTGCCATTGCCAGGAATGTCAAGACCTACATAGTGGTAGTGGTCTGGCAAATGTTCAAGCAGGGGCACAAATGTTGACACACTGTCCTGTCGACCGTGAACTAGCAATACTGGCTCGCCTTTCGGATCTCCCCAGGATATCACTGAAAAAAGTTTAATTTAAAAAAAAAACTCTAAATTCAAGTAATATTTTTGTACCACTAAAGAAAGAAAACCAATTTTTTTTGAGATTTTTTAAGAAGAAATAATGAATAGAGCAATTTGTAAAAGGAACTTACGTGCTATGTTACCCCAAGGGGCTGGAATAAACCATTCTTGTAATGGCGATTTCATCGTAAACTTCTAATAACTTCTATTAACTTTGAACTAAGTTTTTCGTGCAACGCAAAAACATAAGATAATCTAGACACTGTTGAAACGTGATAGCAGTTTACGCAGTATTGTATTGTTTTAATTTTTGAATAAATAAATAGTTTATCACTAAATTATCACAAATCAAAGTTCAAAACAAAATCCAATAAACACCAACTACGTATGACAAATGACGTTGACATAAGCTGGTAGATACTGAGAGTAAAATGGTGTGAGATGTGCATTACTTATAAAATTTTGTAAAAACAAAGTGGAACGACGCAACTGCCATCTGTATAAAAGTTGCTAAAAAACCTTATTGCAAAATGGACTTGCAAAGTTATGATACCCGTAAATTTTTGACTTATTTGTTCACTTGTTAAATCATTTATCATTTAATATAACGCAGTACTAAAACATATACAAAGTATATCGTTTTGGTGAATAAGTGCTGCCACCTATGGATAAGTAAAGTAATTTAAAACGTGTAGTCTGTTTTTTTGTACAAAGTTAACCCTTGGACTTTGGATCCATTATATACTCTTTGAATTTTTCATGTCATTGTCATAAACAGCTGTGTCGTCACAACATACTGCTTGTTAAACTAAAATAAACCGTATTTCATGCCATTAGCATTTATTTTAGCAGTAATCAGAATGTTCATGATAATTTCCTATCAGCCAAAATTCAGTTGTATGTAATGTAATCTTTAATTTATTTCATGACGATCTAACTAAAACGTTCTGTCTGATTTCTTAGATTAAATTGATGAAATGGCGACGAACAGCTCTTTAGACTTAACAGAGAAGGAATGGTTTGTTCAGGCACCATGGGGCAAAATTTGTGGTAAGTGTCTTATAAACTTACTTATATTGCTTAATATCCTTGAACTTTATGCGTTAGAAATGTATGTAAATTAACCCTGATTTTTATTTACAACCGTAGCTTAGATTTTGCCATAGTACTTACCTACCTACAAACTTTACAAGGTTATACACTTAATAACTTTACTTTTGTTTTGTTTAAAATTGTTGTCATTGATATTAACAACATATTAATAACTTCAAATTGATAATACAAACTTCTTCTAAGTAGAATAATTCCTCTAACTAGCACCCTATAGAAAATAACTTTATTATTGAACTAAACTAAGCTATATCATAATTATTTCTCAGTGGTAGCATGGGGCAACTCTCTGGACCCCCCTGTGCTGATGCTACATGGATCCTTGGACTCGGCAGCTAGCTTCAGACCTCTCATCAAGTTACTACCCCAAAACTTTTATTACATTGGTAAGTTGAATGCTATCCTAACCTTAAATTAAAAGTTTTTGCTTATAAGCTTATAATAAGATTAAAAATATATAAAAAGTGCTCTTTGTTCTATAATTAAAATTCAAATAAGTTTCAATTTACGTATCATTATTTTAAAAAACCAGGTAGACTCTTCTTTATATGAATTTTGAATGTTGGTTAAACTTTAAAATAACATTATGCCTAAAGATTCTTAGAAAACCCTATCAAAGATTACTTCCTATAAAGTTTACTAACTTTTTTCCAGCTATGGAACTCCCAGGCAATGGTAAATCCGACCGTCTGCCTCCCGGGCTCATGCTCAGCATATTCGACTTTGTGTATTGCATAGACTTCATCGCTCGACACTTCAGATGGGAGAAATTCGATTTCATTGGACACTCTATGGCCACTATTGTCGGTAAGTTGGCTATTTCAAAATTTGAATGTTTTGCAATACTTAATCCTTGTTTACTTTTCCTTTATGGAATAAATGAACCAAAAAAAAACCTTGTTTATGTCCCTAGTTTTAGAACCAAGAGAGTTTTTAACCTTTTCTGGTGCAATTAAAAAGAATTGGTTGAAATTAAGAACATGACACGAGTGTTAAAGAATGGATTTGTGTGAAAAACTTTGCATTCACACAATATTAGTAGGTTAGGTACCTACTGAGCATGGTAAATCATTTTTTGTAGAAATATTCATACTTATCTAAGACAGTACATAATATACCATCTAGATAAGATATGTACCTAGGTATGTTTGGGTGATATCATATTGATAAATAAAACAAAAATCTCTTGTTATGTAAGAATAGTTATTAAAATTATTATGTAAGTCAATATTGAGATAACTGTTTTACTGATAATAAGGTATCCGGTGCCCAATTTTGTCAAAGGCTCAGAAACACACCCCTAACACCCACAGTGGCCCCGATTCCGAAAACACTCCCTAAACTAAACTTAAACTATCGCTGTCACTTACTGTTCAATAGTATAATACAGAGACAGGTAATCATTTTAATTCTGTCAAACTAAAATGTACGTGCAATTCGACACGGCGAAGGCAATTTTAGGCTAGTCCTCAGCGCATTACGTTCCATTTTACAATGATGTGGACTAAATTTAGTGAGACCAATGTCTTCTTTTTCTAATACGAAGCATGAGAAAGTGACAGCGATATTTTTAATTTAGTTTTAGAGAGTGTTTTGAGAATCGGGGCCAGTGTTGCGGGTAGTCATGGGCGGCGGTGATCACTTACCATCAGGTGACCCGCATGCTCGTTTGCTCCCTATATCATTAAAAAAAAACTTTATTTAGTTAGATGCTTATTTTTTGTCTTCATGACCATAAAATCAAAAGTTGAAAAGTAATTAATTAACTATCAATTATAATAAGTAGATACCTAGTTTCTATTAAGATTGATTGATTGACAAAAAAGTAAAATTTAGTTAAAAACGAGTTTTATTAACAATTTTTAGTCTAATTACTCATGTTTTCGAAATTCAGCAAAGCCTATCAAGATTAAGGGTACTTGGTGGCTTTAGAGTACCCACCTACTTACGATCTCGAAAACCAAACAAAACAATGGCTCCGATTCTTATAACACATACTTAACTAAAATAAAAAAAACTATCACCTTTTCACTTTACTCATAGTTTAAGATAAGGACAACTATATTGATCTATACTTACATATCAAAAATGACACAACATATCACGAAACTGCTATAACTACCCGTCACTTCATTTGTTAATTTAAATTTCGAATCGGTAATATTTTCCAGGGCGCCACTTCAACATCTGCTACCCAGGCAGGTTGAACCGCGTCGTGGAGCTCGACCCGGCCGCGGGGGAGCTCAAGTTATGCGTGCCGCCCGTCAAATTCTCTGAATGGTGAGTTATTATTATCGACTTATTTTTTAAAGGCTTATTATTGTATATGAATATGGCTTATAATTTTGATTTTTTTTCTTATTTTAAACATAGGGGAGCGGACTTAAAAATACTAATTGCGTATTCCTTTTTTAATTTTTTACATGTTTTAATTTTCTTTTGTTGGGAAAAATATTTTTTCTTAAATATTATTTTATACGTTTTTTTAGGAAAGCATTTATGTAATGCTACCAATAGCCTCAAAAGTTTGGTAAACGCATTTAGTTAGTCTGTTCCCTTTTTTATTCTTGCCTTTGTTGAAGCTAGCTACTCTTCTTGTAATCTAAAAAATGCTTTTTAATCTATCAAATATTGTAAGTAACGTTTTAGTCAGTTTTTTTTGTTATAAAAAAAACGTAATTTTATATTACAGGTATCATAAAAATTTCACTGCTTATTTCAAGAAGTATAAGAAATTTAACGGCTCCAAGGAAACTGCACCAAAATACACAAAAGAACAGGTACGAATGTAAAATTTTCGATTATACAAAATCGTATTCGTATTCTTAGTAGGTATTTGACTAATTAAAATTTAAGCATCTAATTTCACGACTTTTTTAATAATATGAAGAGAAATGCCCTTACGTTTAATAATACATATTTTTATTTATTAAAATTATGAATTTACTAAACCGCAAATTGAGCAAATTAGTTTGGTCTCTCACTGCAAAAGATAAATAATTGTTTTACATGAGAAAAATATTGTATTTCTGTTTTAAGGCGTTAAAAAGAATAAAGCAAACGAGAAAGTTGACGGACCCCACCGCGCTGGCCACGATGGAACGATTCACTGAACCCTGTGGGAAGGGACTTATCAGGTTTGAGTTTGTAACTAAAGTAATTTTAAATATTTATTAAACTAACAACAGGTTTGTTAATCAAGTATTTAAATTTGAGTCATACTTAACACATATATGTTTGTGGATTCTGAATTTAAAATTGTTGTTTACTTATAATGTTAAATGTTAGTGGTAATCAAACCTGTATCCGGTACTTTCGGTCAAGTATCTCAGTATCCTAGCTATTAGGCTACCACGGACATAATATAACCTTAGTTCATTCTTTTAGCTAACAAAATATACTTTTTACTCCCCTACAGATTCACATACGACAACCGCTACAAGCTAATCCAATACCCTCCTCTAGACGCTGTTCAACTAAAAAACTTATTCACCGCCATCACAACACCGACATTGATAATAACCGCCGAAGGATCCGCTTTGATCCGGAATAATCCGGACACCAAATTCATGATAGAAGAAAATTCATATCCTGAGAGAAATGTACGAGTCAAACATATCAGGGGCAGCCATGATGTGCATATAATACATCCGGAGAGATTGGCGCCATTTGTGACGCAGTTTTTAATTTATGGGTTGCAAGGGTTGGACAGTGTTGCCAAGTTGTAGGGTTTTTATAAAAAAAAAATTGATAAAGTTTTTTTGTGTTGAACGATTTTAATAACTTTGTAAGTTATTACTTACTTACTAAGCTGTTGAAATTAATCACAACGCAAGACTGGAATCAAAAATTATTGAACAATAAATTAACCTGTAATTGGGATCAAAAAAATATATTTTTTAAGTCTATAGACTAGTCCTCAGCGCATTAAGTCCAATTTTACAATGGTTTTGACTAAGTTTTGTCAGACCAATACATGTACCAGTGATAGCTATATTTTAAGTTTGGTTTAGAAAGTGCTTACAGAATCGGCGACAATCCTAAAAACAAATTTATTGTTTGCATCAAATTCTAGGTACCCCTTAATTCAATTATAAGAATTTTCTCTTAGCGTCCTAAATTCTACCCTGTTTTGAACACATGAAAACAAAGTCATTCCAATATGCTTTTATATTTTATTTTAAGGTTGTGAATATTTTTCATTAATATATTTTACCTTTACCTACCCAATTATGTTCCAGAAAAAAAAAAATGTATTTCTCTGCTTGCAATAATTTTTATGAAATAAATATTAACGTTTTAGGTATTCTTCAATGGTTTGAATTCACACAAAATGTTTGAATTATTAAAGTTTATTTTTAATGACTGAATAACAAAAACATTTTATTTTTTTTTAACATACGACAGAGTGTGACTATTCATATTTTTGCATTTATTTATTTTATTTACATTGAAAATTGACAATGTGTTTTACCTTCAAGCATTAAAAGAAATTGTTATGTTAAATAATTTGTTTTACCTATATCTTTTTTTGAATTGATTGAAACGAGAGTTTTTTAAACATTATTTTTATTAATTATTAAAAATACGTACTTATTTTTGTTACCTTTATACTATCTTGATACCTTGTGAACATAAGGTATTATTCAGAAAACACCGTTAAAAAAAACTTAAAAAAAACTTACCTTCATAGGTAATACACAAAGAGTACCTAAATAAGTTTAAGTGGTGAATGGAAGGCAATAAAACAACGATTTAAAACGATGTGATTCTTTTATTTAAGATTATGTGGTACAGTACTTACATACCGTTTCATCGAACGAAATCAGAAGTAAAACTTATATCCGAAGCTAGTGATATGCTGTAAAGAATAGGGAGAACCGAGGACTTATAGTTATTTTTAAATTTGATTAAAAAAATGTTAACTTTACAGTTCACAAATATTGTAGTCCTCTTCAAATATGTTATTCATTTCAAATTCAAATTCAAATTCAAATTAACTTTATTGCTTGTAAATGGGTTACAAATAGGTCTTAAACATAAATAACAGATCCTCCATAAACTGCCGGGAAGGCATGCAACTTTGCAAAATAAAACTTTGCATACAATGTATGTATTGTATTGTAGTATTAATGTAATAACATAAAACTTTCAGTTTTTTAAATTCTATAAATTTTAACAACTTATAAATACAAAATAACTAGAGATGGGCCGAGTACTCGGTTTATACTCGGTACTCGGCGTACTCGGCAGGTTTTTTGGTACTCGGTACTCGGCCGAGTAACTCGGTATACTAATGCCGAGTACCGAGTACCAAAAAAGTAATATACTTTGTTTAAAGAAAGCAATATATTTAGGTAGATATAATTGAAACAGCAGTGTTAATCAAACGTACTGATTGAGGAAATCTTTGACATCCTCAAGTAATAGAATCAAAATTATGCTAATAAATGAGTACTAGTGAGACAAAATTAAAGGAACAGTTATAAAAATAATCAATATTTAAAATTTAATAAATGTAAATTATGATGCCTTGTTTGGTGCCCTGTCCACCATTTGCCAACAAATTTTCTTCTTAATATACTTGCGTTCGTTTGTACTTGTTTACGCGCGCGAAATTGGGAATTTGATAGAACCGAGTTACTCGGCCGAGTACTCGGTAAAAAAAAAATTGAACCGAGTAATACTCGGTACTCGGTACTCGGCAAAAGTGTTACTCGGCCCATCTCTAAAAATAACAAACATAATTAAGTCTTTTAATAAAACTATACTTACTTATATCTAAGTAAATAATAACTAACAAAAAAATCTTATCTAAACAATATCTTCCTACATGGAACAATTTGTTATTTATTCCTCTAAGTACTCAAAAACGGAATAATAGGTTTTATGAATTAGAAATTTATTTAATCTTTTTTTAAATATGTGTATATTATTAATGCTTGCTATATCCTGAGGTAATTTATTATAGAGTTTTGACACCATGCCTATTACATTTTTACTATAAAGTGCAGTATTTCGAGATGTACTAGCTATTTTGTGTTTGTTTCTTTTTGATTTGTAGTTTGTAAATAAAGACATATTAGTTTTGACAAAAAGACAGATTTCATAAATGTATAAACAGGGTACGGTAAGAAGTTTAAATTTTTTTCATAATATATTTTTTATCAAAACCCTTCTTTCTCGGACAATTAAAGAAAGTAAGTAACAATTATTTACTCAAACTACCTGTCGGTTTAATAACACACTTTCGTCGTAAGCTACTAAAGAATTACGGTGTAAAACATTTTATATTTTTAAATGTTCCAGTGGAGGAAATTCGAATATACACCTACAAAGAAGTTAAAAAAGTCTCCTACTCAAACAAAAAATGTTTAAAGTTTTGAAGGGAATGTTAAATAAAAAACTTTTTAAGGCATTAGACATGCTAATATTTTGAGCGTGAACCAAGCTTAAAAAAACACACTTGACATTAACAGATGTCAACATCAGCTGATTACTGACAGTTGACAGCATTATGCGAAGATGTAAATAAAAATATTGAGCTAAGAATATCTGTCTCATGGCTGGTTTCTAAAATAATACTTTTATTGGAAATAAATGGGTTAAACCTACTTGCGGCTTAATAACTCAAGAACGTAGAAATAACGGATAAAAAAGACAAAATTAATCGTAAGTACAATATACTTTTTAGGTTAGTTTCTTGTTAGTAATATAGTTTTGTTGAAATATATCTCTATTTTAGTGCAACATGGCTTTGTTTTTAAAACAAGACTTCAACCCGCCGGTTCTATCAAGAAAATGGATAGCCATGAAGTTTCGAACTAATATGGTAAGTCATTTCGTAAAATTCCTGATAAACAGTTATTACCGTAAGTAATTGCCGTAAAAACAACATTATTCTTAAGGAGTTGCAGTGGACTTTCAAACTGTAATAAGATACCTTTTTTAGATGTTAAAACTTCTTAAAGAAATGTTATTGATACATTTTTTTTTTAACTTTTTTATGACTAATTCAGTGTCCAATGCTTTTAAAATAACTTGAAAGGTACATTGTATAATAACAAGCTATAACAACATATAAAAAAATTACCCACACACCTCGAAAAGTTAATTTAGTCAAGATTACTTTTTCTTCTTGTTGACATAAATATATGGTAACAGTAATTATTTCCTACAAGCTGCTAACAATTGCACCATTAACACCATGTTTTGACTCCAACCACAATGCTTTTATGGTCCTGATTCAATGAAAAGACAATTTCCGAGGTCTAGTAGAGTAGTCAACAAACTGCAGAAAAAGGAAATTTAAGATATGTAGTCTCAAATAGATGACAGAGCCATTATTTTTTTCTATATTATTGATTCTGTACTTCAAATGTCAGTAAATTGCATTGCAAATTTTAACAAATGAAGCTGAAATAAATAATAATAATGGATGTAGATGTTTTTCTGAATGGATCTAATGCAATTTAGCAGGTAAATCCTAAATACATATAGTATTATAGAAGTATATCAATAGTAAAAGTAATAGATCCATCTTCTTGTTCGGTGATTATCAAACCCAGCAATTTTTCAGTTTTTTCACTTACATGGTTCTTTAAGTAATCTATTGCCAGTTTTGATGAATTGGACATCAAGTAACATTAGGTACTTTACCTAATTATATGAGCAAACAAAAAAAATGTAGATACTGAGCATGACATAACTTCAAATTCTCAATAGTTCAGAAACAGTTGGTAAGGATTTAAGTATTTCTTATTCTACTGTTCATCTATTGTTTAAATCATACCCATTTAGAATAATGAAACCAAAAATATGAATATTATAGATACATATTGTATATTTTCCAAAGGCATAAAGATAATCCTACTAATTATAAATGTGAAAGTTTGTGAGTATGGATGTTTGTATGGATGTATGGATGTTTGTTACTCTTCCACATAAAAAGTACTGGATGGATTTTGATGAAACTTTACAGTAATATAGGTTATACATCAGAATAACATATAGGGTACTTTTTACCGCGGGAAAACTTCTCATTCCCACGGGAAACCGACTTCCACGCGAACGGAGTCGCGTGCGGCCACTCAGTAATCTGTAATCATCTCATCTATCCTATCCTAATGATTAACTACAAATTCTTCCAGCTTCTAGACAGTCGCGACGACATAGTAGCTATACTCGAGTCAGGGCTTCTCTTCCGCGAGGACAGCATCGAGGTGGAACAGGAGACGTCTCCGTTTGAACCTGGGGCTTGGCTGTCCAGCGGGGAAAGGGTGTTATGTGTGGTGGGGTCCGGAGTGTGTCTTTATATGATGCCACCTAGAAGGTGAGTGCTTCAGTTGATTGAATTAATTTTAGTAGTAAGTACAGACAGGAGAGAGGTTCAATATTTATACAGGACCAAAATAATAAAAATCTTTAAGAACTCGTAACTATAGTTGCCAACCTAATTAACTTTCAATGTATAAATAAATATGCTACAATACAAAACAAGCGTTTCAATGTAGCACGTAAAAATGATGAGTTTTCAATAGAGAAGGCTAATAACTTCCATCATCTCCTTATTTTTGGTGACTCTTATTTTGCCATTAAAATTGAAGAATACACTTGCTATATATAGGGCATCAAAAGACTACGGTACATCAAGGGAAAGTAATCTACGATTTTTAAGGTACTTTCCCTTGATGTACCTTAGTCTTGGGACGCCCTGTATAGCTGGATGGAGCTATACAGTAGCTGTTGATGAATACAGTCCTAACCTCCCCATTGCCCCCAGCCTGGACCGCGGCCTGCTCCTCCACCTCGCCCTCCACGCGTCTCTCCCCGCGCTAGTGCTCGGCGCGCGGCGCTGCCTGCGCGGCGGCGCGCGGCGGCTGCTCTCGCTCATGGCGGACTACCTCGCGGTGTCGCGCCGCGCCGCCGCCTGTCTGCGGGACTCGCAGGCGCTGGCGCACCAGCTGTGAGTCGTGTGTGTGTGTGTGTGTGTGTGTGTGTGTGTGTGTGTGTGTGTGTGTGTGTGTGTGTGTGTGTGTGTGTGTGTGTGTGTGTGTGTGTGTGGGTGGGTGTGTGTGTGTGTGTGTGTGGGTGTGGGTGTGTCTGCGTCTGTGTCTTTGTCTGTTTCTGTGTCTGTGTCTGTGTCTGTGTCTGTGTCTGTGTCTGTGTCTGTGTCTGTGTCTGAGTCTGAGTCTGTGTCTGTGTCTGTGTCTGTGTCTGTGTCTGTGTCTGTGTCTGTGTCTGTGTCTGTGTCTGTGTCTGTGTCTGTGTCTGTGTCTGTGTCTGTGTCTGTGTCTGTGTCTGTGTCCGTGTCCGTGTCCGTGTCCGTGTCCGTGTCCGTGTCCGTGTCCGTGTCTGTGTCTGTGTCTGTGTCTGTGTCTGTGTCCGTGTCCGTGTCTGTGTCTGTGTCTGAGTACGTGTCCGTGTCCGTGTCCGTGTCCGTGTCTGTGTCTGTGTCTGTGTGTGTGTGTGTGGTATTTAATAAAGCGTATGTATAATATGTTGTTTAAATTTTGATTATATTTATTAGTAATTCGCATTTTGGGCAATTAATGAGGTTTGGGCATAGTTTGTCCGAACTAATGGCAGTTTTTTGAGCCATTAATAATGTTGAATAACAATGACATATCTAAAAGGCTTCCACGTTCTTTAAGGGTAAGTAGGTTGTGCTGGCGGCAATTTTCCTCGTAGGTGCCAGCACTAGATTGAACTCTATAGTTTAAGAAGTTCATAAACTTTTTTTGGAGCCTTTCGATTTTTTGGCTATGAATAGCATATTGGGGTGACCAAATGCTGCATGCGTACTCCAATATACTGCGTATATATGCAAAATAAATAAGTTTCAAGCATAGGGCGTCGTTAAATAACTTGCATGTCCGAAAAATAAATCCGAGATTTTTGTAGGTCCGGATAGTGATTTCCTCAATATGTTGGTTGAATGTAAGCTTGGAATCAATTAAAACACCCAAATCTTTAACTGATGAGACCCTCTTTAATAATTTAGAGTCATTTGTTTAATTATATTCATGGATTGCATTACTTCTTGTCAAACTCATAATTACACATTTATCGGTATTAACATTAATGAAATTATATTTATAATAAGCAGATAATCTATTTACATCTCCTTGCAGTTTTTTGCTGTCATCCGTATTATTTATTTCTAAAAATATTTTTTGTTATCAGCATAAAGAAGAAATTTACAGTTCTGAAAGCATGCGTAAATATCATATAAATATACATTATATAGTAAAGGTCCAATAAGGGATCCTTGTGGGACACCAGATGTAACGTGAACAAGATCAGAACGAGAGCCGCCGACTGTGACAATTTGATTCCTACACGTAACATATGAGGAAAGCCAACGATACAAATTGTCATGTATGCCAAGATATTCTAATTTTCTCAAAAGTATAGTGTGGTCAACTCTGACAATAGCCTTTTCGAAGTCCGTGTAGATCACATCTACCTGTGTTTGTTTCTCTAAACAGCAAGTGACGTAGTTCGTTAATAGAGCTAAGTTTGTTGTAGTTGATCTATTTTTAAGGAAACCATGTTGTTCGTTGGGTATAAATTGTGTCAAATAAGGTCTTATTCACTGGAACACGCTCTTTTCAAACCTTACTGAAAGAATTTAATATTGAAATGGGTCGATAGTTGCTAATTTGATTTTTGGGTCCTTTTTATGAATTGGGATAATATTAGCTGTCTTCTAAATTTCAGGGAATTTACCCAATAACAATGATTTTGTAAAAATCATTTTCAATCTTTACTACGTATGTAACTTAAAGCAAAGTCGCTTTCTCTGTCCCTATGTATGCTTAAATATCAAAAATACACAGCGGATTTTTATGCTGTTTTTTGTAATAGAGCGATTGAAGAGGAAGGTTTGTATGCATATAAACTTAAGTCTAGGGAAGGGGGTTTTACTCCTAATTTAACGCATGCGAAGCTGCGGGAAAAATTCATATAAAAGCTTAGAGCATTTAACCAAAGGAGATGGCATAGCAGGCCTTTCCCCTCAGGCAAAAACTTGGTCATAGCGATGGTCATAGTCGTGAACAAAAGTACCACGCACGGTACTTGTTCGGTTTTGTTGTGTAAACGACGTTCAGAAACTTCGAATTTACGTTTACATGGGATTTCATATCACCTGTTAGTATTTTTGGAAATTTACTACACTATTTATTGATATTTTCGAATTTTAACCTTGATCGTAACGACACTTTAAACGATAGCAAATGTAAACAACGAATACTATATTAGGGAGACAAGCTGTCAACGCTGTCAAAGCTGACAACCACTGTGATGAGATTTCTTTTTCATTTTTTTAATGTCGTTTTTACAGGCCGGGATTCTACACAGTGATGGGAAAATAAAAGTGAATTGATTTGAATGACTGGTGGGATGAATGAATGTTTCGAAAAATATAAAGTTTAGTCGACATATATTACTAAATAGCGCTTACAGGTTTTAAGCTAAGACTTTCGAAAATGCTTATTTGTTATCTACTGTTATAACTCATTAATAAAACAATTATTTGGAACTATAATGATTGTATTGTATTCTGCTAAAATTCTACAAAAATAAAAGGATTTATTTTAAACTGATGTTACCCACTCATTTTATTTATTCCTTAGCATATTTTTTTAGATAAACCAAAATTTGTAAGCGTTTTTACTAAACACTTACAAATTTACAATTGTAGTAGTATTAAGAAGAAAAGGTAAATTTAATAATTAAATTGAACTAAAAAACTTCATTCGTTCAATAAAAATACCCATTCATTCTTATTGTTATTGTCACATCACTTCCTCGTCCCCAACTAAAAGTGCCTGAAAAATATGTTCCTGCTAAAATGATCTTGTCATCTCCTTTGGTTAAATGCTCTAAGTATAAAAGACAAAAAATTTAAGGGTCACTTTTAATTGCTTGTCAAACACCAATTTCAACAGAATTTTAACTTAGTATTCTCTTTTCGTTTCCCACCCAGAGCGTCAGTATCATCAGTGGTGCAATCAATGCACACGATGCTGTGTCGCCAACAGCTGGAGCTGTCAGTGTTGATGTCGCGCGCATCGGCGGCCGTGCTGGGGAACGCGCCGTGGCTGCGCGGCGACGTGGCGTGGGAGATAGATGGCGTTGATCAGAAGAATCTGATGGTGAGTTGATATAGACTTGTAGGTGACAGACGGCTGATAGTTGACGTGGCGTGGGAGGTAGATGGCGTTGATCAGAAGAATCTGATGGTGAGTTGATGTAGACTTGTAGGTGACATGTAAGTGTAAATGTGACGGCTGATAGTTGACGTGGCGTGAGAGATAGATGGCATTGATCAGAAGAATCTGATGGTGAGTTGATGTAGACTTGTAGGTGACATGTAAGTGTAAATGTGACGGCTGATAGTTGACGTGGCGTGGGAGGTAGATGGCGTTGATTAGAAGAATCTGATGGTGAGTTGATGTAGACTTGTAGAGTTGACGTGGCGTGAGAGATAGATGGCGTTGATCAGAAGAATCTGATAGTGAGTTGATGTGGACTTGTAGAGTTGACGTGGCGAGGGAGATAGATGGCGTTGATCAAAAGAATCTGATGGTGAGTTGATGTAGACTTATAGGTGACAGACGGCTGATAGTTGACGTGGCGTGGGAGGTCGACGGCGTTGATCAGAAGAATCTGTTGGTAAGTGGATGTAGACTTGTAGAGTTGACGTGGCGTGAGAGATAGGTGGCGTTGATCAGAATAATCTGATGGTGAGTTGATGAAGATTTGTAGATTTGACGTGGTGTGGGAGATAGATGGCGTTGATCAGAAGAATCTGACGGTGAGTTGATGAAGACTTGTAGAGTTGACGTGGCGTGAGAGATAGATGGCGTTGATCAGAAGAATCTGATGGTGAGTTGATATCTACAGATGCATAGACTAACTGGCATTGAACAGCGGGGCTATTGCGGAAGCCAATGGTAATCGAATGTCATTTTTACAACAATTCTGGATAGCGCTAAAATTGTTGGAAAATATAAAGTTTTTTTGGATTAATATGAAGATTATCAATGTTGCCATCTATTAAGCCCGAAACCGTGATGTGACTCATGGAATTAATATTAATTTGTTTGCAAAATATTCATTCGTGATTTTGTACAACTTTACCTTGCAAAATTAGAGTTAAGCTACTTAATGTAAAAAAAAACCTAATAAAAATAAAAAAAACAGTAGTTGGGTTGGGTAATTACAAGCATTGAGAAGTAGAGATCCATTATTTTACTAAAATAGCAAATTTATTTAGGTTTACAGTTTATTTTTTCCTCGTTGTGCTCACGTGTAAATATTGTTGCTTGCAGAAAATCCACCACGCCTTCCTAGTAGTACAGTCGACTTTACTGAAACACATCGCACTAGCACACTCAATGCCCTCCGTACAAACACAGAAACTATACAAAAACCACAATGAAAGAATATACTGGATCCACTCAGTCGTTATACAGCGTCTATACGAAGAATTCCGGGATAACTACCAAGCCTTAGAGAGAATGTATCGACTGTTAAAGAACTGTGGAAATAAAGATACTAATCTGTCAAAAAAGCTAGGCTCAGCTGTCAATACTGCTTGGCTATATTCCGACGTTCACGCAGGTATAGCCAGAGCGGCAATGGAGCTCAAACTAGCTAATGATAAATGTAACAATTTAGATACGCTGCTAGATTCGTGCGCTATAAATAAGCAGGAACTTGATCTGAAAGTTCTGAACGTAGATATAGATGCTCTCGTTGAGATTATCACTAAATGTCTGACTACGGTGCAGACGAGTCAGATAAGACTGAAGAAACTACAGCATAAGTTTGCCGGTGGTTTAGAAATTACGGAGGCTTTTGACAATGACGTTGACAGTTCTAACGAAGATGGCAATCTGTTAAGAATTGAGGATAAAGATCCAGTAGCGAAAGATGAAGTGTTTTACTTCGTTAAAACTGAAGATGACGTTATAGATGATGATAAGGCCGTAGATTTAACAACAGGTCCCGGTAAAAAAGAAAGGGACACGGTTAAAATAGTGCTCAATGAGTTGAAAGGGAAACTAGTAGTAAGAGAAGATGCTATGAGAGAAAGAGAAAGACAAGCGCTTAGGAAAACCATGCCTGAATTAAAGGACAGTGTGCCTGAGTTCCCAAGGCAGATTATTGGTGATTTTTCAGAAAGGAAGAGCATTTTTTCCAAATTTTACGTCAACAAACAAAAGAACACGCCTCAGGACAAGCTTGATGGGCACTTGAAAAGAAATAAAGATAAGAAGAAAATGAAGTTCAGATTGGAATACGATAAATACAGGACCGAAGATGAAATATTCACACCGTTCTTTGAAGCGAACTCAAGGCTGAACGCGAAAAGCAAATACATTAGCTTTAAACTAAGATCTAAAAACAGAATGAATGTTGTCAGATGGTTGAAACGACTTCCAATTAACGCATTCGTTGAGCCTGTGGGTTCTGGCGACGTTGAAACCAGCGCCGTCAACCAAACTGTCAAAGAAGCTGTCAACGGGCACGTCAACGGTGACAGCTGTCAGAAACCCGACGCGCGTGCTTACAGATTCTCAAAGAAAGATCTAGAACTGTCGCAATCATCGTCTGACAGCGAAACCGATGACTTCTATCGCGAAAAACAAATGGAATTGTTAAAAGACGCTCGTCGCCTGCGAGCTGCCAGGAAGAAAAATTATCCAAACAAGCGAGTCATTGCAGACACCGTAGACAATGTAGATGAAGGTGAAAAGCCCATAGAGTATAACTTTGGCGCGGGAATGGCAATGGCGTCTGTTCTACAAATCAGTAGCCAAAAGAAATTGCCAAATTTCGTTCAAGAAGAGGTATTTGTTGGTGACGGAGAAGTTTCAAACGATAGCGGTAATGATGAAGATGCATAGAGTGCTCAAATCTTAATTATTTTATGAAAATAAAGCATAGTTTAGGTGCTCCTTGAATTGATCTGGAATAGGTATAATTGTCGCAAAAACACAAATTTCTTTTTTTTATGTCGTGTAATGTTTTTTTTTATTAGAATGACAAAGCAATTAGCAAAGCTTTAAAAAAAACTGTGTTTTAAAATTATAATTTCTATTGGTGCATTATCAAATTAAATACTAGTTTTTTGTAATTATTTATTCCAATGATTATATATTAATTAATTAATGTCTGATATCACGATAAAAATATTGTTTTTTTAGATTAAGCTAAGTCGAAATAAACGATTGCTCCGGTTCTCATTTGTTTTTCATTTTATTTGATTTTAATTTTAAATATTATAAACTTAATATTACAGTTTATAAATTACAGTTTGGCTCTCTACTCTTACGAGGCCTTTTTATTTTGTCTGAATATCATTATTTGACATGTAATTTCATAATCTTTATAATGAGTAGGGTAGGAATTTTCACAAATATGGAGTACCTACATAACTAATATATAGATTGCGCCCCAGATTTTTCATGTAGAAACAAGAGTTATTTTAGAGTGTCTGATTCAGAATCGGTACCATTTACACGCAGCTTCGTAACATTACTTTACTACACTTGATAGCACTAACTAATCGGTGTTAAATGATTTTAGTACATACGTTTGTGACTAAGCAATGAAATCAATTTCGAACGCTCGTTTGCGTGCACACAGACGTTAGCAGTATTTTAAATTACGGTCCACATAACAGAAAAAAAAATGCCGATGCTCTTTTATTAGTTATGTTCTCCATAAAAGCTACTTATTTTATGTATTTAGGTAATAAAATAAGTTGGCATCTGTGATGAGCATTCTTCGCTTTTAGATTTAGAACATTGATACTTACTTACTGCAAACTGTGATTGATTAACGATTTGTAAATAAAGCTTTTTTTAAATTATTGTTGTAGTTTTTTTTTTCGTTTGACCCAAACGAGTGTTTAGTTCTTATGTCTCTAGTTGTCAGTTAATGCCTAAGATTCCTTCTATTTATTATTAACAAGGTCTACGCCAAATATGAACCTTATTATTTTCTTGTTTACGTCGATACCTAATTTGCACCACCGTAGTAAGTGTTTTGTTCTCATTTTAAGAGTTCCGTGCCTCAGAAGAAAAAAAAAGCGTATTTGTATTTTTATTTAGCTTTGTTCGACTAGAATTAAAGATATACACATGTTAGGCCCCAAGTAGTTTGTCATTGCATATCGTCACTAGGTACTGTGAAACATAAGATAACTAACTGGGCGTTAGATCAGACATTACTTTTGACAAAACGTGAAATTAAATAAAATGCAACATGAAACCTCTATACCAAAAACCGCCCCCTAGTGATGTCCGTTTACGCTTCCCAGTTTGCGATTTTTTTTCATAAACAGCACATATATCATTATTACATTATTTAAAAAAAAATAAGTTAGCCAAAATTCAATGATACGTGAGCAAGTCGGCCAAAATTACACCATTGCGAAGCGCTAGTAATAATTAAAAAAGTCGCTATCCTTGTCTGTTTCTAGATAAATGTCTTACAAAACCTCATTATCTACGGGTGCTGATGCGGCATACAACATACCTAATTACTTTTTGTCAAATGGACAGGTAAGATGACTATCTACTTATAGATATTTTTTTTTAATTTAAACCGAAATTCTTTGATTTGTCATTAAGAACACAAACGAATCTTGCTCCCATAAAAAACTAGGATGGGTCACCATAGATAAAATATCGATTAATGCAATGCCTTTAAGATATCGTTTAATAAGCTATGTAAGAAGGTTATACCAAATTAGGTTACCAAATTTACTTATCAGGAAATAGAAAACCCTCAGGCAGTTAAATCTGTCAACAATCGTGATCATTACTCATCTATATTTTTTAGTGTTAAGACTTTAAACTATAGAAGATAAATTAAGTAATTTTATTTAGGTATGTATAAGTATTTATCTTTGATTGTATTTTAAACTGATTATTTTGTAAACATTCGAATTTGCGTCTACTTAAGCAGATAGGTAAGTAACTTATCAACTGGAACACAACTATAATGAAGAAGGTACCTAAACACATAATCAAGTGAGTTTTCTAATAATTAACATTGTACTTGTTAAGGTCACGGACTAATGACATAAATAAATGATTTACGATCGTATTACCTGGTATACATAACTGAGATTCCTTAACCGGGTTTTAATAACTGATAATAGCCTAATGTTCGTCTTGAAGTCATTTATTCAACAAAGGATTTAATTGCTCCGCAGTTAAAGTGGATAATTTAAGTAAAAAATATGAGTCATGAATATTCGAATGTTTGTATTTTAAATGGTGTTCTTAAGCGATGTGGAATTATATTTTGTTTTTATTTGTAACCCATATATGAAGACTTAACACCTTATACCTTGATTTTGTCCTACGAACAGCAGGTACGTACCTGCCTACCTTTTAAATTCTTGTTTTTTGCTTATACTTTTTATTTAATCACATTTCATAACAGTAACAAATGTAGATATTAAGGTGATAAAGGTAATGTAGGTTGGTAATTTACCTTAAAAAACTAAAAAAAAAAACATACATCAATTGCAATGTTTTATTTTTTTTCGCATGTTTTCTTGTAAATAATTTAAGATATATACACTTAACACTATAAAGAGTAGTCTTTTGAAAATATATCATAAAGAAGTTCCTGACTTACCTACAAAGCTTTTGTATCAATAGTCTGCTGCTACGAAAATCACCGTTGCCATTCGCATATATCTTCGTTCGAATAGTTCGTTATCAGATTCGAATAACTTCCACTCGTCTATTACGCATCATTAGTTTAATAATTACGATACAGAGCCGTGTGTTAGGTCAAAACGGTTCAATTGATTATAGATTAGTTTTAAATTACTTGTTGGTACTACTGGACGACAGTGTTTTAAAATTGTTATTTACTTTAAAGATAAAATGCAGCTGTTAATACTGTGAGTAATAATAATAATGGTATTCACCATTTATCATAAGTTAATGTATAAATTCAAGTTAATCATAGATATCAAGGTCTTATAGCCAAGGTTTTAAAGTGCGACATTATGAAAAACTATACAACTTAGTATTTTTTCGCGCCATTTTTTTTTTAATTCTCTAAGTTGGTAGTTACCAGCTGACAAAATATAGGTATATTATTTCTGTTAGATTTTTTTGTGAGTTTGGTGTGGTTATAGTGCAGTTTTGTCTTTGTCATCTGTCAGCTTTTCGAATTATCTATCAATACGAATCTGTAGATTTACCATTATTTTTGTATCTGCCAAAATCTACCACATTTTTTTTTTCTCTTCTTTGGCCATGGTGCAAATATGCAATGCCCATTGTGCCAGTGTCAAGTTTTTCTATCACATTCAAACCTAACTGAATATTAAAGCTACTTAAGCTGAGTTCTGAGCATTTTTTGCCAAAAAATATATTTAATTCTGAATAAGACTGCGGTTTTATAAGAACTTTCAAATCTACCCGACCTTTGGATCATATTTATTTTCTTTCGGGTTGGCAGTAGGTACCTACTGATTAGATAGGCATGTACCTATTCTATAGATATTGTAATAAATTTCCCAAATAGAGTACATTTAACAATTTCATGTAAAAAAATCTTCATGTGATTCTTAAAAAAAAATATTTGTTTCGCTTCGCACCTACCTATAGGTACATTAAAAGACACCTAAAATTCTGACTAAGTAGCTCCCCTGATAGAAAACGTGAGCAAGTTATGATACATTACTATACTCTACTTACCTACCTATTGATAATTTAATTAATTAATTTCATTATTTGTTTATTTATTGACTGACTCACCAATTAGGTATGTGGCCCTATGGTAAGTAGGTACAGGTAAGGTAATAATTTATTACTAGTGGCCGCCCGCGACTCCGTTCGATTGGAGGTCAGTTTCCCGCGGGAATGAGAAGTTTTTCCGCTATTTGTTATTCTGATGTATAAGTATAACCCATATTTCTGTAAAGTTTCATCCAAATCCGTCCAGTAGCTTTTACACGAAAGAGCAACAAACATCCATCCACACATACAAACTTTCACGTTTATAATAATAGTAGGAATAGGATTTAAGTACCTACTTACTTATATCAAATCAGTAGCCACGATTTTTTTTTATGAGAAAGTTGTTCCTGAGTAATATGAACCTATACCAAATTTTGACCTATATTTTTTATTCAAAAACAAACTCTAGGTACCTATTTTTCCCCAGTGCCATTACCATCTCTCTCATACTGCTGGCCCAGCCTACACAGCAACAGGCTCAAGACCTGGATAATGCGATGCCAGCGGATAATAACTCAGTTTACGGTGAGTTTTCCTCACATTGTGTTATAAACAATGATTTAAAAACGACAGTGAGACACGCGACATGCAATGATTATGGTAGGTACCTACCTAGGTACTGGCAATTTAAAAAAAAAAGATACTTACACAATGAATCTAAGGTACCTATAGACATCTATAGATTAGTTTACGTACCTATTTATTTAGCAAATAATAATTGATTTTGAAATTTTTATTGAAAATATTAGAGATGCGCCGAGTAACACTTTTGCCGAGTACCGAGTACCGAGTATAAATTGAGTACTCGGCCCATCTCTAGAAAATATTAACTTATAGGAACATACTTACTAAACACACAAGTTTTAAACATCCGTTTTTTTTTAATTTTCTAAAAGCTTAGAAAAAAATAAGATTATTTTCATTTTTTTTCTACACCAATTTAGAGATGTCCTGTTTAACGGCGCGGTCAGAAAAAGGATTGTGCGTGGAGAGGCAGGCCTGTGACTATGGAACACCACATATCGACCGGACCTTGTATGCTCCCAAAGGATACAAAAAGTAAGTTATACAGTTAAACTTATAACTCTAAAGAAATCCGCGGGGCTATCGCGTAAAACAATGGTAATCGAATTTCATATTTTCAACAATTCTGGAAAGGGTTAAAGTTAATGAAAATCATCACGGTTCTGAGCCTAATAGATGGTGACAATGATTATCCAAAAAAAAAAAAACATTGATTTCAACGTTAGAATTGTTGAAAGAATGACATTCGATTACCATTGGCTTACGCAATAGCCCCGCCGTATGCGGACTCGTTCAGAGGAAACGCCCGAGCGCGTTCTAATGTGTAGAGTCGAACTTCTAAACGATCGGAGCACGCTCGAGCTTAAACTCTGAACATCCCACATCCCAACTATCCTGTAAGTTAGTCAAATCAGAAAAAAAACTGAACTCTGTTTTAATTTTTTTTATTACTGTAACAGTATTTAAATATACTTATATAAAAACTAAATTTAGTTAACATAATCATACAGTTATCCTTGAGCTTTTAAAATATTAATAAAAAAACTGGATGACTCCCAAATCCTAATTTACATTGGTCCTTCCTTTTAAAAATTAAGTTTCACACTCATGATGCCAACTTTGCTTCGCTAACATAGACATTGGGCATATTTTATTACAATTTGTACACATCCAATCCGGCTCATTTCCATGCAACATAACATGGTGACTAAGTAAGTCCAATGTATTTAAACTAAAGTTCTCGGAACATATATTACAAGTGATGGTCAGCCATGATGGGTCCTTCGGCAAACAAGTTTGTTTCGGTTCAAACTTGTTGACTAAATATTTGAACTGTTGTGCTAACGTTTCTTCCAGTTGGAGATCATATTTTCTTGAGGCGGGAGACGATGTGTCTTTGTATAAATAACGCACATATTTGTAACTGTGTGCAAACCTTCGGTAATTAGCTGGTATCTGGATTACATCATTAAAATGTTCAAAGTCTCTTTTAACCACATTTAAAACAATACCAAATGCGTCTCTCTCAATGTTAGTGTCAAAACTTTTATTAATAGATTTTAGTTCTTTATCCAAATAATCTAATATAGATTTCTTGGCGTAGAATTGCTTTACCTTTGAATTACATAAAATTTCTAACTCCTGATCAAGTTTATTTGATTCGGGCTCTCTCTGTAGTTTTTTATTCACAAGTACGTGCTTTAGTTGTGGGCTAACGATGCGGGTGAATTGGAAGCTTTTGATATTGATGCTGAGGGTGATATTCCACCAGTTTAAAATGGTCTCTAATGGCAGTACGATGATACGGGATGGTGTGGATTCTGATATGTTAAATATTGTGTTGTTTAAAGACTGAACGGGTTGTCTGAAGATTAAATTATTAAGTTGTTGTCTCGTACAATGAATTTCCATGACAACATCGCTTGTATCAATGGTATTATTAATTTTCCCAGCTGTTTGGTTAATGGTGTTTGTCACAGTCTCTTGAGCCATAGGTTTGCATGTGTCTAGCATCAGTTTCAAGTACTGCTTCAAACTATTGTACTTTTCCGTTAGTATTTCTTGTATTTCGTTAGGTTTTTTGTGTTTTCGTTTGACAATGCGGTCGAGTTCGTTCCACTGAGGCCAGTCTTTTAGGAACTTTTTCATAATATTCAAATAAATTTCAAGTTCTAATTCGTGCAGTTCTAAAACGTCCATTTCAAATTCTGTTTGGAGTATTTCTATGATTTGGGCGTTGGTTAGGACTGTATTCTGTTTTATATCGGTGCCGATGAGGCGTTCGATTAGTTGGACTAGCGGTTTTTCTGTAAAATACCCAAAATTTTAAGATTAAGTCCTCTTACACATCATAAGTATGTAAATATATGTTTTTAAACTAACCTGGCTGACCCTGGCTATCGTTATCAGAGCATTCAATCATTTCTATATCGTCGTCTGCCATAGCTGGTTTTTGTTTAAATTCTTAACACTTATTGAGAAGAGTTTCCGAGCAAGTTTATAAAGGAAACAAGCGTTGAAACAATAACAAAGCAATTTTTTTATGTTGCTGAGTTAAGTGGAAAAAAAACTTTTTTTACTTGGTTTTGGATACCCTACTTATGTCAGCAGCAATGTCAGCTGACAGAGTGACACAAGTGCTTTTTTTATTCATAACACGGCACTAGATCCAGAATTTACAGATTTTTACCTTTCATAACTTTTAGGACCTGCAAAATGCACGAAGTCTGCTGTCCCGTTGGGTCAATAAATCGCCAGCCGAACCCCCCACCAGAAACGAATGATGACAAGGAACTTAAGTTCGATGATGAGGATAAAGATTAAAATAAATATATTTATGTTTTTTCGTTTAATTTCTTACCAACACCCCCTAATGATTCCACAAAAATCTTGAAAGGAGCATACTCAGAATATCTTTTAAGTAGGTACCTACCAACTTATTTTTTACTAGTGGCCGCCTGCGACTCCGTTCGCGTAGAAGTCGGTTTCCCGTGGGAATGAAAGGTTTTCCGCGGTAAAAAGTACCCTATGTGTTATTTTGATGTATAAACCTATATTTCTGCAAAGTTTTATCCAAATCCGTCCAGTTGTTTTTACGTGAAAGAGTAACTACCATACATCCATACATAATCACAAACTTTTACGTTAAGTAGTAGGATTTTAAAAAAATGCCATGCCGTTTTCCGCCCTTTTGTTAATCACGAATTTAAAAATTTGTCATGTACCTATTGAGCCTATAGATATTTGAGTATTTTGTATGATCAATCACCATCACTAAGATATCCTACATAAGTTACATAACATTATTAATTTACAAATCGACGGATAAACTTGCATTTTAAGAAAGTTCCTTTATAATCACTACAAAGTCGCTTTCTCTGTCTGTTCCTATGTTTTTTTAACATATATAACATTGTATAGGGCAAGGGATTTTACTCCGAATTTAACGCGTGCGAAGCTGCGGGCAAAAGCTAGTATGTTATATGTTTAGCTATGTTCAATAAGCTGAGTCCACTAAATTATCTGCCGTAATAATGAAGTAGGTACTGTATAAAAAATCCGAATTTGAAACAAAAGAGTAGACAAATATAATAAGACAGCTTCGAACTACTTGCTATCGGGAGTTACACGTGTTATTGTGAGTCAACTATAAACTATGGGCATATGCTGTCGTGGTATATTTTTTTTATAATTTTAAGGACATTTCCGTCATACATGATTTCTGTGTAGCTTTAACCATTAAGGTTGCACACGCGACGGAGTCTTAAAAAATGGAGTAACTTCTTCCGTTCCCCAACATTTCCCTTCACTACTCTGCTCCTATTGATTGTAGCGTGATGAAAAGTATCCTATAACCTGCCCAGGAGTGTGAAGAATAATTGTACCAAGTTTCGTTAAAATCCGTCCAGTAGTTTTTGTTTCTATAACGGTCAAACAGACAGACAGAAAGAGAGACAGACAGAAAATTTTTTTTACTAATTGCTATTTTGGCATCAGTGTCGATCCCTAATCACCCCCTGATAGTTATTTTGGAAATATATTTTATGAGAACAGATCCTAATATTACGCCAAATTATCGAAAAATCCCGAGAATTCAACAAGCCAATTTATATTTGCTTTGTTGACTTCTCTAAAGCGTTCGACACAGTAAAGTGGCCAAAATTATGGAACACTCTCTTGGAAATGGGCACACCCAAGCACCTAGTGCACCTTCTACGAAGGCTTTATGAAGAAGGCACAGCATCGGTACGGACAGATGAGACCTTGTCTGAGATTTTCCATCCTAGTGCTGGAGTACGCCAAGGGTGTATTATATCACCACTCCTCTTCAATATTTACACGGAGCTCATTATGCGTATCACACTAGAGATATGGTCCGACGGCGCTGCAATAGGTGGATACAAAATCTCAAATTTACGTTACGCAGATGACACGACTTTGTTTTCGTCAAGCGCTGATCTCATGGAGAAGCTACTTCAGAAAATGGAACGCATCAGCCTTGAGTTTGGATTAAAGATAAACCGCAGTAAAACTAAAGTAATGATCGTAGACCGCGCAAACAACAACCTGCCGGATGTAACCCACATCGCAAACTGTGAAGTGGTATCGACTTACATATACCTAGGAGCTTTAATCTCGAATAATGGAGGGTGCGACAATGAAGTCAAACGACGTATGGCAATAACTAGGACTGCAATGGATAAGATGAGGAAAATTTGGAGGAATAATAACATCACGAAAGCTACTAAAATCCGGCTGGTACGAACTCTCATATTCCCCATTTTCTTATACGCCGCAGAGACCTTTTTTTTTTTTTTTTTTTGATAATCCAGGAAAATGCCTACGCATACCCGCCCCCTCCAGGGAAAGGAGACGGGTTATGTCGGACTCGCACCGACTAAAAACCTGGAGTTGTCCTTCAGGCCGTCGTATAATGGCGGGGCCGCGGGAATTACCTGTTGAGGCCCTCGCCGCGAACCCCACCGACGGCTGGCCACCGAGGCAGCCCCCTCAAGTTTGGAGGCGCGCTGGGACAAACCGCGGCGCGCCTACCCCCTCACGTTCCCTTGATTGGCTACCGACCTAGCCCTGTGTCGGCAGCTTCGGAACCTCCCCAGGGTCTTCGGCCGTCTGCCGACCTGGGGCCTCACCGGCTGGAGTCGCCGACGCGCCACTGCGGGGACAGTGGCGCGCCGCCGAATCTGCCCTGGGCCGAGGAGAGGGGTTTCCCCACCACCCCTTCCTCAACCCACCTCCAATCCAAATCGCGGAGGATCGGATGCCGCGGCCGCCACGCCGCGCCACCCGACCCACCACGATTACCCCCCTGGGCGCTCGACAGAACGAGGGCCAAAGGCCCTGCCGGAGCCTCCCCTCCTGGGGTGCAACTGACCGAGTGCCCGGCCAGAGCCTCCCCTCCGGGCGCATCAGCACGCTGGGCTTACGCCCAGCTGGAGCAGCCCCCCTCTCGTGGGCCGGTCTACCTCACGACCGGCCCCTTGTGGGACCACTTAGCTTCCCCCAGTAGCTGGCTTGCTACGGGGTACTAAGCCCCCCCGCCGCGGCAAGGCGCGATCCCTTGGGGGGGACGCCGCAGAGACCTGGACACTGCGAGAAACCGAAAAGAAGAAGATAGATGCTTTAGAGATGTGGTGTTGGCGAAGGATGCTCCGAGTGTCTTGGACAGAGTTTCGGACTAACGCCTCGATATTGGAAGAACTTGGCATAAAAGAGCGTCTGTCGACTTTGGTACAATCACGCATTTTGAAGTTGTTCGGACATATCTCAAGGAGAAACAATGACTCCTTGGACCACCTAGTTGTCCAAGGGAGAGTAGAGGGCTCCAGACCGCGTGGACGATCCCCAATGTGATGGACTGATCAAGTCAAGGCAATGGTGGGCGGCCCCGTGCACGAATGTACAAGAATGACCAACAACAGGGAGAGATGGCGGGATATCGTAAGGCGAGCAACATCTGCCACCCAGGGTTCTAGCAGTACAAGTTGACCACGACCACTCTGTCAAGAGTGATACGACTGAGAAGATTTTATGTACAGATTTGACCTCTCTACAGATTTATTATAAGTATAGATAGATTAAGTTAATTCACTCAACAATTATAAGATACTATTGAGAATTTATTCTTAACCCTAGAGAGGGCGCGTCTTTTCATTTAAGGTAGGTAAGTTTCAGATAAGGTGCAGCGCAGACGGCACACTTTTTGTCCGATCGAGTCTGCGGTGCATAAAACGTCTGCAAAATGTCGGTCGCGGATTTTTCACAGACTCGACGCACACGACGCACATTTTCGTTCATTCTGTCGGCAGAGCTATAGGGACGTAGACGCGAGGAAATCGTGCAGAGATCGCGAAGTATTATTTTGTACATAAAGTACAGAAAAAGAAGAAGAAATAGAGAATTTTGGGTACATCCTATACTTTCGGCACAGATATAATAATACTAACGTACTTTCGGAAAGATTACTAAAGGGACAGTTTTTTTTTTAATTTAGTTTAACAAAACGAAACTTATAAAACATCCATACTAAACATTCAATTCTGAAACAACTTCCTATTTTTTTAATTTTATAAAATGTCTGTTACTACATTTGATGAGTTGCTTTTTATTTTGATTTGAACTCGACGTCGAAATCTGTTTTCGATATCGACATCATTGGTTTCATAATTTCGTACCGCGCAATTTAAGGGACGTGGCTAAAGCAACCGCCGATAACAGACCGAATGAATAAAATGACCGTCGAGACCCGCCAGTGTTAACAATTTTACCTATGAAAACAGATTTCGATGTCGAGTTCAAATCGACGCTAGTTACGCGGTAGCCCCTAAGCTTTGACTCATTCAGAAACAACAATGAGGAGGTGCATTGGTCCGGAAGAAAGGCTGTCTGTCCCAAATTTTCGCTTTTAACTTTCGACATCGAAATCGGAATATCGGAAATCGAAATAAATATCGAAACATCAACGTCAACAGCAACATCAACATAAACATCAACATCGTAATCTCGAAATCTTGAAATATCGAAATCTCGAAAAATCTAATTATTTAAAACGAGAACGAGAGAACGAGAACAAGAACGAGAACGAGAACAAGAACGAGAACGAGAACGAAATCGAAATAAATATCGAAATATCGAATTCAAAATTGAAATTGAAATTGAAACCGAAATCGAAAGAAATATCGAAATATCGAAACATGTTCAATTATTAAAATGAACTGAATTAAAATAATGCACCAATGAAACTGTAAAAAAAATTGACCCAAAATTTTTGTATCAATCTTTTAAACGTTATGCCTAAGTTTTAGCTATTAATTTGTCTGAAAATAGTTTTACATACGCAAATATCGTTTGTTTCCTTAGGCACTACCGCTTGGCACTACTGGTTGAGTCAAGGGAAATTTTGAATTCCCGTGGCACTACTGTTCTTATTAGCTGATTGAACGCATATAACAAAATCTCCCGTGGATTAACTCATTACTAATGGCACTACTGATACTAAGTAGATGTAGCATAGTAAAATAAATCAGTTTATTGTAATTATTTTTTTAAACAAAAGTTATCTCTTCTTACAACAAAAATCTAATTCACATGTAAATACTACTTCTATGTAAAATAATGCATAAATTCCTTTTCAAACAGTACCTATCATTTTAAGAAATGTATAAACTTCGGCATGCCTATATCTTTAGGCACTTTCAGTTTTGATACGGGGTTAAAAAGACTGCTTCCGAAAACAAAAACTGGGCCCTGCTGGAGGAGTGCTCATTACATTAAGAAATGTTTTTTTTTTACCTAGTTGTATGAAATGCTTTTGAAATATTTTTTTTTTTATTTACAATGTTAACCATCAATCCTGGGCCATCAGCTAATGCGCAAGCTACCTCAACTGGCGAATATCACTTTTCAATCGTTACTTAATATATTTTCTTAATTGAGTTTTCTGGGTATACTGCTAATGAATTTATCACCATTTAGGCTCAAGAATACATAGTTTCAGGTTTCGGAAATGGTTTTTTTATATCCGTTATGTGGATTATTCCCAACTCCGCAAACTATCATTAGTCTGCAGCAATGGTATGCTGCGAGTCCAATAATACGTTTAGAGAGTACGTTAGAGTTTTAGCTTTTTTCCATACTGCTCCTGACCAATGGTAAAAGCAAGCTACTAATTATAATATTCATTAAAGACATTTCTTATAAACTGAACATGGATCTAATTTTTGAACTCTTGTAGCATATGGCGTTGTAATAACGATTCAGAACTACCTTGCTAACTTTACGTTATCTAAAGAACTTGGTCCATTATATTTTGCAATTAAATTACGACTATAAATTGAGATATACACCATCCTATCTTTCAAGTCGGATCAAACTGCACAAGGTGAGCAAATTTGATTTAAATCGTTTAAGTTGTATAGGAGTCCATCGCGGACAAACATTATGACACGAAATTATATATATGAAGATTAAGATCTCACTCGTGTTATGGGAAATTAATTTCCCGTGAATCTACTGGCAACAGTGTAGTGTCACTGGAAATATTGTTTTAGACGTAGCACTACCAGTAGTGCCACGGGAATGCAAATTTTCCCGTGACTCAACTAGTAGTGCCCAGCGGTAGTGCCTAAGGAAACAAACGGCAAATATTATACATCTTATGTAATTAGCTCGCGAAAAATAGCTTAACATATTTTTTGTCCCGATCTTTGCATTGTGTTTATACAAATATTTTAATATAGCCAAAACTTCAATTTTAGAATACTCATGTGCTGGGAAGGCAATCTATACAGGTATACAGCGGTAATGTATAGAATACATGGAGCATCCAGGCAATGTATAAAACAAAATGAATATTATTGTCAATTCAATACTTTACCTAGGTAATGTATATGTTACCGGCAATCTGTAAAATCCGGTATTCTATACAATGCCTAGGTAATGTATAGAATACCTTAAACGTGAAGTAAAACCACAAACATGAACATAAAAAAATGTATTTGGAGTAAATTTCTAAGACAAAACAATCACATTCACATAAAAATCGTACATACTAATTTGTGCAGGTAACTATTCATACTTTTTGGTAAATAATACAAAAATAATCAACATTACATTACAATCATTTAAAATAAATTACAACTTAAATTAGGTAGTTTCTTGTGGCAAGCTATTGATATAAATAAAAAAAAACTAGCATTCCTAGAACATCCTTTGGTTAAAAATAAAAAATAAATTAAAAAATGCATTGTTTACAATGATAGGTTAAAAAAAAAACTTAACCCATGTTTTTAATACTGTTTTTTTGTAGCTTATTTTAGCTTTAATCAATGACTTAGCATCAAGTTTTTTTACAACTTTTAAATCGAGAAAACTATGTAGCATTATAATACAAAAAATTTAATCCTATATTTCGAATATGAACACTGAATTTTCTTCGTCTGGTTATAAAAACTAATCAGCCTCCAAATTTTTACCAACGGTCCGTTGCCCGTGCCTCTCAACCTATAGGAAGAAAAATAACAATTTCATTCAACATGTCATGGCCGAAAAAAAAAACAAACAAACATGCAACTTTTTTTCTGCATTTTCCTTCCTATGAAGGAAGGGGCAAAGGAATACATGCGTTAAGATAAATTAAGGTGAATTACAAATGTAGTTTTTAAGTCTTTCTAAACTGTGTCAAAGAAATTTGACGCTAATGACAAAGTACGAGAAGTTTGATTTTAGCTTGAAGTTGATTTTAGCTTGAAGTCAATAATTTTATTCGATTCATTCCCGCATTTATCGGTTAAAACCCTGAGTAATCAGATGGTCGACAACCTTGCTAACGTTTAAATCAATGGCTTTGGTGCTTTGATTCTCTTTGTATTTTCTAATCTGAAAACAACGTTTCGAGTTAGGTTCCAATTATAATGTCTTCTAGTTTTACAGCTCATAAGAAAACTACTTATAGACTTGGGTAATAGTTCAGCAAACCATCAGTGTGAATGAGTAAGTGAGCAAAAAAGACCAACAGTCAGAGCGTTAGTGAGTGGATGAATGAGTGTGCTAGTACAATATTTTTTAATAGTTAGTTGGCCTATTAAATAACCTAACATAATAAATGATAGATTGTCATATTTATTTACCAATAGGTATAACTTAAATCAATAGTGTCTGATGTACGAATAATGTTTCGTGGAGACAAATATTATCTATCCATCAAGCCCAAAAGCAAGTGATATTAGTTCATTTTAACTTGGTGAGTGAGTGAGTGAAAGAGTGAGTGAGTGTGTGAGCGAATGAGTAAGTGAGTGAATGAGTGAGTGAATGAGTGAGTGAATGAGTGAGTGAGTGAGTGAGTGAGTGAGTAAGTGAGTGAACAAATGATGTACACAAAATACAAGTATAAAGTCATTACGTCAGGTTCTCCAATGAGCGTGTTAGCCAGATACGCCGCCTTCAGCACGCCGCGCCAGTACAGCTTGTCGAGAGGGCGGTTGACACTCCAGCCGATGCAGCGGACGCCGAGCGAGTGCCAGTATATCACCTCTTGTCTGTTTCGGCGGTAAATAGGTTATATGTCTGTTTTCAATTTACTTTAATATTAAAATAGTAATTTGGAAAAAATAAAAAAAACAGAATAATTCGTTGCGTGGTTTAAAATTTGCTGCATATAAACCGACACAAACTATGGGATTGATATATTGAATTTATTTGCGACTTTGCTTTTATTTTTTACTATAAAAATCTAGATAAATCTAAAAAGTAATAAAACCAAATCAAAATCCGTTCAGATTTAGCAAGAGCCTGCGTAATAAACATAGCAAACACGAAAAGTGTCATTCTTTGACTTTACGATAATCAATTATGTAGTTTGGAGCTAGCGGATAAACATAAGAACTTTTAGATATGGTAAAAAAATCCAAATAATAATGAAAACTTATTCAAAATCCGTTCAGTGCTTTAGACAGAGATAGCAGACAAACATAACAGACACGATCAACGACTTTGCCATATTTAATCCCAACTACAATCTTAGGGCGATTCTCACACTGCCCTGCATCATGCAGATTTCGACACGTTCGACAGTTCGAACGTTGCTTGTAAGTAACTCTGTTTGTATAGAAAACACGCACAGTCTAACACGCGCGTAGGTGCGTCGACACACAACCCGCAGCGTGATACGGGTCAGTGTGAGAATCGCCAAACGCAAGTACACTCAGGGGGACATTTAACCGTCCACTCATCTTAAATGCCCTATCGTTTGTTTCTGTTAACTTTAGTTTTGACAACTAGGTGTTACTTGATAGGTTGGTATATCTTAAACATGAAGGAATGAACCACTGGGCACATGCGGGGCTAAGAACGAGAACCAGGGCGAGATAGAAAAATTCTTGACAAAATGTAGGTGGCCTGTTAAAAGTGCCCCTGAGTGTATTAACTATACTAAGTAAAAATTGTAAACAATACTGACAAGCTGACCATATCCTTGTGCAGCAGCACGGCGGACACGTGGCACCAGCGCGCCGGCCAGCGCCACGTGCCCGCGTGCAGCGCGTCCACGCACCGCAGGGACCACTGCACCACCGCGTTGTCAGACAGTCTACGACCACACCACACATAGCTACATTGTACAACACTGACTGACTGACGAGCTGACAACGTCCTTGTGCAGCAGCACGGCGGACACGTGGCACCAGCGCGCCGGCCAGCGCCACGTGCCCGCGTGCAGCGCGTCCACGCACCGCAGGGACCACTGCACCACCGCGTTGTCAGACAGTCTACGACCACACCACACATAGCTACATTGTACAACACTGACTGACTGACGAGCTGACAACGTCCTTGTGCAGCAGCACGGCGGACACGTGGCACCAGCGCGCCGGCCAGCGCCACGTGCCCGCGTGCAGCGCGTCCACGCACCGCAGGGACCACTGCACCACCGCGTTGTCAGACAGTCTACGACCACACCACACATAGCTACATTGTACAACACTGACTGACTGACGAGCTGACAACGTCCTTGTGCAGCAGCACGGCGGACACGTGGCACCAGCGCGCCGGCCAGCGCCACGTGCCCGCGTGCAGCGCGTCCACGCACCGCAGGGACCACTGCACCACCGCGTTGTCAGACAGTCTACGACCACACCACACATAGCTACATTGTACAACACTGACTGACTGACGAGCTGACAACGTCCTTGTGCAGCAGCACGGCGGACACGTGGCACCAGCGCGCCGGCCAGCGCCACGTGCCCGCGTGCAGCGCGTCCACGCACCGCAGGGACCACTGCACCACCGCGTTGTCAGACAGTCTACGACCACACCACACATAGCTACATTGTACAACACTGACTGACTGACTGACGAGCTGACAACGTCCTTGTGCAGCAGCACGGCGGACACGTGGCACCAGCGCGCCGGCCAGCGCCACGTGCCCGCGTGCAGCGCGTCCACGCACCGCAGGGACCACTGCACCACCGCGTTGTCAGACAGTCTACGACCACACCACACATAGCTACATTGTACAACACTGACTGACTGACTGACGAGCTGACAACGTCCTTGTGCAGCAGCACGGCGGACACGTGGCACCAGCGCGCCGGCCAGCGCCACGTGCCCGCGTGCAGCGCGTCCACGCACCGCAGGGACCACTGCACCACCGCGTTGTCAGACAGTCTACGACCACACCACACATAGCTACATTGTACAACACTGACTGACTGACTGACGAGCTGACAACGTCCTTGTGCAGCAGCACGGCGGACACGTGGCACCAGCGCGCCGGCCAGCGCCACGTGCCCGCGTGCAGCGCGTCCACGCACCGCAGGGACCACTGCACCACCGCGTTGTCAGACAGTCTACGACCACACCACACATAGCTACATTGTACAACACTGACTGACTGACGAGCTGACAACGTCCTTGTGCAGCAGCACGGCGGACACGTGGCACCAGCGCGCCGGCCAGCGCCACGTGCCCGCGTGCAGCGCGTCCACGCACCGCAGGGACCACTGCACCACCGCGTTGTCAGACAGTCTACGACCACACCACACATAGCTACATTGTACAACACTGACTGACTGACTGACGAGCTGACAACGTCCTTGTGCAGCAGCACGGCGGACACGTGGCACCAGCGCGCCGGCCAGCGCCACGTGCCCGCGTGCAGCGCGTCCACGCACCGCAGGGACCACTGCACCACCGCGTTGTCAGACAGTCTACGACCACACCACACATAGCTACATTGTACAACACTGACTGACTGACGAGCTGACAACGTCCTTGTGCAGCAGCACGGCGGACACGTGGCACCAGCGCGCCGGCCAGCGCCACGTGCCCGCGTGCAGCGCGTCCACGCACCGCAGGGACCACTGCACCACCGCGTTGTCAGACAGTCTACGACCACACCACACATAGCTACATTGTACAACACTGACTGACTGACTGACGAGCTGACAACGTCCTTGTGCAGCAGCACGGCGGACACGTGGCACCAGCGCGCCGGCCAGCGCCACGTGCCCGCGTGCAGCGCGTCCACGCACCGCAGGGACCACTGCACCACCGCGTTGTCAGACAGTCTACGACCACACCACACATAGCTACATTGTACAACACTGACTGACTGACGAGCTGACAACGTCCTTGTGCAGCAGCACGGCGGACACGTGGCACCAGCGCGCCGGCCAGCGCCACGTGCCCGCGTGCAGCGCGTCCACGCACCGCAGGGACCACTGCACCACCGCGTTGTCAGACAGTCTACGACCACACCACACATAGCTACATTGTACAACACTGACTGACTGACGAGCTGACAACGTCCTTGTGCAGCACGTTTATACGATTGTCATTTAGGAGATGTGTTTACATTAATACAACAATAATTGTGTTCATACGGTGTCAAGGCAGTCTATGGGTTATACCGGTTGACATTTGGGAAATGTAGAATTTGTCAGACAACAGTCCAGTGGGTTATACGGTCGTTTAACAATGGGAAAGACATTTAGAAGACAGACAGTCTTGTTACATACCGAATGACATTTAGAAAATGTCCAACATTCATATAACAACGATTTTGCTTATGCGATGTCAGACAGTCTTAGGATATATCGGTTACTTTTTTAACAACGGACAGACATCTAGGAGATGTCTTTCATTCCATACATTGTGCGATTTCACTTAAGGTGCGTTTTTACTTAACGTTCTAAACCAACATTTATTTAGAGCGAATGCACAACAATTGTGTAAGGTGCATAAGCACGCTAGATAGGAAGCTTATTGCTTAAATACTGGCAGCTATTATTTTATATTATTCAAATAGAATTTGAAGAGGAAACAATGGCATTGACGGCTTCATATTTTGGTGCTCGGAGTATGAGCACATAACATTAAAATCAATTTTATGCTTTACAATATAAAGCTATTTTAAACGCAAGTGTTTTAATTCTCTTTCACGTTTCCCCCAAACGTTAGTAATTGATACGAATGCTTCACTGCAGTGTTACCAATGTCACCTTAAGGACATATACGCTTAGTCGATAACTTGTACATATGGTTTTTTCGACTAAAATCACTCATCATGCAAGTTGCATAAACATTAAGCTCGTGAGAATATTCACAATTTATTGTTTCGAATTTATTTTAAAACATCTGCGAGGATATCGGACCAAACGCTTGTACTGGCATTAATAATTATGTTACAGACATAAATGATACACACAACACATACTATCTTCAAAGCTTACATAAATAGACTACTTCATATGCTAAGCCCCACGTTATCACTGATTTCACATTTGCTCTACGGTATCACAAACAAAATAAAAATCCCAACACACTTTGAATACAGTGGTGGGTGGACCGGATTGTAAAGCAGTAGGTCCCTGGGTTGGTCGGTAGGTCAAATTGGCTTATAATAATAATAATAGATGTCCCATACAATGGACTTTGTTTAGTGAAAACCATTTTTAAAGGCAATCCAGTTGGTGTGGTCGTGTAAAATGCTATTATTTGTTAAAAATAACAAATTAAATAAAAAAAAAAATGTAATATTAGTAAAAATCATAAGTAGTAGAAAAACCAACATCACCTATAAAAGTCTGTGTAGCAGTTTTTTTTTACTACAAAAATATGGCTCTAGATACTGATATTTTTGCTTATGGCAGGCACAAAGTTCATTTTCATAACTGGTACTTGGTACTATTTTAAAAATAGTATAAAATCGGTTCAGTTCAAAGTTTTCTAAACTTCATAAAAAATAAAACTAAGCAAGAGTAAAAAAATGCACAATAAACCTTCAAAATTCTATATCGATGTTCAGTAGTTTATTCCTTTATCTCTTTTTTCATTAAAATAGAGTAATATAACAAATAATGACCATAAATTATATATCATTTCATTAATAAAAACCTATACATTTTTACCTAGGATTCGTAGGGCCAGACTCGGCGTCATAACTAGCCGAGCTGAAGCAGTGAGGACGATAGCTCATGGCGCCGACTATGTCCGGGTCTTGTCGCCGAATCTATGTAATTAATAACAAATTTGTTGCAGACAGAGATTTTACTTTTAGTTTTTGCATTTAAAAATGCTAATTTTATTAATTTTGAAGTTATAGATACTGGAAAAAAAACGCGGGACTCAGAGCATTGCGCGACTGGGAATCGAACCCTTTTTCCAGTATCTATAACTTCAAAATACTAGTTTATACTTAGGTACTAGCTTTCACCCTGGAGATAAATTGTATTTTCTTGCGGCAAAAAGATAATAATCTATCTATAAGACAAGTTTTATCTAAATCAGTTCAGTAGTTTAAGCGTGAAAGAATAAGGTTGAGTAGTTTAGGTATTCTGTATAAGCATATATTTTGTATACCTTAGAGTTTGAACGACGGTGGTTGAGCCATTAACCACTGGTGGATTTACATGACATGTGACATTTACATTTTAATGTTTATTGCCATTTTGTTAAATACTTTTAAAATATGTTTATGAATACAAGGGGTACTTTAATTTTAGGTAGTATTTAAATCTATATCCTACTAATATTTTAAACGTGAAATTTTGTGAGTATGTGAGTATGTATGGATGTTTGTTACTCTTTCACGTAAAAACTACTAGATGGATTTGGATGAAACTTTATAGTAATGTAGGTTATACATCAAAATAACACATAGGCTACTTTTTACTGCGGGAAAACATCTCATTCCCACGGCCAACCGACTTTCACGCGAACGGAGTCGCGGGCGGCCACTAGTTTAAATCTTACTTACTTGATACAACACAATTGGATTGAAGCAAGTCACAGCCGCATACTTGTGGAGCTCCGGCCTCTTCTTGTATGTGTCTACTATCCCATTGATCACCTGTAGATAATGAATACAAAGATCAATTATAATGAATAATAATATAATAATAATAAATCTCCTGACTGATACACCAATTATGTGGCCCTTAATTAAGTTTCAGTAAGCACTTGCGTTATAGGTACCACACAATGGACTAGGGGAGAACCTAGTAACACCCAAACACGAGCCAATATCGAAAAACCATTTTGACGAAATTGGCCCGACCGGGGATCGAACCCGGAACCATCCACTTAGCAGTCCGGTGTATATACCGCTGCACCACAGAAGTCGTCAATGAACAGATACAGGTCAAATTTATTAACAAAAACCCTGTTTTCAAAATAATTTATATCAAAAAAAATGTTTCAAGACATACAACTGCAATGGTAAAACTATTCTTAGTTTTCTTTTTCTGTTCTGTAACATAAATAACTTTTTTTTGAAAATAAATATCACTCACATTTTTTTTTTAACAATTTTTTTTTCTTAAAACATATTTTGGACAGCCTATAGTTAAAAAAAATTATATGTTTTTACCTCTTTGTCATCCCCTTTGACATCTAGAATCATTCTCACTTTATTACTGAGCAGGAAGTCTAGAGCATCATCCAGTAAACAGGGACGCACATCTTTGAAGTTGTGTCTGCAAAGTATGATAAACAAAATCAATATTTAAAACAATGTCGCACTATGAGTTTTGTGCAACATAAGTTACTGATATCCTCACATACAAACAAAACAGTATTGCATTTAGAGGCCTGAATTACTTATTAAATAATTACATTTTAACTGACAAACTTAAGAACATATAATATTAGTAACTTTAGATTATTTTCTAGTATGTGATTATTATTTTGTTACCTGTTAGGATGTTTAGCACCAATATCAATATTTTTAATCTCGTCCCAGTCCACTGTTCGTATATTGGTGATATTGGATTTGGCTAGACGTTGCAGCCCCGCGTCATGGAGCAACACAAGTTTACCATCTTTCAGTGAGCGGACATCCATTTCGATAAAGTTGCAGTCTTTCTCGACACACTGGGAACAATAATTACTATAATGTATATATTTTAAACCAACGGTTGTAGTTCAGAATTGGAACATTTTTGAACTACTTTTAAACTTATTGGCATTGGCAAGTAATGAGGATTAAAGCTAACAAAAAAGTTTCTTCACACTGCTGATTGTCTTTTGTTTCTAAAATTTAACCTTTTCACTTAGAAAGTAGAAGAAAGTGTAGGAGTGTGGCTTAGTGTGCGAGTATGGCTGAAACTCTTTTTATCACAAGTTTTTGTATCAAAAACTTTACATTTTCCATGAGATGTGGTAGGGAAGCCATAGGCAATATTCGTAGCAGCACAACAGCCATTAGTAGTGTTAAATTGGATAAAAACTCACATATCTGAACGCCTCTAAAGTGTTTTCCGGCGCATCCAAACCAGCCCCTCTGTGTGCGATGCACTGCACCACTTTCTCGTCATCTTTCTCAGCGGACTGACTCCTGGGGTCAGGCCCGAATATACTGAGCACATTACTGGGGTTCGGTTTACTTAATTTAGTGAAATGGTACGCTGCAACTCCAAGCAACCCAACTTCGAAGCCGGTGGGCATAACTGCGCGAAAAAACAGCACCATGGAGTAGATACTCGCTGATATGTAATAAGCGCTATTGTAGAAGAACGACAAGGCCGTCAGAAACATTATCTTTAATGGTTTGTGTCAGTTTTGGGTTAATTTAGGTTAGTAGAAATTTAGTACAAATATTTCCAAAATAAATACAAAGAGAAGTGGGAGGGGTGGAACTATTGATATTGACGTATGTGTGACAGCTGTCAGTGTTATCGTGCAGCGTTTAGTTATCAATTAGTTATATAAAATCTCGTAGTTACTGTACACCTAATCACAAAGTACAACATCTACAATCAAAAGTATATTTTAATTAGAGATGCGCCGAGTAACACTTTTACCGAGTACCGAGTACCGAGTATTACTCGGTTCAATTTTTTTTTAACCGAGTACCTACTCTATCAAATTCCCAATTTGGCGCGCGTAAACAAGTACAAATGAACACAAGTATATTTAGAAGAAAATTTGTTGGCAAATGGTGGACAGGGCACCAAACAAGGCATCATAATTTACATTTATTAAATTTTAAATATTGATTATTTTTATTACTGTTCCATTAATTTTGTCTCACTAGTACTTATGCATTAGCATAATTTTGATTCTATTACTTGAGGATGTCAAAGATTTTCTCAATCAGTACGTTTTGATTAACACTGTTGTTTCAATTATATCTACCTAAATATATTGCTTTCTTTAAACAAAGTATATTACTTTTTTGGTACTCGGTATTTACTCGGCCGAGTACCGAGTACCAAAAAACCTGCGGAGTACGCCGAGTACCGAGTATAAACCGAGTACTCAGCCCTTCTCTAATTTTAATTATTATTTAATATAATAAGCCTAATTATTTTATGTATTTCATTGATTGCCAGATAATATTTCTGGTATGGCACTTGCAATTAAGATTTTTTTTAGACATTCGGTGGATAAAAGATACCTTATTAAACAATCAAACAACCTTCAGATTGAGCCCATTTAATTATAGGTAGATTTTACACAGTTGGATTTTATCAATCAAGGGTTAAAAGGCATCACTGGAGCTTTTCTTTCAAAGAAGAGAACAATAAATTTTCGAATCAAAAACAGCAAAGTTTCAACAACGGTCAAAACGCTGGCGCCCACAAACAAGGCGGTCGTTCCACCAAGAGAAGCTGAAATAAAAATAAACTATAAATTAATAAATATTTTTAGTCACGCTAATTAATAATAACGTTGGTAGGTACTTAAGTATAGATAGAGGTACAATTATGAAATCTTAAAAATAACAACTTAATAACTGGGTACTTAGTCACTGTACCACTGTATCAAACAACATAATAACGAAATTTGATCATGCCATCAAATCAAATAAAAAAACATAGGTAGGTACTTACCAAATTAGGTAAGTAAACATCTACAAAACTAAAATACCAAGCGGTGCATTTCAAAACACAAAACGACAACCATATCATGCACAAACCGCCCCAACAATCCAAAACACATTTTCCGTGCAAATTCAATCAACAACACATCAAATCTTCACCGAATAAATCCTCCAGAGTAAAAATGACATCTCTGTGGAAGCGGAACTTCGGCGGCATAAGGTTGACTCGGATGCCGGTAGTGGGGTCATCGTCCGCCTCAGACTCATTCATGTTGGTGGAGAGAAACAGTTTATAAACAAAGGAGCATTAAAAAAAAATCTCAGCCATTTTAAGTTACACATTGTAGGGAAGTCAAAACGCGTCCGCAGTCAACGTGACTAAAGTCAACGTATTCGCGACTTCGTCAGCGATAGGTATAAGTGATTTTCCCGTGGGAATGAGACTTATTCCCGTGGTGAAAAGAAGCCTACTTTCATTCCAGCGTGTTGAACTATGTCACTACATTCTGTTTAAAAAAAACTAAAGTTTAAAAATAATATGCAATTTGCACCTACAATTATTAGTAATCGAACGCCATCGTTTTAATAGGTAAATAATAAATCTGTAGACTAACACACTAATTAGGTATGTGGCCCTGGTAAGCGCAGTAAGCGCTAATATAAGTACCATACAATGGACTAGGGAAAACCTAGTTACACCCAGAATTGGCCTGCCCCGGCTATCGAACCCGGGACCTCCCACTTAACAATCCATCATACATTTCGCCGCGCAACAGAGGTCGTCAAAAGTTTTAAAATTCTATGAAATGGTTAAAAACGGTTCTTGTCTTGACGCATTGCTTAGTTTTTCCTTAGAGGAAATTTCTGAGTTGTGCTATATAGGTGGCCCTATCTAAAACAGGTTAGGTACTGTAATTGATTAGGTTATTAAACTAGTCAGTAGCTTACCGAACAACGACCTTCTTTGTATGTGAGTAGTAATTGAGCTCGGCGCATTGCGGCAGGCAGGAACACTTGGCCAAGTTCTGTGGCAAATTGATGAGTATCTCAACGTTGCGCCCGATGCACGCCATCCCGTGTGCGTCACAAAGTTCGCCATCTTGTTTTCGCGCGAAAATAAAATGAAAAAAATATTTTTTTGTAAAATTGTTTACAGTTACCGACAGATAAGTAAGTTTAATGTTTTTAATTTGTATAATTAGGTTTTTATTGTGAGATAAAATTTCATTTCATTGCGATGACTGACTTTACAGTTTGACGGATAAATAGGTAGCTGACATGACGGTTGTGTTTTGACGTTTATTATAAGAGAAGAAAAAAGGTTGGAACGGTTTTTAACAACTAACTTGAAATTAAATCATTAATTAAGCCTGAAGGTAAATTAAGTGAGGATGGTACATAAGGTAAGGAAACATCTTTGGATTTTAGGAGTCAGGTAAGTAGAAAAATACTCCCTTAGTAGGTATTTTTAATACTGTCAAGTCAAGACTGGCCTGATGTTAAGTGCGTTGTGTATAATTTCAAAACCTATACCGTCTTCAATGAAATTTATTACGTATTTAATAATATGATTTAATACAAACCTCCTTTGACGAAAAAGTACGGTCTGCAACCGCAGAACATTAGCGCCATCCGCGTTCGGCAGTTCATCTGGCATAGTCCAAAACTGTATGCCTGTGGTTGAATAGGGATGCTTAGCCTTTAAATAAAACAGATACTTACAATATGAAGATGACGCTATGTGGGTCAATTATGTCAACATTCTACTAATATTATAAACGTGAAAGTTTGTGAGTATGTATGGGTGTTTGTTACTCTTTCACGTAAAAACTATTGGACAGCTTTGGACGAAACTTTGCAGTAATATAGGTTATACATCAGAATAACACATAGGGTACTTTTTACCGCGGGAAAACTTCTCATTCCCACGGGAAACCGACTTCCACGCGAACGGAATCGCGGACGGCCACTAGTCTCTCATAAAAGATTATTGTTGGTCTTAACAAAAAAAATATTGAGAGATTTTTATGTTATACGTGTCGTACCGTTCGACTGTGCTTAATAAATAAGCTGATAAGATACCTAATGCAAGCTTAAAACTTATGGTTGTTATTTGATGTTTGTCGAAATGTACCTATATCAAGTCCCTAAGAATTGTGTGTTAGAATTCTGTTTGGTTAGAAGTGTCATTGTAAACGACTAAGAAATTACCAATCATCGACCAATAGTGGCCTACTATGTTTTACCACAGTCTTCTGAATGCATACACGTTTGCCAAGCACGAAGACTATCGACAATCCACTTGCCTTAGGCTCAGCCGCTTAAAATGAAGACTGCTATCGGCCGAAACCAATATTCTACTAACCTTTGACGCCTTGTTATTTGTGAAACTATGGTAACTTTTATCCATTTTTATGCGTCTTAATAAACTATGATAGATAGCTTTGTTGATATGGAAATGACAGAATCACGTCACAAAAACAAAACTAGCAGTTTACAATTACCAAGGTTTTAACTATAGTAGGATATTTCGGCCATATGACGATAAAGTCCCCAATCAACCCTAACTTACCCTAATATTATCGCTAAGCCACTCGTCCGGGTACCGACACCGTCGCTGCTCATGCCGCAAGCTCTTCACTTCTGGAGCGGCCCGGATCTCCACAGTCTTGAAATCGAGGACCAGCTCCTCGCCAGCAGTCACCTCGCCCGTGGGGTTCGAGATCGCGGTCGAGATGTCGAATGGGGAGTGGATGAAGAACTGGGAAGATGTGTTGAAGTGAGGGATTGAAATGAAAACTCATTGATTATTGGTACCTACTACTTGGTTACCTACTAATACTGAGGAGATAATTGAGATGCTTTTTGGTATCGTTTTAAATCAAGGTGTGTTACTTAGCTGCATAAAAAACGGGGCAGAATAAGTTTTTTAACTGGCATTATTAGAACTTGGAGTTTAGTTGTATATCGAACCTTAAAAGCCCAACCATAACCCTGGATCCGCCCGTGGTTGTGGCCTTCTTAAAGGTTTCCTTTCAAAAAGAATTCTTTTACGATCCTTACTAGATACTTTTAACGGTTCCCACCACTCAAATTTTATCAACTCCATCTCATATTTAAATAGTACTAGTGACCCGCCCACGCTTCGCAATGGTGTGGAATTTTTGCCGACTTGCTCACGAAATTTGAATTTGACTTAAAAAAACTTTTTCTTGATATTCTTTATTTACAAATGTAAATGAATACAATACCTAAAAGATGGTGAAAACTGCATTAAAATCCGTTAAGTGGTTTAGGAGGAGATAGCGGACAAACATACAAACAGACACAATTAGCGACTTGGATTTATACTATGTAATGATGTAGTTTTAACCCACCCTGACTGGATTGACAGACTCCACTTCAACATAGCACTCCCCGCTGTGATAGTGGCATCTGAGGAGTTGTTCCTCCTGCCACTGGTCATCTTGGAGAGCGTATTGGTACTCCGAGTAGTCAGAGTTGTAGGAGATGCAGAGACCGTCCTCTGTCATCACTGGGACCCATTGGAGCTGGTAGGAAAGATAGATTACCATAACCAAGGGAAATTCAGTATCTTTTTTTATCTCCAGACTAACACAAAGTAAGTGCAGTATGCACTTGTGTTATAGGTACCACACAATGGATTGGGGAGAACCTAGATACACCCAGACACGAGCAAATATCGAAAAACCATTTTTACGAAATTGGCCCGACTCGGGGATCGAACCCGGAACCATCCGCTTAGCAGTCTGTATATATGTTACAGCCAAAGTAATAAATCTGGATATTATATATACTGTCTAGCCATTATATATAATGTCTACTCAATTTAGATAAAGTGATAATTAACACAAAATTAATCACATTAACTGGCTATTTTATATAAAATCTTCGAAGACTTGGATAATGTAATAAAACAAGTAGATATTCGTTTGTGTTACGGCTAAAACCCGAAGCTGCACCTAGTTTTAGCCAGTTAGAAACATCAATAGGTTAGGTTAGTTAGGTTACTTCTTTGATACCGCCCAAAAAAAGGAGTCCGTCGACTCATGATTGAAGCCAGTTTTTTTATGTATATGTTACAGCTAATACCCGAAGTGCGGTTACACCTAGTTTTAGCCGGTTAGTAGACTTAAAATGAATGGAAAACTGTAACAAAAAAAATATTCCTATAAATATAAAAACTGGATTCAATCATGAGTCGACGGAGTCCCGCTGCGCGGGACTCCTTTTTTTGGGCGGTATCAAAAAAGTAACCTAACTAACCTAACCTATTGATGTTCTAAATACGGGTATTAGCCGTAAAACAAGTCGGCTAGGCCATATTATTACTTTGGATAACTTTGACACGCTATTATGAATAATGTCCAGATAAAGTGATTAATTTATTACATTGTCTAGTCAATTTGGCTATTATAAATAATGACCAGTCATTATGTATAATATCCATTTAATCACTATGACTGTAACATATATACCGCTGCACCACAGAGGTCGTTGGTGTTGGTGCTTAGTTTCAAAATAAATTGCTAAATAACTTGTGAAAAGTTTAAAAATGGCGTGTAATTAGCTGATGCCTCAGCGTAGCCTACGCTGCATTATTTGGCAATAATTGTTGGTTGATAATTTTCTTAGTTACCTACTTATATTATACTGTGACCCGCCCTCGCTTCGCAATGGTGTAGGTAATTTTAGCCTACTTGTTCACGAAACATTGAATTTTAGCAACTTAAGAAAACCTTTTCTAAATGTTCTTTATTTACAAATTTAAATGAAAAAAATATCTAAATGAACGTGGAAACCGCATTCCAATCCGTTACGTAGTTTAGAAGGAGTTAGCGGACAAACATACAAACAGACAGAATTAGCGACTTGGATGATGATGATAATGATGATGACTAGCCATGCGATCGTGTAAGTAATTTTACACGACATGTTCACGAAAATTAAAATTTTGGCTTACTTAAAAATATTTTTTCTGAGTGTACCTACTTTATATACAAATTTAAGTGAAAAAATTGCCTTTAAGATTGGAATTAGCGAACAAACATACAAACAGACACAATAAGCGACTTGAATTTATACTATGTGATGAATAGTGGCCGCCCGCGACTCCCTTCGCGTGGAATTCGGTTTCCCGTGGGAATGAGATGTTTCTTGCGGTAAAAAGTACTCTATAGGTATGTTATTCTCATGTATTACCTATATTACTGTAAAGGTTCATCCAAATTCGTCCAGTACTTTTTTCGTGAAAGAGCAACAAACATCCATACATCCATCCTTACTTCCATACATACTCATAAACTTTAACGTTTATTGGTAATATTAGTAGAAAGTAAGTAGTAGGTAGCTAGGTACGCAATGAAGTAAAAAGTGACTAAAAGTTGAAATTGATTAAGTTTTAAAATAAGATTGATATCAATGCGAAGCATAGTTTTAAATTTAAAATAAAAGATGATTTTAATGAACCTTTGATCTGCGGATCCATGTGCGTAATCATGCACTTTTGACTCTAACACTACGTCATAGAAACAAATTGTAATTAACATAATGTTTATCTCGAATGAACGTAGACTTTTGTTGCAAGGCTAATTCAGCATTAAATCACTTATAACGGTAATTCTAAATTGATACTTATACTGCATTCTTAAACGGGAGTACCTGCCTAAGTCTGATCTCAAACCTAAAGGGCGGAGGTGTAGGGAAAATACCGATCGTGTTTACTTTTAGGTAACAGTCCAGTTCACTTGAAACTTTTAACTACTTCTATGGAGTTCAATTAGGGTGGGACACGTCTGAGCCCAAGGAAAATAACTATAATATGAACTAACCTCCTCAGAATGTTGGGACCGTATCACTTTCAGCGTGTGATCCGGATGCACGCTGATAGCCAGCTGCCTCAGGTCAATACCCTGGACGGAGTCATCGGTCTGGTACTTCCAGAAGTTCTGCAGATTACTGCGGAAGGATACGTCGGCTACCAGGTCTATGAAGCTAGAGTAGTATCGGTACTGCTCCGGGTCTGAGTCTTCGGTGATGTTCCAGAGTCTTGGGTGGATAAATAGTCATATAATTCCGGATTAAAACAACTGTGCGGCCCTTAACTACACACAAGCTTGTATCTATGCACCATACGATTAGGGAATCTAGTTACACCTTGACACGAGTAATTTTGCCAACTTAACTTGGCTCGACCCTTAAATCAAACACGGGCCTTTCTGTTTTTTTCTTTTTATTTACCTTCTGTCTTTAACCGAAAGTTAAAGTAATTATTTACAGTTTAGTCGCTACTCTCCTAAATGGCTCATGATATGATACTTACTTCTTGATAACTATTCTTGTCTTATCCGGGTCAGTTCTCTCCATGAAACAGGCAGTTATAGCCGGGAAAGTCGTCCACCAGCGTGTGTAGTCTCTTTGTAGAGATACCTGACAATAATGTTAACTGAGTAGAGTAGTTTTTTTTTTAATAATATAGCAAAGCAAACGAGCATGCGGGTCACCTGATGGCAAGTGGTCACCGCCGCCTATGACTACACTATAAAAAAAGAGAATAATGACCGTTATCCATTACTCACCACGACAGGCTCCGAGCTGTATCTATTGAACTGACTGAGAGCGCAGTAAACGGCGCCGTAGAACGCCAGAATGGTTAGTGCAAACCAAAGAAGTCTGAAACAAAGTTTTTACTTACCAACGAACGAGTAGGTACATTTATTTTACTAGCTTTCTAAAGACTAGCTTTTTACCGTGAAGTTTCATCCGCAGCTAAATGGAATTCTCGTAATAGTAATTAAATAAATATAAATAAATCTCCAGACTGACATACCAACTGTGTGGCCCTAAACTTAGTAAAGCTTGTACTATAGGAAGGTACACAATGGACTGGGGGAGAACCTAGTTACACCCAGACACGAGCCAATATCGAAAAACCATTTTTACGAAATTGGCCCGACCCGGGGATCGAACCCGGAACCATCCACTTAGCAGTCCGGACAATATACCGCTGCACCACAGAGGTCGTCAATATTAATGTCATAAAGTGACTGTGACGATAGTTGGAGATCATTTTCACCGGTATAAGACACTGTGAAACAAACTTCCTTATTCAATATTGTAATTTTAACTTATAAAAAGTAAAAAACGTGAGTGCTTCTAACGACGCTGATATCCAAAGGTAAAGGTGAAAAAAAGCATAACTACATATGAGTTCAGGTTTATACCATACTTGGGTGGAAGTCGGTTTCCCGTGGAAATGAGAAGTTTTCCCGCGGTAAAAAGTACCCTATATATTATTCTGATGTATAATCTATATTACTGTAAAGTTTCATCAAAATCCATCCTGTAAGTTTTACGTGAAAGAGTAACAAACATCCATACATACTCACATACTCACAAATATTCACATTTATCGGATGTATAACCTACATTACTGCAAAGTTTCATCAAAATCCATCCAGTAGTTTTTACGTGAAAGAGTAACAAACACCCATGCATCCATACATACTCACATACTCACAAACTTTCACATTTATAATATTAGTAGGATTGAAGATTCTGTCCTCGTGAGCCTTATCACTGTAAATTTTCGACTATTTCGGAATAACACAACCTTTTCCAGGGCAGTCGGTTAACTTCAAAAACTACAGCCAAAAACCTTATTTCTAACCAAAAAAACCAAAACCTTCAAACTCCCATGACATCTGTCATCTTCATCACTCACGATAAAAAACACAACATGTTTTTCGCTATCTCGATACAAAATTTAAAGTGTTAGTACCTTTCAACCCAGTGAAAGTTTGCGGTTACAGAATGCTTGAGACCGTGTAAAGTTGTTTCTTTGCAAAATTCCATGTAGACCTTGCGAAGGTAGACTATGGATTCAGCGATGGATGGAGTTATAGACTTCTTCAGGGTTCGACAGCTGAACATTGTGGTGAGTTTCTTGCTTCGAGTCTTGGCCATTGTGAATAAGATTAGGTTAGGATCAGAGTAAGCGAAACTGTGTAGTTGTAAGTGAAACCTGTGATATGATTAAACTGTGGGTATAAAAATACGGTTTTTGAGATAAGGATCGTGTACGAATTAAAGATCAATTTGATGAGTTTACTTGATACGGTTTAGTTTACAAAGCGTCCATTAGAGGTAAATTGGTTAATCACAAAAGTTATTTAATAGATCATTAACTTTGTACAAAATATTTTAAGGTTATCGGAATACTAATGGTTTAGTTTTGTTAGCAGAAATATAATTTACCAAAGTTTGTTTTATTCCTTTGTAAGTGTTTTACCTACAAGAACAATAAAGTAGATCTCAATACCTGCCTACCAATTTAAAAATTGTGAAATTCAATTCAAAAAGTATTTTGTGTTTAAAAAAACTATCGACAACTGCATCAATGTAAAGAAGATGAAGAATCCTATGCAAATATGTTATTGACTCGTAATTTTGTACAATTTCCAGGCTGTAGTAATCCTTATGATATCGTACTTCGTCTACCAACGATGCTGGTGTAATAAACTGGTGAACTGCGACGACGGTCGCGTGCGAAGAAACAGATCCCATTCTAGGTAATTATTTATTACAATTATCGAATAGGTTTTTGCGGGCCGCAACGCTGCGTGATATGACTAAAAACCTAGATGGCGCTGCGGTTATTTTAAATCACGCTTTTACATTATTTGGAAATCATCTCATAAAATAAATCAAATGTAAGTAGGTAGCAAAGAGAGATATATCTCAAAAAGATTAGTTCGTCGATAAAATTAATGCTGGTGATGGATCGAGTGTTGTCTCGCTCGCGCTTAGGACCCGTTGCTATTGTGAGAGCGAGAGGGCAGAACGATGGAGGCCGCGGAGGAAGTCGCGCAAGAGGAAGCGAGTCAGATCTGAGGTGATATGATATTTAATGTAAAAAAACATGGCAGCTGCCTTGATGTGCCTTCTAGACAGGTTACAGGTCCTACGATTTGAAGCAGCAAAGTTATTTAGAGCTATTAGGTCGTAAACAACTTAAATTGAAGCATGTTTAACAGTGAATAAAATCGATTTCCAAAAATACCTTGAAATTTTATCGTTAACGTTCTAACAAAATATCGGGTCGGGAACGATTCTAAATCACCCTATATTAATATTCTTTATAGTGTTCACCTCACCTGATCTTAAGTTTTCTGGTTGATGTAAAATAAAACGTTTTTGTGATTTTCCCTAGTTAATTTCGAATATTACGTGATATTCAAACTAATTGAGACCTTAAAAATTTCAAGCGATTCGTCAGTACGAAAATGTTTTTTTTTCAGATCTGGCTCTGGAAGAGCTCGTTCTCCGAGTAACTACAAGAACTACCAGGACAACAAGCATCGCAGAGGTCGACGCCCCCACTACCGCCGCTGCGCCGACTGCAGCAGCGTCTGCAGTTTTGTCGATTAAACCTCGATTTTAACTTGACAGCTGTCAACGGCCAATACTCAGTTACATCTTTCAACTGTCATCATAGACATCAGTCAGTGTTAATATCATGTGATATTCAGCCAAAATTTGCCAGTGCACGGAGTGGGCGCAAAATTGTGAGTCGTCTTTGTGATCTTTAATAAATCTGACTTAAAATACGCAAGCGTTTGTTTTGGTATATAGTGATATTACAAATGCATTATTTTGTAGGATGACTAAAGTCAACGACCATTAATACTTACAGTTAAAGTTATGCTGGTAGGAATGAAATTATTAAAAGGCTATAATTAGTTTGTGCTAGTTTATTATTCTTATAAAAGTGTAACATATTTTTGGAATAAAGACAGGTTGCTTGAGAGATTCTGATTGTCGCTTAGCCGGTGAAATTCCACGTCGCCATTTTGTGTTACCGTAGCCTGCAAGTAAAAAAAAATATAGTTACTAGACACAGATCTAAGGCCGCCGGGGCTGATTTGTGCGAAGGCTTATGCTATCCCGCAGCCCCGGCACTATGGCGTAACAGTAGGAACATCGACTGGTTTTTAGTGGGTATACCCGAAAAGGGGGAGTCCCACACACGCCTCTCGCCCCCCCGGGCGGGAGGTACGGTGCGTAACGCATTTTCCTGTCGAAAAACAAAAAAAAAAGACACAGATCTAAGAATGTTTTCAAATGTTAACGACATCGTGATATTCGCAATTTGTTTTGCTTTCTACACAGTAAACAATTAACAAAATCGCAGTTTTAAGCTGTTTTTTTTTTAAGACTAAGACCCAATTGCAGGGAACGTTTTAACCTCGGGTTAGCGTAGGGTTTCAATCACTGATTTAAATGGCTCCACCATCGATTGTAATAAGAAGTAGTTACAATCGATGATGGCGCCATTTAAACCTGAGTTAGCTAACCCGAAGCTAACCCGAGGTTAAAACGTTCCCTGCAATTGGGCCTTAGATTTTAATGTATCGCAGTTCAAACCTATAAAAAATCATCAAAAGAATCTACTCACAAAACTACTCTGCGACTGCGCGCACGCCAACACGTCGGTTTGTTTCGTGAACGTCGGACAGATGTCGCTGCGTTCCAACTGCCACACGCTGACAGCGCCATCTAGCGACAGTGTCACGATACTGCACGGGTTTGTGGGTAGCCAGTGCAGGGATTTTAGCGGTGACTGGTGGAAAACATAGTTATCTTTAAAATATGAAATAAAAATAAATCATATCCTATATACCTTTTGGCGGTTGCACAGATTTGAAATATATTTGGGCTCACTAAGTTACGACTAAACCATCATCAGTAACAACTTATGTGCCAAATTCTAAACTTGACCGCATTGTATTTTGATCCGCCAAATTTAAAATGACGATTCCAAAGTGACTGCTTTTCTTCTCCTAAATATACGATTATTAGGAATATAATCATTAATTAATATCAAAATATTTAACCTGAAATTCAATTGTTTGCATGACATTTGCATTCGTACTCCGCTGTGGTAAGGTGCCGATGAATCTGCCCTTGTTGTCTGTGTGGTACTTCTCTTGTTCTGGCATTGAGGTCGTTGGACTGGGTGGACCATTTCTAAAGGCAGAAAACAGCCATTAGTTCGTGCTTCGCAACTGAATGCATGTAGAAGTTGAAGCAATATGTTTTGAAGAAGTGGTTGCTCAAGTATTACTGGCAAGAAGAAGGTAATAATTAGTTTTTATAATAGTCTAGACCCGCTAAACTGTTGTTTTTTTTTGCTTTGGAATCGGAATCGTTTTTTTTATTATTCTGGTTTAACTGTTAAAGAATTCCCTTTATTCCCGTTGTGTCACACCAATGTGTGTAACACTGTTACACATCGGTAAAAAAAATTCCGTTGAGTAACACTGTGACTCAATGACACGATTTTTTTCCCAATAATATACACTGCAAACTGCAAGCCAAATATTAGATACGTTATAGGGTTACCAGGACTAAATGTTTTAAAGTTCGACTCATACATCGAAGACAGTTCCCCTAAGTTTATAACGGCAAATAAAAATGACATCCGATTTCCATTTACTTGCATAATTGCATAGTCGGAAAACAAAAAAGGGTTCTTTCGTAAATATATTATTGAAATGATAAACTATAATCACCTGCAATCCAACGTTAATAAAACTCTAGATTCGACTAAGGAACACAGATTGACAGACCCAGACTCAGTGGCCGCTAGGAAATATGCCAACCCATGTGGAGACACTTCCAGCTTTGTTACTGGCGTCATATCCGCTGTAAAACAAATAACAGCCTCAATTTCATTGCCTTCAAGTTTCATTTCAAGCAATGTAGCTGTTTATAAACTTTATAATAACTTACTTGTAATACATAACCTATTTAATTTGGCAACGCCCATGCTTCTCGTTAAACACAATACTTCTCCACAATTTTTGGCAATCAAATAATTATCAGCACCATTTAACTTCATCACTTTGAGATCCTTACACACGAGACCGCTATCCCATCCTCGACTTTCAATTTGAGGGAGATTCCGACTCCTTTGACTGGCAGCACTTACCGGTCTGTCATTGTCTATGTCAAAGCTGTCAGCACTGGCGCCAGATTTAGGGCGGGAAAAGTCATTGAGTAGACTTCTCTCGCTTTTCCTTCGACTGAGTCTTCGCTTTGCAGCGTTTAAATTGAACGTTTTATTAACAGCATCACACGATAAAGATCGATCTACGTAATCTGTCAAATTGATTTGTACGTTTTTCTCTAGTTTGGTGTGCGACCAAAATGCTTTGCCTTTATCTTGCTGATTGTCTCGTTTCTCTCGAACTATCGACATTATTGTTAAAATTCCTATCCTCAATAACGAACATATCTGCAAAAACAATATCATTTAGTAACAAACCTTAAATACAATTTCAAGAGTTAAAATTTCCATAGAATTTACCTGACCAATAACTTTCTTTCCATTTTCAAGTTGTACTTTAGTTTCGTCCATAATTTCAAGGCCTGTGATAGTTTCACTTACTTCTTTGTTATTTAGACTGAATGCACTAGTCGTATAGGCAGACGAATGTAGGATATCTTTAGAGACAGGCTAGATGGGAAAAATGAAATTATTGCAAAAAAGTTAAGATAGAAAAATCTTCATCAATTATCTGGTGTCTTTTCAAATTTGGCGATATCACAACATCTTCTGATTTAAACATTAAATAAATAGAAACGGCTGATGATGCATAAGGAAAAAACAAATTAGTTGAGAAACCTTACGTTCTTGTGGTATCCGACATTACTATTTTTGAGGTTCCATTCTCTATCGCTCTCCACTTGTGACATAGATTCTTTATCTGTGACATCCTCTAACTCATATAGATCTGAATCTGAATCATCGGGATACGTGGCTTTTTCTGATAAGTCCCAGAGATGTAGTGAACTGGAAAAAAGTGAAGAAAATAGAAAATCTTAATAATGAAATAAGTAATGATGGTGCTCATAGGAAAAAATTAAGAATTAGATAAGTGATTGTACTGTAGATAACAGTGTTTTCAGAGTAGTAACTAACGATTGTATCGCTAAAACTTTGGGGCCCAAAAAACTCAGATAGAGCTTTTACGGTAATATTTTCCTAAAGATATGTTTTTGAATTAAGTAAATTAACTTACCCATCTTTTAAAGCAGCAACAAAGATCCCCTCGGTACCCCCACGATATCTGGCCAAAGACACGTCATCAATACAAATCAATGTCTTTAACGGAGTTTTCATATTTACCATCACATCCCAAAGGCAAATCAAACATTTCTCTCTCAAAACTGACTTCCTGTGAACTGTCATTGCGAGATTACTTTTGCTATCAGAAAATACTACATTAACAAATTGATAAGGTTTTAAAACGTCTGGCAAGTCTTTTGGAGACAGCGTTACCATATCATCACTAAATGGAAAGGGACTGATTTTCTCATACTCATTTGATACAACTGATTCATTGGTTGTCGATAAAATATTCGTTACTTTTTGTTCTGCTCTTTTCATGAACTTTTTTAGTCTTTTTATGTTTATTTCTTTATTCTCTAGTTTAGATTTATATTCGCTGTACGGAAACATTTTGCTTGACCCTACTCCATCTTTCTGTTCCAGGTAAATCCTCAAGGGGTTTGTTTTATAATCATTAGTAACATCATTATCTGTTTTATCTTCTACAACTGTGTCTGTGCTTGTCAAAAACGTGAATTTAGATAGAAAATCTTCATTGCTGCCGTATCTTTTATTGTTATTGGTTATATTTGACTGTAAAGAAACTTCATGTTTTGTAAACTTAATAGGATGTTGCGTCCATTTTTCTTCTAAATCAATTTCATCTGTTTGAATTTCTTCCGTAACACCATCATCATACGTTTGACTTTCAGTTTGCTTATAATTAGATCTGCCATATGTGCTCATGTAAACATCGTATGGTATTGGACTTAATTCAAAGAGCGTATAAGACATAGTGTGAAGTGTTATCATGCCAAGTAAGTCTTTAGCACGTTGTTTCATTCTATCTGAATTTTGTTTTTTTAATTTACATTTCCTTGATTTAGAGAAATCTATGAGCAGTGGTCTAAAAATAATCAAAACATTTATGTTATAAAGCCAAACCTTTTTATAAATAAATTCAAGAAAACATGAGTGTACCTTTCCAAAATATCAACATGCATAGTCTTCATACTAGAGGCGGTACTAGAACTAGACATATCTTGAAACCCCTCATCAGTTAGTGATATCCTTTTATCTCCAGCGTCCTCAGAATGCTCGATAATAAAGTCCATAGGCTTGGTCTTTTGAGCTGATCGTTGTGGGTCACGTAGATCGAAATTACCTGTAGATTAAAGAACTTTAAGATTTGAGCTTAATGATAAACAATCAAATCTAGACCGTATAGAGGCTGCTACATAATGGTAATCTCTTATCGAAAGAATTTTCTTAATGCAAGAGTGTGTAAGAAGATCAGAGGATTCACCTGAAGATGACCTGCAACATTTTACGGTGTCCCTTATGTACTAGGAGTAACAAAGTAAGCATAGTGGATACCTAAATTATAAATAACACGTGGAACAGAACAGTCAAAAGTTGTTACCTGATTAGTCCAATTATAGGATAAAAGCTTACCTGAATCAAGCATACGTTCTTCATCCTTTGTATCTTTTAAACTATTATCGGTCGTATCTTTTTCTTTATCATCATTCCCATCTCCAGTGCTTTTACTATCTTCTTTTTCATCTGAATTATTATCTTCACTATTGGCATCAGTATTGTTAGACTTATCACTATGGTAAGATTCGAAATCTGACTCATAACTTTCAAAATCGTCTTCATAAGATACGTCGTCATCTTCGCTTACTTTCTCCTCTTTTGTCTGTACCTAAAATACATCAAATTCCTATGGTTTAGCTTAGTTATCGCTTGTTTCGTCAAAAACACGTAAACAAAGAAAAGTCTTACCTTAGGTTTTTCATCGTTTAAATCTACGTAAAATGCTTTTGGTTTAGCACTCAGCTTGCGCGTTAGTTTTTCCATTTCTGCATTGTTATCTATTGCTTCTGGCGTTAGAACTTTAGCTTCATTTTCACCAAGAGTCCTGGTTTTAGTGCGTTGTCGTTCTAATTCTACACTTGGACGCTCTTTAGGTTTGTTCTTCTCGCTTTTTGATTCGTTTTTGATCACTTTTTTGTTTAGAATTGGAGAATTAACAGTAACACTTGTTAGAGGTTTGGTTTTAACTGGTTTTGGTTTGGGTAGATTCTTTAGTATTGGGTAGGTAGATTCTTTAACTTCTTTACGTTTTACAACTCTCGGTGTAATAACGCTACTTCTTGCACTGCTTGGGATAGTAGTAGTTGACGTTGATGATTTGAGTGTTTTCGATGGTGTTGCATCGCTGCTTTTACTACTAGGTCCAATTATTTTCTTAGGTGCTTTTACAGCTTGTGAACTAGTAGTCTTTTTTTGCCCATAGATGTCGGTAGTTGAAGATTTTTGCACGTATCTGCGTGGGGTGGAAAGATTGCTGAGAGTGCGCTTGAGTTTGTCTTCTACTGCCTTTTTTGGTGCTGGCGGTGGTTCGTCTTTTGTTTTGGATTTGCTATCAGCTGGTTTTCTTGGTGTTGTGAAAGACATTACGCACTACTAAAACTGAAGATAGTTTGAACGTTACAACACATTGGCAAAATCTGTAAGATATTGTATAATATCTCCAATATTAGGTTATTTACTGATACTAAATTCTACATAAATAAATTATGTTCTAGTACTTGCTTGTGTTCTGTCCAGTTTGTCACCTTGACCAAGAATCAATAAGTAGTTAGCCTATTGGTACGAAAGTAGGTCACAGCTTAAAAAGTTTTTGTCACTTAAACTTGCACTTTTAATGATTGCTACGTCTTATAGAGACCTAGATGGAAGCAAAAACGGTTTGCAAGTTAGTTATTTAAGATATTTAAGCAGGAACTTTCCAAAATAACATTACTTTAAGTTTCTGTAGAATAAAATAAAGGTTTATATAAGTAAAAGTTAACGGACCTTTGAACCAGTAGCAGATTTGTTACAAGATTTAATAAACGACACAACGAACTTATCAGCTTTAACAATTATGAATATTTTTCACTTTTCACAATAAATACGACGTTTTCTATATTGATTGGAATAACAGTTTGCGTCTGACATTTCTTAGCACGTTGCTAGAAATCGTTTCTATGGCAACGCGAGACAAACATTAGTGACACGAGTAGCAATCGAAGTATGGAGTTAGGCTATTCGATAAAGGCCTAGCCAGCTAGTATATTTTAAATAGGCCTAGTTTTAAAGGCCAAAGTAATTTGTCTGGGAGCTATAAGAAATACTGAGCTAGAGCATTTAGACAACTTTTAAAGTTTACTAATGACTTTCATTGTTTGGTAATTAGGTAGGTAGGTAGGTACTTTTTACGAATACATAAACATAGTAATAACAAGCAATTTATGAAATGAAAATATTATAAAACGTAATGAATTACCTAATGTAATGATATTAAAAGTAGATAGGTACCTACTGAATAGAAATTGGTTTGGTAAGTTAGTACCTAAGTAGTCTCGTTTAAAGGTATTTTAACTCCTTGACTCATGACTCATTTCAATTACTTTTATTTATATTCAAAGGAATATAAATAAAAGCAATGAACGACCATTTTAATTTCTTTCAAATATGTCAGGCACTGACAACATAGGTACCTACAATCTACCTTACACATTTTTTATACTAAAGGTAAAGTACAAATTCAAAGAAAACAACAAGCTATCGTCACATTGAGGAAAGTGTACTTTTAATTATTTATTATTACTTAAAACATGATAAATAATACAATACACAGGAACGCACGCGTTCAATAAATACAAACAAACGGGCAGACAATATTCACTGTTCACTATACAATATAGATAAAATGATTCGATTGGTCGGCTCGATTTGAATTCGGTGAATTGAAATGCCAACGAACTAATGTGGTAACTAGGGCCGGTAATACTACGTTTACAATCCTGCGACGATGGTCGCCGGTTCCTCAACGCCTGCCTTTATCTTCTTAAGGAACATGACAGCTTCACGACCATCTATCAGTCTGTGGTCATAAGTCAGAGCGATGTACATCATTGGCCGGATTACCACCTGACCGTTCAACGCTATTGGTCGTTCAAAGATTCCATGCATGCCCAATATGGCTGATTGAGGGGGGTTGATGATCGGGGTACCCAAGAGAGAACCGAAGACTCCACCGTTGCTGATTGTGAAGGTTCCACCATCCATCTCCTCGATGGTCAACTTTCCATCCCTGGCTTTCTCCGCTAGGCCTGCTACAGTCAACTCGATGTCAGCGTAGGTCATGGTCTGGGCGTTTCTGATGACAGGCACGACCAGGCCTTTAGGAGTGGCGACTGCCACGGATATGTCGACGTAGTCACGGTAGATGACCTCGTTTTCTTCGATCACAGCGTTCACAACCGGCTGGTCGATGAGAGCGCTGGCCGCGGCCTTTACAAACGGCGACATAAGCCCAAGTTTGACTCCGTGTTTCTTGGTGAAAGCGTCTAGATTCTTCTTCCTGAAAGCCATGATGTGCGACATGTCGACTTCGTTGAAGGTAGTCAGCATAGCGTTCGTGTTCTGAGCGTCCTTGAGTCTCTGCGCGATTCTCTGCCTCATCCTGTTCATTTTGACGCGTTGTTCGGTCCTGGTGCCGGCGATCTCTTTGCTGTAGTCTGCGGGCGGTATTTTCACTGTCGCGGTGTCGATGGCTTGGGCGTGACGGATGGCCGCCACTGGGATGGAAGATATGGGGGCGGCGGGGGCGGGAGGCGCGGCTCGGGGGGGCGGGGGCGGGACAGCCGCGGCTGCGGGGGGCGGGGGCGGGGCCGCGGCCGCTGGCGGGGGCGGGGGCGGCGCTGCAGCTTTAGGCGCTTCGGGGGCAGGTGCCGAAGCAGCTTTAGCAGGCGCTACACCAGTCACCTCCAAACTAAACAACTTCTGCCCAGCTTTCACTGTGTCCCCGTCTTTGACGTACATCTCTTTGATGATCCCGTGGTCCGGAGCCATGACAGGCAGCGAGGTTTTGTCCGTTTCAATCTCCATCACGACCTCGTCAGCGGCAACCGCATCTCCAACCTTCTTGTCACCGAATTTGACATCTCCCTCCGATACTGAATCAGGGAAGCCCGGTGTCATCACATCTTTCATTTCCCCGAACATCGGCTTTGATGTGTGAATGAACGCGATTTGGTTCTGGGCTGTGAGCACTCGGGGTTGGATGAGACGGCTTGTTCGGGGCACCACTACTTTGGGGACCTCGGTGGATTTCAGCCGGAGAGTCTGCCCCTGTCTCCGGTACAAGGCTTGTATATGTTTGGAGCAGCGTCGTAACATCTTGACTTATTTAATAAATAATACCTGGAATGAGAGAGAAATCAATAGTTAGGTGTTGTAGATCATTATGCAATTTTAGTCATATTTTAAAAATGAACTTAATTGTATGTTTTTAAACACACTTACACAAACAAATGAGAAATTATCACAAACTTGGAATTTATTATCAGTAGTTATCATTCAAAAGTAAACAAAAAGCGAATCTCTTGTCATAAGAGGCAAAGTACAGAAAAAGTTATTATTTTTATTTTAGGTAAAAAAACCTTAATTTCTTGATAAGGATTAATACAGTAATTTTGATTATTATTAGCATTGCAATTACCTTAACTGAAGTAATTTGGGGTTCAACATTTTTTGAGGTTTTAAATTTAGAACATTGTTTTTGTATAGCATTGTTAATATAATAATAATATTGTTAATAGGAGAGATTTAATTTGATATTGGTGGATATGAGGTCCCTGTTACAAAAGTTAAGAAATATAAACTCAAAATAGCTGTTAAATCAATAGCTAGTAATTTAATGGAAAGATTCAAATGGTTTACACTGAATTGCATATTGAGCTATGAGAAATTAGGTAAGTGATGTCATTAGAATATTAATGTAATAATAAGGAAAGTATAATTAATTATAAAAATGAGGAAAGTGTTACTGCTTTTAAACAATGGTTCTGGCAGAATTAATATATCTGTACTGTTGCCTAATGCCAGTTTGACATATATTCTTATAACATATGCTTATTTTGACATATTTAATACCTATGTAAAAATCATAAGCTATATTAGAAAATTGAATTGTTTTGTGAAAGAGGTTTCATAACTAATATTTGATAAAAATTTCGTGAAAAACATCATAATAGTTTGCTCTAATTTTAGACAAACACCAAGCAAAAACCGGGTGGTAATCAGTTATCAAATTTTCAAGGTTATAATCGATAAAACTAGACACAAATACGAGTTTAATCTTCGATTGGAGTCAAGTGAAAGGTTCTTACCTTAAATTTAGGGGTAAATAATCACTTAACAACTAGAGCTCCAGATAAATTAGCGGTCGTGAAGTTACATAAGTCGTGATCGCATGACAAACTCGTCAGGGAGTGTTAAATGTCTTGTGGTTTTTAACAATTTGCAAGCGTTGTTAACACGAGAGCACAAAGCACAACACGTAAATAGGAAAGGGAACTGTACTTTTGTTGTATGACGCTTTACAGAATTTGTAGAGTTGCCCCAGAACTACATTTATCCAATTTCAAGCCAAGTTTTCTTGAGGCAGTGGAGTGGCACACCAACACCTCGATCGCCTGCAGTCGTCTTGTCAACTGTCAATGTCAAACCTCGTGATCTGCGTTTAGTAATGAACAACATTTGTTGTAATATTAAATCAATATTGATTAAAAAGTAATCATATTTTAAGTTTGAAAAGACTTTCTGCATTATTAAAAACAATAATAATGAAAAACTTTGTTTAAGTAACTTTAAACTAAAAGGGAATTATTTCTATTTGGATGTTTATACTCACGGTTTATACTATTCAGTAGCAGATGGAGTTAGATTTAAGTTTTTACTACTTGCCGCTAGATGGCAGTAATTTCTATCTAGCCAAAATTACCTAAATGCTTGTAGCTAGTTCATAGTAATAAAAGTTTAAGGTTTCAAATATTTTAGGTGCATTGGCTATGTGCTGGTACTCAGGTTATTCAAGGCGGCAATCATATTATGTACTATTACGCTTTAACATTTGTAAGTTACGATAATGTGGTTGGCGCACTTAGTTTAATTTAAACCGAACATACCCTACCCCCATATTCGTGTAGGTACCTATGTACTGTTTTATACGGTTTAATGAAATTCACTTTGATTACGTTAAGTTTCATTGTAATTTTTTCACATGGGTCCAACCAATTCTAAATAATATGCTAACATTTCCTATTTCATGGATAAAAAAAAACTAGATACCTAAAAGTTTTTTTTCTAATTTACGATCACCTAATGGATTTACCTCCTGATTTATAAACACCTATCTATCTATTACAGTTACAGCTATAAAAGTTGTCACATTATATTGCAAGAGATAATTAATGTAACCTACAATTAAAGTAGCTTTAAACTCTTAAGGTTAGCTAAGGTTAGCAAAATAACTTAGCAGCTATCAAAACCCGTGTAAAACAACTGTACATCGCAACATTTCTTCAACTACCCTACACTACCTAGTTTATACTCTTTGCCCTACACCGGCAGTGATAATTTGAGACGAGCACTCGGCAGTACCCGCGCTGTCATAGCCAGAGATGCAGCGCTGAATTAATGACGTTCGATGCATCGGCGGCAGGGGTGGTGTTGCCAAACATTTAAAATGTAATACGCTAAAAGTTTGATTTTTAGTAAATAACTATAAGTAAATAGACTTATTGTCATCACTTGTTTGGAAATTAAATTTCTCCTTGTAGTATTTTACTGGTAAACGATTTTCAAATCGGTTTAGAAGTTCCACAGAATACAAGGAACTCGCAAATCAATTCCTTATACTTTAGAAGTAGTAGTAGGCTAGTATAAAATTTATATTTACATAGTGAGAAACAAAAGAAAATATATGCAATTTGCTTTTTATAAGTATAATTTTCTCCCGTAACCAACGATTATTCCTAATGCTGCTGCTATTCATAAAAACAGAAAAAGAAGGTACTTACTGATTTAATCTATAAGTATCTATATTCTTTTTAATAACGACACATAAACTTTTTTTTCTGAAAGCCAATAAAACTTTTTTCATTAAAATTAAAAAAGTATTAATTTCTCGTTTGTATTAAGTGAAAAGTTTTTGAAAACCCTGATATCGTGTGATTCCATTTTTTTGGCGATTTGGCACCGCAAGCTATGGTTCTCACCTAAGATGGCAGCTGGCGCAATTTTAAAGTTCTTACTTCTTACGACCAAACAAAAAAAAAAAAAAAAAATAGCCTATATATGTCCCATAGTTGAGCACAGGCCTCCTTCTCGGATAGCGAGAGGGTTTGAGCCGTAATCCACCACGCTGGCTCGGTGCGGGTTGGTGGATCACATGATGGATTATCATCCCATCATGTGGGTTTCCTCACGATGTTTTTCCCTCACCGTTAGTGCGTGATAAACATGTACATAATTTGAAAAAGACCAAATTAGTGGTACACCCTAGTGGGGATCGAACCCGGAACCTTCGGTATAGTAGACCGTTCCTGTTGCCACTAGGCTACGCACGACCAAACAAAATTCTGAAAAAGATAATCTGTTTATTCTTGTTTTTTTTTAATGGTAGAGCACCATTGTATCTGATTACAGATGAAACAACATAAAAGTAAAAACTTATTATTTTTATGAAGATATGTTTTTATCAAGGGATTTGCACCGTCTTAGTGTTTTCAGTACTTTGACAGTTTTTTTTATGATTGAAGCTAGCAAACGAGCAAGCGGGTCACGTGATGGTAAGTGATCACCACCGCCCATACACACCCACAATCATAAATGTATTGAGGGTGCGTTGCTGGCCTTTAAAAAAATTGGGCACCGGATATCGCACTCACCGAATGAAACGCAGGACGGAACATCGTTCACGTCGGTTTTCTGTGCGACGGACGGTGGTATTTCACCGGTCGAATCAGCTGTAAACAGAGCCTACAGCTAGACTCTACCACTCTAAAATGGTATGTCATATTTGTCGTAATAGTATAATAAAGCCGAACTTAATCATTACATATTATGTACCTAGTCATCATCATTACCATCATAATTATAATGACAAAATTATAAATCAAAGCCACTTGTCGTATCTGTTTATATGTTTGTCCGATATTTCCTCTCATACTACGTAACGGATTGTTATGCAGTTTTTTTCCATGTTTTAGGTAAAACATGACAAAAACTGCACTGCACTTAAACTTGTAAATAAAAAACATTCTGACAAAGTTTCTTTAAGTTATCTTAAATCCAATGTTTCGTAAGCAAGAAGGTCTAATTTACCTACTCCACTGCGAAGCGTGGGCGGATCACTGGTTGTCATATAATTTCCTGCCGTCGCTTATAACTCAGGCCAGTTCCCGAACAACTTGCAGTCAATAGTCTACTATAAATCATGAAGCAGTCTCCACAGAAGAAGGGGCCCATTTTCAAGTAGGTGATATGTGAGATGCAGCGGTTTTCCTGTTGTTTGTTGGTAATTTCTTGATAAAATCGGGGATAATTGTATCGAATGGTCTAGGATTGGTGTTATGTGTAGGTACTTCTTTATATTTAACGATATACAGATACCAAAAAAGAGAGGGTATATCATTACATAGTATAAAGCAAAGTATGTTGGTACACAAACCATGTACTTAAAGGATTTTAAAACGGTTTTTATTTCTTATAGTTTGAAGTAAACATTCAAAAAAAAACATTATAAGTTAGCCAAAAATCTCTATCGTGAACAAGTCGGCAAAAATTACGCCATTATTCGCGATAAGTAAAAAATTAAAAACGATTAAATGTAACTTCTAAGATTTGGATTGGATTAGGAATTGGGGCCAAAGCTTTACTATACCTGTTTACTAAGACTGAAATGTACAAACACTGAAATCTGTAACGCAATTAAATCGCTTAGATATGCCTTAAGAATAAAAGTGGATTCAGAGGAAACCCCTGCACGAACTTTGTATCAGACCACTTTTTAAGTCAAATAAGAAATTACCGGCCTATATATAAACAAAAGGCAGTTATAAAATTGTGATATAGTTAGTCAGTCGCGGTATGTCGACCCGTTTTGTAGTTTGCAGAATTTTGGGGGTAGAGTCGACTGGACCCAATTAGACTTTGCCCCTATTTTTTGGAGCCTTACTGTAAATCATTTATATAAATTGGTATGGAAAAGTGTAAGGTATAAGCATGAAATAAGTAAGTATAAGTAATTAATATAAAGTAGGTGTATCTTTGAAAATGGTTTTGGCAGCAATTTAAAATTGTAGAGATAGGTAATAAAGACAATAAAATCCCTCAACTGGTTTAGGAGGAGTTAGCAGCCAAACATACAAACAGACAGAATTAGCGACTTGGGTTTATAGTATGTAATGATAATGATTTAATTTGAAAAAACCCTCGAAACTTTAGTCTCAAGGTTCCTAAAAGGAGGTCGAATTGGCAACATTCTCAATACGCCATATGCCTTCCCAGACATTTTGAAAATAAAACACAACTCCGGCCAATTTTATTAACTTTCTGAATAAAAGAACTGTCGGTAAATACTTAAAAACGTTAATAGTGTCTGACTGTGTGGAATTAAATCTTGGGAATGTATGGAATTACTAATAATACCTACATACCTGCCTATGTGATTAAGATTTAAAATTTTGCAGGGCATCAAATGTAGAGTAACTTAAATAAAACTTATTTATCTCAAAAGTTGGCTCTTCATCGAATTCCAATGTTTACAAAAAAACTTTTTAATATACAGCTTTCCACACTTAGACCAATTGAAATTATAACTGGTAATATTTCTTATATAATGGTTATGGTGATGATGTTGATGATCATCATTTAATAAAAATCAAACTTTCTGTCAACCGGTCAAAACCGTCACCGAGCAATCGGCAAACTATATTTATTTAGGTCTCTCTGTACATTTGGAGATTTAAACAAATATCCCAGGGCTACCTGCCCACCCTGAGTGTAAGAGCAAAGGGTTCTTGGTTACAGAGTCAATAAAAAAGAAAAAAAATATTTAAAGTTTTCTTTTTAATTTTTAGGTGACAAAAGTAGAAAGGAGTCACACTGCACCGCATGAAGATTGGCGCTTAAAATAAAGTCTATGTAAGCTTGTAAAAACCGAACTTTATGGTACTTTATGCATCAAATCGCAATTAACTAATCCGATTTTAATTAAAATTTAAATGAAGAAAGTTCAGGACCCTGACCCAAAGCGACCATGAAAAATGATGGCAAAACCAGTGAAAGCGCGTTGTAAAGCCCTATTCAAAACATCTGAATAAATGCTCTGATATACTCTACACTGAATTTAAGTCCTCACAGACAAAGTCGAAGGTTTTTATACAGGGTGTTTGGAGGTTGAGTAGCCAAATGAAAATGGTGGATAGGTGAGGCTATTAGCTATTTACTTCCACTTATTAAATTGCATTTTGGTTCAAGTTTTAGAATTTATTCGATTTTTAAGATTTTCTTAAGAAAATCCCCGATTTTGTCATTAAAAGTCCAAAATATTTTTTATTTACTGTCGGAACCAAACGAAAATAGTTTTAATTTAAAGCCTAATACTGTTTTATTCAGATGAAATCATAAATTAATACAAATCATCTCAAATAAAGTTACAGTGGGTTCATAAACTTCGCGGAACCAGTGGGAAAAAAATGTTCAGTCAACTTTGCTATGAAAAAAAATAAAAAAATATGAGAGTTTCAAGATTTCATTTGCTTTTAAAAACTTCTACATTTAATACACATTATAATGATATGCCACATGTAACATCAATAATTAGAAATCTCAACAGAAATAGTAAGTTAATCCTCAAAGACGCCTGGTAAGGAAGGTACAAACCCGTTAAACTACGTATGTAGTTAAAAACTTTTGTCTCATTCTTACAAAACTATGCCTATTGTGTTATCTCATTCGACTCCCTCATCACTTTTCTTGCCTCGAATAGAAGAGGATTCTACTATTTCACATGTTTAATTCCGCTCAGCGCAGATTCTCGGTGACCTACACTTTTCTACAGTCGGAGTAAAATGTTGCTTGAAAAAAGTCATGACCAACGGTAGCGTGGCCTTTGCGCATGCAAGAAAATCTCATTTTACAAGTTTTTTTTTTTTAATTTGCTGGTGAAAGATGTCACTTGAAAATAAGCTATTATCTATCTGACTTTCGTCTGTCTAGTCATAGCCAACGGTAGCGTGGTCTTTTCGCATGCAAGCAAATATCATTTCACCAGCTGCAAGTCATGTAGAACCGGTTCACGGAGACTGAATCTAGGAGTTTCTTTTACTCCGCCCCTCACCACCCCAACCATCCGCTCTTTGCGACCCTCGCAAGAGGCGACCAATCACAATCGTCAAACGAACGTCAAACGTCAAAAGATTACCGTAAGAAACAATCTGCTTCCTCCAGCCCGCGCCCGCTGCCGCGCCGGCCCGGTGGACACGATAGTGGTAATAGCTTTAAATCTTCCCTATAAATACACCGCTCCAACCAGCAGATGCGGAATTCAACATCCGGTTTCCTCGACTATCAGATCCGACCCCCGTTGAGTTTCTTGCTGGGTCTTCTCAGAGAGAGGCCCCTAAGGGAAACAGTGTAGTGGAAATGATCGAGACGCCCTGAACTGGATCTGAATCCAACTAAGTGGCCTTAGTGGTCGCATAGTTCGGTGAAGCTATAAAGTTTTCATATGGGCCAACAACAATCTTCAGTCAGAAAATAAAAACATTTTTTTATACATGAGGTCGCAAACAAGATAAGTGTTGCCTAGTGACAAAATAGATAACCCAATAGGCATAGCTTTGTTAGAATGAGACCGAAGTTTTTAACTACATACGTAGTTCAACCGGTTTGTACCTTCCTTACCAGGCGTCTTTGAGGACTAACTTACTATTTCTGTTGAGATTTCTAATTATTTATGTAACATGTGGCATATCATTATAAAGTGTTTTAAATGTAGAAGTTTTTAAAAACAAATGAAATTTTCAAACTCTCATATTTTTTAATTTTTTTTCGTAGCAAAGTTGACTGAACATTTTTTTCCCACTGGTTCCGCGAAGTTTATGAACCCACTGTAACTTTATATGAGATGATTTGTGTTAATTTATGATTTCATCTGAATAAAACAGTATTAGGCTTTAAATTAAAACTATTTTTGTTTGGTTCCGACAGTAAATAAAAAATATTTTGGACTTTTAATGACAAAATCGGGGATTTTCTTAAGAAAATCTTAAAAATCGAATAAATTCTAAAACTTGAACCAAAATGAAATTTAATAAGTGGAAGTAAATAGCTAATAACCTCACCTATCCACCATTTTCATTTGGCTACTCAACCTCCAAACACCCTGTATATTAAAAAAACATTTATATAGGTAATAAGAAAACCAATCGGCCAGTTACAATACGGGACCCAACAGTCATTTTGCCACAAGTCAATGGCTATCCACGTGAGAAAGGTGTCAATAATACAATTTTAAGTGTCTCCCAGTTTAAAAAAGGAATAGGTATGGCAGCACTGTTTTGAGGTTGAGGGTTCCGTAGGCTTTTATTATTTTTACTGTTATAAGAGGAAATTATCGTTAATATAAATATATTTTTTATACCTAGTAGGTCAGTTAGATACCTAACAAATTTAAGAAATAGGTACCTAAGGTAATTTGAAAATTTACATTTCCTACTCTATTACATTACCCTCTCATATTGGAGTTTTAATAACACAGCTTATTTAAACCTTTAGTTACCTTAACTGCTTTTGCAATTGAGTTAATTACTAAGAAATAGGCACCAATCGACTTCATTTTTTAGAAACAAGTGCTAAGTAAAGCTGCCACCCAGAATATTTATTATGCAGTATTTCTCATTCAAAACCACTTCTAAATCCCTATTATAACACCTCATTGTCCAAAATATCATTTTTCTACTGATCCCCGAACCCCATACAAAAAATGGACACCAAAGATGCCGCCTTTAAAAAAAAACAAAGTAAAATGGCGCGCTCACTCAAGTATAACGCCATTGATACCTCGAATGAAAGAGATCATAGATCTTCTGCCTCAATTCAAATTGTCGTATTGTTGTTTTAAAATAACTTTATTCTTACCTGTTGACTGGAATAAGTGACGTTTTTTTTGTAGAATGACAGTTGACAGGCAAAAGCCCGCCATGATTGTGACGTGGCGCTAACTTTTGTGAATGTAGGGAAAACTGAATTGCATGCAATGTTAATGAAGGAATTTTTTTTAGAAAACTGGGCAGTAGTTCGAATTTCAATGCCATAATTGACAAGCAAAGCAAACTCAATGGATACTGAATATATACGCAAAAACTAACAATAACACGACAAAACTTCCTATCATCTAACTGTTTATTAGTATCACGGTATATTATCTATGTGGTAGGCCTCAGATAGCTTTCACAGGCTTTAAAATTTCACCACGTATTCATAAACACATTTTAAAACTACAATCCTACTAATATTATAAACGTGAATGTTTGTGAGTATGTATGGATGTTTGTTACTCATTCACGTAAAAAGAGCTGGACGGATTTTGATGAAACTTTGCAGTAATATAGGTTATACATCAGAATAACACATAGGGTACTTTTTACCGCGGGAAAACTTCTCATTCCCACGGGAAACCGACTTCCACGCAAACGGAGTTGAGGGCGACCACTAGTTAGTACTAAAGCACCAGTGCTAGTAATAAATACAGTAAAACTTGTCATTCCCACGGGAAACTGACATCCACGCGAACTGAGTCGCGGGCTAGCAGTAAAATATGTTCTATTTTAGTTGTAAAAACTGCCACGTAAGATTTACAGAGACAAAGCATATATGACCTAATGTGGGTTTAGTGCTTTAATGATTCAGAGGATGTAAACTTACTCAATTGTTATTTAAACAAGTTAAACTGACAAATAACATAGATTCTTATCTTTTGTTAGATAAAGTGATGTGTTAACCCGTGTTGATTCTTGAATGACGAAGGTGAGTAACTAAGTATTGATTGAAGCTAAGTGGTGCAATAAGAATTGTGTCTAACAAAAGTAATCGGACATCCCTAGCATTCGATGGACATCACTGGTTGGCGTCATTGCTGGTTTGGCGCGGATTTGGATTCAATCTAATGGCGGCTTTATTAAAGAGATGTCTAATCTAAAGTCCAATAAATATTGTTCCCTTATACTAGAAAGATCTTAACAATTTTAAGGCGGAATTAGCCTAATTGGTATATAATAATATTGGATTATCTGAAACCAAACATTCATTCGATAATGTTTACACAAAAACTCTACAAAGATTATCTTTTAACAAAATTGATTGTAAAGACCATGCCAGGAATACTTCTACTACTTTATTATTTAATATTCGCAACATTTAGTAAGAACAACCAGACGAAAACATACAGCCAATTGACACATCCCGCAAAAAACTGTTTTGACTTTGACACATGTCAAATTGGCGGCAAATTAGCAGCTTGTTGTCAACCGCCCAATAATACTAATGTAGACTGATGATTGACAATTAATATCAATATCGATAGATATTTGGAGGGTAATAGTTGGTTTTTATTGTCGTGGTTCCGTAGCTATACAAATCAAATAAGGACATTGACAGAGGTATGCAATTTTATGTGTATCATGTCATGTCAAGTTAAGAACGAGTTTTGGACACAGACTTACTATAGTAAAACCAGTTCTAAATAGGGAAAACGAGTTCTATATTAATCTTGATTTTAGAGCCTTAAACTAAGTATAAAGCAATAATGGGTGTAAAAAGACCACTTCCGAGGCCTGAAACCATGTATTCTTGAGCCTCAAAAGTAACTCAATTCACTAGCAGTATACCCAGGTAACTCAATTAAAAAAAGTTGTTGAGGATTGAAAAGTCATATTCGCCGCTTGAAATCATCGCTCACACATCAACTGTTGGTTCAGGTGCGATTATTTACATTGGAAATTAAATTAAATCACCATTTAATATGAAATCATCGCAAACTCTGATAATATAAATGCAATTTTGTACAATTACGTAAAATAACATTTTTTTCTTTTACTCAAAACGTAACTAGTACCCCTCCAGCAATGCATAGTTATTGATTTCGGAAGCAGTCTTTTTACACACTGTATACTTACTAACATTTTTTTTTAAAATAAATATAAAATATACATGTAAGTATGAGCGAGAAGTTTTACGTCAAAGTTTAAATCAAAGTGTTAGTTTAGTACTTACTTACCTACAGTAAAAAAAAACATTAGACTGGCCATAATATATTTTTCTATGTTTGTTCATTGGATTATTATTTGTATCTGTTCTGATTATAATCTGCAACTTTTGTATGTTCATGTGGTACACTGTTTAATGAAATCTCCTTTTGTTAGTTTATGTACGCACATTCTTGTGGAATGCAACCTACTTAGATTTTAAATATATTTAAGTATAATTTGTTCTATAATAGTTGTAATCTGTTGTATGTGATATAAAAAAATTAAATAAATAACTATCTCTTAGCTTGATGTAATAAACCCTATAGGTATTTTATTTTTTTCATCTTGTACCCTGTGGTAAAATATGACCTTATTAAATATCTTACTAATATTATAAACGTGAAAGTTTGTGAGATGTTTGGATGTTTGTTACTCTTTCACGTAAAAACTACTGGACGGATTTGGAAGAAACTTTGCAGTAATTTAGGTTATACATCAGAATAACACATAGTGTACTTTTTACCACGGGAAAACATCTCATTCCCACGGGAAACCGACTTCCATGCAAACGGAGTTGAGGGCGACCACTAGTTAGTATTAAGTACTAGTACTAGTAATAAATACAGTAAAATATTTCAACAACAGATCTCTGAAACGTGATAGACTCATGAGTAGAATGTTGACACGTGACTGATCAATTTGCACTTACAAAAGTCGTATAATAATTTATGTGTTTTAGATTCACGCCTATTACGAACGAGTTATGTAGTGTAGAATAGAGATTTCAAGTTCAATCAATGAATAGTTATACATCACTAGCAAAAACAGATATTTTAATAATTTAACTCTGTTTTGCTAGTGATCGCAAACTTATTTTGATGTGTGTATAGGAACAAAGAATTTTTGCGTGATTGAGTCTAAAACATCACACTTTCACATTCATATAATAGAATGATTTAAGTATCACGCGAGAAACAATGAAATGCTTTTATACCTACTCCATAATGCATTTTAATACGATTAAACTATTTTAGACACTTTTTATAAAAAAAAATGTTTTTATTTCGAATATTAGTTTCAAAATTATCCAAAATACAATATTTGAGATTTTCTCGTAATGAATTGCATTCGTTTGAAGCCCAAGCGGCTCACTATCCTACTAATATTATAAACGTGAAAGTTTGTGAGTACTTTGGATGTGAGGATGTATGGATGTTTTTTAGTCTTTCACGTAAAAACTACTGGACGGATTTGGATGAAACTTTACAATAACATAGGTCATCAGAATATCATAAGGGGTACTTTTTACCGCGGGAAAACTTCTCATGCCCACGGGAAACCGACTTCCACGCGAACGAAGACGCGGGCGGCCACTAGTAGCTATATAATACAGCCTTACATAGTGAAACGTTTACGTGCACAAATTTTCCCAATACCACCGAATATGGTTTAGAATGGCGGCTTCTTATATGGTGAGTCATATTTACATAAACGGTATCTCAAGAGTTTGATACCATATCGAATAATGGAGCTAGGCCGTTTATAAGTTATGCAGAGTTTAATGATTGTTATTATGTCGTAAAAAATACGTATTAAGGACTTGGGTAGGCAGTTCTGGTTTAATATTTTTTAATTTCATTAAGTTTACACCATTGCATGTAAACAGTGTTTAAATTTAATAAGCTATGTAAATCATGGCGCCTGAACCATCAACTTGTGTGTTAGCGTTGACGTCAAATGGCGAAACTTATTCAATCATTTATAAATTGAGTTTTCTTGGTTTTAGTAACAATTTTGAGCACAAAAGTACATTCTTTCAGGCTTCGGAAATAGTCTGTTACCACCCTGTATTACTAGATATATTTCATGGCTAGAGGCTACTTACCTTATGGTCAGTGAACCAAGTCCTACCTTTTCCTAGTCGTTTTCTGGTAAGAAGCGCAGGATAGTCAGAGTAATGACTGTCACCGAGACCGAACATGTAAAGTGTGTAGTCAACACCAAGAGTGTAGCTTGATGCTGCACGAGTCTATACACGTTCTATTTTCAAATGACAGCAGTTCCTTTTTCAAATGAAAAAAAAAAAAAGAAACATTGATGTTTATTGCTCAAAATCTAGATTACGTATACATTTCAGTTGTTCCGCGTAAAATAACGTAAAAATAAATAGGCCGTCTGCTGAATATTATTTTTGGCAACACGCAAAATATTTCAAGGTAAAAGTCATGTGATCTGCAATTCCTAGATTTTTCTAGAAATAAGGCGGAAGCTTGTTTTGGTCTACATTGAGTACTAATAAGTAATTTCTATATACCTTTTTAGAACCTATTTAACCTAATCTATTAAAGTAGGTCTAAATATTTTACATGACTCTTTCGCTTTAAAAATACCTACGGCAATAACAGATGAGAAAATAATTCGTAGAAATAATATGACACCTGAAAAATTTCCACCTAATAGAGCAGGAACTGCAAATTCGCATATGTAATCATTGTTATTAGAATCATCAAATGATTTCTAGTTTAGATCAAAATATGCAATTTTTCTTTTTTTATACACGTGCGGGCAAAGGTCGAATGTTTGTTTACTATTTTGTGAAACTGTAATTCGTTTTTTTTTTACCTATGCAATGGAAGTTTTTTGTACACTGGTATTATGATGCAAATATTGCAGATTTTATCAAAATATAACCATTAGATACTAAAAAGGAACGTGTAACTTTTAAAAATAGAACTGAATATATTTCGCCGAGACCTATGTTATGAGATGTAGGTATGTTAAGGATGTTTAGATAAAAAAAAGTAACAATGAAATCTTTATTTTGAATCGTACTTAAGTAATAACTATCTAATAACCATAACTAAGTACCTACTAAATATTATTTTTTATTGTTTCGTACATTTTATAAATTGATATATCTGGATCGTTATCAGAAAAATCAGCTGCAGTTAGGTAATATGATGTCATGTTACTCTAAATTGCGTAATCTAAAATTAAAAGAATAGGTCACAGGGACGCGAAAGGCAATAAAAATTCCGCATCTCCATTTAAAATGCGAACGCCGTGTCACGGTCGACGGAAAAAAAATAAAGATCAATTTTAAACACAGGTAGACAACCAGCCGGCACCCGTTCTGCCAAACCTGTCATTTACATCAGATCGACGTGCATCATACGATATCGTACGATTTACACGTTGCAAACACGTCGACGCATGGGTCATTCTCACAGTTATACCGTATCGCCAGTTGAAGACGAGAGCGCAGAGGCCGAACACGCGCGCATCGCCTTTGCCTCGCATCGTAACTCACTCCCGCCAAAATTAAAAAGTTGCAAACCAGTCGAACTGCTTTCGAGATTTACTTTTTTTCAGCTGTTCTGTGAAGTGACGTTTGTGGATGAATTAAAAAGTTGACCGTTCCGTTTTTTGCGTGAAAAATTATGAGAGCGGATAGTGTAGAGTGCCAGTGCTAATTAAAATGCTAACCTAAAGCTTATTCCACGTGTAAGTATATGATTTTGATGTATTTTTTTAATGGAAGTGTTAATTTTTCAGTTGAAGACGCGATAATTGACGTTTGTTATACAATTGTGTGACGCGTCGCGTAATTACTACTCAATAGGTTAAAAATAAAAAGATCAGCCGGCGGTTAGGTAATGCTTTAGCGATTCGAAATTTAAATGCGAGTTGTTCAAATGTGATTTGAATTTCGAATTACTTGATAAGTAAGCGGTTTGTTATTCAGAATTTTATTTTTACCTTTTTACAACTGAAAACATGAATTGAATTCGAAATTGCCAATTTTTTGCGTACATATTTTGATTCTGTTGTGTGTTTTCTATGTTGAGTAAAAGTAACAATTCATAGAAAAAACATAAACGCGTTGACCTGAAGATACTTTCATGTATTTTTAACGCACATTGAGCGTATTAAGTTATGTCGTATATGTACATATATCAAAGTTAATTTACATATTTATATTATAGCAAACTGGCTGTCCAACTAGGATACGTTAAACATTTAAAAAACCTTTCATAACAAATCTTTCTGATAATAGAAAAAAAACGGAGACTAAAGATTTTTCTAAATTATTGCAGTCGTTCAAAAGTGATTCGTGTACATAGATTTTGGTGATTTTTTAAATTAACATTGAAGACAAAACTAATTGATCTAATATGACTTGTTCCAAATTTGAAATCACAAACTAGATAGTAAACTTTAAAAAGGTCTGTATAAAATAAATAATAACAAAAAAAATAAAAAGCAGTGCCTTAATTTATACCTACCTATTTAAGTCCCATTAGTCAGGTAATACAAAAATAATAAATATTGTTTGTTTTTTTTCTTGTGACTCGATCAACATTTTTTTTTAATTTAAATACTTACCTAATACTAACTTTTTAAAAATAATATTTTTATTACGTTTATTACCTACTTCTAAGAACTAACCAAAATGGACTTTAAACACAAAAACACCTTTTTCTCGTGATAAAAATAGTATGTTAATTTACACATATTTTTCATTGTGTTAATTAAATTATAATAATGCAAATTATAGCGTGATATTAGGAATATACTTACCTTATTAATTTAATTAGAAATGTTTACTTACAACAAACTGTCTAATTCATAAAGTGAAAATTTTAGTTTTTTTAAATCCTACTAATATTATAAACGTGAAAGTTTGTGAGTATGTATGGCTGGATGTTTAGTACTCTTTCACGTAAAAACTACTGGACGGATTTGGATGAAACTTTACAGTAATATAGGTTGTACATCAGTATAACACATAGGGTACTTTTTACCGCGGGAATACTTCTAATTCCCACGGGAAACCGACTTCCACGCGAACGGAGTCGCGGGCGGCCACTAGTATTTCGGAATATGAAGAAAAGTTTAAAATCTTTCTCAGTTTGACTAATTAAGACATATGATTTCAAATTAGTAATAATTACCTTCTTAATGCCTCATTTAGTTAATTGCAATGGGTTCCTGAGAGAAGATAGGTACACAAAAACAAAATTTGACTTATTAATATTCTTAACAGTTGGGATATACCGGGTGTCCAGTAAACAATGGATAACCTCTGAAGGGCTGATAGTAGAACTAAAGGCAAGCCTAAAAAATAATTGATAAAAAGTATAACCCTTACACTGCTAGAAATATGGCGCTTTAAAAAAAAACTTCATATTTTTTTGACTGTGTTCATATTTTTACTCGTAACGAGGTCAAATCACTTAATACCATCATTATTTCTGTGCTAAAATAATTAATATTAACCGCATCAGTGAATAACTACCAAATAAAATAGCTAACTAGAGTATTTTTCTCAAAAAATAATGTTAAACTTTTGATTTGTGTAAAATTTCTAAAGAAATATTTTTGATGTGGAACTTTGAACAGCTCTGGTGTAAAAAAATAATATGAAAGCAACAGTGACCAATGATTTCAAAATATTTCTGGTTTAATAACGTTTTAAAAAGATGTAATATGTCGTTATTGTAATGAAAAAATATTGAACTAATGGTATTAGTATGTAAAATGGGAGAATTATTTAGTTCTAGCAAAATTAAAAAAATACAATAAAACTAAAGAAATATGATTTTAAACTGATATTAATTGCAAACACATTGGAATAATTGAGAGCAACTGTTCAAATTGTCTGTCCCCATCCTGATGCAGGCCCTACATCTACGAATAAAGGATCTTCAAAGAAATCAACTTAACAGGAGAAAGTGATCCAAATTTTCTTCAAAATGACTTACCCAATTTATTGATAGACGTGCCCGAAGAGCTCCGCGACACATATTGGCTTCAAAATGAAGGCTGTCTAGCACACTATGCTGTTGCATTATGTGCATACTTGACGAAACCTACCCTAACAGGTAGGTAGGCCTAAACCTTAACGCTTTGGGCTTTTTTACTGGGGGTATTTTAAGGAAGAGTTTTACCGGCAGCCAGTAACTTCATTAGAAGATCTACGAGCTCGTGTTCAGGCCGCTGCAATCAATGATCGAGGACACGCGCGATTTTTTTGAAGATCCTTTATTCGTAGATGTAGGGCCTGCATCAGGATGTGGACAGACAATTTGAACAGTTGCTCTAAATTATTCTATTGGAATTATTGTTGAATATTGTTTGCAATTAATATCAGTTTAAAATCATATTTCTTTAGTTTTATTGTATTTTTTTAATTTTGCTAGAACTAAATAATTCTCCCATTTTACATACTAATACCATTAGTTCAATATTTTTTCATTACAATAACGACATATTACATCTTTTTAAAAACGTTATTAAACCAGGAATATTTTGAAATCATTGGTCACTGTTGCTTTCATATTATTTTTTTACACCAGAGCTGTTCAAAGTTCCACATCAAAAATATTTCTTTAGAAATTTTACACAAATCAAAAGTTTAACATTATTTTTTGAGAAAAATACTTTAGTTACCTATTTTATTTGGTAGTTATTCACTGATGCGGTTAATACTAATTATTTTAGCACAGAAATAATGATGTTATTAAGTGATTTGACCTCGTTACGAGTAAAAATATGAACACAGTCAAAAAAATATGAAGTTTTTTTTTAAAGCGCCATATTTCTAGCAGTGTAAGGGTTATACTTTTTATCAATTATTTTTTAGGCTTGCCTTTAGTTCTACTATCAGCCCTTCAGAGGTTATCCATTGTTTACTGGACACCCGGTACTTAAGTTATTCCTAATTACGTGTACTTTAAAGCTGTAATCCTTAGGTTTGAAATCTCAATGAAAACGAATATTCAAAATGCAAAAAAAAAGTCATGAATTTAATAAAAAAAAGTCATAATATAGTTTTGGCGTTATAGCTATTGTTCGGTGACGATTATGGCTTGAACGTCAAGCTGTAATCCTCATCTCTCGTGCAAGCAAATGGTTAGGTCTAGCGACTTGGTTAGGTTCCAAAAAATAGTCGTGAACTAGTCACAACGACATGCCAAATCTAAGATATAGTCGCTGGGGACTAAGACATACATTTGAAAACTTCATGTACTTATGTAGAAAAAAATGACATAATCTACTTCGTGTACCCCTATAATGTAAAACAAAAAAACAAAAAAACGGCCAAGTGCAAGTCGGACTCGCGCACGAAGGGTTCCGAAGCGTCTACTTGTAACTGTTTTTAATATTGAGCAAAAAAAAACGAAAAGTCACGTTTATTGTATGGGGACCCCCTTAATATGTATATTTTTTATTTTTAAGAATTTGTTGTTATAGCAGCAGCGGAAATCATTTGTATAAATTTCAGCTTTATAGCTATCACGGTTTATGAGATACAGCCTGGAGACAGACAGTCAGACAGACAGACAGCGGAGGCTTAGTAATAGGCTCCCGTTTTACCCTTTGGGTACGGAACCCTAAAAACTAAATGCTAATTATATTCATGTATAAGATTATAATGAATGACAGATGTTAAACAGGACATAATTATGAACATGTGTTTCAATGTTACGACTACTTATTTTATTTCACTTGCAAAATTAGAGACTCGGTGGCCCATTGCGGCCTCGACCGCCGACTCGATCATTCAGGTTAAGCAACGTCGGCCGTGGTCAGTCTTAGGATGGGTGACCGCTACTGGTATTTTATCCCGAGTTTCTCCATGCTTCGCAGGGGGAAGTTTAGGAAAATTATACCATTGAAAGTAATTTGTGATAATACAGTTTAAAAATCTTGACAGTAGAGTAGCCAAATTCTGTAGGTACAGAACAATAGGACCGACGATGGGGGAGTATGTAGTTTTCAGAATCTTAACAATAATGTGTGTGGCCAACTGCCTATAAGAGTGAAATTTTGGAGTGGTAGAGTCTAGCTGTAGGCTCTGTCTGCAGCGATTACTGGGCTGACTCGACCGGTGATATACCACCGTCGCACAGAAAACCGACGTGAAGTAGGGACGATGTTCCTGCGTTTCGTTCGGTGAGTGCGGTATCCGGTGCCTAATTTTGTCAAAGGCTCAGCAACACACCCCCAACACCCACAGTGTTGCGGGTAGTCATGGGCGGCGGTGATCACTTACCATCAGGTGACCCGCATGCTCGTTTGCTTTGCTATATTATATAAAAAAAAAACAAGACCTCGACTACTTAGATAAAACCCCTTAGGCCCACTTGCACTGACCAGAGTTAAGACATAACCACGAGTTAAATAATTAAATAATTAACCCGCCAAAGTTGGAGGGTTAAATGACTAACTCTGTGTTAAAGGTTAAGTGTCAAACGTAATATTTATTTATTTTATACAAAAATGAATAACTATTTGTTTTCTGATGATGACGAGGAAATTATTGACTACATAAGTTCAGATTTTTTAAATAGGAGAGTTAGGCCCACTTGCACAGTCCAGAGTTAAATAATTAAACTCTGAGTTAAGCCCTAACTCGAGGATAAATAATTTATTTCACTTGCACTGACCAGAGTTAAGACATAACCACGAGTTAAATAATTAAATAATTAACCCGCCAAAGTTGGAGGGTTAAATGACTAACTCTGTGTTAAAGGTTAAGTGTCAAATGTAATATTTATTTATTTTATACAATTAAATTCTTCATTTACTTTTGTCCACGCCTCTTGCTTTTGCTTTTTCTCAAAGATTGGTGGTCAGTCATGACTATTGAGGAGTTTGGCTTCCTGACATCCAAAACTAATTTAAATATGTAACAAGAAGAACACAATAGGAAAATAATATAGAGCCCCCCCATTACTGTGTCAAAAATTGACCCAATTAGTTTTCTAAAAAGAAATTACGTGCGTTGTTATTCAAATAAATATAAATGCACGAACACAGTGTACGGAACTCGAACAAGTAATAAATAGGTATGTACACCTAATGGTAAAAGACAGCGTAGATTTAATTCGCATTTGTGAATTATCCTTATGGGGATAAGCGGTTATTGTACAAGAAAAACGTTATTTATTTAATAAGCAAATTCATTTGCAAAGATGATTTGGACTGTCCTAAGAATAAAACTAGCTTTTCACCCACGGTTTCGTTCGCGTGACCATATATAACGTAGCTTTATATTGGTGATAGATTTTTTGATATCGCTTCAGTAGTTTAAGAAATTACCCCAAACATCGAGACATAACATAATATTAATGATAAATGTATCAGATTTTATAAATATAAATTTCTGATTATTTAAATTCATAGATTTCCTCTCACGACACCAAAATTACAATATCATGCAGTTTTTATCATGTTAGCCCTGAATTTAATCATTTTCTATCAAAACATACTTTTTTTATCTTTATACGCATTGTTGTCAAAAGTGGTCCTAAATATCTCTCTTATCTAAAGATTGGAATTAGTTTAGCAATTCACAATTTTTATTTCCCCTTTAGGTGACTTATCTTTATTTCTGTTATTGACGAATAAGAATAAGTTTAGTATTACTCAGCGATATTTATTACTTATATTAAGAATTCCTTTAATGCCTCTAATGAAAGTAATATCTGAAACTTACGAACCGATTAAAAGGCTTTTTATTTTGAAATCAAACACACAAACTTCACCTGTTTTTAATACATAGATACCTTCTCGTGACCCTACTCTTTGCAATGAAAGAGATCATAAGATACATAATAAAAACCGGCCAAGTGCGAGTCGGACTCGTACGCGAAGGGTTCCGTACTATCATCTACAAGTAAATATTCTGTAAAAATTTGAAACGTCTACCTGTTACCGTTTTTAATATTAAGCATAAAACTACAAAAAAAACTCGTTTAATATATATTTTTCAGTATTTGTTGTTATAGCGGCATCGGAACTACGTCGTTCGTGAAAATTTCAGCTTTCTGGCTATCACGGTTTATGAGACAGCGGTGGCGTAGTATTAGGGTCCCGTTTTACCCTTTGGGTACGGAACCCTAAAAATAACTTAAAAGGACTAGTGACTAGATATACAAACAGACACAAATAGCGACTTAGTTTCTTACTATGTAGGTAATATTTGTACTGAAGTATAAAAATATTTCTGAAGCTTTCCTTTCCTGAAGTTTAACAAAGTAAGCTAAAATATGTATTTACTAATAATAATATTATATGTTTCTGTGTATTTGTATTTAGTAACTACATTTTAATATTTAGGTCAGAGAATTTAACTAATCAATACAATATATGAAGGGATAGTAATTGACGGGTTAAAACAATGTGTATGGTTGTAAAGTAACATTATAATCCTACTATCCTACTAATATTATAAATGTGAAAGTTTGTGAGGATGTATGGATGGATGTTTGTTACTCTTTCACGTAAAAACTACTGGACGGATTTGGATGAAACTTTACAGTAATATAGGTTATACATCAGAATAACACATAGGGTACTTTTTACCGCGGGAAAACTTCTCATTCCCACGGCAAAAAGACTTTCACGCGAACGGAGTCGCGGGCGGCCACTTGTACATATAAGTATTATAGCATACTTGTTGTGAATATACCTTACTAAGAACTTCAAAACTTGGTTATTCTACACTAGCTAGTGAAAACTCTATAACTTTATATATGCACCTCTAAAATCTTAAAGTTCTGACAATATTAAACAACTAGATATAAGGTAAGCAATCAAATTACTTTTCATTTATAATTAAATATTTTCGCAGCTGAACAAAACCTGTTTTTTTTAAGTACTTTTCAGGCATTTCACTGCTGCACTCTTAGTTTTACAATGTTGGTATTTATCCCAACGGTATTCCAAAAATAAAACAGCTACTTACTTATTACAAAGGGCATTCTAGTCTGCAATATATTTAAAATTAGCTTTTGTCCGCGGCTTCGCATGCGTCAAATTCGGAGTAAATTCCCTTTCCATATGCAATGTTATTATACATATAAACCTTCCTCTTGAATCACTATATCTATTAAAAAAACGCATCAAAATCCGATCCGTAGTTTTAAAGATTTAAGCACACATAGGGACAGAGAAAGCGACTTTGTTTTATACTATGTGGTGATTAGCGTTCCGCAGTTTCAATGGCTTTTTGAGTGGGATAAAATACATTTCCGCGGTAAAAAGTACCCCATGTGTTATTTCAGGTTAAGCCTAAATACCAAGATTCATCTCAATCTGTTTTGTAGTTCTTACGTGGAAGAGTAACAAACTCACACACTGAAACACATTCGCATTTAAAAAGTTAAGTATCTACTTACCTGCTTATTTTTCATCATAACCATAGATAATAATTGCATTACCCCATCGCCGGCATATTGTTTTGCGCGCCACAATTTTCCCTCCAACGCACCTGTCATCTTGACACTGACATTTATACAATGCTCGTTCGAGAGGACAGATAACACACAAAATGGAGGTGAAATGATGACATCCGCTTTCATATTTGGAGATGGTGATTAACTGAATTTATTCTGGTGATAATTAATATATGAGTTGACCTCTGCAATGGCGGATAATTGTTTTGCAAAGGTTCAAGGCTCGATTTCTGTACGAGTTTTATGAACAATTTAAATTTGGATAAAAAGAGGAAAACATACTTACGTAGTGTGTGGATTCCGAATTTGATATTTGTTCTCATATGCTGTTTCTGTTACATATTACATTTTATGGGTTTAAAATTAGTTTATGGCCGTTCATTTTGAGCCCAGTTTTTTTCCTGTTAACAGTCGCACTTTTGTTTTTAAATTAGAGACGTCTACAATTCCGGGAACCAAAGTCCTTTTAATCCTTCATTCATTTTTTATTACGTCATCATTTCTGTGAAAATCCTATACATCGGCTATAAGTATCTAACTCAAATCACTTCAATTTGTGTTAATATGTTATAAATATTATTATTATTCCCAGATTTACAATTAATGCTAAAATTACTACTGTGTTACTACATTGTGTTTGTTTGTATTACATAATTTCAGTAACTTCTCAAGATATAGGTACTTAGTTAGTTGCAATAATAAAGATAAAAAGATCAAAAAGTACTTCAATCTTCAACACATTGGCATAGGTTAATTAATCTTATCCTACTTATATTATAAACGCGAAAGTTTGTAAGTATAGATGTATGGATGGATGTGTGTTACCCTATCACGTAAAAACTACTGGAAAGATTTTGATGAAACTTTACAGTAATATAGGTTACATCAGAATAACACATAGAGTACTTTTTACCGCGGGAAAACTTCTCATTCCCACGGGAAACCGACTTCCACGCGAACGGTGTCGCGGGCGGCCTCTAGTCATATATTAAATCAATACTCATTAGTAAATATTTGTTATGTTGTTAAATACAACATACCATATGTAAAGTAAAATTTAGTTCAAAATTCAAGATCGACCTCCAATTGACAATCAAAAGGTAAACACCAAATGGCTACAACCAAATAGTGAAGCAATATATACAATGTATTCGTGGGTCGCTCGTTCGTGTTGTAATTAGGTATCTCATTAGAATCAAGACAAAGGTAATGGACCTTGTACGCATATTTATAGATATAGGTATCTACTTGATGAATTTATAGAATTGTGATAATATCTAGATTTGTGGGGTGATTCTGTAACTCCAATTAAAACTGCTTTGCGTGTAAAGTCAAAATTTACATTTTTCTAATCTCATTTTGACCTTTGTTGATAGTATTTTGTGTCACTCGATAGCAGAATCCCTCCGCTGGACTGGATCTGAGAAGGATGCATGTAGGTTTATTGGTTTTCAATTGTAAGACAGGATTTGACAGACAGAGAGTGGTATGTTCCTTTTACACGTCGAATAAAAAGATTTGATAGTGAAAACATACTAGATATTAGTCGAATATAATGCATCTTTTTTTTTCATTCCTTGAGCTGTTTTTTTAAATAGAATAGAATGTATCTGGCAATTTAAAAAAAACAGTTCAAAGAATGAAAAAAATAAGTGATGTTGAATGCATTAAACTAAATCTCATTTTTGTGCAATTGTTAAGAATTACTGGGTTTTTTTATTGGTTTTATAGACATAGGCATAGATATATTTTATTGGTAAAAATATTTTCAGGTCAACAAAATTTTGGTAGAAACTTAAAATTAAAAACAAAAATAATAATAATACAATTAATAATAATTATATAATAATAATTCAAAATGTCTATCAATGTTAAATACATAAAAATATTTAAAGAAAGTCATTTATATTATAAAGATTTTGTTGTAGCAACCATTCTTTCAGTAAATTTTTAAAACTATTAATTGGTACAGCCTGTTTTATATCATCACCCATTTTATACACAAGGAATGCTACACATTCTGTAAAAATAAAACCTACTTATAGGTGTAAGAATGGTTCTAATAACGCCATGTACTTAGAAGTACTACGTCAAAGATAGCGTAATTTCATAGTAAATGTTATGCCTCATAAGTACAATAACGTCATAAGATAAGCAATTCTTAAAATTATCCTTATAGGATGTAGGCGAGTTTTGTTAAGACCAAAATAACTGAGGGAAACTCCAAAATGGCGGTAAATGTACCCATTGTAAATAAAATAATTCTTAGATAAAATTCTCTGAATTGACGTACTCACTATTATTTCTAAACTGTGGCTATGAAATGAATAAAATGACACTTAACAGATTTAATGTTCACTACGTGATTGTTTCCTTTCAAAGATCCTGTTATTTTAAAGTAGGTATACCCTGTAGTTTTTTCTAACGTTTTCACCATTTTTAGGTTATTTTTTCAAAAAGATTACAAATTTAGTACATTCACAGGAAGTTCTTCAAATCAAATATTTTTACATCTCCTGTAATTCAAAAATGTCACTCGTGCAAAGCTCCAATTAGGGCATACTGTGTAAATGTATTTTTAACAAACAATTTATATTGATTTAAAAATAACCTTGAACCCAAAGTTAGAACAAAACTTACTTTGACGACCTCTGTGGTGCAGCGGTATACCTAAATACCAGACTGCTAAGCGGAAGGTTCCGGGTTCAGTTCCCGGTCGGGCCAATTTCGTAAAAATTGTTTTACGTTATTGGCTTGTGTCTGGGTGTAACTACATTCTCCCCTAGTCCATTGTGTGGTACCTATAGTGCAAGCTTTGCTTAGTTTAGGGCCACACAGTTGGTGTGTCAGTCTCAAAAAAAAACAAAAAAAAACAACTTTATCTTATTCGAAGAAAAAGTCATTAATTATAAGGAAACGTTAAGAAAAAAACATGTAATTTCGTATTAAGTTGGTAATTACTGTCAATTTGACCCGTAGACGCATTATTATATTTCTGATAACCTTTTTTTCCTCGAACACGAAGGTGACTGGTTCAAATCTCGTCCATGGCATATATTTTTGAATATTTTTCCAACTGTTTAGGTACGAGACACTGTTTAGGTAAATCAACTATGATTAGTTAATAACTATGCCTTTTTGCGTATCCGTCTGCCTGTCTGTCTGTCACCAGGCGGAATCTCTGTTCTTTATTGCCGTTTTTATGGATAATGGAAAGAACTCTTCGTGCGCGAGTTTGACTCCCAGTTTACCATGCTAATTAAGAAAACTATAAAAATTACAACTGCCCAGCTATAACGCTTTAAGAGATGCAGCTTGGTGAGATATGGACGGACAACGGAATCTAAGCTAAAGGGTTCCGTTTTACCCTTTGGGTTCCTAAAGACCTCTGTGGTGCAGCGGTATATATACCGGACTGCTAAGCGGATGGTTCCGGGTTCGATCCCCGGGTCGGACCAAATTTCGTAAAAATGGTTTATCTATATTGGCTCGTGTCTGGGTGTTACTCGGATCTCCCCTAGTCCATTGTGTGGCACCTATAGTACAAGCTTTGTTAAGTTTAGGGCCACGCAGTTGGTGTGTCAGTCTGGAGATTTATTAGATTTATTATTATTACTAGTGGACGCTCGCAACTCCGTTCGCGTGGAAGTCGGTTTCCCGTGGGAATGAGAAGTTTTCCCGCGGTAAAAAGTACCCTTTGTCCTTTCCCAAGTTCAGTTCTTCCTTCATACCAAATTTCATCAAAATCGGTTCAGTGGTTTAGGCGTGAAAGCGTAACAGACAGACAGACAGACAGACAGACAGACAGACAGACAGAGTTACTTTCGCATTTATAATATTAGTAGGGATTAACTCTTAAATGAGCCTTTATACGCACTACTAATTGGCTGGCAGATTACGGTATTCACAATCAGCTGGCAATACTTCAAGAAGCTTGTAATAAAACCCTTAGGTCCATAAAAACACCGTTCTCTATTCATGCTGTTTATTTGCTAGAAAGTTTATTATTTTGACCCGTAGGTCGGAGGTTTGCAGTCAAAATAAACAATTTATCCAGGATTTGCTATTATATGTCTGCAGATAAATATGTCAGAGATCAGGTTTTATCGCTTTGTGTTTCTGATGAGTTACGAAGAATGTTTTTTTTTTATAAAATTGATAACTTTATGTAGAGGTCCGTACCTCAAGAGAAACTTACCCTTAAAGCCTTTCTTTGTTGCCCGTTTATCTGTCTGTCTGTTTGTCTGTCACCATCCGTTTTCTCCGAAACGCGTGAACGCACCAAGTTATTTATATCAAACTCAAAAGATATTGCTTAAATGTTTTATATTTCATACATTCGAATGTTAATCAAAGTCCTATGGGGTACCGCCTGACGGACCCAGAACCATGAAATTTGCAGCTCTTAGTGTCGACTCTACACATTTTACATGTTCGATCTCGGTGACAGTCATTACTCTGACTATCCTGCGCTTCTAGCTGTACCTAGATTATACTAAAACGCTATAATGAATAACGTTTTGTAGTTTTTTATGAAAAGCTTGCCTTGATGTATTTGCCTGTGTTTATTTGTTTAGTTTACAATTTCGACTATAATACAGAGGACAATTTTGGGATTTTCCTTCCCACAATCTGCCTTACTTATCTAATGATTCAGTTACGTATAAATAGTCATTGTATTATCCTGTTGATGATTATGTACATTATTTTTTTCGATAGATACCTAATAATTTTATCATGGTGGGTTATTTTTACTGGTTTTTCCTTACATTTTAGTAAACCTTGGGCGTAGACCTATACTTATTTTATTATTTTAGAGTAACGCGCGATAATAGTTCGAACAATACAAGTGTGTATATGTTACGGCTAATACCCGAAGTGCGGCTACACCTAGTTTTAGCCGGTTAGAAGTGTTTTTTATATGGAAAACTGTAAAAAAAAAATATACCTATGTATATAAAAACTGGCTTCAATCATGAGTCGACGGAGTCGACTGCTGCGCGGGACTCCTTTTTCTGGGTAGTATCAGAAAAGTAACCTAACCTATTGATGTTTTTATATATATAACTGACAGTATGGTGGCCATAGAACCTCGTCAGAGGCCCTAACAAGGCGGTTCCCAAAAAACTCTGACACTAGATGAAAATGTTCTGCAAAGTGCATATTCATATCACACGAAAGAAGGGTATCATCACTCTACCTAGGGCGTAGAGGTTAAAAGTCATATGATAGCTGACAATACACCATGGTTAATTAATGTTTTTCAATCCAGAAGCAGTAGGCTCGACATTACTATAATAAATAATATATTTTTAAATTAAAAAAAAAATGTTTTGTAGAATCAATTCATCTTTCCAAAAATACTGTAATGATGGGAAAGATCGAAGGCAAACGTCGCGCTGGTAGAAGAAAGAAATCTTGTCTTAGAAACATCCGGGATTGGACAGGAGTAGTCAGCGTAGAACAACTTTTTCGCTGTGCGCAGAGCAGGTCAAGTTTCCAAGAGCTGATAGCCAACCTTCAGTAGTTGAGAGGCACTGGAAAAAGAAGAAAAAAAATACTGTCATTTTTTTGCTTTATCAGTTTTAAATCGATTACATTCATTATTGAAAAATGCGTTTTGAGAGAGAGATGAGATACAGCCATTTATCTCATCTTCTGGCGTGACGTGTTTATATTTGCAGTCAAGTCGTCAGCCAGTTTGCCTTCTCAAGATAACAAATATCGGCTAAGTAAACAATTTTAAATTACGAAGATAGTCTGGAGATATGTATCCGTTGTTTTTTAAATTGGCAATAATCTGTAGTTACTAAGTTCCTTTAAAAAGAACTCGCAGTTAAAAGTCTTTTTCCCTGGGTATAAGCTACTTTTTCCGGTTTACAAAGTACCCCATGTGTTATTTCAGGATATAGTGTATGTCTTTACAAAGTTTCATCTAAATCTGACTAGTATTTAAAGAGTAACAAACACACTCACAAACTTCCGCTTTTATAGAATAAGTAAGATTTCAAAATTAGAATCTGTCTTTTACCCGTTTGAATAATAATGCAGCCAAGGATACGTTCTAAAAACAATACAAAATTATTTAATATTAATAGATGCCAATGCCATTACTAATGGGAAGAATACATTTTAATTGAGTAGAAATGTTTTTTATTTATTTATTTACAAATTTATGTATTTACACACAATTATATACAGAACAGGACAAACTGATAACAAAATAAAACGTAAACGTACAGAGGTTTATTTTAATCTTAATTTATTTTCCTTCAAACTAAACGCAAATAAAAGAATATTAGTTTTTTTTTTTCAAATGTAAACAGCAGGTCGAATATTTAACCAGTTTCGCCTAAGCCAGACGTTTATCCTACATTCACGTAATATGATAACTGGGTGATCAAATGGCACATCAAAACACGCACATTCTAAGAAATTTGCTTAGATTTGACATTTACTACGCTAGTTCAAATTTCAAAATGGTCTGTGTCAAGCCAGTATATCACTACATAATATAAAACAAAGTCGCTTTCCGCCGTCTATGTGTATGTATGCTTTTTTTTATTAAAAAATTGAATCAGGAAGGTTTATATGTATAATAACATAGTACAGGGAAAGGGGTTTCACTCCGAATTTAAAGCGTGCGAAGCCACGGGAAAAAGCTAGTTTTCACTAAAAGTTAAGTGTTGTTTAGCTTGCAAGAGTTTCTTAGAAAATATTATAAATGTGAAAGTATTTATGTTTGGATGTTTATTACTCAATCACGCAATAAACACGGGTGAACGGATTTGGATGCAATTTGATTAAGAGATGTAATCAAGGGTCTTTAAGATAAGATACTAACTTCTATGAAGTCATAAGGTTATAGGGAACTTAGAAATAAACCTCAATATTCATAAATGAATTTTAACCGGAAAAGACATAATATATTTTGAATACGTGTAAAATCTGTTTATGACTACAAAATATTAAATAGTTGTAAAATGCCTACTAAAATTTACAATAAAAAATGCGTAAAGTTTATTTTTCTAGTAAATAACTAATTTTCTGCCTAATATATAATTTTTGTAACCAGGTAACTTTTATAAATATGATTTATTAATAAACGTTGATTCGACTACGTATGAGAATTGGCAAGCTGTCAAGATATCTAATGTCAATGTCAAAATATCGTAGATCAAATAAAAACTTGAGCTCAACAACTAACCTAGAAAATGAGACATTGTAATGGTGCCGATTCCGATACAGATCGCTTAACTAAACAAAATTTTAAATATTGTTTGAACTTATTCTGACATTATACCTACGTATAAGATAGAGGCGGGTAGTGATATAATATAGACTAATTTAAACTTGGCGTGCGTTATGACACGGTGCAAGCAAGTTTAAATTATCGCTTGGCGCATTAGTTATTTAAAATTTTACAATGATTGGAATTCTTGTCGATTTCCCATATTAAGTTTGAGAAAGTTTCGGGGCGTGTTTTCAGAATCGTATCCAAAATAAGTACATTTGATATACTTAAAGGCACTAGTTTAATCTGGAAAATGAATAAATATATTTTTCTACGTAACTTACTTACAATAAAATTTTCCATTACAGAAACAAAAATGGAGCTGAAATCCCCGAAACCGAAGAAGAAATTCAGCGTCGCCCGCCTCCTGCTCAAAGGCAGAATGTTCCGTATGCCGCTTCTCATCCTCTTCCTCCTCGGCACCACCAACTGCGACAACGACACTGACATTGACTTTGACATTGACAGTGTTAGTGACAGCTTCAAACTCTTCAACGCGAGTGAGCACGTGAGGCACAGGCATAAACACATGCAGCCTATGAATGATAGTGATGTGAAAAGTGATCGTGAGTACCTGAGTGAGATAAAGTATCTGCGTAGACATTTGAATAAGGGGATGGTGAACTTTGTGATGTCGGATGCTCTGATTGACGGGGAGGTGGAGAATCGAGTTCATTATAATGGGGTGTTCTTGAAGGAAACGTCGGTGAAGTCGCATGGGTAAGTTTTTTTGATATTCATAATTTTTGATGACCTCAGACGCTTGATACCCGGGTAGCGACCATTGTCATTTGTTCGGAACTGGCTCATGGTATGGTAGTCTAGAGTTTTTTTTTTTAATTTAAAATAATACTGTTTGATTTAGACCTAGTTTTGAATCAAAAATATTCAAATTTTACAACTTAAGTCGTTATAAGCAACGATTTGTTCCATTTAATAAGTTATGTTTAGCTGACACGGATTTTTCCATCGGTTAACCGCACGTCTTGTGGTAAACAGACGAATACTCTAGGTCAGTCTTGGAAGGTCGTGGGTCCACTTTGCGGGAGGTCCTAAGCGCTTGCCGTTCTGTGGTTATAAATCTAGAACATTCTATCACCATTAGCTTCATCACCAACATCTTCTAGCTGTAGGCCCTACTAGCGACCCGCCCACGCTTCGCAATGGTGTAGTTTTGGCTGAAATACTCACGAAACATTTAATTTTGGCTTACCTTTTTTTTCCCTGCTTGTTCTTTAAATACAAATTTCAGTGAAAGAATTCCCTAAAAGGTGGCGAAAACCGCATTAAAATCCGTTGTGTGGTTTAGGAGGAGTTAGCGGACAAACATACAAAACAGACACAATTAGCGACTTAAATTTTGTAATTTTTTATTTTTATTTTATTTTATTAGAGCTAATCACATTATTAGCTTCATACCTACATCCGTGATGACTTATAAAAATACTTGCATTATTTTTAATGTAATTAATTACGACAAAGCTACATGAATGAAGTTATTGTGATAAATATAATCGCCAACTTTATCTGCTGATGCAAACAGTTGACATTGTGTCAGATGACTGTCAGTTGTTGGTGAATGACGTAAGATGTCAAAGTGCTGGGCAAACTCAGATTAAATTTTTCAAAAAATACTTTTTCGTTTCTGATTTTGAAAGTCGTGGCAAATTGAGAGTTAGGAATGAGAGTATAGTGTAAAAAAGAAAATGGTTTCAGTATTAAAAAAACCGGCCAAGTGCGAGTCGGACTCGCGCACGAAGGGTTCCGTACCTACTATCATTTTCTACCTGTTTATTAAGATCGAGTAAAAATTGCTTAAAAATTACGTTTGTTGTATGGGAGCCCCCCTGAATAATTTACTTTATTGTTATTTAATTATTATTTTTTAAATGTAATATACAAGTTAATATTCTGTGAAAATTTGAAGCGACTACCTGTTACCGTTTTTAATATTGAGCAAAAAAATACGAAAAAAAACACGTTTGTTGTCTTTATTTTTTTTTTAATTTTATAGTTTTTGGTGTTATAGCGGCAACGGAAATACATAATTTGTGAAAATTTCAGCTTTCTAGCTATCACGGTTTATGAGATACAGCCTCGAGACAGACAGACAGACAGCGGAGGCTTATTCCCGTTTGGGATAGGGTCCCGTTTTACCCTTTGGGTACGGAACCCTAATATAATGCTGTATATTTCCTATTTTAACTTGTTTGCTATTATCTTAAAGATATTATTATTTGAAACCAAATGAAGTTTCAAGTTATCTCATCCATTAGGGAAAGTAGCTAACTAAAGCTAAATCACAATGAATTGATCAACTGATTATGTTCTATTAAACTGCTTTTTTCCTTTTTTTTTAATAATTTGCACATCGTAAACATTAATTAAAAACGTAATCAGAAAAAAATCTAGTGAAACCTTTTTCCTAGACAGAAATCCACGCTCCGCCGATCGTGGCTAATTCGAAGTGTTTTAATTATTAGCTAAATACACAAAATGGCGCACGATGTGTGAATTGTTAGTTGATTATAAATCACCAAAATTTATTGATGAATTCTCACTCTTAAGGAAAAGGCAACAAAATCTTGAAAATAGGGACTACCATCTGTACTTAAAAAATGCACAGGAAAACATAAAACTTAATCCCAATCATCTTTGGTCATACGTAAAATCAAGACGTAGTGGCAGTGGCTACCCAAAAATCTTAAAACACAATGACATTAGCTATACAGGAAGTGAAAGTATTTGTAGAGGGTTTAGTTTTTTCTTCGAAAGTGTTTTTAAAGAACCTTCTTTACACTACCCTGACATGGAAATGATTTCGCCCCAAAACTGCTATCCTGACACACTTACATCTGTTAACGTGACAGAAAAAAACATTAAATATCTACTTGACAGACTTGACGAAACAAAAGGACCTGGCACTGACGGAATCAGTAACTATTTCATAAAAAAATGCGCACAAGAACTTAGCAAACCGCTGAAAATTATTTTTACAAAATCATTGTTATTGGGTAAATTCCCTGAAATTTGGAAGACAGCTAATATTATCCCAATTCATAAAAAAGGACCTAAAAATCAAATTAGCAACTACCGACCCATTTCAATATTAAATTCTATCAGTAAGGTTTTTGAAAAGATCGTGTTCCAGTGTATAAGTCCTTATTTGACACAATTTATACCCAACGAACAACATGGTTTCCTTAAAAATAGATCAACTACAACAAACTTAGCTCTATTTACGAACTACGTCACTTGCTGTTTAGAGAAACGAACACAGGTAGATGCGATCTACACGGACTTCGAAAAGGCTTTTGACAGAGTTGACCACACTATACTTTTGAGGAAATTAGAATATCTTGGCATACATGGCAATTTGTATCGTTGGCTTTCCTCATATGTTACGTGTAGGAGTCAAATTGTCGCAATCGGCGGCTCTCGTTCTGATCTTGTTGAGATTAAATCTGGTGTCCCACCAGGATCCCTTATTGGACCCTTACTATATAATGTATATCTATACGATATTTACACATGCTTTCAGAACTGTAAATTTCTTCTTTATGCTGATGACAAAAAAATATTCTTAGAAATAAATAGTACGGATGACTGCAAAAAACTGCAAGAAGATTTAAATAGATTATCTGCTTATTATAAATATAATTTCATTAATGTTAATACTGATAAATGTGTAATAATGAGTTTGACAAGAAGTAATACAATCCATGAATTTAATTATACAATTGACTCTAAATCATTAAACAGGGTCTCATCAGTTAAAGATTTGGGTGTTTTAATTGATTCCAAGCTTACATTCAACGATCATATTGAGGAAATCACTAACCGGGCCTACAAAAATCTCGGATTTATTTTTCGGACATGTAACTTATTCAACGACGCCCTATGCTTAAAAGTTATTTATTTTGCATATATACGCAGTATATTGGAGTACGCATGCAGCATTTGGTCACCCCAATATGCTATTCATAGCCAAAAAATTGAAAGGCTCCAAAAAAAGTTTATAAACTTCTTAAACTATAGAGTTAAATCTAGTGCTGGCACCTACGAGGAAAATTGCCGCCATCACAATCTGCTTACCCTTGAAGAACGTCGAAGCCTTTTAGATATGTCATTGTTGTTCAACATTATTAATGGCACAATAAACTGCCCTGAACTTCTCAGGGAAGTTGCCCTACGAACGCTTAGCACACGGTCCAGGATATCTTGCCAGTCTCTGTTACACGTACCATTGGTTCGGACAAACTATGCCCAAAACTCATTAATTCCCCGAATAACTAATTTATATAATCATAATTTTAATTCTGTTGAACTATTTAGCACCACTTTACGCACATTTAAACAACATATTATACATTCGCTTACATTGCACACATAAAAACCACACACACACACACACACGCACACACACAGAAACACACACACACACACACACACTTAACACGCACAAAAAATGTAGATAGATAAATAGGTTACTTGCTTTTACGCACATAATGTTAGTTTAGCTTTATATTCTTACCTGTTTAATTGTGAAAAACTGTTATTGGCTTTTGTATAGATACAATTGTTTACTGTCCTTATTTACTATAAGCTGTTGTTTTTCCCATGAAATAAATAAATAAATAAATAAATGATTAGTGGCAGGCCGCGACACTGTTCGCGTGGAAGTCGGTTTCTCGAGGGAATGAGAAGTTTTCCCCCGGTCAAATGTGTTAATCTGTTACTTTTATTAATGTAAAATTTCATCCAAATCCGTCCAATAGTTTTTTACGTGAAAGAATAACAAACATCCATACATACATCCATACTCACAAACTTTTACGTTTATTATATTAGTTGCTCTTTCACGTAAAAACTACTGGATTGATTTGAATAAAGCTTTACAGTAATATAGGTTATACATCAGAATAACACATAAGGTACTTTTTACCGCGGGAAAACTTCTCATTCCCATGGGAAACCGAATTCCACCCGAATGGAGTCGCGGGCGGCCACTAGTAGGACATAAATTTAGATGAAATTCAAATTAATTGTTTACTATTTATTACTAGTTCCTATGAAGATAATAGGTTTTATAAATAGCAACAACCCAATTAATGGAAGCCGTCCAACCATTATAAGCTTCTGCAATGGATGTATTATTTTCCTCCCACTTTTCCTCCTCCTAACATTCACTATGTCAAACTTCTAAGGATATTCATAGCCGCTTTACCAAAAACTTCATTACAAGCTTACGACGTATTTACGTAATTCACATTGCCCCCAGTACAAACGATACACCTGCTAATGATCTTTAACAAACTCTACGAATGTTTATTTTAACACCTCCCTACTAACTGAAGTGAGACGTTCAGTGTTTTATTACACACTTACCGTTTCATCTTTACCTGGAGTTTTAAAAAGAAAACAGTTTGTAAACTATGCAGTACTTTTACTAGCTAAGTAATTTAAGAAAAAAGTTTGTATGAATGTAGTAGTTAGTTTAACAAGCATTTATTTTTACTTTTTTTGTATATTTTGTACTAAAAGCGAGTAGCTATTTTTCTTAGCGGGGGGCGAGGTAGGATTCGTTACGTCATTTAGCTGCCGCCGTTTTGACAGATGCGTGTAATATCAATGTCATGTCAATGCCAATATCAAATTTCAGTATTGACACGGTCATGTATTTTTTTGTTGATGATCAGTTGGAAAAGACTAGGTCATGAAAATGTCAGCAAAGCGAATACAACTGTCATCAATGAGTTAAAACTTTTTTGTACTTAATCTAAGGTCCTAACTGTGTAAAAGGACAAAAAACAAGATAGAAAAATCTGAGTGGATTGAAGCTTGACCATTGATTCGATAAACAAATAAGGTAATAAGATAAAAATAAAAGTTTTTGACATAACAAAATACGTAGAAACACTTTACCTGCTGTAAAACTACTAAAAAAAGTAATCAATACAAAATTGATTATTTATTATTTTCTCCACCCGTTTGCGTCTATAAGATAAAGCAGGTCAATAAAGATTAAATCAACATAATTTATATTTGAAATAATCTCTTTCATTATCTTATTACGTAGGTAAGATATGAAAGAAGCTTGTGGAAACAATCTTTTATTGATGTTGACCTTAGATATCACTTTTGCATTTTTTTACGATAATCCGCAATTAACAGATTACATTGACGAAAAATATATTTTTTCTTACATATTGTTAGGTTAAGTACCTACCTGTATGTGTATAGTCTTTAATTATTCCATTATTATTATATAGGATACGAGTATTATTATAAAAAGCCGAAGAGTAAATTGTAGATAATAAGCCGTTCTTTTGTAAATGTCAATATTTGTAAAAAGAATTGCTAATTTGACTCTTCTATTTTACTTCAATTTTCACAACTAGGCAGTAACTGATTTGAATAGATATTCTTGCTCTATGCTCGATGAGGGAATTGTGGAAGGCGATTGTTTTGTTTTTTTTATTTACAAACTGGATGGAATTAACGTGTGAATAGAATATAACATATCTTTTAATACTTGAAGACTTTAAGACCTTTAAATATGTGCCGCTGCTTTTAGGTCCAAAAAAAGTTTTTTTTACTGTGTATGTATTTTTTGGGAAAAGTATCTGATTTTGTCCAGTTCTGGTCAATTTAAAGTATAGATAATTAAGATAAGTCAACAAATAGGCTGTCACGACGATGTTTCATTCGATATCACGTTTTTTGAACGCCATAAAAACCAATGCTTTGACGACAAATTATCTATTCCCATGGTAATCGTTATTTTGTAATCCTACTAATAATATAACGTGAAAGTTTGTAAGTATGGATGTATGGATAGATGTTTGTTACTCTTTCACGTAAAAACTACTGGACGGATTTGAATGAAACTTTACAGTAATATAATATAAATACATCAGAATAACACATAGGGTACGTTTTACCGGGAAAACTTCTCATTCCCACGGGAAACCGACTTCCAAGAAAACGGAGTCGCGGGCGGCCACTAGTATTTTTTATTTTACTATTTGTTGAGTTTTACGTAATGAATTGCTCGTGTTATCACTTATACGTCTTTAAAATATTTAATTGAAACATTTCTTGCTGAAAGACAAGCTTTACTGTTCAAGAATTATTTATTACTAGTGTTTCACATACGTTTACTTTAGAATTCCAATATGGCGCCCTCTATTTAGATAAAAACTTTGATTTTCTTTGCTTATTGTTAATTTAAATGAAAAAAAAAATATCAGAATTTTAATAACATCTTATGTTATTCTGTGAAATAATCTATCTTTAAAAAAAAACATTAAAATCTAACACGCCGTTTTAGCATTATTTTGTAACAAACATCCTAACATTTTAACAAATAAACTTTCACATTTTTACTACTTATTACTAGTATTATTATACTACCTACTTATAAGTATAAAATACATTATTGTTTATCTTATAATAACCTACACTTGTTACTAGTTAATAACCTACCGCATCTTGGCAAGCTGTGGACTTTACGGTTTATTTTTATAACAACAAACTTAAAAAACACACGGCCAATGCAATGTCAACTTTATCACATTGAAAATAGGGTGGTTTTAAAGTGTTTTTGGATTAAAGTTTAGAATTTGCAGTCGGAGAGTCTTTTGTTATGTAATATTAGGAAGTTGATATAATTTGTTGTAATTCGTTAAGAATCTTATTGATAATCGCATTTTAAATGTATGTTAGTGTATATGTTTTTCTTTGTAATCTTTGTGACAGTTTCCGGCTGGTAGAGACAAAAAATAACTAATCAATGAACCTGTATTAATAAAACCATTTTTTTGTAGTGTCTGTGTTTAGTATCACACACGATCCGGGGATCGAACCCGGAACCATCCGCTTAGCAGTCCGCTATAATTATATACCGCTGTACCACAGTGGTCTTCCTCTTTACAATTTTAGTGTATATTACGTTAAGTAAACTTCTATACACTTGCAAAACATCTAAAGACCAATACGACTTTAAAAAACGGAAGTTTTACAGACGTTTGCAAAAATGTCACCGTTTTGCTTTTAAGAACTACTATTAATCTTCTGAAAACAATAGCATATGAATAAGTTGACTCAGGGTTAGCACATGCTGAGTTTTATATACTAAAAAACAAATTTGTCATTTTAGTGGCATACAGTTTTTAACATTTCGAGTATCCGTGGCTAATTATAAAATTAAGCTGTTTAATATTTAGAAAATATTACCTCATTAAAATATGTTAAACTATTTAATGAGATGTATGAAACGGCTCAGATTTTATTAGGAATAAATATTTTATTGCTGTCTTTAAAATATTTAATCCACACAAAAAATATTGCTTGGCTAATACAAATTATTAGTTAGTATGCTAAAAATACGTAGGTGCTTAGAGCTATTTAAAATCGATTGCATTATATGCTAAAAAGTCTTAGGTACGAAATATTAGTACTAATACTAAGTTCTTAATACTCAAACTGACTAAAAAGGCCTGTCTAGATGAAAACATACAACCAATCTTCGTAGGAAAACTAAATCTATGTATTTACAAAAAAAACTTGCCGTTTTTACATGCCATTGTCAACTATAAAAAAATTACCTATAACTAACTAATAAAAAAAAATTTTTTTCGAATTACTCGTCACCCCTGAACAAGTTATGCACAAAGTGCGAGCTCGCGAATTACCATCGCATGCTCGCTGTAGTGTGTCGCCGAGAGAGTGGCGGCGGGAGCGCAGCGTGGATAGCGCCGTTTCTAACTTGACGTTGACAGCTGTCATTTATTGATTGATAATTAGGTGGTGTTTTTAGACTGCTGTTATAACCGGTGTGAAGATTTTATTAATATAATCTCGTTTATAAGTTTGGATAATTCATTAAAATATTTTTTTTTGGTAGTAAGTAAATTGAAGCTGGTCATGCGTTTGTTGAAATGGAAAGTGTGATTATTGTGTATTTAAAGTTTTAGTTTCTAACCCTATTTTTAAAAAAATCACTTTTAATTTACTTCTAATCACTTTAAATTGTCAATTTTATGTGACATACCAAACCTAATAACATGATTCAATCGTTGTGCGATTAGTAATTAAGGTACTTCAGTCTGAAGTTATAATTCAATAAGAGTTAATAATAAAAACGTGGCATATCCACAAGAAGCCAGCTGTAATATTAGTCGACCGGTCCATACTATGTAGACGAGGGCTTACTCACAGACTAGACATTTACCAGAGAGTAAACAGTATACTTTACGATGACATTAGTGTAAACGTCAGACGACAGAATCTTATGTATAGAACTGGTTTTTCCGATCCAATTCTTAATTTGTGATTTTCTGTCATGCAGAGACAGGTGTGAAATTACTCACACAGGCCTTTGAAAGATATCATAATAAATAAATACTTAGATATTTAAGATGAAATAACAATTTTTAGTCTTGTTTCGACAGGATGTGTGTAAATAAGGAAATATAAAAACCAAATTAATTGCAATGATCTAAAAAAATATTTTGGTTTTGAGAACGGATCACTTAATCGTTAAAGTTAATAGTTTTTTATTTTTTTTACTAGTGGCCGCCCGCGACTCCGTTTACGTGGAAGTCGGTTTCCCGTGGGAATGAGAAGTTTTCCCGCGGTAAAAAGTTCCATATATGTTATTCTGATGTATAACTTATATTACTGTAAAGTTTCATCAAAATCCGTCTAGTAGTTTTTACGTGAAAGAGTAACAAACATCCATACTCACAAACTTTCACGTTTATAATATTAGTAGGATGTGCTAATAGACTTTTAAATGTTTTTTGTAGTTATAACTAAAACAGTATCTTTTTATTAAACGACAGAAATCGTACAGCAAAATGCTTTCATTTCAATTTGCAAAAACTCTCTGTTTTCCTCTACTCTACCCTTTGAACCCACACTTTTGTTTCTGCCCACTAGGGCGACAGTCCTTCAAACAATTGCTTTGACAGCGCGCGTCACTTTCTAAATGCAAAATGGCGTCGATTCAAAATGACACTGATAACTTGCATTTGGCGCGAAAATTAGGAGAACGTAAATGATTTACGGGCATTTTCAATAATTTACTTTTGTTGAATACCGCGATATAGGCTAGGGTTTTGTAATGTTTAATCTATCTGTAACTGTCATTTTCACATGACAGCTATGTCTAGGTTAACGCAAAAATGCGTAGTGAAATCTATTATTTCTTTAATTTTATACTTTATTAACAATTTGTCACGGAATCTAAGAACATTTTAATCTTTGTTATAGAGTAAATGTCACCTACGTACCTACATTTTTTAGTCAAATTATGCGTTCTGAAATAATTAATAGGTCGTGCAAGACAACCCGTTGAAGTCTTTTGTCCTACGGGTTTTCTGTAGAAAAAACTGTACGTATTTTCACAGTTTAAATTTAAAAACTGCAAATAAAAAAAAATAGACTGCTTTAATCTTTCAACATTTATCGAAAAGATAAAAAAAGAAAAGAAAACCTAAACCAAAGCTGATGAAAGTTCAGTATGAGCTACTCTTAGGGTACGTTGTCACAAACAGACACACACATATCGTAATTTAATTATAAGTAACTCGTGGCCGCCCGTGACTCCGTTCGCGTGGAAGTCGGTTTCTCGTGGGAATGAGAAATTTTCCCGCGGTAAAAAATACCCTATGAGTTATTTTGATGTATAATCTACATTACTGTAAAGTTTCATCCAAATCCGTCCAGTAGTTTTTACGTGAAAGAGCCACAAACATCCGCCCATACTTACAAACTTTCACGTTTATAATATTAGTAGGATTACGATATACAAAATTTGTCCATTCGAGACAGCGGTTTAGTTACTTCAGAAAAATAATACCTATAAAAACCTAATATACACTATCTCATACGATTCATTTAAAACAAAATCGTCTCTATACAAGAGATAGGTTCTCTCTCTTTCAAAAAAAAAAACAAAAGGATCACCGGTTCGGTTAATTAAATTTGAAATAAGAACAAAATAATTTCCATTAGAGCTACGTGTCAATTTATTCGATAACTAAATGAATCGATTTGAAATTAGAAGCGACCGTGACTAGAATTGGGGTTCCTTCATTTCATCACAAAAAAACAATCAACTTTTCAAGTTTCTTCTGTCTGGAAGTATCTGTTACTGTCATTTTGAATTAAATTTCCGTTTGATGTTAGTAAGTTGCAATATTAATACTGATACTTATACTGTCACAGATTGATAGAAACCGAAAATAAAACATATGAGATACATAGTCTTCAATGTGTCAAAAATATCTTAGTTAAATGTTAACAGAATTTATCTTAATTTTATATTTAAAATTAGGCCTAGTTATCTAGTATATCCACACAATTTGAAGGACATTTTCCAAAATTGCTTACGGAACTAGATTTGTTTTAGCTAAAAGTGTCTCAAACACAATATAAACGATATATAGTAAAAAAAAATACAAATTTAGCTATACGGAACCAATAACGCTATATTCCTACTTTTTTTCCTCTGGTCACAGACAATGTTTTTTCCGTCCCACACTCGATTATTCCCACAGACTAAGAAAGTTATTTCGGCGCGAAAGTACGGCGATGACACGGCGGGAAATGAAGACCTGAGTTTGGCAATACTGTACTGTTAGGGGCAATGGACAATTGATTGATTATTAAATAAAAAACGTTACCCGCTATCTTTATACACTAGAAAAGATCTTCGCGCGCTTTGAGAACTATTCTATTATTACTACATATTCGAGATTTTATATTAAATTCAATATTGTTCTTATAGTGTTATTAATTACGACGATAGTAATGATGGTATTATAAAAAAATAATTAAATAGTTAGGTACACGCAATAAACCAATTAGGGAAAACTATCAGGTCTCGTAGGTATATTTTGTTACCTATAAACATTGTAATATACCTTAATATTAAATTTTAGAAATTAGATTCAAATAGCAATGGGCTCCCAATTTAATCCTAATTTGTATTTTTTTTTTTTCTTTTCTTTTAAACATCTGTCAATAACCTGTCAATGGTAACAACAATCATTTTCATTCCAAAGACATTTGAAATTGACAGTTCCCAATTGAAACTGATACACAGTTACTGGCCACTAAATTAAAACAAGAATGCATTAAAATGGAACTCAGGAAATGTCATTTCAAAATGCCGCGTTCTTAATATGAAATTGACAGCTCGAACGAATAATTGTGCGGGCGACGAAACCGCGAAAGGTATACCAGCGTCATACTTATTTTATATTTCAAGTACTAAGTACCTTCTGTAAATAGCCATGTCTAAATACTAGGTGACTATTCGGTTCTTCAAAAATAATTTGTTTAAATTCCATAATACATTCCTCTTATCATTCTTAATAGCAGAATAAAATTTAACCTCAAAGACTGGGAGAACCTTTCTTCACATGCGTTTTTTTTAAATTTCATTTATTATTATTATTTGACTCTCTGTTTTAGATCTTACAAAAGAGTCTGATTAAGATAAATCCAAAGACAAAATGTCTAAACGGCTTTCATTAAATAATTACACTTTACAACTTATATAGCTTTGCGTGCCCATTTCAATAGACAGTTACTCATATCCAAATTAAGATTTTAGATAAACAATTACATGGAATAAGCTGTTGAGCGTCTGGTTAGATATATTTCACATATGACCGGTAGATGGCGCTAGACGTATATTAAATCGCGCAAGAGCTTTCTTATTGTCTTACAAATAACTATAAAACGTAAAGTAACTATGGAAGTACTAAAATATATAAATGGGTGTCTTCCAAACGTAAGTTATTTAAGTTAGTTTAGTACTCTGTAACAGTAAATTTCATTTGACATTGACAGTAAATGTCATAATAATAATACCAATATGCATATTGCGTTGTTATGTCAGTAACGTACTTGGAGTGAGTATAATGAGATGTTTAATGCTTAAACTATGGCGGTGCTGTGAAATAAAGGAAAACTTAGTACACTAACATTAACTAGTGTAGCAACGGTATTATGATTGGCTTATGACTATTTTGATCTGTAGGGTAGCTAGTTTAAGTCGTACAATTGGGGAATATTTCACTTCGAAGTGTCTTGAAGTTTAAGTCAGTTTATGAATAAAATAAGTTTTTTATGTTTAATTGTATAAGGGAAAATTCTTTTTTTGTTCTCTTATGTAACCCATTTTGTGATCTTGTAAATGCTTTTCACAATTGCTATGTTTTGGCAAACACTTTTCAAAATACCTTTTTTAATGCGGTATGTTATTTTAGTAATGAAATATCAACTCCTTCCTGTGAAAAATAACTCTGGTTCCAAAATTTTGTATTCTTTATTCGACATCATCTATATTTTTCGTACCACCTTGTTGTATTTGTATGTAACTTCAGCAATAAAAAATCACATAACTCTACATCGCGTATCCAACGCCATATTTTTTTCGATGTCAAGACTATCTTCCCGCCAAATGAAGTCCTGTCAGAATTCCATTAAAAAAAACAACACGTTAAGTTTTTTCTTATCCTGCAACTAACCTATCATGTAATATCAATTAACAATTATGCCATTTCATTAAACCTTGCGTGTCCATCATACGTTTGATTATTATTCATTTAATACGAATTTCTTGGAAATTAGCTTTCAATTATTATAACATGGAATGGCGGGAAGATTGTAGTGGGTACAGATGAAGTAAAACTGGTTGTCACTCTCAAAAGATCATGATTTGGACCAACAAGTATTTGTTTCTGTACCCCGTACCTACTGCCTAATATTAAAAAAAGTAAACGACATTTTTAAAAGTAAAGTTTTTTTTTTAATCCAATACATATTTGGATGGAATAAGTCGAGTGGTTGTCTATCGAGTCAGCTAGTGACAAAAATAGAAAAAAAGATAAAGGTCTGGTAAATATACGAAAAAAATCTTTATCTATGAAGCGTGTAACGTCTATGCGCGCGAAATTTCAATGTAAAATTTACCAACATGACAATCACAACTTTATATATTTGTCCAAAGAATATTATAGTAAATAGTATTATTTAGTGCTTATATTCTTTTTACCGAGTTCTCGCATGTGGGCTCAAAAATGATGACGTACTAACTTTTCGTAAAAATACTCTAAGAATTTAACTTTTTTTGCCGAATGTAAACAAGCCATGCCCCAAACAACTGAACCAACTCTCTAACCAAACATTTAGATACAATTCCGAAACCGCTGCTCACTCCTTCCGTCTCTAACTCTGAACAACTACTGAACAAGATTAAAACATTGGCGCCAACCATACTCCGCCATTTTGGATTAAATGTCAAACTTGCAAAATGGATTCGCGCGCTCCGCAGGGATTGCAGGCTTGCGGTGCGCGCCAAAATAAAACTAAAATACAATAGAATTGTCTGCTTAGAAATGTCAGGATCATTTAAGTTAGGCTGTGATTAACGCGCACTTGAGTACCTACTTAAGTGCATGATTGATTTTTAATAAAAACTAAGTAATAAGCGAGTTTTCATGTCTGTTTTTTACTTACTCTTCCTAAACCACGAAACTGATTTCGAAGCGGTTTTCGCCATTTTTTTTTTATTTCTGCAAGTAAAGTACATTCGGTAATGTACGCGAAAGTTTGTGAGTATGTATGGATGTTTGTTACTCTTTCATGTAAAAACTACGGGACGGATTTTGATGATACTTTACAGTAAGAATAACTTAAAGGGGAAAATTTCTCATTCCCACGGGATACCGACTTCCACGCGAACGGAGTCGCGGGCGGCAACTTATATTATAAAACCTAAAAATACATGTACGCTAGCATAAAGCTAGTCCAGACTACATAAACTCAAGTTCAGAACTTAGTAATAACAATAAAAAATAATTCCTTCTCCTATGAATCATACATTTGTTCATAAAAACTGTTTCAACGGGTCAATCAACCTATTTTTTGCAACGCCTATTTCAAACTAGCTGTTTTTTTTCGCCATCGTTGTAACACGAATGTGTACGTGATCGGATAATTATATGAAAGTGTAGGTTATAATTTGAGATGCTAAGCTAAAGCATTGTCTATTGAAATAAGTATTTTGTTTTAATTTTAGTAAATTAAATAACAAATATGACAAGCAGATTGGCTAAGTCGCTATTGGTGTCTGTTACTACGTAAACTGCTCTTCTGTTTACTTTTAATACTCCTAAATGAATTTCAAGACATTTTCAACGATATTTAAGCGAATTAATCTTTTTGACGTGGTTCTAAGTCTTTCTTATACAATTGGGGAAAGGTTTTCAATAACTCTAAATTCAATGTTTTGTGCTCAAGTCAGTTGTATTATGAAATGCAAAAGTTGTTTATGAAGAAAGCGTCTATTCTATTCTAACGTTATTAATAAAAAAGTATATTTAGTGTTTCGGATTTCGAAGTTTTTGATCAATATAACTTGTAAGTACATTAAATAATAAATGATGCGTCGTAAACAGCATGAATCAATCACTGACAGTAGAAATCATTAATGTTATGTTTTTTGTAAGAAGATTATCATTTATAGACCTTTTAGATACATTAACCTTTTAATGACTTAACCTTTGTGTCATTAATTACGAACATAACTAGATATTGAGATTTTACTTTTAGTTTTGCATTTAAAATTTTATTAATTTTGAAGATATTTACTTAATTCCTCTCCTCTATAAATGATATTTTTTTTATTTTTTTTAATAAAAAAATAAAAACATACTTCTTTTAAACTCTACGATAGTATTAACATCTAAAACATCAGTCGTTCATAAATATTTAATTGTATTTCGAATCCGAGTTCGAATGTTATTATAGTTTTTTTTTGACTGGAACATTTAATGGCGGCTAATTCGTCATGGTGCAGTAGCAAAGTGGCCAGTGTGGCGAGATAAAATTAATTATGGCTGGCTGTATGTAATGGAGAGCTTTGCCTTTAATGTGTGGCAGGTTGAAAAAAAGATAACGGTGTGTTGTTTTGAAAAATGACCAACAGAATGAATTGATAAGATGGAATTTGTAAGTTTTAATTTTGTAACCTAGTTCCGTTACGTACTAAATTAGGATAAAAATTTGTCTGAAAGATAACACTAGAAGTAGAATCAAGAGATTGCGGTTCATGTTTGTGAAAATTCTGCTATGTTTTTGACAAGATACGAGGTTCTTGCACATCGAGAAATAGTCGGATATTTTATATTACTTACAATCTGCATCTCCACCCGTTCATGACAAAAAATAATAAAAAAAAAAACATTCCAGCCGAATTGAGAACCTCCTCGTTTTTTGGAAGTCGATTAAAAATAGTCTTGGCCAGACATTCGGACCGACAACAAAATGATCCTATATCGGTTACTTTTTCTCTTTTAGAGTTACGTAACCCTAAAAACCGCAAAAGCTGCCACACATTCTTACCCTACACATAGTACCTTCATCTCTGAACCTCATATTTGCGTAAAGGCTGGCAACCCCTGCCCTTGACTTCAACCTTCAGTGAATGAGTACCAATGTCTACAAGCTTGTGCCAGCCCTTGACAAGTCTTTAAAATTTAAGAAGATCTCTAGAAGTTTCTATAAATGTCTAAATAGGAACGAATGTTTAAAAAAGCGTTTTGAATTTGGTAAATAGTTTAACGAAAGCTGATGGGTTTTGGTCACTGTCAAGTTTGAGCGAAACTATTGTGATTGCATCTTTATTTTCATGGAAGAATCAACTTTTTTCTGTAATAAAAAAAGGTATTATGTACCTATGGAAGTTAGAGTAATTTCCGTAGCTATTATTAAACTCACGTTAAAAAACATCTAAATTTGGTCTTTATATATGTCTCATAATTTAGGAGTACCTAAGTGGCCAGACTACACACACAAACTGACATGATTATAAAACTTTGCTCCATACCTACTCAGCATCTGATTCCCGCCAATTTTCAAACATACTCGCGAACGAATTCGAATTGTTTAACGAACCTTTACTAATGTCATTGTGTTACTAGTGACATTTGGCGGTTGTAAAGTGATCCATTTGTAGGGTTTTCTTTGACCCTACTAGTAAATACAGGGAGTTATAGTTTCAATAGAAAAATATTGAAAGAACTATTATGATAGAATTTTAAATTCAAAAATCTTTTTATGAATCTTGATTCCATCTAAAAAAACTAAACAATCATTTTGAAGTTATAGATACTGGAAAAAGGAACGCGGGTCTCCGAGCATTGCGCGACAACTGCAAAATTAATAAATTAGCATTCTAAATGCAAAACTAAATGTAAAATCTCACTAAACAATCATGTTAGATATAAATAACTAGCTTTATTTCAGGTAATAATTTGACTAAGTCAGGTTAAGGTGCTTTTTTTATCGCCCAATAATTTGTCAAGAATAAAAGTATTAAAACTGGAAAAAGCGATCAACCCTGCCTAAAAAAACTTTAAAAAAATCCATCAATTTTGCAACACCATGACATGGTCCCCCTTAAATCGGAAACACAGATAGTAGCCATACCGCACAGCCATAAACACATTAGTTACATGTTGTTGACTGTTATTTAAGTATTAAGACATCAATGGAGAAGTGTTCGTCCCTATGTGGGGTGAAATAATACGGGGTGGGATAAGGGATGGAGTTATGCTAGACTGTCATTTAACTTTTGAGGTTCAAAGGGAACATCAATGTTACTCATTATTATTTTTTATAGCGGAATAACGTGGGGCTAAAAAAAATGCTAATTAACTAAAAAATAATAGTTTTAAATAAAGTTTTGGTGCAATATCAAAAAATAATTTCTGACAATATGTCAACTTAAATTCAGTGCATTGGTAAAAAATCTGCAATGTAGAATTATTTAATTTTTTTTAATGGTCATCTAAATTGATTTATTGATTACTTTATTTAACTTCTTCTAAAAGATCATTTAATCACTGAAATTATAAAGTTTACAACTGCTACCTTTACTTGGTATATATCCCATAAACCCATCCTATCTTAGTTTGATGTAGTTGATTCAAACAGGGTGCATTTTAATATCAATTTGTTATTGCCTGGTTTTATAGATGTAACTGTAGTGTCAATTATTGTAAATTACTATAGTTAGCTCTTAAATTAACTGTCCCTTTGGCAGTAAAGGGATATAACTGTGATAGACAGGGCTAGGGTCTAAGGCCAAATGAGTCTTAGGGCATATGAGATTTCGAAATAATGTGAAGTATCTAACGTTGATTTGATTTGTTAGTATATGCCGTGTTTTATGACGTGGTTATAATGACAAAAACAGTAAAGAGCAAAATTTAAGAAATGAATTGAGTATTAGAAATTATTAAGTAAAACTAATTAGAAAATCCTACTAATATGGATGTTTGGTACTCTTTCACGTAAAAACTTCTGGACGGATTTTGATGAAACTTTACAGTAATATAGGTCATACATCAGAATAACATATAGGGTATTTTTACCGCGGGAAAACTTCTTATTCCCACGGGAAACCGACTTCCAGGCGAACGGAGTCGCGAGCGGCCACTAGTAATATCTAAATCTTTGTAGAGTTGATAAGATACCTACCTATTCAAAACCTCTTTTTATTTTAATACCATAGAGCCTCCTTTTTACCACAAACTTTCTTTTTTCTTTTTTAATGGTCACGGAAGCTAAAATTTAATGCCTTCATGATTTTAGGTAACACAGACTAAGTAATCTTTTAGTAATAATACTTCAATAAATATTTATCGATATTAAAATTTAATTTGACAAGACATGGGCGTGTGCGAATGTCATAAAATAGTAAAAGTTTTATTTCGTCGGCACACACTTTCAAACTTCAAAAATTTAAGAAGTAATTATCAAGTTACATTTTAATAGTAGGTGTCTTACTATTAAATTAGTTATTACAATGTTATTAAGTACTAAAGAAAATAATTACCTTTTACATGAATCTTTTTATGGGCATTGTTTCGTAAAATTTATTGTATGTATTTAATATTTATTAACATATAACTAATGAAGTTCCCTTTTTGTTTCAGTAATGGTCTCCAGCTCCGCCAACTGACAGATGGCAGCCATCTTGTCCAGCTCATCTACACGCAAGATGGCGTCATACAGGACTGCGAAGTCATAACCCAACCAAAAACAGCTAGAAACTTCCTGAAGACACTGAGAAAAGAAATCAAATCAGCATTGGAAGAACAAAAGTATACATTATTAGACAAATCAAGAAGCAGAGTCGACGAGAAGTTTTACCGCCATTTTGAGAATGTGACGTTTCGGATTTTAAAAAACGGCGCCAAATTGCCAGATGAGTTTGTCGATAGGTTAGATTATGTGAAATTAAAAAGCGAATGCTTGCAACGGCATGAGGAATTAAGATATATGCTGGAAAATAGAAATAAAATTGGCGAACATACTTTAGTAAGGTTGGTTTTGTGATTTTTTTCTCTTCAGAAATCATACATGCTTTTTTGATTGCCAGTATCAATATAAGTAGGTTTAAAAACACAGTAAACTTTTTGTTCTGAAGTTGTCGCATTTATGTATTCCATCCAACAAATATATAATGCAAATGCAACAATTTTAGATCTAAAAGTTAAGTGCAAACTCATAAAAGATACTTACTTCCTAAGACCACAAAGGTCTAATGCACTATTTTCATTAGTTTCATATTTCTTTCACAGCGCTGCCTTTGCAATGACCTCTACCGCATTTCCACCATTACGCCAAACTCTTATCTGTGAATGATCTTGACTGAGTCATTTTCGGTCTTTTATTCTGCATTCTATTATCATCGCACCCACTTTAAAAAATATGAAAAACAATATCCGTTATGAAGAAATGCAAGTTAAACTTTTGTTATTTGCTACGATATTTCCTTTTTAACACATTTCTTTTCAATAATAATCTTGAGTTCTTTTTCAATGAATGACCTATACTCGTTCCACTTTTAAAATCGTAAACAGAATCTAATTTTCTTTTTTTTCATTAACGACCTTCTTATCCAATTCAGCCTGTGTTCCAATTTCAAATTACTAATCCTCTCAACCGGGTGGCAGGTCGCGAAAGTCTTTAAGAGAGAATCTGATATTGCCGGGCACAAAATGGTGCGGCGCTGGCCAACTGGCTGACAACTACAACGAACTAGGCGATGAAAAGACCGAAGACAGATGTTGTAGGGCCCACGACAACTGCAGGGCCAACATTGGCCCGTTCAAACGAAGATTCGGATATTTCAACTTGCGTCCTTACACCATCTCAAACTGCCGCTGTGACAGGAGGTTGGTTTTCTTTTTTTTTCTTTTGGGCGCACCAAGAGACCGTTTTCGGTCTTTGTTTTTTTTTGTTTTTAATTTGAGGTTGTCAAAGGTTTTTGTGATTAATACTTACATTTGTTTTTTCATGGAAAGGGTTTCATTGTAAATAATTTTCACCAATCACTTTTCTTATTACTAAATAACATTGTATAAATCAAGGTTTTAAGGAAAGTAGATCATAGAGTGCACTTTTGCTGGCAAATAGTTAATTAGGGCTTATTGTGTGGGTGGTGTGGTGATGGTTAAATTTAACTTCTTTTTACAATTATAGGCTTTGCAACTACAAAAAGAACTAATAATAAATATTCGTCTATTTCTAAGAATTTAAATAAAGACAAGAGTAACATCTTAATGGAATTTAAGGATAGGTAATTAAAATGAGTCTATAAAATGAGAGGTAGAGTTTTCTCGGACATTTTAATGACTAATTTTTAAGTTTAATATGATATCTATCTCAAGATAGATCTTACCTATTTTGTTTTTTTATAAATTATATTTATGAAAGAAAATGTTTTGAATATTAAAATTCAGTAACACATGCACAAAAGAAATATTTCATAGCAACTAATAAAAGTCTTAATAAAATATCGCAACAGAAGAATGCAGAATTTTAAACCGATAACGATACCGTCTTGACAATTAAACTAATCCCTTAACTGCAGTAACCATAAACTGATGGTGATGTATAGATCATTCTCAGATGAGCGTTGGCAACACCGCGTTTATAGCACCATTACAATCTATGATGGATTTACAACTCTCCACTTGAACCTTTACGATTATTATTTCAAATCATAAAAAAACGTTGGTGGTCCAATTACGTGACATTTCGTAATCCTACTCTTTGTTAACATTCTTATACAACTGTCAACGTCAATGTCAACGTCACTTTTGCACTGTCAACGTCAAAGAGGTCACGGCAAAGGTCGTGAACGCAATTAAAAAATCAACAGAGGCAAAAGAGACGCTATGGACGTGCTGCGAGTGCCCGGTACGAAATGGTGCGGTAAAGGCTATTCTGCCACATCGTACGCTCAATTGGGAGGGTACACAAGAACGGATAGATGCTGTAGAGTCCACGATATGAGGTGCCCGTACTGGATTGGGGGTATGGAGAAAAAATACGGTATTTACAACTGGAGGGTAAACACGCTGATGCACTGCCGATGCGACGAAAGGTCTGTGTGGTAAATCGGAACGCACTTTGCACTTTTTTATTGTGGGTTTTATGTTATTATTTATTAAGGAAATTACTTATCTTACAATGTGATAGCTTTAAGGCTAAATAATGCATGTTTATGTGTTGCATGACTTTTTATGTAAATGTGTGTGTGTTTTTGGGTGTTTTGAATATTTTTTATGTTTAGCATATAAGTAGTGTTTTTAAAAGACCTGAAACAAAGGCGTCCTTAGGTGACACTGGTTCCAGCTTATACCTATTATTTGAATAGCCTTTATCACGTTCTGAATTTTGTTTGTTTTATAAAGGGTCGATCATATAATAGGTTAGATTTGAAGGTAGCGCAAACATTTTTTTCTATAGCTTTAATTTTGGGTATTATAAAACACTTATTATGCTTATATTAAATAAAAAAAGGACTTACCTATTTTGGTTTCTTCACATTTTTAGATTATATGAAGACCAATAAAAATACTAAACTATTAAAAACTTTGCATAATATATTTTTACATTTTAATGGTCTCTGCACTAAAATAACTTAAGTTTTACATTATAAAAAAATCTATGGAAGACAGCGTAATTAAAAAACCAATGGCGCCCTCAAACGGAATCAAAACAAAAACCAAATCAAGATAAGAGACACTCAAATTATCACGATATATATATTAATAGAGCCATTTCCGACTATCGTTGATTTCTAGAAAATAAATAAAAAATAAACTCCTTTTAAAGAGTTAAAAAGAAAAAACACGTAACATTTGATAGGTGTTTGATATCAAGAACAGAAATGCATGGAGCGGCGATGTGTCTTTTTTTTAAATAGATGTACAGATATGGACAGAGTGAGCTGACCAGCCTGATTTTAAAACACGGATTTGGCATTCGTGTTTTAAAGTCAGGTTGGTCAGCTCACTCTGTCCAAATCTGTACTTGCAAAATCAAGTCGTCAAGAGATTGCGTGAATTTTGTAAGTAATTTAGAAAAATGAATCTAATTAAAATGGAAGACATTATTTTCTAGGTTTTACCGACCTCATTAACGTTTAAATAGAGTCCATAATTTGGCACGTCTTCTAATCATATGTTTTACTTACCATCTCGCAGATAACTCGACCGTTCTATTACTATAATTACAATTTAAACAAAAAAAAAATTGTAACGGTCGTGATAATTAAAGCACGTTCTTTTATAAACTCAAGACTATAATTAACATGGGCCTAAATAAAAAATTGGTCATAAAAAACAAGTGAAATCTTCAGTCAAAATAAATCTTTAATTGTATGATCGGACAATGTTTCCTATTAGTTTCTTACTGAAACAGACACTTTGTTATGTATTTCTTGAATCCTTAGTTACTAAGAACATATATTTTTCATTTCATTCAACATTAAAGTTTATAAAACCACTTAAAAGTAATATATTACCTATAGGCCGAATATTATAGCACACTTCATTTTACACCATTATATAACTTTAACCATTTATAATATTCTTATATTCCTAAAGGCGACTCCACGTGTTTCTTGTTCCAAAAAAGACAATTATAAAGAAGATATCTCGACATACCTCCTAATTGGTGGTCATAAATTATTGGTCACACCCGCTCCCGACCCTACACCGAGGATTTTATATTAGTTTAGTTAGAAAAACAACAAAAAGATATGATCAGGCGGTAGATATTAAATAGCTTTGAGATTTGAGTAAACTGCTGAATGTAAGAATGTTTTTTACAGTTTTAATTATATATGTTAGAAAAATTTATATACATACCTCATTATTGACTATGTACATTGCGTACCTACATGGTCACCTTTGTAGGTACCTCGAACGTTAAAAAACAAAAAATAATTATGCCGCTAAGAAGGTAAAACTAAACCTGATGAGACCAAGATTTTCAGTGTAGTTAGTTTAATTAAAGAATCAATTGAAAATCATTCTCTTTGTAATTTTACAGTACGAACCACCTTTTTTATACATGCACCTGAAGTACACAAACATAATAGGCCAAAAAAGTTCACTCGCCCGGAAAAGAAAACTGCAAAACCCCGCGAACCGCTGTCAACGTCAACCTCTAAACCGCCATCTTGTTTTCACGGCTGCGTTCCGTTATCACGCACACCTCGCAAGCTTTATAATCTGTGAATAATGTTCGCGCGCAAAGTTAACTACGTTTCTTGTGACATTACATAAATTATGTTCGTCAAATAATGGGGGATTTCTTAGGAGATAAACATTGTTCAGTGACACGGAAAGGTGGTGGGGGAACAACAAAAGAACATTTTTGTGTATTGATTTATTATAGGTTATCTGAATAATGTGTGTACGAACTATTCGCTTGTGAATGTTGCTGATTATTGGAACGATTATTATTATGTTGTGGTTTGTGCAGGGCAAACAAGACAAAGATTAAAAAAAAATATGGTAGTTACACATTTGTACAGTAAATTAAGCAGATTATAAAGTCTTTTCTATACATTTATTTGAATTTTATTTCTATTTAAATTCATATTAAAGATAAAGCATTTCGCGTTTATTGAATTCTTTCTTTTCACTCATTGTCGGCATATTTGCAAAAGAAGGTTTATAAACCTAACAAAAACCCTAACAACTTTAACTGTTAAGATAGTTAAACTTTAAATTTACGCACGGTGCTTAGAGCCATTTTAAAAAAAAATCTTGTAACAAAAATACCGCCAACTTTTTTTTATTTTTATATTTATTATGTATAAAAAAAAACAAATTGAATTCAAATTAAGATCTTTTCTTCCATTAAACCTAAAACACAAGTTTTAAATCGCCCCTCTACAAAATAAACGTGTGATCATAAAGTCAGAAGGCGATGTCTAGACATACCACATTAGTCAGTATGATGCTTGATTCGCTCACTCCATTTCTCTTACATCGTGTATATGTTTACAATCGACGGGAAGTTTGTCAATGTGTTTATACTTACTCGAAAAGAACGTAGATTGTGTATTAGTTGGGAGGCGCAAATTGCATTGTATTTACTGCCTGTATGTTCTTTTGTGTCCAAAGACTATATGGCATGGTATCAAGTCAAGTTTCGAAAACTATTGAAACAGATACGAGTAAGCTTAAAAGCAAACATTTGATATTCGCGACAACGCGTTGAAGTCTTTTGTTTGGTTCTAGATTATTCCATAAAAATTAGCACCAATTATATTTAAAAAAAGCATAGTGAGAAAACCCACTCGAATAAACGTGTGATCATAAAGTCAGAAGGCGATGTCTAGACAGAATATTTATATTTCGAATAATTATCATCTGAATCCATCAACCTCACTGAGCCAGACCGGTGGATTGCGTCTCAGTCCCCCTTCCTATTTTAGAAGGACCTTTAGGTACTCAAAAAGGGAAACGTTTATAGGGTTTTTTTTAAGTTGTTTATATTCTATTTAAAAAAATATATCAACACATTCAAAATTTGTCAGCAACTTAATTTATTATATAGATGCCTACATTTATTCCAATAAAAAACAGACTAGGCTTAACAAAGACCATTCGACCAATGTCATCAAAAAAAAAACAACGTCAGAACTTGGTCCGAACCACTTTAGTTGTAAAAAGTTTAAGTACTTTCCCGCCATTCTGAAAATGCGGGCGTCCCGAAACCCTTTTTGCTAAAAAAACTAAAGTCAATTAACAAATAAATGTCGTCTACATTGGATTGTAAAGGGGTTTCCACGTTTTAAATAAATAAACGTGTTCTTTTTTGTGATGGCCAATAGCAGGGCGGGATTAAAATTGACGGTACTACTTTTTTTCCAAAATCTAGCATAATTTCAAGTTTTTCAGACCAAGATTATTAATACAAGAAAATGTAAAAAATTAAGTTTGGAATATGGACTTTATAGTAGGAGATAGTTCAGACTCTACACTTCATTATTATAAAAATATAATGCTAGGGAGATATGATATCAGTTATATTAAATCAATAAATTTATATAATAAATTATAGAGCGTGTACTTATACTGTATAAAAATACTTCAATACCTACCAATTAACATGATGATCAGTATTTTCACGCTAACAACACAATTTTCTGTGATCAGAATGCGTGACCGCAAAAACCTTTGCCAAAGTCCAAGACGTAAAAAAAAAACAAAAAAGTAAAAAGGCAAAGGTTCACTTAATTCCTTTCTGCCAAGTAGTTGGAAAGCGGTATTAAACCTTAGAATTAGGACTCCTTTTGTTCTTACGCCCGCCTTGATTCGGTATTTGACGGTGCTTGTACGGTAACTAAGCCACTTTGGCTTACGTGAAGGGATGGGGTCGTGTCGATACATAATTGTCGATAAAAACACTTTGATGTTGTAGGAAATGTATGTTAAGTTATTGTTATAAAACACAAAAACATACTTCATAAAAGTATGAATGTAGTAGGTTAGTTGCTACGTAGATTTCAAATCTTCGTTTGTTAAAGTAGGGCTTTTCTAACTTAAAAATATTACCTACATGGAAACTAAATCATTGTTTTTTTAAGTTTATATAAATGAATAAATAATAAATATTTTAAATAAGTAATTCAAAACTAAAAAGATAAGTCGCTATATCAACTCAGTTTTAAATACAATAAACTAAAATTATCTCCGTAATATCCTAAATATCCATTTAAAATAAAATCTGTGTCGACTGACTTATTTTTATTTCTTAAATAAAACATTTTAATTGTTTTCCAAACGCACTTCCTCACAACCTCACAGTAATACTAATAATATAAAACACATTTCATCGATAAACCCCCAACGCCAGTTTCCCATCACTGCCGGCCACACCGCGCTTGACCAGAAGTTCGGCAAATGAGGCGGGAAAACTCTACGATCTGACGTTTCCCGCCACCGACACCCGCAGAGCACACGCGCACAGAGAACACACTCTGTTTCACTTTATATTGTTGTATTGTTATTTTTATGGAAAAGTAGAGACTGTATCAATGTTTAATAAAAAATCTGAGTTTAAATATACCATGTTCGCAATTATTCGGAACAAAACATAAGCAAATATAGATATTGAATTGAATCAGTAACTTGTGAGGGCCTATCTATACCAAAGTATCTATTAAAAAAATAGTTGTTTCAATTACAACTACCTACCACAAACAATTACTGAACAACTATTTGATTGTATACAGTCATGTTAGTCAACATTCTTTATTATTCTAAATTCTTAAACAATAAGCGAAGAAAAAAATTATCTAAACCCTCTGACCCTGCCTGCTCTACGCTCCTCGAACGGTTCAATCGCACAAAAGCGCTGCGGCTTAGCGCTACAAGTGCTAAATAAGTGATCGTCAGCGTAATCCGACATACACGGCGTTACGAACAAACATTTTCTTACTCGATCTGCCGTTATAATACTTATAATACATATCGATTGTGTTTAAGGTTGTTAATTGTTACTTTTATGCAAAGTTGTAGGTATGAAAAACAAATACCTACCCGTTTTTTTTTTAATTAAAAGAATATAGTACTTAGATATTTCCAAAGCGTAAAATGCTTGCTTGCAGACTTATATTACCTATAATTTTACAAGAAGAATACTCATAAAACACATCCGTTTGTATTTTGTATGTGCATTGTATTTTTTTATGTATTTTTTATAAATTCGTACCTTTAGTTTAGTTTATTTTAATAGGTAATATCTTAAACTTAAAAGTTGCTCCTCATCTTGGTATGAAGGCACCTACTTACGTTTTTTATCAAGACATTTGTTACCTTTCATGAATATGTCTTGACTTGACTTTAACACATTCCTTAAAATATAAAAATTCACCATCTGCCACCAAAATAATGTCGTTTGCATCTTCAAAACGCAGATATTTCCCAATTTTATGGCAAATTTTATGAATAAAAATATGTTTTTTACGTACGAAACCCAGGTGGCAAAGTTGCTGACCGACGCATAGTAAAAATGACATAAAATGGACTATATTCAATTTTCGGGTCAAATATTAAATATCATGTCGCAAGCATGTTTAATACTCATAAAGATGAAGGCACTGATTTTCCCATTAATATAAAATGACGTAAATTCAAGTAGGTAGGTACTTAAGCAGCGGGTCAATTACCGTATTTTATGCAGTGCTGCTTAATTGCGTTTACGTCTTAACCTCTTAATCCGTAATACCGTAATGAAAGGAAAACCTACACGTCACTTTTAAGCGTTAAAAACTTTGCGAATCCTTTGATTTTCGTGTTATTACGTTAATACGGATTTAGAGGTTAAGACGTAAACGCAACTAAGCAGCACTGCATAAAATTACGGTAATTGACCCGCAGTTTTTATCTTGCGTATAAGAGTATAAATACTATGAACCCCTATTAATGTTTAAAGTGTTCCGTAGAAACTTTTAACTTTAAATACACAAAGGGTAAATTTGTCTCTTTGTTTGTTATAATATACTAGCTTTTACCCGCGCAGCTTCGCCCGCGTTAAATTCGGAGTAAACTCCTTTCCCTGTACTATGTTATTATACATGTAAACCTCTTGAGTCACTCTATCTATTAAAGAAACGGCATCAAAATTTGTTGCGTAGTTTTACAGATTTAAGCATACATAGGGAGACAGGCGCAGGGAAAATTTTGTTTAATATTATGTAGTGATATTTTTGTCTAGTTGCTTTTTATAAGTTAATACTCCAATTCATGGCAGGTCGTTAAATTGGCGGGCGAAACATTATGAGGGTTCGCCGAAAATCTATAAAAATCTGCGGTTATACTTAAATTTAGTGGTCAAATAAACCACTTATTTTTTTATTCATAACCAAGAAACGTTTTTTTTATCATGGAGTGAAACTAGTTACATTCCTAAATGTTTTTAGCTTTAAGCTTTGGAACGCCATCTATTGTTGAGTAGCCGAAGCTCCACAATAACAAATCTTAGAAACATTGTTCATTAAGTATTTTTCTTTTAGATTCCGCGCCTGCCTGAAACTGGCCGACACATCCGTGTCCAACATGGTGGGGAAACTCTTCTTCAACGTGCTTCAAACTAAATGTTTCGTCTTGAAGCCAGTGAAAACTTGCACTCAACGCTCCTGGTGGGGTAAATGTTTGAGGCGACGACGCACACAACAAGCTTTCATGAGGGACAACCTACCGTATTGAAGCAGGAACACAAGATGGCGGCTTCTGTCACTGTCAGTGGAAAAAACGGGTCTTATATGCTTTGACTTTTGGTATACCATTTCGGTAAGAAAAAAAAATGGTGGGAGTTTTATGAAAATAATAAACGAAAGGCTATGATTGTATTGTCGCACTCTTATCACTTAGAAATATGTTTATTCGAATGAAATTGAATGACAATTTACGAATGGTGGTAATTACGGGGCAATATTAAAGGGGATTAATTAAATTATAATTGTTTTTAAAAGCTACCAATTTTATGTAATTTTGTATTAGCAATCTTAATTAATATTAAGTTACGGTTATTAATTTTGTTGAGAAATATGTTTTAGGATTAAGTGTACATAATAAATAAACCATCAGTATTTCAGTGAATCTAACTTGTGTGTTTATCGTAAACGTTATAAAATATTTCAAATTGCAAAAATGCTTTGGACAAACACAATATTATTTTATAAAAAATAAATGTATACCTACATTAATCACTTTTAATAATCATCATGAGTAAAAATATTAAAGTGAGTTACTTACGTTAAGTTTAAATAATAATATTGTACATAAGAAGTGAACAAGATTGTTTTGTTTCCATAAAAATAATAGAAACCCGTGTATGCTCTCCATTTTCATGCATAAAAATTAAAATTTATATAAATTACTTTCTCAAAAAAATTTGAAAATTTTTGTCGTTTTAACAATATAAATCCAGAATTAAAAAACTATCGACATTATTTCCCATCTATATAAGTATCTACCTACTGCCGTGATGAATTTAAATTTTTAAAAAGAGAAATTAAAAAAAATATGCGTTTTCATTATAATAATATTATGCTTATACATATCTATGTTTGTAATTTAAGTTACTTAGGGTACTCACAAAAGTTCCTCATATTGACAATAGTTATTTAGTAAATAAATTAATATATTTTGTTAGTGTAAGCTTTTGGAAAATCTGTAAATAATACATAAAAAAATATTGTCTCTATGTCTGCCAATAGCTTAAGGGAAATCTCTAACTTAAGTAGGTTGTGAAAAAACATTTAATTGTAGTTTTAGAAGAAGTATGTTAGATGTTGTTAGTTGAATAAAAATAAATGTAGATGGCGCTTTTGGTCGTTACTAAAAAAAAATACACACTTTTTTTTACCAACACAAGTTTATAATCTTTGTCAACGTCACATGCAAAAAAAACTGCAAATTACAGTCACGTTTTGTTAAAAAATTAGCCTCCTCCTGCAGTATCACTCAAAAGTACGAGTGAGTCAATACTATATTTTTTTAATAACTGACACTGTTTAAGGTTTTAGTAACGATCAAAAACCGCACGTAGCAAATTGTGGTAATATTTATCTATTTTTGCTCTAAATATTTAGGTATTTCAGTATATGTACGTAGGCATCTTAATTTAGTACGCGTACCTACAAATTACACTGACTATCTTTATCCCAGTAATATCATATACAACAGTATGTCTTATGCATAATTCTCTTTAGTAATTGCCTGCCTAGTCAAATAATGAAAATATTTTGACTTTCGTCTTCCATTATTATTAAAACTCATTTTTCATTTCAAAGCAAAGAGTCTTACAAATATAATTAATATTTTTGAAAGCTTAAATTTCCTGCCACAAATATTGTTTATCTAACACATTATGAATGTCATTTCTTGGCTTTATTTAAATGTTGTGAAGAAAAACCTGTAGATACCGACCTTTGTAAGTAAATATTCTTTTAAATAATGGGATTATAGATGTGATCGTAAAATATACCCACTGGATAAATGTTACACAAATTTCATAAAATAAAGACACTACAATTTACAAAAATACTTAAAAATAACAATAAATAAAAACTAAGTCAGAAAATTGTCTAAGTAGTATTTCTGTTAGATATTTGTAAAAAGTATGTCGATAAATGAAAACTTGTGTGAAGAATAATGCAATAAAACGAGCAATAAATAAAGTTGTTACTTACTTACTTTCTTTGTTTTTTATTAAACCCTTACTCAATGTTCAGTTTTTAAATTCATTGAATATAACGCCATCTGCTGCCGAATAGCGAAACTTTTGAATTCAATTATCCCTGAGGTTCAATAAATTCTCACACTAGAGGTTTGGTCGTGATAAGACCAAATATTCTAGAATTGAGAAACTCAATTGTAACAACAAATTGATGGCATCATATTAGATTCAGAGAGTAAGTGATAGGAACACTAAGGTTAATTATCAAGGAAAACTAATCGATAACATCGAATAAAATATTTCTTTATTCCATAAATAAATTTACACTCACATTTTTTATTAACTATTTTTTAATATTCTTTTACTTGTTACACCACTCTTGTAGGCCTACAGCTAGTTAATAAGTAAACAGCGCCCCTAGCGGTGGAAATTAAAACCATCACACCACACATCAAGTAACAAATTCTTAAACTCAAAAGAAAAAAACCTGACGACAATGATTTCGTAAACTTTTGGTATTTTAAAACGGTTAATTTGAAAATAATAGATTTATGAAAATCTTCAATTTTTTTTAGCATAAATTCATAATTTAATTTATTAAGTTTTTCCTCATATCTGTTACCTACACACACTTTAAAAACAATTGTGTTATTTTCCACATTATTTTATACACTACACACCACTATCAACTTTATCCTCACTATCAGTTTTCTCCACAATCTTGTGCTTGGCTCGCATATGCCTCCGTAAGCCCCTCGGTCTGGGGAATATTGCTGCGCAGACTTCGCAGCAATACTTCTTCTGCAACGCATCACCGTGGCTGTGGACGGACACCATGTGGTCTTCCAGACTGGCTTTGTAGCCGAAGCGCTTGAGGCATATTGTGCACTGGAAATCAAATGTGGTTGTAGTTTAGTATGGTAAGTTAATAATTTTATAGTTTGGTAAGTTAATTAAAAATAAGTATTCAGACAGATAATTTAAACATAGTTATTTATTTAAAATTGTAGACCCCAATCTAAGGCCCTAATATAAACACTACATAATGGACTAGGGGAGAACCTAGTTACCCCCTAGTTAACGTGAAAGTATGTAAGGATGTTTGTTACTATTTCACGTAAAAACAATTGGACGTATTTTGATGAATCATTACAGTTACATCAGAATAACATATAGGGTACTTTTTATAGCGGGAAAAAAGTTAACGGGGTCGCGGGCGGCCACAAGTAAGTTATAACTGTCATACCTCAAAATCTTTCACCCCGAGGTGCCTGCGTCTATGCGCGGTCAGGTTGGAGCTGGACACGCACTTCTGGTCGCAGAGGTCACAGCTGTAGGGACGTTCTCCGGTGTGCTTTCTGAACATAGAAGTAATTTTATTGGTATTGTGTATGTTGAATCTTTATTGTGGATTTTTTCTCTTTAATAATTCTTAGTATAGTTTGTCTAATTTGAAGTAAGCAGGTAAGTAAAAATCATTCAAAGAATGTTGTTGTAAGGATTCTGAATAAAAGAACTTCCTCTTAAGTCCAAGATATAACTTAACCATAACATTATTAGTAAGTATAATCATTATAAAAGCATTAAGAAAAGCTTACATCAAAGTAAACATTTTAAAATCTTTAGTGTAAAAAACCAACCTTATATGAACAATAAGGGAAGACTTCTGCCGTGTAGTATATCCACATTCAGAGCATGTGTAGTCTTTGATGTTGCCGTGAATCATGCGGTGTTTCCTGAGGTAGTCCTGACGGTGGAATATTTGACCGCATTGCTGGAATAGATAATGTCTAATTTAAAAAAAAAAGCAAAAAAAGAATTATAAAGTTAAAATGTGAAGCTAACAGTTTATTAGTGAAAATTAATTAGAAAGCATACTCTTTGAAATATTGCTTTTGAATAAAATAAGTAAATAACAAGAAATATTATAAAGGTGTAAACAAACCTCGCAAATGAAATCACGCTTCTCAATAGCATGTTCTAACAATTTGTGTGTCACTAGTTCAGGTTTAGAATGATATGATTTGTCGCACTGACGACATTTAAACACTGACGTATCTGGTATGGTATCGATTTTATTTGTTTTATGATTTTTAACATGGTTTTCATACATCCCTCTAGTTGCCTGATACCTATTGCATATTTTACATTTGTAGCCGTTTTTTAAACCCTTGCAGAAGTGCCTTTCATGGCTGACTCTAGCTTTGCGGGTTGTGAAACGTCGGTCACAGCCAAAACATTTAAATACACTGCCGTCGTCTTCAATGCCGTGTGCCTCAGAGTTATGTAGCCGAAATAACTCCTTGCAATGATAATCTGTGTGACAAATATTGCAGTAAGTCGGCGTTTTTTTGTTTTTGTAATAAGAAGTCCTAACGCCAGGTTTATCGTCTTGTTTTTGGTTTGGACCGCGTAAGCTAGGAGTTTTGCCCTCGCTTTTCTTTTCCTCTGTTGTCACGTCGTCTATATCTATAGGGTAAGGTTCCTCGAAATCAATGTCAATTTCAGTTTTTACGAACGCCTCTGGCTTCACCACGTCCGCAAATGTAGGACTGCAGCTAAACACTTTCGTTTGATGAATTTCAATAAGTTCTCTTAACTTATCGTTCGCTTTTATGCAAGACGTTTTGTAATCTAAATATGTGTCGAGCTTAATTTCACACTGATTACATATTCGGTTTGGGACAATATTTTCGTACAGATTGATTCCAATACACTCAATTACTTTGTCAAACATTTCGGACACATAATTTTCAGACTTCACCCAGTTCATTTCTTCTTCAACGGGTACCCAGCACAACCTACACAGATTTTTCTGGATAAAAGTGTCGTAAGTTATTTCATTATCAATAGTCACAGACATTACGGCAAATGATTGAATTAATCAAAAACATAAAAATCACATCACGAAAATAGTAAATAAACAATCAGAGATGCTGGTTGATTTTTATAACATCCCCCATTAAACTGAATTATTACATTTAATGAATTTTGTATTTTCACTTTAATTTGTGAAATTATGGTAGTTAAACACTTTAGTAAAATTTTTATTAAAATACATATTTTTGTTAAATTTATATACAGTAATGATTAGTAACAAAAATATTAAGTTAACGAAAAACTCCTTATTTTCACAAAAAAATCCTTCTCTTTGGCAAACCTAAAGCAAACTTATTTAAGAGATGCGTTCATAGTCTGTCTGTATAGTTTTCACCGAATTTAGATCGTTACCAATGCGTTTAGTTCAGTTTGGTTGTAGGAAAACTGCCATCTATTGTCGAGTAGCATCATTATCAAATTGTTTATAAAAATCACGTGATCTCTCTAAAAATAGAAAGTTCAAAGACTGGTGCTAGTGAAGTTTAAGTATTTAAAAAAATCTACTTTAGTGGTGGTCTCTATTTAATGGTATAAATTTTAAAGCTAAAATCAAACTATTTTTTTTTCATTATGAATTTTTAATGTATTAACATACAACATCATAATTAAAATAAAACTTTGACTTCCTTACAATCTAGGTCTCTTACAACTAATTAAACTTAAAGACGAGGTTGCAAAAGTTCAAATGCAGTTTCTGAGTTAACATTTAATATTAGGTTTAGTAGGAATACACAAAATGTTGACCCGTAAACTGTAAAAAAAGTTAAACTGACAGTTTGAAATGTATTTTAAGCTAGTAACTTCAACATATTTGGGTAATTATACGGTCACAATTGAAAATATGGTTCTTGTGGCACTCTGCATAATCTTAAAAGCTATTTTTCCATTTTAAAGTCAAAGAACTTCACTCTTCTTGCTCTTGGTGTTTGTCCTTTTTCTTCTTCTTTTTCTTTTCTTTGCGAATGGAGTCATCCGCATCTTCAACCTTTACTTCTGAAGTGTCCATTGTGGCATCACCATCTCCATCGGTAGCATCCAAGTCCTTCTTCTTCTTCTTTTTCTTCTTTTCTGATTTGATTTCAGTGGAATCGTTGGGATCATCAGCATTGGCTATGCTGGCTGTTCTTTTGCGAGCTCCCTCATCTTCAGCATTTCCGTTCTCTGATTTAACTTTATAATCTACGTAACTGTTTAGCCATTCTGATGGTGTGTTTTCATTAGGCTTGCCATGTTTGTCTAATTTTCCTTCGCCAATCAGCTTCTTCTTCTGTGAAGCCTTAGGCCCGAGACCCCACTTTCTGGGATATGTGTCTCTTTCCATGATTACCCTTTTTAATTTAGCTGCAACACCGTGATCACAAGATGCCATTGTTGACGTAGTCATTAAAGCAATAGCCAGAGCCACTGCTTCACCTTTTGTGGTTACTATGACAATTTCTTGATCTATTTCAATGCCATCTTCATATCGTAAGATACCAGGCAGTAGGACTTTCGCACCGTAGCAGACTGCATTCACAGCACTGTCCTTGATGAATATTCTTTTGTGAGCAACTAGTAGTCCTTCCAGAGGTTTGATTACCCGTCTCAAGTAAGTTTCATCTTTATGGTTCTCGTACGCCCACTGAGCATCTAATATATCATGCATCGTCACCATTCCCTCTTTCTCTCCCTGAATTCCTGAACGTACTCGCCTCAGCTCAATCATTTGACCTCCAACACCAAGCATCAATCCTAAATGCACACACATAGTACGGATGTATGATCCCGCTTCACAGCTGACCCAGAAGACTCCAATGTTGCGCTCCTTGTCGTAGTCGAGTAGCTTACTGTCATACACTGATCGTACACGAAGTTGACGCTTGACAGCAGAAATTAGAGGTGGTCGCTGGAATAAAGCACCTCGCAGCTTCTCCAGACCTTGTGTCACTTTCTTAACACCTTCTACAGCTGAATGTAGACTGAATACAGCTACATACTCCTTGCCAGCGTTCTGCTGCGACTTCACCAGCCTCGTAGCACGGTCTATACAAACAATCAGGCACCCGGTAACCTTCGGATCCAGAGTACCGGAATGACCCGTTTTTTCCACCTTCAATATCCTTTTGATCCATGATACGACTTCGTGGGAGCTTGGGTTGCTGGGTTTGTCAACGTTGATGAAGCCAGTCTTGACGTATTCAGAGATAGGACGTTTTAGTGGGGAATGGCCGAATGGCAGCGGCGTGTAGTGGTTAGTGCGCACGTTGAGCCGATCGAAGTTTTTCAATAACAGAGGCCAATACGCGGTGTCGAGCTTGCTAACTTTCTCCGAAGGCTCAATTTTGAAGTCACCAATCTTTTGGAAGGCTCCCAGGGTGACCCCATCCTTGTTTTTCTTCTTCTTCTTCTCCGAAAACACTTCGGTTCCCGGTTGCAATGTGTCGGTCATTTCGAGTTATTTACGTAAACTTTCAATTACAATTAAGCGTCGCGTTGAAAGTAAGTTTACTTACAAAACTATGAATTGCTCACTGTCCTAGTTTACGTACTATTATTAGTTTTTATCAAGACACACGCGAAAACAAAGCATTTGTAATCAACACATGTGGTGCGACTGCGACGCACTTGCCATTTTGACGTACGATTTTAGGTTAGAAAAGAGTGGCCGATGAAAAAATTATAAATCTCAACTTTTTGTTTATGGGTTACGTAAGTACTAGCGCCAACTGGTGACGAGATTTAGTACTATTTGTCAATCTTGTTAATGAGCTATAAATATTTTTTCAGCTTCTTGATAAAAAAAGTAGATTACATCAGTAGGTAATCAAAAAATATTTGAATTCCTTATAAACAAACAAAAAAACTAGAGAAACTAAAATTTTGAAAAAACTACATTGCGTATCGGGTTTGAGGTAGATATGCGAGACTCCTTGTTAAACCAGACTAACTATTAAATTGTTTTTAAATAGGTCAAAATATAATCTTTTACAACTCTTGCAAATGTTAAACCTTGCAATATATTTACGGTAAAGTTTGAGTGACGAAAATATACTAATTTCAAGTAATATACTAAGTCTTTTTTATAGATATTTTTATAGATTAAATTTAATCTTACCTATAAAAAAGATATTTACCTGTTTTTTTATTAAGTACACACGCAACACCTAACTTGCACCTTTTGACTAAATTACACCTTTTTTGTCAGGAAAAATCTCAGATTCTTTTTAAAATATGTTTACAAAAGACTGTGCTTTATTGTATGTATTATTTAATCCTACTAATATTATAAATGTGTAAGTTTGTGAGTATGTGAGGATGTGAGGATGTATGGATGTTGTCACTCTTTCGGGTAAAAACTATTGGACGGATTTGGATGAAACTTTGCAGTAATATAGGTTATACCTACATCAGAATAACACATAGGGTACCGCGGGAAAACTTCTCATTCGCACGGGAAACCGACTTCCACGCGAACGGAGTCGCGGGCGGCCACTAGTACACTATAAATAAGTTTCACGACTCAATTAAAGTAGCATTAATTTATTGAACGAATCTCATATCGTTGTAACGTGTTTGTATGTTTTCAACAAAACATAATATATATTTCCTATAATTATTATTGTAATTTATACTAAACAATTATTTTGTACATATACCTACTTAAAGCAATATTTAACATATCAATATTTAACATATATACCTACCTATATATCGTTGACAAGTCTCATCGATTTATTTATGTATAAAATATCAAAAAGTTTATTTTCCAGTATTATTGTTGCAATGTACACAGCTCAGAAGATATACGAAGCATCTTAAGGCAATAAAAAAATATTAACATTTTTTTTTATATACCTATACAATTTTTATTAGTATCGGCTATGATTATCGTTAATTTGTCGTTACATAGTGTATAGTACACAATCACTTATTTCTTGGTTCAATTTTAACATGCACACCATTAGGTGACTTGAGGATTAGGTTACAAGTAAAATCCAAGTTTTTCTCCGCCGGGGATAGTACAAAATTTCTTACGACAGCTGCTATGATCACTTTCATTTCCATGATCGCAAATTTTTGACCTGTAAAAAAAACTAGTTCAATCAATTGCGTAAATAAATAACTACATGTGTGTTAATATATTAAAAAATATGTTTGTACTATGTTAGTACTTAAAAAAAACAGTTGTTAGATTTATTCAACGCGAACTATTGACTTCTGTCTGACCTTAAGAGTCAAGCTCAAGAATATACCTAAGTAAGTGTTTTTCTTATATTTACAAGTTCGAATATATAAAACAAAAAACGGCAAGAATGTTTTGAGTTATTAATAACGTGCATAAGAATAAACAAGCTTACGTTCTTAAGGAAAAGACACGTCTAAATCCTTGAGACTAACCTCAGATAGAGCAAGTATTTTAATACCCACTTAGTTACTTCTTATAAATATTACGTATACAGGGTGTAATCGTTATTTGTGCACAGGCGATTATTACGTAACTATAACAGATATCAAAAAACTTCAAACTGATATCAAAAGTACTTTACCTAATGAGTAAAATAACACAAATATTTTTTTTTAAATAAAACGAGAAATATCCAAAAACTTTACATTAAACACTGCCATACATTTAGTATGATATAGAAGAGATTTTAGTTTCCTTATTTTAATAATCGCCTGTGCAAACTTGACGATTACACCCGTTATTTGTATATTGTTTCAATTGAGACAACTGGAGGTCGAACTAATAATGCAGTTGCAAAATTGACGCAAATGTGACCGGCCAAAAACAAGTGAAATACTCTATAATACTTGTATAAAGATGTAGAATAGGTAAACAATGACAAATAGAACTTGTAAAATACGTACCAATACAATTTCTGGAACCGGCACTAAATGCAAGCCATGCAAAAGCGTTTTGGCCTTTTTCATACTCTAATCTTTCCGGTTTGAATGCTAACGGATCCTCGAAATGGACAGCTTGTCTTTGTAAATGGTATATATCCAAAATTATAGATGTGCCTTTGGGCAGATTATAGCCAGCAATATCTAAACAGAAAAAGTATAATTGACAATTGTGTGTGAAAGTCATATAGATCTACATATACCTATACATCACACTATAAGAAGAAGACTGAGAAATAAAAGTAACCTTCAAAATGTACAGGATATAAGAGTCAAAATTGAATCTAATGGACCCCTGTAACGCAGCGGTATATACCTATTCCAGACTGTTAAGCGGAAGGTCTAATTCATCAAAATGTCATTCCTAAATATACTGGGTGTATAGATCTGTGTGTTACTAGATTCTCCCTAGGTATTGTGTGTTACCGATTGCACAAGTGTATGCTTAGATAAGGACCACAAAGATGGTGTGTTAGTCAGGAGATCAATTTATTATTTATTTATTTATTTCTCCGATTTCTAATCACACAACAAATCGATGCACATGTTGTTGCAGTAAAAACTATTAATCAACTTACTTCTATCTTCGGTTATTAACCTTTCAATTAAAGGCACTGAAGGATGCAATCGCAGCGCTTCTTTTATTACGAGCCCCAAATATTTCATTTGTTTCAAATCACTGTAAAATGAAATGTTTTCTCGATAAAAATTATCATTATCGCATGATTGATTATGATACAAAGTTTAAACAAAAACATAAGAAAGATTATGTTGTTTTGAATTGTTATTCCAATTTATCCGCGAGTTTATTGATAAACAAACTTGACTATTAATTTATCTACTTATTGCCGATAAAAATGTCTGCTTGATTTTTTTTATAATTTATGCCGTACGAACTTTGTCAAATGTACCTATTTAAAATATGTAACGAGCGTGATAATTGTAAATTTCATAATATTTAATAATAAATAATTCTTATTTTTTCTTACCTATACGTAACATCTCTGGTGGGATCATCTTGGAATATAATGTTTTGTTCGTTGACAATCTTTTCTTGAACATCGGGATGATGCGCTATGCAAAATAAAGAGTATACTAAACCGGAACTCGTTGTGTCATGACCCTGAAATTTAAAAAGCAGTTACTATCGACAATTCGAAAAAAATAAAATGTTTTTGAGTTTTTAAAGGCTCCTTGCTTACTAACAAAAAAACTTGAGGAAAATGTGAAGAAGGAAGTGATTATAGATGAAATGCAGCCGCAAATTATTCAATAATATTTTTATTTAATTACGCAAATTTCGACGATCATTATCAAATACAGTAAATAATTTACTGACAGTATATCGTTATTTTAATGTATTGAAACTAGGAAATGCAACTAAACTTTGCAATTGTAGCATTGCATTAATTTATTCATAACATTCAGACTTATACAATAAGTATTTTTTTTTTGTTATTCTTTAATCCGTACGTAGGTACATACATATTATTGTAATAAATAATAAATCAAAATATATAAAAAAAAGTTATAACCCTTACTTCAAACAAAAATGTGTCCACTTCCTCTCTAATCCATTCATTTGGTATCTTTTTTCCATTTGTTTCAGCCAACAACAGCAGATCAAGAAATGCACAATTGTTTTTTGTCCCTGAAAAATATTTTTACTTTAATAATGTCCTAGTTATGAATCAAGTTTAACTAGTTAGTTACGACTTGATATTGACGTATTTAAACGTGAGTTTTCTTCTTATTCTGAATTAATTATTACTTTAAAGATGACAAGCTTTTTTTTTCTTTCTGGCCATGGTGCGTTGACAACTTGCCAAGGTTGTTGCCAAAGTCATGAGATTGAATTTAAATTGATAAGAACTCGCATACCAATTTAAAACGTAAAACGATTATTACTACTATTATACCAATGTCCTGTTCTTCAAGCTGCGTCACATTTTTTGCATTAAGTTCTTGTTGTCGTTTTTGTATTACGTTCCTTGTGAATTCGTGTAAATATTCCAAAGCTTTTTTCTGCTGTGCACCGTAAGAAGATAAGTTGAAAAGGAACTCGGGCGCAAGGAGTATGTTACGCATTCTCTCGGCTGATATGCTGCTAACTCTGTAAACGTAAAAGTTTGACAGCTAATTATTAAAAAAGTAACTAGGGCCCTAAAACAATGTACACCAGAAAAGAACTAAGTTACGTAAATATTTATGATTCCACTTTTAATCAATTACTTACATCTCGATGTTTTTCACATAGTTAGATTCACTAGATTGTTGTTGCGCATTTATTTCAACACCCATAATGGATTCTAAAAAACAATATGAATTAACTAGCATATCAACAAAATATAAACAAAAAACATAATATTAAGCTTTAACAAATAGGTAGATCGGGCCTATTTATAAATAGATATTTAACATAGGTAGGTACCTACATGGTGATGTATTAATGACCCAATACGTAGGTATAATTTATGCTCTACAATGAACAAAACTATTTTTAATAGCAAAAACACAAATTGATGATGCTGACGTCTAATTTTAGCTACAATATTTATTAAAAGAAAAATACCTATTTTTGTTCAAAATACAATACTTTTCGAGTCGAAAGGCACTGAAAATTATCCCTTGCAAGCTAAAATCTTTGAAACTACGCAACGGATTTTGATGCGGTTATTTTTAATAGATAGAGTGATTCAAAAGGAAGAGAAATTACATAGTGCAGGGAAAGGAGTTTTAATCCGAATTTAACGCATGCGCAGCCGCGCGGGTAACCGCTAGTGTACCTATATTAGTAATTTTTTTAACTCTGTCAGCAAAAATAGCTGTCATTACCTAAGATTGAAAAAAAATTATGCGTTTTAATATTTACGTTAAAGCTAGCTTTCATACTTATTTTAATATACGGGATGTAAAAGAACTGCTTCCGAAAACAAAAACTGGGCATTGCTGGAGGGGTACTGGTAACGTTTTGAGCAAACAATTTTTTTATGATTTCAGAAAAAAAAAACGTAATTTTCCAAAATTGTATTAATACTATCAGATTTTGCGATGATTTCTGATTAAATAGGGTTTTAATTTAATTTGCAATGTTAATAATCGCACATGAACTGACAGTTGATGTGTGAGCGATGATTTCAAGCGGCGAATATGACTTTTCGATCCTTAATAACTTTTTTAAATTGAGTTTTCTGGGTATGCTGTTAGTGAATATAGTTATATAAAAATATATATAGAATATAGTTATATATTGAGGCTTAAGAATACTTTCAGGCTTCGGAAGTGGTCTTTTTACACCCGTTATAAAAGGTAGTTTAATTTAGTTTACCTATAACGTTATCAAGTGCAGCCAAAGTCATGACTGGGAACAAATCCACAGGTTCACCATTTGCAACTGCTAGGAGCTTTTTGACCAGTATCTTTTCATTTTTGACAAAAATAGGCAAAAAGTTTTGTAAAATGTTGAAGTGAAATGCTGGTGTTAGGAATTTTCTGTGATTCTTCCATCTTGTACCTGTGGTAAATTGTTTTATTTTAAATTAAAAAAAACTGAGGACAATTTTCAATAAATTCATAATTTTTTACCTGTAGATGTTAAAAGTCCTTCGCCCAGAAAAGGCTCTAAAAATTTGTATGAAGAACCCTTTGTACCCAATTCATTGTTAGTTACTATTTCCTAAAAAATATTATTTATCAATTCCACAATAAAAAGTAGGTATTACAGGGGAACAATATTTATTGGCCTTTAGATTAAACATATATTTAAGTTAGTAGAAAATACAACATGTAGCCGCCATTAGATTCAATCTAAATTTGCGCCCACCGGCAGTGACGCCAACCAGTGATGTCCATCGAATGCTAGGGATGTCCAGTTACCGATTACTTTTGTTTTACAGCTAACAGTATGTATCTATTTACACACAGTTATGTATAGTATTCATAAAGGGAAAAACGTTTGACAAATTAAAAACGTAAGTCCCTATTGTTTATTTTTTGTGAGATATATTTTTTCCTAGTTAATTAAAAGTGATGTCACACAATAATTAACTAAGTACCAACCTATTTGCGGTTGGTAAACGAATCACGCGAATTATTTCAATTTCACTCGACTATGTTTGACGCACCGACAACCATTTTAGTGCAGATTTTGATAAAATGTTTGTGTCATAGATACCTACATAGATTAAAACAAAAAAACGAGCGAATTTAAATTTACCTATTATAATGAACAGCTAACAAAAGATGAATCAAAACAGGTGGCCACCACATGTAAAAAATCGCGATTACGTCCAACACAAATGCTTCAGGTAAAAAGCACATCTATTAATCTTACCTCTATAACTTTCGCTTGGCGAGTGATAACATATTGTTTTGATAGCAGATGCAGCCTTACTATGTTTCCATACTTGTTGAGAAGTTCATCAAGGACGTTGAGGAATTCTGTTATATAAAAACCAGTATTTGAGAGGTATAATTGGTTTAATTTACTAGGTCATCAAGATTGGTCGAAGTCTGAAGGTTTTCCTTAGTCGCAATTCGAGAATAATTCACCATACTATTATTCGATTTATGAAGTAACTAGATGAATATAGTGCTCTTTATTTAGTTGTATTTTTTTTTTATCAGCGTAACATTAAACTGAGAGAGCTAGTCTAATTCATGCTTCAAGAAAAATCAAATAATGAGACAACTGTGATACTGTACATATATACACGTATTTAAATGTTCTAAGAATTACATGGATGATATAAGAGAATCTGATTTAGAAGTAGGTAACCTGTCCTAACCAGCTGTTTCGTAAATTATGATGTCGATCTAAAACAAAACGCAGAACGGCTAAGAATCAAGTTTTAAAGGTCAAAAGTAATCTGCATTTTGATAGCTAAAAATATGGATAAGTGTATATATCAAACGAATATATAGAAAACACTAACCAAAATATTGGTAGATACCTACATAAATAATAATAAAAAAAACAAAATATTATAATCCAATTTTCTATCTACTAAAGTTTTAAGAATAGTCATGCAGTTTAATTTTTTATTTATCACAATAAAAAGTTTATCACCAAAGTTTTTGTTTATCCGGATGATGAGGTCATAACAGCGATAAAAATAAAATTTTATGTCCTTGCCCTTGGGACAAAAATAAACATACCTGTTGGCTTCACTATTAATAAATGTCCATTTCCCAAAACAGGAAGTGGGATTGGCCCCGGAACATTGATTTCTCTGCTTTCTTTGATCATTTTCCACCATTGCCACAACACTATGGTTACGAGCCCAATGCATAATGTTTCTATAATCATATTACGTACACTATAAAATTCGTCACTGCTCAAGAATCAAGTCGTATTTTGCGATGTACTTCGTGAGTTGTAGTTGTATGAATATAAGTAAAAGACGTTTAATGTGAGTGACACACGCGACGCGAATGGTTGCGAGACAATCACTTAGGTATATTTCAGTTTATAAGTTGATAGATGACTTAGCAATTAAGAAGGTAATTATACTTAGGATTTTAAAGTTAGTATGGCGGGAGACAATACCTGATTAGATTAGATGAACTGTATAAATTTAGACGAGAACTTTAGACCTAATTATGAAAAGGTATATTTAACTATAAAATATGGATTTTTGTATTGAAATTTTTTATATGTAAAATTTATACTGTGTTGACTTGACAAATTAAAAACGTAATTACCCATTTTTTATGTTTTTATACTATATTTTTTTTCCTTTTAATGTGATGTCATATACAATAATTAATTTACCTGTTTGCGGTTGGTAAACTAATCACACTGCACTATCATCGTTAAGGCAGCGAAAAGTTAATTTCTACCGATTTTAATTACGGTCTTACTGACGTCTCTTATTGGAAATAATTTTCTCTCATTGGAGAAAATATATCCAGTTCAAACTGTTTTACAAAAAAAGTAGTTTAAATTTATACTGTTTTTTTAGATATATTTTTTATGTTTTATTAAACTTAGTTGACACGACATAAATTGCGATAGGAACACAGTAACACAGTGATTTCTCATGTTAGGTACTGACATAACGATAAGTTAGGCTCAACCATGAATTATCAGACTATAAGAAAAATGCAGATAATTGTAAAAGTTGATACGGCACTCACTTATTGTTTATAGCTCAATCATAGAAGAAGTGTATTATATTTTGATGAAATTTTGAACACAAGAAATGCCATTTCAAATAAAAGTGCGTGGTAACCTAGTGGCAACAGGAACGGGTCTACTATACCGAAGGTTCCGGGTTCGATCCCCATCATGGTGTACCACTTTACTCTTTTTCAAATTATGTACATATTTATCACGCACTAATGGCGAGGAAAAAACATCGTGAGGAAACACACATGATTGGATGATTATCTATCATGTGATCCACCAACCCGCACCGAGCCGGCGTGGTGGATTACAGCTCAAACCCTCTCGCTATCCGGGAAGGAGGCCTGTGCTCAACTATGGGACATATATAGGCTATTAATTAACATTGAAGTTTTATGCGAGTTTACTAAGCATCTTTTATACGTGCATAAAAAACAGTATCAATAACATTAAAATCGATTACAAGCAACATTTTTTCATCCCGACATGCACGTGGGCGGAGCTGCGGCGAAAAGGTAGTATTAATAATTGCGTAATAAGTGGTACCTTCGAGTTCCGACAGCATCGAATTAACCCTGACCTTGGACTTTGAATGCACTTCGAACAATAACATTAATGCAGATTATTGAGGCATTGGCATCCAAAAAGTGTTAAGTACGTATTGTGTTTAGTTAATAATATTTAGTATAGGCTTAAATTCTGTACCAAATCATTATTAATAAAAATTAAACTCATTTTAACGGGTTATTACGGGTTTATTTATTTATTTTAGATTTTCCGACTTTTCAACATTTTTACAAATGCCGTGGTCACGGATAAACTTTAACCGTAGGCACTTGCCTAAATTATTTTGTTTAAAACTTGTAATTAACGACAACATTAAATCTATTATTTTAATTATTGTTCCTACCGGGAACTAAAAATACCCTGGAGATGGTAAGTAGGAACCAATTTCAATATAATAATAAAAAACTTTAGGTTACTAATAATAAAGGTAATTGATTACTTTACGCGATGCTGCCTAACTAATGATGCATATCAAATAGTTTAACTGTTATACCATTAGCAGAGAGAGATCATGCTGTAAATAATTAATAAAATTTTATTTAACTTATTTTAATACTTTTACTGAAATTGGAAACCCTAACCTTGATGGAAGCTTTTTATTCGTGGCTGCGTTCTAAAACTGTGTTCATTTTCTCAATGTCTATTTCAACAAATCCAAAACGCATCCGGTCGAGCGATGCGTTCGCGATCCGTTATAAGCATTGACAGTGCTAACTTTTAACAATATTGCTAACTTAAATCGTTCGATACTGTAATGCATTATATAATATTTTCATTAAAAATGATAATGATGAATAGATGGCGCTTATCGTTGCCAACATTCTTTCCCGGCGCGGTACGCATACAAATTACACTAAAATACAAGGTCGATCAAATATCACACTATCAAATTGTTTACGCAATTAACTATTATACATATATGAATTTAGAAATCTTCTCAGTGGCCCCGCTTGGCCCTAGATCTGTGTTCTGTTTGTCTAGTACTAAGAGGTCTCCCCTGTTACCGCTATACGTTATCCTTATTATAGAATGTACAATAAAATTAAACAAGCATTACTGATTACTGGTTCATACTCAACGGGGTACTCGACCGACATAGTCAAAAATAAACTTGAATTTGTTCTATCCTAAACATGCTATTCAGTCAGCAAATAGAACGCTCATAGGCATTTACGGAACTTCTCTCCGGCAAGTGTCAATCTGTCAATTTGTATTGTCATACGTCTGTCACACGTTCTTCTTGTCAAATTGCAAAGCAAAACAACCGACAACGCTTCAAGTAACGCGTTCGTTTATCCATTAGATTAGAACTTATACTTACTAAATAAAATGGCCGGTGTGTTATTTGAGGATATATTTAATGTCAAAGACATGGATCCTGAAGGCAAGAAGTTTGACCGCGTAAGCAGGTTACATTGTGAATCTGAATCATTTAAAATGGACCTTATTCTCGATATAAACTCTTGGATTTATCCGATGGAACTTGGTGATAAGTTTCGTTTAGTGCTAGCCACGACTCTAAGAGAGAATGGGTATCCAGATGGTGGCGAATGGAACCCTTTAGAAACGGAGGGAAACAGAGCAGACAGTTTTGAGTATGTTATGTATGGAAAAATTTACAGGTTAGAATTTCATGTTGTTTACTCGTATTGTTAATCTTACTATGAAAAAGTTTAGTGTTTTCCCTTTTCTTTTATAAGACATACTTAACTCTGAACTAATAATTAACGTTAGGGTTTAAAAAGGTTTCTTCGCACTGCAATATTAAACAATGTACTTTTTTTAATGGTTTAGTAACATAGTGAACCTATAAGTAAATGAGTTGTTTAAATAGTAACTGTTACATTTAGATTGTTTGTATTAGCATTAGCTTTAGATAAGCATTGTTAATTTAATGCAATACATTTGTTTTACAGAATAGAAGGTGACGAAGCAGCCATGGAACCAGCTTCTCGGCTCGCTGCATACGTCTCATTTGGAGGCTTGTTGATGAGGCTGCAGGGCGATGCAAATAACTTACACGGCTTCGAAGTAGACCAACACATATATCTACTAATGAAGAAACTCGCTTTCTAGTTGTATTTAGATTAGGTTTAGGTTATAATAAATTTTCCATCAAAATATTGCTTCATTTCTTATAATGACTACACTACCGCCATCTATCAACGAGTAGTTTTTTTCGGCGTGGACTGTCGTCTGTGGCAGATGGCGCTAGTGATAGCCCTGCCCTCTGTTGTCTAATGGCATAATCCAAAGTTTCTTAATTATTCTTATAGATGTCGCTAAAAGCGAGGAATTGCTAGACTGAATAATTAGCGAAAAACCTCAATGAAGATACAAAATCAAGGGATTTCAAACGGCCTGCGCCTCTAAAAAACTATCTTCACGATCTCTTTCAAACGCTTAACTCACTACGTTTAAATAGCAAGTGTAACATGAAGTTTCCGTTGAAAATTGATCGCATACGGTAGAAAGTTCACGGTACAGCTTTTGGTAGATACTTTTACGATTAACTAGCTAACTTGAAATGTAGTTTAGAAATCTTAGCTGAAAAATGAATATTTATTGAGGCATCAAAATTTAAGTGCCTTGAAAAAATGTTAGGCTACACATAACTATTTTTAACTCTACCATTTTATTCGTCACCATATCTTTACGGTATTCGTTGCAAATAAAACTAGTTGAATGAAAGCGCCCCGTCGCGATTGCTGTGGGAATCGCTTTAGGGGAAATACTGCGCTTACCAATTTTGTTTTTCCATTGTTTATAGTGTTATAAAAATCTCATTAGGTACATAGTTTAAAGCATATAGCATAACTATATATTTTTACAAATTGATTTTTAGCTGACTTAAAATAAGTTTTTCTAAATGTTTAATACTGAAATTTTTTAATAAATGAATTCACTAAAAGATGGCAAAGCCCTAAAAAATAACAATAATCAAAATTAACAGCATTTTAAAAAAGCCGTACCTACAACTTAATTTTATTTTAAAATTTAACTAATAATATATAATAGGCAAAATAAAGTAAACTTTTTTTTCAAAGAGGCTATAGGATCTTGAAAGATATCTTTTTAAAGTAGGTAATTTTCAGTTTTATGAAATGTCTTACACACTCAAACTTATTCACCTAATGTCAGCATATTTTGAATAAAAATCTCTGACTCTACAGACTCTCTCATTTCCCCGATCCTCGTTTTAAAACCCTATAAACAATAGTAAAACATATTTCTGAACAATTAAGTAAAACGCGTCGCAGCACACGCGCGATTTCACGCGGCGCGCACGTGTCGTGTAATGACGCTCGTCTGTGGGGGCCTGGACTTGTGACGTCTTGTTAGCGATTTTTATTAAAACTATGCATAAGAAGTTATCTATAGGTACCAGTTGATTTAATACTCAGAGATAGGTAACTGATGTTTTTTTTGTTTAGGCAAAATGTATGTATTTTTTTAATTCGTTTTTCTTTTTTTGAATTGTTCTTGACTAAGTTTTAGAAAACCACAATGTAAATTGTAAGTATGTTAATTAGATCTTGCATACAATTTTCAATGTATCTAAGTCAATATTTGTAATAAGGTAGATACTATAATTTATGCTATAACTAGGACGCCCGCGACTCCGTTCGCGTGGAAGTCGGTTTCCCGTGGGAATGACAAGTTATCCCGCGGTAAAAAGTACCCTATGTGTTATTCTGATGTTTAATCTATATTTGGTACTGTAAAGTTTCATCCAAATCCGTCCAGTGGTTTTTACGTGAAAGAGTATCAAACATCCATACATACTCACAAACTTTCACGTTTATAAAATTTGTAGATAGTAGATTAAAGAAGGTATAAAACTGTGAATATCTTATTGTGCAGGTACTTAACTATTTTGTTATGTGCAACCATAAAGCTTTGAACCCACGGTGCGTTATACCACGCAACGCACTGCTCACAGATCGCTTAATGTAATAAGGTTTCATTTAGCTACCGAATCATAGCCAAATATTAAACACTTTATATATGAAATCCCGCACCGTGGGACCCTACTGTAAGGCGTTTCTTCTAACACAAGCTAGACACCAATGTTCATTAAGCGAAGAAAAACATTTTAAATTATCTGTAAGTAGATACTTACAGTCACTACATACTTAGTAGGTATGAAACAAAATCGCTTTCCGCCGTCTGCATGTCTGTATGCTTAGATCTTTAAAATTACGCAACAGATTTTGATGGTTCATTCTTAATAAAGTGATTCAAGAGGAAGGTTTATACTTATGTATGATAACATAGTATAGGGAAAGAGGTTTTATTATAACTTGCATCTACTAGAATCCTTCAAAATATTGCCAGCGCCATCTCGTCTATTCTCAAGTTGGCAACACTGGTGGGGTGTCCAAATTAGTTTAATTTGCGACAAAATGGCGGCCGGACTAACGAGCGGCATAATTACTGACGCGTTCGCGAATTGTCGGAATAATTGCTTGAATGAGGGGCGGGCATTTTGTTATACCTACTTACTTACTTTAATAGGTTTTTTTTTTAAATAAATAAAAGGTCGTTTAAATTTAGTGAGTTAGGTTGTTACTAAATTTTAATAACATTTGTTACCTAAGTAAAAATCTATGTGGTTTTGTAATTATAATAGAATACAAGCTAGTGCTTTATTTAGGGCTACACCACACAATGGAAGTCTAGAGATATCTACCAGAGATGGGCCAAATATCGGTTGAATTAAGTATGTTGCTGTTATGAATATGAGAGTAACAGATCGAAGAGACATAAAAACACAAGCTTTTCATCCAGGTTTCAACTAATGTATAAGTAGATCTGAAACAACTTAGGTACTTATTAGTAGTGACATAACTTTTTTATACAAAAGGGTGCCGAGATTTTTCCGCCGGCTTTTTCATTTTGGTATGTACTTAGGTACCTCTTTTCCTTAAATTCAGAGTTGTAAAATACTTACTTCAATTATGTTTGTAGGTATCTACTTATAGAGTTCCTGTGTACCACGTGATAAAAACTTATTCATTTTAAAAATTTCAAAATGGCTGACTAGACTGAGCAAATCAAGGTTTTTTTAACAGAACCCCAAAAATAAGACCACATCTTATTAGTCTCCTTTCTGTCGCCTAATACCTTAAAAAAATGCGAAAATGTTTGTGTTATCTCTTTAAATACCTTTCAAAAGAAAGCCCCATCAACATTTTCAACGAAAACACACATAACATTACAAATTATAATAGATTATTGTGATATCAAATGTAAAACGGTTCACCTTGGAATCCATTGGTTTCGGTTCGACCAATCAGCGCGCCGCGTTCTCCGGAGGCGGGAAAAGGCGAACGTCAAATGCAAATTACTTTTTTAAAACCAGTTTGAGGTGGTAAAGGATGGTTCATAATGCCTCAGTTGAAAGTGTTTTGAGGAGCTTTTATGTATATTGCCTTTAATTTTATTAAAGAGTGGTGATTGTATTTTTTGCGTTTTAAATAATGAAAAGCTGTAGGTACGAATTTCAGACAAACATAATCCCTAAATTAGATGATAGGGAAAGAAGTCTACTTAAGTTAATGCAAAAATTTACACCCAAAACTCCTGTGATAAATTTTCTACCGTTCAAACATGATTTTATAAAGATACTTTATAATCTTTTGGAAAGTTCACGAAGGCAAACCGATGGAATAAATGACTTTATTGTAATAACATGAACACGATTAGTATTCCATTGTTGGTGTAAGTTCTTCATTTACTTTTTAAAAATATTTTTAGTGTTACGGCAAAGATCGCCGTTATCAATCCTTACGTTTTTTGTCCTCGTGATATTACGTTTTTATCTTGTCTTGGTGTAGTTGTATGCCTTGATTTTGTATATTTGGTGTTAGACAATAGAGTGCCGAGTTTTTTTCGGCCAGCTCTTTTCTCTCGGCCTACTGATAATAAGCTGATGATCGATATTTTGTCTTTCATCGAATGTAATGAAGTTACTTAATGATGAAATAAATGATTTTTATTTTATTTTAAACTGCCAATATAAACTGGCCTTTACCCAGTAACGATTCATTCAAGATTTTCTCCGCTCGTCACGCAGACAGTATAATATCCGAATTGTTATTTTATTCATAAAAGACGAGCATTTCCTTTTAAATCGTGTTTTCTTAATATTACCTATAAAAAGTAACCTGACGTTATCAATAACTTAGTACTTAGTAAGTACGATAATAATGTTTGGCCTGCGACCGTAAAAAATATATAAAAAGGAATTCTTACGAACAGATTAAGCTTTTTTTAAATTGGAATAGCTGTAAACGTAAGCAAAATTGGTAAGTTTTTATAGGTAAAGCACTAGTGGCCGCTCGTGACTCCGTTCGCGTGGAAGTCGGTTTCCCGTGGGAATGAGAAGTTTTCCCGCGGTAAAAAGTACCCTATGTCCTTTCCCATGTTCAGTTCTTACTTCATACCAAATTTCATCAAAATCGGTTCGGTGGTTTAGGCGTGAAAGCGTAACAGACAGACAGACAGACAGACAGACAGACCGACAGACAGACAGAGTTACTTTCGCATTTATATATTAGTAGGGATATTGCTGTAAAGTTTCATCAAAATCCGTCCAGTAGTTTTTACGTAAAAGAGTAACAAACATCCATACTTACAAACTTTCACGTTTATAATATTAGTAGGATAAGTACCGTATCATACCTAAGTACTACACTTATTTTTTGTTGTTACGTAGAGTAGTACAGTGGATCTAAATTAAATTGACATGGATTATATTGAACTACACTACACGCCAGAACTCTTGGCGTTGTACTCAAGAATCCTATTTTTATTATGTGGTACAGAAATCTGTAATTAAACCAACTAGATACTTTTCCTTAAAAAATATTTAGTTATAAAGCTGGTAGTTGTAGGGGTTTCTTGTAGGTTTATATAAGCCTCAACAACTTAAGTCTCAGATGTCAACATTGCTTTTGCATCATTCTGATTCAGGAGTCTACCGTCAAGTAAAACAATGATTTTAATTTTAACTACTAAATACACAGCGCATAACATTATAACCAAGTATGGATAATCAATGACAAAAAAAAAGCGTAGAAATTTTGTTTTTGTAATTGTTTCTTTTAGTGCGAGCGAGAACGCAGTATCGACATCTCTCTCACACCTCCTTGACAGGAAAGCTAGCGAGGAGTATAATCAGAACGTACCATTACGATTTAGGCATTCGAGGTTTAAAATGGCGTAAATTGTGTGTACAACAATCAACCAGACAAACATAGTGTGTTTGCAGATATCCAGCTAGTACGCAAATATTTGTGTAATGCATTACGGGCAAAAAGGCTTTATACGTTGGTACTATGCCTCATTGAACACTAGATTTTATTTTGTCATTAAAAAAAATAAAGTAGGTTGTGTTGAATTTTTAAAGGAAGGTTGGACTGGTAGGTTTATGTAAAATCTATTTATTTATTTATTTTTATATCTATAATGTTTCTATTAATTTGAAATCTTAAAGATTGAAAACGTAAATAAAACAAGTATTATACCATTAAATTGAAGAATTTAATGTTACTTCTTAGATTTACGCGATCATTATTACTTACTTGAAATTAAACTAATTTTAACGATTTTTACGCGTTTATTATATTATTTTTTAATATCCGACGTTTCGACATTTTTCAAATGCCGCGGTAAACTGGTAGACTGGAGTAAATAATTTACTTTTGTAGTGTAGGTACGTAGTTACCATCATGTTAGCTACGGTACCAATTTTAAACACATTTTAAGCCTACATAAGCTTAAATATTATCAATATTTAAGCTTATGTAGGCTCTGTCAATCGTATGCGATAGTATTTTTTTCACTGATAGAGACAAAGCATACCTATTCTTAATTAAAGTGCGATTATCAATATGATATTTATTTTTGACGCTCTACAATGTTGCATATTCCGTTAGTTATTTATGGTTTTAATTTAAAAAGAAAATTTTATACACTTCTTTTGATAATTTTTCATATTAATTTCTATAGTAACTTAGAATGTACCTAAATTTAAATGAAAGTATATTAAATTAGAAAAAATGTAAATTACCGGTTGCTCTCTAAAAAAACCAACGTAAAAAAAGCTGCATAGTTACCTATGGACTTAAAAATCACATTCTAATTTGACTATCAAAGTCGCCCACACTCAGTTTTACCACCCCTCCCTCAACCCTGTGTTCCCTCTCTATCCCAATAAGAGTGAACGGGACGATAGCCGCCACGACTGGCACCAGTCAAGCGACAACCTTTGCCTCGTCGTAACGCGCCAAATTAAAAAGTCAAATGTCATTAGCTAATCACTAGTTTTTTATTAGCTTGCAAGCAAAGGCCAACTTTTTAAGACACGGTTCTGCCTTTTAGTTTTTAAAGTGTAGTGATAGTGCTTTTTTATTGAATTTGAAACTTATTTTGATTGAGATATGGTGGACAATTGAGTGTTGTGATAAAAAGTGGTAGAAAAAGTTTAAAATGATTCAGAATGAAATTAGACTTTTTTTGTGAATTTGTTTTAGAAAATGATTTTTATTTTATTTGAAAAGTGTCTACGCTTTTATGTTTACCGACGGGATTTTTATTTTCCTATTGGAAGCTTATAAGGTAAGATTTTAATTAATAAGTATTAACAATTTTGGTCATATTGAATTTTGACTTAAAATTATTACACATGTTTATGTATGCATAAGTTCCGAAATAAAAATTACCTAAGGTTCTTCTTCTTCTTCAGTCATGCCAGTATTCAAAGTGCTATGGAATCAAATTTTAGGGCTATCCGCAATTTAGTTTTCGACTAAGCCCTTTTTCCAGAAGTAGGTATTTTCATTTCAAAATTTTAGAATTTCTTACGAGGATCGCGCCGCAAATAAGTACATTCATAAGCGTTTTAAATGACATGAGCAACTGTGTTGTTATTTATTGTAATTATGGGTGGAACCATTGATAACAAAAGTTAAATAAAACACTGCAACATAAAATCCCAATGGAATTTTACACTTATTTTTTTTACAAAATTCATAATTGGATCTGGTTATATGCTTGGACCCAATTATGAAATTACGGTCAATCAGTGTATTTTTGAAAAAAAAAAAAATTCATCTTGTACTTGAATGCTAGTAAACTGTTTCAAATTGTTTATTTTAGTTTTTAAACGAGCAGCAAATGAAGCGTCTGCCCAATTGTCAATATTTTGTGTATATTTAGGCGTCCGATATAAGACTGCCATAATTGGAGTTTGACAGGGGGTATATTTAATTGAGATTATTTTGTTGTAACTAGTAATAATTTTATTTTAAGAATCGAAAACTTATTCTTAAAGACACCACTTATCAACGTGCAAATCCCCAGAAACGTATAAATTATAGAGCAAAAACGAAAAAACAATCCTTATAACTTCCATAATTGGGTATTCTACCTTATTATTATTATATTTATTGGAACAATTTTTTTTGTTTTCCTTGGTCACGGCATCACGCGTGAATGGCTGGACCGATTTCACTAATTCTTTTTTTGTTGTATTTGTTATTATTAGGAGAAGGTTCTTACGGAAAACAATATTAAGAAAATCTTTTTACTCCGAATGTAACGCGTGCGAAGCCGCGGGCAAAAGCTAGTTTATTATAAAATAATAACGTTAAATTATAATTTATACTAGGCATCCTGCATACCAAGATCAAGATAACAATATTAATTGATGTCTGTATCTATTATGTAAGCTATTTATTTTAAAACTTACTGATCGAACTTATTCTACTTAATTTAATTAAAATGTTTATTCGCTTTTATTTTATTTTTTCATAACTTTTATTAATACTAGCATTATATCATATACTATTTTTACAGTTAACAAGAAGTAGGTAGGTACCTACTTTAATAGAAGCATTTTTCCTGAAATAAAAATGACATATTATGCATCTAGCCTGTATGGGACCTAGTTAAAAACATGTGAGATAGGCAATTCGATTTCTGTTGAAAGTTTGGCGATATTTTAGATCACAGTTGGCAACATTTTCTCTCCGGTACAGGTAGTGACGTCATTGCCAGTTTGAAATGCGTCTGTTTAAATAAAACCCCAATGACGGCCCGCGTCAGTTGTTATCTCACCATGCAGAGTTAAAAATTAACTAGGTCCCATACAGGCTAGATGCATAATATGTCATTTTTATTTCAGGAAAATGCTTCTATTATGCAGTCTGAGCCTGTATGGGACCTAGTTAAAAACATGTGAGATGTGTTTATTATCGCATGGGGAGGAGAGAAAACCAACTGTGACCTAACTAATTATTACTTCCTTATTAAAATTTAAAATTAAATGTCTTATTTATTACCAACATAGTATATTAATAACATTGGAGTTATTACTAATATAAACTATTTTAACTAGTCTAGGTATCAAAATCCTTAAGAAGGTACCTACTCATGAAAGGTAAAATAAAATAAAGAAATGGTGCAAATTACCATAGGTACTTTAATAATCAGCATATATATTTACATAACATTCAATATTATCATAGTTCAACAATCAAACAGGATTTAAGCAATTAAATACTGGAGACGCCTGCTGTGATTGAATAGCAATTTTTCTCGTATAAAACTTTGCAAGGTTATTGACCGATGCCCAATTTCCTTTTGACATGATATTTTCAATAGGGAGATCGTCCAGCCAACTGCGTGATGCCACAGCTGACCGTGTGGAGCCCGGGGAGTCGTTGATACCGGCGTCGCGCAGCACGGAGCGTACCCATCCGCCAATTACTGTGCGGCTAGCGGGACGCGGTGATGCATTAAGAAAGATTTTAAATAGTTAAATTCACGAGACAGGGCCTCAAACTTACTACTTAAATCAACGTCTTGATTCTTAGATGGTCCTGGTAACTCGTGATCAGCAACCTCGCCGGAATTAGCCACTATGGCGGCGCTCTCGATCGAGCCTGCAGCTGTCGGCAATGAGGCGTTGCTTGGTCCCCGGTCGGTTATTTGGATTTTGGATGCCACCTCTTCCTCAGCGGAATCAGTGGAATTATCAGAAAAGAGCTCCAGCTCCAAACGCCGGGAGTTGTGACTCCGCTTCGCCATCCTTTCTTCATGAAATCGAAAAACCAACTGACGCGGGCCGTCATTGCGGTTTTATTTAAACAGACGCATTTCAAACTGGCAATGACGTCACTACCTGTACCGGAGAGAAAATGTTGCCAACTGTGATCTAAAATATCGCCAAACTTTCAACAGAAATCGAATTGCCTATCTCACATGTTTTTAACTAGGTCCCATACAGGCTCAGACTGCATAATATGTTTTTTTTAAGTCCGTCGGCTAAAGCTGCTTCCACGATAAATTAAGTACCAACCTTAATTTAGATAGTTTAGTTGCCTGCAATAAAATGAATATTTATTATGAACTTAACTTATCTCTTTATTTAATATTTTTTCGGACAGAGTTGAAAATAATTAAAGTAAGTAACCCGCCGCCGCGCCGGTTCGCTCAAGTTTAATTTTAGGGGGTGATTGATACAAACCATAGCTTATTTGATAAACAAATAGGAAACTATTGGTATTTTGATGTAAAATGTTTGAAATACCTATGAAACTAAAATTACTGTAGTTTTTCATCTGCGGATTATAGCTCTTGTATCCTACTAATATTTTATAAACGTGAAAGTTTGGGAGTATATATGGATGTTTGTTACTCTTTCACGAAAAAACTACTGGACGGATTTGGATAAAACTTTACAGTAATATAGGTTATACATCAGAATAACATATTTGGTACTTTTTACCGCGGGAAATCTTCTCATTCCCACGGGAAACCGACTTCCAAGCGAACGGAGTCGCGGGCGGCCACTAGTTTGATAATAATTTCAACTTGATACGTTCACGCATTCCTGAGAAAAAGGGTGGTGAGTGGTGACAGACATACATACGGACAGACAGACGGATAACAAAGTCTCCATATAAGGGTTCGTTGTACCTTTGAGCCCTGAAAAAACAAGCAAATTTATCATTTTTTTATTTTAGAGCACTTAAGAACGGTTTCTTTTAAAATATCGAGATCGGGACAGAAAATGTAGGTAGAGTCGAAAAAGCGGGTACATTACACATTCGCTTAATGCAAGTTGCCTTTTTGCTCTCTAAATAAAATAAAAAACCAACGTTCCCTAAAATTAACACACTTCATATTTTTTTCACTATTATTTTTTGTTCATTTTTTTGGTGCACATATATTCACATAATCTTACTCAGATAATTTGGGAAAACGTTGCGTTGGTGGTTTGGGTGGAAACGGGCAATGGTCACTCATTTTCATGTGTTACCAATCAAGCATCGTTACCAAACATGCGATCAACTGCTTATCTAAGGCTTCACTACATAGTATAAAATAAAGTCGCTTTCTCTGTCCCTATGTATGCCTAAATCTTTAAAACTACGCAACGGATTTTGATGCGGTTTTTTAATAGATAAGAGGAACGTTTAAAATAACAGAGTTAGTACAGGGAAAGGAGTTTTACTCCGAATTCAACGCGCGGGTAAAAGCTAGTAATCTTATAAAAATGCCTTAGCTTAATTATGTTAGTTATTCCTATCCAACTGTGTTCTCTTGTGACGTAAAATTAACTTCAACGTAAAAAGCAATTTACATTCTGTTTGTTTTCAGCTTGTATTCTTTTCGCACTACTTGGATCTGAGATGTTTTATAGTTAAACTAGCTGGTAACCGCGACCCGGGATCGCGACTAATACCGGCGGTAAAAAGTTATTTGTTTTCTTTCCACGGTATCGAAAATCTCTATTCACTAAAATCGGTTCAGCGGTTTTGACAAGAAAGCGGATACAAACAGATAGACAAACATACTCATTTTCGTATTTATAATATTAGTAAGAAAGCATTTGTTAACGGCTCACTTTCTTTGCGACATAACTTTAGGCTACTACGCTTATTTTGCGCACGCGTTGAATTCGGAGTAAAACTCCTTTCCCTGTCTGTACTATGTTATTATACACGTAAACCTTCCTCTTGAATCCCTCTATCTATTAAAAAACGCATCAAAATCCGTTGTGTAGTTTTAAAGAATTAAGCATGCATAGGGAGAGAGAAAGCGACTTTGTTTTATATTATGTAGTGATTGACATTGTCGCATTCTTAAACGATTTCTAATGTAAAAACTCATCCAGGTATATGTAATATGTCTTTAAAAAGTCATTAATTAAGATATTTCCTGAATGTTTGTGCTTTTGGACGATTAAATAGGCACACGATACATAATAACATTGCAGAAAGGGGATAGAAGAGTAAACAATCTTTTTTACAATTTCTACTAAAAAAATTGGTTGAGTAGAGTAGGTAAAAAGCCGGCGGAAAAAGAAGACGCATCTTTCTACTACTCGTTAAATGGAACATACTAAAAAGTTATTTTCAAAGCTTCACAGGACATTAAAAAGGATATCATACTATTAATGCCATATCTCAATCTAAAAAAAAACAGTTGTATGAAGTTTTTTTTTCATGGAAATCAGTCTATACCTACTTTTATCTTCGTAGATATAGTTTTAATTGATAACGAGATGTTGCCAGTAGCTTCGGTTGCGTGAAAATCGTCATATTTTTTTCATTTTTTTGGTATCAGGAATCGTCTAAGTTTTTTTTTATATCGAAAAGGACGAATAGTACCTACTTAAATTGTAGATTAAGCAAGAGTAAAAATTAGGCACTTTGTTTTACGAGTGGTAGAGTCAGCCCAGTAATCGCAATCTGCAGCGATTACTGGGCTGACTCGACCGGTGAAATACCACCGTCGCACAGAAAACCGACGTGAAGTAGGGACGATGTTCCTGCGTTTTGTTCAGCTCAGCAACACACCCCCAACACCCACAGTGTTGCGGGTAGTCATGGGCGGCGGTGATCACTTACCATCAGGTGACCCACATGTTCGTTTGCTCACTAATTCATTAAAAAAAAAAACTTGTGGCATCACCTACTGCCATTAGCTTATAGGCACTGACTATACACAGTAAGCTGTTATGGTTAACTATTCAAAAAAAACTGTAAATTCTGTCCGTTCGTTGTAATTACTACCAGTAAACTCTACCAGTTTATTTTATTAATTCATCGTTTTAACAAGTTAACTTAACTTAGAACCAAAGTATAAGAAAAGGCATTCTTTTCAGTTGACATTTACGACACTAGTGAAATTCAAAAGAAAACTAACCTATTTACATTTTACAATCACTGTTATACTTCACTAGCTTTTGCCCGCTCTGCACCCGTTAAATCGGGAGTAAAATCCCTTTCCCTGTTTGTTATTATACATGTAAACCTTCATCGTGAATCACTCTACCTATCTATTAAAAAAACCGCATCGTTTCGCATTAAGCATACATAGGGAGATCGGGACAGAGAAAGCGGCTTTGTTTTACACTATGTAGTGATTTCTTGCAAATAGTTGTTCAACAAAGTAGGTACTTCATTGTCTTAACAAACATATAACTAATTTGAGAATACCCATTTAGGCACTTACCCTATATGAGGCTTTAGTTTTACAGTTCTATAGCTCTTTTGTTTTATTTATTGGGTAGTTAAACAAAACTTTTTCGAAATGTTACATGTACGTAGACAACAAACTTCTTGATAAAATATTTAATTAATAGGAAAAACCATTAAGCCAAGCAAATAAGCTTAAAAATAAGGCCTTTGAATTGCAGATAAAAACAATCTTTATTACCAAGTAGATAGGTAGATTTAATTTGGCGTTTTTGTCTTTCAAAAAAATCGTATCTGCTTATGAAACTATAGTATATTTTTATTATATAGTAATAATATATTCAGCAGCTTATAAAGTAATTTTTTAAGGCTTTTATTGACATTAACTTTCGTAGACAGTTAATATTAACTTATTGTAGCCAATTCCAATTCCAATTCAAATTCCAATTCAATGATTATTATTGAGTGGCCGCCCGCGACTCCGTTTGCGTGGAAGTCGGTTTCCCGTGGGAATGAGAAGTTTTCCCGAGGTAAAAAGTACCCTATGTGTTATTCTGATGTATAACCTATACTGTAAAGTTTCAGCCAAATCCGTCCAGTCGTTTTTACGTGAAAAACAAACATCCTTCTCTACATCCATACATACTCACAAACTTTCACGTTTATAATATTAGTAGGACTAAACTACATGTTCATGACCTATTTTTAATATTAGGTATGTTAGTACATTACTTGGTTACCATTCCAAACGAACAATAAAAAAACACCCCGATCCGTCACAGGCGATCGAATGCGACGTCAAAACAGTTTCATATTTCGAACGTAAAATTTAAAACAACGCTTTTGTTCGCGCTCGGGGCCAGTCATTGAACGATTCTTATTTCGAATGCGTTGTTCTTTGTTTAAATTATGGACGTTAATAAATTTTTAACGGTTTCGTGTTTTTGACAGTACGCTAGTAGGTTTATTGTGGCACAGCTGCGTTGGTTGTTAATAAATTTTACAAAATCGGAATAATTCCAACTTCTTAATAATGCATTTTTTGCGACTGCTTGTTAAATTTACCTTTTCACTAAGATACCTAACTCTAGCATTTTTCAGTTTAAGCTATAGTATTTCAATAACACATATTAATAATTCAATAAGTACCTACAATTAGCCAAATTGCTTATAACCGCTTGCAAAAAAAAAACAAAAAAAACGCATTCGAAACCCAAACCGTTCGAAATCCAAAAACGAAATCCTACCCCGCCACTCGAAGCGCACTCGCACCAAAGCGAAGGTACCCTTAAAAAACGAACATCAATTAAATTGACAAACAGCTAAAATGCAACGTAAACACAGTCTTGGGCCCTTAAATCCATGAAGGGTGTAAAATAGAGATAAAGCACGTACCCGCCAAGCGATGTGATTGGCTGGTGACAATGGCTGCCACCCCGCGATCGACCAATCAGGTGCGAGCGCTCCCACCCCCCTCCAATCAACGCCCAGCCGGGGTACGATTTTTTTTTGACTAAAAGGTGTTGTCGAGGCAAAAGTACATCGTTATATTTGAATATCGTATAATAGAATACGGTTTTTGAATTAGTATTGTTATTTTTATATGCTTACCTATACTTATAGTCGAGGATTCGAATAAGAGACGATTTTTCATCGTCTGTTTAAAAGAAGAATAATATTCGGTGATCAGTGAAAATTTTACTTTATAAAGTCAATAGTTCTTCTTTTAAACCTGAAATAACAGTAGTATGCAAACTCAGCTTCAACCAAAAAGCTGTTTTTTTAAGAAAATTATTATTTTTAACAATACTTTTAATACTATTAAAAAAAATAAGCGATTTAGTACTTTTTAAATTATTTAATAACATCTTTAGCTAACAAACTATTATAACGATTAACTAAAACGAATATATTTTATTCTTTATCTTATGTATTTCTTCACTACATAGTATAAAACAAAGTCGCTTTCTCTGTCCCTATGCCCCTTTGTATGCTTAAATCTTTAAAACTACCCGGATTTCGAAGCCGTTTTTTTAATAAAAATAAAATAATAAAAATAAAAACTTTTATTTCCGTAAAACATAGTTACATTACAATAAAACAATATTTTTAAAAAGCTATTTAACAAAATAAGTAACAGTGTTTTTTTTTAAAACAATTGAAAGATTGACAGCGACTCTACACTAAGCTAAGTAAGTTTGTAACGTAGAAGTCTTGGTGGAATTACAAAATTAATAGATAGAGAGATTAAAAGAGGAAGGTTTATATGTAAAGTAACATAGTACTGGGAAAGGGGTTTTACTCCGTAACGTATGCGAAGCCGCGGGCAAAAAAAATGACATGCTCTACCTACCTACAATCTATCTAGAAATAACGTCGGAGCATTGAAAAAAGAGTTCTACTTATTTGAAGTTAACGTATGGAAGCCGCGGGATAAAACCTATAGTTATTATTATTTGATATAAAAAATCATTTTCAGAATTATGTCACGTTTAATGAGATTTTTATTATAATTTAGGCAGTACTTTTGCGTAAATATCGTACATTAGATAATATTTTTGTAACAAGCTAAAATTTAATAGTTCGTTACCAAGTTCGAACTAATCTTTACAATGTTCGAACGGTCACTTGTTGATTAGTTAGTTATTGACTTGAGATTTATACAGCTTGAAGAAATCCTGATGGTGACCATTACCCTACAGGTAGGTACAAATGATAGGCCTTCGCTGTATCCTACTAATATTATAAATGTGCAAGTTTGCGAGTATGTGAGGATGTACGGATGTTTGACACCGACTCCAAAGTCGAATTCCCGTGGGAATGAGAAGTTTTTCCGCTGTAAAAAGTACCCTATGCGTTATTCTGGTGTATAACCTATATTACTGTAAAGTTTCATAAAAATCCATCCAGTAGTTTTTACGTGAAAGAGTAACAAACATCCATCCATACATCCTCACAAACTTTCACATTTATAATATTATATATTATACTCGTAATTAGGATGGCTACTACAGATTGGTAAAAAAATTTGGAAAATGCGTTGCATCTTTATCAAAGTTGATACATTTTATAGCGATTGGATTTATTAGCAAGGTGAATAGTAAAATAAATAGTTAGTAGTAGAAAAAAAGTAACGCATATTTTTTTTATGATGTACGGCCGGTCTCAATATTCCAAAAGGTTAAAACCTCGGTAATTAGAAACTACTTGTTTTGTTTTTGACGTTTGAATCTGGTGTTTTCATATTAAAAGCTATCGACTATAGTTTCTTCAGACGTTAAAATTACTGATAAAGTTTATTAGATCTTATAAGGTATTAATGTTTAGAAGATTATTGAGATTGGTCGATAAACTACTTGATAGTTTATTTATTTATTTAAGGTAAATATAATAATAATACAATCAATTACAATCGAAATACAATCTATCTTAAAAACACTAGATTGCACTCCAGAATAAGTGTACACAATTTGCTTAATAATTAATGAAATATCTGGGACAAATATGTTACAATATTATACAAGTAAAAAAAAAACAAATTTATTGAACTTAATAATTAAACAGTAATTAAATTTAAAAAAAAATAATTGAAAACAAATAAAAATAAATAAAGTAAATATCTAAAGTAATAAACAATAATGTCAAAATTCTTGAATTCTTGAAATTAATATACTATGTCATATGGGTAATAATTTCTTTATAGTATTTTTATAGTAGTAGTAGCATGGAATAGCATCTATAGACTAATAATACATTCCTGGTGTCGACCAAGGGCGGACTCAGATCAGACCCCCTGGGCGGGGTCCAGACATGGAAGGACCACTAATCAAAATTGTTAAACAAAACTCTTGTCGACCTCTGTGGTGCAGCGGTAGGTATACCGGGTGTCCAGGAAACAATGGATAAGCTCTGAAGGGCTAATAGTAGAACTAAAGGCAAGCCTAAAAAATAATTGATAAAAAGTATAACCCTTACACTGATAGAAATATGGCGCTTTAAAAAAAAACTTCATATTTTTTTGACTGTGTTCATATTTTTACTCGTAACGAGGTCAAATCACTTAATAACATCATTATTTCTGTGCTAAAATAATTAAAATTAACCGCATCAGTGAATAACTATCAAATAAAATAGCTAACTAAAGTATTTTTCTCAAAAAATAGTGTTAAACTTTTGATTTGTGTAAAATTTCTGAAGAAATATTTTTGATGCGCAACTTTGAACAGCTCTGGTGTAAAAAAATTATATGAAAGTAACAGTGACCAATGATTTCAAAATATTCCTGGTTTAATAACGTTTTTAAAAAGATGTAATATGTCTTTATTGTAATGAAAAAAGATTGAACTAATGGTATTAGTGTGTAAAATGGGATAATTATTTAGATCTAGCAAAATTAAAAAAATACAATAAAACTAAAGAAATATGATTTTCAATTGACATTAATTGCAAACCCATTGGAATAATTTAGAGTAACTGTTCAAATTGTCTGTCCCCATCCTGATGCAGACCCTGCATCTACGAATAAAGGATCTTCAAAGAAATCAACTTAACAGGAGAAAGTGATCCAAATTTTCTTCATAATGACTTACCCAATTTATTGATAGACGTGTCCGAAGAGCTTCGCGACACATATTGGCTTCAAAATGAAGGCTGTCTAGCACACTATGCTGTTGCATTATGTGCATACTTGACGAAACCTACCCTAACAGGTAGGTAGGCCACCTAAACCTAAACGCTTTAGACTTTTTACTGGGGGTATTTTAAGGAAGAGTTTAACCGGCAACCAGTAACTTCATTAGAAGATCTACGAGCTCGTGTTCAGGCCGCTGCAATCAATGATCGACGACACGCGCGATTTTTTTGAAGATCCTTTATTCGTAGTTGTAGGGCCTGCATCAGGATGGGGACAGACAATTTGAACAGTTGCTCTCAATTATTCTAATGTTTTTGCAATTAATATCAGTTGAAAATCATATTTCTTTAGTTTTATTGTATTTTTATAATTTTGCTAGATCTAAATAATTATCCCATTTTACACACTAATACCATTAGTTCAATCTTTTTTCATTACAATAACGACATATTACATCTTTTTAAAAACGTTATTAAACCAGGAATATTTTGAAATCATTGGTCACTGTTACTTTCATATAATTTTTTTACACCAGAGCTGTTCAAAGTTGCGCATCAAAAATATTTCTTCAGAAATTTTACACAAATCAAAAGTTTAACATTATTTTTTGAGAAAAATACTTTAGTTAGCTATTTTATTTGATAGTTATTCACTGTTGCGGTTAATATTAATTATTTTAGCACAGAAATAATGATGTTATTAAAAGATTTGACCTCGTTACGAGTAAAATTATGAACACAGTCAAAAAAATATGAAGTTTTTTTTTAAAGCGCCATATTTCTAGCAGTGTTAGGGTTATACTTTTTATCAATTATTTTTTAGGCTTGCCTTTAGTTCTACTATTAGCCCTTCAGAGCTTATCCATTGTTTCCTGGACACCCTGTATATACCGGACTGCTAAGCGGATGGTTCCGGGTTCGATCCCCGGGTCGGGCCAATGTCGTTAAAATGGTTTTTCGATATTGGCTCGTGTCTGGGTGTAACTAGGTTCTGCCCTAGTCCATTATGTGTGACCTATAACACAAGTGCTTACTGCAACTTACTTTAGGGCCACATAATTGGTGTGTTAGTCTAGAGATTTATTGTCTGGAGATTTATAGCGTATTATGACTGACCACTACAATGTGACCCCTCCTCCCTGGTGCCACAGCTGGATCCGCCCTTGGAGTCGACTCTACACACTTTACATGTTCGGTCTCGGTGACAGTCATTACTCTGACTATCCTGCACTTCTAACTGGAACACTGTCAACTGTGTAGCTGTTGAAATATGTTGAAACGATTTACAAAAAATATCTTGATTAATAGGTACCTACAGATATTTTTGCTCTAACTAAAATACCAACTCAACCTACACCAAAAATACTGTTTCCGTAGATATTAAGTTCTTGTAATGTTTAAATACGATTTAATTATAAAGGCAGCCTCGCGCCGGTTCTAAATTTAAATGTAGTGTCATTAAGGCGTGGTCTCACTGGGCGTTGCGCCGCTCATCACGCCCCATTTGTAATCTATCTATAAAACGGACTTAGTGTTGCCGACTTATGACGGAGTTTGCAATAAATTAGAGGAAAACTACGGCGGTCTGTGGGCAGAGATAAAGATTTGCAATTGTTTTGAATGTTGGTCCGAATGTTTTGAGATAATCGTTGATGTTTTTTGTTTCACTGAACTAATGTTCATTTTTTTTCTTTTAATGGGCCTTGGTTTTTAAATTTTCGCTCGTTCACAGAATGGTATTTCTTAAATTCTGTAGGTATTTACATTTATCAAAACCTACAACATGGGACAACATAGGTTTCTCATAGGTCTGTTTAAATCAATTATGGTGGTCACTGGCACTAACGAGATGTGCATTACAGTTGAGCCCTGTATTTTTATGTTAAGACGTATTAAGGCTGTTATTATAATAATTACTAAAGTTAAATAATACCCCATTATTCATAAACACAGCTTGAACCTACATTACTTTGGCTACAAATCAAAATAAACCTAATTTTAAGTAACGGGGATCAAAAAGAGGTCTTAGACAAGTAGAAACTCTCTCATTTAAATATAATTAAAAAAAAACATTCTAATGACCAAGAAACATAGCTACGCCCGCGCCCCCCGTGGTTCCATTCTCTCATTCACTCGTTCCCAGTCATTCATTGAACTAACCTGTGACGCGTGGGACCGGATCGATATAATGACTAGTCGCCAACGCTTTTGTCATGTCACGTTTATGAATTTATTAGGCGGAATTTTCGCACGGTTGGTAGATAGGTTATATATTTTATAGTTTTGAACGTAGTAGGTACAAGTTTGTAAATATTATTAGTAGGTAAGAAAGTTTTATATAAAAAGTCAGATTTTAAAGTGAATATATTTTTAAAACCTAAATTGCAAGAAAGGTAGAGATACAAACAAAGAAAGGTAGAGTTCCATATTTTAACTACCTAACACATAAAGTTTGTATTTTCTTTTTCTAAGTATTTGAGCTAAAACTTTGCTTTTACAGAAATAAGTACAGAGATTAAATTTGGGGCTCATCTATATGTCATCACAAAATTATAAACATACATATTTCATTTCATTTATGGTTAAAACAACTATTCAGATTTTGGTACTCTATAGCATCAAAAAATATACTTATATACTTTTTTCATGTATTTTTTATATTTAGTACATTATATACAGAATTAACCTGCTTTTTATTATCAAAATCTCAACTCACTCTATTGTTTCCCAGTACTAAAATGATCTTTATTCGCGCCATTAAAAAGTGAGCTGTCATAACACGCTCACGTCATCGATCGGCGGGGAGACAAAGGCGCACTCTGCTTATTCAGCCTCATGTTTGAAGGCTGAAGGGCCGTAGGTCGCCATATTGTTCTTTTTATGAAAAGTTAACGACTCTGCTGGGAACATGATTTAAACATAGGTTTATAGATGAGGGTTTTGTGCTGAAGTTATTGATTGTCAAGTTAATTAAGGTTTTTTGAAAGGTCATTAAAGTGTAATAAATATTCTTTCTATATCCTACTTACTACTAATATTATAAACATGAAATTTGTGAGTATGTATGGATGTATGGATGTATGGATGTTTGTTACTCTTTCACGTTAAAAATACCGGACGGATTTGGATGAAACTTTACAGTAATATAGATTATACATCAGAATAACACATAGGGTACTTTTTACCGCAGGAAAACTTCTCATTCCCACGGGAAACCGACTTCCACGCGGGCGGCCACTACTATAAAATAATATAATAGCTGAACTTTGATACTTATACTATAGCTACTATCATATTTTCCATATGGCGATGCAAACCTTGAATGAAACTCAAAAACTGCTGACTTGCCGCCAAAAACTGACAATGCAGGTCGTTCTGTGTTCTTGACATGCTGGTAATTGGGTTTCCAGGTCAAATCACACATAGGCAGAATAAGGTTACCTTAATTGTTGCTTTTTTTTGTTATGTTAACTTTTTTTGTTATGTAATTCGACGAAACTATAATGAGGCAGTAAGGTGGATCATGGCTTAAAAGTTCCTAGACAAATTGAACAATCCTTTGTTTTTCGATGTAAGTACCATTTAAAATTCCCGTTTTCTTTAATTTAAGCATAAAATTATTTAAACTCAAAAACCTATTTTATGTTACTTTTTAAGTATTGGTTACTTAAGTTTAGTTGAAAAAGGGTGAGAAATTCCAGACTAGACGAGTACCTAAGCTCTACTGTAATTATAACGATTCCTTCAGTAACTAACAGTAAGTATGCGTTTTCATCTTAGTAATTCGATTTTAATTATGACAACAAACTCATACCTCAAAACGCTTATAAACAACACAAGACGATCAAACTACGGCGAATTTTCAATATACGTATCAAACTTATTATAAAAAAACGGTATAATATTAATCATCTTGACGACCTCTGTGGTGCAGAGGTATATATACAGGGTCTGTCGTAATGAATGGATAACCCGTTACCTACAGTTGATCCGGATGTGAGGCTATAAGAAAATGGTGTTTTCTTGCCAGGGTTGTCAACCATAAGAAAATGGCGTAGACTTTTAATCTTTTTCATAAATTTCGCTATTTTTTTCATTTATTCCGCTGCCATTTCTTCAAATTTTGATGTATTTGTATAATTCTTTTAGTATTATACTGCTGAAGACGTGTATTATGTAATTTAAATACAATTTTAGGTGTTATTCACGTTGAACATTATCAAAATACTCATTTTAAGAAAAATATTTCCAATTTATTTTCTTTATGTCAACTTTTGATCATCTCCTGTGGAAAAAAGAAGTATGACGTTATAGCTGCCCATGATCTCAATAAATTGTCTAGTATGTGTAGATTCTAAAAAGGTATAACGATGTGTACTTTACAAGCAACATTAAGTTACAGGAGCGAGAACACTAATCAAGGTCGGAATTTTTATTTTTCATGTTATGTTATAAATGGTTGTAAAACTTCGTCATAATGATTTTATTCTATCAAGATACTTTGCACAAACACTATCGGGTCACTAATAGGATATTCAGAAGAAAACCCGGTTGTTTTTGGGAAAAAAATAACATTACTTCACGATAATAATGTAATGAAAATGTACAAATGAAAATTGTTGTGCTCTAATAGTTACATGCGACAAACATGGATTTTAAAAATCGAACAAGACCGCATTACAAAGAAAAGGGTACTCATCACATCAGTGTGATTTTGACCATCGCATGTCCTTTTGTTCACATTGGCCCCGATTCTGAAAACACTCTAAACTAAACTAAAACTATCGCTGTCACTTACACATCAATAAGACAGAGACAGGTAATCATTTTAGTCCTGTCAAACTAAAATGTACGTGCAATATGACACGGCGAAGGCAATTTTAGGCTAGTCCTCAGCGCATTTCGTTCAATTTCACAATGATGTGGACAAAATTTAGTGAGACCAATGTACCTGTCTTGTTCTAATACGAAGCATGAGAAAGTGACAGCGATATTTTTAATTTAGTTTTAGAGAGTGTTTTGAGAATCGGGGCCACTATTTGACTATGATTTTCCTTGTGATTTGGACTTGATAACGTGGTGATACTGATGACTTTGCTCACATTTATGGACATTGTGTTGTGCTATCGATTGAACTTGTTGTTTTGGAAAACTTTTTGTGTAGTTTGTGTATCATGCCGCAACAGTATACGCCGGTCGAATACGCGAACATGCATTACATTTACGGTGTATGTAATGGCAGCACCAATAGAGCTTCTAGTGTTTATCGTGTAAGATATCCAAATGTGCGACATCCTGATTACCGTGTGTTCATTAAAGTGCACAATGCATTTATGGAAGGACGATTTCCTTCTAATTTTTTCCACTTTTCTTTGTAATGCGGTCTTTGTTCAATTTTTTAAATCCGTTCAATTTCGAATAAACTTGTCGCAACATGTTTGTCACATGTAACTATTAGAGCACAACAATTTTCATTTGTATATTTTCATTACATTATTATCGTGAAGTAATGTTATTTTTTTCCCAAAAACAACCGGGTTTTCTTCTGAATATCCTATTAGTGGCCCGATAGTGTTTGTGCAAAGTATCTTGATAGAATAAAATCATTATGACGAAGTTTTACAACCATTTATAACATAACATGAAAAATAAAAATTCCGACCTTGATTAGTGTTCTCGCTCCTGTAACTTAATGTTGCTTGTAAAGTACACATCGTTATACCTTTTTAGAATCTACACATACTAGACAATTTATTGAGATCATGGGCAGCTATAACGTCATACTTCTTTTTTCCACAGGAGATGATCAAAAGTTGACATAAAGAAAATAAATTGGAAATATTTTTCTTAAAATGAGTATTTTGATAATGTTCAACGTGAATAACACCTAAAATTGTATTTAAATTACATAATACACGTCTTCAGCAGTATAATACTTAAAGAATTATACAAATACATCAAAATTTGAAGAAATGGCAGCAAAATAAATGAAAAAAATAGCGAAATTTATGAAAAAGTTTAAAAGTCTACGCCATTTTCTTATGGTTGACAACCCTGGCAAGAAAACACCATTTTCTTATAGCCTCACATCCGGATCAACTGTAGGTAACGGGTTATCCATTCATTACGACAGACCCTGTATATATATATATACCAATTTTGTAAAAATGTTTTTTCGATATGGGCTCGTGTCTGGGTGTAACTAGGTTCTCCCCTAGTCCATTATGTGGTACCCATAACACAAGTGCTTACTGCAACTTACTTGAGGGCCACATAATTGGTGTGTTAGTCTGGAGATTTTTATTTATTTATATACTCGTAAGTAATATGAGTTATTTAGGAAACTCTCTTCTTTTACGACGTTGGTACCAAAGTCGAGATGCAAGACGACTCGACTTTGTTACTTAGTACGTTTCATACACACTTGCATTTTTGCTACATCTTAATCAGGTCACTCTGCAAGTAGGTATGTAAATTACTACCATAATCTTAGCAAATACCAAACGCCGCTACGTTACTACGACAGAAGCGCTGACTCCAATAAAATATGACATTGATTTGAACAAGGAAGTGACAAATGCACTCGATTTTCAATTGTTGTATTGAAAAAAAAACCGCATTCGTTCGCGCGCACGTGCGTTGTATTCGCGCGTTTTTCAGATTTTCTTTTTTTTTTGGTTTTGGCAAAAGTGAACTTTTGAACGGTGGTGTAAGGATGATAGTGGATTTGTGTTTGAACTGTTTGGTGTCTTAGCTGCCAGTGTGTGTATTTAGAAAAAAAATAATGAAAATGAAAATTACAGGTGAGCTTGGCAATTATAAAACATTATTAATTAAAAATAAAACTAAAAATAGGATTATGGACAACGCGTTGATGTCTTCTATAGGGTAATCAAATATTCCTATTTTTTTTAAATTGTTTTTAATAGATATATACTTAAATTATTTTTGACTTAATTTTTTATTTTGCAACAGCTATTAAATGTTTCCTTAATTTTTTCAACATTTGTTGGCAATCAATTAAATAATAATTACCAAAGACATTGTAAAATGTGTTACATTTTTTATCAAATCACTTTTCTTATAATTCAGCAACCTTTCTCTATATTTCCTAATTCACGAACTGATAACAAAACACGTAACACTTTTTAAAAAAGGTCGAACAAAAATTTTAAAAAGAAAGATAAAGAAAACATTTTTTAAATCTCGAACGCAATCCGAATTCCGGCTAGATTATCCCGTGCACAGAGTTTGACCAATCACGACTATACGCCGACCATTCCCATTCTAAGATTCCCTGAACTAAGAATAAATATGTTCAATAAACCGGTTATCACATAAAATGGCCCGATATGTTGACTTCTCAAACAATACAGCCAGGACGGTAGCCATCTTGGTCGAGGACAAACAGAGAAATGGCGGGACGCTAAACGTCGCGTTCGATATTTGAGTTTCTTTTTTTTTTGATAGCGAGCACTTAGTGGACAGTGTTTTTGGTAATGGGTAGAGAAAAAGTATTGTTGATTTATTTTAACTAATACGTGTTTTGTTCTTATTTTAGGATTTTGATTTTTGAGTGGTAGTGAGGTTAGTATGAAAGTAAGCAAAAAAAATTTTTTTTTATTCTTATAGGTACTTCATCACTACCTTTGTAGTTTCTAAAGCGAAAATAGAATTATCATTAAAATAACATATTTTAAGCCAATAGTACATATTTGGTTTATGAAGCTTAATTTTTGTATAATGATTTATACTTTTTGTAGTTACGTTTTTTGTTTACTTTTTCGTAGTACTTTATAAGGATATTCATTAATTTGAGAATTGTAATTACTAGGCATTTAATTTACAGTAGAAAATTAAGAAAAAGCCATTGACTTAACGCTACGTGCAACTATGCCGCATCATTAATTCTCCCCGAAAAAAAAAAAAATCAATAAAACTTTATATTTGACGGGAACACACGAAAATCCGGTGTAATGGCGAATTCGTGACTACTAGAATAAATTTCAACGCAATAAAAACAAATATGCCGCTAAAAATAACAAATAAAGTGAAAAAAATATATATGGCGGCCAGTTGCGTTTACACACGTTTCATTGGACCCAAATCCTAATAGATCGTTTTTGTACGTGATTCCAAATGCATTTTTTCGTTAGTTCCGAATTGGGAGTTCTGTTTTTGAATTTGAACAAATTATGACGAGTGTTTGCCGGATTTAAAAGGGGTGACTTTTTTAAGTTTTGGAACACCTGTTTTTATAATGAAGTTTACGAACGCATATTTGCCTACTTTGAGTTGGTACATGGTTGGAACCCTTTTTAAAAATTGTGTGTACTATTTAATTTACATTTTAATTGAAGGCTCAGAAGGTATAAACTTGTGTTTTTAAAACTTCTGACGTACCTTTACTATTTTAGAATAACGATATTGCCAAAATCTGCAATTCTGATAACTAAGTAGTTTAAAAACACGTTCAAAACCTAGAATTAAAATGACATTAGGATTTTTGAGAAGACCAAAAGGCACCTGACTTGGCTTGACGAGTATGAAGCGGTTTCCAATAGAACATTGTTCTAGTTAGAAGTGCAGGACAATCAAGGTAATGCCTGTCACCATGACAGAACATGTAAAGTGTGTAACGGTCGACATAGCAAGTGGTTTGAAGGGACTTTATATTTTGGTCTCTGTAAATCCATGAAGGCCCTACGTAAAGAAAACAAATAAAAAATAATTAATAAATGTCCAGCCAGACTAACACACCAATTATGTGGCCCTTCAGTAAGCGCAGTAAGCGCTTGTGTAAAAGGTAAGGGAGACCGGGGCTGAAAGTGCCGATTTTGACAAAACCATACATAATTCGGATACACTAGGTACTATATCTGAAAATAGTGGTTTATCCTAAGCGAAATTTAGTCTATAATATGAATTTACCTTCTGAGTTTGTATATTTTTAATAGGTTTTAAGAAAAAGTCATTTTTTTACACAGCGGCGGAAAGGCACAACCAACCCCACTTTGGGGCAAGTTGTGCCTTAGCTGGGGTTGGTTGTGCCGTTGATAATGTTAGACGTTTTACATGAATGAAAATTAATTTAGAATTAAAATTAAATAAATTTTATAATAATATATCAGTCTCTTAAAAAGTCTTTTTAAGATATCAACAAAAAAATATTAAATGTTGCAAAATAAAAAATATATCAAAAATTATTCTTCAAATGATACAGAGGACACAGAAATGCTAAGCTTTCTTCTTCTTCAATACATTGCAAATGGGCCCAATTCTGACATTCAACCCATTTTTCTCCTGAAGCAGAGTTAGAGTAGGCATCGCAGCAAAGGTTGCTGTACCATTCTTGTTCTTCATTTTCGTCATCAGAACTGTCGTCATCTTGCAAAACTATTTTCTTAGTAGGGTTTTTAGTCAGTTTTTTTGTTTGTTTACCTTTTCCCTTGCATTTTCTCTTGCCTTTTCCCTTGATAAAATTTGCCTAGGGGTTGGTTGTGCCGCGGCACAACCAGCCCCAAATGAACGGAACATTACACCCCGTTTTCGACAGTTTAATGATTTTTCTCAAATAAAAAAAATACTCTGCTCAAATCATTAAAATAATACTGCATAGCAAAAAAGAATAAATAACAATCATTTTATTAAAACTTATATATTAAAAGCACGAAAAATTTTAGCTTGCGACCAAAAAGTATCGAAGCGAAAATATTTACATACGTAGCGATGGACGAACCTGACGTACCCTGCGACACGGTCCGCGTAGCTGACGAAACTGAAATGGTGGCCGCGTATGCCAGACTGTTAGGCATTAGGAAACGCAATATGATCGTATATCTATCTGTTTCTGTTTGGGAGATATTCGCGTCGGAACTACTTACCCCCGGCACTTTCAGCCCCGGTCTCCCCTACCATACAATGGACCAGGGGAGAACCTAGTAACACCCAGACACGAGCCAATGTCGAAAAATTATTATGACCACATTGGCCCGGACCCGGGGATCGGACCCGGAACCATCCGCTTTACAGTCCGGTGTATATGTTACGGCTAATACCCAAAGTGCGGCTACACCTAGTTTTAGCCGGTTAGAACATCAATAGGTTAGGTTAGTTAGCTTACTTCTTTGATACCGCCCAGAAAAAAGAGTCCCGCGTAGCGGGACTCCGTCGACTCATGATTGAAGCCAGTTTTTATATACATAGGTATAATTTTTTTTTACAGTTTTCCATATCACACTTCTAACCGGCTAAAACTAGGTGAAGCCGCACTTCCGGTATTAGCCGTAACATATATACCACTGCACCACAGAGGTTGTCAATGTAACCTAACTTCGTTTTGCAAATTTACTTCCTAAAAACAGATAAAGATTCAAACAGTAAGTTATAAAATACTTGACCAATTTTGATACAATTATGTATTTTTCATATTTTTTTGTTACAGCTGTTCCAACTTCAAAACTGTCAAAATATATATCACAAATTCGTATATTTATATTGTCATAACTTTGGTTCTACGGTAAGCTTGCAGTAAAAACCGGCAGATGTTACATGAGTTATTTTTTATATGGCAACAACGTTAATCTCTTAATCTGCAACAATTTAGTAAATCATTCGTGGAGGGAGAAAAACTAATGTGTTTAGGGGTTGACTGAAATATAGTAAATTTCTTTTGTAGGGACTTAAGTTGGTATATTTTTAGACCAGAAATATAAGTGACAGACAGATCTTTTAATTTTACGGCAGTCAAAGAGAGTCGGATGTACCTAACGCGTCACAAACAAAATTTTCGCCAATCGTAGGCTTAGGTACCCACAATGAATGTTTTTTTCATAATTAACTTTTGATTGCGACTTCGCACGCGTTCAATTCGGAGTAAAACTCCTTTCCCTGTACTATGTTATTAAACATATAAACCTTCCTCTTGAATCACTTTATGTATTTAAAAAACCGCTTCAAAATCCGTTGTGCAGTTTTGAAGATTTTAACATAGTTATATAGGGACAGAGAAAGCGACTTTGTTTTATACTATGTAGTGAAATCATTCAACATTGTTTTTTTTAATTGTGGTTAAAGTTTACTAAATGATAGTCTTAATATTTTTAACTTCGGCTTTAAACAATCGTGTAAGAAAAAGAAGGCGACGTAAAAAAACTCTTCAGTATGTTATTTGTGTGGGTCAAGATGTAGTTGAGAGGGGGCTATACCATAAGAATTTATAGTTAAACAATTGAAGAAAAAAAAACAAAAGTCATAATCTAAGAAGTGGGGTAATGACCGTCCCTTCAGACTGCATTTAATAGATATGCTAACTCATGTTTGCGCGCGCGGCGTTGAGTGCGATAATCTCGATCTCGACCACTGATCAAACGTCATACTGCTTTCATGATTATGGCAAAACTCACTCATATGTAGAATCGAAAGTAAATATGAAAGATAAGGTACTAAGGTACTTTTTAGAAAGTCGATCATCTTAAACTTTAACCGATAAGTTACCATGCTAAGTTTGAAAATCTATTAACTTAATATTAATCAAGACTGAATCTTTATAAAATTCTTTTTAAAACAAAAATGTAGCTTTAACTTAATTATTTGTTTTAGATCATAATAATCTTTTAATAAACCTTTTTGCTTTGCTAAAAATAAACTTCTTTAATTCTGCCAAAATTCTCACTGCATCCATCTTTGTTTTGTCTACGCCAGCAAAATGGCGGCCGCGTCTCCCGCCAATACAATAATACGTGATTTTAACGAAAATAACCGCAACTAGTTATGGGTAACAGGCACGTTCGTTACGTTATTTTCGCGCGGTTAAATAACAATGTAACGGTTATCGCTTTGCAATGTTGTAGCGTGTTGTATGTTTAATTTGTCCTAATTTGTCTTGAGTTGAAAACAATCTTTAGTTTTTGTTTTATATCTACAGGAATCGTTTTGGGCTAAGCTTCTGATAACCTAAGCTGTGTTTTGGTTAGATGTTAAAGCTAATAAGCTTTAAAATTAAAATTAAAGATGAATAATACGCGAAGGCCTTCCCACAAAGTTAGTTAAACATTGATATTTATTTCTAAGCAGAATGTGTAATAAAGGTATTGTTATTAATTTAAAAAGAAACTAAACAACAAAAACTCTGGGGAACATCATACTTTTATCGTTATAAATACCTTATTACCTACTTTTTTTTTTAATATGTCCACCTCCTTTTAAATTCGAAATATTTTTTTACTTAAAAATAATTATGAATATTTTTTCTACGATACAGAACAGAAAAAGAGATACTTATATAAAAACTAGTGGCTGCCCGCGACTCGATCGCAAATCGGTTTCCCGTGGAAATGAGAAGTTTTCCTGCGGTAAAAGTAACCTATGTGTTATTCTGATGTATAACCTATATAACTGTAAAGTTTCATCCTAATCCGTTCAGTAGTTTTTACGTGAAAGAGTAACAAACATTCATCCATACTTACAAACTTTCACGTTTATAATATTAGTAGGATATATAGGTAGGTATAGGTAGGTAGTAAGAAGTAGGTACTTCTAAGATAAAGGAAAAAAATGTACTTATAAGACTTACCTATCCGAACATTTTGAACTGCTGTTTGTCGTAATTTCCGTAGGTATATTTCTCATTGAAAAGTATTTCTCGTCAATCTAAGTAAGGTACACAACTTCACGTAATGTTTTGCATTAGAATGGCCACTTTTCTTTAGGAACCATGTCAGATGCCTTGAAACTTTATCAAAACATCAATTAAACAAAGTGTCTTGCTTTATTACTTATTTCTTTGATCCAAATAAAAATGTTTTAATATAGATATAATTTTAATTACCCAAATTCGTCACGAGCAATAAGCAACAAAGATTTAAGCAAACATTATTAGTCACGCCCTATAGTTGGTCAGGTTCCCATAGACACAAAAGTTTTGCCGCGAAAAGAAATGTCACCCGTTTGCTATTGTCAAAACCAGAGACAATAGGACACCGCACAAGTCAATTGAGTAACTAATAAGCCAATTTGAGCTTTATTTCGAGAGAGATAAGGAATTTTGTGATTTTAGCGTGTTTATGCGAAATTAGCTGGTTTTTATTTTGTTTGTCGCTTTACACTTGCCGTGGGAAAGACATATTTCATGCTCAGGAAGATAGTTTTACGTGTCTATTATTCGTAGTATTTACTTGTGATGAGTCATCGGTACTAAAATATCTAGTTAAGAGTCAGCAAAGCTGCCTACTTTAGTTTAGCAACAAGAAAGTACTACGATCTAAGACTGAGTAAGGATTTTCTGATTTGTTTTCCTATTCCAACCTTTACTTTCTCCGAAATATAAATACGCTACTCACATTACACTGGCCATATAACTTTAATAGTAATTCGATCTTCTAAATTACTGCTTAAAACAACAACCACCAATAGATTGGTTCCCAAGCTTGTAGGTACGCAAATAACTGAATGATTACAACCTAAATAAAGACTCTACAGGTGTCCACTACTATTAAAAAAAAACAAGTAAACAAAACAAAGTCAAACCTGCCATAGACACGTGCGTCTTCGTTGCGGCGAGAAACAATAGCTTTATCTTTATACCTTTGCCTGTTTGTGAAAAAAAAAAACAAAAAGTTTTTTCGGCGCGAAATTTATTGACTTGTCTCCGTCATGCTTTTCCCACGCGTTCTTAGTTTGAAAAAAGGGTATGGATCAATTTTGGATTTGATGCTAATACAATAATCTGTTTCAGATGTTTTGTTAAGCAATTTACAAGAGAGATTACGCATTTGAGGTAATTGAAGGTAAAGATAAAAACAGCTGTGTCGATTTATTTTAGTTCCGGTTTTTTTATCGAATTGTTTCGTCCTTGCGGAAAATTCTGTGCTGCCTATTAATTTGCATCATAAAATATACCTATTACTTACTGCTATTTTTAATATCTTTCAGACGTAGTGATATCCTATAAGTATTTGTAAAACTATCCTTTGTCTTTATCAATCATATGTGTCAACTTTCATAACTAAAATCAAGCCTTTTTTAATCTAATTGGCAATGGTAATTTCACAAGAAATAAACAAAAATTTGGTTAAGTATCTACTAACCTTAAAATCTACGATTAAAAACGCCTAATTAAGTTATCAATTTTTTTCGACAACTCAATAAATTAAGAAAACACTCCAACTGCCGTATCCCACTTTAATACCGGTAAATCACTGCAAACACTTAACCTATTTCCCTGCTACCCTCTACAATAACTGTCGTAATCCGTGAACGGGGACCACCACCGGCAAAACCCGGATCCGCCGGATTATCAGCACGTGTGGCGCGGGTTTTTGTTTTAACAGTAGTGAGAGAGGAGAGTTTTTTTTTTGTTTTTTTTATAGGTTAAAAATAAATAATGATTAGTTGGTCTTAGTACGGGTGCGTTCAGAGTAGATGATTAAATACAGAATAATAGACATGTTCAAAAATAGTTTAGGTACTATGCTTAAAAAATCTATTGTAAAAGATAGGTAACTTGTAGTGGAAACAGTTATGAAATTCGTAAATATTATCAATGCTACTAAACTATGCAAATTTTTGGGCCTATATAAGCATAATTCTTATTTCTTTACGCGTAAATAAATATATAATCCTGGGTCCCAATTCTCTAAATCAACAAAGCTCGCTTGGTGATATATTGCATTGTTCATCTAAATTGTCATACTAAAACTAAACTACTGCCATGCCACACGTGAATTTTGAACGCGCCCTTAATTTCGTCCCAAGGGAACTGTAAAAGTCCGCCAAATTCTCGAAGCTCTATAAAATTAGAGTAACAATGAGGTTTAAATTAATAAAACTTATAACACTTTAACTTTTAAAAAAACGCCTTACACACTATAAACATAATTATTATGGGTATTTCTTTAAATAAAGTTAGGAAAAAAATAAAACGATTATTTTACTCATTACCTACTTACATTTCATTTCATGTAAATATGTAAGTACTTATATTTTTTCTTTCCATACATTTTTTAATTTAGTTTTTTATCTTACTCATACACCATTGAATAAAACTGTCTATACCTCTGTGACATCAAATAAATAATACCATAGATGAATGATAACATACACTGTCAAAAGCTTATAAATAAAATCAATACAAAGAGCAAAATGACACAAATTAATGCGTATGCACACACCACGATCGTAAAGATATGAATAGATGGTTCAGGAATTAACATAATCTAAGTACTTAGGTACCTATAGTTGTGACGACCTCTGTGGCGTTACGGTTCGATTACGGGGCAATTTCGTCAAAAAATATTTTCGACATTGGCTCGTGTCTGGGTGTAACTAGGTTGTCCCCTAGTCCATTGTGTGGTACCTATAACATAAGCGCTTACTGCGCTTGCCAAAAGGCCACATAATTGGTGTGTTAGTCTGGAGATTAATTTATTATTATTTTATAGGTGACTAGACTTTCACGAGCGATTTTATTCCCGGGGAAACAAATCAGCGAGAATAATGTATAATAAAATGTCACTTATTGGTAAAATAGCTTTTTGCTGGTGAATTTTTTTTTGACAGAGAATTTTGTAAGTATGTAGTGATAAAGCATCAAATGAAGTCAAAATACTAACACTACACACACTCAAGATTTAAAAATTTGTAATTACGGTAAAAAATATATTTGTATAAAATTAGCTTTACATGTAGTTTAATCACTCCAGGTTTTACATATAAATTTCGATCTTAATAATCATCGTATGGCTAATTATATAACCAATTCATGATTTTTTTGTTCAAACACCTAAAATCAATTAACAAACCGTAAACCAACGATATCAAATCAATTTATATATCATTCGACCTGTCATAACGGTGATTCGAAAAAAGAACATGTTTACACACTCTTGACCTGACAGCTAAAAAAATATGATGTCCTCAACCTTTGATGTGACAAGGAATCGATAAAATCATTACCAACCGTTATGTAACAATATTATCGTATTACACAAAAGAAATCGATGTCTTCGTATCCATCAAAACGCAATACGGGCCCTTTGTCAATACTCAATTTAAAAAAAACTATTGTTACGTACCTGTCGTTGTTTTTTTTCGGAAGTGGACTTAGGAAGCGAAAGACTTTTGCAGCCAGTATTCATTTACACCTTAAACGGGGAAGGTGCAAAATTATTTTGTAATCTATGATCGACGGTGTCAGAAAAAAGTTTTGGAAAAGTTCGAATTTCAAAAAGTTGTAACGCTGTTCCGAAATAATGAAATACCCCTGCAAAAGATTGTTTGGAAAATACTCCTCGGAATTTGAAATGCAAATAGACTGTAAGTACTCCAAAACTCTTTAACAAAATAAACTTCTATTTATTCCACATTTCAATGTTAAACCTGAACCATATCTTGAATTGTTAATAAAAATAAATAATTTATCTCTAATAAATACGTTGTACGTGATGATAGACACATTTATTTTCCGCGTGACATAAATTCTTCTTAAAGAACGTCATTAAAAATTATTCTTACCTTTTTTATTTTTTGTGACTTATTCATATATATTTTTTCTCATAGGCGCTAAAATGAGTCTAAGCTCATTAAATAAAATAAAAACATTTTTTTTTATAGTCTTAGGTACTTATTTTAATAATCAAAAGTTCCTTAATCATTTAATTATTCAAATAGTTTAAGTTCCGTAATTTTAATATGAAGATATTTATATTATTTGTGTTGTTTCTTTATTTCTTACTATTTTAAAAAAACAGTGTAATAATATTTAATGTATCTAGACTGAATAGTTTACGACTACAGAACGCCATATGTTGATATTACTGTCGTTTTGCCAATCCAATACAAGGGGCGATATATTTTTCTTATTTATTCCTGTAAGCCGGTGAGGCAATTTGTAAGTATTACGGTTGCCATTGAATAATTCATCACGATCTTGTTTTCCCGCCAAAATTGGCAACACTGAGCGAGTTTTTCTCACTGCGCGCGCTTGGTAGTTTATTTTTAAAGTTTAAGTAGTGCCCATTTTAAATAATGGTAACGAAATTAAATATAGATTGGGAAGTACATTTTACGTTACAGTGAATACAGCTTGTCACTACAATAACATATTATGTAGTATAAAACAAAGTCGCTATTTCTTTCTGTCCCTACTTATGTATGCTAAAATCTTTAAAACTAGGTAGGCAACGGATTTTCATGCGGTTTTTTAATAGATAGAGTGATTCAATAAGGTTTATTTGTAATAATTTGTTAAAACAATCGTATAAACTATATATTTATTTTACTTACTTTTAATATATGCTTTCAGAATAAATAGGCACATAAATAAATTTCAATTTTCTGTTTCCAATGAATGTTAAAAAAAGCAAGTGCCTTATGTGGCTATTCACATTTTCCAGAATAACCAGTTATTACTGGTTCTAGCACCCACCCACGACTAAAACATGCTTAAACTATCAAGTGATAATTTTATCATAAAGCTATTTTAAAATCTGTAATTTTTGTTTTTAAACTTAAACCAGCCAGTTAATAAATATTTTATAAAAAAAAAATTAAAAATAAAAATAGAATTCATATTTTTAAGACGCAAATTTCTTTTTTTTTAAGAGGGAGCGGTAGATTCCTCTTCGCTATGAATATGCAAGCTTTAACGATGTCCTTGACTATACGAGCATAAATGAATATTTTTACAATTTTTACGGCTTTTGAGGCTAAGGTTGTTTTAATTAAAAGTTACTTACTTTTTTTATTTCTATAAGTATTTGCTGTATTAAGTACTTTCTGCAACAAGCGCAATACAATAATTTGTAAATGGAAGAGCTTAATTTTTTTATAAATATTTATTTAAGTTTCGAATTTCCAACATTAAATACATGCGCCATCAAACCGCTTGAGCTTTTTTTATTAAAAATAAAACTTAATTTGAGTTACCGCGTATGTTATTATGTTTTTTACAAGCCGTTGTAGCGTGATTGAGTAATAAACATCCAAACATACATTACCTTTAGAAGGATTATAGCCCTCCTAATAGTTTTTACTTCTATGAAGTTAACATACCTACTTACTACATTTTTAAAAACCAACACGCTCTACAAATTATATTAATTTATATTTATTTATTAATTTAAATCCCTTTCTTCAAACTAACCGCCATCTTTGTTTCCAGCGCGCGAAAAGCACAGGCAGCAGCCGCACAACGCTGCTGCCATCATGAAAGAAAAAAGCAAAAACGCCGCTCGCTACCGCCGCGAGAAAGAGAACACAGAGTTTCAGGAGCTGGCAAAACTGTTGCCGTTGCCCTCAGCCATTACGTCACAGCTAGATAAAGCTTCAGTAATAAGACTGACTACGAGTTACTTGAAGATGCGGCAGGTTTTTCCTGATGGTAAGTTTTTCTATATAAGTTCTTCTAGAAGATTCTGTTAGGGTAACCCAGTAAAAGTATAATCAGAGTAAAAAAAAACTTCATAATCAACTTCGATTTTTTAAGGGCTAAAAATTGGATCTGTCAAAAAAAAAGTTTGAAAACCGTCGATTTATACTATCACACGCGTTAAAGGTTTATTTGTTCCAAACTTAGGTTATAATGAACAGATTTGTCATTTGTTGGGCATATATTTGTTAAAAAACACAACATCTATTCATTTTTCCCGACAAATCATACTACATCTAAAACTCACCAAAACCGCATTATCACCCACTCCCCCCGTCCCCCAGGCCTCGGCGACGCCTGGGGCGCGTCCCCCCCCGCCGCCCGAGTCCCGCGAGCTCTCCATCCGCGAGCTGGGCTCCCACCTGCTGCAGACGCTGGACGGCTTCATCCTGGTAGTGGCTCCGGACGGGAAGATCATGTATATCAGCGAGACGGCGTCGGTGCATCTGGGGCTCAGTCAGGTGAGGGTTTTGGTTTGAGAATGGGTGAATGGTTGGCGGTAAAGGGGGAACCCCCAATGCTAGACAGAACACAGCGGGAGCTTAGCTCCCACCTGCTGCAGACGCTGGACGGCTTCATCCTGGTGGTGGCGCCGGACGGGAAGATCATGTATATCAGCGAGACGGCGTCGGTGCATCTGGGGCTCAGTCAGGTGAGGGTTGGTAAATATTTGGCGGTAAAAGGGGAGAGCTTCCAGTGCTAGACAGAACACAGGTCTAGGGCCAAGCGGGGCCACTGAGAAGATGTCGAAAGTCGTATATACAGGGTGGCTCATTCAAATCGGTCAGTATGGGAAAGTCTTTTTTCAAAAGTATGAATGCAGTATTTCTTTTTAGCAAAATCGGTGTCATGGTTCCTAAGAACAAATCTGCGTATGTCTTATAGTTTCAGACTTTCCCATACTGACCGATTTAAATGAGCCACCCTGTATACTTAACTGCGTTAACACTTTAATAGTGCGATCTAGGATCGGCCCTGTATTAAGGTGTCATTTTGTATGCGTACCACCGCCTATCTATGTCGCCACAAATGCATTTGAAGTTGGTATGGGTAGGGATATGGGTTGTCTCTCTCAGTTGCACTAACTTAAACTTGAGATAGACAGAGACAAACTTTGGTTCAGCCGTGCTACACTCGCTGAGCTACACAGCTCTACGTACTTTTTTATTAGGACTTTGTCCAGTGTCCAGTGTTTGGCTGAAGACATACGTTTATTGTATCAACGCAGAGTATAGTTACGTAAAATCCCAAGCTCAAGTAAAAAACATGATGTGGCAATATAGCCAAGGTTCTGGGTTTGATTCTTACCTCAGATTTGTCTTTTTATTAATTAGGTACCTATAAGTACATAATCATCACACTTTTACGGTGAGAAAGAAAACATCATGAAGAGACGTACCTACTAGTTCAATGATATCCATCATCAACCAACCTCTCTATGATAAAGGAAACAATATTTATTGGCCTTAGATTAAACATCTCTTTAATAAAATGTGAATTAGTAGAAAATACAACATGTAACCGCCATTAGATTCAATCCAAATCCGCGCCAACCGGCAAGCAATGACGCCAACCAGTGATGTCCATCGAATGCTAGGGATGTCCAGTTACCGATTACTTTTGTTTTACAGCTAACACTACTAACCAATCAACAGGCCTATCCCCAAATACTGAAACATGTACAATATCACGGTAAAATCTGACCTGACTAATCCACCACAATTCAACCGTTTTTTACAGGTAGAGCTAACTGGCATTTCCATCACTACATAATATGAAACAAAGTCGCTTTCTCTGTCCCTATGTATGTTTAAATCTTTAAAACTACGCAACGGATTTTGATGCGGTTTTTCAATAGATAGAGTTGTTCCAGAGGAAGGTTTCTACGTATAATCCTACTAATATTATTATTGTGGAAGTTTGTGAGTATGTGAGGATGTATGGATGTTTGTTACTCTTTCACGTAAAAACTACTGGACGGATTTGGATGAGACTTTACCGTAATATACGTTATACATCAGAATAACACATAGGGTACTTTTTACCGCGGGAAAACTTCTCATTCCACGACTTCCACGCGAACGATGTCGCGGGCGGCCACTATAACAGATATAGAAAAAGGGGTTTTCCGAATTTATCGCGTGCGAAGCGGGTAGGAGCTAGTCATCATCATTACATAGTATAAATCCAAGTCGCTAATTCTGTCTGTTTGTATGTTTGGCTGCTAACTTTTTCTAAACCAGTTGAGGGATTTTAATGCAGTTTTCACCATCCTTTAGGTATTTTTTTCATTCAAATTTGTAAATAAAGAACATTCCGAAAAAGTTTTTTAAGTTACCTAAAATTGAGTGATTTGGGAACAAGTCGCCCAAAATAACACCATTGCGAAGCGTGGGTCGCTTGTATAGTAATACAATGGTCTTCCCCACAGGTAGAGCTGACGGGCAGCTCCATCTACGAGTACATCCACCAGGCGGACCACGAGGAGATGAACACGGTGCTCAGCCTGCAGCATCCGCACTCCTATCTACCGCTGCAGTAAGTTATCAGTAGTTTTTTTTTTTACTAGCCGTTATTGTGCCAAAATTGGGCAAAGGCCTCTCTAGTAGTTATTTATTATGGGAATATGGAAAGATGAATGCTTATATTATGAACTTTGATGGCAAATCTATTAAGTTGAATCCGAAAATTTTTAGAAGATGACCACAAACATTTGTCTTTTTATGTTCTTGCGATCTTTTTTGTGCAAAAATTTTGCTAACAGTAACAATTTAGCTTTAGTCTTGCAGGACAGTCAATCCAATGACGTTAGCCCTTTAAGATTCTATAGTAGGGATGTTACGGATATGGAATTTCGGTTTCGGTTTCGGATAGGGATACTTATTGTTTTTTTTTATATCGGTTTCGGTTTCGGATACGGATATGAAATTATTTCGGATTATCCGGTAGTTTCGGATAGTTTCGGTTACGGATATTATATTCTAGGAATTTCAAAAGGAATACAAAAAAAATAGATAATAAAATGGTTTTATTTGGGACGATGCATGGGTGAGAACGATGACGTCATAAACACTGCTACATTGAGCTCAGAGAGAGAACCAACACTTTGGTCACAGTTCTGTAAGCGGTTTACGAAACGCAGCCAAAACAACTTGTCGTAACGTGTTTCATTTAGATTTTTTCATTCATTAAGTGCTATAAGTTTAGATGAATCCTAGTTTCTTAAACTGAACATGTTATTTAAAATAATAATAAAAAATATCTACAAACTTTTAACGAAAATTAATATTAGTTATAGACAGTGGGTCAAAATGCCTTCCCAAATAAGAAAAACTTCTATAAAATAACATATAATCAAGCTAAAAAATATATTTTTCTACCACAGCAGCTACCCAGTGAACGGAACGTGGACGCCGGCGGACTTCGAGTGCGAACGCGCGTTCTTTATTCGAATGAAGTGCGTGCTGGCCAAACGGAACGCGGGCCTTACCACTTCGGGGTATAAGGTAGGTATCTTTTTTTTTCTTTTTTTTTTTAAAGGCAAAGGTACATTTGACCATACAGCCTACTTTATTTATTCGAATGAAGTGCGTACTGGCCAAACGGAACGCGGGACTAACCACTTCGGGATATAAGGTACGTATTTATTTGATTTTTCTTTTATTTTGCCGTGTTTAGTTAGATTTTTTTCTAGGTTAAGTGAATGATTAAAAAAAGCTAGTATTTTCCACTTAATATGACGTACATTGGGACAATTGAAAACATTACATTTTTATTGTGTTATCACTTAAACGACTGAATGTTAGAAATACTAAAATTTTATTTACATTTTTAAATTTTTTTTTATATAATTAGAAATTTGCGTCAATGGAAAGTTCTGTTTTAAAACCGAAGACATTTTTATCGCGAAACAACCATACATTTAAGTAATTAATATAACTTTCTTAGTTCCAAAGGAACTTACCTAATTACTTAATTCTAAATAAACTCAAAACACATGTTACTTTCCATAAAAATGCAGGATTATATTTGATTACCAAATTTATTCGCTCTTCCCCGTTGAATAACACTTCTATATGTAAATAAATACAAGTGTTGTTTGTTCGTTGCGTGTGCACACACTTAATGATTGAGGGGAAGTGGGCTCGTTAGGGGTGGGATCTAGTTTATAAAGATTCATTGTTTTTTTAGACTAGGATACCGCATGGGTGTATAATTGTCGAAATTATCGCAAAAATTTGATCACTTTAAAATAGTTATACCTACTTTCTGAATGTATCAAAATCATAAAAGGATATGAAAAAGGCTTTATTGAAAAATTAAATAAAATAAATAAATCCATTCGATTTACTTTTAAAATAAATAAAAAATCAAAAAGTCAGAACAATTTATCAAAAGATGATTAAAACTGGTGACGGACGTCACGCCAAGCCAAGTCTTAGTAATAGGATCCCGTTTTTTCCCCTTTTAGGCACTACTCGAACAACTAATATCTATTAATTTTGAAGATATAGATACTGGAAAAAGGCACGCGGGCCCCCGAGCATTACGCGACTGGGAATCGAACCCAGGACCTTTGGAAAACCGGTCCAACGCTCTGACTACTGAGTCGCGTAGAGCTCCGAGGCCCGAGCGCCTTTTTCCAGTATCTATATCTTCAAAATTAATAAAATAGCATTTAAATGCAAAATTAAAAGTGAAATCTCAACTAATATCAACCCCCCCCCTCCAGGTGATCCACTGCTCCGGCTACCTGCGCGCGCGCCGGTTCTCCGAGGGCTCCGCGCCGCTCGGACTTATCGCCGTCGGGCATTCTCTCCCACCCTCCGCCGTCACTGAGATGAAGCTGCATTCAAACATGTTCATGTTCAGAGCTAGTCTGGATATGAAGCTTATATTCTTGGATGCTAAGTAAGTGATAGAAATGAGTAGAGTTCGAGAGAGGGATATATCGCGGTTTAAAATACGACTAGCGCCATCTAGCGTTTGTTTATCTAACTACGGACGTAAACAATGGAAATTGTTCAGTGTATATTGGACTTATATTTTTATGCTTAGCATATACTGGTGTGAAATTCCAGTACAAAAAATGTATGTAGAGGTAAAGTAGAGCCTTTTGTATAAGACATGTAAACAACATTGGATTATTTTTTCTTTTCGGATCAAATCTAAATAAGTATGTAGTGCACTGAATAGTTGAGTTACATTCGAATTCGAATTTTAAAAACCTGTCATCGAAAATCTATTTAAATAAATAACAGTCGCGCAATGCTCGGAGACAAAAAATGCTCGGAGGCAAAACTAAAAGTAAAATCTCAATAGTTAATATTATATAATTTACTCACAACACAACATAAAAAATATTTTATTCCTTTGCCTTAACAATGATAGCGCTGTACCCGTTACGGTCCCTCTATCGATAATGAAATTAACTTTACGATATTTTGTAAGGTTTAGCCACGGTTCTAAAGTTTCGTTCAAAGATCACGAGTTCGATAACCGGACGAAAAAGCTTTAGGAGTTTGCACAGATTTTTTATTTTTATTTTCAGAGCCATTAATTTCAACATAATATGAATTTATTTATGTCATGACTTACGCAAAAAGCTTATGCTTATGGTAAAAAGCTAATTTTAAGTATGTTTTAAGAAACATATTTCTAAGATTTTTACTAAATTTACTTGAAATTAAACTCATTACTCAAGAGAAAAATTTACAACTTGCCGGCTTTTTTTCAGGTACGGGAAACGTAATACAACTTTAAACACATATGTAATTTAATATTAACGGCAAATTAGTAAGTTATTGGTGTTCTGAGCTCTTTCCCTTACGTAATATTCCCCGCAAGTAAACTGCATCATTGTTAACAACATTGTTACCCGACAAATAGCTAAAATGCTATATTACAGTGGCAATTTAAAAGCGAAACCAACACTTTAAACATAAAATATTTTCTTGTTTAAATAAACGAAAAATATCTTGCTTCCAAGTTGCGTTTTGTTAGTTGTATTTTAAAAATGTGTTTTATAATCTGTTTTTATCCATTAGGTCGTGTTAACAAGGTTTTTTGTACTGCTAGTCCTGCTTTATTCATTTCAAAAGCCTTTTCCAACCTCTAATCACAACCTCAAAAATTGGCGCCATTTTAACGACCGTTTGTATCCACATAGGAAATTCTTAGTTTAAAAAAATCCTGCGTTATAATTGAATATGGCGTGGCGCATTGACATTGGTCGATAATAATTTTATGTTGTTCTCAGAAAGTTGAGCTTAATGCGTCTTGTACGATATGCTGGGGCGGACGCGTTTCCATTGATGAAGGGTCTTTTAATATTATAAACTCCTAAATTAAATTTTATTTAGTTTGCAGTTTAAATCAAATTCAATTTAGATTAATTAGTTTGAAAAATGACATTTATAAATGTGTTATGAATAATATATTTTCACTTTATTAAATACAAATTATTCTTATTAATCTATTAATTATCTTTTTAATTTAAACAACTTCTTTTTTACCTTTTATTTATTATGTAGGACTCAAAAACATCATTTAAGTTACAGCAACTTATATATTTTTTACGCATCATCAAAATTCAAATTCAATTCAAATCGTTCCCCTATCAATCGTATCGTGTCACACCACGCGCACGCGCACCCAACAAGTCCAATGTTTATTGGTTCACGCCAATCTACCCGCACCTAACTACCCAACAATGCGCGCTTCGCCGAAACAATATGCGCTCCACGCTAAAGAGATGGGGTTTTGGCATTCGATTATGTCTATCGTGGAAAAGTCAAAGTCTATATTTCATTTGTAGAAATTGAATCTTTGATTATCTTATGGTGAAAAAGTTTAGGTTCTATTTTACTTCTTTGGATATAAATACAATATGCTTAGATGCCAGATAAATTGCGCCAAATCACAAAATACCTAATAACAGTACAAAAATGGGTTTCTAATTTAAGGTAGTACTTATCTCAGTTAATATAATTAAAAAACAAAACTCTAAATTATGCGAACTTGAGAGAATTTCGTCAATCTAAATAATAATAATCATATGCATCCGGAGCTGCTAGCAATAATATAAAATTCGCATTCGCATATATTGACCAATAAACAGTTAGAAATTCGCATTCGCATACATGGTTTTGTTTATCGATATTTCTCCCCATTCCTACAGTGCGGTCCATAATTCACACACTCCAGGTGCGAGTCAATGGCCAATGTGGAAAGTGTAAAGATTCGGGCAATCAATTTAACTATCCATACGTAATTTGATGACTGGCAAAATAGGATGGAAAAATATTATTATCTGAGAAGCCCAACAATTTATTGGAGGCAAAATATTGCGTACATCCTTAAATAATATAGGCGTTAAGAAAAGTTTGATTTCAACTCTTTCAATCCAAAAATGTTTTTTTAATAAACCTTTAAAATAAAATAAATTCTAATGAGAGCCGTATCGAAATCCGTTTCGTAGCTTGGAAGTAGTTTGCGAATATAACGGGTGTAAAAAGGCCACTTCCGAAACCTGAAACCATGTTTTCTAGAGCCTCAATAGTAACTTACTAAATTCACTAACAGTATACCCAGGAAACTCAATTTAAAAAAGTTATTAAGAATTGAAAAGTCATATTCGCCGCTTGAAATCATCTCTAACACATCAACTGTTGGTTCAGGTGCGATTATTTACATTGCAAATTAAATTAATTTGAAATCAGCGCAAAATCTGATAGTATAAATGCAATTAAAACATTTATGTTTTTTATTCATCCTAAAAATATTTTTTTTGCTTTAAAAGTAGCCAATACCCTTCCAGCAATGCCCAGTTTTAGTTTACGGAAGCAGTCTTTTTACACCCCGTACATACCTGCATGGATAAATATTTACTTTCTTCAACCTACCGATAATAGCCTTCAAATAAGTACCTACTCCATGAGTGTACATTATTTTATTTTATCCGAGAGTTAACTATTATATGATGTATTTTAGTTTCATAAAGCAGATAATTGATATTCAAAAATTCATACACGGTTCCATAAATTTTTCAATAGAATTCTAATCAAAAATCGCGACTGTTCAAATTCAGAACATTGTTTTTTTTTTATTTTATCGGCTACGGTATCAAGTTGCAAACATCTGTGTCCCTCAGGTGTTTAGTGTTGCCATATTTGCATATCTGTGGTATTGTTAGGTTATGTTTTGAAATTCGAGCTTTTTGTGCTTTGATGGTACCACTGTTTAGATAATTTGTGTTTGGAATAGATAAAGTTGGTACGTGTCGCAAAAGATTGGTTGAATAGGTTTATTCTTCTAACATTTTAAAGTGATAGAAATGCTCAACTATTTTATAACTTTATGAAAAATTTCCTAAAAGACGGTGAACTGGTTTAGGAGGAGTTAGCAGCGAAACATTATAAACAGACAGAATTAGCGACTTGGATTTTTACTATGTAATGATGTCCGTCATAACTGCAATATAGACCTTTGAACCCCAGTCAATAGGTACAAAACAATCCAACGACATGACTAATACTTCTAAACATATTTACTATACAAAATAGTCCGATAAGCATTTACAGCCGTCCTCTAAACAGCTGTGGACTCACGTGGAATCAACGTTATTGCTGATGCAGATTTGAAGTTATTGTATAGAATGTGTATTAGAATGTACAGGTGAACAAACATGCGTTGGCTTATTTGCTGATGACGTCATAAAATAAAAGATTGATCTGAGGTAATAATTTAAACCACTCGGACAAACGAACAATTTGTTATTACGTTGATATTTGAATTTCGAGCGAATTTAAACAACTGTAGAAAATATTGGAAAGTCGATACACTACCAATAACGCGCTTGCGCCAAACCGTTACACAAGGAGGCTTTATACATTTTATTTTACAAGAAGGTACTATGATTTCAGTCTTAACTTATTATTTGCATAAACAAAACCTAGCCTATTATGTCTCGTCTTGATATCGTCACTTTAATCTTTTTGCAATCGGTCCAAAACTTTTTTTCTGTCAAACTTACGAATCTCTCTTTATAATATTATACCATTAGTCCATGGTTGACCTGTACTTTAAGTAGGTCAGTTTTAAAGGGAGTTCTGTCTGAGTTATTTTAATGCAAATTTGTTAGGTTTTGAATACTTTACGATTCGCTGTAAAACCTAAGTTAGAACCATGAACTGTTACTTAGCCGGTATTGAGCTAAAATGTTAAATTTAATATAAGCAACTTCAATTTGAAGATCCTTTAACAAGGCAAGTACACATACAACTCATTCAAAACTAGTAAAAGTTATTAAGTTTAAGTACGAGTAGGATGCCCTTACTATTTTCCTTCTTTCTGTTCTGTTTTACTGAGTTTTTGACCACATAGAATTCTGCCTCTCTTAAATTTTTTTTTTATTATAAGTAATTGAAAAAGAAATAAGAATCGCAAAAAAATATGACTCTATACTCACTTTAACCAACCGGAACTTGATATTTAAAAAAAACACCCTTTTTTGTTTAAAAAAGGGCCGATATTGCTGTATCAAGCTGTTTTGCCACTAATTGCGTCGTGTGCACACAGCCTAAGTACCGCGGTAGGCAGGATCGGATGTCAACGTTCTATCGCCTTTGCCTATAGAAAAAGTTTTGGCGCTCAATATTTTATGCCATATGATTATATTGACGGCGAAAGATATTTTACGGACTGATTATCGCTTGAAGATTTCTACAATATTTTATTAATCATATTCCAAAGACCAAGGTTTTAATTTTAATCATTAAAAAAAAAAGATTAGGGAATGCTTCATTTCTGACCTTAACTACTTAAACTAAAAAAAAAAAAAAATCATTTAGATTAAATATGAAATAATACTTCTACCAACGTTCTCCTTTTATTTAGTATCGTAGCTTACCTATTTTTTGTCCTGTATTAAAATATCATCTCATTAAAGGTACCTAACCCACCCCTTCACAAGCTAACGGGTGCAATCACTTATGAACGACAAAAGTGATCTTTTCAATCACTTTCTCAGTTAATTGGCGGAAGTCACATCGCCTATTGTCAACATTTTTTCTGGTTGAAAAACAATGGGGCTGATAAACAGGGGTTGAAAAATGATGTGTCAAACGAAGGGTGCTTTATAGTGGTTGAATATGTTTTTTTATTTGAAGACAATACGTAGTGAGTTCGGAAATTAATTGTGTATGTAGGTACTTAGTAATTGTATCTACGGTGTGATAAAATAAGGAGGGCTGTCCTTGAAAAAACGGCGATTGCGATATCAAACGCTTACTTGACTTTTGGGTGGTAGAGTCTAGCTGTAGGCTCTGTCTGCAGCGATTACTGGGCTGACTCGACCGGTGAAATACCACCGTCGCACAGAAAACCGACGTGAAGTAGGGACGATGTTCCTGCGTTTCGTTCGGTGAGTGCGGTATCCGGTGCCTAATTTCTCAAAGGCTCAGCAACACACCCCCAACACCCACAGTGTTGCGGGTAGTCATGGGCGGCGGTGATCACTTACCATCAGGCGACCCGCATGCTCGTTTGCTACCTATATTATATAAAAAAAGTAAAAGCTGCGGATAAATTTTGATTTAATCTCTTCTTAGTCTTGATTCCTTTTGTTTTATTTAGCTTCTATCGGTTGCAATACCTTACATTTTATTTTAATAATATTTATAAATACAAGTTCTTTGATTCATCAAACCTAAGCAAATATATAAATATAAATGTTTTAACGTTTGCTAAACGAATTCAAAAATATTTACTCCGGATTTTTATATAAATACACAAATATTAATCAGCAACACTTTTGTCCACAGAGTATATTCACTGACGGGCTACGAACCCCAGGACTTGATAGAGAAGACCCTCTACCAGTACATCCACGGAACCGACGCTCTGCATATGAGATACTCACATTGTACATGTAAGTTAATATCTAATACTCTTAATACAGGAAAAAAACTTGAACACGAGTTAAAAAACGGAATAAGAAAGAATTCTGTGAATTTTTGTAATCTTTTTGAAAATAAATAGTAGTACTTAACCAGTTTTTTTTTCAATAGAGAAAGATGCACAGCGCACTTTTTCACACCTTTATCATTTCATATTCTAAGCTTTTCCAAAGTCATGTAAAAGCCAACTTGCTCTATAGGTTTGTAATTCAAATGTGATGTAAACAGCGTTCTATAATAATTATTTGTTAAAATTAACAAAAACGTAACACGAACAAAATTAAACTCTATCTTCCAATAACTTTACGGGCTAAAACTCTGTTTTTTGAAATCATGAGATAACTATGACATTTATTAGGTACTCTTTTCACTCTTAATTTTATTTCTATCCATATACTATAAAGTAAAAATATTTATTGGCCTTTAGAATAAACATCTCTTTAATTAAATATGAATTAGTAGAAAATACAACATGTAGCCGCCATTAGATTCAATCCAAATCCGCGCCCACCGGCAATGACGCCGACTAGTGATGCCCATCGAATGCTAGGGATGTCCAGTGACCGATTACTTTTGTATTACAGCTAACAATACTAAGGGCCGGTTTTGCAATAGTCAGATAAATGCTAACTGACTGATAAGAGGTATGTTTTCATTGTCACTTCATACATATGTCAAGTATTTATGTTCGACGTGTAACAAAAACATACCTCTTATCAGTCAGTTAGCATTTATCTGACTATTGAAAAACCGGGCCTAAATCATTCAATCCCTTCCAGTGCTAACCAAGGGCCAGGTGACCTCCCGCTACTACCGCTTCCTCACGAAGGCCGGCGGCTGGGTGTGGATGCAGAGCTACGCGACCATCGTGCACAACTCGCGCTCGTCGCGGCCGCACTGCATCGTGTCCGTCAACTACGTGCTGAGGTGAGTGAATGGGTGAATGAATGGGTGAGTGAATGGGTGAATGAATGGGTGAATGAATGAATGGTAGAGTGAATGGGAGATAGTGTTGAAAATTTAGGGTTGAATTTTGTAGGTGTTGAAAATAGTTGTTTTTGCAGTAGGAATATGTGGAAATATTTGTCTTATGCAATTGGTATGGGATTTGTGAACTGACATGAACTAAGCAATTTAATGTTTCATTTTAGTAGTTGAGATGCTTCTGTTTGTGCTATCTGTTAGTTACAGTAGCTCCTCAGTTCAAACTGGCAAAACTAGTAACGATTTCCCATAACAAGTAACTGAATGATTTATTTTTTTACAGTGACGTAGAACAAAAAGGCCTGAAACTGAACCTCCTTCAAAAAGTGCCGCGATCAAACTCAGAGTTAACACCAGTACACGACACGACCCCCCCACCAGAACTACCCCCCATCATACACAATCACACAGACAAAATAAACCACATACAACTGAACGAGAGCGATTTCAGCGGCGATTCGAGCGGAGGTTATCCATTCACAGAATACTCAATTCCAGCCATACCAACATATGAAACGCAAGAAGAATACCACCCGCAAAATGGCTACCAGGACATCTTCTACGAAAACTACGAACCGAACGAACTGCAAAGTTACACGTATCAACAAAACCAAAGACCGTTCTCAGCTAGCTCTTCCTCCTGTAGCTCGATTGAGAGTTCGGAAATCGCGAAGCAATACACGAATAACTATACGAATCTAGTGACGTTTTACGGCAACGGAAACCAAGATGGCCGACATGATCATTTTGGCGCGAATTTTAACAAAATGGCGAATAGTCCGGCGGTACAAGAAGGTTATACTAGTGTGATTGTTGATAATACGCAACAGTTTCATCATCATGGCGGGGGAGTGAATGAATTTGTACATTGATATTGTTTTAAAAGAAAGTTAGACTTATAAATGTCACTTGATAGTGCAAAGTTGAAAATAAGTAAAAATGATCAAAGATGCTGCGTAGATTTCTAAGTATTCTTGCCAATAAATATCTCATTAGAATTATCAATTACCGGTAGGTTCTTATTTTGATTGTAAAAACCTATTTGAGCATTTTTCTGCCACTTGTTTTTTTATAATTAGGGTTTCAAAAGATGTAAAAGAAATAATGTAAATGAATTATTATTTATTACTCGTACAAGTGTTTTTGATAGAATTTGTAAATATCATGTAAATAAATAATTATAGGCTAAGAACAAAATACATGTATATTTTTTTATTTTAGTATTAGTAAATCGTTTCATGTTTTATCAAATATTGAAATATTGTTTTATTATAATTTCTGCAAAGAAGGACATGTTTTTTTTAATATTTGCTGATTAACTTTTAGTCATAAAAGTTTTATGCATAATTTTTAATGTTGCTGAACAATGTACATTTGTATCTTAGCTCTAAAAATAGAAAAGTTCATACTAAAGTACAACTTTACGTAATTTTAAAAAGTAAGTTTAGAAAAAATATGTAAAGAATCATTTGGCTTCACTTTGTGCCAGAATATCAAAGCATAGACAATAATAATATAATATTTAGATCTAGTCTGTAAATTTTAATAATACCTATTAGTTGATAATTGTAATAGACTGCGTATTACTTGAGAGATTATATCCAACTGCGCCGGAGGGAGATTTATTTTCACCGTGATTTGTTTTTTTTATCCCTCACGCGTTGAATTCCACCTAAACATATAATTTGGCTTTAAAAGATCTAGACTTTTATTTTTCATATTTATCTTATTATTCTATATAATCTTTTTATATTTAGAAAAAAAACTTAGGTACCCACGTGCCATTCGGTGAAATAGTATTTTTATTTTTAAATATAGACACACATAATCGCTTTTTTATCTATTAAACTACGAACAATAATAATGTATAGAAAAGTAACTCACATTCATTTGTACATTTATAGTCTGTGCTACGTAAAAAAATGAATCTTAACTACAAGACTATAAAGTTGAAATAGCTTTAGTTTGTCCATACTAATTCAAAGATTCAGTGAATGCGCGCGCAAGACTTTTTAAAAATCGTGTTTCAAGTTCCATACAGATGTTTGGTGCCATTTTATAAAGTAAAATACTTTTCTATAGACTTAATTGTTAATTGAACCTAATTATTTAGTTATAAAACGTATTTTGGCGAGTAATGATCAAACAAATTGTGATATTCCAAACATATTACGTATTTATGATACGATACAATAAAAATGTATAGAAAATATATTTTTCTGTTTTATTCTTTAATCCCAATTGCACCGTAATTTACACAACTATTTAATGAACTATCCTTAACTAAGTATCAGTTTAAGTTTTAAGTTTTTTCTGTAAGAAGATTCCATATTATTATTTTTGAGCACAATGTAAGTATACTTACAAATCTCAAATATTTTAAAAATACTTCGTAGGTACCTATACCTATTGATATAGGTACTCATAAAGTTTTTAAGTTTAAATGTACCTATCTGATGAATAAATATAGACATTGTAACTACTTGAGCGATTTAACAAAAGCATATAGCCTTTGAATTTTACCGAAACTACCTAAATGGAAAACCAATATGCCGAATTTGGCGTGAACGCAAGTGAAGTTACAAGTAGACTACTTTAGACCTTGCCGCCTAGTAGTACCTACGGGGCGGGCAGAGAGCTGTTTTGGGTACCACCACTTCATTTATAATATATGACTCATAAAATCAAGATAGACTAAGTAATATAAATCGCTCGGCAAAGTACCGAATTTTGAAACAATAAAAAGCAATAGTTATCATCTTAAAGTTTCGGAGAGTTGACTTAGTCTACATTTACTTTTTTTCACATGGATTTGTGTACTATTAGCGCCATCTAGTTCCTTAAATTGGTACTGGTTAGTTTTTATGAAAAAGCTAGATGGCGCTATTTAATTTTGCAATACAACATGATTTTTTCTACTCAACAATAGATGGCGCTAGTTAACAAAACCCGTAAGTAATGGCAATCCAACCACTTTTATTAACTCATGGAAATAGCAATTACTCTACAAGTAAATAATCGACTTTTTTTAAATAGCAGTATATAAGTTTCTAAAGTATTTAACATAATCGTAACGTTTTTTTTAATTTTTATTTACGCATGCATTTGATATTGACTTTAACGCGAAGACATGACTGTGTAAGCCACGTGTAAGCAAACGAATTAGCCTTGTCACGAATGTTATTAGTTTTTCTTACTTAGTGTGGGAAGAAATAAGATTGGGTGCCAAAAATGGTGAACCAACTTTCAGAAAAAATATTTATTTTAATGTGATAAAACAAAGTTATAACTTAATGAAAGTTAATAAATTTCAGCCAAAATATTTGTTTTACTTAGTTTATGTTCTCTATATGTACTTACTTTATCTTTTGTAATGTTATATAAAAAATAAAACAAAAGTTCAAAAATCAACATTATTTATTAAAAATTGTATAAAACACTTAAAAGCTAATCCATGTTTCAATCTCTTCTTAAAACCATCATGGGTTCTCTTATATCGAAGGTGTCTATAAGTTCCTGCAAAAACAAAATAATATTTATTACTAGTGGCCGCCCGCGAATCCGTTCGCGTGGAAGTCGGTTTCCCGTGGTAATGAAAAGTTTTCCCGCGGTACCCTATGTGTTATTCTGATGAATAACTTATATTACTGTAAAGTCTCATCAAAATCCATCCAGTAGTTTTTACGTGAAAGAGTAACAAACATCCATACATCCATACTCACAAACTATCACGTTTATAATATTAGTAGGAAGTGCGCTTACGAATAAGGGGGCAATTTTACTGGTTATAGAAACTTTATTTCCTATCTCTCTCTTACTTAAACATGCAAAATTTTATTTAATATCCTTTTAAGTTGAATTTATTTAATAACTAGCGACCCGCCCACGCTTCGCAGTGGAGTACAAAACAAACAAACAAAAAAAACTATTTGGAATTTTCTTTACGTACAAATTTAAATGAAAAAAATACCTAAAACATGGCAAAGCCCGCATTAGACTCCGTTACGTAGTTTAGATGGAGTTAGCGGACAAACATACAAATAGATTGAATTAGCGACTTCATTATCATTACATAGTATAAATCCAAGTCGCAATTTCTGACTTTTTGTACGTTTGGCCGCTATCTCCTCCTAAACTACACAACGGATTTTAATGCGGTTTTTTCCACCTTTTAGGGAATTTTTTCATTTAAATTTGTAAATAAAGAACAATTAGAAAAGGTTTTTTTTAAGTTCCAAAATTCAATATTTCGTGAGCAAGTCGGCCAAAATTACACCATTGCGAAGCGTGGGCGTAGTATAGCATAAAATATAGTTTCAAGTGCGTTTACAAATAAGGGAGTAATTTAGTTATAGGAACTTTATTTCCTATCTCTCTTACTTAAATCACAATTTTATTTATTATCCCTCTAAGTTGACTTTATTCAATAAATAGTTACCCGCCCACGCTTCGCAGATTTATACTATGTAATGAAGCACAAACCTGCCACAGCTTCATATCCATCGACACGATGAACTGGTTCTCGTCGGACAGGTCGGACTGGGAGTGTTGCGACGGCGGCAGCGGAGTCACCATCGGCAGGCCCGACTCTTCATCTGGATGTTATATTAAATATAGATTTACTAGTGGCCGCCAGCGACTCCGTTCGCGTGGAAGTCGGTTTCCCGTGGGAATGAGAAGTTTTCCCGCGGTAAAAAGTACCCTATGTCCTTTCCCAAGTTCAGTTCTTTCTTCATAACAAATTTCATCAAAATCGGTTCAGTGGTTTAGGCGTGAAAGCGTAACAGACGGATAGAGTTACTTTCGCAATTATCATATTAGTAGGGATATAGATTTATTAAGAAACAAACAGTAAGAAAAAAAAATTAGGCATCTCTTCCTCATTAATATAATATGTAAAGCAAAGTCGCCATTCGTGTCTGTTCGTATGTTTGTCCAATAACTCCTCCTAAACCATATGAAGAATTTTAATGCAGTTTTAGTTTTCACTATCATTTATTTTACAGATTTTTAGTGTTTGTTTTTTATGTGATTAAGTAGCTAAAGAACCTAATTTTAAACGTTGATCACTGTGCAATGGGGCGTTTTACGCACCATAGGATCTCTCTAGACTTCACTTTCACATAAAAACCGTTTTAAAATTTTTATTTTATACTTTCATGCGCAAAAAATGTTCTGTAAGAAAAGGCTGGTTTCAAAAAACTATTTCCAAATTTTTTATCTTATATCATGGTCATTTTCAAATTAAATTAAATATTGTTTTACAAAGACAAACGTACCTATATGCATATTAATAGCCCCGTCCCTCAGTAAGAACGACATCCTGTACACATTCTCCACGGTCTCACTGAAGCTCTGCGGGTGCACCACCAGAGGGAAATAACTCAACGGCTGGTTGCCGCTCTGTCTGTACTTCTTGTTGATGAACTTGTTCACCCGGGACACCATCTCTGAGCCTTCTTCTGTTTTTTCTAACCTGTGGATGAATGTATTGGAAAAATTGATCTTTAATATCATTATCATAATTACATAGTATAAATCCAAGTCGCTAATTCTGTCTGTTTGTGTGTTTGACCGTCATCTCCTAAACTACGGTTTTCGCTATTCTTTAGGGAATTTGTTCATTTAAATTTGTAAATATAGAACATTCGAAAAAACTTTGTTTAAGTTGGCCAAAATTCAATGTTTCGTGATCAAGTCGGCCAAAAATATTGCGAAGCGTGGGCGGGTCGCTAGTTATTTAATAAATTTAAAAGTTTATGAGTTAGTTTGTGGGGTCACTAGTATTTTACGAAATATATTTTGGCACACACTGTATATACTGTAAGTATATACCATGTTCTACAGTTCAATTTGTGGAACAGAATCTAATACTAAAACTGCCATATTCATTATTGCATTTTGAACCTACTTTAGCTGAAATATGCTGTCTCTCTCTGTCGGTAACTTCAGCTGTCTCGTAAGATTGACAGAGACGAGACATGTTTTAGCTAAATAAGGTTTAAAAAGCGATTATGATTATTATGATTGTAAAAAGACCGCTTCCGAAAACAAAAACTGGGCATTGCTGGAGGGGTAATGGTTACGTTTCGAGCAAAAAATAATTTTATATGATTAAAAAATAGTTTTTTTTTACGTAATTGTACAAATTTGCTTATATACAATCAGATTTTGCGATGATTTCAAATTAAATAATGTTTTAATTTAATTTGCAATGTAAATTTAGTTTTCTGGGTGTTAGTAAATTAAGTTACTATTAAGGCTGAAAAATACACAATTTCCGACTTCGCAACACACAAAGGTCACTGACCTGTCCACAGCGTCCGGCGCGGTCACCGCCCCCAGCGGCTGCTGGCGCCCCCGCGGCCGCGCCACCCGCGCGCGGGGGGGGCGGGGGCGCGGCGTGCGCGCCGAACAGATACCCCGCGGCGGGGACCTCGCCCGGGAACATGGCGCCCCAGGGGGCGGGCTGCTCGCGCTTTTGTACACAAATATGACTTTAATATAGTGAGTTCAATGAAATAATCATTGAGTAAGGTAGAGTTAGGAACGAGGTTGTTTGTGATCGGTGTGGGCGAGTCTAGTCTAGGTGAGACCCCGAACAGATACTTTATTATTTAGTAGTAGTGTTTAAGTGGCTAATTTAAAGTAACCGATATAAGTTTCAAGTATGTTTATGAGTATTGGGAAAAAATCGCTCTAAATATAATAATAACTAGTGGCCGACCGCGACTCCGTTCGCGTGGAAGTCGGTTTCCCGTGGGAATGAGATGATTTCCCGCGGTAAAAAGTATCCTATGTGTTATTCTGATGTATAACCTCTTTACTGCAAAGTTTCATCCAAATCCATCAAGTAGTTTTTACGTGAAAGAGTAACAAACATCCATCCATCCATCCATCCATACATCCTCACAAACTTTCACATTTATAATATTAGTAGGATTGTATTGTTGTGAGAGCGGGTTTTCTAGTAAAGTATGCAAGTTTGTATTGTAAAACCTAAGCGAGATTAAGTTTTCTATGATCTGATGTGACTGCTAGATAAGTTGTAAAAGTTCAAGCTAAAAGTTTTAACACAAATTAATTTGTTTATAGATACATAGTGTTAGTATCTACAAATAAATTAACGAATATACAGCATGCAGTGCATTGCCAATTGACAAGCTTTGGTTTTGATGCCCGTAAAATAGAAATCTTACAATGCGTTGGGCCAACTCATGTTTATCGTAAGTATTGACGTTGCTAGTGATGGCTTCGGAACACCGCACAGCCAAGTCACTGGTCGCGCGGAGCACACGAGAGTCTAAGTAGCCTTCACCTGAAAACAATGTAAACAAATTATGTTTGAGTTCATGAATATTTCTAACAAGATATTTTATGACAAGATAAACCTTTTTTTAAATATAACCCATGATAAAATCGAAACCGTAATAAAATAATGGTGATATAGAAGATGAATTTAATATAGATTTAAAAAGTGTAAGTAGAGATGGGATTCGAGTTCTATAGAGTTGTTTTTAGTGGCGGCAAACATACCAGGATGCTTTACTCGTTCCTCGACGCCGCCTTGGGCAAGCAGGTTCTGAGCCTCCTTCACAGCGTTAGCAGTCTTCTGCATACACTCCACATTATTACCGAGATCGTCTTCTGCAGAAAATATTATTTAATAAATTAGCGAAGATTTTATTTTGTTACAACTACTCGTACAACACTTGCCTAGAGTAGATAAATCTTCTAGTAAAGCTCGATATCGTGTTTTTCTATCCTGGCTTAAACTTAAACGATTTTGAGACATTTTCGTATGTATATGATTACAAATAAACCAACCCAATATTTTGTAAACAAAACGAATCAAATAACGCGGATCCAAGCCTTTTGATTTTATTGACAGTGTCTCCAACTTAAACTATATTGAATCTCTAGATCCTAAAGTACTGAATGCTGCTCAAATATTTTATAGTTTCTGAAACCTACTAAGGTTATATTTTTTTTATTATATTGTAGTCATATGTATTATATGTGGAGAATATAATACATATGTATGACTACAATATAATAAAAAAAAATATATATATAAACAAAAAACAAAGAACGTAATTTCCGCTGAATCAGAGATACTTAAAAGTTGCTGTCATTGTCAACGTCAGTATTTCTTTTTAATGTTACCATATTTAAAAAAAATGGGGCTGACTAACGCACATGGTGACTTTCCATAAAAATGTTTCCTATTTATGATATAATTTATATATTTTGGTGAAATTGGCCCTAATGAAATTAAACCTCTATAAATTATTTAATACTCTACTTTAATACTAGTGGAATGGATTGTTAGCCCAGGGTATTTTTCCACTTAGTACTCACTAGTGGCCGCGTCCGCGTGGAAGTCGCTTTCCTGTGGGAATGAGAAGTTTTCCCGCGGTAAAAAGTATTCTATGTATTATTTTGATGTATAAACTATAATACTGTAAAGTTTCATCCAAATCCGTCAGGTACTTTTTACGTGAAAAAGTAACAAACATCCATCCATACATCATCATCCATACCATTTATAATATTAGTAGGATAGTAGAAAGTAGGATAAAGCTGAGTCAGGTGCCTAATAGATAGGCCACTTGAAAAATACTGACAGTTGAGTGGAAATTACGTCACATGCCCCAAAAAGGTGATTTCCTTCAACTCTGCTACCCAATGAATATATGCTGCAAAGTGCATATTCATCACACGAAAAAAACAGACCAACTCATTTTAAAATGAGTCAAAGCACGCTTAAGACTTTTACTTAAGCATCTTAATTCACTTAGCTTATAATGTACAGTTATACAAGATATTTGTTTTGTGTAGTTAAACAAAAAATTAAAATTACTGGTTTCATAATGTCTCTTTGAAACTTAATGGTATTAACAGGGTATGGAAGACAATTATAATGGAAATTTATAGTATTTAATTTGTATGATATTGGAAACACTGAACTGTCATTCAAAGAAAAAAAAGCAAAGCTGTGCGAGTTCTTTTCTATGCGCGGTCCTCAATTATTTACTTTTAAAATATCGTATTTAGCTCTAAATATTATGACAGAATCATACAATAATGTAGATTTATCGCAAAAACTAATGTAATTAGTCGAGTGTACATATATTTTTTTTATTATTTCTTAATGTGTGCATAGTGTTTATTTTGAGAGGTTATTTTGTGGTTTTCTGGATTTTTCGCGTGTTGGATTGTTACTATGGATTCCGCACCTGCTCAAGAGGTGACAGAACTGCTGCGGCTATGGGAGGAGCAGCACACTACCCCCAACTATGACCCTATACCAACCCTCACTAGGTATTTTTTTGTTTCATACTCGCGTAATTTTTAGAAGCAACAGATGTCTTATAAAAATGTTGTGGATTGCATGTGAAATTGTGGATAATTTTAACTTTATTTTATAAATGCTCTATAACTAACTAAAATTAAAATTAATTTTTATTCTTATATACTTACTTAATTATTATACTTTTTTTATATGATACCAACCTTCAAACCTAATTAGGTACTCAACTTTTTACCTTATAAGTAACCTTTTATTCTAGTCATTGGTTCTTTTTTCAAGTTTCTATTTTAATGTTTTATTTATAAATGACAAATCTTATCACACTACTTTCTAGATGGCATCCTCAAACACAATTTCAATATACTTATTTTATTTATATTTAATACAACTAATAAATTTGTTTTTTTTTGACTTAAATACAACTAAAAATAAAAGTTAAATATTGTCATTGTATTGCACAATAGAATGCATGATTTGTTTATACTTTTAAACACAATTAATAATAAAACATATATCAAAGAATAACATAACTTCATACTAGATTCATTTACAAAAGAATATATTTTTCTAAATGTTTTTTTTTTCTATTAGGTACTAAAATGATATACTTAACATAGTGAAAATTCTGATTTTAAACTCACAGAACGAAACTTTTAGCTATTTTACTAGTTATCATTTATTAGCAATATTATAAGACGGAGAAGAATGGTATTTTAGTCTGAGTAATCCACATTACATTTTGCTAATATTATGAAACAGCATAAACAAGTTGAGACAAGTCTACAACATGTCTCGTCTAATAGACTAGATAAGATATAATTGAAGTAGCTTTTCTACAGACGGTATTTTCAGAATCATGTTCAAAATTGGCAAAAGGTAGATAGTTCAAAAACTTTTAACTAGGAACCTTGGGTAACCCAGTTCCTACCACGCTAACTATTCTGTATTACAAAATATACTTTAATAACTAACATTTTCTTGCCTCCTACTCAAATTATCATTCATCTAAAGCTTTGATAGGTAGTATATCGTGCAGTTTACTGGTCTTTTATGCTTTTTAGTCTACATATAATCAAAGTATTATATTTTTATTTTTGCATTCATACAATCAGTGTATCGCATTTTCCTGCAGTAACACCTTATCATCATGTCTTATTCATAACAAAACAAAACCCATGTAAAACGAAACTATTGTTATTTCATACATTATTATTATTTACCTCACAAATGAAACTTATAAAGATTACTACATACTAAGCTATTTAAGATTACCTTATTTATCTTACACTAGTGGCCGCCCGCGACTCCGTTCGCGTGGAAGTCGGTTTCCCGTGGGAATAAGTACCCTATATGTTATTTTGATGTATAAACTATTACTGTAAAGTTTCATCAAAATCCATCCAGTAGTTTTTACGTGAAAGAGTAACAAACATCCATACATACTCACAAACTTTCACGTTTATAATATTAGTAGGATAAAACCTGTACTGATATAAACTTTTTACGACCTCTGTGGCGCAGCAGTAACTATACCGGACTGTAAAGCGGATGGTCCCGGGTTCGATCCCCGGGTCGGGCCAATTTCTACGAAAATGGTTTTTCGACATTAGCTCGTGTCTGAGTGTAACTAGGTTCCCCCCTAGTCCATTGTGTGGTACCTGTAACACAAGCGCTTAAAGCACTTACCATGGGGCCACATAATTGGTGTGTCAGTCTGGAGATTTATTATTATTTATTATTATTCAAATGCACATATTTACTTCACAAATAAAACTCACTCAATTACTATATACTCAATAGATTACCTTATTTATTTTACATAAAACTTGCACTGATAAAAACACCCTCCGCTACCAGGATAGCAGAGATTATAGAGGGTGAGACGGAGAACTTCCTGAAGAAAGACCCGGACCCGTTCGACGAGCGCCACCCGTCGCGCACCGACCCCGAGTGCGCGCTGGGGCACGCGCTCAAAGTTATGTTTAAGAAGGACAATTTTATGACTAAGGTGCGTGTTTATTGAAAAATATAATAAGGGTTAAATATACGGGGTGTAAAAGAACTGCTTCCGAAAACAAAAACTGGGCATTGCTTGCTGGGGGGTACTGGTAACGTTTTAAGCAAAAAAATATCCTTGATGAATAAAAGAATTTGATTTTGATTTTGAAAATATGTTGCCCGGTTCAGAAAGGTTTACAGAAACAGACACAAACCTTTATTTACTATATTTTTATTAATATAAAGTGTGTGGTAGTCTAGTGCCACTAGGCACACACTAGGCTAGTGGCAACAGAAACAGTCTACTTTACCGAAGGTTCCGGGTTCGATCCCCACTAGGGTGTACCACTAATTTGGTATTTTTCAAATTATATAAATGTTTTCACACACTAACGGTGAGGGAAAACATTGTGAGGAAACCTACATGATTGTATGAATCCATCATGTGATCCACCAACCCGCACCGAGCCAGTGCAGTGGATTACGGCCCAAACCTTCTCGCTATCCGAGAAGGAGGCCTGTGCTCAACTGTGGGACATATATAGGCTATTTATTTATTTATTTTATTAAATAATCTTCCAGTTAGTAAATGACTACGTGCGCGACACATACTACTCCCGTCAAAGCATTTCCGGCCGCGATGTACACAAGCTGAACGTGTGTGCGTGCCGCCTGACGCTGGACCTGATGCCCGGGCTCGAGATGAGCGTGGTGTTCCAGGTCAGTATTATATTGTTATCATACACATATACACCGTCCAGTTAGTAAATGACTATGACAGAGCATCGCCGGCCGGGATGTACACAAGCTGAACGTGTGTGCGTGCCGCCTGACGCTGGACCTGATGCCCGGGCTCGAGATGAGCGTGGTGTTCCAGGTCAGTATTATATTGTTATCATACACATATACACCGTCCAGTTAGTAAATGACTATGACAGAGCATCGCCGGCCGGGATGTACACAAGCTGAACGTGTGTGCGTGCCGCCTGACGCTGGACCTGATGCCCGGGCTCGAGATGAGCGTGGTGTTCCAGGTCAGTATTATATTGTTATCATACACATATACACCGTCCAGTTAGTAAATGACTATGACAGAGCATCGCCGGCCGGGATGTACACAAGCTGAACGTGTGTGCGTGCCGCCTGACGCTGGACCTGATGCCCGGGCTCGAGATGAGCGTGGTGTTCCAGGTCAGTATTATATTGTTATCATACACATATACACCGTCCAGTTAGTAAATGACTATGACAGAGCATCGCCGGCCGGGACGTACACAAGCTGAACGTGTGTGCGTGCCGCCTGACGCTGGACCTGATGCCCGGGCTCGAGATGAGCGTGGTGTTCCAGGTCAGTATTATATTGTTATATTTTTTGTTTCTTTGTACATAAAATGTAAAGTATTAAGAAACTATGTATGTATATGTTAAAATTTGAAAAACATTTCTGAGTTGAATGGTCTATTAAGGGAGCCTTTAAATAATGAAACCTTATTTTTATAATATACTAGTGGCCGCCCGCGACTCATTTCGCGTGGAAGTCGGTTTCCCGTAGGAATGAGATGTTTTCCCGCGGTAAAAAGTACCCTATGTCCTTTCCCAAGTTCAGTTCTTTCTTCATACCAAATTTCATCAAAATCGGTTCAGATGTTTAGGCGTGAAAGCGTAACAGACAGACAGACAGAGTTACTTTCACATTTATAATATTATATAAGTAGGGACTAGTGACCCGCCCACGCTTCGCAATGGTGTAATTTTGGCTGACTTGCTCACGAAATATTGAATTTTGTCCAACTTCAAGAAACGTTTTCTGAATGTTTTTATTTACAAATTTAAATGAAAAAACTACCTAAATGATGGCGAAAACCGCATTCAAATCCGTCTTCTGGTTTAGGAGGAGATTGCGGCCAAACACAAACAGACAGAATTAGCGACTTGGATTTATACTACGTAATGATGACAAGCATTAATTTCCCCCCCCAATTTACACCAAACACCTATACACATTGTTCCCAGGACAACGAGGCCCTAATCCACCGGCTAGTCTCGTGGGCCAGCAACTCTGTAGAACCACTACAATGCTACGCCACCGGGCTGCTGGCCGCCGCCATGGAGGTGCAGGAGATTGCAACTAATTTCAGGTAAATAGGAGTTGATTGACACTAACTTCAGGTAAACTGTAGTTGTTTTCAGGATATTGACATCAATTCAGGTAAATAGGAGTTGATTGACACTAACTTCAGGTAAATAGGAGTTGATTGACATTAGTTTTAAGTAAATAGGAGTTGATTGACACTAACTTCAGGTAAATAGGTGGTAATATGCAGGTGATTGACATCGATTTTTAGGATTGCTAAAATAGGTGTTGGTTGACACCAATTTCAGGTAGATAGGTGGTTTTGCAGGAGATTGACACTAATTTCAGGTTGATGAGTAGTTTTGTGTTTATTTATATTGACATAAGTTTAAAATTGACATAAGTATAAAAGATTGCACGATAAAAATCTCGACAGTGATTGTGCAAAATATTATGCTTGATTTTGACAGATTTGTTATCAAATTCAAATGTCAAATGACGGCACTTTAGCTTATAAACAATTGAAAATAATTTTGTGTGAAGACCAATGCAATTAAAATCATATAAATCATTAAAATTATAATAATTTTTGTTCAATATATTAAATATTTAACAAGTAAACTATAATCGATTTTATTATATAAAAGGAGAGTACATTTTTGCATAAAATATTTTCATTTTATTTTTGCAGAGACCTAAACGCAATGCTAGTACCGCTTATGTTGAAGAGGCTACACGAGTTAAGAAATAAAAATTTAGAAACACAGGTAAGAAATATTTAAAGATATTTAAAAGTATATAAAAAGTGTATAATGCAACTTTAGTGACTCCTCTTAATAATTTCCATATTCACAATAGAAGAGTTTTTTGATATTCACTTATACATATACAACTAAACTTAAAATTGCACATTTATAATAGTAATACATTGATTAGAAAAAAAAACATGAATATAATACAACCATCTCTTTCATATAAAAACATGAGTAAAGGACAGATACATTTGTTGCAGCACCCACCAAATCAAAATGCTATAACTCCACCAAATCAAACGAGGTACTTTGCACGTTTCGACAAGAAAAGGAACAAATGCAACGGACCGGGCAGCAATAAAAAAGGTAACTTTATAAAGAAAATCATTAATATCAAGTAACTTTATAAACGCCAGAACAGTAAATTTATTTTTACAAAAAATATATGCTTATCCCGATGTTGCATTATTTTGAGAATACCTTATAAAATAATAACTTATCATATTTAAAATAATGACAATTATTCAGACTAGCCTGTGTTGGTTAAATACCTTTGTCTTTCCTATAAAATAAAAAGAAAAACACTCTTAATATAGAAAAACCCTTAAATATAAGAGATTTAAAAGGGTGACCTTTTAAAATAAAGTAAAAATAGCCTTGTATTACACCCCACAGTAGCAGCAGTTAAACTGCCAGTTCTATAAAATTACTAAGCCATAATCCACCACCCATCAATCCACTTACTCAAATATACATATCAAACTATAACATAACACCGTCCGTATATCACAGAGGACAGAGACAAAGATGAGTCCGCTGGTGAGATGTTGATAGATGAGCCACCCACTCCGGTCAAGTCTGACACACCGGTCAAACATTACAATGGTGAGTTTTTGAAAATTAAGTAAGTAAAAAAGAGTGCTGGCAGTTTTTTTCCGCCGGCTTTTTTCTCTCGGTCTACGGTTAGGTAAAGTGGAAGTTTGTAAAATTGATGTTCATTACGTATATGTTACATATCTATGATGAATAAAAGAATTTTGATTGGATTTTGATTTGAGTAAATGAGTTTTTTTATGTAGAAATTCATAAAAAAACTCATTTACTCAAATTGAAATCTTTTCTATCTTTTGTGAGTTTGTTTAATTCAAGTGAAAAAAGCGTGGTAGTTTACTATAACTTGGACACTATGTTGAAGGTCACTTACATTTTTATCACTCACTAACGCTGTGGAAAATATCGTAAGGAAACCGAGGGGAAGAAATCCATACGATCTCGATTTGACATTACAAGTTTATCTCAGTCATATGAATTTTTCCGACTTGTTGGTTATTCGGGTCGACTTTTGATTAAAGAGGTTTGCCCCCTAGCCTACTTCTCGTCTGAGCCGTAATCCATCTCCTGCAAATTTGTTTTCATCTCCGGGCAGAAATTTTCTTATCAAAGCTTAAGTGACTAAGCCGTAAGCCGTAATCCACTTCATCTGGCTCAAAAAATTTTTTTTCTCGTTTCAGCCCTACCTTCCCCCCCCCGGCATGATGTCCCCCCCCCGCGCTGCCCCCCGCGCCGCCCCCCGCGCCCCCGCCACTAGACTCATCTTCCAACTCGTCGTGGGCCGAGATGGAGACCTATGTTATTGGTGAGTATTACAAAAAGTATTAAATGCATTGTTAAACATATTTTGTTTGGATAACTCCAATTTTCGGATTTCCATACCTTTCGGATCGAAATCCACAATCACCCTGTATACTTTATTCCACAGGTAATATTCACATACACCCGCCTACGGACGCCACAAAACAAATGTTAATATTACGATACCTCACACCCATGGGGGAGTATCAGGAGGTGAGTTTATTATATTATACTCAAATATTTCATTTCAATGCCTTTTCCCGTAGGAATGAGGTACTTTCCCGTGGTAAAATAAAATCATGTGCTATTTTATGTTCATACAAAGTTTCATCCAAATCTGTTTAGTAGTTCATTCTTGTAAAGTTTCGCATTAATAAGAAGTTTGTAATATTTTATTCATATACAAGTAATATTGGATAAAACTATGCCATGGGCAAAAATTTTGGATGAAAAAAAAAATAAGAACAAATATTTGTAAAATATTTTTTTTTTAAGTTATTTTTAATATTTAAAAATAAACAAAACAAATGTTTTTTGTATTCAAAAACTGTTAAAATAGGGGCTTGTGACTCAAAGTGAAAACTACTATTATTCTCAAACAAAAAACTCGAAAAAAAACACTTTTTCTATATACTATTATAATATTATAAAGAGGAAAGATTTTATTTTTTGTTTGTTTGTTTGTTTGTTTGAAATGAATAGGCTCCGAAACTACTGTATCGATTTAAAAAAATCTTTCACCATTCGAAAGCTACGTTATCCACGAGTAACATAGGCTATATTTTATTTTGAAAAATAGGGTTCCGTAAGATATTGCCACGGTAAAAACCATTTAGTTGCGGGTGAAACCGCAGGGCGGAAAGCTAGTATGTAAATAAAAAAACAACTTCATTTCCTTGAAGTATGAGTCGAACTTCTACAATAGTTTTTAAATTAAATTAGTAAATTATTTAAGTACCTGATGTAAATATTAACGCGGTCACTTAAAATTAAGCACATTCAAATCGCGTAATAATAAAATGACTTTACTTCCAATCAATACTCAATATCCCCTCTCCCCGCCATAGTTTCTGTCGCACGTGTTCGAGCAGAACGCGCTCGGTCTCATCCTATTTAGCGGCGTAGAAACTTAACATTTTAACGGATTTTAATGCGGTTTTCGCCATCTTTTAGCTAATTTCTTCAATTATTTCATACAATTGAATCCCCTCTCTCTATCCACGTAGTTTCTGTCGCACGTGTTCGAGCAGAACGCGCTGGGTCTCATCCTATTTAGCGGCGTAGAAACTAGACTTGTTGACGGATTTCAATGCGGTTTTCGCCATCTTTTAGCTAATTTCTTCACTTATTTCATACAATTGAACCCCCCCTCTCCCCCGTAGTTTCTGTCGCACGTGTTCGAGCAGAACGCGCTGGGTCTCATCCTATTTAGCGGCGTAGAAACTAAGCTTGTTGACGGATTTTAATGCGGTTTTCGCCATCTTTTAGCTAATTTCTTCACTTATTTCATACAATTGAACCCCCCCTCCCCCGTAGTTTCTGTCGCACGTGTTCGAGCAGAACGCGCTGGGTCTCATCCTATTTAGCGGCGTAGAAACTAAGCTTGTTGACGGATTTTAATGCGGTTTTCGCCATCTTATACGTAATTTTTTCACTTATTTACATATTTCATATATGTAATTGAATCTCCCTTCTCTCTCTACGTAGTTTCTGTCGCACGTGTTCGAGCAGAACGCGCTGGGTCTCATCCTCGGCTACCTGAACGTTCGCGAGTCTAAAGACTCCAGGCTGGCGTTTGAAGCGCTGAAGTATTTGGCGGCGCTGCTGTGTCATAAGAAGTTTTCGATAGACTTCATCAATATGGGAGGGTTGCAGGTTAGTGTCTAGTGTTAAGTTGAAGTGTGAGTTCTGTGAAGACTGATTTATATCGATTTTAGTTTAATTTCGTGTCGGTTAAATCGGATATCAACTTATCAAATGCTGTATTAACGTAGATAAAACAATAATTTACTACATTATGTCTTAATTGGTGTATAAGTTAAAGACTAAAGTTTCGTATCAGAATACGGCCATAATTGACGCTATTAAATGTGATGGAGACTGAAAAATAATGTGTTTTATAGAAATAATATAAAAATTGATATACATTACTTTTCACAGGACTCACAGTAAACTTAAATTTACCTTTTTTACTAAGCTGTTGCCATTAATAGATGACTGTCACGTAAGAAGAAAACCTATCGCGAACCATTTCAAAGCTAACTTCACTTGGTTAATATAGATGAAAAGTTAGGATCGAGCATAGCGTTTGGAAGGGATCGCCATCGGTGTTGTTCTTACGGCATAGTTTTATTGGTTTATCTTTGTTTGGGTTCGATCACCGTTTATTAAAATGGTGTTTTGGTAAAAATGTGGTGGTTATTTGTTAGTTTGGTTTGGTTTGTCTTTGTGGAAGTTTTGGGTTCGATTCCCAGTGAAATTTAATTCGTTTCTTCATGTTATTATAACAGTTTTTAAGATTTATCACACATTTACTGTAAGAAGACATTTTTGGTTCTACAATCGCTGTTTTTTTGACTTTGACATGTGCATCCTAGTCATTGAAGTTCCTAGATAGATTTCTGAATAGCCACGACTGCATATTGCAAAGACATTCTTTATGGCTCTTCCTTAAAGTCTAAGGGCCGGTTTTTCAATAGTCAGATAAATTCTATTGAAAAATCAGCCCTAAATCGGATTGTTATAGAAATTTCTAGAAGTCCTTCACTGGCAACGACGGCCGTGTCAATATGCTTGTATTATTTAGCATATTGCGAAGAAATTACAATCACACCCTTATTCCCATTGTTTTAAAGTCCAAAATGACTTGCCCGTAGAAATTTCTGTAACTGCCTTGCCCGCAAATTCTTAAGACATCCCAATCTCACCCTTATCCCTCATAGTTTTAAAGTCTAAATCGGATTGTTATAGAAATTTCTAGAAGTCCCCCGACCATCCGTGGCCGCTACGGGCGTGTCAATATGCTTGTATTATTTAGCGTATTGCGAAGACGCCATGGAGAGAGTCTGCTTGCTGCCCAGAAGAATACTGGCCGAGGTTGTCAAGTGAGTATAAAGAAACGAAAACGAGAAGAAATATACGTAGTTTTCTTGTTTTGGCAATTTTGACATTCAATATTGATAATTTTGACAGAAATTTAGTGTCAAAATCGTTATCCATGGGTTCCCGTAAAGAAATACCAATCTCGATCCATTTCAAAAACTTTCCTAAACTATCGCGATTGGGTGTTATTACGGGACAGTCCACTTTTGATCTCTTATTATTAATCCTTGGATGAAAATTGTATAATCATGATACTTTGTGACTTTCGATTGGAAGCGAATTTTTTCCAACTTTACAATTAAGGCAGGGTCACACTTACTCTAAATTTTAGTAGACTTTTACTTTAACTAGTGGCCGCCCGCGACTCCGTTCGCGTGGAAGTCGGTTTCCCATGGGAATGAGAAGTTTTCCCGCGGTAAAAAGTACCCTATATGTTATTCTGATTTATAACCTATATTACTGCAAAGATTCATCCAAATCCATCCAGTAGTTTTTACGTGAAAGAGTAACAAACATCCATACATCCTCACAAACTTTCACATTTATAATATAAGTAGAATTTAAATTACAATCTTTGTTTACGCGTTATGGCTTCTAAAACTAATCCTGAATAGAGCTAGCAACATTTCAACTTTAGTTTATTGTATTAGAATCGACCCCAATACATAAAATGACTTCAAAATCTTATATTTTATTGTATTTTTTCTATAAATTACCAATTTTGTTAACAGATACGCGCTCTGGCTTCTGGAATGTTCTCAATACATGAAATAACTTCAAAATCCTATATTTTATTGTATTTATTACCAATTTTGTTACAGATACGCGCTCTGGCTTCTGGAATGTTCTCAATACATGAAATAACTTCAAAATCCTATATTTTGTTGTATTTCTTACTAAAAATTACCCATTTTGTTTACAGATACGCGCTCTGGCTTCTGGAATGTTCTCACGACTCGGGCCGCTGCCACGCCACGATGTTCTTCGGACTGTCCTTCCAGTTCAGAGTTATTTTAGAGGAGTTTGATAATCAGGTACTTTGCTGTGTGTGTGATGATGAAGGTTATTTACAGTTGTAGTTGTAAGATTAAATTGATTTTGAAAATGGAATAATATTTTTGTGTGAACATCTAAACTATGCGAATGTAAACGTCATTTTAAATACAAAGTTATCTCAATTTACAGAATCTGACAACACTAGTAATAGTCTAATAATTCTCCTATACGAAAGATTTTGACAATGCATAAGCCTAATATATTTTGTCAATTCTATACTTATCAACGCGCTATATGTATGAAATATATAAATTATATTTTTAATAAATATCACTAAAAAAATTCCTCTCCTAGGACGGTCTCCGAAAGCTCTACAACGTGATATCGACCCTGGCCATCCTCGGGTCTGATGAGGAGGAGTCCCGGGTCTCCGAGGACGAGACCTGCGCCGCCAGGCAGATCGTGAGACACGTTTCTGTGGCTCTGAGAAGGTTAGTTTCATTGTTGGTGTGAAAGGAGAATGGGCAGTTTTGTATGGAGTTAGGTCCAGGTGGTTCTGATGAGGAGGAGTCCAGGGTCTCCGAGGACGAGACCTGCGCCGCCAGGCAGATCGTGAGGCACGTTTCTGTGGCTTTGAGAAGGTTAGTTTCATAGCTAGTGTTAAAGGAGAATGGTCAGTTTTGTATGGAGTTGGGTCCAGGTGGTTCTGATGAGGAGGAGTCCAGGGTCTCCGAGGACGAGACCTGCGCCGCCAGGCAGATCGTGAGGCACGTTTCTGTCGCTCTGAGAAGGTTAGTTTCATTGTTAGATGAAAGGAGAATGGTCAGTTTTGTATGGAGTTGGGTCCAGGTGGTTCTGATAAGGAGGAGTCCCGCGTCTCCGAGGACGAGACCTGCGCCGCCAGGCAGATCGTGAGACACGTTTCTGTGGCTCTGAGAAGGTTAGTTTCATAGTTTAAAGGAGAATGGTCAGTTTTGTATGGAGTTGGGTCCAGCTGGTTCTGATGAGGAGGAGTCCCGGGTCTCCGAGGACGAGACCTGCGCCGCCAGGCAGATCGTGAGACACGTCTCTGTGGCTTTGAGAAGGTTAGTTTCATAGCTAGTGTTAAAGGAGAATGGTCAGTTTTGTATGGAGTTGGGTCCAGGTGGTTCTGATGAGGAGGAGTCCCGCGTCTCCGAGGACGAGACCTGCGCCGCCAGGCAGATCGTGAGACACGTTTCTGTCGCTTTGAGAAGGTTAGTTTCATAGTTTAAAGGAGAATGGTCAGTTTTGTATGGAGTTGGGCCCAGGTGGTTCTGATGAGGAGGAGTCCAGGGTCTCCGAGGACGAGACCTGCGCCGCCAGGCAGATCGTGAGACACGTCTCTGTGGCTTTGAGAAGGTTAGTTTCATAGCTAGTTTTAAAGGAGAATGGTCAGTTTTGTATGGAGTGGTGTCCAGGTGTTTTATTACGTGTAAGTATATTAAAAATGTTGTTAAGAGTGAAAAAGCTAAGTTAGTCTTGGTTTATTGTGTGGGCATATCAAATTATTAGAAAACACGGTTTAATTGTACATTAATAAGTTTTGCAAAATCGTCTTAAAGAAATTGTCAGATAGCTAATTACTTTTTAAGTTTATTTCATTTTCCAATGCTAATTGCTTCTTTAAACTTTAATCTCTAAAACGTTTTAATTTTAATTAAAACGGTTGCTATTATGTCTCTCATATGATTTTAGCCATTAATTTTTTTAGACATTTTAACATTAAAGGATAATTAAATACCAAAATAAAATGTCAATTGATTTATACATTTTATTCATATAACTAATATATTAAATTTTATTATTAAAGGTACTTAGAGGCACATTTAAGACTACGAGCAGCGCAAGTGTTGAGACAACAAGGCGACAACGTACCTGAACCACCGCCTTATAAGGTAATTTATATTATTTTATTATCTACACTATTGTATTGTAATAAAAAAGGCTCAATTATTATGAATGAATACAATATTGTAGTCATTTGGTTTGTACATTAAATAAATGGTAAAATCAGTCAAGTTTGTAGGAAAAAGTAACATGATAAGTGAATTAAAGTTCCTAAAAACATTAACTGATTGGAGAATCCTGAAAGAAAAATATCATTAATGTGTCGATTCGGGCATTGAATTTGGAACCTTTTTCCAAATCATTCGAGCTTACATGTCACTGCGTTATGTTATTGTTGTTAGTTATTTCGTTTAAAGAATACATTAACAATGCATATCCACTTAGAAAGTAATTTGAAAATAGTCCGTGCCTGTATTAGATTATAAGCAGAAATACAAATCATTACGTAGTATAAATCCAAGTCGCTAATTCTGTCTGTTTGGCTGCTAAGTCCTCCTAAACCAGTTGAGGGATTTTAATACGGTTTTCACCATCCTTTAGGTATTTTTTTCATTTAAATTTATAAATAAAGACCAATCGGAAAAAGTTTTTTTAAGTTAGCCAAAAATCAATGTTTCGTGGGCAAGTCGGCCAAAAGTACACCATTGCGAAGCGTGGGCGGGTCGCTAGTATATTATAAAATTATAAATGTGAATATTAATAATTTTAGAACTTTTAAATAATAGCACAGTTTATGTATTTAAAAAGTTATTATTTTGAATCGTCTTGTCAGAATTGTATGACGTACTGTTTCTTGATTGGTTTTTGTAAGCCGCACCAATCACAAAATAGCTACCATCACGTGATTAAGTGGTGCGATTTTCAGACGATGATGGGAGAAGTCTATAAAAACTGTCCGTTACATATACCGCTGCACCACAGAGGTCGTCTATCATTATTTTTCCCTTTTTCATATCCAGGCGTCCAAGTCCTCCCCCGAGGAGATCCAGGAGCAGATAATGCTGCTGCAGTCGGCGGCGTGGTCGCGCTGGAGCCCCGTGGACTCGCTGCTGGCGCTGGGCGGCGTGCAGCTGCTGCTGCTGCTGGTGCAGTACGCCTACGAGTGGAACTTCAACGGCAGGTAGGGGGTGGGGGGCTGGAATATGCCGAAATATGCCGGTGGAGTATGCCAAAAATATGTAGCTTAAATATGTCGGTGGAGTATGCCGAAATATGTCGGTGGAGTATGCCGAAATATGCTAGTGGAATATTCCAGTGCAATATGCCTGAGTAGATTTTCAACGGTAGGTAGGATGTAGGATATGCCGGTGCAATATGTAGTTGCAATATGCCGGTGTAAAATCCCTTTGTATGAAATATGCCGGTGCGATGTAAGAATATGTAGGTGGAATATGCTGGTACAGTATGCCAGTGCAATATGCCTATGAGTGGAACTTCAACGGTAGGTAAGATTTTATAAGGATATAGAAAACTAGCTGTTTAAATAAAATACTGTTTTACTGAACTTGTTTTAACACAATGTTTAAGTTAAGTAAGATAATATAGGTATTGAACATTTCTTATTTGAGAAAACTCGTTCTGTCTAAAAATTCCTTAAATTGTAACACACATAACATGTATTGGGCTTGATTCTAAAAAAAATACAAAAACTAACCTATTATTACTCTACACAGATACATTACATACACAATAGGATATTTCACACTTTTTGAAAACTGTTTTAAAGCAATCTTGAAGTTGTACTGAACCTGTAGAATTTTTATTTTTATTTTAAATTACTGAAAAATGCCATAAAACATACATTTTATTTATGATTTTAAAATCGCGCGCGGAAACATGCTGTTTCGACTGGTGACGTCACTCCGATAGTAAACAATACAATTTAGAGTGCCAGTGAAAATATTTTCGGAAATATGACCTTTTCATTGGATAAAACAATGGATAAACGTTCACAAACTTAATAACTTGACAATTTCTACAAATCTTCTCAAAGCACGACAATGTGTTTACTATCGGAGTGACGTTACGTCATGGCGAACAGCGTTTTTGACATTTAAAAACAGATTATAAAAGTCGATTTTAAAATTGGATATATAAAATTTATAATGCATTTCTATGAATTAATATCAACGTTTCTCGTTCATATTATACGAAATCTATTATATACATTCACTTTTGTATTTTTTCTTGCATGGTGTAAAATACCCTATTAACTCATATTTTCCATATTTCAGATCAGAAACGGTCCGATCGGCCCTAGACGTGATATCCATATGCTGCGTGGCGCCGCGGGTTCAACTATTGTTGACTGAGAAGTTAGAGTTGCGAGACTCGGAGGTCACTACGGGAGTTAATATTGTCTTAGGTAACTATGGAATTTGATTTATTTGTGTTCAATTTATTTAACCATCTCTATATTTAATTCACTTGTATTGTTTTCATAATTGTCATGCTTTCTAATAAGGTAAACAATGAATTAAAACTCATTTTTGACTTTAGTGCCATAAATTTTCTCGCAAAAATTACTTGTTTTGCAATAACTATGCGATTATTCCTTACTTTCTGATGATAACAGATAATTTTATGTTATGTAACGAACGATTTGGATGAAATTCTGTAGACTAGATTTGGGAACAATACTAAATAGATTATTCTAACATTTCTAACTGTTTAAATGTATTATATTATTTTGTCTAATCTTTGATTAAATATGTGTAAATTGTTCTCATAACTCAACATACAAATTAGAGTCTAACCATGACTAGATTTTCTCAACAAATAGAATTTTGCAAAGCACAAAGCTAATTCGCTATTCGTGTCTGTTTGTATGTTTGTCCACTGTCTCTCCTATACCATTTGATGGATTTGACACGGTAATTTTTTTCGCACATGTTATGTCTTACGTTTAACTATGAATTTTCATTATTTACTTCTTGTATCAGCGTACATAGTGGAGCCTCACAATGAAACAAAAATGACTTGCTTACTCAGATTTTAATTGTAGTTTTTGAGTTTAACCATGATGTGGTCGCATTGACGTATAGAGAGAGAGTGCAACACTGTATGAAATTGACATAATGATTTGATGAGAAAACAAAAAGCAAAATTGCTTGAATATATGATTGCTCTGGTTTTTACTAAGGAAATTAAAATTGATTAAGAAAATGAAATTAGAATTAGGTAATCGATGTTAAAGATAATTGGCGTTTACACTTCTAAACCACAAAATTAAAAAAAAAACATACTATTTTCTTCTTTTTCTTTAAAAACATCTACAGTCTCTTTTATCTTCTTATTCATATTTTCAAATACATCCACACTATTGTCAATAAAATATCTGTAATCGCGTCTATGAAGCAGGCGCGGCGGACGGCGAGATAGTCCCGGAGCCGGAGGTGCAGAAGGCGGCGCTCAACGTGCTCGTCAACTGCGTGTGCGCACCCGTGCATAGGGTGAGTGGGGGGTGGGTGGGGGATGGGGGGTGTTAGGGGGATGGGGGGTGTTAGGGGGATGGGGGGTGTTGGATAGGAAATGTGGGTTATTGTGGGAAATGTGAGTTGTTGGATAGAAAATGTGGGTGCATTATTTATTTATTTATTTAATAGTTTATTTATTGCACTTATTAAACTAGGGGAACCAGATTATGCATAGAATAAAAAGTGCAAGGATTACATTAACACTGCTACAAATTAAACAAAAAAGAACAAAATTAGTAATAAAAAAATAAAATATAAAACGTAACTATGGGATATTAAAAATATTGTAAAAACACTTTGTAAAAGGGTTATTGTGAGAAATGTGGGTTGTTGGATAGAAAATGTGGGTTATTGTGGCGAAAAGAGGGTTTATTGTATGGAAAATATGGTTTTGTGAAATTCCTTTAAGTTTTTCGCTTGGTAACGAAAAAATAATTAAAGAACTTAATCACCCCATTTTCATGGTGAAACAAGTTTAGCTTTTAGTTAAATTGGGTAGCAAATATGTGTTAAAGTCGTGTGTTATTCTCAGTAAAGAAATACAGGCATTGCTCAAATTAATCTTTGTATTAATAATTCCTAAAAGAATTACTAAATCTCACATCAAAGCTTATTTAGTTAAAACCAAATCTTAATTTTCCTTTTTGGTCAGTTACTTTACTTATTAAATTATTATTTTTAGGCGGGTTCATCAACAACCAGGTTTTCCCTCACCGGCTCCAGTAAAAAGAAGACAGCGTTGAAATCCTACGAGGACGTCATACAGAAAGTGTGGGAGAGTGTGCGGACTAGTAATGGGATTATGGTAAATATATTATTATTATCATCATCATTACATAGTATTAATCCAAGTCGCTAATTCTTTCTGTTTGTATGTTTGGCCGCTAAATCCTCTTAAACCAGTTGAGGGATTTTAATATGGTTTTCACCGTCCTTTAGGTGATTTTTTCATTTAAGTTTGTATATAAAGAACATTCAGAAAAAGTTTTTTTAAGTTAACTAAAATTCAATGTTTCGGAAACAAGTCGCCCAAAATTACCATTTTGCCCATTGCGAAGCGTGTCACTGGTTATAAATATAATGAAAACAGCGTTGAAATCCTACGAGGACGTCATACAGAAAGTGTGGGATATTTATTAATATGTTAACAGTGTGATTAAATATATTCAAACAAAACAATAAAATAAAAAAACTGGGTTGACGACTTCATTTTTGTTAAGGAACTAGAGTTAGTGTTCTTTCCTATTTTTTTCAATTATGTGATCCTTTCAAAGTATTTATCGGTCTTTTTGATGCTGAAAACGGAAGAAACGTTATATAATCACCAGAGTTTCGATAATGTTTACGTAAAGTCTTGTACCGCAAATTGTACTGACTAAAACCTCAAGCGAAAGTGACTCTTATCACCTCTGCAATAGGTCCTACTATTCCTAATGCTGGTGAAGTCCCCTTTAACCGACGCGGACCGTCTCCGGCTTTCAACTAGCAAAAATGACTTATGTTCTAAAACACAAGTGATACTTTCGTTAATAATAAGAAAAGCAATATAAAAACTGATGTTTCTTATAAATTTAAGCTAAAATGACTCTTATTTTGACGGACACTAAGACTACTTTCGTTAATAATAAGAAAAGCAACTTCCACCCAACAAATTACAAGCGAAAGTGATTCTTATTGCCTCCGCCATAGGTGCTACTATCGCTAATGGTAGAAAAACCGCCTTTAACCTTTAAAAACCCAATCAAAAATGTCTCTTATCACCTCCACCACAGGTACTCCTATCGCCTGCCGCGCGCTGGCGGGCCCAAAATTTTTTATATAAATTCAAGCTCAAATGACTCTTATTTTAATGGAAACTATAGTCTGGCCACCGAGAGAATGCGTTTGTGACACATGCCATTAGTGTTGGGGTAAAAAACAACATTGATAAATTATTTTTCTATCAACAGAAAAAAACTTGTTTATCTTATTTATATTTATTTATAATATAAAAATAGTTTCATGTTGTTACGAGTTAAAATCTAGGTGAAATAAAAAAAACAAAATCGAGACAGTATTGTTTTATTGTAGGAACGTAAATAATTAGATTAAAGATACTTGTATAACGTTAATTTTGAAGCTAAGCCCAAGGTGGAAAAGAAACTCAATAGCATTGTATTGGCAATGATATGGTATAAGTCTCAGCACCCGATGACCGTACTGCAGAGTCAATTCATCTATTTCATATCGAACATTTGCCGATTTATTTTCTTTCACTAACCGCAATATTTATGCTTCAAGCATGTCCATATTTACGTCGATATCATGTTTTTATAACCAAGCTACTAATTCTGCTTTTTAATAAGCAATTGATTGATAACTTTAAAATTGACTGATATTTTTAGCACATCCCTACGAAAATATCATAAGTACATAACCTTGTACTGTTTAGAAGTAGTGTTGTTTATATTTTTAAAAATACATATTTTATCAGTAATTATTACAGTAAGCCGTCAGTTATAAAATTTAAAATCGGTGTGACTTAATATCACTTTATTGCTTATTATTTGTTTGTAGGGTCAAAATAGTCGACTTTTTTTGTTTGTTTTCGTAGACGGCCTTTCAAAGTTACCTCGTTATTTCAAACACAATGTGTCAGAAACGCATTCTCTCGGTGGCCGGACTGTAAGGTTACTTTCGTTACTAAAAAGCAATTTAAAGTGGCTCTTATTGGTGGTTACTATTACTGTTGATAGTAAAATCAATTATTAACTGAAAAAAAAAACTTTAAAACCCAATCAAAAACGCCTCTTATTGTCTTCACAATAGGTCCTCCTATCGCTAATGCTGGTAAAATCCCCCATCACTGACGCGGATCGACTCCGAGGACTCGCCTGTAGAGCCCTGGCGGGGCTGGCGCGCTGCCCCACGGTGCGACAGATCATATCCAAGCTGCCGCTGTTCACCACCTCGCAGATACAGGGTGAGTGCGGTATACAGGGTGGTTGTTTTTATAAAGTGTTTTTTTGGGAAAATGTCTTTGCAAGCTTTGATATTATTGCAGTATAAAATAGATGAATGATTGAGATTTTACTTTTAGTTTTGCATTTAAAAATGCTAATTTATTAATTTAGAAGTTATAAATACTGGAAAAATCGGTAATCTAAAGGTCCTGGGTTCGATTCCCAGTCGCGCAATGCTCAGGGACCCGCGTTCCATTTTCCAGTATCTATAACTTCAAAATTAGATGGATGATTTTAGTATTCTGTGAAATATACAAAACTTATTTAACTAAGTAAAATACCATATTTTTTGCTACTAAAATTCGTGTCTTTCTGTATGTATAATCGCTTACTTAATTTTGATTTCACAGTTTTCATAGATAAAATGATATTTGGTTTTATTTATAAGAAAGTACCCACGGAAAAAAGGGGGAGGTTTGCCTGTGAAACCAAAAGGGCGGCAAAATCATAAGATTATAATTGATCATTAATTTCAGTGTTAATGCGCGACCCAATTCTACAAGAGAAACGACAAGAGCACGTGATGTTCCAGAAATACGCTCTAGAACTTTTAGAACGAGTTTCTGGAAAGAGCAAACACATGGGGGCGGAATTGGAGACCTCTATCGCTAATATACATAAGGTTGGTTTTAATTTGTACGGTGTATAGTTGAGTTTTTGTTCTATATTTGACAATGATAAATTGTAAGAAGTATTATTTCCCTTGACATTTTTGTAAAATGAAATAAAAAACATTTGCTCTAAAATACTTATATCTTATCATAACCTAATAATTGCAACTTGTTCAAGAAGAACTGTTTTTAATCTATTCAAATCTCTAGATTCCATTAGTTAAACCGAATAATACATATTTCTATACATAGAATAAAATTAATTTTTTTCCACGCCTCCATTACTCATCATATTACATCCCCTGCAGGCTAACGTGGTGGCTCAAACCCGTATAACCTACAACGAGCGACATCTTCTACAACTAGTTGCCGCCCACCTCTCATCTCGGGGCTTACACGAAAGTGCCGCCACTCTACAACGAGAAGCGAAATTGCCGCCCCCACAGACTCCCGCCCCCCCGCACCCGCCGCCTGTTTATACTACTCCTACGAGGGTAAGTTATTAAAGTTTGTAGAAAAAAGTGTTTTTTTTGTTTACCTTATTAAGCCGCCTTTTTAAATATTATATGCTTATTCTTATTCTTATATTTTTGCAATAAACCAAAAACTTAAAATTAAAATGAAATTAGTTTTTTTGCCTTTTCACACATTTAGCCTTTAGTAAGTAGTGGATAGTGAATCCATTATACGTTTCTCTTAACTCTTCCTAATACCATGTAAAAGAAAGAATCCGCTACATTTTAAGTTATTATATAGTTTGTAAAATGATTTAGACTTAATTTTCTTCTCGTCTCTTTCTAATAATAGCTATAAGAATGTGTCCTCTACATTTAACTTTGATTAAGTATGTTTTTAAAATAGTGATTAAATAATAATAATCCAACCCATTGTTACAGAATCGCCTGTCAGTCTCCCGAACAAACAGCTACGGCAACCGCGACAGTATCGAGTTCAATACTTCGAGTATTGTCAATAATATTGACGACGGGCCCGCCACACCCACTGTCATCAAACTGAGGTGAGTTTATAGAACACTAGTGGCCGCCCGCGACTCCGTTCGCGTTGAAGTCGGTTTCCCGTGGGAATGAGCAGTTTTCCCGCGGTAAAAAGTATCCTATGTGTTATTCTGATGTATAACCTACATTACTGCAAAGTTTCATCCAAATCCATCCAGTAGTTTTTACGTGAAAGAGTAACAAACATCCATACATCCAGAATTCTAGACTTTTCTATTCTAATGCCAGCTTCCCTATGTAGCGGCCTGGAGATTTGTCATTCAGGCGTTGCCTTTAACAGACACCAGTTTCTTACAAAAGATAGACTGAAAAACGTTATGGCTCTAGGAAACATTAGTTAAGCATTAACATTATTTTTTGTCATGTTTTTCTAGGGAAAAATTAATAAATTATTATTTCGCCCTACAGTTCTAGCAACAGCTAAATGGTTTTCGCGTGGAAGTAAGGTTTTCCGTGACTAAATGTACCCCATGTTTTCTTCTAGGTTATGGTCCATCTATATACCAAGTAGTTTTTGCGTGTAATAGTAATTAACTCACATATAAAAAACGATCGCGTTTAAATTTCATAATAGTGGCCGCCCGCGACTCCGTTCGCGTGGAAGTCGGTTTCCCGTGGGAATGAGAAGTTTTCCCGCGATAAAAAGTACCCTATATGTTATTTTGATGTAACCTATATTTCTGTAAAGTTTCATCAAAATCCATCCAGGAGCTTTTACGTGAAAGAGTAACAAACACCCATACACACAAACTTTCACGTTTATAATATTAGTAGGTTTTGTAGGGCACAGCTTGCTTGTTCGGAATAATCTCCGGGACTAATGAAATGATATTTAAAATTATTTCATATATAGGAAACTACGTTACCAGGGAGTGTCATAGACTACTTTTGTTGCATAAATTAGCAAGTTAAGTGTAGTCTGATTATGATAAAATTAATAAATTTATTTAAATTAAAAAAACATTATTAGTAAACTTTCGGGTAATGCTCTTGGGAATATTTATTGGCTTCTTCATCTATGTCAAATTGTCGAGAACAACGAATAGCTGGGAATTATGTATACCAAAAGATTGGCATTTTAATTTACCAGTCTAACATAGTAAACGGGTAGCCACGGTACGAATTATGTGTCGGCTCTCGTGACAACATTAACTCTGTATCTATAAAGCACAAAATCAATTTTTCATTCATTTTATCATTTTACGGAATTATTTAAAAAAGCGATCCTGTTTGCCATTGTCTTACTTTCGGTTTTCTCGATTACAAACGTTTACTTTCCAACAAGCTATAATTCCAAAAATATAATAAACCAAAGAGGTCTAAGAGTTAAACCTTGAAGCACACCAGATAAAGCCAAATTCTGTCTTTAGTCATATCCATAAAATGACACTAGTTTAGTTCAATTAAGCTAATATGGAGTAAGCGATCTAGGCAGATTACCATGAACACAATAATCAAACATTTTAGTAAAAAGCTTACCGTGATTCGCTCTTCCAAAGGCTTTGGACAAGTCCGTGTAAATCGAGTTAACTTTTGGGTGCACAAATGATTTACGAAGAACTGATGTATCTGAGTAAATTTTAATTTAATTTGACATCTGTAATTACCCATATTGAAGCAATAAACGATTTTGATTTGATTTGATTTGATTTATAATGTGGATCTCTTGGAGTAAACCACGCTGCATATTACTGATTCTAGGTGTAAACTTCGCTTTGTACTTTTATATATGTTATGTAATATGGTTATAGCATACTCATAAACAAGATTCTAAAATATTCTTGCAAAACAATTTAGGGTGGTAGTTGGTTACATTACTCTTTATCCCAGATATATGAATTGGATTTAATAGCGATTGAAAAACTCCCTTATTTGTCGACTAACGGCCAAACTCAATATTCTGTTAACCTTTGACACCTTGTTATATGTGTAGCTATGGTAACTATTATCCATGTTTTTGCGTCTCAATAAACTATGCATAGAAACACGTCACATAAAATCAAAACAAGCAGTTTCCAATTACCAAGGTTTTAACAATAGTAGAATATTTAGATCGGCGGTTAATGAAAATCACTGAGAGAGGCTGTGGCACTGCCAAAGCAAAGGCACAAACGCGAATGAAAAAAGGTGGAATCCATTAGAACTTTTTTTTTTCTTTTTTAATTTATGAATGTCTCTATTTGGTATTTTTAAAACTAGAAGAAGCAAATTTTGGATACTATTTTTTCATAGTTGCAGACAGAAACGGAGTTGCTAAAAAGATTTACAACATCCTTCCCCCATTGAGATTTTACTTTTTGGTTTTACATTTAAAATGCTAATTTATTAATTTTGAAGTTATAGATACTTGAAAAAAGATTCCCAGTCGTAAAATGCCCGGAGACCTGCGTTCCCTTTTCCAGTATCTATAACTTCAAAATCCTTTCCATTACAGCTATGTGGTCCCCGTTTACCATACGGTTGGGTATATAAGTGTGATTGATCTTGTTTATTTGCATAAATGGTATAAGACCATGTTCCGGATTTTAATACGTAAAGAAAAGAAACACTTATATTTGCTAGAAGATTAATAATAAAGGATATCTCGGTTGTGTTTTAGTAAAGTTTTTTATTAAAATTGTCTCGATTCGTAAACGTCAACACGTAATCATTTAAGACCAACCATACAGAAAAGTTTATGAAGTTTTTGATACAGCTACTTTGTAATAGTCTTAGCATAGAGCAAACTAACTAGCTAAGATAGCGCAATATATCAATCTCTTTCATGTATCAAGTAAAAGTGAAGGATAGAAATAGTAGAAGTTTAATTTCAATGATTTGAAACCGAAACCGAAACCTTTTCTCCAAAAATAGCTTACGCACGAATTTGCTGCAGTCGCTAACTGAAAAGTTCAATTTTTTTCTAAATCAATGGTAACATTATAACATGCCATAAATGAAGCAAAGTCTGTCAAGTCTACTCAAGTTTAACTATCTTACTTCTTATTCTAACCAATATCATTAATGAAAAAGTTTGCGTCTATTTGTTACGCTTTCACGAAAAACGATTCAACGGATTGTGATGTAGATACTTTATAAATAGATAGACCTTGAATAACAAATGTACCCGATTTCCATGGGTATGGCCGTTTAACTACGAGTGAAATTAGCTTGTAGATCTACTACTTTATATCTTCACATTGGTTTCTGATCTCTCCCCCCCATAGAAAGGTCCAGCCGCCCCCAACCCCCCCGATGCTGGAGCCGCGGCGCCGCGCCCCCCCCCGCGGACAGCTCGCACCGCGTCACCCTCCACGCCATCGTCACCGAGTACCTCTACAACCAGCACGCGCTCTGCCGGAACCCGGTGGTCACCTGTCCGCAGTTCAACTTGTTTGAGTGAGTGCTTGTTTGTTTGTTTGTTTGTTTGTATAATGAACAGTATCTGTACAACCAGCACGCGCTCTGCCGGAACCCGGTGGTCACCTGTCCGCAGTTCAACTTGTTTGAGTGAGTGCTTGTTTGTTTGTTTGTTTGTTTGTATAATGAACAGTATCTGTACAACCAGCACGCGCTCTGCCGGAACCCGGTGGTCACCTGTCCGCAGTTCAACTTGTTTGAGTGAGTGCTTGTTTGTTTGTTTGTTTGTTTGTATAATGAACAGTATCTGTACAACCAGCACGCGCTCTGCCGGAACCCGGTGGTCACCTGTCCGCAGTTCAACTTGTTTGAGTGAGTGCTTGTTTGTTTGTTTGTTTGTTTGTATAATGAACAGTATCTGTACAACCAGCACGCGCTCTGCCGGAACCCGGTGGTCACCTGTCCGCAGTTCAACTTGTTTGAGTGAGTGCTTGTTTGTTTGTTTGTTTGTTTGTATAATGAACAGTATCTGTACAACCAGCACGCGCTCTGCCGGAACCCGGTGGTCACCTGTCCGCAGTTCAACTTGTTTGAGTGAGTGCTTGTTTGTTTGTTTGTTTGTTTGTATAATGAACAGTATCTGTACAACCAGCACGCGCTCTGCCGGAACCCGGTGGTCACCTGTCCGCAGTTCAACTTGTTTGAGTGAGTGCTTGTTTGTTTGTTTGTTTGTTTGTATAATGAACAGTATCTGTACAACCAGCACGCGCTCTGCCGGAACCCGGTGGTCACCTGTCCGCAGTTCAACTTGTTTGAGTGAGTGCTTGTTTGTTTGTTTGTTTGTTTGTATAATGAACAGTATCTGTACAACCAGCACGCGCTCTGCCGGAACCCGGTGGTCACCTGTCCGCAGTTCAACTTGTTTGAGTGAGTGCTTGTTTGTTTGTTTGTTTGTTTGTATAATGAACAGTATCTATACAACCAGCACGCGCTCTGCCGGAACCCGGTGGTCACCTGTCCGCAGTTCAACTTGTTTGAGTGAGTGCTTGTTTGTTTGTTTGTTTGTTTGTATAATGAACAGTATCTGTACAACCAGCACGCGCTCTGCCGGAACCCGGTGGTCACCTGTCCGCAGTTCAACTTGTTTGAGTGAGTGCTTGTTTGTTTGTTTGTTTGTTTGTATAATGAACAGTATCTGTACAACCAGCACGCGCTCTGCCGGAACCCGGTGGTCACCTGTCCGCAGTTCAACTTGTTTGAGTGAGTGCTTGTTTGTTTGTTTGTTTGTTTGTATAATGAACAGTATCTGTACAACCAGCACGCGCTCTGCCGGAACCCGGTGGTCACCTGTCCGCAGTTCAACTTGTTTGAGTGAGTGCTTGTTTGTTTGTTTGTTTGTTTGTATAATGAACAGTATCTGTACAACCAGCACGCGCTCTGCCGGAACCCGGTGGTCACCTGTCCGCAGTTCAACTTGTTTGAGTGAGTGCTTGTTTGTTTGTTTGTTTGTTTGTATAATGAACAGTATCTGTACAACCAGCACGCGCTCTGCCGGAACCCGGTGGTCACCTGTCCGCAGTTCAACTTGTTTGAGTGAGTGCTTGTTTGTTTGTTTGTTTGTTTGTATAATGAACAGTATCTATACAACCAGCACGCGCTCTGCCGGAACCCGGTGGTCACCTGTCCGCAGTTCAACTTGTTTGAGTGAGTGCTTGTTTGTTTGTTTGTTTGTTTGTATAATGAACAGTATCTGTACAACCAGCACGCGCTCTGCCGGAACCCGGTGGTCACCTGTCCGCAGTTCAACTTGTTTGAGTGAGTGCTTGTTTGTTTGTTTGTTTGTTTGTATAATGAACAGTATCTGTACAACCAGCACGCGCTCTGCCGGAACCCGGTGGTCACCTGTCCGCAGTTCAACTTGTTTGAGTGAGTGCTTGTTTGTTTGTTTGTTTGTTTGTATAATGAACAGTATCTGTACAACCAGCACGCGCTCTGCCGGAACCCGGTGGTCACCTGTCCGCAGTTCAACTTGTTTGAGTGAGTGCTTGTTTGTTTGTTTGTTTGTTTGTATAATGAACAGTATCTGTACAACCAGCACGCGCTCTGCCGGAACCCGGTGGTCACCTGTCCGCAGTTCAACTTGTTTGAGTGAGTGCTTGTTTGTTTGTTTGTTTGTTTGTATAATGAACAGTATCTGTACAACCAGCACGCGCTCTGCCGGAACCCGGTGGTCACCTGTCCGCAGTTCAACTTGTTTGAGTGAGTGCTTGTTTGTTTGTTTGTTTGTTTGTATAATGAACAGTATCTGTACAACCAGCACGCGCTCTGCCGGAACCCGGTGGTCACCTGTCCGCAGTTCAACTTGTTTGAGTGAGTGCTTGTTTGTTTGTTTGTTTGTTTGTATAATGAACAGTATCTATACAACCAGCACGCGCTCTGCAGGAACCCGGTGGTCACCAGTCCGCAGTTCAACTTGTTTGAGTGAGTGCTTGTTTGTTTGTTTGTTTGTTTGTATAATGAACAGTATCTGTACAACCAGCACGCGCTCTGCCGGAACCCGGTGGTCACCTGTCCGCAGTTCAACTTGTTTGAGTGAGTGCTTGTTTGTTTGTTTGTTTGTTTGTATAATGAACAGTATCTGTACAACCAGCACGCGCTCTGCCGGAACCCGGTGGTCACCTGTCCGCAGTTCAACTTGTTTGAGTGAGTGCTTGTTTGTTTGTTTGTTTGTTTGTTTGTATAATGAACAGTATCTGTACAACCAGCACGCGCTCTGCAGGAACCCGGTGGTCACCTGTCCGCAGTTCAACTTGTTTGAGTGAGTGCTTGTTTGTTTGTTTGTTTGTTTGTATAATGAACAGTATCTGTACAACCAGCACGCGCTCTGCCGGAACCCGGTGGTCACCTGTCCGCAGTTCAACTTGTTTGAGTGAGTGCTTGTTTGTTTGTTTGTTTGTTTGTATAATGAACAGTATCTGTACAACCAGCACGCGCTCTGCAGGAACCCGGTGGTCACCTGTCCGCAGTTCAACTTGTTTGAGTGAGTGCTTGTTTGTTTGTTTGTTTGTTTGTATAATGAACAGTATCTGTACAACCAGCACGCGCTCTGCCGGAACCCGGTGGTCACCTGTCCGCAGTTCAACTTGTTTGAGTGAGTGCTTGTTTGTTTGTTTGTTTGTTTGTATAATGAACAGTATCTGTACAACCAGCACGCGCTCTGCCGGAACCCGGTGGTCACCTGTCCGCAGTTCAACTTGTTTGAGTGAGTGCTTGTTTGTTTGTTTGTTTGTTTGTATAATGAACAGTATCTGTACAACCAGCACGCGCTCTGCCGGAACCCGGTGGTCACCTGTCCGCAGTTCAACTTGTTTGAGTGAGTGCTTGTTTGTTTGTTTGTTTGTTTGTATAATGAACAGTATCTGTACAACCAGCACGCGCTCTGCCGGAACCCGGTGGTCACCTGTCCGCAGTTCAACTTGTTTGAGTGAGTGCTTGTTTGTTTGTTTGTTTGTTTGTATAATGAACAGTATCTGTACAACCAGCACGCGCTCTGCCGGAACCCGGTGGTCACCTGTCCGCAGTTCAACTTGTTTGAGTGAGTGCTTGTTTGTTTGTTTGTTTGTTTGTATAATGAACAGTATCTGTACAACCAGCACGCGCTCTGCCGGAACCCGGTGGTCACCTGTCCGCAGTTCAACTTGTTTGAGTGAGTGCTTGTTTGTTTGTTTGTTTGTTTGTATAATGAACAGTATCTGTACAACCAGCACGCGCTCTGCCGGAACCCGGTGGTCACCTGTCCGCAGTTCAACTTGTTTGAGTGAGTGCTTGTTTGTTTGTTTGTTTGTTTGTTTGTATAATGAACAGTATCTGTACAACCAGCACGCGCTCTGCCGGAACCCGGTGGTCACCTGTCCGCAGTTCAACTTGTTTGAGTGAGTGCTTGTTTGTTTGTTTGTTTGTTTGTATAATGAACAGTATCTGTACAACCAGCACGCGCTCTGCAGGAACCCGGTGGTCACCTGTCCGCAGTTCAACTTGTTTGAGTGAGTGCTTGTTTGTTTGTTTGTTTGTTTGTATAATGAACAGTATCTATACAACCAGCACGCGCTCTGCCGGAACCCGGTGGTCACCTGTCCGCAGTTCAACTTGTTTGAGTGAGTGCTTGTTTGTTTGTTTGTTTGTTTGTATAATGAACAGTATCTGTACAACCAGCACGCGCTCTGCCGGAACCCGGTGGTCACCTGTCCGCAGTTCAACTTGTTTGAGTGAGTGCTTGTTTGTTTGTTTGTTTGTTTGTATAATGAACAGTATCTGTACAACCAGCACGCGCTCTGCCGGAACCCGGTGGTCACCTGTCCGCAGTTCAACTTGTTTGAGTGAGTGCTTGTTTGTTTGTTTGTTTGTTTGTATAATGAACAGTATCTGTACAACCAGCACGCGCTCTGCAGGAACCCGGTGGTCACCTGTCCGCAGTTCAACTTGTTTGAGTGAGTGCTTGTTTGTTTGTTTGTTTGTTTGTATAATGAACAGTATCTGTACAACCAGCACGCGCTCTGCCGGAACCCGGTGGTCACCTGTCCGCAGTTCAACTTGTTTGAGTGAGTGCTTGTTTGTTTGTTTGTTTGTTTGTATAATGAACAGTATCTGTACAACCAGCACGCGCTCTGCCGGAACCCGGTGGTCACCTGTCCGCAGTTCAACTTGTTTGAGTGAGTGCTTGTTTGTTTGTTTGTTTGTTTGTTTGTATAATGAACAGTATCTGTACAACCAGCACGCGCTCTGCAGGAACCCGGTGGTCACCTGTCCGCAGTTCAACTTGTTTGAGTGAGTGCTAGTTTGTTTGTTTGTTTGTTTGTATAATGAACAGTATCTGTACAACCAGCACGCGCTCTGCCGGAACCCGGTGGTCACCTGTCCGCAGTTCAACTTGTTTGAGTGAGTGCTTGTTTGTTTGTTTGTTTGTTTGTATAATGAACAGTATCTGTACAACCAGCACGCGCTCTGCCGGAACCCGGTGGTCACCTGTCCGCAGTTCAACTTGTTTGAGTGAGTGCTTGTTTGTTTGTTTGTTTGTTTGTTTGTATAATGAACAGTATCTGTACAACCAGCACGCGCTCTGCAGGAACCCGGTGGTCACCTGTCCGCAGTTCAACTTGTTTGAGTGAGTGCTTGTTTGTTTGTTTGTTTGTTTGTTTGTATAATGAACAGTATCTGTACAACCAGCACGCGCTCTGCAGGAACCCGGTGGTCACCTGTCCGCAGTTCAACTTGTTTGAGTGAGTGCTTGTTTGTTTGTTTGTTTGTTTGTATAATGAACAGTATCTGTACAACCAGCACGCGCTCTGCCGGAACCCGGTGGTCACCTGTCCGCAGTTCAACTTGTTTGAGTGAGTGCTTGTTTGTTTGTTTGTTTGTTTGTTTGTATAATGAACAGTATCTGTACAACCAGCACGCGCTCTGCAGGAACCCGGTGGTCACCTGTCCGCAGTTCAACTTGTTTGAGTGAGTGCTTGTTTGTTTGTTTGTTTGTTTGTATAATGAACAGTATCTGTACAACCAGCACGCGCTCTGCCGGAACCCGGTGGTCACCTGTCCGCAGTTCAACTTGTTTGAGTGAGTGCTTGTTTGTTTGTTTGTTTGTTTGTATAATGAACAGTATCTGTACAACCAGCACGCGCTCTGCCGGAACCCGGTGGTCACCTGTCCGCAGTTCAACTTGTTTGAGTGAGTGCTTGTTTGTTTGTTTGTTTGTTTGTATAATGAACAGTATCTGTACAACCAGCACGCGCTCTGCCGGAACCCGGTGGTCACCTGTCCGCAGTTCAACTTGTTTGAGTGAGTGCTTGTTTGTTTGTTTGTTTGTTTGTATAATGAACAGTATCTGTACAACCAGCACGCGCTCTGCCGGAACCCGGTGGTCACCTGTCCGCAGTTCAACTTGTTTGAGTGAGTGCTTGTTTGTTTGTTTGTTTGTTTGTATAATGAACAGTATCTGTACAACCAGCACGCGCTCTGCCGGAACCCGGTGGTCACCTGTCCGCAGTTCAACTTGTTTGAGTGAGTGCTTGTTTGTTTGTTTGTTTGTTTGTATAATGAACAGTATCTGTACAACCAGCACGCGCTCTGCCGGAACCCGGTGGTCACCTGTCCGCAGTTCAACTTGTTTGAGTGAGTGCTTGTTTGTTTGTTTGTTTGTTTGTTTGTATAATGAACAGTATCTGTACAACCAGCACGCGCTCTGCCGGAACCCGGTGGTCACCTGTCCGCAGTTCAACTTGTTTGAGTGAGTGCTTGTTTGTTTGTTTGTTTGTTTGTATAATGAACAGTATCTGTACAACCAGCACGCGCTCTGCAGGAACCCGGTGGTCACCTGTCCGCAGTTCAACTTGTTTGAGTGAGTGCTTGTTTGTTTGTTTGTTTGTTTGTATAATGAACAGTATCTATACAACCAGCACGCGCTCTGCCGGAACCCGGTGGTCACCTGTCCGCAGTTCAACTTGTTTGAGTGAGTGCTTGTTTGTTTGTTTGTTTGTTTGTATAATGAACAGTATCTGTACAACCAGCACGCGCTCTGCCGGAACCCGGTGGTCACCTGTCCGCAGTTCAACTTGTTTGAGTGAGTGCTTGTTTGTTTGTTTGTTTGTTTGTATAATGAACAGTATCTGTACAACCAGCACGCGCTCTGCCGGAACCCGGTGGTCACCTGTCCGCAGTTCAACTTGTTTGAGTGAGTGCTTGTTTGTTTGTTTGTTTGTTTGTATAATGAACAGTATCTGTACAACCAGCACGCGCTCTGCAGGAACCCGGTGGTCACCTGTCCGCAGTTCAACTTGTTTGAGTGAGTGCTTGTTTGTTTGTTTGTTTGTTTGTATAATGAACAGTATCTGTACAACCAGCACGCGCTCTGCCGGAACCCGGTGGTCACCTGTCCGCAGTTCAACTTGTTTGAGTGAGTGCTTGTTTGTTTGTTTGTTTGTTTGTATAATGAACAGTATCTGTACAACCAGCACGCGCTCTGCCGGAACCCGGTGGTCACCTGTCCGCAGTTCAACTTGTTTGAGTGAGTGCTTGTTTGTTTGTTTGTTTGTTTGTTTGTATAATGAACAGTATCTGTACAACCAGCACGCGCTCTGCAGGAACCCGGTGGTCACCTGTCCGCAGTTCAACTTGTTTGAGTGAGTGCTAGTTTGTTTGTTTGTTTGTTTGTATAATGAACAGTATCTGTACAACCAGCACGCGCTCTGCCGGAACCCGGTGGTCACCTGTCCGCAGTTCAACTTGTTTGAGTGAGTGCTTGTTTGTTTGTTTGTTTGTTTGTATAATGAACAGTATCTGTACAACCAGCACGCGCTCTGCCGGAACCCGGTGGTCACCTGTCCGCAGTTCAACTTGTTTGAGTGAGTGCTTGTTTGTTTGTTTGTTTGTTTGTTTGTATAATGAACAGTATCTGTACAACCAGCACGCGCTCTGCAGGAACCCGGTGGTCACCTGTCCGCAGTTCAACTTGTTTGAGTGAGTGCTTGTTTGTTTGTTTGTTTGTTTGTATAATGAACAGTATCTGTACAACCAGCACGCGCTCTGCCGGAACCCGGTGGTCACCTGTCCGCAGTTCAACTTGTTTGAGTGAGTGCTTGTTTGTTTGTTTGTTTGTTTGTATAATGAACAGTATCTGTACAACCAGCACGCGCTCTGCAGGAACCCGGTGGTCACCTGTCCGCAGTTCAACTTGTTTGAGTGAGTGCTTGTTTGTTTGTTTGTTTGTTTGTATAATGAACAGTATCTGTACAACCAGCACGCGCTCTGCCGGAACCCGGTGGTCACCTGTCCGCAGTTCAACTTGTTTGAGTGAGTGCTTGTTTGTTTGTTTGTTTGTTTGTATAATGAACAGTATCTGTACAACCAGCACGCGCTCTGCAGGAACCCGGTGGTCACCTGTCCGCAGTTCAACTTGTTTGAGTGAGTGCTTGTTTGTTTGTTTGTTTGTATAATGAACAGTATCTGTACAACCAGCACGCGCTCTGCCGGAACCCGGTGGTCACCTGTCCGCAGTTCAACTTGTTTGAGTGAGTGCTTGTTTGTTTGTTTGTTTGTTTGTTTGTATAATGAACAGTATCTGTACAACCAGCACGCGCTCTGCCGGAACCCGGTGGTCACCTGTCCGCAGTTCAACTTGTTTGAGTGAGTGCTTGTTTGTTTGTTTGTTTGTTTGTATAATGAACAGTATCTGTACAACCAGCACGCGCTCTGCCGGAACCCGGTGGTCACCTGTCCGCAGTTCAACTTGTTTGAGTGAGTGCTTGTTTGTTTGTTTGTTTGTTTGTATAATGAACAGTATCTGTACAACCAGCACGCGCTCTGCCGGAACCCGGTGGTCACCTGTCCGCAGTTCAACTTGTTTGAGTGAGTGCTTGTTTGTTTGTTTGTTTGTTTGTATAATGAACAGTATCTGTACAACCAGCACGCGCTCTGCCGGAACCCGGTGGTCACCTGTCCGCAGTTCAACTTGTTTGAGTGAGTGCTTGTTTGTTTGTTTGTTTGTTTGTATAATGAACAGTATCTGTACAACCAGCACGCGCTCTGCCGGAACCCGGTGGTCACCTGTCCGCAGTTCAACTTGTTTGAGTGAGTGCTTGTTTGTTTGTTTGTTTGTTTGTATAATGAACAGTATCTGTACAACCAGCACGCGCTCTGCAGGAACCCGGTGGTCACCTGTCCGCAGTTCAACTTGTTTGAGTGAGTGCTTGTTTGTTTGTTTGTTTGTTTGTATAATGAACAGTATCTGTACAACCAGCACGCGCTCTGCAGGAACCCGGTGGTCACCTGTCCGCAGTTCAACTTGTTTGAGTGAGTGCTTGTTTGTTTGTTTGTTTGTTTGTATAATGAACAGTATCTGTACAACCAGCACGCGCTCTGCCGGAACCCGGTGGTCACCTGTCCGCAGTTCAACTTGTTTGAGTGAGTCTTTCTATATGAGGAACATAATACATACAATAAAAACTGGTTTTCAATGTCGAAAGTTCCAGGTAACTATGGCAACTCACTCGTAGCATATAACTTTTAAATATATCATGTTTTTTTACTATAAAAGCACTGATAATCAAAACTGTTCTCGTTTAAACATATCTTAAGCAGTTTTGTGAACTACGTGTAGTATTTTTATCCAATTCGCACCGAGCCAACGTGTTGAATTACGGCTCTATCTCTCTCTGTATCCTTGCAAGGTTAGGTTCATCTAGTGGAACGTATATATATATTATTATCATTAACAATAGTTATAAATAATTCCCTTGTTCCAGACCACACAAATGCCCCGAGCCCCGCGGAACCAACTCTATCTGGTCGACGACCGCCGTGCCAACGACGAATGTGTTCGCTTGTATCTGTGCTAGAGAATTGCACGGGACTAGCGGTACTAGGTAAGATTGTTTATAAGTGACTAGCTTTTGCTACGCGGATTCGCACGCGTTAAATTCAGAGTTAAACCCCTTTGCTTATGCTATGTTATTATACATTTAAACCTTCCTCTTGAATCACTTTACCTATTTAAAAAAACCGCATCAAAATCCGTTGCGGAGTTTTTAAGATTCATACATAGGAACACAGGGACAGAGAAAGCGACTTTGTTTTATAATATGTAGTGGAGAAATAAATTCAAAATGTTATTATGAAAGGTGAAAACGATGTCAGTGACGGCTTTCATTATTGAAGGAACAGACCAAAATTTATAGTTTAAGGTTTAAATGTAGATTTAAATCGGTTAAAGGACCATTTTTTTGTTTTATTTTGGTAATTTTGGCTGTGTATTAGTAAATCCTATCAGGGTTATTCCATCTGTATCTATAGACCAGCGGTCGGCATCATGCGGCCCGCCGACGTCTTCTTTGCGGCCCGCGAATGTTGTGTAAATAAGTCATAGGTAAAAGATCGAACCACGCACAGTTGACCGCTCAGTGTGGTGTGGATACAGTAATATAAATTATAAATTTAAAACCAGAGTGCCTGCTAAAATGTTGCCGACCGCTGCTATAGACTATTTATTTTGTCTATATCTATTCTATCTTTTTCCATTAGAAATCTTAATACACCTACTCCAATTCACTCCTCCAACATATCTACATTTTCAACTAATTTCTACCCTCAAAACCTCGTAAAACTAATGAATTCTTCAACTATTCAGAGCACTAAGCAGACACGCGCACGCGCACTTCGCTCCGGCGAGAACGTTGAGATTACAGGACGACGACGCTTACTTCACCACCACCATCTTCCATGTGAGTGGCTGTTTATTGAGAGATTTATATAAATAGAAAACTAAGCATCTTTGTCCTTTAGGTTTCGAGAGATTCTAAAAGTCCTGTCACATCCACCATTGCCATAGGGAAAGCCTTAGGGCTAACGATGCCCTGAACACCTTTTATATCTCCATGTGTAAGATACCATAGTGGTAGAGTCTAGCTGTAGGCTCTGTCTGCAGCGATTACTGGGCTGACTCGACCGATGAAATACCACCGTCGCACAGAAAACCGACGTGAAGTAGGGAAGATGTTCCTGCGTTTCGTTCGGTCAGTGCGGTATCCGGTGCCCAATGTTCTCAAAGGTCAGCAACGCACCCTCAGTACATATGTAATTGTGGACGTATATGAGCGGCGGTGATCACTTACCATCACGTGACCTTCTTGCTCGTTTGCTAGGTTCTGTTAAAAAAAATATATATATAAAAACACGGTTTAAATTTGTATTAAGACAATGTTTTGTCCCTGTCAATCGTACATGAGAACTTTCGTGACTGAGAGAGACAAAACATGGCTTTTCTCATGCGGGCTATCTTTGAATATAGACTCATAGTATATTACTATCCTACATAGTAAAATGAAAAGAATGTGTATTTTTTAAGATAAGATTGTAAATGATGAAAACGTAAACGCGTTTTAAAGACATACAGCGCTATCTACGTTCATTTAGTTGTAAAAAGTTATATAGTTAACGCATAGAAATTCATATATAGAAAAAAAGAAACACTTCTTTTCTTCTATTATTTTTGCTATATATACCTATAAATTTCAATTATCGAATGCGTTTTCCATAAGTTTTTTCCCTACTTTGCACCAATGATTTTTCACCTATGTTACAGTATTTCAAAAAAAAAATCCTCAAACTTCCTATTAACTTATTTCCTTATAAATCAATAAAATTATATATTTATCCAGCCAACGCAACAACAACTGCTAGCGGCGACTTCCTCGGGTGATATCCGCGTGTTCAATCTGTTCTCCGGACAAGAGGAGAACCAGTACCAAGTTTATGACTCGTACATTTATCATATGCAGGTGAGAATAAGTTTTGTTCAAAATTTGTTGATAAGACATCTAGTAGTTTTTTAATACATTTTCGTTATATGAACTATTTAAATAAAATTGCTGTGAACATGTTATTTTCATTAATAATCTATTAGACATTCTATTAGATTTATAAACTTATATCTTTGTCGAGTAAAAAAACATAAAAATTACTTTAACTTAAAAATAAGGCTGGGAAAAAAACGATTTCTTAAAATATCTAATTTTTCTTTCATTTTAATGAAAATGAAGAATTACAGTAACGAATTTTACTTGTTTATCTATGTAAATTAAAATTTATCGCTAATTGTGTTACTAAGCGCTAACTCGAGCACAACCGATTTGGGTGATATCTTTAATATTATTTTAAATGAAGTCCGACGAAAGTTCTTACGTAGATAACAAGTATTTAAAAAAATCCTCTTGTAAAAACGTAAAATTTTCGAACATTTGACTTTTCAATAGGGCAGAAGTATATCTGCTAGGACAGCTAGTTTTCAATGATTATTTGAATATCAGTGTAAATATTATTAATGATTCCAGGCAAGTAAAGACGGATCGTTACTACTGGCGTCGTCGACGACCACGTGGCGGCCGCTGTCCGCGCTCTGGAATATGAAGGACTTCGAGCAACTGTGAGTTTTCTACTATAAGAACAAATACGATACGAAATGCAAAAAAAAAGTCACCATCAGATGGAGACAGGATCATCACTCGGTGAAATCTACATCAATAAATAAATTACCAATTATGTGGCCCTTAAGTAAGTGCAGTAAGCACTTGTGTTGTAGGTACCACACAATGGACTAGGGGAGAACCTAGTTACACCCAGACACGAGCCGATATCGAAAAACCATTTTGACGAAATTGGCCCGACCCGGGCATCGAACTCTGAACCTTCCGCTTAGCAGTCTGGTATATATACCGCTGCACCACAGAGGTCGTCATGGCTTTATCTGTCTTCTTCAGCTTTATCTTGTACGTATGTACATGTTAATGGCGCACTAATGATGAGGAAATCTACATGGTACGATGATATCCTTCATGTTTAGTAGTTATACAAACTCGCACTGAGCCAGCGTTGTGGATTACGGCTCTTGAACAACTAGTGGGTCATAACATATAAAAAACGCATATTTGTTCTTAACTTAAAAGGCAATTTTTTCGTGCCGAAATATCTATTGTGATGTAAATTGATTATAATTAATCAACATTTTAAACTTCATCACGTTTTTGAATTCGCAACAAGCTATTATACTAAAGGAATATGACATACATACATTACATCCAAACTCTTTAAGAAAACGACTTCCCCTGTTTTCTAGTTCCAATTTTGACACCTGTAATTTTGACACCTCAATCAATCTTCTTCACTCTACAATCCTATGGTCTATCTATATCCTAGTGGTACCTTTAACACAAGCGCTTAATGCACTTACCATGGGGCCACATAATTGGTGTGTCAGGCTGGAGATTTATTTATTATTATTATTATTTAATCTTTCCCCCCACCAACAGATTCCAGCTCGACAACGAGGAATACGCCGAGTTTTCAAAACTTTGCGAGTCTCGTATCATCGGCACCCGCGGCGAGACGGCCACGGTGTTCGACACGCGCACTGGGAGAAAACTCCTCACGCTCACGCCGGCCGTGTCGAATCAATATGCGAAGAATAGGGCGACGTTCCATCCGGGGGATGAACTGGTTCTGTCAGGTTAGGGGTGTAGTCCTACTAATATTATAAATGTGAAAGTTTGTGACGATGTATGGATGGATGGATGGATGGATGTTTGTTACTCTTTCAAGTAAAAACTACTGGATGGATTTGGATTGCAATAATGTAGGTTATACATCAGAATAACACATAGGGTACTTTTTACCTCGGGAAAACATCTCATTCCCACGGGAAACCGACTTCCACGCGAACGGAGTCGCGGGCGGCCACTAGTTATTTGATAAAAGGATTGAAGATCTTAACTAGTGAAGATCATTAATGTTACTTGGTGAATACATTTTGGGAAGATTACAGAATGTTGTTGTTAAAACAAGCTTTGAAGGTACCTTTAGTCAAAGAGGCATTTTAACACTTACGTTAGTATCTGACAATCTTACACAGCTTACAAAACTGTTCAAATTATATTTTTAACATATTTAGCGACTCAAGTCAAACGACTTCAATCTGTATAAAAAATTCAAAATTTCGAAGTTATATTAAAATATATTGACAAAATATCGTCAACTGTTGAAGTTCTTCCTAGAAATAATCCCTCACTATCTATTTCATACAAATTACATCAAAAACAACTACATTTGACGACCTCTGCGGTGCTGCGGTATATATACCGGTCTGCTAAGCGGATGGTTCCGGGTTCGATCCCCGGGTCGGGCCAATTTCGTCAAATTTTTTTCATATTGGCTCGTGTCTGCGTGTAACTAGGTTCTGCCCTAGTGGTACCCACTGTGTGGTACCTATAACACAAGCTCTGCTTAGTTTAGGGCCACACAGTTGGTGTGTCTGGAGTTTTATTATTATTATCATTTCAGACGGCGTCCTCTGGGACGTGAACTCTGGTAAGGAGATCCACAAGTTCGACAAACTGAACCAGACGCACAGCGGCGTGTTCCACCCCAATGGATTAGAAGTGAGTGGATTCTATACGGAAAAACTAAGAAACCATCATACTAATATTATAAAATTACCGCGGGAAAACTTCTCATTCCCACGGGAAACCGACTTCCACGTGAACGCAGTCACGGGCGGCCACAAGTTTAAAAATAAACGCGATTAAGATTAAGTATTAGTCAATCTATGTTTTGTCTTTGTATATGGGTTTGCTTTCGTAAGATGCGGAAAAAAAAATGTTTAGAAGATAAAAAAATTAACTTGAAAGTGTAGGTAGACAAAGAACTAATAGCACATTTCATAAATTAAATGTGACATAGTTTATCTTTTTACCAAATTCTAATAAATTCATATCAATTTTTATATTCTATTATACTAACTGTGTAAGAATTATCCAAAACATTGTTATCGTAAATAACCCGTTAATATGTGTGATTCTTCATCACTTTTAATTATATTTTTGTTACCAGGTAATATCAAATACGGAAGTATGGGATCTGCGAACGTTTCATTTACTCAGAACTGTGCCTACATTAGACAAATGCGAGGTAAGTAGAAAAATATATTTGGAAAATAATTAAATATACCATAATATCAACACTAAAAAAAAACAATAAACATTTGCGTGAATGTCGTTTTTTAAATTTGAAAGAAAAAATATAATTTATCTTTGAAAATTAAATATTAAAAAGACATATACTTAATGGTTTGAGCAGGTTAAGTCCAAATCATTGTAAAGATGCTTTAAAATTGATAGCAACATATATACTTTACTTCAGATATTCTTACCTACAAATCAACCCCAGCCTCACATGTTTTCCATATTGAATATCACACGTTTTCCATATTGAATATCACATGTTTCTCATATTGAATATCACATGTTTCTCATATTGAACATCACATGTTTCTCATATTGAATATCACACGTTTTCCATATTGAATATCACATGTTTCTCATATTGAATATCACATGTTTCTCATATTGAATATCACATGTTTCTCATATTGAATATCACATGTTTCTCATATTGAACATCACATGTTTCTCATATTGAATATCACATGTTTCTCATATTGAACATCACATGTTTCTCATATTGAAAATCACATGTTTTCCATATTGAATACCACATGTTTCTCACATTGAACATCACATGTTTTCCACATTGAACATCAGGTGATATTCAACGGTACCTGCACCGCGCTATACGCGGTGTGCTCGGATCAGGACTCGGAAGAGAGAAGTCAATTCGATACTAGCTTCAAGACTTTGGATCCGCACGACTACTCTAGTATAGGTAATAATTATGTTATGGTTTGTTTATTTAGTAAAGTATATAATAATAATGTGTTATATTAAAAATATGATGCCTTAAAGAAAACATAGTAATTTAGACAGTAAAATCTTAAATAGTGAATAATAATAGTAATCTTTAATCACTACATAGTATAAAACAAAGTCGCTTTCTCTGTCTGTCCCTATGTATGCTTCAATCTTTAAAACCACGTAACGGATTTTGATGCGGTTTTTTTAATAGATAGATTGATTTAAAACAAAGTCGCTTTCTCTGTCTGTCCCTATGTATGCTTCAATTTTTAAAACCACTAAACGGATTTTGTTGCGGTTTTTTTAATAGATAGAGTGATTCAAGAGGAAAGTTTACATGTAAAATAACATATATAGGGAAAGGGGTTTTACTCAGAATTTAATGCGTGCGAAGCCGTGGGCAAAATCTAGTAAATTCTTAATCTCTCAATGCAGTATAAACCTTAAGCATACTAGTGACCCGGAATGGTGTAATTTTGGACGACTTGTTCAAGAATCATAGAATTTTAGCTAACTTATTACAGGGCTTTTCAGTTGTTAATATTACAAATTTAAGTGAAAAAAAATATCTAAAAGATGGAGTCAACCGCATTAAAATCCGTTAAGTGGTTAAGGAGGAGATGAGAGACAAACAGACAGAATTAGGATTTATACTATGCAATGGTGATTATGTATTCATTATTTGTTTATTTTACTTTAGTGTAAGAAATAAACTTTTTTTATTTATTTATTTAAGACATACAAAACAGATTACAATCAAGGTAGTACATAGTAGCTTGACTTAGAATTATGTTCAGACTGTCATCCTAAGTGAATCACTTGCTAACAGTTACATAAAACATAATTGAAATAAAGAAGATATTGAAACAAAAATAAATTATCAAGAACTAAAACTAAAACATAAAAATAATAAAAAAAAACATAGCAGTAAACAAACATTAATAAGATTAGATGACTAAAAGTGGGTGTGGTTAAAGGATGCTTAGTATTAGTTTTAAATTGGAAACAGCATTTTCTTTTTATATTATTCTTATTATCCGTAAAACCTTTTTCTACCTCCAAAAAACCTCTAATCACCAACACAAAAATCCATTTACAGCGACCGTAGACGTGAAACGCAACATCTACTCGCTGGCCGTATCCCGGTACGGCACCCAGATATCGCTCGTTGAGAATATGGGCGACGTCGAACAAATGCAGGAGTCGGCCGTGAAGATATACGACGTGGGAAGAAGGAGAGATCATGATGATGATAATGTGAGTATTTTTACCGTTTTGCATTATTTGCTGAATGCAGCACTTATATTAATTTTCTTACTTTATTTCATTTTTTCATTATGTTTTCTCTCTTTTCTAGTTAATACTTCAAAATTTATTCTTGTGACTGTATAATTATTCAACTACTCTATTATCTATCTGTGAAAACTTGTAAATGGCCTTCATCTATCTTTTCTTGTAATCGATTGTTTTGTACTAGCTGTAAGTTTTCCAAAAATCTTAAAATAAAAAATAAAAGTAAAAACATTTATGGCCGAAACCAATATTCTACTATAGTTAAAACCTTGGTAATTGGAAACTGCTAGTTTTGTTTTTTGTGACGTGTTTCTGTCATTTCCATATCAACAGCTATCTACCATAGTTTATTTAGACGCGAAAACATGGATAATGGCTCCGATTCTGAAAACACTCTCTAAACTAAACTAAAACTATCGCCGTCACTTACTCATTAATAGCATAAAACAGAGACAGGTAATCATTTTAGTCCTGTCAAACTAAAATGTTCGTGCATTATGACACAGCGAAGGCAATTTTAGGCTAGTCCTCAGCGCATTTCGTTCAATTTTACAATTATGTGGATTAAATTTAGTGAAACCAATGTAGCTGTCTTTTTCTAATACAAAACATGAGAAAGTGACAATTAATTTAGTTTTAGAGAGTGTTTTCGGAATCGGGGCCAGTGTTTATTAATTGTTTTTTATTTGTTGGAGTTTTTGAGAAGTGTTTTATAATGCGGAAATGTTACTGGGGAATACGGTTTATCGTTTTTCACATCCTAAAAGAATATGGATGTTGACGTTTTGTTGGTACAGTTAAGGTGGTACGGAAGTTAATTTAAATATATATTTATTTTATGGTTAGTCTTGCTTATGTAAAATAATAGACTAAAATTTTGACAAAATCAATTAATGCATAGTTGTAGGTTTTTTTTAAAAATTTGAAATGACCCTATTTTGACACTATTGATTTGATTATACGGAAAAAAAAACAAGAAAGTACATATGTGTAAAAAAAAATTAACTGCATTTCTTTTTCTTAAAACATTTTTTTTTTTAAGTGTCTTTGTCATCTATGACTAGACGAGTACGAATAAAGTAACTGGCCATATATTAACTTTGCCTTTAAACATTAAAAAAAAACCACTTTTCTAGTAAAAATATGTTGACAACACCTCTAAATTCTTTTTTTTCTTATAGGAGGAGGAAGAAGAAGAGGAGATAGCCGGCGGCAGTGATAATGATGACGGCAGCGACTCCGGCTCCGGGGACGACGACGACTGTAAGTTACTATTTTAGTAATACTGAGGCCCAATTGCAGGGAAAGATTGTAATAAGAAGTAGTTACTAACTAAGTAAAAAAGTCAAACTCCTACCATTACACAAAGCTAACTTAAAGCTAAAGAAGTTAAATATACACAAAGCTAACTTACCGTTTCTATATACACAAAGCTAACTTACCGTTTCTATATACACAATGCTAACTTACCGTTTCTATATACACAAAGCTAACTTACCGTTTCTATATACACAAAGCTAACTTACCGTTTCTATATACACAAAGCTAACTTACCGTTTCTATATACACAAAGCTAACTTACCGTTTCTATATAGACAAAGCTAACTTACCGTCTCTATATACACAAAGCCAACTTACCGTCTCTATATACACAAAGCGTAACTTACCGTTTCTATATAGACAAAGCTAATATACCGTTTCTATATAGACAAAGCTTACTTACCGTTTCTATATAGACAAAGCTTATTTACCGTTTCTATATACACAAAGCTTATTTACCGTTTCTATATAGACAAAGCTTATTTACCGTTTCTATATACACAAAGCTAACTTACCGTTTCTATATACACAAAGCTTACTTACCGTTTCTATATAGACAAAGCTTATTTACCGTTTCTATATACACAAAGCTTATTTACCGTTTCTATATAGACAAAGCTTATTTACCGTTTCTATATACACAAAGCTAACTTACCGTTTCTATATAGACAAAGCTAACTTACCGTCTCTATATACACAAAGCCAACTTACCGTCTCTATATACACAAAGCGTAACTTACCGTTTCTATATAGACAAAGCTTACTTACCATTTCTATGAAGACAAAAGTAACCTTTCTAACCTGCTTTTTCTATAGCTACAAAGGAATCTAAAAAACTTACTTTTTCCTTTTTATAGTGGCAGACATCCGCGACGCGGTGATGGGCTTCGTGGGGGCGTCCTCGTCCTCCGACAACGACTCCGGCCACTCGCGGCCCGCGCGGCGACGACGCGACAACCAACAACGACACGACACCGACACCGACGACTCCGACGACATGAACCTGCTCGTTATATGACCGTGTGTTGTTTGTTGAACACGTGAATAAATGATGACGCTATCACTTGCAGTTTTATTGTGTAGCTATGACCTGTGCTGTGTGTGTGTGTATGTATATGTGCTTCCTCCTCCTCGACAACGACTCCGGCCACTCGCGGCCCGCGCGGCGACGACGCGACAACCAACAACGACACGACACCGACACCGACGACTCCGACGACATGAACCTGCTCGTTATATGACCGTGTGTTGTTTGTTGAACACGTGAATAAATGATGACGCTATCACTTGCAGTTTTATTGTGTAGCTATGACCTGTGCTGTGTGTGTGTGTATGTATTTGTGCTTCCTCCTCCTCGACAACGACTCCGGCCACTCGCGGCCCGCGCGGCGACGACGCGACAACCAACAACGACACGACACCGACACCGACGACTCCGACGACATGAACCTGCTCGTTATATGACCGTGTGTTGTTTGTTGAACACGTGAATAAATGATGACGCTATCACTTGCAGTTTTATTGTGTAGCTATGACCTGTGCTGTGTGTGTGTGTATGTATATGTGCTTCCTCCTCCTCGACAACGACTCCGGCCACTCGCGGCCCGCGCGGCGACGACGCGACAACCAACAACGACACGACACCGACACCGACGACTCCGACGACATGAACCTGCTCGTTATATGACCGTGTGTTGTTTGTTGAACACGTGAATAAATGATGACGCTATCACTTGCAGTTTTATTGTGTAGCTATGACCTGTGCTGTGTGTGTGTGTATGTATATGTGCTTCCTCCTCCTCGACAACGACTCCGGCCACTCGCGGCCCGCGCGGCGACGACGCGACAACCAACAACGACACGACACCGACACCGACGACTCCGACGACATGAACCTGCTCGTTATATGACCGTGTGTTGTTTGTTGAACACGTGAATAAATGATGACGCTATCACTTGCAGTTTTATTGTGTAGCTATGACCTGTGCTGTGTGTGTGTGTATGTATATGTGCTTCCTCCTCCTCGACAACGACTCCGGCCACTCGCGGCCCGCGCGGCGACGACGCGACAACCAACAACGACACGACACCGACACCGACGACTCCGACGACATGAACCTGCTCGTTATATGACCGTGTGTTGTTTGTTGAACACGTGAATAAATGATGACGCTATCACTTGCAGTTTTATTGTGTAGCTATGACCTGTGCTGTGTGTGTGTGTATGTATATGTGCTTCCTCCTCCTCGACAACGACTCCGGCCACTCGCGGCCCGCGCGGCGACGACGCGACAACCAACAACGACACGACACCGACACCGACGACTCCGACGACATGAACCTGCTCGTTATATGACCGTGTGTTGTTTGTTGAACACGTGAATAAATGATGACGCTATCACTTGCAGTTTTATTGTGTAGCTATGACCTGTGCTGTGTGTGTGTGTATGTATATGTGCTTCCTCCTCCTCGACAACGACTCCGGCCACTCGCGGCCCGCGCGGCGACGACGCGACAACCAACAACGACACGACACCGACACCGACGACTCCGACGACATGAACCTGCTCGTTATATGACCGTGTGTTGTTTGTTGAACACGTGAATAAATGATGACGCTATCACTTGCAGTTTTATTGTGTAGCTATGACCTGTGCTGTGTGTGTGTGTATGTATATGTGCTTCCTCCTCCTCGACAACGACTCCGGCCACTCGCGGCCCGCGCGGCGACGACGCGACAACCAACAACGACACGACACCGACACCGACGACTCCGACGACATGAACCTGCTCGTTATATGACCGTGTGTTGTTTGTTGAACACGTGAATAAATGATGACGCTATCACTTGCAGTTTTATTGTGTAGCTATGACCTGTGCTGTGTGTGTGTGTATGTATATGTGCTTCCTCCTCCTCGACAACGACTCCGGCCACTCGCGGCCCGCGCGGCGACGACGCGACAACCAACAACGACACGACACCGACACCGACGACTCCGACGACATGAACCTGCTCGTTATATGACCGTGTGTTGTTTGTTGAACACGTGAATAAATGATGACGCTATCACTTGCAGTTTTATTGTGTAGCTATGACCTGTGCTGTGTGTGTGTGTATGTATATGTGCTTCCTCCTCCTCGACAACGACTCCGGCCACTCGCGGCCCGCGCGGCGACGACGCGACAACCAACAACGACACGACACCGACACCGACGACTCCGACGACATGAACCTGCTCGTTATATGACCGTGTGTTGTTTGTTGAACACGTGAATAAATGATGACGCTATCACTTGCAGTTTTATTGTGTAGCTATGACCTGTGCTGTGTGTGTGTGTATGTATATGTGCTTCCTCCTCCTCGACAACGACTCCGGCCACTCGCGGCCCGCGCGGCGACGACGCGACAACCAACAACGACACGACACCGACACCGACGACTCCGACGACATGAACCTGCTCGTTATATGACCGTGTGTTGTTTGTTGAACACGTGAATAAATGATGACGCTATCACTTGCAGTTTTATTGTGTAGCTATGACCTGTGCTGTGTGTGTGTGTATGTATATGTGCTTCCTCCTCCTCGACAACGACTCCGGCCACTCGCGGCCCGCGCGGCGACGACGCGACAACCAACAACGACACGACACCGACACCGACGACTCCGACGACATGAACCTGCTCGTTATATGACCGTGTGTTGTTTGTTGAACACGTGAATAAATGATGACGCTATCACTTGCAGTTTTATTGTGTAGCTATGACCTGTGCTGTGTGTGTGTGTATGTATATGTGCTTCCTCCTCCTCGACAACGACTCCGGCCACTCGCGGCCCGCGCGGCGACGACGCGACAACCAACAACGACACGACACCGACACCGACGACTCCGACGACATGAACCTGCTCGTTATATGACCGTGTGTTGTTTGTTGAACACGTGAATAAATGATGACGCTATCACTTGCAGTTTTATTGTGTAGCTATGACCTGTGCTGTGTGTGTGTGTATGTATATGTGCTTCCTCCTCCTCGACAACGACTCCGGCCACTCGCGGCCCGCGCGGCGACGACGCGACAACCAACAACGACACGACACCGACACCGACGACTCCGACGACATGAACCTGCTCGTTATATGACCGTGTGTTGTTTGTTGAACACGTGAATAAATGATGACGCTATCACTTGCAGTTTTATTGTGTAGCTATGACCTGTGCTGTGTGTGTGTGTATGTATATGTGCTTCCTCCTCCTCGACAACGACTCCGGCCACTCGCGGCCCGCGCGGCGACGACGCGACAACCAACAACGACACGACACCGACACCGACGACTCCGACGACATGAACCTGCTCGTTATATGACCGTGTGTTGTTTGTTGAACACGTGAATAAATGATGACGCTATCACTTGCAGTTTTATTGTGTAGCTATGACCTGTGCTGTGTGTGTGTGTATGTATATGTGCTTCCTCCTCCTCGACAACGACTCCGGCCACTCGCGGCCCGCGCGGCGACGACGCGACAACCAACAACGACACGACACCGACACCGACGACTCCGACGACATGAACCTGCTCGTTATATGACCGTGTGTTGTTTGTTGAACACGTGAATAAATGATGACGCTATCACTTGCAGTTTTATTGTGTAGCTATGACCTGTGCTGTGTGTGTGTGTATGTATATGTGCTTCCTCCTCCTCGACAACGACTCCGGCCACTCGCGGCCCGCGCGGCGACGACGCGACAACCAACAACGACACGACACCGACACCGACGACTCCGACGACATGAACCTGCTCGTTATATGACCGTGTGTTGTTTGTTGAACACGTGAATAAATGATGACGCTATCACTTGCAGTTTTATTGTGTAGCTATGACCTGTGCTGTGTGTGTGTGTATGTATATGTGCTTCCTCCTCCTCGACAACGACTCCGGCCACTCGCGGCCCGCGCGGCGACGACGCGACAACCAACAACGACACGACACCGACACCGACGACTCCGACGACATGAACCTGCTCGTTATATGACCGTGTGTTGTTTGTTGAACACGTGAATAAATGATGACGCTATCACTTGCAGTTTTATTGTGTAGCTATGACCTGTGCTGTGTGTGTGTGTATGTATATGTGCTTCCTCCTCCTCGACAACGACTCCGGCCACTCGCGGCCCGCGCGGCGACGACGCGACAACCAACAACGACACGACACCGACACCGACGACTCCGACGACATGAACCTGCTCGTTATATGACCGTGTGTTGTTTGTTGAACACGTGAATAAATGATGACGCTATCACTTGCAGTTTTATTGTGTAGCTATGACCTGTGCTGTGTGTGTGTGTATGTATATGTGCTTCCTCCTCCTCGACAACGACTCCGGCCACTCGCGGCCCGCGCGGCGACGACGCGACAACCAACAACGACACGACACCGACACCGACGACTCCGACGACATGAACCTGCTCGTTATATGACCGTGTGTTGTTTGTTGAACACGTGAATAAATGATGACGCTATCACTTGCAGTTTTATTGTGTAGCTATGACCTGTGCTGTGTGTGTGTGTATGTATATGTGCTTCCTCCTCCTCGACAACGACTCCGGCCACTCGCGGCCCGCGCGGCGACGACGCGACAACCAACAACGACACGACACCGACACCGACGACTCCGACGACATGAACCTGCTCGTTATATGACCGTGTGTTGTTTGTTGAACACGTGAATAAATGATGACGCTATCACTTGCAGTTTTATTGTGTAGCTATGACCTGTGCTGTGTGTGTGTGTATGTATATGTGCTTCCTCCTCCTCGACAACGACTCCGGCCACTCGCGGCCCGCGCGGCGACGACGCGACAACCAACAACGACACGACACCGACACCGACGACTCCGACGACATGAACCTGCTCGTTATATGACCGTGTGTTGTTTGTTGAACACGTGAATAAATGATGACGCTATCACTTGCAGTTTTATTGTGTAGCTATGACCTGTGCTGTGTGTGTGTGTATGTATATGTGCTTCCTCCTCCTCGACAACGACTCCGGCCACTCGCGGCCCGCGCGGCGACGACGCGACAACCAACAACGACACGACACCGACACCGACGACTCCGACGACATGAACCTGCTCGTTATATGACCGTGTGTTGTTTGTTGAACACGTGAATAAATGATGACGCTATCACTTGCAGTTTTATTGTGTAGCTATGACCTGTGCTGTGTGTGTGTGTAGTTGGTTATAACAAACAAACAAACTATAAATATATTAATCGGAATAGTGAACGCGTAGACGTTAGAGTTGGGTTTTCACGAGTTACTAGGTTTGTCCCTGTGTCTCAAAGTCTAAATATCATAATTGCAAAATGTTTTAATATCTTACTGTTAAGTCAAAGTCTAGCAGTTTCACACATTTTAATTCTATTCGCTTGCTTTCTATTTTTAAGCAAAGTTAAAATGTAACTTAACTTGGGAGGCTGTTGAATACTCTGGAACTCGGTGGCAGTGGCTGAAACAGACGTCAGATCTGGCTGTTGAAGACTCTGGAACTTGGCAGTGGCTGGAACAGACGTCAGATCTGGCTGTTGAAGACTTTGGAGACGACAGATCTGGCAGTTGCAGACTCTGGAACTCGGCAGTGGCTGGAACAGACGTCAGATCTGGCTGTTGAAGACTTTGGAGACGACAGATCTGGCAGTTGCAGACTCTGGAACTCGGCAGTGGCTGGAACAGACGTCAGATCTGGCTGTTGAAGACTCTGGAACGCGGCAGTGGCTGGAACAGACGTCAGATCTGGCTGTTGAAGACTCTGGAACTTGGCAGTGGCTGGAACAGACGTCAGATCTGGCTGTTGAAGACTTTGGAGACGACAGATCTGGCAGTAGCAGACTCTGGAACTCGGCAGTGGCTGGAACAGACGTCACATCTGGCTGTTGAAGACTCTGGAACTCGGCAGTGGCTGGAACAGACGTCACATCTGGCTGTTAAAGACTCTGGAACTCTGCAGTGGCTGGAACAGACGTCACATCTGGCTGTTCAACATCTGGAAAGTATATAAATAAAAGTGAAGAAACTGATGGCAAAATCCGCATTACAATCCGTTAAGTGGTTTAGGAGGAGTTAGCGGACAAACTTACAAACAAACACAATTAGCGACTCGAATTTATACTATGTAATGTAATGATGATGATGATAATGTAATTATAGAATAGGAAAGTTTAAATCTTTCCTTAAACAAAACCTTATTCTTGCTTCCTATATCTGTTTAGCTAAGTGATTTGCCTTAGTTTTGTTCTGGTGTGATTATTATTGACGACTTATCGCCGGGTCAAAATAAATATTCAAGGTAAGTTAATAGAACTAAAAATGTAACTAACTATCTCTGTAAATAAAATATGAAAAACCCATATAGACCTTTTATTTGCAAAAAAAAAGAGACAAATGTCAAAAATATCTGTTTCAATTGCATTTTTTAGCAAAACAGTGCGGTAGGTGCAACAAAGTTATTAGCTCTATGTAAATTAGTGTAACCTTACCCCTATTTCTTGCACTAACTGATTCTGGGTTATTGTTCAGAAAACATTTAGTGTTTGCTATATTTAAAATCCGTAGCGAATTTGCTTTATACTATGTTTTTAAGACGACTACGCCGTAGACTGTAGTATTTTCGGCGTAGCAACGTAGCATCGTAGACGCCAAGCCTGGAAACAAAAAAGCAATAGCTTAAATCTATAATCTCAAATATAATAAAATAAGGACATCATCATCTCTAAATAATAAATTTGGTTAAAAATCGAAACTTAAAAGCTTCGATCGGGTGTAATTCTTGACGACTAATGTTAAAAATAGACCTTACTTCTATTCAGCCTAATTGCTGGGTTATTGGTATGTTCAGGAAACAACCGTAGCAACTCTGCTATAGAAGACATGAGTGGATGAAGGTGATATGTCGTATTTTTGGTTTTCGGTGTTTTTTTGTGTGGATGAAGTTAAAATGTATGATTGAAACTATACAAACCTTAAAACCATCGAAATAAAGCTTATTTATGAAAATATTTTTTTGAAAAAGGTGTTATGTTTAGTTTTACAGAAAAAATTACAGATGATGAAAGAGGTATGTACACATATCACCCTCTCCCACTCTCACTGCGCTTACTATGTTCGAATAAAGCGGCCCCTATTCTACGTGAATTAAGGTGTTATGTCGCAAAAAACAAAACATAACATGTCTATCAGTATTCGCACTTAGCACCTCTTAGCACCTTATTTTATAAATCCGCAAGGACAAATAAGTTTAAGTTAGTTCATGGAAGAAGGAGTTATGTTCATTTTTTTTTAATTAAATATCCAATAATATCGCAAGAGTTTTACTATCAACCTACCCTCAATTTAAGATCATTCACACACTACTTAACATTCAAATTTAAGGCATAACTAATCATTTAAGCGACTTACAAAAGAAAATTGTAGTAAAACTTTAACTTCAATTTACTCAAAATCTTAAAAAATAGCACTTATCACCTTCATCCACTCACGTCTTCCATGTAATGAGGATGACTACGCCGTAGACCGTAGCAATTTATTTGTAGCATCGTAGCAACATAGACGCCAAGCCTGAAAATAAAAAAGTACTAGCTTAAATCTAATCTACAATAAAATCTAATCTACAGAAAAACTCAGAGCCAACGAGCTGTTGGCGTTTATTCAACACGCCATCGACACAATGGACGAGGTCAGCATCCTGCAGATCTGCAAATCCAACTTCAAGATGGAGGAGATTTGCAAGAGCAAGGTGCTGCTCTTCGAGACCCTTGGACAGTCCCACCGAATGCCAACCCGCAGAATAGATGAGAAGGGGGAGAGAAGTCTTCAGGACATCATCAATCTCCTGAAGACCACCGATCCGGACGACGTGCCCGCATTCGTGGCGAAGCAGCTGCACAAGCTGCCTCCCGTCACGTTCGATCACGTCGACGTCACCAGGCTGCTCAGGGACATCACGTCTTTGAAAGCCGGCTTGGCTGAGGTGCAGTTTAAGTTGGAGATTTCCGAATCTACAATTAGTGAACTTCGAACCGAATTATCATCGCTTAAACGTGGTAATTCGGTAAGTAGGTCACCGGAAATCGCCAACGTAAACACACGTCGCAGCGCACAAAATGCCTCCATCAGCAGTTTGTCGTCGCCGCCGACCGCCGCCGAGTCAGCTCGGCCCGCCGCCGCCCCCGCCCGCGCCCCGCAGATGACGTCGAGTGCGGGAGAGGTGACGGCCCCGCCGCGTGCATACGCTGCAGCCGCCGCCTCGCCCGCCCGCGCCCCTGCACCCGCCCCGCCTAGCAACAAGAGGCGGAACAAGAGTCGGAGCAAGCCTACTACACCGCAGGTGCCAATGTCGTCGAATAAACAGCAGATCGACGACGAGGGCTTCACCAAAGTGGAGAGGAAGAAGAGGCCCTCCTGCCGCAACCTGTGTGGCACCGCTCCAGCCTGCGACCACACGCTGCGTCCTGCCGTACCATCGACGCTGCTGTATGTGTCCCGAGTGCACTGGTCTACGAAGGTCGAGGACGTCGTAGACTACGTCCAGAAGAAGTCCAACTTTAGACTGCGGGTAGAGCGGTTGGTTTCTCACCATAAAACGAGTTTCAACTCATTTGTGGTTAGAGTGCCGACCCACCATATGCCTACATTCATGAAGGAGGACTTCTGGCCGCTGGGCGTCGTGTTTCGGAAGTTTCGAGGCCGGTTCCCAGCTGATTCAGCACTACCGAAACTCTTAGTGTAGTGTTAGTTTTTAAGTATATAATATCTATGTTAGTCTGTAAGGTATATATGATATGGGCCTCTGTTTACATATTTAAGATCTTTTATGTAAATATTGCCTGAAATAAATGAATAAATAAAAAAAAAAAAAAAAACAAATAAATAATCTACCTAAAATACTTTAACTTTGTAGTACTAAACTAAGGAACCAGTATTTAAGTTATATGAGTTAATAAACTTTTTGTCTAGGTAGAAAACATCAATGTAAGTCTCCGATATTATCAATTATACAAGATATAAAAAAACGTATACTAACTTAAAACGTATTTATTTAATATATTTAACAATTTTGTTTACGATTTATCGAGATAAATTAGAATACGATTTTAGGAAAGTTCCCTTTTTATTGAAAACGAGTTATCGTTGAAAGCGTATGTTTTATCTTCGGGTCAGAAGCCACCAATGATTTCGATGTCTGAATTGAATCACCCTATTTCGAGCCTAAAAGCGAAGAAAAATAATGTCTAAAATATACTTCAGTTTATATTATATATTTAGGAGGAATAAGCAAACAATTACAAGCGAACACATTTATTTCTAAACTAACATTCATTCTAAAAATACTTTATAAAATACTGTTATAATTCTCAAAATAATGAAATCGGTTAAAATTGAAAAGCATATTAAACTAAACAAAGTTAAAAAGCTATCCCTGATTTTTGAAATTAATAGTCTATCAAACTAATAGAGCCTTCTAAAAGATCCCCTGCTATTTTCCCGCCCTGTCATAGTATTCCTCAGTGTAGTCGCCGCAGTGACGCGGGGCGCGTGTCACGACACAGTGACAGGAGAAAAGCGCGCGAAAAGTTTTAGAACTCATGTTTTTTTAATTATTATGGCTTTGGGAGTGTAGTAAACTTTGAAGTAATATAATAGTTGAGTTTTTTTTTGTGGAAGGAATTTGAAGTAGTAAAAATGTTTCGAATGTGAAGAGTTAAAGTTTTGATTGTAAGTGTGACCTTAGATTGTAGTGTTTAATTGTAATTTCATCTTAAATTTCTTAAAAAATATATTTGGTTAACTTCAGAATAAAAATTAGGGAATGGAATATGGATAAAAATATTATGGCATTAAGCATGATCTTTAATCTAAATAAGATTTGATTTGAATAAACAATAGCTAATTAGCCACTTATGTCTGTTTGCACGTACATCTACCACCATCGGATTTTGAAACGGTTATCACTATTTTTTTTTTGCAAGAGATCAATATATTACGCCCTTTAAAAAGTACTGAAGTAAATAAAATATTGCAAATAAAATTGCAGGACTATTTTTTTTCTTTTAAATAAAAAAAAACACGCGTTCGCGTGGAAATCGGTTTCCCGTGGGAATGAGAAGTTTTTCCGCGGTAAAAAGTACCCTAACGTAAGGGCACCAATTATGGCGGTGGACCAATTATGGTTTTTTATAGACATTTCTTAAAAAATAAATAGATTGGTAAATTATTTCATTGAAATAGCAACTCTAATCAGTCGTGCCAATATTCAAAGTGCTATGAAATCAAATTTGATATCCGCAATTTAGTTTTCGACAATAGCCCTTTTTCCAGACGTAGGTGTTTTTATTTGAAAAATTTAGAATTTCTTACAATAATCGTGTCGCAAGTAGGTACATTTATAGGCTTTTTAAATGACAGTATTGTTATTTTTTGTAATTATTGGCGGAACCATTGATAACGTAAGATTAATTATACGCTCTAACATAAAACCCCAATGGAATTTTACACTTAAAATTTTTCTTTATTCATAATTGGATCTGGTTATATGCCTGGACCCAATTATGAAGTTACGTTCAATCAGTGTATTTTTGAAATAATTTTTTTTCATCTTGTACTTGTTATCGTTTTTACCACGCTTTTATTAGCTTGGGTTGTATCTATGTAATGGAATCTTTGAGCATAAATTTGACCGATTTCCAGAAGTTCGATTAATTTGAAACTTTGCACACGTATTAAGGACCGATGACAATGCAATAATTTAATAACAGTTTCCCAATATCCTTATTAGGACCGCCAGGATTAGATAATAAATTCATCTTTAGATCCTTTGTAGGAGAGTAAGAGAGACAGAGCTAGCGCGCGATCTGCGCCTTTCATCACTAATTGAACTAAAAAGTAGAAAATAAAAATAATAGTTTAAAAAACTAAATAACCACGCTTTTATTGCTAATCGAACTAAAAAATAGAAAATAAAATTTCAAATCGGAGTAAAATGCGTGGGGTGCTCGATATAGTAAATATAAAATCATTCTATTAGCATAATACTTATGACAAGAGAGTTATGAAAAAAAAGTTAAATGCACTTTACTCCGATTTGAAATTTTATTTTCTATTTTTTAGTTCGATTAGCAATAAAAGCGTGGTTATTTAGTTTTTTAAACTATTATTTTTATTAATTTTATTATCATTTCATATTTATTATCGTTTTTAAACGAGCAGCAAATGAAGCGTCTGTCCAATTGTGAATATTTTGTGTAAACATATTTAGGTGTCAGATATCAGATGTTCATAACTGGAGTTTGACAGATGGTATAATTAATTATCATTATTTTGATGAAACTAGTAATAATCCTATTTTAAAAATTTAAAACTAATTCTTTAAGACACTATTTACTATCGTTCAAAATTCTAGAAACGTGTATAGTAAAACGTATCAATTATAGAAAAAAAACGAAAACACAATCCTTATAACTTCCATATTTGGTTCTTTTACCTTATGTGTTATTCTGATGTATAACCTATATACTGCAAAGTTTCACCCAAATCCATGCAATAGTTTTTACGTGAAAGAGTAACATACATCCATACATACTCACAAACTTTCACGTTTATAATATAAGTAGGATAAGTTATTCTTCCGCAGTTGAATTAAAACTGGAAGCAAACTAGCACCTACCTTAAACACTACAATAACAACTACATCTTAACATTAGCCCAAAACCAAGCGGCACCGCCACAAACGATTCTCAAAAATTTGATCACCCTTAAAGCGGCTATAACCACAAAAAGACGGGATTAGCAATTTTATTTCACCTACTTAAATATTTCGTATTTGACAAAACAGTGCTAAGCTTCAAGCTCCTCCGAAATATTTCCCTCGATCTTCCAATAGGTTTAAGGATCATTGCGAAACATACTGACGATAATTAATAAACTTATTTACTGTAACTAAAGAAAACCTTTTTGAATAAATTAAATTTTGCTAAAAAACTTGACGAAATAATAAAAGGGATCGTGCCTTACGTAAATAATACCTACGCTAAATATATTGTAGTAAAATTATTTGTTTTTTGTTTTTTTACTACCTAACGCAAATGTTAACCATTTTATATAAATACTTACCTAAAAATAGAATCGAAAATAAGGGATCATTTTCATAAAACCCAAACGGTATCACAAAACAGGCCGTTCGTGCAAAAGGTGAACGACTCGGGTAATTTAAATAAATTATACACACGCGATGTCTCCCTCGGGAACCGGGGCACGTGGTACAGAGGGATATGTTACAGCGAATTATACGTTTATAAGGGATCGATTTCTGACGTCACATGTTAAGTAGTTTATAGAGGCCTTTTGTTTTAACTTTATTTGTTTTAGTGGGGGTCTTTTTAATTATTCCTTGATATAGTTTTTTTTATATTTGATTAGCTGCTGGTTTCCCGTGGAAAAACACATGTGTTATTATTGGTAAAAGAGTATCTTTATACCAAGGTTCATCCAAATCCTTGTAGTAGTTTTTGCGTAACGTAATGCTATATATACTTACCAACTTTCGCATTTATAATATTTATTAGTAAATATCAGAACAAGTAAAGATTTTGCATATTTTTCTTGCATAATGCTACAAACAACAAAGTACGTAAATAATGGGATATATTTGAAATAAGTAATATTTGATTAAGGTGACCGTTAAAAAATATTTTGGAGTTGGCAGAAATCCTAGAATAATTAATCGTTTATTACATAACGGGTTTTCAAACTCAAAAATGCATTTAAACATTTCAATTTCCCTTTCTTTATTCTTTTAAAAAAAAACATAAAATTGACAATAAACGACCAATAAATCGACGGAAAATATAATTTGTCATTTTTTATGCCACCAAAAACTATATCAAACTAGTTTAAAATAATTATTTCATTGTTCCTAATGACAGCATATGACACCAATATACCCCTCTGATATATCAATATCAATATTTGAGTCAATATCCTAGTCTATAATTACGGAGTAAATACGTAGAAATTAAACTGTCCCTTGATGAGTTTGACCCAAATTCAGACAAAAGACAGCTCAAGGATAGAAAATAAGTCGAAAGTAGGACATAAATTAGTAATAAATAATGCGTTTGATAAGGTATTGGTCGTTGTTGTGGCTTATGTAACCGACCGAGTTAGTAGGCATATTTAAACTTATTTTATTTTAAAGAGTTGAGTGTTTTTTGTCATTGTTATTTTTTTGTAAAATAAAGACGTAAACATAGACAGATATATCCCTCTACCTAGGTATACCTACGTCCTATTAGTTGGGCACAGGCTTATATCTCGGATGGCAATAGAGCTGAGTCGTAATCTTCAATGCTAGCTCAGTGCCGTATGATCTATAGATTTACAAGATGGATAATACATTATTCATAGGTTAAGTAGTTATAATAAGTTTTTAAAATATGTAACTACTTATAACATATTGGAAAAAAAAATTTGAATTCGAATCATCTAACTGTTTAAGGTTTCTCACGATGTTTTCCCTCACACCAAGTGTGTGATTTGTTCAAAACTTATTAGTCGAATACCCCAGTGGGGATCGAACGAGAAATATTCCCTGCTCTAAGCCACTAGATAAACATTTTTGATTTTGTAGTTATTGGTTAACTACTTAATTTTGAACACTATTTATCTGTAGAATAGAATTTATCGTATAATTTAAAAACCAGCACTTGAAACACATCTATTACTTTTTCAAATTAAATTAGTGAAAACCGTATTAAAAATTCCGTTGCGTAGTTTAATACATAACGAAGCAAAGAAACGTGGATGACACTTATATCTTTATAAAAATTGTAAAAACGGAAATAACATAAGTAATTGACAGTAGTAAAATTGTCTGGTAATAAAACTAAGATTAATTTCCAGGAACAATGGGGGAAAAAACCAGTAAGACCTCAAGCTTTGCCGCAACTCTCCTTATATTTGTCAATTTCATTACCATGGTAAGTTTTTGTGTATGTCATGAATCCGTTAAACGAACAATACCTTATATTATTATTTTTTATAAATATTTTTTTACTCCACTCAAATCTTTTATCTTGGTAATACTAAAGAGGCTTATTGTAATATCCATAACGGTGCCTACTTGATATTCAACTAGTGGCCGCCCGCAACTCGCATGGAAGTCGGTTTCCCGTGGGAATGGAAGTTTTACCACGGTAAAAAGTACCCTATGTGTAACTCTGATGTATAACCTATATTACTGTAAAGTTTCATCCATATCCGTCCAGTAGTTTTTACGTGAAAGAGTAACAAACATCCATCCATACATACTTACTCACAAACTTTCACGTTTATAATTTTAGTAGGATTCGATACTATAAGAGTACTAGTGGCAGAGTAAGGACTATAGTCTTTAAAATAATCGTAAGACGCGTGTTTGAAAAGAAGCAAACAATTCATATCAGAACGACAAATATATTAACACTTTGAAATTTTACTATTTGTTGGCGGATCGTATAGAGTTTTGAATAATAGAGTCAGTCAAATAAACCGAGTTATAAACTAGCCCCGACCGACCATAATCGATAAACCAAGTTGGTTTGGCCACTGAACAATTAATATCGGGTAATAATTTTTCACAATGTCTTACCCAACCTTACTTGCTATAATTCTCTACCATATTTAGATCGTTAGAGAGAGGTTTTAAAGTTTTAAATCGATCTTCTGTCAAAGGTTAGATAAGACTAGTAAAGCGAAGAATGACACAGTCCTATGGTTAAAGCTTCTACATTGAGTTCATACGAGGGTATCTTTCTATTACCATAAATAATTGCTTCTGACCTTGGGCAAGTTTTCAGTCAAGGCGATATGATAATTCGCCAAAACATTAACATTGAACCTCTGAATCAAGGTTTACAGTGTTTTCGTGTTGCAGTAGTACTTTAAAATACTTAATACTAGTGGCCGCCCGCGACTCCGTTCGCGTGGAAGTCGGTTTCCCATGGGAATGAGAAGTTTTCCCGCGGTAAAAAGTACCATATGTGTTATTCTGATGTATTACCTATATTAATGTAAGTTTCATAAAAATCCGTCCAGTAGTTTTTAAGTGAAAGAGTAACAAACATCCATACATACATACTCACAAACTTTCTCACTTATAATATTAGTAGGATTAAGTTTGTATAGAAAAGACAAAGCTTAATTCTAGTACTAAAAAGTCTTAAGTACTTAACCTAACATTAAAAGGGCAAACTGTTTTCGATGACTTTATCTCTACTCCACTGTTTATTCTTTGCAGTTTTTTTGTTACAAATACAACATTTCTTTCTTAATAAGTCTTTTAATTATTTACAGCGAAATATTTCTACGAACAAAAAAACTTCTATTTATGAATAAAAAGATTTTAAAAAAAGCTATACCTATCAACTAGATTCTCCCTAGAACTAGTCCATTTTTAACATAGGTATAACAGAATCCTCATCTAAGAGTTAGGACTGCCTTAGGGTCACTACGTAGGCGTAGTAGTCTTGAGATTCATTTAAAAATGTAGACCATCTCATATCAACTTATAGTCTTATCAATATAACCTAGTTTTTTTATTTCAGACGATTGCAGTGCTGAGTTTCGCATGTGGTCTGTGGATAATCGTGTCTCCACGAACTCTTGCATCTGTTATTGAAGGCGTTGGCAATCCAACTGTTAGAGTAAGTATTATAGTATTAACCTAGTATTTAATGCCTCTGCTCTACTAGGAAAAAGTTATCAGCTTAGTTTTGAGAAACTGGAACAGAGGCAGTCACATAGTCCCATAGTGCCAACCGCACCCCGTACTGCACACAGATAGGCTCTTTTAAGATAGTTATTTTATTTAAATACAATTAGAGCAGCAGTTGAAACAACTGATAATGCCCCTATCCGGGTTCACAGTGCTAAGATTTCTTCCCATTGATGTGAGTGTCTAGTCGATTTTTGACTTGATTAACACTTTCAGAGCTTACAACTTCTTCCGGTAATTTGTTCCATTCAACAACATCTCTGTTACTAAGAATGTGAAAGTGGTTGTGAGAATGAATTGAGAGTAATTGTAAATTATGTCCTCTTGTGCGCGAGTCAAGACCTACCTCAGAGTATACCTCTTAAAAATATAATAACTATATTGGACCCCAACGACTTCTCATCGAGGGAGAATTCCATAGATCAAGTATCCAACATGATGATCACGCCTTGGACCACCAAGACCGAGAGAATGGTTCACACGTAGAATATTCGATCCGATGACAACAATGGACTATATAAGCCATACAACGGACACCATCGAGGATTCTCATACCTAACGTCGTAGCAAGCTGTAGTCTTAACTCTGTATTTTTAATATTTTAATTTATAATAAGTACTTATTGTGAAAAGTTTAATAAATATTTTTTTTATAAAAGTATCAAGTTGTGATATTTTGACTGGCGCCCAACGTGGGGCCCAGCTGAAAAGTGAATTTATAAAAGTCCAAGCATTTTTGAGTAACACTCCAAGTGCGCTTTTTAAATCACGAGACTTTCAAGTCATAGTTTCTGGGCAACCTCACATATAAATTCGTCAAAGTAATTGAGTGAAAAGTGAATCAAAGGAAGAGATGCTACGTGTCACCGTGTGCAGTCTACTGTAAGTGTCATTTGTTTTACGCATTTCCTTTCCCGATTCCAAAATTCCTCTTTTAAAGTCACCGCAATTTGTATTTAGACGTAAGTTGTTCGACGTAGGTAGGGAATCCGTCCCTTCTCCTATCGATAAGATGGAGGGAAATACAAGCTACGTGCCTACCAATTTACCTAGCTCTCAACAGGTTCCACTGCAACAATCGCCAACAACAATTGGTGTTACAGTCGACCCACAACAATTATTAAAATTCGTCCCATGTTATAATGGTGACCAATTGACCATTTATAATTATTTAAATAGTGCTAGACAATGGTTATCAGCAGTAGGTGGAAATACTCCACAAAATGTAATGTTATTATTAGGAAAGCTTGAAGGTAAAGCCGCTATTATTATTTCCATGATTGACCATAGTTTCAATTGGGAAAATATTGAGTTAGCGTTAAAAAGTGAGTGTGCTGACAACAGAGAGTTCAACACCTTACTAACAGAATTAGGTAATGTTAGGAAAAAGAGTTCTTATAAAGAATTAATCTTTGAATTGAAACAGAAATTGTTTTTCATTAAATGTAAGTTAATGGATAAATACGGTCAGAATAAAGATTTGGTTGAGGAAGTAATGGATCCTTATATAAACACCGCACAAAATGCGCTGAGGAACAGCTTGCCTTACCATGACCAAGTATTTGTATCTAATTGTAATTTTAATGAAACAGCCATTAAGATTTTAAAGTTAGAAGCTGAAGGAAGGTTTGATAATATAAAACAAAAGTTTTCAAACATACTTCCAGCACCTAGGGTAATTAACCAGTTTCCGCAAAATGCTCAGTATCAGCCGAAACCATTTTTTAACAGTAATAATTATATGCAACCACAGCCAAGTAGGTCGCAACAGCAACGTATTAATGTTCCAAATAGGCAGGGATATCATTCTAGGAATCCGTGGAATCCGAATCCAAATAACGTGTTTTCTAAGCCACAGCATAGTTATTTTAATCAACATAAGAACGTTCCGAATCAGTCGCAACGCCCTATGAAGGATATGCAGGATGTGTCGATGCGTACTGCACCTCAATTAAGACCAGGACAAGTTAATTTAGGTAGGGGTATGGTAGCAGAGGAAGTTTTCCATCATCCTGAAACTTATGATAATTATGATCAAAACGAACAATACGGACAATACGAACAATTCGAACAATGTGATCATTTTGAACAATATCAAGATATAGACACTGATAATTTTAATTGCGAGCAGGATTTTCAGAAGGATCCCACTATCGACAAAGGATCATAGAGTTTAATCATTATAAGTCTTTTTTACCGTATTTTGAAACTAATAATCCAAAATTAAAGGTTTTGATCGATACAGGTAGTCAGCGATCATTTATTACCAATAGGGCTCAACAACTTTATTTTTCTGAGTATTGGCAACCGGAAAATTTTACCGTTAGAACCTCACATGGTGCTACATCACATAATGGTGTAATTGAAACCCCATACTGGTGTAGATACTTTGGTGAAGACAAAGGTCCATTAAAATTCTATATTTACGACTTCAGTGATAAGTACGACGTACTTATGGGAACTGACATGATCGAGCAGATTGACGCGAAAATAGACTTAAAAGAACGTAAGCTCACTATGCCAACTACAGAATTATTAATTTTTCATATGACAGAAGATGTAGAATTTAATATTCAGCAATTATTACGAACATATTCAGATTTATTTACGGAAGATATTACCAACAGTGCAGTTACGAAAGTTAGTCATCAAATTAATTTAATTAATGAGGAACCGATATATCAAAGACCTTTTCGATTACCTCAAATTCAGCAGCAAGAAATTAGGAGGCAAATTCAGAAGTTATTAAGCGAAAATATCATTAGGCAGTCAGAATCTCCATGGGCATCACCCGTACATATTATTCCTAAAAAGGTAGATCAATCAGGTACACAAAAATGGCGTATGGTGATTGATTACAGACGATTAAACGAGCAGACCAAATCAGATAAATTTCCTTTACCTAATATTGAGGAATTGTTTTCTAAATTACAAGGCAATAGGTATTTTTCGACATTAGATTTAACGTCTGGATATCATCAGATTAGAATGCATGAAAATTCGATAGAGAAAACCGCGTTTAGTACACCTGACGGTCACTATGAGTTTTTAAGAATGCCATTCGGACTTAAGAATGCACCCGCAACATTCCAACGCATGATGAATAACGTTCTAAAAGACGAGATTCAAAATGGTGCATGTCTTGTGTATTTAGATGACATTATTATTTATTCGAAATCGAAACAGGATCACCTTAATAAAATTCAACAAGTTTTCGAAGCATTAAGAAGGGTAAATTTAAAAGTTAATAAAAATAAATGTGTTTTCATGAAGGAAGAAATTGAATTTCTAGGTCATATTTTAAATAAGGATGGTTTAAAACCCAATCAGAAAAAGATTGAGGCCATACAAAAGTTTCCCATACCAAAAACTTTAAAGGAAATTAGGGCTTTTCTAGGTTTAATAGGGTATTATCGAAAGTTTGTGCCAAATCTAAGTAAGATAGTTAAACCATTAACGGAAGCGACAAAGAAAGATGCAGTTATAGATATACACAATAAAAATTATATTGAGGCTTTTCAAACTTGCAAACGTTTATTGACGAACGCACCTATTTTAGCTTTTCCAGATTTTTGTAAAACATTTGTCATTACTACCGACGCATCAGATAAAGCATTAGGAGCTGTTTTGAGTCAAAATAATCATCCCATTGCATATGCATCACGCACTTTAAGTCAAACAGAGCAAAAGTATAATACGACAGAAAAAGAACTATTAGGTATTTTATGGGCAGTAACTCAATTTAGGCCGTATATTTATGGAAGAAAGTTTATTTTAAGGACAGATCATAAGGCTTTAATTTGGTTAGCAAAGTTGAAAGAACCGAATCAACGTTTAACTAGATGGAAACTTAAATTACAGGATTACGATTTTTCCATAGAACATGTCAAAGGAAAAGATAATTTCGTAGCCGATGCTTTAAGTCGTATAGAGTTATTTTTAATGTCCGACACTAGCTCGAATGCAGACTCATTAGACGTAAACTTAGACGAGGATTTAGCATTATCGAGTTCTGACGATCATAATTCAATACCAAGACCACCAAGTCATGAGGTAGGTTTATCAATGCCTGTTATAGACCCCACATCAGTGAGCTCGGATAGCGATATAGTTCCAATGACAGCATTGCATTCTTCATCGGAGAATCGTGTAGTTCACAATAGGTCATTAAGCAGATCAAGTAGCAGCGTGCATAGCACAGTTCATTCCAATCAGTGTGATAGTGACGGAGGCATACCAATTATCCATGCTTATCCACCGAAGAGATTAAGGCAAGTAGTTTTTGAATTAGCCCCATTTAAACAGTTTAAAAGAGAAAATAATATTTTATATTTTTATATTCCAGTAGGTAATGAGGAACAGACTATAAAAGAATTTATGTTAGAATATTTACATAAAGAAAAGTATGCTTTTATCATTCCAAATAATGAACTTTATTATTTAGTTTCAGAAACATATAGAAAGTATTTTGACCATAGTAAATTTAAACCAGTTAGATATACGAAAAATTTAATAGAAATTTTTGAAAAAGATGAACAGTTAAGATTAATTAAAGAATACCATCTTAAGGATAATCGTCACGCCGGTATTGAAAGTTTATATAAACAATTAAGAGAAAAGTATTATTGGGAAAAAATGAGGAAAACGATTAAAAGATTTATTTTACAATGTGAGCCATGTAAGAAAGAAAAATACAATAGGCATCCGAATGTAACGTTAGCAACGGAAACTGAAACTCCATTAGAGCCTATGCAAATCTGGCATATTGATTTCATGTCGTTAGAAAAGCAGTGGTACTTAACGATCATAGATAAATTTTCTAAGTATGCTATTGTTAAACCAACAGAAAAGAGTCAGGTTTATGACACCTTATCGGAGGTTTTTGCAATGATAGGATCACCGCGTAAAATCATTCATGATGGCGAACAATCGTTGTGTAGTGAGATCATTAGTGAGTTGTTTCAAACCTATAATATTGAGAATCATGTTACATCTCCACAGCATCATAAGTCTAACTCGGATATAGAAAGGTTTCACAGTACTCTTCAGGAATTGTATAGATTGCAAAGAGACTCGGAATTAGAAAAGAATCAAAAGATTTATTATATAACTCATTCTTATAATAATACTACTCATAGCACAATTAATATGACACCTTTTGAAGTGCATTTTGGAAGAAAACCTCAGTTACGTAATTTTGATAACTTAAAAGTAATTATTCAGAATTATACATCTCAACAGAAACGTTTTATGCGTAATTTAAATAAGAATGTTCATGATTTAATTGTATTAGATAAGAATAAATGTAATGAAAGGATAAATAGGAATTTAAGACCTTCACAAAGTTTAAAGATAGGTGATAGGGTTTACTTGAAAAATAGTAAGGCGGAGAGACATAAAACTAATGCAAGATTTCTAGGTCCATTCACCATTGTAACATGCGAGAATAACAATAAGTATAAGTTAAGTAATGGGAGGACTTATCACTTAGAAGAGCTTATTGTTGCAGGATCGGAATCTGTGTCTTCGGATACAAGTTTCGGAAATTAGATTCCAATGAGCATGTATTGCTGGTAGATATGAAACCAACCCGTTTTATCGAAGGAAAATGGACTATAATTCATAAGTTAGATATTAATGCTATTATAGAAAATAAGGATATGTTACTCTCTACTTATAATCAAATTTTATCTTTTCCTATTGTAGATGAAGTTAAGAATACTTATAATCGTATTAATTTAATTTTAAACCATGTAACCGAAATATGTAACCATTTATATGTACAGAGTAGGACAAAGCGAGGATTGATTAATGGCTTAGGCTCAATTATTAAAGCAATAACAGGTAATTTAGATCAAGATGACTTGAATAACATTCAAAAAGATTTAGAGACTGTAAGAATTGCTTATAACAAACAGATTTCAGTAACCGACGAAACTTTAGAAGAGTTTAATAGTCAAATTAGTAAAATTACTGAGATACAGAAAATGTTAGATAATCAATACAGACAATCAACTTCTGTGAAAAATCAACAGAAAATAGCTTTTGATTTATTGTTGCAAGCTCAGACTTTACAAGATATTGCAGAGAGATTAACAACAGCCTTAACTTTCTCAGAACACCATATGTATCACTATAGCATTATACAGTCACATGTATTGCAAGAAAGTTTGGATAGGATAGATAAAAGTGTTATGATTTCTAACAATATTAATTATATAGAACCATTTATTTATGTTAATAGCCATATTATTGATAAAATTGTATATTTTACTATAGAGATACCATTAGTAAAACCTCAAATTTATAATACTAGAAAAATTGTTCCCATTATCCAAAATTCCCCCACCTGTACCTATCCTATAATGCGTACAATGACATTTGCATTCTCCGACGCCGAGGCCTACGAGGTAGACGACTGCACCGAGTTGTCTCAACTTATCTGTAAAGGAAGTGTGTTGCAGAAAAATGTGTGTGAAACAGACTTTTTGTGGAAAAAGACTAGTGAAAAGTGTATTTCAGTGCCAATTAGATGTCCAGCCGAGGAAATTCGAGAAATTTCGCCGAGAGCCATTTACATGTACTTTAACAATATTACAGAGGTGAAAATACGATGTGGACAGCAGGAGGAAACATCGTGGATCAAGGGTCCCTATATACTCAATGGTGAGAAATGTGAGTTAAATATCTCAGGAATTAAGAGGTTCCAGACAAGAGCAACAGAAGACAGAATCATCATAACAAATTTACCGATTAATATTACAACGAATGTAGATCAAATGGAGCTAAACTACGATCCAGCAAAGATTACTAGTAAGTTGCACAGTTTACAGCAAATTCAGGAACTGCAAACACAGAAGAAGCATAACTATATACAATATGGATTTTTAACCTTGTTAACTATTGTGCTCATACTTACTATTGTTTTTAAATTTTTTCGTCGCAAGGTCTGCAAACCATGGACTTCAAATTTGGAAGGGGATAGTCAAGACCTACCTCAGAGTATACCTCTTAAAAATATAATAACTATATTGGACCCCAACGACTTCTCATCGAGGGAGAATTCCATAGATCAAGTATCCAACATGATGATCACGCCTTGGACCACCAAGACCGAGAGAATGGTTCACACGTAGAATATTCGATCCGATGACAACAATGGACTATATAAGCCATACAACGGACACCATCGAGGATTCTCATACCTAACGTCGTAGCAAGCTGTAGTCTTAACTCTGTATTTTTAATATTTTAATTTATAATAAGTACTTATTGTGAAAAGTTTAATAAATATTTTTTTTATAAAAGTATCAAGTTGTGATATTTTGACTCGCGTTTCAGTGCTTCTGCGGTATATGTTAGCCAAGGTTGAAAAGTAGTAATCTCCGTTTAAAATTTTATAAGTTTCTAAGAAGTCTCCCCGTTTACGACGTTCTTCCAGAGTTGCGAGTCTGAGTTCTTTTAATCTTCATATGACTTTCTTTTCAGTTGCTTTGGTATTTTAGTGGAACGTTTTTGTATATTCTCAAGCCTATTATATTCTTAATGAAGTTATAAAATATATATAATAGAAGTTATTAATTATGGCTTGTAAATACTAAACTTTAGATACGTTGCGCGTCAAATCGCGCACCGTAGGGCTGTTAAAGAGGTACGTAAGTACTGCAAATCGTTCATATTTCACAAGGACAGAAAGCATCATCTTTGAAGGAGTATACTACCATGGATGAACTACATACTACTGGTTATACTACATACTACTATGCATATCTTCTATAAAAAATATTATTTCAATAAATTAATAAAATACCCCTTCAAAATTGATTTATTAGCGGCATTACTTTACTCGCAAAATCCATCAACAACTAGTGAATATAAAACCCAAAGTTTACGTAAAAAAGTTATTAGGAATGCCCTAAATCAGAACAAAACTTTGTAGTTTCGAAGGAAATTGGCAAAGTTTAGGAATCATTTGCTATAGCTAACTACTTCTAGCACGAAAGGGTAAAGGATTTTGATGTTTTTATAGATGCAAAGGTTTGACATGCGATATTTTGTTTTTATAAAGTAGGCTTTAGGATATCAAGTCACGCACATGACGCACAGACAGTGCCTTTGTTAAAAAGATTCCGCAACAGGCGTAATTTTCTTCTCAGCGGTGATTTACCTACTTGTTATACATACTCTTTGAAAGTATTTATTATTTACGTAAACATGAAACAAAAGATATATATCCAATAGAACATTTATTATTGTTATAACGTTGAAATGAATCAAGAAAATAGGGCATGCATTAGTTTGTACACACGATATCGTCAATAATTCACTGTGTCCTATCACGCGAAATCAAATTAATTCGTAAATTGGATAAAAGCCATTATTGACAGAAAAATTACTCAGAATTTTGTTTTACTTACCTACTGTCCCTTTTAATCTATTCTTCTATGTATATAAAATTAAACTATTTATGATACTCACTGTTGAGAGAAATTGTAAAATCGGTTCAGTAGTTCCGGAAATTTCCCCGAACAAACAAACACACAAATTTCACCTTTTTATAATAATTGGTAGTATAAATTGGTAACAACCAAAACAAAACATAGTGTTGCTCATGATTCTCTATTCAGTGAAAGTACAAGCAAATATGCCCTTTTTAATTCTAAATAATATTTTAAAGTCATTTAACTTACTAAAATTATCTACTGCCAGTAATTGAAGCTAAAGTCTAACCCGGATATAAAAACAGGAAACCAATTCCTAAATAAAGTCCAAATACAAACTATGATATCTTCGACTGAATTGTCATGAAATTATTCGTCATACAGAGACCCCACTATACTTATGTCATTAGGGTAAAGTATCGATATCACAAATTGCCCTGTGACAATGCATTCTACAATCTAGGTTAGACTATAATTTGTTACAAAGATAATATCTTTAGTCGATGTTTATTTTCTGTTTTTACTTTAGGCTTTGTACTAGTTGCTCATATTAATATTGTACATATACGAGCACTTATGTGTTATTGGAGATTACGACTTTTAAACTAAAATGTTTAGAAACATGATTAAGTTGGAAATTGTCTCGTGGTAGTTTGAATGTGTCAGGGTTCTTCCCTGTATCCCAAATATAAGGCTTTAGATACATTTGTTTCCCTGAAGATAAAGCATTATAAAAGATGCATTTAGTCATTCATAGCCTTATCGTATTTATCAACCATAATAATAAAAACATCGAATCTAAAAATAAGTCTATATTTATATTACATAAGTACAATTTTGCCTTGGAACCATAACTCTACCTGTCACCAAGCAACGTAGACGACAGAAAAGTTTAGAGGTTACTCTTATAACATTGTCTTGTATAAAAAGTCAAAGGATGATGTGCTTAGAGGAACCACGTCGGAGCTCGATATGCTTCTAGTTTATTGTTTTATTTCTTTCTATAATATGTAATACATACCCACTTACTTCTAAGACGGTCCTTGATGTCTTTAAATAAACTAAACGATGATGTAGAGATTTTTAATCTTCTTTTTAAGCTATCCCGATATAGCCGAGTTTTATTCGATCAATATCGTTTTTCATAGATTCTTTACCAAAGCGAGAGTAAAATATTGTTAAAAAGAGATTCCAAGTTTACACCTAAGTTTGGTTGATAGCGCTTATCTCAGGAACTCGTGGTTCAGTTTGAAGTTTTTGTTGTGGAGAAAAGTCCATTTATTGAGTTCCGTTACTATAGGCATACGCTACGTCTATTGGGAGCGAAGCAGCAATGTAAAATTTTGCAAAAACGGTACCAAAATATTTTTGCTAGCTTTAAAACTTTTTTATCGTTTTATAATGAACATGAACCTCTATTAACTTCCATGGTCTATACCGTCAGTGCCGGGTGACCGGGTCGCGCCAGCCGGAGTCAAGTACGGAGGAACAATGGACATGTTTACGTAACCCAGAATGCGGGTAGTTCGATGTTTTCTAGGCTGAGTAGCCAAAGTAACCGGGTCAATTGTAAACTATGCAAGTTGTGATTCTGAGATTATCAGTTGGGACTGCAAAAAATAATTTAAATCTATTTATAGATAGATTATTTATTGAAAAGAAAAAAAATACATGAAAAACATAAATTACGTTTAGTACAAAAGGTTTATCGCTTATATAGTTATACAAATAATCAAATAAAAAATAGCATTTTTTTTTTACAAGCCATATTTAACATAAAAAAAAACCGGCCAAGTGCGAGTCGGACTCGCGCACCGAGGGTTCCGTACAAACCTGCAAAAACTACTTAAAATTTTAAGCTTTTCGGAATTTTTCTGTTACCTGTGCTGTAAGCTATTGCTTCTTACCAAATTTCGAGATTCTATGTCAACGGGAAGTGGTCTTTAGGTTTTAATTCCCGTGCGTGTAGTTGCGAGTTTCAAAATATGCGGTATCAATGGTTGTACTTTTGCGTTTTGCGTTGACTTAGTTTTTTTTTTTCACGGGTTAAAGGCAATTAGATCTAAGTATTTGATATGAATTTCAACTTGATAGCTCTACGCGTTCATGAGGAAAAAAGTAATAAGTTTATATTTATAAAAAAATATATATTTTGTAATGTAACTAAAAATTTATAATAATTTTTCCTTTATGTGTGCTATAAAACGTTGCTTCATGCCAAATTTCAAGATTCTAGGTCGACTGGAAGTACCCTTTAGGTTTTGATTCCCTTGCGAGTACTTGCGAGTTTCAAAATATGCAGCTTAAATTGCTGTTTCTTTTGATTGCGTTGACATAGAAGTTTGATTTTGTTACAGCTTAAAGGTATTATAGACCTGAGTATTTGGTATGAATTTCAATTTAATACCTCTACGCGTTTATGAGGAAATGGGTAGTAAGGTTAAAATTATTAAAAAAAATATATTATGTGATCTAACTAAAAATTTATGGTTTTCGTAATTTTTCCTTTATCTATTTATTTATTTAACAATTTATGTATTTACACACAATAACAAAGGATGTAAAAAGCACTTAAAAATAAACTATAAATACAAGGGTCTTACTTATTCCTCTATGCTATAAGACGTTGCTTCGTACCAAATTTCAAGATTCTGAGTTCACGGGAAGCACCCTGTAGGTTTTGATTCCCTTGCAAGTGTCGAAAATTTGCGGCATAAACGGCTGTATCTTTTGATTGTGTTGGCTTAGAAGTTTGATTTTTTCACAGCTTCAAGGGACAGTAGACCTGAGTAATTGATATAAATTTCAGCTTCATACCTCCACGCGTTCCTGAGAAAAAGGGTCTTGACAGACGGACGGACGGACGGACAACAAAGTGATCCTATAAGGGTTCCGTTTTTTTTCCTTTTGAGGTACGGAACCCTAAAAAAACAAGTTTGATCTAAACAGTATACAACTTTCGTTTTTTTAGTGCCTTTTCTACCTAGAACCATCAGTGTATTTGCAACCTCTGTGGTGCAGCGGTATATATACCGGACTACTAAGCGGAAGGTTCCGGGTTCAATTCCCGGTCGGGCCCATTTCGTAAACATGCTTTTTCTATATTGGCTCATGTCTGAGTGTAACTAGGTTCTCACCTAGTCCATTGTGTGGTACCTATAGTACAAGCTTTGCTTAGTTTAGGGCCACACAGTTGGTGTGTCAGTCTGGAGATTTATTATTATCCCTACTAATATTATAAATTCGAAAGTAACTGTGTCTGTCTGTCTGTCTGTCTGTCTGTTACGCTTTCACGCCTAAACCACTGAACCGATTTTGATGAAATTTGGTATTAAGAAAGAACTGAACTTGGGAAAGGACATAGGGTACCTTTTACCGCGGGAAAACTTCTCATTCCCACGGGAAACCGACTTCCACGCGAACGGAGTCGCAGGCGGCCACTAGTTATTTATATAATTATTTGTGTACATATTTGTAATTTCTGTCTCAGTATCTGCTCCCCCCCGCGGTGCTGACGGCGCACCTCGGCGTGGCGCTGGCGGGCGTCGCCATCTTTGTATTCTTCGTGTCGTTCTTCGGATTCTACGGAGCCGTCAGCAGATCGCCGTTCCTGCTTTTTATGGTCTGTGCTAGTTTCTCATTTTTCAAAACGCTCTATATCAGTGAAATCATTTATTTCACAAATTGGAACAAAAACATAAAATTAAAATAGGAAAAAGCAAAATTAATAATAAAAAATAATTATAATAATAAAATGACAAGAAAAGAAATAAAAAATAAAATAATAATAATAGTCAATAAATTGCAGTCTATTTGACAAAGTCAAGATCAAATTAAATTACAATTATTAATTACATAATTTACCTAAAATAAAAAAATACATAAATAAATTGAAACTCCATGTTGATAAATATTATGTAATTAGCTTTCCGCCCTGCGGTTTTACCAGCAGCTAAATTGCTTTTCCCGTGAGAATTTCTAAACATGCTTTCTCGGTGCTCACTTACATCATAAAGGAACCCCTGTACCAAATTTCATGGCCCTAACTTTAATAGTTATAGGCGATGATAAATCAGTCAGTCAAGACTTGTTATTTTATAAGTATAAATAGATGATTTAACAAAGTAATGAAGTAGATACCAATAATTAGTTCATAATTAATTAGTTTAATATATATTTTGGTTGCAGTATTCAACTCTGGTGATCTTGCTACTACTACTTGAATGTGCCCTAGTTTACTACTTCACTTCTAGCTTCTCCGAGGTAACGTGATTTTGGATATCCCAATGTAAAATTGCATGTTTTCATATGTTGCCATCTCGCTCTTAATTAGGACTACATGATAGGTTTCTATATCTACCACTAAGTAAGATTATAAACATCCCGAAAAAAGCCTCCTTCTCTCTCAATGGCAGTTATTATTTACCATTTTCTTTTTCTGTTATTTATCCTACTTTATAAACGTGAAAGTTTGTGAGTATGGATGTATGGATGTTTGTTATTCTTTCACGTAAAAACTACAGGACGGATTTGGATGAAACTTTGCAGTAATATAGGTTATACATCAGAATAACTCAAAGGGTACTTTTCACTGCAGGAAAACATATCATTCCTGCGGGAAACCCACTTCCACGCGAACGGAGTCGCGGGCGGCCACTAGTGCTACACAATTATGACACAAACCAACTGAAAAGACAGCAGAATCCGGCAACTTTATAAATATCCTTCCTCATCAAATATTCTGGATTCTTAGCTTCAGCTACAGTCTTCTGTCTCTTTCAGAAAGGCCTGCAAGAGAGGGACGGCCAATGGACGCACGCGCTTCGCCTGGCCTTCCAGTGCTGCGAGCGAAACTCCAGCGCAGCTCAGGAAGTTACTAGAATCCCGTGGTCTTGCTGTGGGCATACGACCTATCCTGAGAATTGTACTGTTAATAGACTCTATGGGCAGGTAATAAGGAAATTGATTACTGTTGTTTAGGGCTGTAGATATTTTAAGCTATTTTTAGCAATTTTCTTCGACATAAGACATAGTTTTGATTATGAAGAATGTGTAGAAGAGTACCTATTGTGAAAATGGCGAAAAATATCGACTGCTAAAAATTATTATTGTGATATAACACGGTTTTTGTTTACGTTGAAAATGTGGAATAACGAAATAAGTAGGAGGTAACTTATTTACTAAACTTACCGTAACTTACTAGACTTGGCTTCAAAACCTGAAGTAAAAACCTCTAGCAACGTCGCTTTCTCTGTCCCTATGTATGCTTAAATCTTCACAAACTACGCAACCGATTTTGATGCGTTTTTTTTCAATAGAGTGATTCAAGAGGAAGGTTTACAAGTTTAATAACATAGTATTAAGAAAGGAGTTTTACTTCGAATTTAACGCGTGCGAGGCAACGCAAGTAAAAGCTAGTTTAATTCAATTTTGTTTTAGAACTGCAACCACGTCATTACATCCTGGCTGGATCGGTATCAAACAGGCATCTATGCTTCGCTGACGGTGCTGCACTTACTACTGTCGTCTTGCTCTATTATACGACGACGACGCAGTCTGTCTCGTTCTTACAGCTAGCGGTCGGAGCGTCGCGCGCCAAGTGGTAAGTTGTATGGATAGTTTAGGCTTTTCTATTTGAAGAGTTTTGCATTTCATATACGCATTTTTTCGAGGTTTGCAGACTCACGAACCGAATCGCTTTAAATTACTCCTAAAAAGGACAACTTAGAAGAAAAATACATCTTTCTAACCTTATTCCGAAATGCTCTTTCTCTATGGGTCAATTACTGCAAGTTGTTTAAACTGCAACGTGCGTAATATCTTAGTAGTAAAGAGTATTCCAATACAGCCTTAGAGCACTTAACCAAAGGAGATGGCATAGCAGGCCTTTCCCCTCAGGCAAAATCTTGGTCATAGCGATGGTCATAGTCGTGAACATAAGCACCACGCACGGTACTTGATCATTCTGTGTCGCTCTGTCACGTGTTTATGTGCTCCACAAAATGGTGATTTGTTCGGTTTTGTTGTGTAAACGACGTTCAGAAACTTCAAATTTACGTTTACATGGGATTTCATATCACCTATTGGTATTTTGGGCAATTTACTACACTATTTATTGATATTTTCGAATTTTAACCTTGATCGTAACGACACTTTAAACGATAGCAAATGTAAACAACGAATACTATATTAGGGAGACAAGCTGTCAACGCTGTCAAAGCTGACAACCACTGTGTTGAGATTTCTTTTTAACTTTTTTTAATGTCGTTTTACAGGCCGGGATTCTAGACAGTGATGGGAAAATAAAAGTGAATTGATTTGAATGACTGGTGGGATGAATGAATGGTTCGAAAAATATAAAGTTTAGCAGACATTAATAAATAGCGCTTACAGGTTTTAAGCTAAGACTTTCGAAAATGCTTATTTGTTATCTACTGTTATAACTCATTAATAAAACAATTATTTAGAACTATAATGATTGTATTGTATTCTGCTAAAATTCTACAAAAATAAAAGGATTTATTTTAAACTGATGTTACCCACTCATTTTATTTATTCCTTAGCATCTTTTTTTAGATAAACCAAAATTTGTAAGTGTTTTTACTAAACACTTACAAATTTACAATTGTAGTAGAAAAGGTAAATTTAATAATTAAATTGAACTAAAAAAACTTCATTCGTTCAATAAAAATACCCATTCATTCTTATTGTCATTGTCACATCACTTCCTCGTCCCCCACTAAAAGTGCCTGAAAAATATGTTCCTGCTAAAATGATCTTGTCATCTCCTTTGGTTAAATGCTCTAAGAATACAGCAGAATCCGAGTTCGATTCTCAAATGCTTATTAACTAAATCATGTTCTTACATATTTTTCACGAATTTACTTAAAACTATCGTTCAAATTAATTAAGTAATGTTCAAGCTCATACCAAAATATTTTATTTTAATTTCAAATATTTTAACAGTAGATCGCCAGCATAATTTTTAATCGCAGTAAAGACCATTTTCCCTACAATTAAAACTTTCTCCTTAACAGACGACCTCTGTGGTGCAGCGGTATATATACCGGACTGCTAAGCGGATGGTTCCGGGTTCGATCCCCGGGTCGGGCCAATTTCGTAAAAATGGTTTTTCGATATGTGCTCGTGTCTGGGTGTAACTAGGTTCTCTCCTAGTCCATTACGTGGTACCTATAACACAAGTGCTTACAGCAACTTACTTTAGGGCCACACAATTGGTGTGTCAGTCTGGAGATTTATTTATTTATTTATTTACCAGCTTCCCCCGCCCCCCGGAAGCAGTCGTGGCGCGCGACGCGGGTGTCCCCGAGCGCCGGCGCGGGGGGGGGACGTGCTGATGGTCGTGCTGGGGCGGGGGCGCATCGGCTGGATTGACAAGCCGTGATTGATCAATCAGTCGAGTGTTGGATGGATTGACAAGCCGTGACTGATCAATCAGTGGAGTGTAATAGGGAGGGTGTTGGATGGATTGACAAGCTGTGATGGATTAACCAGTGTAGTGTAATAGGGAGGGGGTGGTTGGGTGGATTGACAAGCTGTGATTGATCAATCAGCGTAGAGCAACGGCGCGGCTATTGTGTAAGCCAACGGTAATCGAATGTCATATTTTCAACAATTCTGGAAAGGGTTAAAATTACAGAATTGGGACTGATGTTTTGCAAAGGTAAACAAATATATTGCACGGCGATGTTAAGCTGTATGCACACTGTATATTAAAAATTAAAAAATAACAACATGTCTTTTAGTTCGAAGCTGTCAATAAATGGGGGTAATGTTAAAGAAATTTAATTTTATTATTTATGGTGATCACTTACCATCAGGTGACCCGCATGCTCGATTGCTACCTATTATATAAAAAAAACAAAAAATAAAATCTCACTATGTATATTTTAAATATGTCACTAGTTAATGGCCGCTCGCAACTCCGCCGTATAATTGCTGTAAAGTATCATCCAAATCCGTCCGATAGTTTTTACGTGAAAGAGTAACAAACATACAAACATCCATACATACGAGGACATCTATACATACTTACAAACTTTCACTTTTATAGTATTAGTAGGATTTAATTTTAATAATGAATAAGTGTTAATTGTAGCTTAAGAAACTGTGCTAGGTACTGATTGTAGTTTTTACAATTGTATGATTATTTTTGCAGAATAGGTACTCAAGCATAGCACTAATCACTGCCTTGTTAGATTTTACTTATTGTAATTGTTTTTTACTTTTATTAAAGAGTTAATATAAAATTCTTTGTAAGATTTTCCCCATCTATTTGTTGGTAGACATTTGATATTTTTTTACACGAAAATACTTTCAGATACCTTAATATGATCAGAATCCTATTGGGATAAGGGAACTAAAGTCAGGGGGAGGTCTAACTTCCCCGTCAAAAGAGAGGGGGGCCCGCGTTCTCAATGCGGGCCCACGCCGCCGGGGCTGATTTGCGCGAAGACTCAAGTTATCCCGCAGCCCCGGCACTATGGCGTAATGGAAGGAACATCGACAGGTTATTAGTGGGTATACGCGAAAGGGGGAGTCCCACACACACCTCTCGTCCCCCGGGCGGGAGGTACGGTGCGTAATGCATTTTCCTGTCGAAAAACAAAAAAAAAGGGAACTAAAGTCACGATTTTGTCAATTTTGCGTATGCATTCAGCTATCTCACCTACGCATCAGCGTTTATCGGCGGACAGAGAACTTTGGATACATTTTTTCTCTTTTAAACTATCATTAAAAGCTGACCGAATCCGCAATAGGAATGTAGCGACTTCAGGGATATTCAGATGGCTTTAGTAAGTGAGATAAGATAATTTTATTTTAATAGGATTTTTATGCCTAAACAGGGGCCTGATTCTGTAATTTTTAACGTTTCGTGTGGTAACGTGCGTGTGGCATGCCAGTGGGTCCTGTGAGGACAATTTGTAGGTATTCTGTAAGCCACGCGTGTCGTACGTGTGGCTTGCAAGCAACTCCATAAGGCGCTTCGCTTAGATTGATAGTTCATTCAACCATTCATTATTTCTCAATATCAATATCTCGTCAATAATTCATCAATATTAAGAAAAAAAATATATATTTTTGTACAATTTTATTTTAAATCTGTATTAAAAGTTTTTTGAATATAAATGGATATGATTTTTTAAGCGCTTTGATTAAATATTATTTAAAATAATGTTTCGTCTGCTCTGCCTTTAAACCTTGAGCCTGACTTTGAAATGTAATAATTCGATAACTCGTTGCAATCCTAAGGATCGAGTAGGTATATTGTTGAAGTTAAGCGACGTCGGCCGCGGACAGTCCTAGGATGGGTGAACGCTTGTGGTATTATATTCTGATTTCTTCCGTGCTTTAGACACGTTTATTTTGTTGGTCTCAAATAGTTATTCAATAAAAATAAAAAAAATAAGGAATGGTTAGGTTCCCATCATGATTTGCCTTAAGGACTAGGTATTACCTATATATTTTTCAAGCTAACGGGAAAATAGCGTAGCAAGACCGTGGTGTTACGAATATCCTGTGGCAAGCAGTCTTTTGATCGTTGTGTCCGTTGGTGACTATAGACACAATCTAATAATACAAAACCATGACAAAGCTTATCTTAAAATTGTAATATCCTATGATTACACACCATGCAAAATAAATGGTAATTAGGTTTATAGGTTTGAAAAATATATATTGTATTAATTTATACAAAAATAGTATAATAAAAGATATTTTTTTAATCAAGTTATTTTCCTGCTTTTGCTTTGGCGTGAACGTTCAACTTCATGAAGCGGGCGTCGAGCTAATACGACGTCACACCTTAGTTGTTTCCACCAGCAGATTGCTAAGGACATTTCCTCTTACCATTGAAGCCACTGAACCAGTAGCTTACCTAAAAAAATATTTATGAAAAACATAATTAAGTATATTAGGTACAATGTTACTTAGGTACCTACTAAATATTTTTTATGTGGATGTATGTATGTACCCATACGTAGGTACATACATAAATCCAATGAAATTCCAAATTGGGAAAAGTTTCTGTTTAGAACCAATTGCAATCTAAGCACATCGTTTATTATGAATATCGAGGTTCTTCTTATTGAAATAGATAATATTGAATATTTTAAATTGATATTTACCTTTAACTGTAATCATTTCTTTCCTTGAAAGAACTTGGTAAAAGCCTCGTTACTACACGCAATTTAGTTTAGCGAGGCGATGACTTCTCTTATGGGCATAAAGTTTCGGCAGCTCAAAATAGAGCTTCTCCCAGTCACGCTTATCATGTTATACTTTATTTCAGTATTTTTTTCTGACTTTAGCCTTTAAATGCAATATTTATCTTTGTTTGCTAACAAACCTACAGAAATGGGTGACACTACATGACATGACAGCGACGCAACCCATTCACTCATGTTACGCGTTGTTCAATATCTATGTTCTTAAATTTGGTATTCTATAATCCCACACGACTGGGCGTCACAACTTGTCCGGTAAAAATAGGTATTCTCTAAACTTTTGGGACAATGTGACGTCATTTTTGACGTGCGTGTGGTGCGATTTACAACAGTTACTCTTCGGCCACTTGTTACTCGAACGTTTTTGATAATTTAGCAATATTTTATAATTATTTGATTGATTATTACTATAAATTACTTACTTACTTAATAATTTGTACTTTCTAATGTTGAATTGTTTAATAAATATACTTTTTGAATAGAAAGATGTTGGCGCCTATTATTTCTAAACGGCAAAGCACTTATTATTTTCTATTGTTATTGTCTATAATTTTGTATGTTTGACTACTTAAGTTTTTGGTTTTACAAAAAATCGTAATTGAAATAGAAATTACTTCAAAAACACAAAAATATATTAAAAATACGACTTGTGCAACAAACAATATACATACTTCGGAGTTATTAGCGAGTTAAACTAGATAATTGATTAAATTTACCTTAAATATGTATAACCTACCTATTTGTAAGTGTTTTAAATTTAACAATAGGTACAAATATATTTTTTTGTGCCTACCACTTCAAAGCTACCGATTTTATGGCACCCACTAGTGGCTGCCCGCGACTCGTTTCCCGTGGGAATGAGTAGTTTTCCCGCGGTAAAAAGTACCCCATATGTTATTCAGATGTATAACCTATATTTCTGTTAAGTTTCATCAAAATCCATCCAGTAGTTTTTACGTGAAAGAGTAACAAACATCCATCCATAGATCCATACATCTACCTATACATTCTCACAAACTTTCACGTTTATAATATTAGTAGGATATCGGAGGCAAAACCTATGCATCTAGGGAAAGACAATATCTCCTTTTTTTGAAAAACCTACTCTTCCACAAATTTCGTTAATATGTAGGTACAGTAAGTTGCAAAAGCTTTTGCGACGACCTCTGTTGCGCAGCGTGATTGTTGTGAGGCAGGTCCCGCGTTCGATTCTCGATTCTTCTGCAAATCAGCTCGTATCGTTTTCCTTTAGGCTATTCTGTAACGCCTGCTGCGCTAGCTTTAAAACCACATTGTTTGTATGGTATTCTGGAGATTTATTTATATGATAATTAATGAAATAATAAAAATGTTATAAAATACACTACGTAAGTACCTACCTAACTCTTGGTAGTGGTTCGTTTAATAAATCATAGCTTTGCAATTGTATTTTATTGGTGTCAAAGTAAAGGTGTAACTTTTAATACAACTTTGGTTGGGTAAAAACATACAGAAACATTATAAATAGGTTATTACAATTCATTTACTAAACACACCCTGTTGAATTTATTTCATCTCATACTTTGAAAATAAATTTTACCCAAAATTGATTTTCTATTTGAGGACCACTCACTGCCTGTGAATAAATGGAGATGTTTATTAAATAAAGGCATTACTAATTACTTCATAGAAACAGAAAATATGTTCCTAATTTTATAAAATGTAACTATATTGATTTGGGTTCAAAATTTTGGTTTGTTTATAAACAACTTGTCAGTGCTTGTCAAAAATGTTAAAAACCATTCTACTTTTGTCTACCTCATGTCATTTAGATTTAATTATTCCTCTACGTCATTGACATTGTCAATTTATTAATAAAATTATTTATAATAACATTGTCTTAAGGTAAATGATAATCTAAAAATTATGAACACCTCACACTGACTTTAATTAACAAAAATAGTTATTTCCTAAGCCTGTTGGTGGTATGTTGCAAAATATTGATGAATGATTGACGAGATTTGTTAGTTAAAAGAGGTTACATCACTAATGACTGGTTAAAAGGAAAGCACAGCCCTAGAAGGACGCCGACCGATTTGAACCACACGCACGTTACCATTATGGTAAAAAGAGATAGAAGATAAATAAAAGGTTGAGACCAATAACTTAGGAACCCTCATGTGTCTACACATAGCATACCTAACTATAAATATATGCATAATTTAATTTATGAGAAAAATCCCTAGCAGTTTTTAGCATCGCTAAAATAATGGTTACCTACTTATATTTAAATTAGCCGCCTTAAAATTTACAACTTCAGCTTTACTAAGGATTCGGTAGACCGAAAGAAAAAAAATACCAAAAATACTACATACTTGCTCATACTGGTAATCAATATTATTAGCATATTTTACAATAAAACGGATATTTTATAAAACCAGTGATTGCAAAAATAATAAAAATTACCCAAAAAATAAGGCATCTAAAAACCAAAATGGCTACTCGACCGCTTGAAGGTATTTTTGTTTCTATGTTTGTTGAAAACAAATGTTGTACGTCTATAGGTTTTATTAGTCTTTGGGAAACAATGACATTAAATTGTACTTACAGAATACCAAAATAACAAAATGAACGTGTGGCTCGATGCAGCGTGTGGGCGTGTTACAGAATACGAAAATTGCAAAAACGTCACACGTATTGGTCGATATCGGCCGTGTTGCATCGTTAAAAAAGTTACGGAATCGGGCCCCAGGGTAGCAGTAATAATAATAATAATAAACACATTATTGCAATTATAACAGTAGAATACATATAAAACATTAACTTAAACAATAGGGTATTTTACACCATGCAAGAAAAAATATGAAAGTGAATGTTTATAATAGATTTCGTATAATATGAACGAGTAACATTGAAATTAATTCATAGAAATGCATTATAAATTTTATAATTCAATTTTAAAACTGACTTTTATAATCTGTATTTGTTTGCTGTTCGCCATGACGTGACGTCACTCCGATAGTAAACACATTGTCGTGCTTTGAGAAGATTTGTAGAAATTGTCAAGTTGTTAAGTTTGTGAACGTTGTTTACCCTTTGTTTTATCCAATGATAAGGGCTATACCTCATATTTCCGAAAATATTTTCACTTGCTTTCTACCAAAATGTATTGTTTACTATCGGACTGACGTCACCAGTCGAAACAGCATGTTTCCGCGCGCAATTTTATAATCATAATTAAAAGTATGTTTTATGGCATTTTTCAGTAATTTAAAATAAAAAATCTACAGGTTCAGTACGACTTCAAGATTGATTTAAAACAGTTTTCAAAAAAGTGTAAAATAGCCTATTACAATTGGTGGCCATATCGCTGTGAGCGATTTCTCCCTTTTTTTTTTTTTTTTTTGTTTTCGCGGGGAAATGCATTTACGCACCGTACCCCCCACCAGGGCGGCGGGGGGCGTGTGTGGGACTCCCACCTGAGCAACTGACATGTCGCCCAGGGGACTACCCACTAAAACCCCGCGGCGCTCCGTCTTCGCCTTTGAGGTGGAGTCATGGGACCGGCCGTAAGCCCTACACCACAACTCCACCAGCGATGGCCCGTCTACTGCACGACGGGCCCGTTCGGACCCCCCCGCGGTGAAGGGGGGCCTGTGGGAGCGACCGGGAGCGCCCGGTCGTTCCCACCCGTCGATGGTGGTGGTCCGTGCAATGCGGGCAGGTGTGTCCCCAAATCACCCGCCCACTGGCCACCACCAGGCTGGACTTGGTCGCGATCGCGCCTCGTCCGGCCCCTTCGACGTCTGCGGTGCGGGGGCGCGAGAGGATCGTTCTCACGCACCCGCTCCGCAGCCTCCTTCTGCGACATGACGTCCTCGCAGAAGGAGGCCACCGCGACCCAGACCGCCCCGGAGCCCAGCATGGCGTACACCAAGCCAGGCAGCGAGAGGTCCGGGCCTACGGACGCCTGGAGGCGACGGCGCTGCACATCCCAAGCCGGACATTCGGCCAGGGTGTGCCGCGCCGTGTCGTCCGGCGAGCCACAGTGGTGGCACGCCGTGGATTCCTCCCTCCGTATACGACACAGGAAATGCCCGAAGCTACCATGCCCGGACAAAACCTGCGTCAACCGGTAGGTGAGGAGAGCGATTTCTCCCTGGCAAACCGAATTTAAAAGGAGACTAATGCTTGCGGATAGGTTCCAGATTGCAAAATGTATATAATTTTACAAATATAATTAATACAAACATTAAGTAGAAAATATTACTTAATACACAAATATAAGTTATACACAACATATCTGAGTAACTACCTTTTGATATCTTATAAGTTATAACCTACCTTCTACCAAATTATATTACAGTCAGTCAACCCTATGTTTGGGTTTTTCTAGTCGCTAGTAAAAAGAGTTAAGCCTTAACACATTTTTTAATATATTTTTTAACATTTATGCTTTCATTAATTTGTGAAGAGTAAGTCTGTAGATAAGTATAATATGACATACTCGAGCGTGTCCGATATTGATATTATCCATGTCCCACGTATTTTTAAAACATGTACGTTTGTTAATCTCACGGATTCCATGATGGAAGTGGTTGTACGTACGGGTTGAAAATGAAAAAATTAACAATAATCGAACACGTCAGATTTTTTAAGGGGATGTTTAGTGGACCTAAGATAACGCTATTATACAATAATCTGACGATTTGTTAGAACGCCTTTATTTTTAGAGTGGTAGGCTCTGTCTGCAGCGATTGCTGGGCTGACTCGACCGGTGAAATACCACCGTCGCACAGAAAACCGACGTGAAGTACTTAGGAACGATGTTCATGCGTTGCGTTCGGTGAGTGCGATATCCGGTGCCCAATTAATCGGGCGGCCATTTATAAATGGCTCATATTTGGTGGAAGTGCTTAACCAGGTACAATGAATCCCTCAGTATGTTAATCTGCCGATCTTGAGTAAATCCAGAACTACCCTCTTGCGAGCCCCTACTATCATTATCATGTGCTACCAAACATGCAATCTTCTCTACATACCTATAATAAAAACATAATACGAGGAAAGCTCTTAGTTTTGATATAATTTAGATGATTGATATCAAAATGATAGATGGTAATGTCGAAGTAACTATCTCCGAGCTATTGTGTGCAGTCTTCAGAGTTGTCAGAATTTGAAAGGTTCAAAACTTGGATCCATGCGGTTTCTATAAAGGCTCAATAAGAAACTCACAATGTTTGCCTTTTATCTAACTAAAAATAAGTTAAGCATAAATTAAAGCTTTATAGATTGCAGCAATCGTCTAAGATTGTAATAAAATCTTTTTATACAAACCTATATGTAATAGGTATAATATATTTTGAAGTTATAAATATTGGAAAAAGGGACGCGAGCCTACCGCGCCGCAGTGGTCAGAGCATTGGACCGGTCATCCAAAGGTCCTGGGTTCGAGTCCCAGTCGCGTAATGCTCGGAGGCCCGCGTTCCTTTTTCCAGTATTTATAACTTCAAAATTAATAAATTAACATTTATAATGCAAAAATTTTAAGTAAAATCTCAAGGTATAATATATTTAATGGAACACTTTAACGGTATCCTTATTATATGGATGTAAACATTGACATTTCAATGCATTTAATATGGACCACGGGAAGATTCCTAATATGAATTTGGTATATCAACTCAACACGACCGGGTTCGATTTCCTAGCTGTTTACAGTTTTTTTTTCAAATGTATGAATACAGTTTTTCTTTTTATCAAAATCGGTATCATGGTTCCTAAGAACAAATCTTCGTATGTCTTATAGTTTCAGACTTTCCCTTACTGACCGATTTGAATGAGCCACCCTGTATATCACTTCCATCCACTCTCTTGCTATCTTAGTTACGCACGGAAAAGTAGAACGGGACCATGCCAAATCAAGTGATTTATTTATCTTTCTTTATTACTCCCCCGTCTCTCTCAGGTGAAAACCGGTTCGTACTTGTCAATGAAAAAGATAATAGATAGGCGCAGAAGATCAACTTCATTGAATCTCGGCTTCGTCGTAATAAGGATTTGACTTATAGTTTAACAAATGTTGCTTCTCTTAATTTTACGCACAATTTAAGTTCTAAATAGGAAGGTATTTAATATCTCCTTCCTAACTTTGAGTACCTTTTTTTCTACTTTAAAGTTCACTCTCTGTTCCTACATCATAATCATTAAGAGCTTATTCTTGTTAATCTCGACGGTTTTAAATTACAAAGTATCTTCTCAAATTACGCCATCTTTGATCAATTAATACATAAAAAAAATGCAATCGCAAGATGACAGTCCTAAGCCTGTAGAAGTATGAGAAGAGATACCTGTTTAAATAAAACACACAAATTAAAAACAAATTAAAGTCATCAACTATATTGCCGATGACTTTTCAAAAAACTTCGCAATGCTTTGGCGAGAAGAGCAGCTTCAATAAAGAAAATAGTTCCGTAGACCCAGTGCAAAGTAAAACATATGTGTATGCGCGATTTAATTTTACCACAGAGACATCTATTTGAATTCGTGTGTATTAATTTGTATATCACGTGGTCGTTTAATGACTCGTCAGAAGCTTATCAAATAGTATGGGTATTTTCCTGAATACCATTAATGACCAAGCGTGCGAAAATCTATTTTTAGATATATTATCCAAATATATTCGCATCCTGTACAGAGATAAACAAAGTATAATTATATCAATAGAATTCGTCTCTCGTATCTATAGACACAATAGGTATTTATTTTACAATATATCTCCTAAAGATATTGCTCAGAAGTTATACCTACAACGGAGTTTCATCATGTTAGCATGCGCTACAAACATACAAACAGTTTAGATAGATAATTAAGATGATTTTCAGACTTGTCAGTATCAGAACGATTTGAAAACTGGATGCGTGCGGTTTTAAAAAAAGGTTACTAGAAATATGTGAAGCATAAATGTAAGCCTTATACTGGGCGCATTGAATAGCAGCAATCGTCTAACATTGTAATAAAATGTTTTTTTCTACAAACCTATACATAATAGTATAGGATCCCGCTATAGAACGACCTTCACCGAGCTGGTTAATGCATGAAATATATTTTTTATCAAATAAAATACGACAGTAAATATAATAATAATGCGTTGTCTAAAAAATTTCAGTCTAGAATTTATGTAATAAATTATCTTTTTTTTATTACTCCGGAAATAAATAGTCAACCTAACGTTTGTATGTTCTATAGGCTTCATATCTTCAATTGAAATGGAATTTGTTCATTGACCAAGCCAGTGTAATTTTAGAAAATAAAAAATATAGACTGAAATTTTTTAGACAACCCATTCGCACTATATTTATTGACATATTTTATTTGATAAAAATATCTTTCATCCATTAACCAGCTCGATGAAGGTCGTTCTATAGCGGGATCTTAGACTATAATATTGGTATATTGAACACTTTTACAGTAAAACCTATCAAATATTGAACCTGAAGCGAACTAAATAAAAAGTGTATATAAATACTTATGTTTTGTTTTGTATAGTATAGGTACACTTTATAAATAAGTGTTTAAAAAAATTAGAAGGCTTAAATTGACACAAATTAACCATTTATCTTATATAATGTTTAAAATTAAACAATTGAAGTTTGTTTTATGATTTAAACAGAAAAATACAAACAAGGTTAACTAGATAATAGTAATAGTAATTAAACTAAATGGATGTAAACATTTGCATTTCAATACAATTAATATGGACCACGTCTAGGATTCTTAATGTGGATTTGGTCAACAATTACGTAAATTTAGTTTTACTGAATGTTTAGAGGAGCTACCGTTAATTAAATAAAACACACACACACCCAATAATAAGAAATTACAAGTCTTCGACTAAATTGCCAAGGACTTTTCAAAAATTGATCAGTTTTAATCTTACTCTATTTTACTTTGCAGAAATGCAAAAATATGGATTTAGGCTACTATGGTAGAGCAAACAAAACCAGGCATATTTTATATAATAGATAGATGATATTATTGAAATAGGTCGTTTTGGTGACTGATGAAGTCATCGACTGAATTGCCGATGACTTTTCAAAAAGATTCTGTGATTTTGGTTACACTTGTTAGCTTTCCAACTGAATATAAACCATGGTAACCCAGCACAGAGTAAAACAGAAGAGTAAGCGCGGTTTAATTTTGCTACAGAGACATCTATCGTAGACACTATGTATTCATTTGTATACAACGTGATAATTTAGTGAATTTTCAAAGTTATATTTTTAAAGTGGGACTGTTGTGAAAACCTAAACAGTACATTATACTTCATTACATAGTAAGGTGGGTGGACCATAGAAGGCCACTCTAACGAGAAAACACTTTTTATTCATTTATTTACTGGAGAAATAAAGTAAACAAATTATGAGGTAATACTTTGTTTTAATGTGCACCATAAAAATACTTCTTTTTTTACCTCACTTTAATCACTTTTTATTAATCTCAAGTTTAGTTAAGCTCTTCCAAATGGCCTTGCAAGGAACATGGCTCCAAACAAGGCCAATATTATGTATCAGTCGATAAACTTAAAAATAGAGTTTTAACTATAAATATATCCGCTTTTACTAAACCACATAATAAGACATATCATTTAAGCAAAACATTAAATGCTCAATATATTTTTATCACCTTTAAAAAACTCATCGAACATTACTTGAACACCATCGTATAACTATGAATATATTAAAGAAAATTATTTAAAAACAGTAGTAGTGCGTATGATATTCACAGAAAATAACTTGCCAACGCTTTTTATAACGTAATTTAAATCTTTTTTTTTTAACCAAATTGGCCTTCTTATGGGTCCGTTCCTTGTAAGGCCAAAAAGTTCCTAAGAAGGCTAAACTAACAATTATGACTATGATTAAAAATATTATCAATATAAAAACTTGTTTTAAGTTTATTATCATACTTAACTAAAAAAGTAAGTATTCATAAGTTAATGGTTTGTAAATGTTCTTTGTAAGGCCTATGTACCCTAGCAAGGCCAAAAGTCAAATTTTCTATTGGCCTTATAAGGAACACTGGCTTTTCTAGGAACACTACCAATATTTTTACTTAAATTGAGGCAAAACTATGTTTTTTTTTCATTATTAATATACATATATCCATATACGACAATTTACAGTACAAAAATATGTGATAATAATAGGTTATTGACTAAAAACTTATGTTTTGCTGTGCGCTCAAATAAGGATTGTAACATCGAAAACCAAAGTCTACGAAGCGTGAGATCGCACTGCCACAATAGCGGCGCAAACGAAACGCCGCCACCGTGTGTGGCTTTGAGATTGAGGGATCTTAATGTGTAGTAGAAGGAATATGTCTTAACATATCAATAAATACGACTTTTTAATAGTTGGCCTTCAAAGGAGCGTGGCCTTCCATGGTACACCCACCTTATAAATCTAAGTCGCTAATTCTGTCTGTTTGTATGTTTGGCCACTAACTCCTCTTTAAGTACGTAACGGATTTAAATGCGGTTTTCTGCATATTTTAGGGTATTTATTCATTAAAATTTGTAAATGAAGAACGTTTAGAAAAAAAAATTTTAAGTTAGCAAAAATGCAGGGGTTCGGGAGCAAGTCGGCAAAATTACACCATTGCGAAGCATGGGCGGGTCGCTCGTATACAATAAGAACGAATTAAAAACTAATAAACGCCTTACTCCATCCATTTTAAGAGGAAGGTTTTTTGAAATAAAAAGATAAGGCCAGTACTTTTTTATTTGAATTTAAATTATTCAAGAGCATTCAATATAAATTTAAAAAACATATTTAATTCTGCAAAGTACATTTTTCTCAGTGTTAAAGAATCATCCTGTATAGCGATAGATAAACTGCTATTGCATCATAATCATATCATTAGAATTCGACTCACGCATTAAATGGCGCCGATTCTAAGTTTAAACTGTCTAAACTAAACTAACAATATTATAGATACGCTCCATCACTCAGCAGTAGTAGAAGAGATGGGTAATTATTTAAGTTCCGCAAACCTGAAATATTGCATGCGATTTATATTACACAGCGCAAGATTAAACTAGACTTCAGTATATAATGTTAATTTTTTTCATAATTTGGACAAAATTGAACTTGATTTGCTATGCTACACCAAGTGTTTTTAGGAACTGATGGAAGTAATTTAGTTTGGATTTTCAGAATTGGCTCCAAATCTATAAGAACACAACAGATAAAACAGTGTATATGTTACGGCTAATACCCGAAGTGCGGCTACACCTAGTTTTAGCCGGTTAGAACATCAATAGGTTAGATTAGTTAGGTTTCTTTTTTGATACCACCCAGAAAAAGGAGTCCCGCATTGCGGGACTCCGTCGACTCATGATTGAAGCCAGTTTTTATATACATAGGTATATATATTTTTTTAAAGTTTTCCATATAAAAAACACTTCTAACCGGCTAAAACTAGGTGTAGCCGCACTTCGGGTATTAGCCGTAACATATACATAAATAAACGATGTATGCTTTTACACTATCGAAGAAGAATAGCTTATCAATTTAATCAAAGTAAACTGCAAATTAAAAAAAACTGAAAAAGTAAATATTTTATTGTTTTTTTAAACGAATCACTGCCGCAGTTTCAATATGTATCTATCTGTAAGAATATGTATCTTTATAACTAGTTATAGTTATTTTTCCCATTCAAAAAATACTTGATGGTAAATAAAAATAGAGTGGTAGAGTCAGCTGTAGGCTCTGTCTGCAGCGATCACTGGGCTGACTCGACCGGTGAAATACCACCGTCGCACAGAAAACCGACGTGAAGTAGGGACGATGTTCCTGCGTTTCGTTCGGTGAGTGCGGTATCCGGTGCCCAATTTTTTCAAAGGCCAGAGCAACACACCCCCAACACCCACAGTGTTGCGGGTAGTCATGGGCGGCGGTGATCACTTACCATCAGGTGACCCGCATGCTCGTTTGCTGCCTATTTTATATAAAACAGCGAAGTTCGCAATTAATAACTTTCTTCAATTTCTAAACTGGTCGTCTTTGACGTTTGGTCACGATTACATTGTGTTAACAATAGATGTCTCTGCGGTAAAATTAAATCGCGCTTACACAAATGATTTATTTTTACTGGGTCACCACGATTATTTATTTCTGAATTTGAAAGAGATTTTAAAGCTTTATATTTATTAATTTTTGAAAAGTCATCGGCAATTTAGTCGAAGATTTATTTATACACAATCACAAATGTCCTTCACTTCACCTATTTTAATATAATAAAGTTAATCTGATACATCATTGTAACATCGCCTAGACATTAAGGGAAACCACCTGGGGATGCTGGTAACCTGAAGCACAGGCTATGCTTAGTTCGGGTACCAGCCTTCACATACAACCTATTTTTTACTTGTAGTTAAATGTTTGAACATTGTAAATTTTTACCATTGTGAAGAGAAAATAAAGATTTATTATTTATTATTATTATATTTAATTTAATTAATTGATGATGTCATTGTGACATCATCATATAATTATAATAGAGATGCGCCGAGTAACACTTTTGCCGAGTACCGAGTACCGAGTACCGAGTTTTACTCGGTACAATTTTTTTTAACCACCTTTTAATTACTTTAATTAAATTTTTAATATTGATTATTTATATAACTGATCTTTTAATTTTGTCTCACTAAGTACTCATGCATTAGCATAATTTTGATTTTAATACTTGAGATTGTCAAAGATAGTACGTTTTGTTTGACACTGTTGTTCTACCTATTGCTTTCTTTAAACAAAGTATACTCGGCATTAGTATACCGAGTTACTCGGCCGAGTACCGAGTACCAAAAAACCCGCCGAGTACCGAGTATAAACCGAGTACTCGGCCCATCTCTAATTATAACCTTGGTTATCTATTGGAAATCAGCTTTCATACTATTAGATGCGAACAACTTCAACAAAATAAGCATTAAATAATAATAATAATAATTTATTGATTTATTATGGCATTATAGGCCCATTTGTTAGTATTTTTACAAAACTATAAAACTTATATTTAATGTTAGTAACAAAATAAACTTAAACTATAAACATACAACATTAGGAAAGAGATTATCATTATGCACATTATCTACCTATGCCAATCTACCTATAGATAAGTACATCCATGAACTTTTTCCATATCGGAAGCTCAAGTTTCCCTGCAAACAACCTCAGAATGCCGTTAGCACTCTGCCGAAGATGATTCATGAGAGACAGGTTCTTTTAAAGATGTGATCACCCAAACTTCTTAATGAGTTATTGTTCGTACCTGGGGGTCTACCGGGACTTTACAATCGAAATCGTATCCGTGCGACCGAAGTAAGAACGAACTTGATGGAATGCCTTACCGGCACTTTATCACGACAATTTGCCGAAATTAACTATCAATCTTGATAGTTCAACTAGGCGACGACACAAGTCCCGTTAAGGTTTTAATATGATGATCGCAACGACAGGAAATATCGTTTTAAAAGTCGTAAGTCTCGGTACCAATCTCGCGATTTTGATAAGATGCACGATACAACCGTCAAGTCCCAGTAGACCCACTGTTGGGGCAGCCCCCACAGTGTTTTGAGAGTACGTCCCCGTCGTCTGCCCTGGACTCTCCCTACTTGGTGCGCGGTAACGCAGTGGCCAGTAGCGGTAGAAGACTAAATCTCCAAAACCAGACTGTGAAGGAAGAGACTGAAATCGCAATGGATTTGAGTTTGAGAGCGGATCCCGCAACCCCCGGGAATCCCCCAAAAGGCCCTTCTCAGGGCCAGCCTGTAGAGGTGCAGGCTCTAGCGAGGTCGGCGAAGACGCCACCAGTAGCCCAGACGTCCTCGGACCTGTTTGTCAGGCCGAGTGAGATGTCGGATGGGAGTGTGTCCGACGCATCGGTGGCTAGCGATGCGTCGGACAAATGGACGCGAAAGCGGCTGAGGTCGCGCACGCGTGCGTCAGAGGGGTCCTCTGGGACGTCGTCCGTCAAGGCCGTCAAGGCCAAACGCGGCCGTAGTGTCCGCGGCAGAGGCCGTACTCCGCGGGGTGCTCCGAGGACGGAGCCCCCGTCGGAAAGCGAGGAGGTCGCGCCGAGCGAGGCATCGCGCGCGAGGTACTTGGCGGCGAGGAATACTCCTGCCGCCAAGAAAGACATGGGGAAGCTCGCGAGCATCCTTAAGAAGCAGGCGGAGGAGGAGGTGGAAGCCATTTTGGTGACCGCCAACTCTTCCAAGCTCACAAAGCCGGCTCAGGCGGCTCTCAGGGTCTCGGCGGCGTCGCTCGGCGAGATCGTCGCGGAGGCGATGAGTCGGGTGGCCTCAGAGGAGGCTAAGCGACTAGAGGCTATGGTGGAAAGCCAGAGCCTCGAAATCGCGGCGCTCCGAAAGGAGCTGGAAGGGCTCCGCCGCAAGGGGCCGGTAGCCCCTGCTCCCAGCACCGGAGGTACCTTGTCCCCGGAAATGTTGGAGGCAATAAGAGGGGTCATGCAGGAGGAGCGTGCCTTCGTGCGCTCCTGCCTGGCCGGCGTCGAGGACCGCCTCTTACCGGCGAAGGTGGTCCGGCCGCCATTGGCGGCAAGCAAGGGTCGCCCGGGGGTGGTGGCCCCGGCGGCGGGCCCGGCGCCGGTTTCCATCCCGGCGTCGGCGTCCAAAAAGAAGAGGGCGGCCAAAAAGGCGGCGGCTCCGGCCGCACCGGCCCCTGTCCCGGCGGTCCCGGTCGCGGGCCCGTCCGGCACCCAGTCGGCGGCGGTGGTGTCCTCGCAGGAGGACACAATGCTGCCCTCGGCCACAGAGGCCAACGAGGGGTGGGCCATAGTGGCCCGAAAGAAGAAGAAGGCGCCTCAGCCTCCTTCCTCCGCAACGCAGAGGGGGCCTGCCAAAAAGGCGGCCCCTACTCCGTCTCCCAAAAAGAGCCGGAAGAAGAAGAGTGCCGCCTCCAAATCGGCAGCGGTGGTTATCACCCTCTCACCGGAGGCCGTCTCGAAGGGCGAGACCTATGAGTCGGCTTTCATCAGAGCCCGACAGACGGTCCGCCCTTCAGAGATGGGCATTGAGAGGGTGACGTGCCGACGGACCCAAACGGGGGCTCGAATTTTCGAGTTCCCGGGGGCCGACCGGCACCAGAAGGCCGACGCCTTTGCCGCCAAGATGGCGGAGGCCATCGCCGATGTGGCCAAGGTGGCGCGGCCTGTCAAGACCTCGTCCCTGATAGTGTCGGAGTTGGACGACTCCGTCACTAAGGGCGAGGTAGCCGCTGCCGTGGCGGCGGCCGGGGGGTGCGACGTCGAGGTCGTGAAGGCCGGGGAAATCCGGCAGGGCAGCGGGGGCATGGGCCGCATTCGGCTTCAGTGCCCCGCCGTCGCCGCTGAGGCCGTCCTTAAAAAAGGACGGCTTCTGATCGGTTTTAGTTCGGCAGTGGTCCGGGCGCTGGAGGAGCAGCCAATGCGCTGCTACCGGTGCCTCGCGCTCGGACACGCCCGGCCGTATTGTCCCTCACCGGTGGACAGGTCGGCTCTGTGCTTCCGGTGTGGCCAGGCCGGCCATCGGCAGGCCACCTGCACCGGGAGTCCCCACTGCGCTGTATGCGCAGCGAGTGGGAGGCCGACGGGCCACGTAATGGGGGGGGCTAAGTGCAGCCCTCCCGTCAGGAGAGGAAAGGAACAGGCCACCACGCGGCACGCCCTTTCAGGTGCCCTGGTCTCCCCGGTCGCCGTTGATGGTGCGATGTCCGATTAATGCCTAGTTTCGGACATCGCACAATAATGCAAATAAACCTCAACCACTGTCAGGCAGCACAGGACCTAATGGTTCAAGTGCTAGCCGAGTGGTCGGGGGACCTTGCCGTGGTCGCCGAGCCATTTTCGTTCGCAGCCTCCTGGCCTTCCAGCGGGCCCGCCGCCGCGCCAACCGTGATGCCGCCAACGAGGACCGCCTCTATGCCTCCTACGTGGAGGCCCGGCGTGTCCTCAAGGTGGCAATCAGGGAGGCCAAAAAGGCGGCGCGGCTGGAGATGCTGGAGGGGTTGGATGCCGACCCCTGGGGGAGGCCGTATCGGGCGGCGCGCAATCAGCTGCGTCCGATCGGCCCCCCCGTAGTCGAGGCCCTCCAGCCGGCCTTGCTGGAGGAGGTGGTCCGGGGTCTCTTCCCGGACCGCCCGCCAGACTTCGTCCCTCCCCGGATGGCCCCGCTCCCGCGAATGGGCCCTCCGGCCGACGTCGGGATTCCCCCGGTGTCGGAGACGGAGTTTGCCTCGGCGGCGGCTCGCCTCCGGGGCAAAAAGACGGCGCCGGGGCCAGACGGCGTGCCGGCACGGGTGGTGGCGATAGCCACCGCCCAAATGGAGCGACGTTTTCGGGACCTCTTCGACCGCTGCTTTGCGTCGGGGAGGTTCCCGAAGGTGTGGAAGGAGGGGGTGTTGTGCCTCCTCCGAAAGGTGGGTCGGCCGGAGGATTCGCCCTCCGGCTATCGGCCGATCGTCCTCCTGGACGATGCGGCCAAGCTCCTTGAGAGCGTGATCGCGGCACGCCTCAAGGAGCACCTGGGGGGGACCGGCCCTGACTTGTCCGAGGCCCAGTACGGGTTTCGGACGGGCCGGTCCACGGTGGATGCGCTTCTGGAGGTGAAGCGCATCACCCAGGAGGGGGCGAGGGCGGGGGGGAGGGGTGATGGCGGTGTCTTTTGACATTAAAAATGCCTTCAACTCCATCCCCCACGCCACAATATTGGAGGCGCTCCGGTATCACGGAGTGCCTCCATACCTGAGGGTCCTGCTGACGGACTACCTCCAAGGCCGGGAGGTACTGTTCGTCGGCAGGGACGGCCGCATGAGGCGGCGGCCGGTGGAGTCGGGCGTTCCGCAGGGGTCGGTCCTAGGACCACTCCTGTGGAACATAGGCTATGACTGGCTCCTCCGGGGCGCCCTTCCCGATGGCGTTGGTGTCGTCTGCTATGCGGACGACACCCTCGTCACGGCGCGGGGGCGCAACTTCGGGGAGGCGGCCGACCGGGCGTCGGTGGGGGGAACTGTTACGGGGCGGGTCAGGAGTTAGTTTTTAAAAAAAGAATTTTATTTGCACTAAATAAAGTTTAATAATAAAAAGGAAATAGAATGATATAGTATTTAACACTTTAGAAATAGAAAACATAGAAATAGAGAAATACGTCCGGCAGTCGCGAGGTTTGCGTGTGAACTAAACGAGACAGAAATTGGAATCAGACTAAAATAAAATAAAAATGAAAAAACAATTTAACATTTGAAAAACAAAAGCATCAGATATCTAGGACGCGTTGTCAGCGCGTTCGCGTACATAAGGTGGTAGGGTTGTATGCATTATAACAACCCCCCCGTTAAGATTGATCATCACCCTAAAGTGATGAGAAATTCAAGAGATATAAAAACTTAACAACTAAACCCATATAAAATTGAATATAAACCCATTTTTATCTAATAATAGTAATAGTAGTTATAAAATAATAGTAATAGTTATCGTAATAGTTAAGAAATATAAGAACATACTTAATTTTAGAAAATAACGAAATCTTATGCTTAACTTATAACTATGTACTAAGTTTAGGTATAAAGATGCTTAGCGTAGAACATTCCTTTTTAATGGAACTGGTAAAGACTTTATGGATACAGAGTCAACTTCTTCCGCTTCAGAAGAATCGGAAGTAAACATAACTTTTGAAGTCGGTACTACACTAACCACTTTGTGGTTTCTAAATTTTTTGTTGTGACAATCATTATAAATATTTACACAGCAACCGGAGTTAGAATTACATAGGTATTTTCCTAATTTAAACAGTATAAAACACAAAAAGATAACGGAAAGTACATATGTTATGGAAAGATAATGAACACCGTATTTAGTAAAATGCGACGGCTCGTCCATTTTATTAATATCTTTTTCAAGTGAGCTTAAATGAGAACTTGCTTGAATTAGGGATTCTAGATTATTTATTTCGTTTAATTTAACAAAAGGTAAAGATGATAATGTCTTATTAATTTTTACATGATCGCAACAGTCGTCCTTAACGATATTAAAATCAGACACAGAAATAGTAATATTAGTTACAAACTTATCGGTAGCAGTAAAAGTAAGGGTTTTGAAATATGCTGTACAAGACTTGGGTAAATGTAAAAATCCAGTGCCGAACAAAATCTCATCGGTTGTTGATAACTCCTTATCGCAACTTATATGACATTTACCCTGATCCGACTGTACGAAGATCCAGCGGTTATTTGTAATTTTTTGAAAATAATCAATAGAGCCATGTATGACTTTTGTTTGGCACGAGCTGGGTATCTTACTAACTACTTCAGTAAGTATCACGGTTTCACATGTAGGATTGACTATTGACGAATAAACGTTTGTCAAAGGGCACACATAGCACTGACTTTCCAATACTTTGCACTCACTAACACTGTCGAGCTGAGAGTAAAACAGACGGTCTACCGATGTTGCTAGATATTGTTTACTAGGGGCTATCAGAATATAAGTATCAGGTGATAGGTTGTCGTAAGGAACTGGTAAAGGAATAGTATGAAATAGGTTGTAAACTTGAGATAGCACGAGCGGAATTTTAATTACGATAACTAGTTTGTTATTACTATAAAAACATGCTAAGTTAGATATTTTTATTAAATCATGAACATTGTGCAAGGTCAAGGTAAGTGGCAATTCAGAATGGCGAGGCATATCGTTCAAATGTAACTGGAGCTCATGAAACAGCTGTTGCGGCCCAAGTACTGTCGGGTGCAACACGTTCATTTGAGTAAATAAAATTGCATTATTAATGTCATCAATGTCAAAAGATACAGTCAGCATAATACTTTCAATAGAATTAAACAAAAGAGACATTTGAATTCTGATATCGTTTTTATCGTTGGTATTCATCAAGTTTTCGAAAGCTTTTTCTATAATATTTAAATTGTGGTTCAACCTCTTTTCATTTTCTTTTACTTTTGACATGGTAGAATTAAATGTAGATATAGTGGACTGAATAACATGGATATTGTTTTTCATTAACAAAGATAACTGTTTCTCGTCTGACTGTACTTTGGTGATTGCATCGTTGTATAGCATCGCGTCGTCAGCGTCTAAAGTACCGAATAAAGTTTTTAACATAGAGCCGCCCACATCGACTAAACCTCTCTTGTAACGACCAGCTCGTTGAACCTTAACTAAATAGGATATTGATGAAAATTTCTTCTCATTATTAGTCTGTTGAGCTTGTAGCGAAGTCAGTGAATTTTGACATTGTTCCTTTATTTTTGATGACTGGACTGAATCGCAATATTGTTTTACTCTACCGAATAAAAACTCTACGTTATCCAAATGGGGTTGTATATGGCTTAGATCTATATAAGTAACGACATCCCATGAACTATGCGAGAATTTGACGTCTAACAGCTGATCAAAATAAAGTCCCGGACTGTGAATTATTCGTGACACAAAACTGGAACCGCTTATTGATGAAAGTAAGCATCTGAAATAAAGGAAAAAGAAGTTAGAACTACGCAGAGGGGTTTGCAGCGGGTTTGATTTCATCATAATGATGTTTCACATGTCGTCTATCAATTTGGAGAGTGGCTGAGTGATTACCATTTATTTTAACTATTTTATAGGGACCTTTCCAGATGGGAGAGAAGGATTTGTTTTGTTTATGGTGACATTTTAGATAGACCATGTCGCCTACGTTGTACGTAGTAGGTTTTGTATGTAGGTCATAGTATTGTTTTGACTTCTCTTTTGAGGATTGAATATTTAAAAGTGCCTTTTGGCGACTGTAGTAAAGTCTGTGGTTAAGGGCTCTTACATAATCAGTATATGTGTTAATTTCGATTGTGTCTATGGACTTGGGAATATATGGTTTATAGCCATACAAGAGTTCAAACGGAGAGAAATTTGTGGTAGTGTGGACGTTGCAGTTATATGAGTACATAGCTGTGTTAATATACAGGTCCCATGTATGAGGGTTCTCATGAACAAAAGGTCTTAAATATTCCTTAAGAGTGGAATGGCTCCTCTCTAGAGCGCCACAAGTTTGTGGGTGGTATGGTGAGGCGAATATATGTTTGATGCCGAAGAGCCGTTCTAACTGCTTGAAGACTTCGGATGTAAAATTTGTTCCTTGATCGGTAACAATGATTTTGGGAATGCCGACATGGGAAATAAAGTGAACAAACCGCTTGGCAGTTTCTTCGGCGGAACATGTACATAAAGGATATGCCTGTGAGTATTTTGTAAGATCGTCTTGTAGCGTTAAAATAAATTTATATCTATGTTCGTATGTTTCTGGCAACGGACCCACAATATCAAGATATACCTTTTCAAATGGTCTGGTCGCAGTAGAATTTATGACCATGGGTGCTCGGTTGGTTCGACGCAAAGGTTTGTTTATTTGGCAGGAACGACAGTTCTTGACATAACTTTCTATGTCCTGCCGCATGGATTTCCACCAGTACATGGATTTAAGCCTGTCAATCATGCGAGACACTCCAGGATGACCAGCCGAAGGTGTATCATGATTATCGCGTAGGATTTGTTTTACTTCGTCGGGCGTTGGGTATAAAATAGAGTTATGGAAAATGTTAATTTTTATACCTGTATTATGAAATAAAAAACTGATAATATTGTAAATTTTTGTAAAATTTAACTTATTAAATGGGTCTCTAAAGTCTGATATAGCAATTTCCTTTTCATCCATATATAAAGTTGTTATTAGATCTCTATAGTCCCTAAGCATGTTGAAAATATCTTTATAGGTCATTTCATCGTAATGATGAACTCTAAGGAATAAATGTGTATAGATGTGGTTACCATTAGAAGCAGAGTAATGGGTATAGAGTTCGCGTTCTATATTTCGTATGTCAGCTACAGAGTTGTCGTTTTTTGTTAACTCAATGATTTCGGAACAATAAGGAATTGCATCGTCAAGATCTATAGCTGAGGGGTAAGCAATAAGTTTACACCTTGCTTTTAAAAGAGATTCATTATGTTCGGTGATCACTGTGTCGTAAGTAGTACTTGTCTGTTTTGAAATTTGTAGGTATTTGTCATATGTCTCTGAGGTTGAAGGGAGTTCAGCGTCGACCGGAAGAACGGGATTTCGCGAGAGGGAGTCAGCATTGTTGTTCAGTTTACCCTTTTTATATTCTATCTCATAGTCGAACTCTTCCAACTTAAGTCTCCAGCGGACCAGTTTAGAACTCGGATCCTTACAATTAAAAAGCCACTGAAGAGGTTTGTGGTCGGTAACAATTTTGAATTTGTGTCCGTATAAATACGGCCTGAAAGTCTTAGTTCCAAAAATAATAGCCAAACATTCCTTTTCAGTGGTTGAATAGTTTCCTTCAGCCTTATTTAAAGTTCTGGAGGCATAAGCGATAGGCAAGTCTTTACCAACCTCGCCTTGTGACAGAATAGCTGAAATTGCGAAGTTTGAAGCGTCGGTAGTTAATACAAAGGGTTTCGTGAAGTCGGGATATTGTAAGATTGGAGCAGATGTTATTTTGTCTTTGAGTGTTTCAAACGCAATTTGTTGTTCTGTTGACCAGTTGAATTTCACGTCCTTTTTTAAGAGACTTGTTAAAGGTTTGGTTATTTGAGAGAAACGGTCAATAAACCGTCGGTAGTAACCAACCAGTCCCAAGAAGGATTTAATATCCCTTGGGTTTTTAGGGGTAGGAAATTTTGTGACTGACTCGACTTTCTTTGGGTCTGGTCTCAGCCCTAAATCTGAGATTATGTGACCAAGGTATTGGACCTCCTTGTGCAGAAATTCGCTCTTGTCAGGTTGCAATTTAAGTTGATGTAATCTTAGTTTTTCAAAAACTAGGCCAAGTTTGTTCATATGACTGTTAAGGTCATGACTGTATATAATAATATCATCCATGTAGGTGTAACAATGAGTTCCCTGTAGCCCGGTAAGTACGACATTCATGAGTCGTTGGAAGGTGGAAGGGGCGTTTTTTAAACCGAAGGGCATTCGGGTGAATTCGTAGTGACCTCCTATGTTGCCGGGAACATTAAAGGCTGTTTTTTCTGCATCGGGACCATTTAACTTTACTTGGTGGAAACTAGATGCGAGGTCAAGTGTGGAAAAATACTTGCTGTGTCCTAACTGATCTAGGATATCTGTGATGTTGGGAATCGGGTAAGCGTCACCTACAGTAATTTCATTAAGCTTGCGGTAATCAATAACTATGCGCCATTTAGGTTTCCCAGACGCGTCAAGTTTTTTTGGGACTACCCAAATGGGAGCTGACCATGGCGACATTGAGGGTTGGATTATACCTTGTTCTAGCATAGTTTTCATTTGCTTCGTGACTTCATCTTTGTGGCATTCGGGAAAACGGTAACTTTTAACATTAATAGGGTTGTGACTAGTTGTACGGATTTCGTGCTTAATAGTTGAAGTAGCCGTCAATTTATCACCTTCGAGATAGAATATGTCACAGAAATTTGAACAAAGTTCTTTAAGTTTTGATTCTTCTTCAGTGTTCAAATGTTCCGTTCTAAGTAAGTTTTTGACTTTTTCAGCGCGGTCTGAAGCAGAGGATGTATGAAAACAAGAAACAGACTCACTTTTTCCTTTCGAAGCTACGTTATCGGTTTCGTTAAGTAATGAAAACTGGTCTAAATTTAGTGTTAAGGGTGGAATAATGATTTCCTTTTCTGTAGTGTTTAACACGGATACCATAACTTTGTTTGAAGAGTTAACTTTTACAAGACATTTGGACAGATAAACACCGGGGTGGTTGGACAAGACATTATCAAGGATCAATCCTTCTTTAATTTCAGGGTTGATGACGTCACACTCTATAAACATCTCACTACGGGGTGGTAATTTATACGGTAAGGATCGTAACTTAAAAGATTGAGCGACATCGTTGTTGAAAATTATTTGTGCATTGGGATAGTTAATATTCGCTTTATATGTGTTAAGAAAATCGTCACCCATTATACCGTCGTAATCTAGATTTACATCGCTAACTACATGAAAATAAAAAGGCAATGAACTTGAGCTTGCATCATCAGGTTTCAAGGTGAGTAAAAATTTACCTTTAGTCTCAGAGAATGACGTAATGTCACTTATTCCTTTAAATTTTAAAATTTGGTCCTCAAGCTCGGGTACAACCGTGAGGGAGGTTTCTTTAATTAAACATATTGAACTACCCGTATCAATCAATAGTTTAAGAGGTTTAAGGGAGTGTGACGTATAAACTTCGATATAACGGAGTTTCGAGTTCGTTTGAGAAACGTCATACATTACAGAATAGTTAGGCTCAAGATCATTTTCACATAAGCTAGTAGAACTAGTATTTTTATCATAGGAGTTAGTAGTAGAAGAGTTAGTAGAGATGTTAAAGCTATCACAAGTTTTTTTTCGAATCAAGGCAGGATTTGAATTAGTAGGAATAGAAGATTTAGCATTGGGACTCAGCTCAGACTTAGCAGAAATAGTAAATTTTGATTTAGTAGGATGAGGGTTAGAGGTTTTAGTAGGTTTTTCACAACTTTGTGTTGGGTAAGTAGAGTTAGTAGAATTAGTACAATTTGTAGAATTAGTAGAATTAGCAGAATTAGTAGAATTAGTAGAATTAGTAGGATTAGTAGAATTAGTAAATTTCGATGTATCAGAACTAGTAGAAATAGTAGGTTTGTCACATGGCATACGTTTTTGTACTTTTCTAGTATTAAAAAAAACACGTTGGTTTAAAATATTTGTCTTATTTAGGTATTTTATATCTGTGTCTTCACAATTGTTTTCTACATCAGGCGATCGGCGACACGAAACCGAAGCCTGACGCATCAGTTTAAATGTTGTTGATTATAGTCACACGGTGACGGTGACTGCGGTGTTTCAACTGTAACTTGATGCGTTTGTTGATAGCTCGGCCCAGGTGCATCGTTATTAGTGCGCCTCAAGTTATTATTATACTGTCTTTTACGACATTGAGATATGTCATGACCTACATTTTTACAGTACCTACATATCACAGGTGGTTTGTTTGCATGCTGATTATTACGGTAAGAGGTGAGAGATTGATTTGCGAACCTCACAGGAAACTCCCTTTTTGGGGCTGGAAGGGTTTGAGGTGTTTTACGATGAAAATTAAGTATTTTCTCTTCCTCAATAGCAATACTGATAGCAGCGTTTAAGCTATCTGGTTGCCTACATCGTACTATATTGCTTATATTCTGACTTAACCCCATCATGAACGAAAACAACGCCAGTTCTTCAGTCATTGCAATCCGACCCGGTAGCTCTTTCTTCAGAGATCCTGAGTTGTGGATTTCCGATTGGAGATTAGTTAAACACGTCTCGACACGTAAAGCAAACTGAGCCACGGATTCCGATGCTAACTGTTTGCATGACTGAAGTTCCAGCAAGAGATGATTATAGTGCTTGCGTTCGCCAAAATTTTGTTTCAAAAATTGTTTTATTTGATTAAAATCTTCAAAAATTTTGTTTGAACATGCGATCTGCGCTTTACCTTCCAACCGAGATAAAATATATTTAGTAAGCAAAACTTTTTGACTGTATGATGCTAGATCTATTGCGTTTTGGCAATTTGTAAGAAAAGCTGTGAGAGTTTCGCGGTCACCTTTATAGGGGCTGATAAAATTACATAAAACATTAATTGGAAACTGCTCGCTTAAAATAATCTCTTTTTTTTTTTTTTTTTTTTTTTTTGGTTACGCGGGGGAATGCTTTAGGCACCATACCCTTCACCGGGGGAGTGAAGGGCGTGTGTGGGACTCCCGGCGCCCTGAAAAGGGCGCTGCTCCTGGGCGACTGGCTTGCCGACCAGGGGTATACCCACTAAAACCACCGCGGTGTTCACACTACGCCACCCATAAAGGCGACTCATGGGTACGCCTGCGCAATCCTCCATGAGCCGCGGGTGTATCCGCCTGAGCGGAACCTCCAGGGGGGTAGGGCGGCAAAAGTTGCCACCCTACACTCCGTGGTTCACGTGGTCAACCCGAACACTAGGAAGACCACTACCGTCGTGACCCCATGCAGTCAGGTGGAGGAGCCCCCGCTTCCACCACCCAAAGGGTCACCGCTTAGACGGCAGCCATTGTGGCTGCGTAAGCCCGTCGTCACCGCCCAAGCCTCCTCCGGCGAATCGGATCCGAGAGGGGGTCGTTCTCCCGCATCCGTTCCGCGGCCTCCTTTTGGGTCATCACCGACTCGCAAAAGGCCACCATTTCCTCCCACGATCTCTCGTCACCGACCATGGCCTTTACCACGGCCGGCAAGGAGAGATCCCTTCCAACAACGGCGACAAGAGCCGCCCGCTCCGTTGCCCACGCCGAGCACGCCCCCAGCGTGTGATCAGCAGTATCCTCACTGCAGCCACAGTGATGGCACACCGCCAAAGGCTCTCTACGGGCCGTGTGGCACAGATACCTGCCAAAGCTTCCATGCCCCGACAGGATCTGCACCAGCCTGTAAGTGAGCGAGCCATGCCGCCTGTTCACCCAGGCTTTGAGCACCGGGCGGACAGCCGCCACGGTCCAACCACCAGCAGACGGCTCTTGCAGCCGTTCCTCCCACCTACGAAGCAGCCGAGCCTGTGCTCGTCGCCTCCATCGAGGTCCGTTCATCTGGTCCTCGCCCTCTTTCCTTCGGTAGTATGCCTCCGCCAGAAACTCGGCGTCCAGGTCCCAGGGAGGCATACCAGCGATAACGCACGCCGCCCCATGCGACACCGTGCGGTAACCTCGGATTGCCCTGATGGCCATGACCCGCTGTGCCTGGCACAGCTTGGCCTTATTCGGGCCAGTCAAGGCCCCAACCCACACGGGTGCACCATATAGCGCCATTGACCTGACGACGCCTGCGTACAGACGCCGACAGGCCTTACTAGGCCCTCCAATGTTCGGTAGGAGCCTACTCAAAGCCCCTGCGGCTTTCATGAGCCTCGGAGCCAGTCGGGAAAAGTGTTCCCTAAAGGTCCACCGTGGGTCAAGGTGAAGTCCGAGATATTTTATCTGGGACTTCACCTCAACCGTTTCCCCGCCAATCACTATGTTGGCACCTGCAGGAGGCCCCCTCCGAGGACCGTGGAAGTACAGTGCCTCGGTTTTATTGAGGGCCACCCTTAGGCCCAACATCGTTATGCGTCCTATAACCTCCTCAGCACCGAAGGTTGCAAGCGAAGACGCCTCCTCAAAGTCTTCTCCCGGGGCTGTGATCAGTGTATCATCAGCATAACACACGATCTCCACGCTAGGAGGAAGATCCGCCCGCAGGACCCAATCGAATCCTATATTCCACAGGAGTGGTCCTAAGACCGACCCCTGCGGAACCCCGCACCGAACTGGCTTTCGATGTACCCGACCATCCCGCCCCGTATACAGGACCCACCTATCCCGCAGATATGCCCCAATCAATCGCCGCAGGTACAGAGGCAGCCGATGGTACCTGAGCGCCTCCTCAATGCAGCCGAATGGTAGCGAGTTGAAGGCATTTGCAATGTCCAGAGACACTGCCATCAACCCACCACCCTCCGCAATCGCTTCTTCCGAAAGGGCCTTGACGCACAATATAGCATCAATGGTTGACCGGCCCTCCCGGAACCCAAACTGGCAGTCCGACAAGTCTGGACCTCTCCCACGTAGGTGTTCGATGACACGGGACGCTATAATGCGCTCAAAGAGCTTTCCCGTGTCATCCAATAGCACAATCGGGCGGTAGGCAGAAGGAGACTCTGCCGGGCGCCCATCCTTCTTCAGGAGCACAAGTCTCCCTTCCTTCCAGCAGGACGGGAACTGGCAAGACGACAAGCACGAGTTCAGAAGCCCGCTAAGGTGGGCCTCCAACTCGCCCAGCGCTGTCGCCAGAACCCGTCCTGGAACTCCATCTGGCCCTGGGGCAGTATTTTTAGCCCGAAGCTTCTGCACCGCTATGGCCACCTCGGACTGCGCTTAAAATAATCTCTGAACTAGCATCATTTTTCTTACTCTCGACCGACATTGTTATAAAATGTAGAGTTATAAAATATATAAAAGTTTGAACACCTAAACAATTCTTAAATAAACGACTATTACAAAATAATGCGACGGTAAGTCACTTCTATCAATAATTAGTAAAAAAAAAAATAATTTAAGTCAGGGATTTTAAGGTTAATACTTGTGCACGAGTTATTGAATATAAAAATTGTAGCAGTAACAGTTCAAAATATGCTTCACTTACAGGATCAACAGGATTAGGGGGGAGACGGTCTTCATTTCAGGACTGGCGGCGGCGAAATCAAAGAAATCAACGGAATTTGTCAAGGCGTTGCGGTGCGGCGCTCAGACGTGGTGGCGGCGCAGCAGTGGCGGCGATACCAAGGTGGCCCACGACAGGGCGGTCACAGGAACAAAGACGCTGGCACGGCTCCAAGAGCGGGACCAACGAGGCTGACCTGTTCAGCGGCGGCTTCACGGAGACAACGACAGCTTCAGTGGCGACAACGGCCGGGGCAGCAGGTGGCTGGAGCGGCGGTAGCGAGAGTGCGTTTTAACGCACTGGCAGGAAACAGGGGCGTTACAGTACTGGTCCGCAGGCTTACGGAGTAAGGCTGACTGTCGAGACTCAGTCACGAGATGCACAGGAATTTGACGAAACAAGTTTATGTTCCGGAGATGGACTGGTTGACTGGTTATTTCACTTCACTGGTTATTTCACTTCACTGATGACGACCCGTTGATGGAATACCAATGGATTTTCGATAAATCAACACTGGTATCCCACTTCTGACACCACTGTTACGGGGCGGGTCAGGAGTTAGTTTTTAAAAAAAGAATTTTATTTGCACTAAATAAAGTTTAATAATAAAAAGGAAATAGAATGATATAGTATTTAACACTTTAGAAATAGAAAACATAGAAATAGAGAAATACGTCCGGCAGTCGCGAGGTTTGCGTGTGAACTAAACGAGACAGAAATTGGAATCAGACTAAAATAAAATAAAAATGAAAAAACAATTTAACATTTGAAAAACAAAAGCATCAGATATCTAGGACGCGTTGTCAGCGCGTTCGCGTACATAAGGTGGTAGGGTTGTATGCATTATAACAGAACCCTGGTCGCCCGTCGTATCGGGCGGCTGGGGCTGGAGGTGGCGCTCCCCAAAACCGAGGCCATATACTTCCATGGGCCTCGGGGGGAGCCGCCGCCGGACGCCCACGTCGTGGTGGCCGGGAGGAGGGTGGTGGTGCAGGCCCAGATAAAATATCTGGGCCTCACCATATCCTGCCGGTGGAAGTTCGCGGAGCACTTCCGCCTGCTCCGCGAACGCCTCCTCAAATCGGCGAGGAGCCTTAGTTGGCTCCTCCCGAACATCGGGGGGCCTGCTGTGGCATGCCGGCGCCTTTATGCCGGCGTGCTACGCAGCATGGCGCTGTACGGTGCGCCCGTGTGGGCGCACGATTTGGGGGCGACTAACCGTGCCCTGCTCTGTAAGCCCCAACGCGCCATCGCACAGCGAATGGCGCGGGCTTACGGCACGGTTAGTCACGGGGCGGCATGTGCCATGGCGGGCACTCCGCCATGGTACTTCGAGGCCGAGGTGCTGGCCTCCGTCTACCACTGGACGGCGGACAAGCGGGCTCAGGGGGAGCCCGCAGCACCTGAAGAGAGGGTCGCCGTCTGGCGAAGGGCCCGCGAGGTCATGCTCCGCCGGTGGTCGGCGGGGATGGCCAACGCGGACGACGGGCGGTGGACCCTGGACGCCGTCGGTCCAGTCATAGAGGGATGGATCGACCGGAGGCATGGGTTCCTCACCTACCGTCTGGTGCAGGTCTTGTCCGGGCATGGCAGCTTCGGACATTTCCTGTGCCGGATCCAAAGGGAGGAATCCACGGCGTGCCACCATTGTGGCGCGCCGGACGACACAGCGTGGCACACCCTGGCCGAATGTCCGGCCTGGGATGTGCCACGTCGTCGCCTCCAGGCGTCCGCTGGCCCGGACCTCTCGCTGCCCGGCTTGGTGTACGCCATGCTGGGCTCCGAGGCGGTCTGGGTCGCGGTGGCCTCTTTCTGCGAGGACGTAATGTCGCAGAAGGAGGCTGCGGAGCGGGTGCGTGAGAACGATCCTCTCGCGCCCCCGCACCGCAGACGTCGAAGGGGCCGGACGAGGCGCGATCGCGCCCAAGTCCAGCCTGGTGGTGGCCAGTGGTTTGATTTCTGACATCATACAGAGTAACTGTTATAATTGGTCAATGTTTGCTATATTTAAAGCGCCTTAAACTTTTGAATAGCAAACCTTTATCTATACAATTTTGCAAGGATGTGATGAAAGGTTAATTAAAACTACTCTGTCTAGTTTATTGTACTGCCAAGTTTTCACATCACATAAATAGAACTGTTATAAGAAACGGTAAGGGAAAGGGAAAGGGAAAGGGCGCAAAACCGCGCACCGTGTCGTGCACCAACGAAATCTGCGTTAAAGAAGGACTGTCATTGTGTAAGGTGCATAAGCACGCTAGGTAGGAAACTTTTTGTTTCCTACCTAGCACATAACTCTAAAATCATTTTATTAAGATAAGCTTTTCAATATAAAGCTAGTAACATAACCAAAGTGTTTTAATTCTTTTTCACGTCTCCCCCAAACATTAGTCATTGCTTCTTGAAACGAAACCTAAGATAGTTTGTGCCGAAATCGCGCACCGTGGAAGTTCCACGGTGGAACCACGTCTGTAATTGACATTCAGATATTAGGTGTAAAAGAACTGCTTCCGAAAACGAAAACTGGGTATTTCTGGAGAGATACTTGCTACGTTATGAGCAAACATTTTATTTTATGATTTATAGAAAAAAAACTATCAGATTTTGCGATGATTTTGTATTAAATAGTGTTTTAATTTAATTTACAATGTAAAAAATCGCACCTGAACCAACAGTTGATGCGTGAGCGATGATTTCAAGCGGCTAATATAAGACTTTTCAACCCTTAACAACTTTTTTAAATCGAGTTTTCTGATACTGTTAATTAATTTTGATTTTCCCCATCTAGATATTTGTTGCTAGACATATTATGGACTTAACAACAATATTGAACTATGATGTTTCGTCAATCATAACTATTTTCAGATACCTGAATTATGACCAGCATCTTCTATACAACATTCCTGAAAAAATTACTAAAATCGGTCCATATTTGGATAAGGGAGCTGAACTCACTATTTTGTCAATTTTGCGTCTGCATTCAGCGGGACAATTACCGTAATTTTATGCAGTGCTGCTTAATTGCGTTTACGTATTAACCTCTAAATCCGTATTACCTACCGTAATGACACGAAAACCTACACGTCAGCGTTAAAAACTTTGCGAATCCTGCTCGAGTTATTTTTGTAAGAAAACTGCATCAATGTAAGTTATTGATCGTAAAGTAACGGTATTACGGTAAATTTTGACGTTTGGTAAAATCGAAAGAAATGTCATTTTAAAACGCATTAGTAAATTAAATTTATGATTAAAAGTTTTTGTTTGCCATCAACTTTTTTGTAAAAAATAAACGATTAGAAACGATGAATCGGTAAATTCCTCATAGTGGCAGCACATGTTGGTCTTTGCGCATTCGTGCAGTTGACGTGCGATAAACGCCACAATGAAATTTTACGGTAATACGAACGGTGTCCTCTGTTTTGCGTTGACTTCACTTGTGCGACAGCTTCGCGAATGCGTCGAATCCACGTCTTATTATTACGGTAATTGACCCGCAGGATTGTTTAGGTGAAATTTGAAAACCGAATGGAATCATTATGGATTTTAAAAAACCTTGTGGTACGGCACTTGATCTTGTTTTATTTACGGCCGAAACTAATATTCTACTATAGTTAAAACCTTGGTAATTGGAAACTGCTAGTTTTGTTTTTTGTGACGTGTTTCTGTCATTTCCATATCAACAGCTATCTACCATAGTTTATTGAGACGAAAAACATGGATAATAGTTACCATAGTTACACAAATAACAAGGCGTCAAAGGTTAGTAGAATATTGGTTTCGGCCGTTAAACAAATTTCCAAGAACTACAAATATAAAATAAAAATTTATAAATAAAATATTTGTAATTCTATTCGCATTATTTAAAATCCAGTCAACCCATTGATTGAGCCATATTTTCAAAAATAGGTCTTTGCACACTCGCGTTTTCATTGAATTATTTTTACTACGCTATAATTTGAGTATTTTTTTTGGGTCAAATCAGAATTTAAGCCTAATTGTTATTATTTATTTTATCTTATTTATTTTATTTTATTTTTAGTGACGTTTGATCTATCTGTTCCTGTCGTTTCTATGACAACAGTCAGTCCTATTTTACTTTTTAGAAATGCGAAAATATGGATCTAGGCTACTAGAGTAGAGCACATATAACCGCGCATATTTAATAATATTGTAGATTGATATTATTTTGATAGATCATTTTGGTGACTGAAGAAGTCATCGGCTGAATTGCCGGTGACTTTTCAAAAATGCACATTAATCAATTGTGGTTCAACATCTTCGTAGTCAATCGAATTTAAAGGTTACCCAGTGCAAATTAAAACAGAAGAGTAAGCGCGATTTAATTTTGCTACAGAGACATCTATTTGAATTAGTATGTATTAATTATGATATCACGTCATCGTTTAATGACTCGTCGGAAGCTTATCAATAATAAATTACCGAGAGTGCGATATCTATTTTTAAATATACTACCCAAATATATTCGTATTCTGTATAGAGATAAACAAAGTATAAACATATCAGTAAACTCAATAGGTATTTCTTTTACAATATATCTCCCAAAGATATTGCTCAAAAGTTATACAACGGAGTTTCATCATGCCCACAATGCTAAATCTGGATTTACACGAGCGTCATAGAAACCTATTAAGTTGCAAAACTTAAGTGACAAAAAGGAAAAAAAGTTATATAACATACACCATTTCATCGTCGGGGGGGGGGTCTACGACATTTCGGACATAAAAAACTCGGACACCTTGGTAAAAAATAGTATTAAAATTGAAAATCAATACCTTTTGCATGGACATACTCGGGCGTGTCAGATATTGATAGCATCCATGTCCTACGTATTTTTAAAACATGTACGTTTATTAATCTGATGTATTCCATGATTCCATGATGCACAATGTAGTAAAGCCCACTTTCCAAGCTAGTGTGTTGAAAATTTTATAACTGTATAACTTGTCCCTGCAATTATGCATCAACTTTTATCAGTGGAGAGGTTAGGATAGATGTTTTTAACCGACTTCCAAAAAAGGAAGAGGTTCTCAATTCGGTAGGTATTTTTTTATATACAATTGCTATTATTTTTTATAAAAACCTTATTAATTAATTTCCCTATTTCTTAATAACAAAAGGTTTCCATAGCACACCATATTACTGTGCATTAGCCTAATTGGGAGTACAATTGTTACCTGCCTTTGAAATCACTTGAAACACGCGATTCCTGCGCTATTTAGGTCAGGATTTAATCAATACCACTCCAGGAATGGCAGACTGCGGTAGTAGATAGTATTTTTAGTACCCAATTAATTATTTAGAACTATTTATATTTAAACTTACGCTACAAGTCAAGCCCGGTCAATTGTGTAATTTTTAAGACGACTTGAAAACGGACCATTGTTTTTTGGTGAATAAAATGAAAATAGGGGAATAAGAAATTAAAGGAATTCTCATTTTTATCGGGTTTTTCGCGTTTATTGAATTAGTCTACCCGTGACCACGGCATTTGCAAAAATGTCGAAACGTCGGATAAATAAAAATAATTCAATAAACGCGTAAAACCCGTTAAAAATGAGTATTATTTCAAGTAATAGTAATCGCGTAAATCTAAGAAGTTACATAGGGGAATAAGACCTACACGTAAGATTTTCAACAGAATTGCTTAATTGATGATTTATATAAACTCTATCAATCCGTTGCATTACTTGGTTTATAAGGAGTTAGAAGACAAAAAAATATACAAATAGACACGGATAGTGTCTTTGTCATATACTATGTAGGTATCCTGTTTAAGGAGTGATACAACGTAAAATGTACCTAATGGTGATGAGTCATCAAATGACTTTGACATACTATACCTATAGTATTTAAAGATAAATAAAAAATAGCATTATGACATGAGTGCTGCAAGTGTCTAAAGGTCCGAGTTATTATTACATAGAGAATAAAGCCAATCTTTTTTGAGTCTCTTACATGTACCTGTACGTAATAGTTTTTTCAAGATATTGTAAGGAACATGCATGTAATACGCCAAATGTTCAGTATGGTAGCTTTCTGCAAAATTATCATGTCTAACTGGACTCTATCTACCCTACACTACACTGTTATTGGTAACACTCAACACGATACTGTCTAAGCGATAGCGTGACACCATTAAGCCACATTTTCTCTTCATACTTTTATTATTTATTCAACCTCTGGCATGTCGCACTAGCAATCGATACAGCCTATCATGCGAATAAAAAATGCATACGTTAGATCGATAACTATTTCTAGAAAATTGTGTCACTGAATCTCGCATTTAAGAAACCTACTTATAGGTTTTTATGCAAAATTCACGAGTTGTTTTTAACAAGACTAAATATCTATGCTAATGTATAGAACACACTATGGACTAAGAGAGAACATAATTACATAAAGACAAAAGGCAATTATAAAAATTACAACTAAATTTACCTTACAACAGTTTGATAAAAGGTGCATACCGCTGGGCCACAGTAACTTAATGTCTTTCATGCATGAAAAGACTCAGTTACTGTTATAATTGAAGTGACTATTAATAAAGGTGATAACAAAGTTTGTGATAAATATCACTATCTATAGACTGCAGTTGAATCTTCCATGCCACAGGCAGGCAGAGGCGGGAAAAAGGAAAAAGCATTAGATAAATCTTCTACTTCTTCTCCCCTTATAAAGAAACATTTTGTAAATCTACCTACTTATATAAAGCTTTTGTTGACAATCTACAGAAGAAAGAAAAGGTGGGAAATAAAAATACAAGAGTAGAAAATATTTTTTTTATTTGGTGGAAATGTGAAACTTACATTAAGAATCAACTCGTTAGTATGAAAATGTTTAATAGTGCCTTTAATGATTAATCTATATCTTAAACTGGAAATATGTATTTCTTAATACGACGGTAACTTGGTATAAAAATATCAAATCGACTATTAAGTTCTATATTGTTTAAACATTGTATTTGTAAAGGGAAATTTAAAAAATAATAATACCAATCTTAAATTTATTAAACAACTGTTGCATCAAATACTTAGTACACTACGAAACTTGCAAACAGTGTCATCAGCACTAAACTGACTACAGACATCACACTCTTACTAGCAAGTCCTGCAACTGAGTTGGTACAAGTTTCAAGATGAGCGAATAACTCCATATAGTTCTTAGCCGGTTCGTTTTGGACTAAGTTGGAAGGTTCAGAGAGGCCGTTGGCAGAGTCCTTGAAGAGCAAGTCTTTAACGCCGTTGAACGGGGAATAGATCTTCAAGTCGATGAGGCGGAAACCTCCGGAGACGGTATAACCGAAGTAGGCGTCGATGGTGTCGAGCAAGTTGCTTAGGCTGTTGAAGGCGGCGTCTTTTCTGGAAGTTGAGAAAGATGTCTGGTTAACCTTGTTCTATCATCGGTAAATATGTAAGGCTGATAAGTTAAATAGTTTGGTAAGTTTGTCAAACTTCGGTTACAACTCAAGTTGCTGTAAGCAGTGAATTCAACGCTGATTAAATTTTCTCAGAAAATATGATTTGGATTTAGTTCACTAAGCAATTAAAATGTTTTGAAGTTATAAATACTGGAAAAAGGGACGCGGGCCTCCGAGCATTATGCGACTGGGACTCGAACCCAGCACCTTTGGATGACCGGTCCAATGCTCTGGCCACTGAGCTACCGCGGCGCATTATAACTTCAAAATTAAAAGTAAAATCTTAATTAAAATGTTACTTGAATGAAGCAGGACCATCGTTTTTTTTTAATTTTAAATTGATGAGTCTTTCAGATTTTAACAACTTACCTTCTAGTTAAAAGCTCAGCGTCAACAACGAAAGCAAGTAGACAGTTTTCGTCTAGTCGATCGACCCCAGCGAAAGATGCCAGTGTATTGTTCCTGCAGAGAGCTCGGAACATATTGGGCTGCAGGTTCAGTGCTTGGAGTTCAGCTGGCAATAGAATAATAGGTTAACAAAATATAATATAGTAGTTAAAACAGCGACCCACTCGTGGGCTCAGGCCTCCTTCTCGAATAGTGAGAGGGATTAAGCCGTAATGCCGTAATGCACACTTTTTCGTAGTTTCGAACACCTCTAGCGCCAAGTAGTTGTATGAGGGCTACATCTTGTTGTTTATATTAAAACTAGATATTCCTCGTGACTGCCTGCGGTTCAGCCGTTTTGTCGTTTAACCATTTTCGCATTTATAATATTTTTCATCGGCAATGGTTTTAAAAAAAATGTCTTAAACCTGCTAATATTTCTTTTTTTTTCAAATGAATTTTGTCAGGAAAGACAAACTACGTGAAAACACCCAGACACTCAATTAAAACAAGAAAATACTCGTAGTTCATCTCAAGTGAAATATATCAATTTTTATAATATAAGTAAGGCTAACTAACTTACCGTTAATATTCTGTATCTCGACGAATGCCACGTGGTTGTCGTTGTCGGCGAGGCAGGACAATGCTCCGCTGTTGCCGTAGTACTTGTTTGTATTGTCGTATGCGCAGGTGCCTTTATATGGGGATTGTTGTTGATTAGATATATCATGGTGGTAACGATTGGCGTTATTCATTAAGGTATTGTAAGCCAATGTAAAAGGTATATTTTGTCCCTGTAAATGTTAACTGGCAAGTTTAATTACTGACAAAGAAAAACATATTGTTTCAAAATTAGACTTACAATGTCCCTTACAGTTCTTAATTCGCCAGCTTCACTAGTTTGACACTTGTAGACAATATTGTAATGGTTAATCTCAATTGCAAAACTGTTGGTACCTATTAATCTATACAATTAGACTAGAAGTGCAGAAAGTAGCAAATGTTATTGTATTGCTTCGTTTTTTCAAGTATTTCAGTTACGATGCCCACCATTTTTTTGTAACTACTTCTGTAGTTTTTGTGCAACAATTTTCAGAAATAAATTACGCTGAACGAATTGTTCATATAAATAATGTAGGATCTTACCAGTGTTATCAACTCCTACAGTAGCAGTCGCCCGTCGGCACACGGAGCATAGAGATGAAGAATCCACTTTCTGAAATAAAGATAAGTAACATTTAATTTTTTAGCATAATCATTGATTGTATACCGGATTGTTGATCGAGATTATAGAGTCTTAAATCTAAAATAATTAAGTCTACTGTTGTAAGAATGCAAATGACGAGAGTTTTTATAATTGAAAAAATATGTTTTGTCCTTGTCAGTAATGTTTCATTAAATTAAAGCAGTGGTTTTAAGTCATTCAAAATAATCAAAATAGCAATGGACCTAAATGAGAACCCTGATACACCCCCGATGGAACTGGTTCAGTGGTCAATATGTTACCACGCACAGTATCTAATAGACAGAGCTTAAAAAGATTAGATTGAAACCATCACAATAATGATCTGCATATACCCTCATGACCTATTTTTAATTAGAATCTCATGATACACAAAGTCAAACGCCTTGCTAAAATCTGTGACCATTTCATGTTCTTGATGTCTGTTATTTTTTAAATAACACGTTATAATTACCGTGTGTTCTGAGAGCGCGTGCGCGGCGTCCTGCGCGCCGGGGGCGCACGCGCCGCTGAAGAACTGCGACACGGACGCCGCGTAGTCGCACTGCGACGCCGCGATCACGCCGCGCTCGTGCGCCGCGCGGACGAACGAAACAAACGCTGGGGATGTTTATTTACTCATCAATAATAACTATACAAGTTTTTTATATTACTGATACGCTGGTTTACGCCTTTATTATGCGTTTTTTTGTGTTAACCTGCGGATTTTATGCCAGAAAATTAAAAAAAATTGGCGCTGAACGAGACGTTAAACTACTCAGATTAATGCCTAAAAGTAAAAAAATATATACATTATTAAATGTTAGAAGTTAAAAAAGAAATAAAACTTACAAATTCCTCCAAACTCAGGGAAGCATGCTTTCTTGTCTCTCAAGTTTTCAAATCGTGTTATTTCTGATTGTGCGGATGTTTCTTTGATCAAAGCGGCGATGCGAGAGAACGCAGTAGGATTCGAGCGCGAATTCTGAACGATTTTGACAGGTGACAGATTAAAGTGTCTGGAAAATAAAATGCGGTTTTAAACTTGTTTTTTGTATGAGATTAATTGGAAAGCTGTAGATTAATGTTGCGTCTTCGCGAGCTGTCACTTCATGATTGATAATACAACATGTAGCCAAAGTGTGAATCTTTTAGTTATCATGGTATCTGGCTTAGGTATGCCAATATTGGAATACCGCTTGTAGCCGCAAAACTTACTGTCTCGCGATATATCCATAGTTCGAAGAAGTCACAACCACATCAGCTCTGTTCTCCTTGATGTCCTTCAAACATTCGAAGACCGTAGCCCTCAGGGTGCAGGCGATCAGGGGCTTGATGCCCAGGATATGAGAAGCAGTCCTCAGCCAGAGGCACTTGGTGTTTTCAAGAGATGAGGAAGTACACCAGCGATGGGGATTTAAGCAGGAGGGAGCTGAGTCTACGTGGATGACTTCGCGAGCTGGATGCAAAACAAAGCGTGTACAAATCCTCATAAAGAACATTTTTAGGGATGTAAGTAAAAAAAACAATATTATCTCCCAATAAAATCATTAAAGGCTACTAACTACGAAAATACAATAGATTCAATTTAGACACAAGTTATTGGGAAAAGCTTAAATAAAATATATCTACTACTTGTTCATGAAACATATTGGCACACATTTTGGCTACGACGAAGAGAAAGTCAAAGGGGAAACGGATACGGATGCGGGCCACTCATCCAAATCACATAAATATATAAAAAAACAAGCTAAATAAAATGATATTTACCAGCACTAGTATAATTAGCGGGTGACGGCAGATCCTTGAAATCGACGCGTGCGCTTGTCCCTCCTACCACGGCGCTGAACAAGGCGGCCTGCCAGGTGTTGCCACTCGGACTTTGACCTTGTGGCCACCACTCTTGGAGGCGGGTTTTGATTGTAGCTGCGTTGTTACTGTTGAAGAATATGGGGTGTTTTTAATAAAAATATGTTGAAATTAGGCTACTTTAGAATAAACTATGTCAATAAGTAGATCTTTTTAACAAAAATATGTTGAAATTGGGCTACTTTGGAACAAACTATGTCAATAAGCTTAGATCTTTTCAACAAAAATATGTTGAAATTGGGCTACTTTGGAATAAATTATGTCAATAAGTAGATTTTTGTGCTCCAAAAATATTAATCAATTTGAATATCACAACAATCCTCTCGCAGCAGATTTTAAAACGTTAAAAGAACTGCCACAGAATTAACAATATTATAAGATCTTAGCACCAACCTGGAACTAACAATAGCAGGGTACGGCTGCCTAACGAAGGCGCATGGGGCTGATGGTGCAGCCAGGAGTTCAAGAGTCAGAGGGCGGAGTGTGTTGTCAGGACAAAGCAGAGCATACGATGTTACGTCTGGTACTGTTCCACTCTGCAAAACCACAAAAATACCTTTAGCAAAATTAAGGGCCGGTTTTTCAATAGTCAGATAAATTCTATCTGACAGAAAATCAGTATGTTTTTGTTGCACGTCGAACACAAATACTTGACATATGTATGAAGTGACAATGAAAACATACCTTTTATCAGTCAGTTAGCATTAATCTTACTATAGAAAAATCAGCCCTTAGTCAATAAATCCTACAATCCTACTAATCCTACCAATATTATAAATGTGAAAGTTTGTGAGGATGTATGGATGGATGGATGGATGGATGTATGGATGGATGTTTGTTACTCTTTCACGTAAAAACTACTGGACGGATTTGGATGAAACTTTGCAGTAATATAGGTTATACATCAGAATAACATAAAGGCGACTTTTTACCGCGGGAAAACTTCTCATTTCCACGGGAAACCGACTTCCACGCGAACGGAGTCGCGGGCGGCCACTAGTAAATAAATAAATTCGACGTCAACTTACATTCAAATACTCCTTCACGTGCTGCCAGGCAACATAAGCCACGGAGCCGGTTCCACTGGTCTTCATACACTCCATAGCCTGGATATGCCTGTTCTGACGGTCCAATCCAGATACTTGGACCGCGTTAGAATTAGACGGATACTTGTCACAGGAGTTCGAAGCGCAGAGGGAGCAGAGCTTGCTGTATTTGGTCTCTGGGTTAAAAAAGACAAATAAATAAGTGATGCCAGCTTATTATTAGCTCTTGCAATTACAGGTGTGGATACTAAGCTAATTTTAGAGAAATGTAAGTATTATCACAAACATTAATGATAATAAGAGGAAGACGTGATAGAGTCATGATTTAAGATCACGACAAACTTGTCTTTAACATTTAAGATTTCTTTACACTTAAATATCCTGGCTAAGTTCTTTACAACTGTGTCTCAATTTACATAACTAAACTTTATCATGTCTCTACACATAAGCAGAGTTTCTTTTTTATTCTTTATTAAAGCTTAACATTACAAAGGTTAAACATAGGCAGAGATTTAAAGACTACAAATATTGTCTCATTAATACAAAAATTTTCCTTACTCAGAGCAGCGTCGTCCTTCTCATTTTTGCTCCAGTCGCCAGGTCGGCAGCCAGCGGAGAAGAAGTCGCTCAGGTTCTCCAGTTCCAGCTCTTCAGCGGTCTTACCAGATTGGGTAGAACAGGCTTTGTTACTGGATGCCTGGAAGAGCGGGAAGGACACTTTATAATAAAATACTTTAGATGGAAAGACTTTATCTTTTAGCTTAACGGTTTAATAGTACATAACCTGTTATAGCTATTGTATTACAGGTTATGTACTTATGAGTTCCATTTTTTAGACCTGAACTGACTTAGGTGTAATCCACTAAAGTGGCTTAATTTATAGAATCACATAATTTATTATCATCTAACTCGATAATTTTTAAAACCAATTAAAATCGTAGTAGGATGAAACCCATTAGAAAAGGAGGGGAATATTATAAAAATGAAGGGAAAAATAATTTACGGGCGATCTGAGGTCGGGGAGGGGATGGGGTGAGTTTTTAAGGGTAAAAAACAGTTTTTCTCGATTTCCGGCAAAACTAAAAGTCCTATCGAAAAAAGTCAAATGGCAAAGTTGTAGGTAATAAAAAGATCTAAAACTTTTGTATTTACACTTTTTTCACATAACCTCAAAATTTATGTGGAAAATTCAAAAAACCAAGTTTTTGATTTTTTATTTTTATCTTTTACAAAAATTGTTTTTTTTTAACGAAATTTGGTGAAAACTTACCTTTTTATGTCCCAAATACGCTGTAATTTATTTGATTAAAAATAATAATTTTTTCACCTTATTTTGAATTAATATCGAAAAAACACCCTAATTTTCAATCGAAAACTCACCCGTCAAAATATCAGCTTTTTTCAAAAAGTTGGTATGTTTTCTGTTCGTTGAAATCTCTACTTTTCGATGGTGAAAAAAAATATCTATGTTACTATAGTAAACCTTCTCAGAAAATGCAAAAATCTGAAAAGTCAGAATCGAATTAATAATGCCTTCACTATTTTATCGTGAATATAATCCCATGAAAAAAAATATATATTAAAGAAATAAATCTCAAAATATCTAAAAAATATATTAAAAATCTATTTAAAATGTATAAATATATAAAAAATATGTATAGTAAATATATTTTTAATAACTAACTTTTTGCTGATTTCATGTATATTTCATATATTTTGAATACATCTGAAATATATTTGAAATGTAAAAAATATATATGAAAATCGGCCAAAAGTTTGTTATTAACAATTTATTTATGATATATATTTTATATATTTTTTATAGATTTTTAAAATATTTTTTATGTATTTTGAAATATATTTTATTTTCATGGGATTAACTAAATTTGTTTGTGCAAAATTAAGGAGATTATTATTTTTTAATCTTGTACTAAAACATCATTTAATTTCAATCTTTAGGTTATGTTACGTTAAGCATACTATTTTTTAAAGAAAATATCACGATTTTTATGTTTGAGTTGATTGATACAGATAAAAATAGAGATAGTTTATTACCTTCCTATGCAGATTCGAAAAGTTTTTTTTTTTAAGTAATCTTGTCACAATTATCTTAAAGAAACTCAGCGTGCACGTGTATTTTTATAAACGATGTTGTATATTGTACTGTATTTCGAATACTGGTTAGGCTAACGGTTGTAACAGCTGCTACGAAATAGTAGGTATGTATGTAGTAAGACCCAGAGTCGCCTAGCCCCTTCCCCACTTCTCCATGAAATACCTTTTTATGGGCTACTATTTTTCGTAGGTCACTCAGGTATATAATTTTTCTTAAAATAGTTATAAATAGACATCTACGCATATAATTTAAAGAAGATTCGACAACTTTCTCCAAATATTGTAAATGTCTTATTAAATATTAATTTTATTTACTGATTTGTTTGTTAATTATAGTAGTATATTCTTATTTGCATTTTTTTTTATCAATACTACATGTTATCTAATGTTTTTCGAGTAATTAAAGTGTTAATTTTAATAAATAGCTCAAAATTTTTGATAAAATTAAAAAAAAATCGAATTCGAGTTTTTTTGAATTTTTTGCATTTTCTGAGAAGATTTACTATAGTAACATATATATTTTTCACCATCACCATCGAAAAGTAGAGATTTCAACGAACAGAAAACATACCAACTTTTTGAAAAAAGCTGATATTTTGACGGGTGAAATTTCGATAGAAAATTAGGGTGTTTTTTCGATATTAATTCAAAATAAGGTGAAAAAATAAATATTTTTAATCAAATAAATTACAGCGTATTTGGGACATAAAAAGGTAAGTTTTCACCAAATTTCGTTAAAAAAAATCAATTTTTGTACAAGATAAAAATAAAAAACCAAAAACTTGGTTTTTTGAATTTTTCACATAAATTTTGAGGTTATGTGAAAAAAGTGTAAATACAAAAGTTTTAGATCTTTTTATTACCTACAACTTTGCCATTTGACTTTTTTCGATAGGACTTTTAGTTTGGCCGGAAATCGAGAAAATTCGTTTTTTACCCTAAAAACTCACCCCCATCCCCTCCCCGACCTCAGATCGCCCGTAAATTATTTTTCCCTTCATTTTTATAATATTCCCCTCCTTTTCTAATGGGTTTCATCCTACTACAATTTTATTTCACTTTTTATTATTTTTAAAGGCTTCTACCCTGGTCTATAGGTAGTGTAGGTGTGTCTGATATGTAACAACATTACTTGAAAACTAAACCCAGACCCAGAAGCAAAAAAGTGGGTAATCACTCACTTTTTGGACTTAACTAACAAATCTAGCAACTTTTATTTTCTCATAAATAATTGTGCTGCAAAGGCATATTCATCACACAAAAAGTGATTTCTAAATCTTGAAAAGTTACCTGTATCGCGTCTTCGAGCGCCTTCAAGACTCTTGGAGACCACCTCATGTCGCTGGCGTCGAGTCCTGGATGGCAGTACTTGCCGCCCTTCAGACCCTGGAGACCCCCAACATGCAGGTTGGAGACCACGGCCACCGTTTCAAAGGCGTAGGGATCTGGGGAGGAATACTTCTTTTTACTATAAGGCTTGCATGAAGTGAACCTAAGTTAAAATTGGAATATCTGTGACTTTGTACTGTCCTTCTGTATTATAAGTCCTATATGCCCTAGTACAGTTTCAGAACTATTTTACCTTACATTTCTGACGAAAGAAAACAGAGATTTCTCTTCCGAAGGCTTTATTCTCCTTAGTCTACTACTTAGCTTTCTTTAAAGGCAAAATCGTACTAATATTCCTTACTTATTGTAAATTTAGTACCTTTACCTTGGTAACGTTTGATGTTTTATTTACATTTTTTATTATTTTAACGTTCTTACCTTGGCGTCCGGTATTCATGATAGAGCCGACTACTTTATGAGCAGTTGGTTGCATCTGTCCCAACAAGAGCAGCTCTTCTTCCGAAAACACTCCGAAATCAGCTTTGCCTGACTCCAGCATGAGAGCGCAGTCAACCCTTAAATATATAAATAATGCATAAAACAATAAATCTCCAGACTGAAACACCAACTGTCCGGCCCTAAACTAAGCAAAGCTTGTACTATAGGTAACACACAATGGACTAGGGGAGAACCTAGTTACACCCAGAGACGAGCCATATCGAAAAACCATTTTGACGTAATTGCGCCGGAACCATCCGCTTAGCAGTCCGGTATATATTCCGCTGCACCACAGAGGTCGTCATATTATATAATTTAAGTTCTTTATTAAGCTGTGTTTTTAAAAAAAATAGCTCTTAGAAATCACACAATATAGAGGACCTTAGTTGTTAACTTAAATATTTAAAAGACTTAAAATTGAAATTTACGCGGATTCGATCTTGGCGCACACCACTTGGCTGCCATCTTTGTCTAGAGCTTGACACGTGTCGGTCTTCGTTGAAATGCATACTTTATCTGTAAAGAAACACAAACACAAACTTTATTTAAGTATGAGTTAATAAAAAAATGATAAATCCCCTTCACAAGGGCTGCATAAAATCCTAGGAATCGCCAGAACTTAAGACGACTTGAACGACTCGTCACTTCGTTTATAGTTTCTAATATTGTGTGGGAATATTCCTTGTTAAAAATTTGAAATTAATAGCATTCCAAGTTTTAAGGCATTTGGCTTTTCCCCACGCTATTCGAGGAGGACTGTGCCTAACTAGTGTTATTTTTAAAATGAGTTAAATACAACCAAACACAAGTAATCTTTATTTCTTTAAACTTATTATCAGTAAGATTTTATCAAAAGCACGAAAATCGAGCCTCTTAAGCCTAACAATAAATACAAATTGAAGCGAAACGTAGTTAAAAAACATTTTTCTATATTTTTTGTAGTTTGTTTCTTTAAGTATGTATAATATTTTTAAATAGGTTATAATAGATTATTTTATAGACCTGCCTATGCATTATTGTATTACTAAGCTACTCTCAATATCGTAGGTACAATTTTTGCTGTCATTTCTATATCAACAGCTAACTAAGAAATGAAAGGGTAAATAAGATATACACTCTATGAAAGTTTACCGAAACGTGAAAACTCAGATTCACTTTACTATGGTTACAAAAACAAGGAATAACAGATAGACACATCATTGAGACGAGATAAGATAGTAAAAATAAGACAAAAATCATATAATTTGTTTTTATTTCATATAAAATCAATGGCATATTGATTTTGTAGCCTTACTAAATAAAAAAACTAATTATAAAGCTGAAGAGTTTGTTTGTTTGTTTGAAAGCGCTAATCTCAAGAAATACCTGCTGGCTCGAAATAATAAATCTTTTTGTGTTGAAAAGTCCATTAACTGAGAAAATCTATATAAAGTAACACTACGATTAAGTATCTAGAGCGCAGCAATAATGAAAAAAAAATGCAAAAAAAATAAACATTCTTTCTTTATAATCTTTGTATAAATGTATTATGAAATCCTATCTTTTGGAGTAATGTAGGTAGATTTTATTATCGTAGTAATGATTCAGAGATATGACGGTACCACTCCTTAAATTCTAAAGCAATTGGATAGTCCAATTCCGTGTAAAATAGGAACTGCACTTTTTCCAGGAAAATAAATAATTGTTCATAATTTTACAAGAATATTTTTTACATTTGTAAAATAATAAAAAACAAGACGCCTTCTTTTCTGTCAACTAAATGTAAAACTTTCAACAGTCAAGTTGTTAAAGTAATAAAAATAATATTTAAGAACCAAAGAAATATAATCGAATAATAATAGTAGGTACACCAAGCTTTTATAGTAACTATATCATCATTATCAATCCAAGTCGCTAATTGTGTCTGTTTGTATGTTTGTGCGCTAATTCCTCCTTAACGCTTAACGGATTGCGGTTTTCGCCAACTTAAAGTTATTTTTTTCATTTATTTTTTTTAAGTAAAGAATAGGCAGTAAAAGTTATTTAAAGTTATTCATAATTCAATATTACGTGATCAAGTAGGCTAAAATTACACCATTGCGAAGCGTGGGCGGTGCACTAGTATTTTTATAATAAACTATTAATAGCATTGAATAGATAACACGTATTTATGCATATGTGGGAAACACATATTTTATCCCGTCTTTAGTATTTTGCCTGTTTGAAAATAATTTTAACTAACAGTAAACTTTTTAACTTAATTCTTTAATAATACTGTACTAAGATATCTACATTATTTTGCACCTATTCACTCTTGTACTCTATGTTTCTATAACTTGAGGTAGTCTGGAAGAGATCACTCCCAGCGATATGTGACTTTTTTTTATATATCTTTTTGTATGTACAACAAAGTGTAAAATAAATAAACGTGGGTAACCACGTCTGAAACTTTTCCCGTATGAATGATATTATATTTTCTAGATAATATTCCATTTATAAACCAAATTTCATCTTATCCTGCTGAGTGATTTTGGTGGCATTGTGTTGAGATCACACAAATTTGACTAGATGTTATTTAAGGAAAGACCTATATACAGGGTGATTGGTAATGCAATACATTCCTTCTAAGAGGTTTAAGTAGAGCTTATTTGCAGTCAATTAAGTCATATCATACCATGTCCGAAAATTGATAATTTCTGAGATATGCAATTTTTTTTTATATATAATACCCCACTTTCGAAGTTCAAACGTTTCCTTTTATTGAAAAATTCAAATTTAATGTTTTGTTGTTATATGGTAGCTTGATAACTAAAATGATATTTTAGATTAAAATTTGCTAAAAAAAAACAAAAAAATAAGGAATAGTAGGTATTGATACAGTTGCGATAATGTAGCGCGTTGCAAATGCGACTAACATGCGTTTACTTAACGCGCGACAGCATCGCTACAAAAAGTCTTCGTAGGCAAGGATCCTAAGTGTTGCCATTTCAAGAGTTCTTAATGAAAATATGTAGTTAGTTTTCTTTTAATAGAGGTCACTTTTTCCGCGCTCAACACATTTTTTTTAACATACTTCTGACTTAAATAGTCTACAATGCTGTACTTTTGCAACATATTGATTCTATTTATCTATAGATGATACTAAAAACCTTGAGAGATAATTCGAGTACCTACCTACATTTAATTTTAGTCATGGCATAACGAATGAAGACACAGAGATATGCGATAAAGATTATGAATAATTATTTTATTAGATGTACTAACCTAAAAAAATAACTTAAATACAACTGAGCACAGACCCCTTATTTTATTAGGAAGAGGGAATAAGTCGTTATCCGAATTAAAAAGGAACCTACTAGTGTTGGTTACTTAAATGGGTTTCTCCCAGTAAAAGCTTGATAAATATTTAGGTTCACTTCAGTAGGAATCGAACCCAGAAAAGGTAAACCAGATTTTTGCAATCAATAATCAGCTCATATATCCGTACTCCACAAATGACCAATAACAATAAAAAATGATTTTAAACACTAAATCTTAAAGTATCTTTTTGTAAAACACAATTCTTACATAAGATATTTATTATCTGAAATCAAACTTACATGCAGTTTGTGCTGAGGCACTGGCTATGACCAATGCAATAAAAACAAAGCTATTCACCCCCATTTTGTCACTAATTCACAAATAATTTAATCACTTAAATAAAACATGAGATCATCTAACGCACATGTGACCAGCGCCGGGGAAATAAATCGAATGAATGCCGTTGCTGACTGGACATAGGCTTTTGATAAGCTAGCCCATATAATACCTGGCTTATTCAAAGGTTTTGTACACTCGTATGTATCATAGTATCTTATCAATTTCGAAATTCAGTGTAAAGGTGGGTGATATAATGTTTCTGATAAGCGATAACGGTTCGCCTGATAACGGTCAGACCGGCGTACCACAAGGATCACTTATAGGGCTTTTATTTATATAAATTGTTACCAAGGATGGAATATTGCGTGTGAAATGAGGGATAGGCCTTTGCTAAAATAATATAGCATATTTTATTAAAGCTGGGTGCGGATAATTATGATGAATGTTTCATTAAAACCACTATGATGAGTTCATGTCATTATGTTGTGGTTTTGTTGTAATTAATAGCAACTTTACTGTGATTTATCAGTGCTTATTATTCAATATATTTTTTGAGAATATTGTAGTTAAAAACTCATCTATAGATAACAGATTATCCGATTTGCAACTTCATATTATTCAAAATATAGATAGGTATGTATATTTAAGGTTATCTTTAGATAAGGACATACCTATTATTTGTTTAGCAACGGATGTAATTTTATTACTCACACGAAGTTTGAGCGTACGTAAATTTATTGTTGTCTACAATTTATTTTTAAACTTAGTAAATATCACCGGAGTGGTTCAAATTACATGATATATTAGGAGCATGCATATTTAATTCGCTTATGTTTTATTAAAAATAAAATAAGATAAAGCGGTAAATTTTTCCAAAAAAAATATAGATAAAAGTTACTTCTTGCATGCTACTATACTGCGTTTTAGCATAAATGCTCTAATTACCGATTATGTTAATAACACATACAGGGTGGCCTTCCATTTGCTATTGATTCACCATTTTCATTATTATTGATTAATAGCTGACCCCGCAAACGTTGTTTTGCTATATTTAAAAAAAGTTAATTGTGGACAACCCTTATCACTTAGAGGTATGAAAAATAGGTTAGTAGCCGATTCTCGTACCTTCTGAATATGCATATAGAATTTGGTAAAAAGCGGTAAAGCCGTTTCAGAGGAGTAAGGTAACTATGATTGTGAGACGAGAATTTCTTATGACCAATCTTAATTAAAGTAAAAAACAATTAAAATCGAACTTAAAGAAACAGTTTTTTGGTTTTTTGGTTAACAATAATATCATCATATTACAAATACGAAAAGAGAAGTAACTACTTATTTAAAAAGTTTGCAATACCTACTTATACATCACCATCTTCATTAGTTACAAATTTCACTTTTAGCTTAGAATTAAAAGTTATCTCATTTAAATCTTCATAACCTGAAACACATATTATTTATGTATTCTTAAACACATCATAATTATAAACATTAAAAAGAATTGCTTATAAATTATCATTTTTTTCTTATTATTTTTATATTTTGAAATATTGATTAATTGTATTCACAACCTTTGATTTTTATTCTTCAATAATCAATTCCGAAAGTTTTTCATAGAATTGCGGAAATAATATCTCATCATGACATATAGGTAAGTAGATTTATATGTCGTGACTGATGTTTCAGTAATGTATGACTATCTACTGATAAATCGAGTGATAAATATTTCACAGTAAATAAATACTACGTAGGTACTGACGGTCTGAAATAAGGTTTAGTTCATTTTTTTAGCAAATTCGGAGTTTTAAAGTAACCTTTGATAGACGTCGTATTAAAAGTTATACTCAGATTATTATTATAGATTATATTGGAGGTAATGCGTGGTAGCCTAGTGGCAACAGGAGAGGGTCTACTATACCGAAGGTTCCGGGTTCGATCCCCACAAGGGTGTACCACTAATTTGGTATTTTTCAAATTATGTACATGTTTATCACGCATTAACGGTGAGGGAAAACATCGGGTGGAAACCCACATGGCTGGATGATTATCCATCATGTGATCCACCAACCCGCACCGAGTCAGCGTGGTGGATTATGGCCCCGACCCTCTCCTTATCCGCGAAGGAGGCCTGTGCTGAACTATGGGATATATGTATATAGGCTATTATTATTATTATATTATATTGATTGAGCTAATCGTTATGAAACTTACTATGTACTTACTAAGTACTATACTTTTGAATTATTATCTTTTTAATTTTTACTATAGGTACCTACCCAGATTTAAACAGTAAACTCTTGTTATGAGCAATGATTTCGTTAATTAATTGTAAACATCGTTGAGAGTTTTTACTTTATACAAATATGAGATTAGCTTCAAGTTGGAACACTCTAAATTTAGCAAAATCATACAATAATAAAATTGCCTACACCACAGTAGTCACTTTCATGCAATTACTACATCGCGCCCATGTCATGTTGATAACAATTACTTTAAAAGCTTCATTTTAATTACCTTTACAATATAACCTTAACATTATTACGATGACATCATGTATTACAACAACGTGAATAATTTTAACTATGCTAAAAAGAAGAAGAGTTTTAATTTGAGGGGAATAGTTAGAGCAGTGTTGGGTATAGGCCAAGATTTTTGCAATGAGAGTAACATTCACGGGTTGAATCATGTTGCGGCTTATAAAAGACACTGGATTGAAAGGTAGGCTAAAAATGTATATGTATATCTTTATTTTTGAGCTACTGATCCAAAATCTTACACATGAAGATATACAGGGTGTTCAGGGCATCGTTAGCCCTATCCCTTGCTCTATGGAAATGGAGAATCTAACGAAAACAAAATGCCTATGAACAAAGATGCTTGGTTTTCTATTTATGTATTCATAGATATTTTCTTACATCATCTGTACTACGTACCGAAATTTCATTCATTTTTATGGTTTTAACTAGGTATCATTTTCTGGTTTTTCGCACTTTTTAAGTTAAACACAATACAAAAAAGTTTAATTCACATAAAATTAAGGATTGGAATATTTCTATATGCTTTATTCTCAGGGTTCTATGGCTTCTATTCGTGGTAGCAGCGTTATGGGGCGCGATGGAGATCTCTCTCGGTCAACTTCAGAGATTCAACGAAAGTCCTACAGTGGTCACTTTGGAGAAGGACTTTCGGGCGTGGAACTTCAGTGTTCCTAGCGTTACTATTTGTGATTTAGTAAGTAACTTTGACTTGATGCGATCGGGTAAATAGACGCAGTTGTAGGAAAGGCAATAATGTGTTATTGGTAGGCTATATTCTGCTTAAGGAGAGCCTTGATTAAACTTAGATACTTAGTTATCATGTTTTTATGCGTTGTCGACGTGCGTAGAACTCAATAAGACAAGCAGCAAATGTAAGACTGATAAAACGTACACACACGGTTATTCGTATTAATATTGCGTAGGGTAGACTGGGTACGGTTGAAACAATTTCACTTATAACGTCCATAGTTTTGCTTTTTATAACCCGAGCGATGAAAAAGATATGTTTAATAAAAGAGCATGTTTCTGTCTACGAATAGGCAATTTGTTTTTAGTTCCAGGTGTATTATTTTTAATAGTAGAACAAATTAAAAAATAAATCCGATTTGTTTCAACCGTCCCCATACCAGGGGCGGTTGAAACAGTGATTGGGGTGAAACACATGCAAATAATACAAAATGTAATATAACAATATGATTTATTTATTGTTTATTTTAAATCTAAGAATAATTAAGTAACTCTTTGTCATTAGTAATTAGTCTTTGATAATTATTTACTTGTTACGATATTTTTAATCAGCCTTTAATGATTCTAGAGCACACTATTTAAAATCTATGTATATTATCAATTATCTGTTACTATAGATTACTTAACATTGATATAAAATTTAACTAAATTATAAAAAAAACCAACAAAAATCAACTGTCTGTTTTTAAACATAGCAAACTAAACATTCATATTTGAAAAAAAACGAAAAAAAACTCTCTTTGGCTTTCATTAGTCCATCAATCATAAGTCAAATTTAAAGATTAATCGGAGTCGCAATTCTGAAAAATATAGCTAAGACCACTTTCTGTGCATTTTTCGTGAGCCCAAAGTTTACAACTGATGCATTGAATCCACTGTTCTCCGGGTCTGATCTCTAAATATGGTGACATACAAACAAGACAGAAGCACTCCTCATCTTCTGAAGATACCTCCTCGTACATTTTTCTTTTTTCCTTTTATGGTGTTATTTTTACATTTTCCTTCATTAAATTGCTTCTTTTTTCCTCCTCATATGCGTCTTTGTACTTCGACAAGTCTATTTGTCCTCCCAAAGTCTTTCTTACGCGTACTCTCGGCATGTAAAAAAACCAAGAAAAAATTAATACAATGTGTAATGTGCATAAGCACTATGTAGGAAACTTATGTAGGCTGGAATACTGGCAGCTATTGTTTTATATTATTTAAATAGATTCTAAAGAAGAAACAATGAGATATTGACAGCATCCTTCCAGACTCAGTGATATTTTCGTGTTCGGACTGTGGGCACATAACATTAAAATCACTTTTATGCTTTGAATATAAAGCTTTTAAGACGTTTCAACTATTTCATTTCTCTTTCACGTTTCCCCCAAACGTTAGTTGGTGGAGGCGCCGTATCGAGTACCGCGGGTACTGTCGCGAGTAAAATCAGTGCTTTTCAGGGATAGACACATGGTAGCGTGTCCAGCCAAGTGCAGCTGCAACTACTTATACAAGAATATTACTAAACGCTAATATACGCTACGAAAAATTGGAATAATATTGGATATTGACTGGAACTCAAGAAGCATAGTATACAGCTAAGTACCTACAAACACACTATAGGTACACACTCTAACATGGAAACGTTCGACGGCGTTTCTTCTCATATTGATGTTTTTATTAAGCAGTACAATGCATTAGCAGCTCTAAATTCCTGGAATGACGATACCAAGGCCATTTTAATTACAAATTATTTATCGGGGCCTGCCCTCAATTATTTTCACACCATCAGTGATGATACTTCAACTTTTGAAGATATAGTAGAAGCTTTGAAACAAGAATTCACCTCAGATCCGGATTACGCCGCTCAATTTTATTCAAATCGGCAAGATCACGATGAAAAGACAGTAGACTTCATCTACCGAATGTCATTGTTGGCTAAAAAAGCTGGAATTACATCAGATGAGAAGATAATAAAACAAATTTTGAAATCTTTAACTTTTAATAATAGAACACGATATGCGACACACGTATTTAGTGACTTGACTGCATTTAAAAAAGCAGCATTGCAAGAGGACGAGATTTTGAATTTACAACCAAAACAATTGGCGTTGCCGGTCAAGATACAAACATTAGGGAACTCTGGTCCCTTCAATCATACTTACTCGCGGGGTGACGGTGCCCAGAATGTGCGGTTAACACATCCACCCCGTCAAATCAGTGATAATTTTTATACACCATGGTCGTCAAGAACTCCAAATGTTCCGGAGCGCCATGTACAACCCACGGGAGCTTCATACTCCGCCAGAAGAAGCGCTGGTGATGAAGCAGGAACGAGCAGGCCGCCATTTTCGAAACCACAACAGCATCAGTATAATTTAAGGAATAGACAGCCACCTTCTCAAGACGTGCGAAATGAGCACCCAAATGCTCGGCGGCGCTAGGACAGGGAACCACACTAGTGACCGACGACAGAGAAGGTTCCACTACAACGCCCTATGTAGAAGTGAAGATGTGCGGTATCACCACGTCCGCATTATTGGATAGCGGTGCCAGTCTTTCCGTCATGTCGGAAATTTTTACTATAAAAATATAATAAGTTTGTACATAATAATATTGTAAATAGTGGCGTAGATAATAAAAAGCCTGTATTGCGTGTTGCGAATGGCAAATTACTTGACATTATTCTTTCACTCAAAATAAAATTTTATTTGTCAAATTATTTATTCGAACATACGTTCGCTGTTGTAAAAAGTATTACAACCGATGTAATTCTAGGTTGCGATTTTTTCAGTATTCATAGGACTTCGATAGATTTTGGGCAAAATCTATTAATTTTTCCAGATAATTTGAGTATACCATTTTTGCGTGCAGATGAAAATGACCATTTGCCATACTTGTCAAAACAATGCCATTTGCCGTACTTGTCAAAACAAGACAAATTGTTTTTTTTAAATAAGGAGACGGCATTGGGTGAGAATGTAGGAGAAATATTTTCAAAAAATAGGGGTTTGAATACACTAGACATTTCTGATAAAATATCCAGAAATGATAAAGGAAAATTGTTGAAAATTTTATCAGAATATGAAGTACAGTTTGCGTTTAATAAGTCCCAAGTAGGATCGTGTTCGATTTCGGAGGTTGAAATCAACACTGTTGATGATACACCCGTCCATAAGTCTCCGTATCGTGCTTCGCATGAGCAACATCGGATAATTCGCGAACAGGTGGACGAGATGATGCAGAATGGCATCATTCGCGAATCGCGTTCTCCTTATGCGTCTCCTGTCGTGTTAGTTAAAAAGCCTGACGATTCGTGGCGTTTTTGTATTGATTATAGATCGTTAAATAAAAAGGTTATAACTGATTCTTATCCGCTACCGCGCATAGATGATTTATTGTCATATCTGTCAGAAGCTAAATACTTTGCAGACTTGGACTTAAATTCAGGTTATTGGCAAATTCCTATTAAGGAAGCTGATAAGCATAAAACTGCCTTTGTGACACCGTCGGGTCTTTTTGAATTTAATGTTCTTCCTTTTGGTCTTAAAACTAGTGGGACTGTTTTTCAACGCACTATGGACAAAGTTCTGGGTGGTTTAAAGTATAGGAACGCTATAGTGTACGTTGATAATATATTGGTGTATGGTAGGGACTATGATGAATTTTGCACCGCTTTGAAGAAAGTTCTTCAAAGACTAAAAGAGGCCAATATGACCCTGAAACCCAGCAAATGTCATTTTGCGTACGATCAAGTGTCGGTATTAGGTCATAAAATATCGGGTGAAGGTATTCGTCCGGATGACGCTAATATAGAAAAGATAAAGTCATTAAAGGTACCATCCTGCACCAAAAACGTCAAATCTGTGTTAGGGTTATTTTCGTATTATAGGAAATTTAGTGGTAATTTTGCGGCAATCGCGATGCCCTTAACTCGTTTGTTAAAGAAAGGTGTAAAATTTGAGTGGCTTAAAGAGCAACAGGAATCTTATGATACTCTATGTAAATTAATCAGTAACCCTCCATTATTAAGACATTTTTCAAATGATTCTATTATCACCACTAGATTGCATGTGGATGCGAGTGGTGATGCTTTGGGCGCGTGTTTATTACAGGGAACTGATAGGTTATTCCCAGTTGCTTTCGCTTCCCGAAAGTTATCTGACTGCGAAACGCGATATACGATCACCGAGAGAGAATGTCTCGCTCTTGTTTGGTCATTGAAGTATTTTGAGCATCTATTATGGGGTTTAAAATTTGATGTGGTAACAGACCACAGGGCTTTAGTTTGGTTGCGAGATAGAAGAGATATGAATGGTAGATTGGCTAGGTGGGCCCTCGCTATTCAGTCGTATGATTTTAATATTGTATATTGTAAAGGAAGGGAAAAGGTGTTGGCAGATTTTATGAGTAGGAATCCGTTAATAGATGACAGTTCCTCAGACAAAACTCAAGCACAAATGTCTGATGGTTTAGAGTGGTATAAAATCGATATTGTCGATATCGATACTAAACAGTCTCGCGATAATTTTTGTGTAAATATGGTCAGTAAAATCAATGCTTGTCGTAGTAGGAATTATAAGGGTTTTCATTTATTAAATGGTCGGTTATACCATAGAATTAAAATGGGTGGTCATTTTATCGATAGGATTGTACTACCAGGGGCCCGATTCCGTAACTTTTTTAACGATGCAACACGTCCGATATCGACCAATATGTGTGACGTTTTTGCAATTTTCGTATTCTGTAACACGCCCACACGCTGCATCGAGCCACACGTTCATTTTCTTATTTTGGTATTCTGTAAGTACACGTCACTGGGACATAGCCATATTGGACATGACTCCCCGACTTTAAGTCGTCACTTTTGAGTTACGTCGCAAGGTATATGGCCTATAAACAAAGCTTTTCAAACTATTAGTCGATTACGGTAATGCGAAAATTTAATATCTATATAATTATGATCGTTTATTACAAATTTTAAGTTTCATTACTCAAAAATTACGTTTTAACATATTTTTTCCACAAATGTTTAATGTTCTAAAAATCTAAAAATATTTAAAAAGTTTTTAAGTAGGTAGGTAGGTAGGTACATGCTGTTAAATAAACTTTATTTAGCAATTCATTTCAAGCCGGCATGCGACGACTAAACTTATAAGACGTGACCAAAGTCGCTGTCCATAAGTTCGTTGAAACCAGATTTTGTTTCAGCATGTCATGTCAAATTTAATGTCATTGTTTCCCAAAGACTAATAAAACCTATGGACGTACAACATTTGTTTTCAACAAACATAGAAACAAAAATACCTTCAAGCGGTTGAGTAGCCATTTTGGTTTTTAGATGCCTAATTTTTTGGGAAATTTTATTATTTTTGCAATCACTGGTTTTGTAAAATATCCCTTTGATTGTAAAATATGCCAATAATATTGATCACTGGTAAGAGCAAGTATGTAGTTTTTTTGGTAATTTTTTCTCTCGGTCTACAGAATCATTAATAAAGCTAAAGTTCTAAATTTAAATAGGCGGCTAATTTTAATACAAGTAACCGTTATTTTAGCGATGCTAAAAAATGCTAGGGCTTTTTCTCATAAATTAAATTATGCATATATTTATAGTTAGGTATGCTATGTGTAGATACATGGGGGTTCCTAAGTTATTGGTCTCAGCCTTTTAATTATCTTCTATCTCTGTTTACCAAAATGGTAACGTGCGTGTGGTTCAAATTGGTCGGCGCCCTTCTAGGGCTGTGCTTTCCTTTCAACCAGTCATTAGTGATGTAACCTCTTTTAACTACCAAATCTCGTCAATCATTCATCAATATTTTGCCAACAGGCATAGGAAATGACTATTTTTGTTAATTAAAGTCGGTGCGGGGTGTTCATAATGTTTTAGATTATCATTTACCTTAAAACAATGTTATTATAAATAATATTATTAATTAATTGACAATGTCAATGGCTCAGAGGAATATTTAAATCTAAATGACACGAGGTAGACAAAAAGTAGAATGGCTTTTGACATTTTTGACAAGCACTGAGAAGTTGTTTATAAACAAACTTAAATTTTGTAAGCTTAAATTTATTCATTGATTCATTTAAATAAAACCCAAATCAATTTAGTTACATTTTATAAAATTAGGATCATATTTCTGTTCCTATGAAGCGATTAATAATGCCTTATTAATAAACATCTCCATTTATTTACAGGCAGTGAGTGGTTCTCAAATAGAAAATGAATTTTGGGTAAAATTTATTTTCAAAATATAAGATGAAATAAATTCAACAGAGTGTGTTTAGTAAAGGAATTGTAATAACCTATTTATGATGTTTCTGTATGTTTTTACCCAACCCAAGTTAAAGTTAATTGAAAGTTACACTTATACTCTGACATCAATAAAATAAAATTGCAAAGCTACGATTTAATAAACGAACCACTACCAAGAGTTAGGTACTTACGTAGTGTATTTTATTACATTTTTATTATATCATTAATTATCATATAAAAAAATATCCAGAATACCATACAAACAATGTGGTTTTAAAGTTAGCGCAGTAGGCGATACAGAATAGCCTAAAGGGAAACTTAACTTAATATATTTTTGTGTTTTTGAAGTAATTTCTATTTTAACTTATACAAATTTATTGATAAAAAAATAGAAAATAATAAGTGCTTTGCCGTTTAGAAATAATAGGCGCAAACATTTTTCTATTCAAAAAGTATATTTATTAAACAATTCAACATTAGAAAGTACAAATTATTAAGTAAGTAAGTAATTTATAGTAATAATCAATCAAATAATTATAAAATATTGCTAAATTATCAAAAACGTTCGAGTAACAAGTGGCCGAAGAGTAACTGTTGTAAATCGCACCACACGCACGTCAAAAATGACGTCACATTGTCTTTAAAGTTTAGAGAATACCAATCTTTACCGGACACGTTGTGTGGCGCCCAGTCGCTTGGGCTTACAGAATACCTACATATAGACCCACACGTAATATGAGTGAATGGGTTGCGTTGCTGTCATGTCATGTAGTGTCACCCATTTTTGTAGGTTTGTTAGCAAACAAAGATAAATATTTCATTTAAAGACTAAATTCGGAAAAAAATACTGAAATAAAGTAAAACGTGATAAGTGTGACTGGGAGAAGCTCTATTTTGAGCTGCCTGTACAATGCAGAGGTTTGTCGGAAACTTTATGCCGATAAGAGAAGTCATCGCCTAGCCAAACTTAATTGCGTGTAGTAACGAGGCTTTCACCAAGTTCTTTGTTCCTTTTGGAAAGAAAGGATTACAGTGAAAGGTAAATATCAATTTAAAGTATTCAATATTATCTATTTCAATAAGAAGACCCTCGACATCATAATCATTTTTATTAATATTTTTTCTAGGTTAGCAACTGGTACAGTGGCTTCAATGTTAAGCGGAAATGTCCTCGCGATCTGCTGGTGGAAACATCTAAGGTGTAACGTCGCATTAGCTCGACGCCCGCTTTATGTAGTTGAACGTTCACGCCAAAGCAAACGCAGGAAAATAATTAAAAATAGATCTTCTGTTATACTATTCTTGTATAAATTAATACAATGTATATTTTTCAAACCTATAAACCTAATTACCTTTTATTTTGCATGGTGTGTAATCATAGCATATTAAAATTTTATGATAAGCTTTCTCATGGTTTTGTATTATTAGATTGTGTCTATAGTTTAGGATTTTGGTCACTAACGCACACAACGATCAAAAGACTGGCGCATTGCTTGCCACAGGATATGCGTAACACGACGGCCTTGCTACGTTATATTGCCTTTAGCTTGAAAAATATATAAGTAATAGTCCTAAAGGCAAATCATGATGGGAAACTAACTATTTCTTATATTTTTTTTTTTTATAAAGTGTTTTTAAATAACTAATTATTTGAGACCTACAAATAAACGTGCCTAAAGCACGGAACAATTCAGAATATAATACGACAAGCGTTCACCCATCCTAGGACTGTCCGCGGCCGACGTCGCTTAACTTCAACAATCGACTCAATCCTTAGGATACCAACAAGCTACCGAATTATTACATTTCAAAGTCTGTCTCAAGTTTAAAGGCAGAGCAGACGAAACATTATTTTAAATAATATTTAATCAAAGCACTTTAAAAACGGATATTCATTAATTTTAAAAAAACTTTTAATACAGAGTTAAAATGAAATTTTACAAAAATCTATATTTTTTTCTTAATATTGATGAATTATTGACGAGATATTGATATTGAGAAATAATGAATGGTTGAATGAACCCTTCATCTAAAAGTAACGTCTTATGGAGTTGCTGGCAAGCCATACGCACGTAACGTGTGGCTTACAGAATACCTACAAATTGTCCTCACAGGAACCACTGGTATGCCACACGCACGTCACCACATGCAACGTTAAAATTTACGGAATTGGGCCCCTGAATGTTTATTTTTAGAGGTCATGTCCGAAATTCATGATGATCCCTGGTGCGGAGCTCACTTTGGTCTTACGAAGATATTAGGTAAATTTCGTGAGCGATATTTCGCCGAAAACGGCGATAAAAAAAATTATGATTACATAGCTAGTTGTAAAAATTGTCAGGAAAGAAAGAAAGTTAATTTCCTTGCGCCGTTACAGCCAATAACTGTAAATCGTATTTTTGACAAAGTTGCGATCGATGTGCTAGGTCCATTCACCAGATCGTCACTAGGGAATAAATATGTGTTGGTTTGTATTGATTATTTGACTAAGTTCGCCATCTGCAAAGCGATACCTAGAGCGACAGCCGAATCTATCTGTGATTTTCTTGTAAATGATGTTTTTTGTAAGTTTGGTTCGGTTAGTCAAGTATTGACGGACCGTGGTTCGATTTTCACTTCGAATATGGTCAAGGAAACACTCGATTTCTTTGATACAACATTGTGTGTAGCCGCTACACGGCATCCACAAACTATAGGTCTTGTAGAACGGTATAACAGAACTTTAATTCAAGGTTTATCTATGTATGCGAATTCGCAACAATCTCATTGGTGTATGTATGTACCGCTCATAAACCATGCATACAACGTATCTAAACAGTCTTCTACTCAGTTGTCTCCATTTTCAGTTATGTTCGCGCGCGATCCTCTTATAAGGTCCGATGCCAATGTAAATATAAATTTGTTAACGGATGATCTCGATATTACATCACGTTCTGCTGCGAATAATGTGCGTATCACGAAAGCTTTGGAGAACATACGTAAGGTTCAAACACGTCAGAAGAGACTGTTTGACAGGAAGGTCAAGTTTGTGCGTTATGAACCAGGAGATTTAGTTCTTGTATATAACCCTAGGAAAACGACTAGGATTGGTTCTAAGCTGTCACGCTTATATTTTGGCCCATATAGAGTTGTGCGTTGTTTAAGTAATAATAATTACTTAATTACAAAAGTCAATGGTTCTTCTGCTCGTAATTTAATATATCATCATAATTCTATGAAACCGTTCAAATTACGATTGTAATATATTTTGCCCAACTTCTAGAATATTATTCATGTGTATTATAGGTAGGTAGGTACACTATTCTTTCTCATTATATTTTTGTATTATATTTTTTGTGTAGTAGTTTCAGCTTTTATTTATAGATGAAATAAGATATTTCGTTTATCTTAACGGTATAAGGTATGTGTTATGTATAAGAAATGGTAACGAATGGAATAACATTCCATATGGTATCATCTTAGGTCTTTTATTAAGTTGATGAATAGAATTAAGAAACGAATACTTGCTCGATTGCCATAAAAAAAAAATACTTATTATAGGTTTTAGATTTTTGCTTTGTCTATGGATGTTGACATTGGTAAAAAAAGAACAACTGTCAGTACTGTCATGTATTTTTTTATGTCAAGTCAGTCAGTATTGTTTGTTTATGTTTATAAATTGTGACGGATATGAAATAATTTAAATAATTATTATGTTTCGAAATGGATGATGTTACCGAAAAGAAGATTATGATACAACAAAAAGAATGTGGGAAGTTAGTTTTTGTCGTGTGGAATCGCTGTCATTCTCTATCTAAAACTTCCTAATAAGAATATCTTAGGGAAGGGAATCTTTGATTTTATTTAGAGATGATTTGCACATATTCCAGGGGGAGCGTGAAGAGATTATTTATTGGTTTGTTGTATCATTGTTGATTTTTATTAAGCGTTGTCACAAGTATGGAATATTTGAATGTTTTCACTATTTGCCCCAAAGATGTAATAATCAAATACGTATTTAATTTATGAAACTTCATATTGAGTAAAGATAGGGTTTTTCTTAGACTGTTAAAATCTTGATGAAGTAGGTAAATTTGATTAAATGAATTTTGTGTAGGTATGTGGATGATGGAGTAGTTGTTCGATAATAATATTTCTCATTTGTTATGTCGAGTCATTATGTGGTGTTTTGTATTGTTATTTTTGTCTTTTGTCGAGCGAGATGTAACATTGATAATTTTCAGATGATGACTTTGGACAATGATGTATCTATAGAGATAATTTGATAATGCAGCTAAGCAGCCATGATTACTGGATGCTGCCTAGATGCATGATGATTAAACCACTACGATTGTGATTGAAATATTTAAGTTTTTTTTGCGTCTATTTTCAAAATTTCTATTTTTTAAGTTCTTGTGAAGTTTTTGGACTAGCATACTGTGATTCACCCATACATCATGTATTTTTGTTAGGTTTTTGCATGAAGGGGTCAGTTTAACTTGTTTAAATATTTATCTTTCTTATTTCATTTGTTTACTCCACATTTTAACCTGACTGGTTGTTAGCTACAACTATTGGGTCGAATCACTTTTACTTCGGAGCTTCCTAACTTAGGTAGGCTAGGAAGACATGTGCCTGGAAGTGATGCCGATTTTGATTAGTATCAAAATCTTTTTCGTAGGCGGTGGGATGTAATGTGCATAAGCACTATGTAGGAAACTTATGTAGGCTGGAATACTGGCAGCTATTGTTTTATATTATTTAAATAGATTCTAAAGAAGAAACAATGAGATATTGACAGCATCCTTCCAGACTCAGTCATATTTTCGTGTTCGGACTGTGGGCACATAACATTAAAATCACTTTTATGCTTTGAATATAAAGCTTTTAAGACGTTTCAACTATTTCATTTCTCTTTCACGTTTCCCCCAAACGTTAGTCAATGTTTCAACCGTCCCCAACTCCTACTTTAGGTAAAATTCAGTTATAATAATTGTATCAACATTGATACACAAAAACTAGTCACGATGTCATATTCCACGAGCTTTATTTCAAACACATACGCACACTTAATACTGTCACTTAAATAGAAACGACAATAATCGGAAAAATCTCCAAGCAAAATTACTTACTTTTGGTCATCAAAACACAATAGCGTCTTCTAAAAACAACTGAAGCGCGCGGAGAATGACGCAACATTGAGATTCGTGTTTAGAACGGTCGTCCGCTTCGTTCTCCCCTTGGACCCCTCATCGCCCCACCTACGGTTTGCGAGATATTCGCGTTGTTTCAACCATCCTTTGTTTCAACCGTACCCAGTCTACCCTAATAAATGGAATAGTTAGGATGATTTTGGGGGCCCAGTCTTGCATCCATTAATACCTGTGATCTGTAGTGCAAATAGGTTAATAACCCGCGTTGACAAATTTTCCGATGGGAAAATTCGTTTAATTACCACGAATGCGCGAGTACCGATCTTAAGTTGCAATAATTATGAAAGCTTGCTTTAATATTGTTCGTCGATTTATTTAATCAATATCTTTAAATATTAGTTACGAGGAACTTTGTTTTCGTTGCTTCTGATTTAAAACAAATATGATAACGTGCAATTAGTATTTGAGTGATATACAAATGCTTAGTCACTTACCTACTAACAGGCATTTCTTCGAAACCGTAAAGCGATTTTCAGAACTGTTTCTTGTCATCAGATAAATTATGATTCGTACGAGTTATCTATATCCGCCATCATCACTCGATAAGGGATCAATATTCTTTCTCACTGGATCATTGAATAATAGAAACATGAGACAAAGCAGCATGAACTAACAATTAATAGCCATTCATATATCAATTCAATACTTAACTACATACTTAAGCCTCAAATTTACTTTTACACCACACCATTTTCTTATTTTGATTCTTTTTCAGGACAGAGCTGACGAGACCAAACTGCCAGCAGTGATTCGAAGCTTCTGGAACATCTCACAAGAACACACCAAGTACAAATATTACAGGGATTTCGTCGTAACGGTCGCAAACGCAAGCATTTTCAACTTGGAAGCTTTCGAACCATATGCTGATGATGCCACTCTTGCTGTAGACTTGTTTCGACTAGCTGTTGAGGTAGGAAAACGACTATAAAACTTATATAGTTAACATGGTATTCCAAAATTTTGGATCAAAAAATATATTTTGAAATAGGCTGTATGGCGGCTGGTTGGCGCGTGCAAAATGTTTGGATGACCAATTATTAATCTGTGATACTAACCTATTTTTTATTTCATAAATGGCATCCTATTATTATTATGGTATTTAGATAACTAACAATAAATTGTGAAAGAAATTTTAGATAGGCAGATAAGCTAAGTCGTGTAAATTATGGATTTTAATTCTTTTAAAATGAACCAATTCATTGTAGGTCCAGTAGATTTTATATCAGTATTAGTTACCTACCATCATTATATACTTCAGTCGCTATTTATGTCTGTTTGAAAGTTTGTCCACTAACTCCGTCAAATTTCGAAACGTATTTTTTTTCATCGCGCTTTTTTCGAATAGTTTTGAAAGTAAAGTCCCTACGTTCAGGAACAGCTTTAATAAATAAATAAATAAATCTCCAGACTGACACACCAACTGTGTTGCCCTAAACTAAGCAAAGCTTGTACTATAGGCACCACACAATGGACAAGGGGAGAACCTAGTTACACCCAGCCAATATCGAAAAACCATTTTTACGAAATTGGCTCGACCCGGGGATCGAACCCGGAACCATCCGCTTAGCAGTCCGGTATATATACTTACCGCTGCACAACAGAGGTCCTCAAATTAACCAAAACTTGATGTTTCGTGAACAAGTCGGTAAAAATTACATCATTGCGAAGCGTGGGCGGGTCACAAGTCTAGTAAAATATATGTAATAATATTTTTATAAAGAAGTTCACTTTGTAAGTTTGAATGTAAGGGGTAATCCCTGAACCTACTAACCAGATTGTCAAAAACCTATCGAAAGCTACGTTACCTTATTTTCACGATAGAAAATCTGCGGGCGGAAGGCTCCTACTTAATATTATATTTACCAAGTAATTAAAAGGTTTGTATCATTAACTATAACGTTGCTAATTGCGCTGACTAGGTAATGGGACCTCCCTTGATCAAAGCCTCGTGGTCTGGTGGCGCTAACATAAAATGGCGGCCTGTCATGACAGAAAATGGCGCCTGCTACAGCATCAACTCGTTGGCATTAACCGACATTGTTATTGAGTAAGTTATCTTATTGTTCAATTAATCATGCGAATACATACTATGTAAATTATTTTATTATATTATGAAATAAGATTGTTTAGGCAATTGCATAGTTTTTTTTTCTTAGATAACGGCATAACTAGGTACGTAATTAAGGTAAAAGCACCTAATTTCGCGGTATTTTTGCATCATTAAGAAAGGAACAGTGATATTAGGGATAAAAAACGCGGTTTAGGGTAATAATATAACTTTATAAGATGGACGATCTAATATTCTTTACAAATATTTAAATACTTTTTCAGTTATCAATGGGTTTATATTTCAAATTAAGCAAATTGTAGGCCAAGCCAGAAAACCCTAATTCCGCGGTAAAAATCCTAACTCCGCGGTAGTTGGGCACCTAATTCCGAGGTATGGATTTGTAGAGAAAGCCCGCTTTAATAGTTATGTACTTATGCAGCAAATTATGCAAATTATGATGAAATATTTACGTGACTTACCCTGCTTATTGATTCTACGGAATTATTAACTGAAATTCTATAAATAATAATATTTATCATTATTATTGATAGAATTTTTAGCCAATATTTTTTAAATTTATTTAACTTTCTTATGTTCATATTAATAAGAGCCATAAGTAAACAAAATATTGATAATTTTATGCATTATGTTTGGTCTCATTACATTGGAAAAGTAGCACGGCATTACGTTACGATTTATTTCCCATGTAACTTAATTCCGTGGTATATACCTCGGAATAACGGTCCTACTCGAAAATTAATATTTCTAAATCCGAGAAATACATGTTTTTTAATATTAAAAAATCAAAGTGATTATTTTATTAAATATAAAAGCATGAATTAAAATTGATAATTCTGTAAAGAAATTGTTACTAGAACATAGGATTAAAACAATTACAATATTGGTTACGCAGGGCCGGATCTAGGGGGGGGCAAGCCGGGGCCCATGCCCCGGGCGGCAAGCTCAGGGGGCGGCCAAATTCATTATTTACAAAAAAATAACATAATAATACCTACTTAACTTTGACCACAGAATAAATAAAAGTTTAATTACAGAACTTTCACTCTTATTTTATTGTGGCCATATCAACTTGACCGATACTCAGGGACATGTGACGTATTATTCGTGTGGCGCCTCTTTAGGCGTATTTCAAAATGCGCATCCGTTCGCGCGCAGGAACGGAAATTATGACAAGGTCATAGATTAATTTGCTGAACAAAAAGCTCGAAAAGTAAATTTTAATTCATAATAATTGCAATTGATTACACCAATTTTATTTTTATTTTTACTATTAACTTGTTATTTTTAATCCTATCCTGTGCAGTGTAAAATATACAGGGTGTTTGGTGGGTGAGTGCTAGTAACTATTTTCTTCCACTTATTATATTGCATTTTGGTTCACGTTTAAGAATTTACAACATTTTTAAGATTTTCCTAAGAAAATCCCCAATTTTTTTATGAAAAGTCAAATATTTTTATATTTACTGTCTGACCAAACAAAAATAATTTTAATTTAAAGTCCAATAGTTACTGTCTTGTTCAGATGCAATCATAAATTTATACCAATCATGTCACAAAAAGTTACAGTGGGTTCATGAACTTCGTTGAACCAGTGGGTTTTTTTTATCTCAACTTTGCTATGAAAAAAATAAAAACATTGACGAGTTTGAAAACTTTATTTGCTTTTAGAAACTTCTACAGCTAATATTCTTTATATCGATATGCTAAATGTAACTTAAATAGTTAGAAATCTCAACTAAAATAGTAAGTTAGTCCTCAAAGACGCCTGGTAAGGAAGGTACGAACACCTTTAACTACCTATGTAGGTAAAGAATTTTGTCTCATTCTAACAAATCTATGCCTATTGTTGTATCTATTTTGTGACCAGATAACATTTCTCTTATTTGCTATTCTTATGTACTTATAAAATAATGATTTTATTTTCTGACTAACGATACGAACTACTACGGCCACCTAGTTGGGTACGGTCCTCAGTGCGTCGTGATCATTTTCAATACACTGTTTCCTTTAGGAGCCTCTCTCTAAGAAGACCTAGCAAGAAACTCGACGGGAGTCGGATCTGATAGGCGATGAAACCAATTTTGTTGAATGTCGCACCTGCCGGTTTGAGAGGTGTATTTATAGGGAAAACTTAAGGCTGTTACCACAATCGTGACCACGGGGTCGGTAGCGAGCGCGGGCTGGAGGAAGCAGATTGTTCCCGACAGTAATCTTTTAACGTTCGAGTTCATTTTTTGGTCGCCTCTTGCGAAGGTCGCAAATAGCAGAATATTCTGCGGCTTCCACCACCAGATAGTTGGGGTGGTGAGGGACGGAGTAAAAGGAACTCCTAGATTCAGTCTCCGTGAACCGGTTCTACATGACTTGCAGCTGGTGAAATGAGATTTGCTAGCATGCGTAAAAATCACGCTACCGTTGGTCATGACTGGCTGATACGCTTATTTTCAAGCAACATCTTACTCCAACTGTAGAAAAGTGTAGGTCACCGAAAATCTACGCGGACCGAAGTCAAACGTGTGAGATAGCAGGAGTCCTTAATTCGAGGCAGGAAAGTGAAGGGAGAGTCAAATGAGATAGCATAATTGTTTAAGATTTTTTAGAATGAGACAGAAGTTTTTATCTACATAGGTAGTTGAACGGATTCGTTCCTTCCTTATCAGCCGTCTTTGAGGACTAACTTACTATTTTTGTCGAGATTTCTAATTATTAATGTTATATTTGTAGCATATCAATATAAAGTGTAGGTATTAACTGAAGAAGTTTTTAAAAGCAAATGAAATTTTCAACTCATGTTTTTTTATTTTCTTTCATAGCAAAGTTGACATTACATTTTTTTCCCACTGGTTCAACGAAGTTTGTGAATCCACTGTAACCTTTTGTGAGATGATTGGTATAAATTTATGCTTGCATCGAAATAAGACAGTAAGGCTCTCAATTAAAATTATTTTCGTTTGGTCCGAGAGTAAATAAAAAAAAATGACTTTTCATAAAAAAACCGGGGTTTTCCATAGGAAAATCTTAAAAGTATTGTAAATTCTTTAACTTGAATCAAAATGCAAATTAATAAGAAGAAGTAAATAGCTAATAGCCTCGCCTATACACCATTTTCTTTTGGCTACTCACCCAGCAAACACCCTGTATATCTTACGCGTTCATATCTATGCATCTGTAAATAAACAGGCATAGCACGGAAAGAACAGCAAATGATGCATTATTTCCGGAAGGGCTATTTGTTAGTGGACATCTGATAACTGAAATTATAAAGATGAAAAAGGTAAAAATAAATATTAGTGGTTGGGGGCGGCATTTTCAGATTTTGCCCCGCCTAAAAAAAATTGAAGATCCGGGGCTGTGGTTACGTTTTGGAAAAAATCATCGAATTTTACTCTGGTCATGAAATATATTCAAAACACTAACACGGAATTGGATTTTTTAACCCAATGTTAACCAATTTTTTCAATTTGATTGCCTAAACGAAGTTGAGCTTATAAGAATCACGTGAAAAATTAAAATGAAATGAACTCCATGATTTCCTTATTCCGAGGTATACCACGGGATAAGGAACCGCTTTAAAAAAATTGACGGTAATGCCGATGTATTTTTAACACAAAATTTCTTAAAAAGTAAGCTAGTAATGCATATTTTTTTAACAAAAACTTAAATATTAAACGTTTGACTATTGAATTAATATTTAAAAACCGACCTTTCCTGTTAGAACTAGAATGATAATCACTCCTCTTGTAAATTGAACGTTACGGAGAAATGGCGTGAAAATGTATGGCGCATCCTTTTACCTCGCTCGCCACAGCGAAATACTTTTTTATTTAATATGTTTTATGTCTTTTTTATTTAAATTAAATTATCTTAAGGCTGAAGAACTAAAAAGTCTAAATATATGACGAAAACTATAATAAAACTTAGTTTTTCTATTTACCGCGGGTTTGGGTTCCAATTTTAGAACCCCGCGGAATTAGGTGCTTTTACCTTACTAAGATACATTAATCATGTTCCATTCTATGGATTTTCGGCAACCTACAAACCGCTTGTTTTAAATTAAACATTTTTTAAGTTTTGTGTTCGCTTTTTGACTTTTTTCGCTCTTTTTAGGAATTTTCATTTAAGAAATGCAGATATTATATGAGGTAACTTTTGAATAACCTTACTTAATCTTAAGGATAAAAAATATTACTAAAAATCCACCCAAGCATTTTACTCGTTACTTAAAGATGAACTTCAACAAATACGAATATAAATCTAAATTATGATTGTATAATTTCGAAAAGAGTGCCGAGAGTTTTTTCCGCCAGCTTTTTCTCTCGGTCTACTACGGCCATGTAGGGGTATCCCGTGCGACATCTTTTTTTTTAATTTTTATTTTATGCTTTTGAAAATGAAACTATAAGAGCTTAGTTTTTAATCCTACATACAATAAAGTAATTTCATTTCATTTCATTAATTTCATTTCAATACTTCGCATAACTTTTCTAGGCCATCAATAAACGACACGGCAGAAGCGCTGATCACTTGTAAGAACTCCAAACTAAGTTGCTACGCCATGTTCGAAGTCACAGAACCAACCGATGTAAGTTTCATTGTTTACTTCAATGTCTTCAAGCCACTAGTTTTTAACTTGTAGCTTTGCATCTGTGATCTTCACAATGGTAACTAGGTGCCTACTTGATGAATTCTCTTCATAAATTTTTCACATCTTAAGTCTTTTTCAAAGGGTTAGTCTATCTCTTTACCAAATTTCATAGAAATCGCTTTATTTAACTTAGTTTAGGCCTATAAGTGTAACGAACTGAGAAATATGTAAGTTTGTTAGTCTATCGTGCTATACAGCTTGTTGGATTTAATCAAAATTTGTGTATAGATAACTTATGGCACAAAATATCTATATCTCACTCAAAATTAATCAAAACCACTTTTTTTTATACATGTAATATAGCAAAGCAAACGAGCATGCGGGTCATCTGATGGTAAGTGATCACCGCCGCCCATGACTACCCGCAACACTGTAGGTGTGTTGCTGAGCCTTTGAGAAAATTGGGCACCGGATACCGCACTCACCGAACGAAACGCAGGAACATCGTCCCTACTTCACGTCGGTTTTCTGTGCGACGCTGGTATTTCACCGGTCGAGTCAGCCCACTAATCGCTGCAGATAGAGCCTACAGCTAGACTCTACCACTCCAAAAATGCTACATGCTAACCAACTACTTAAAACCTCCATCTTAAATTCCAGTTCTATTTCCACTCGCCCTACGAGATCCTGGACGGGTCGATGACAGCTTCTCGTATAATCCTGACACTGCGGCGTCAGGTGGAACTGAGCGTCATAGAGACCAGGGCAGGCAAGGGTGTTAGGGAACTGAGTCCGCAGCGACGGAAGTGCCTGTACACTGATGAACCTTCTACGCCTGGGAAGAAGGTTTGAGATAGGGAGACAGGTGGTTTAGGAAGTGTTAGACTAGCTAACTGATCTGTTAAGCTGGGTCGATGACTTTTCAGACACGAAAAACTCGGACACTGGTAAAAAATAATATTAAAATTGAAAAACTATAGTTTGGCCAAGGTGTCAGAGTTCTTTGTGTCCGAAAAGTCATCGACCCGTTGAGCTCAGCTTAACACTCCTCGTATTTAAAAATTGGGTCTATTATCCAATATTTTAAGAGCGACAGGGTTTATGCCAGATACAGCTGTATTGTTACCACCACCATACCTATTTCTACAATTTCTGCGGTCAGGATCGAGTAGAATAGGAGAGCAGTTACTAGCACCGATACCTAACGTACTCTTAACGTCTTTAAGGTCATCGAAGCTCATAAATTTAATTAATGCTGTATGAGTCTATAGTGTGGCGAAACACCTTCTATCAAGTGCTAAGGTGGGGTGGCCACTACCCTACAGGAACCACGTCAGTGGCCCTTAAAGGAGATTTACAAAAACTCTGACACTAGATGAATATTATGCTGCGAAGTGAATGCACATCACACGATGAAGAAGAAGAAGAAGAGCTAAGCTGCTTGTTTGTCTACGCCTTACCAAAAACTATAATACCTACAGGAACCACATCAGAGATCTTAATTACTGAAATTCATATACTTTGCAGGTATACAGCCCGAACTCTTGCAGGATATCATGTCGAAGTAAACTCGCAATGGATTTATGTGGATGCCGACCTTTTTTCTACATGCGGGAAGGTGATAAAAAAAAACTGTCAAGCTATTTTTTCTCATACAATAGTTTTCGGCCAGATACTTCACGAAGTTTTCTCTGTCCAGCCAGACCTCCATGCTCACTGCCAAGCTATTTTTTTCGTACCATAGTTTTCGGCCAGATACTTCACGAAGTTTTCTCTGTCCAGCCGGACCTCTTTGCTCACCATCAGGGCTCTTCTGTCTATCGAAGCATACAGAACAACTGACGAAGTTCGACGTCGGCTCCTGCAGCTGCAGCCAGCAGTGCGTGGACGCTGTGTACCAGGTGCTGAATGTTGAAGATAAATTCTGGTAAGGATATTGCCAAAGAGGAGCGCAATTTTAGGTTTTTGATGGAAACAATCGTAGATTTGAAACTGACAAACTGTTGATGAATCCTGCAGCGCAGTAGTATGTAAAGGTTACAGTACATTTATCAACTTGGAAACGGATCGACTCCTTCGGTCGTGACCTTATACCGGACTGTTAAGGGATCATCTCGGGTTCGATCCCTGGGTTGAGCCAATTTATTGATGATCAAAAAATATATGAAACTTACCTACCAATCTAGAAAGTAGTACAGTAAGTAATGGCAAGTGATGTCAAAAAAAAATATTCCTGTCGAAACGCGAAAAAAATCATGAGATGTTTCCAGGGGACAAGGTCCATTCGCAGCCCAAGGCACTATGCGCTTCACAGTGAAACCTCCGATGTCGCGGTACACGCGGGAGATTGTGTTCCATTTCCATGATCTTGTGGGTAAGAGTCCTTATTTATCAATATCGTCAAAACCATCTTCAAGTTATATCTAGGCATTGACGCTAACCGAGTCTGTTATATTTTTACCTATAACTTTTTCTTAACAAGATCTTATGGTATGGTTTATGGTACCTATTCTTAGGCATGGCATGCAAAGTGTTTAAGTACCTTTTTATTAAATTTTATTTTTTAAATCCAAATTAAATATTTGAGCATGTCGTCAAAATCTTTTACGCGAATTGGTTAGGGCCACTTGTTTGTATTATTATAATGGATACAAATAAAGTTTGCTGATCATCATTGGTTAATTGTTAATTAATGCAAAAAAACTAGAGATGTTGATTACCATCAAATGAACCAACTCCTTGTTTATCTACCTAGTATAAGGGCTCTGCCTCATTAGGACGCCATAGCGACGTCGCCAGCGGCGCAGGCCTGGCTACTTCTGGCATCCGAAGGTCGCCATGTCGAGTGGCCATGGCGTCTAGACAGTCAGTTCGTTTACGTCGTCAGGAATGGATAAAAAAATAAATAAAAAAATAAAAATCATTTATTTCATCATTATGTAACTTAATTACATTCGATGAAAGTCAAAATATCGATCATCAGCTTATCATCAGTAGGCCGAGAGAAAAAAGCTGGCGGAAAAAAACTCGGCACTCTTTTGTCCATCACCAAATATACAAAATCAAGGCATACAACTACACCAAGACAAGATAAAAACGTAAGGTCCCAAGACGGTTAAATTGAAATAAGAAAATACAACTACTAATTCTTGTGTCTTGTCTTGGTCTAGATGCTTACAGAGTAGTTAATAGTTAGAAAAAAAACACAAATAGTTACAATAAGATAGAATCTAAAGAAATAGCCTGTGCAGAAATCAATCCCACGCTTTTTTATCATCTAAATAATCTTTAACTTTATAATAAGCCTTTTTACATAGTGTATGCTTAACATGTAATTTAAATTTATTAAAAAGAAGATTTATTAAAGGATTGAACTGACTCCGGGATTTTATTATAAATATGTATCGACATACCAATAAACGATTTACTGCTCTTGGCCAATCAATGTTTAGGGACCGCTAATTTATTCTCTTGCCTAGTTCTTACAGAACAATTTCCGACACGATTTGCTTTTCGCGTTGTAAATTTATCAATATTTTTATGAGTATACAATATATTTTCATTTGATGTTTACATTATCACGATTTTTTTTTAATCGGTATGATAAATAAATATCCCGTCCCTCGTCCCGAAGGAAAAAAGATATTTATCGTCCCATTAAAGTGTTTTTTTTTATAGTTATGTATATATTTAATACGTTTTTTATTATTTTAAATATATAATTTATGTCTATATTTATTTATTTATTATATTTGAATACATACATCATACATATAGTACATATACATTTATAGATATAGTAGTATAAAGATAAGTAGATTGTTTATATATTCTTATTTATTTAGCAATATGCAAATAATGTAGAGTAATGCTTAATTAATTTGGTGAATTAATCACTTGTGTAGATGCATGTGTGGTTGATGATTGCTGTATGTGAGTTATATTATTAGTGTCAGTATTATTTACGAATATAGTATCTCCTAGCACTTTACTTAGTATTGTAGTGGTGTGTATAGCTGCTTGTTTCTGTAATATATTTATATTAATGTATGTATCTAGTACATCTATATATCTGGTGAGACTTTTAGCTACGACTCCTGTGGCTCCCACAACGATTGGAATTACTGATGTGTGTGTGTTCCATAAACGCGAGATTTCTGTTTTCAAAAGATGATATTTACTTAGTTTCTCTATTTCTTTAGCTCCAATATTGTAATCTGAGGGTACTGTTATGTCTATAAGGTAAGTTTTATTATTATGTTTGTCTGTTAATATTAAATCTGGCCTATTATGTGTAACTGTAACATCAGTTTGAACAGGGATTTCCCACATGATTTTTGCGTTCTCGTTCTCCTTTACTTGTGGTTGTGTCATTGTTTCTTGCCACCAGAGATTGGAGACTGGAATGTTGTACCTTTTAGCTAAACACCAATAAACATATTTTACTAAATTGTTATGTCGACGAGTGTAGTAAGTGCTGGCTAACTTCTCACATCCTGATATTATGTGTTGTGTGGTCTCATCTTTAGCAGCACACAGTCGGCATTTTCCATCAACCTGCTCCTTTAATATGTCTCGTCGATGTTGTCGTGTCATAACTGCTTGATCCTGTGTGGCAAATATCGCTGACTCTATGGAAGGAGATACCTGCTGTTTCTTTAGCCATCTAAAGGATTGTTCTTTGTCTATATTAGCTGATTGTAAAACCTTTTTTAAAAATTGACCGTGTAACTGTTTATTGCTCCATCTATCAAGTTGTATTTTAATTATTGCTTCTTTAATTTCTTTATCCGTGTGATTGTTGTTTGGTTGTAGACTAAGCTCTCTCTGTATTTCTTCGGAGTATTTTTTTATTGAGTATTTTTGACGGTGTAAGTCGTGTTCCGCTATTAATTCTATTAAGTAATCATCGTTTTGTTTTATGTATTGTTGGTATTTTAATATTTGTATTTTAAATAGATTCTCTACATTTTGAAGACCTCTACCTCCGTGTGCAATTGGTAAGTACAATCTTTCTACTTCTGCTTTTTGCTGATGTGCTTTATGAATAGCTAATAGTTTACGTGTTTTTATATCAATTCTTTTTAAATCACTGTTTTTGTAGTTAATTATGCCAAATGAATAAAGTAAAACTGGAATAGCAAATGCATTTATGCCCTTTATTACGTTACGTGCGTTTAGGTGTGTGTTAAGTAGTTTTTTGATTCTTTTAAAATATTCTTTAATTATTTGTTCTTTTACCATGTTGTGATCTATTTTTCCTGATTCATGAATTCCTAAATATTTATATGTATTGTCTATTGCTAATTGCTGAAAAGTTTCTCCGTTTAACAATGCATGAGCTTCTCCTGTAGTACTTTTTCTGCGGCCCGAGGCAAGATGTAGTGTGTTACATTTATCTAGACCAAATATCATACCTATGTCTTGCGTAAAGATTTCAACACTGTCAAGTAAAACTTTTAGGTTATTATTATTGCTAGCATAAATTTTAAGGTCATCCATATACAGTAAGTGATTAATCCAATAGCTATCCTTAAGTTTGTACCCTTTAGTTTTATACTTATTGAGTATAGTGGAGAGTGGATTCAAGGCTAAACAAAACAATAAAGGTGATAGAGAATCCCCTTGAAAGATACCGCGTCTGATGTAAATCGGTTCAGTAGTGATCGATTCTTGAGTACCGCGAGCTGTCATTATTACCTTCCAAGATGGCATAGTTGCACACAAGAATTTCTTAATCATGGGTGGACATTTATATATATCTAAAACCCTAAGTAGCCATTCGTGAGAGACACTGTCAAATGCCTTCTGATAATCTATCCACGCCATGCTAAGATTCTTCTGTGAGTTATATGCATCCTCCAGTATCGCTTTGTTGACCATTAGATGGTCTTTACACCCTCTTGCACCCCTTCGACAACCACGTTGCTCCACTGCTATAAGGCTATTTTCGTGACAGTGTTTGTAGAGCATATTGGCTAATACAGACGTTAGTAGTTTGTACATACTGGGTAGGCATGCTATAGGTCTCCAATTTTTGGGATCTTCCGTAGGGTTTTTTTTTGGTATTAAAATAACCTGACCTGTTGTGAACCATTCGTCCATAATTTCTGTACCTGTAACTAATTTGGTAAAAAGTGTAGCTAAATATTGGTGTGTGTTAGTCAAATATTTGAGGTAGTAATTATGAATTTTATCTATTCCAGGTGTTTTCCAATTGTGGATTTTCTTTATAGCTGTTTTGATTTGATCTTCTGTGATATTTTCCTCGTTTTCTGGTATGATTTCATTTGTTGTACATTCAATTTCTTGTATCCATTTGGCGTTACTATTGTATTGTATTGGATTTGATAAAATTGACTTCCAAAACTCTTCTACTCCATCCTTGCTTGGCAATTTAATATTGTCTAGTTGGTTGTTGCCTAAACTTGTATATAGCTTATGTTGATTTTCTGTAAATAGTTGGTTTTGTTCTTTCCTATTGTTCATGTCTTCGTACCTTTTTATTCTGCCAGAGAGAGCTTTAATTTTTTGTTTTATTATTTCCACTGTATTGTTATGGTCATTTTCTGTTTGAATGTTGTATTTATTATAAAGTTTGAATTTAATATTGTTCATTCTACGTGAGTTGACTCCTCGTTCGATTTCTAATAACTGCCCTAATTCTTTGCGTAGTTTTTCAATTTTAATTTGTATTCGCCTTTTCCAGGGTGGAACTGGTTTAGTGTTTCTGATATTACTTTTAGGTAGATACGGAGTTTGATTGTTATTGGTAATGAGTGTTTTAGCGGTAGCGTATATGATATTATTTATTGATAAAAGTGATGAATTTGTAACTATAAGGTTGGGTAAGTATTTATTGATTGTATTTAGATTTTTTATAAAAGACTTATTGATTTTTGCTTTCGGCAAGCAAAGGCGTTCCGTTACTGGAGTTTCTTTTGTTTCAGAGAGTGTTTGCAAAAAGTTAAGAATTATTGGTTCCTGATCTTCATTGACTATGATGTTTTGTGTAAGTTGATCTATTATATGTGTTTCTTCATGTGTAGTCTGTAAATGATGTTGCGGGCTATTTACGCGCGGAATCAAAGGTACACCCTCTCCATTATCAATCGGCTCAGTAGTTTCAGTGTCTTGTGATGGTTCGATTCCTTCAGCTTTTCTTTTAATTTGGTGTAGTAATTCCTGTGATAAGAAATTTTGTTTTATTACTTTGCGAGCTTGATTGGATAGTGTATTACCATTGAATTTGTGTATTTTAGGATTGTCAGGATTTCTCTCTGTAAATAATTGATGTAATCGTCGGATATAGCCGGGACCACCGGCTTGTGCTTTGTAGTAACAAAACATTAATTCTGTCAATTCCTGTGTAGACCACTTTCTTCTTCGATCATCATTAATTGAGTTATTTGCGGTCTCAACTGAAGGGCCGGCAGTGTGAATATTGGGCGGAGCCCCACCCCGCAAAACCACTTCTGTTCCCTCACCCCCCCGGTCGGCTGTAATATCTTCAGGTACCCCGGCTCTCGCCCGCCTGCTCAGCAGAGAGCCGCTGACGGTTCGCATGCTGTCACGCCCAGCGTCAGCCCCAGACGTGCCCTGGCGATCTACCCCAGGTAGCGGCCAATTACGTAAATTATTAGGTTGACTCTCCATATTGAAGGTAATGCTAGTGCTCCGTTGGTCATCAGTGAGTATTTGCCTGCTTAACAGGCGCTGATGTCCGCCCCCCACGTGGCTTAGATGTTCAAGCCGGACGAGGAGTTAGACTTGTGGGGGCATATATTTTCATAAATATATTGCGACGCAAAAGTTAGTATATTAATATCTTTAAATATTTCCCTAAGCGATTCCCTATTTCCAAGTTTATAAATGCCGCGAATAGCCCTTTTCTGAAGTGCGAAGATCGTCTCAATGTCTGCAGCGTTTCCCCATAGCAAGATGCCGTAAGACATTATGCTATGAAAATAACTGAAATATACAATCCTGGCTGTATTAACATCAGTTAGTGAGCGAATCTTCTTGACCGCAAACGCTGCTGAACTAAGCCTACTCGCTAGTTGTGAGATGTGGGCTCCCCACTGCAATTTACAGTCTACAGTTATTCCAAGAAAAACAGTAGTGTCTACTAAGTTTAATCTATTGCCATTGAGTTTCAAATTTGAATCGACTTGTTTAACATTGGGTGCAGAAAATTTAATACATTTAGTTTTCTTATCGTTAAAGGCTAGATTGTTAACATTAAACCAGTATACAATATTAGAGAGAGCATTATTTACGTCGTCATAATTGATTTTATGTCTATTAATTTTAAAAATTAATGATGTGTCATCAGCAAATAACACTATATCATGATTGTTTCCTACCATAAAGGGTAGATCATTAATATAAACCAAAAATAGAAATGGGCCCAAAATCGATCCCTGAGGAACCCCCATACTCACAACCGACCCTGACGACCTTTTACCGTTCACGTCAACCTTTTGAGTCCTATCATTCAAATACGAAATCATAAGTTTAATGAAAGATTAGTACCGTTGATACCGTAATGATTGAGTTTTCTTATCAATGTATCGTGCTGAACGCAATCAAATGCCTTAGACAAATCACAAAATATACCTAAAGCGTCTTGCGACTTTTCCCACGCACTAACAATATTAACAATAAGATCAACACCTGCATCAGTGGTTGAACGACCTTTTGTAAATCCAAATTGTTTATTATGAAGCAAATTATTTTTATTAAAATGAGCTAAAAGTTGGCTTAAAATGACTTTTTCGTAAATTTTACTACATGTAGGTAAAATAGATATTGGCCTAAAATTAGAGGGGTCTGTAGTACTACCCGATTTAAACAAAGGAATGACTTTACTGTGCTTCATCAAGTCTGGAAACTCACCACTAATAATACTGTTATTAAATATTTTTGCAAGGTAAGGAGCTATTATATCTATAATGGAATTGATAATTTTTACTGATATACCCCATAGATCCGTAGTTTTTTTAATATCTATTGTCTTAAATGTTTTTAAAATATCCCCGGTATCTATTGGTTGAAAACTAAAACTTTCTTTACATTCACTAACATTATTTTTAAGTAACGACGCAGCTAATACGGGCGATGCGTTAAGTGATTTGGTAGTCGAAACTGGAATATCAGCAAAGTACTTTTCAAAAACTGTCGCTAAATTTTCGTCGGAAGTTATGACAGTGTTATCGATGACGAGCTTAATTTGATTTTCGCGTTTGTTATTATTTTTCCCGGTTTCAGAATTTATAACGTTCCAAGTCATTTTTGATTTATTAGAGCTATTTTTTATTTTGTTACTCAGATACATAGGCTTAGCTGCAGTGCATACTTTTTTAAATATTTTAGAGTAATTTCTAACGAACTGGCAAAAACTATCATTTTTGTTATATGATTTTTGATCATAGAGATCGTACAACTTTCTTCTACTGATGTATATACCAGTAGTTGCCCAGTCACAAAACGATTTACATAGTTTTAAATTAATTATTTTAGGTATAAATATTTTCTTATGATTTTTATTTATAAAAGTACTCAAATTCTCATATTGTTTATTAACATTTTTAGAGTTGAAAACATTAGGCATCTTACTAGCGACGCTTGATCTAAAAGTCTCTAAACGTTTCTCATTGACGGGAACTACTATTAATTTCCTATTAATCTGTTTTTCTCTCTGATATCTAAAAGTAACTAATTGGCCACAGTGATCCGAGCTTAATTTATTTATAATAGATGCACTAACGGGTGTTATATTAGAATAAATATTATCTATGCAAGTTGCGCTACTCTTGTCTATTCTAGTTGGTTCCAAGAACAGATTGGTGAGGTTATGACATTTAAATATGTTTAGTAACTTTTTACTCATTGATGAGTTTTCTAACAAATCAACGTTAAAATCACCACAAAGAAATATTTCCTTGTTATTATTATTACATAATTTAATCAAAACTTGTTCTAAAACTAACTCAAAACTATCGTAATTTGACCTAGGTGGCCTATAAATACTAACAACTATACAATGTGTCAGTTCTATACAGGCTATTTCTATAGTTTGCTCAATAGATAGACTCACTATGTCTTTACGTTCTTTTCATTTAAGACATTTATTAGTAATTATTAATGAGCCACCATGAATTGCTGATTTTCTACAAAACGAGCTAGCAAGTTGATACTGATCCAAATTAAACATGCTTGCAATTTGAAAATCTCTTAAAAAATGTTCTGTAATACATAAAATATCTATTTGCTCACATTTCAAAAACAATTCAATTTCTAAAACTTTCTCTGTAATGCCTTGTATATTCTGATGGACTAAGTTTAAACAATTAATATTATTTACATTGTTTGACATGGGGCTTTTTAAAATTGAGCTAGAGGCTGAAACCTCTATTGTCTTATTAATTAATTTAAAGAATTAGGTACAATATCTGTACCTGTTAATAAAGTGGTACTAAAAGTATCACTGCAATATCTATGTCAAATTATGTGACTGCGCAATAGAAGCAGCACAATCAACAGCTAAACAATTAGCTGATTTAATGTAGAAGAAATCGCACTTCTTTGTTACCTACGTCGTAGAAAAATAGAAAAAAAGAAACTATGGGTTCATCCTTTTATATCAGATCGAAGCCGAAGTGGTATTTTATTTAAACTGTATGCAGATTTACGAAAATATCCTGCAATATTTTTCAATTACACGAGCATGTCAATAGCATCTTTTGACGAATTATTGAACTTATGTAGAAATGATTTAACTAAACAAGATACGATATTTAGCTACAGTTCTCTACGTGGCTTTTGGAGACTCTGGCGGCTGACTGGCGACTGAGTGAGCGAGGTGCAGTTTACCGTGTACATTATAGTGGCAACGTCGCCAAGCCGCCAGAGTATCCAGAAGCCACGTAGAGAACTGTAGCTCGTGGCCACGCTTCCAATTTGGCGACGTTATCAGACCCTCGCCAAGTGAGTTAGGTACCATACATTTCAATATGTAATGTGCATAAGCACTATGTAGGAAACTTATGTAGGCTGGAATACTGGCAGCTATTGTTTTATATTATTTAAATAGATTCTAAAGAAGAAACAATGAGATATTGACAGCATCCTTCCAGACTCAGTCATATTTTCGTGCTCGGACTGTGGGCACATAACATTAAAATCACTTTTATGCTTTAAATACAAAGCTTTGAAAAAGATTAAAATCTTTGATTTCTCTCTCACGTTTCCCCCAAACGTTAGTCAATATTAACTGCTTGGATGCGTAGCCGGCGACGTCGCCATGGCGTCTTAATGAGGCAGAGCTCTAAACATCTCTTTAATTAAATATGAATTAGTAGAAAATACAACATGTAGCCGCCATTAGATTCATTCCAAATCCGCGCCCCCCGGCAGTAACGCCAACCTGTGATATCCATCGAATGCTAGGGATGTCCAGTTACCGATTACTTTTGTTTTACATCTAACACTAGGTACCTACATATATAAACCTACACCTTATAGGTAATACTCCGTCTTACCCTACAGTTTCCTTCGGTGGAGCCGCAGGCTTGTTCCTCGGCGCAAGCTTCATCAGTCTCGTGGAGATTTTGTATTTCCTGGTGTGGACGGTAGCTGGCGCGTTCGGCTTGAAAATGGAACGTCAAAAACATGGCGCCGATTCTGAGGTAAAATTCACGTAAAAAGTAAAGAAAAAGTGTGGCTATATTTTTATAAGTAAAAGTAGTAGTCGATTTCAGTGGAGTGATATATAATAAGCATTTAAGAGCATTACTTTTTTTTTATTATGACTGTATTTGGTAGGACCAATATTTCGTACCTATGTTGATAACAAACATAGCCTTTAACCTTTAGTTACAGAAAAATTAACTTGCTTAAAAATCACTTTTGATTAAACTTAAAAAATTCCTGTCCCTACCTTTGACAAGCCTTTAAAACTTTTTCCTATTTAAAATTACAGCTAGAAACTCGAGTGGTGTCCCACGAATCAACCAGGATAAAGGAATTGAACGCAATTTTACAAGCGCAGAGCAAAATGGACCGCGACTATCATATGTTGCAAAGATTTAGACCATCTAGAGATTATTAAAAGTCCTAATTAAAAAGAGTGTATAACGAAAATTTGCTTATTGCTTATGTACTGCTGCTATTTCAGTATGCTTATTCGAATTAAAATTATTGTAGCCGAAGTAAAAAAAAGTATATAGGTAAACAACTATAGGTATCTGTCTGTATTTAAAGGAAAACATTGTCTATGGAAATCTCAATTAAATATTTAATTGATAATTTCAGTCTAAATCTTTAGACCCCACCAATAAGCTTACATAAAACATTAAATAAATTTCAGTTAGTTTTAGTGCTCACTTACATCATAAAAGGAGTTCCTGTACCAAATTTCGTGGCGCTAACTTTAATAGTTTACGCTCGGCGATGATGAATCAGTCAGTTAGGACTTAAATATTATAAGTATATGTAGATAGATACGTTGTTTAAATTGTGTGATTTATCACTAAGAATTATTAGTTTTATTATTATATCGTAAATTAAGCCACTTCAGATTAACCTATCCACTAGCAAGAAAGCTTAAATTCGAAGCTACAACTAAACTTCTGAACGTATTTGGATGAAATTTGGTACGTACGGAAATCTATTTTAATTCACTTTTCTCCCTGATTAAAAAATATCAGTTGTGCCCTTTTCGTTAAGACGGCGGAGTGGGCAACCATATTCTATGTTTACCTTATAAGTTTTTATTGTATAACCTTAATATGTTTGCTGCTGTAACTTAATAAATAAAGAACATCTCAAAAATAAAACGCAAAACTAAAACAAAAATCCCATTTATTCCTAATCTTTGTACAAACTCGGGTGTTTCTCCACAATCACTTTAATATCACTTTTCATTGTATTCATCTTGGACGTTATAAAGAATCTCAGCGTATCTCTCAATGATTGGGGGAAATGGGATGCTGTGATCTCTTGAGATAACATCGAGTAGGAAGCGGGAAGGTTCCAGCGAATCTTGAAGTGTTTGTCTTCACTCTGGAAAAAAAAATGGGATCATATACAGGGTGTAAATATGCGGCTTCCGAAAACGAAACTGGATATTGCTGGAGGAATACTCGTTAGGTTTAGGGAGAAAAAAACTTTTAAATTTTGATATTATTATTTTTTATTTAGTCATACACATATGTATTTTAAGTATCGGATTTTGGGATATCTTGAAACAAATAGTGTTTCAAATAATTCTGCGATGTAAATCATCGCTGATATGTGAGCGTAGACGGCAATTTTTTTTTTTCTCAAAATAAGAATGTAATTTTGTATGTCTAATGCTAGAGTGGGAGGCTAGACACTTAGGGGGCATCTATTAATTACGTGAGTCATTTTATTGAGTCGATTTTCCGACCCCCTCTCTTCCCCTGGTGAGATTTGACTCTACCCCCTCTCCCATCCTCAAATCTCATTTTGTAAAAAAAAATTTTTTTTTAACTTAGACTGATATTTAAGTTTGTTGACAGAGTAGGCTACAATTTGATATTTTCCTAATTAAGATAATTCGGATTTAGCTCCTCAATTTTTAATTATTAATTTATATTTTACTAGCGACCCGCCCAAGCTTCGCAATGGTGTAATTTTGACTGACCCGAAACATTGAATTTTGGCAAACTTAAAAAAAAGTTTTCTGAATGTTCTTTATTTACAAATTTAAATAAAAAAATTACCTAATGCTTAATGAAAACTGCATTAAAATCCCTCAACTGGTTTAGGAGGAGTTAGCGGCCAAACATACAGAATTAGCGACTTGGATTTATACTATGTAATGACTTATAACTGGCAACACCAACCTTGATAAGTCCTAATGCCCGCAGCATATTCTCAGCTAGCGTCCACTGTTGCGTCGCTCGTTTTATAGACAGATTACACAACTCTCTGGATATTTGTATATTGTGTTCACAGGCACATAGTGAGGCTTCTACGTAGTACTGGGTTCTCGTTGATGGGTCTTTTATCGTCTGAAATAAATCGATATAAGTGATTGAATATTAGAATTAATGATGAGGAAATATTGATAAGGGATCACAAATGTGTAAAATAAAACAAAAAAATCTCGACAAAAATGAACATAATTCAAAATATAATATAAACTGTGTTTAAGATCTTTTTCTATTCAAAATCGACCTACAAATAAGCTTGTACACTTTTCTTAATTATATTTAGGTAATAATTTAAGGCATTATCAATGAAACTATAAAAAATACATAAATATTACATGTTATTAATATTTACCTGAAAATGTACATCGATGACTTCAGCAGCGTTCGGTCCCAGTTTTTCTAAGTTCTCTTTCGTTGGATCAAACAGGAACTTCATAACATCTGATTCTGTCTCTTCCTTACCTGAAATTAAGGTTTGGTGTTTAAAATAATATAGATTTAAAGTTATGTAGGGTAACTTAGCCTGTTGGTGGTAGGTAAAAAATAATGGCAATCCATCTTAATTTATTTCATCACGAAAATATAGATAAAATGAAATAAAAATCCTTAAGCCAAGTAATTACGTAACACGAAAATAGTTAAACATTTTCGAGAAACAAGTGATTTTTTTTTTATTTTCCCAAATTATTACATAGTATAAATCCAAGTCGCTAATTCTGTCTGTTTCTATGTTTGTCCGCTATCTCCTCCTAAACTACGAAACGGATTTTAATGCGGTTTTCGCCATCTTTTACGCAATTTATTCATTTAAATTCGTAAACAAAGAACATTCGTAAAAAGTTTCTTTTATTTAGCCAAATATCAATTTTTCGTTATCAAGTCGGCTAAAAATACACCATTGAGAAGCGTGGGCGGGTCGCTAGTTAAATATAATTTAATTTATTTAAATCACCTATCTCCTATATAATAAGCCTTTCTTATGTTTTTCCAAAAGTTTATGATAAACATTATTGAAACCATTCTTATATAAAAAAACTCTACATAATACGTTATTTAAGCAAATGTGTTTAATACTTTACCCGAATCGTCCAAAACAATAGGACTGCCCACTTCAAACTTCTCCAAAATCGTCGATTCATTGAACGATGCATCATAAGCCTCGCTACCATTCTGCGATTGATCACTATCTTCACCGTTTTCACTATTTTCACCGTCTTCACTATTTTCACCGTCTTCACTATCTTCGGCATTATCACTGTCTTCGGAATTTTCACTGTCTTCGTCATTATCACTGTCTTCTTCGCCGTCGTATAATTCGGCGCAGGAGCCTAATTTGTCGCGTATTGACTTTTTGTTGGCTGCGTTGCCTAGACTGTTACCTGTCAAAGTTTGGTTAGAACGGGGTCAACTTTACTTAATGATAGAAAAAAGTGCAAGGCATTCGCATCTGTTCTTTTAAATGTTACTCCTACTAAATCATAAAACGGAATTTTATACAGTTTTTACATTTTTTAGTTAGTTTTGTTGTTTTTCTTTATTACAAGTACAAAAGTGGAAAGCTATACACGCAATAGACAAAAATAGAAAAGTTTTTTGAGTCATCATAGAGTTATATTAAGTTAAAAAGATTGCTCTGTTTTTTTAGATTTTGTATGTCATTTAAAAGTAAATAAGGGGACAACCATTAACTTATTATAAAGGTTTTTATGCTGCTTAGAATTAAGTCAAAAAAATAGTGAACGTCTTAAATAACTTTAATAGTAATTAAGCTATCCATCTCTGTCTTACTCGTATTTTACCTTAAAGAAAAGGACAACAATAATTTCCACCTAAAGCCGCCTACAGAAACATATACCTCTCTTTCCAACATATTCTATAAGAACGAGATAAAAACACTTTTTAAACGCTACTCACCAGCTAAAACCACCCGACTCAGTCGATCTGAGCTGTCCGGAGCGTGTGTTATAGCCTCCACTATATCGACGCAGGCTTTGGAGTTTATCTCATTGTGGCTCACATCCAAACACTGGGGAAATAGATCTTATTAGTTTGAGGGTAGAGTTTAGATTTAAATACATAATCTCTGAAAGGATGACAGGTCGAGTTATCCTACTAATATTATAAACGTGAAAGTTTGTGAGTATGTATGGATGTTTGTTACTCTTTCACATAAAAACTTCTAGATGGATTTTGATGAAACTTTACAGTAATGTAGGTTATACATCAGAATAACATATAGGCAACTTTTTACCGCGGGAAAACTTCTCATTCCCACGGGAAACCGACTTCCACGCGAACGGAGTCGCGGGCGGCCACTAGTTATGTAATAATTGAAAGATCAACTATTTTGGTTAAAGACTGAATTGAAACATATTAATAATTTGAACATAAGTATTTTAAATATTGATATTCCTTCATCCAAATAAAGAATAATATATTTATTAATTTGGCCATGCTTGTACGTTTCCCTTTTGTGTTTTAGGGTTACGTACCCAAAGGGTAAAACGGCATCCAATTACTAAGCCTTCGCTGTCTGTCTGTCTCCAAGCTGTATCTCATAAACCGTGTTATCTAAAAAGCTAAAATTTTCACAAATGATGTATCTCCGTTGCCGCTATAAAAATATTTTCTAAAACTTAAATATTAAGGAGGGTCCCCATACAATAAACGTGTTTTTTGCACAATATTAAAAACGGTAACAGGTAGACGCTTCAAATTTTCACAGAATATTTTCTGTATATTACCTTTCAAAATCAATAAGAAAATAACAATAGAGTAAATATTAAAGGGGGCTCCCAACAACAAACTTAATTTATAAGCAATTTCTTCTCAATCTTAATAAACAGGTAGAAAATGATAGTTACGGAACCCTTCATGCGCGAGTCCGACTCGCACTTGGCCAGTTTTTTCTTATAATGTGATTATACCCTAAAAAGCACGATATTAAAACTCTATATTATAGAGTCTATAAAATTGAACTTACCTCAATTTTTATCGCGTGGTCTTTCAATCCCTTCGCTAGGGCCTGAGCACCTTTGCTCTTGAGTAGGCAGTCGCCAAAGTTTATTGTTTTCAAATTTTTCAAACTAAAATATGAAAAAATAGGGTTACAAAATTTTTAAAAACTTTAAAGAGTCTTACGAGACAGCCTTATTCATATATGACAGACAAAAAACATATATGTTTTTTGTCTGTTATGTTTTAACCAAGATTAGCATTATCATCATTACATAGTATAAATCCAAGTCGCTAATCCTGTCTGTTTGTATGTTTGTCCGCTAACTCTAACAAAACCAGTTGAGGAATTTAATGCGGTTTTCACCATACTTTAGGTATTTTTTTCACTTCATTTGTAAATGAAAAACTTTCAGAAAAAGTCATTTTAAGTTAGCTAAAATTCTACGTGCCGGGAACAAGTCGCGCAAAATGTACCATTGCGAAGCTTGGGCGGGTCGCTAGTCCTACTAATATTATAAACGTGAAAGTTTGTGAGTATGGATGTATGGATGTTTGTTACTCTTTCACGTAAAAACTACTGGACGGATTTGGATGAAACTTTACAGACATATAGGTTATACATCAGGTACTTTTTATCGCGGGAAAACATCTCATTCCCAAGGGAAACCGACTTCCACGCGAACGGAGTCGCTAGTGTTTAGTAAATAAAAATGTAAAAAGTTTTTGTATTACAACTTTACATTTACAAATATTTCATTACTCTGAGAAAATAAAACGATTTTAACAACTTAGGCAACTTTTTAAGTATATAACTGAAGCAAAAATTACTTACAAAATAATAAATAACTTACTGTGGTAGAGCATCGGCTATATGTTTTGCTCCTTTAGGCCCTATCGTGTTGTCATTAAGGTTCAAAATACGTAGCTTAGGGTTACGTTTGAATGCTCCGGACAAAGCTTTTATACCAACGTGGTATATACCATTTTGTGGCATCGCTACCTCTTCTAACGTGCCCATGGACTGAAAAAAATGTTTACATTTTGTATAATTTATTTTGTATTAAGAGTATATAAGCAAAGTAGTCAGTTGTCTGTATTGTATACTTCTTGATACAGTTTACACTATTGTGTAAGGAATTTTAGTAGGATACAATAAATTTTGAAAATAAAAGTTTTATTTATACCTTTGTAAATAGGTAAATTAGTCTCAATAGGTTCTAAGTGACCCTTATACATTGTATATTTACCAATTTACTTACTAACTTCCTTACAATAACATATTCTTGTGTAAAAAACTTTTTTTTCAAAACAAATAATTATTTTAAAATAAATCATAATCAATTCCGTAATATAGATATTCACAGACATGGACGGTGACTTTTCGTCATATAATTATGAGATTTACAGGATTGACTATTACGAGAATTTACTATAAAAAAAACATACTTCAAATACAGCAGCCAACGCCGTAGCCCCATCGTTTTCTAATCTGTTTCTGCCCGCTATAAACACTTTTAACCGGCGTGGACTAGCGGATAACGCTTTGGCTAATAGCCGCCCTCCTGTTATACCAAGACCATTGTTGTTTAAACGAAGTTCCTGTGAAAAGAAAATTCATATTTTTGATATTAATTAAAATTATAATGGAGGTGTATACATTTCAGTGGCTTCCACACATAGTAATGCCTATAAATAAGGTATTTTTTTAGCTACAGAAATCCTTACTTCGAATTAGGCACATTATTACAAAAAAAAAAAAATACAAAAAAAAAACTGTTTGTTTTTATGACAGAAAAAACGAAATGCTAAAATTAAAATAATGTAACATCATTTTTTAAAGTGTATGATTTAATCATAATTATACTGCTAAGTAAACCTTTATAGTGTACAGATATACTATAAAGGGATGAAGATGGCTCTTTAAAACCCTAAGTCTTGTAGTTTAACATGGTAATGACAATGAAAAATGTGATGTGTTCATGAGACAGTGTTTGGTACAAAAACACTCAATATTTTCTGCGAATGTTTTCTTCTAATCTAAACATATGTCAAAAGATAATCATAGTTGCCTAGTTATCATGGGCTGTTCACTCTGTATTAAAAAATATTATCACATTACTGTTAAGTCTTAATTTTTAAACCTACCTGCAACTGTGAACAGACATCACTCTTCAGCAACGTAGCTAATCCTTCAACACCGATGGGTCCGAATGCATTGTCGCTGAGGTCCAACTCTGCCAGTCTTGCACCTGCCGCTATCATACCGTCACCGAGGGCACTCTGTAACAATATAAGTCCAATTATTATACTGAATTGTTGGTAAAATTATATTTAAGTTAAACTTATAATTAACTAGTGATCCACCCACGCTTCGCAATGGTGTAAGTTTGCGCAACTTGTTCCCGTTATTTTATATTTTAACTAATTTAAAATAACTTTATCTCAATTTTATTTATTTATAAATTTAAATGAAAATAAAATCTATAAGATGATAAAACCTTATTAAAATCCGTTACATGGAGGAGTAAGCGGACAAACATACAAACAGACTGAGCGACTTGGATTTATACAATGTAATGATGATAATGATAATAGTAAATGTTGTGTTTTTCTATTATTGTCTTAAGGATACAACTCAAACAAGGATATTTTACAATGTGCTACCAGCAGCTTAGCATAATGCTTAAATTTTTATTCTTAAAATAAAAACTGGTGACTAGCTCACATTTAGCAATGGTGTAAGATTGAACAGATTTTTTCATGTAGCATTGAATAGTAGTTGTGTGTGTTTCAACGAAGTGAAAAGCTCTTAAAAATCCTGAAGTGGTTTATGGGAAGTTTTAGGAAAAACATAGACAGATAGTTTGCTTTATACTATGACAAATAAGACTCTGATAAAAAAAAAAAAAACTTACCAATGCTGGAGGTATTTCTGTTTTCATTCGGCCAGTGAACATGTCTGAGAACCCAGCCACCCTGAATTCAGGGTGGTTTTTCAGGGCCTCCGCTATCTCCTCTGCAGCTTTTACACCGAGGGTGTTGCCAGTGAGTGTTAGGAAGTTAAGGTTTGGACACGCATTTATTGCGTCGATTATTGGTTTCACTAAAATTAAAAGGTTAGGCGATTAAGGAGTAATAGAGAGTTGAGAGTGATACCACAACATAACCTAAAAAGATGCTTCTTAAAACATATTAAATTTACACTGATGGAAGAGGAATATGGGCTTCGGATAACTTTTGTAGTAATAAAAATATTTAAATATAATAATAACGCAGAAAGAAAATGAATTACTTTAGAAAAACTAACCATCTTTTTCAGAATCAAGTTTTAGAGATTTTCCTGAAAAATCTACACCACTTGGTTCCTTATTTGATTCACTGAGGGCTGAAGTAATGGAATCCAAAGAAAATAATCCTGATGAACTCATTTTATCACGAGTTTTTCTACAATAAATAAACAAAACAATGTAAATATTCCACAACAAGCGCACACAACGCAAAACGCAACGACAATTTCAAAAAAAATTCAAATCTTGACAAACGTCAATTCTAAGTTGACATTTGACATTTGTTTTATTTAACCCTAGACTGAGCTTTTTGGAAACCGGCCACATTTTCGTTTTAAGTTACCAGTGCTGTTCCTGAAACTTGACATTGGCCAGATTACCCGTCTGGGTAGAAGCCAAAATAACCTAAGATGGATTGATTGAGCTTATTACAAAATTTTTATAAGGCCCAATTGCAGGGAACGTTTTAACAGCGGGTTAGCTTCGGGTTAGCTAACTCAGGTTTAAATGGCGCCACCATCGATTGTAACTACTTCTTATTACAATCGATGGTCTAAGGCCCAATTGCAGGGAACGTTTTAACCTCGGTTTAAAACGCCACCATCGACTGTAATAAGAAGTAGTTACAATCGATGGTGGCGCCATTTAAACCTGAGTTAGCTAACCCGAGGTTAAAACGTTCCCTGCAATTGGGCCTAACTTTCTTTTATGACTCTCATGCTGTGGTAAAAATTTGGCATCATCATTTTTGAACCGACTGTTTGAACGCAAAAAGCGCTGATTTAGGTCCAAAGCGTTATTATACATAATAATGTACAGTGTACACGTCACGTATTTATATATTTGCTTACACTTAAAAATGAACGCATCTGTAAAATAAAGTATGTAAAAAAGTTGATTGGCTAACTTGTCAATTTGTGTGTCAATGTCAGTCAAGTGTGTCCTTCCCTAAATTTCGTGTACCTACATCGTAAATTTTGCGTGTTTTTATTTCGATTGGGCTGGGCTTTGAACTTGAAGTGCACAATTCCCGTTGAACCTAACAATTTCAGGCTATTGAAAACGTCTCATCAGGTTGTCTTAAATAAATCATGTCTGAGAGGTTAAAAAATATAAATAAGGCTTCTAATGAGGATGTGATCAATGACTTAACGAAAGATCTAGAAGTAACTCTTAACACTAGTAAAAATGATGAAGATGTTGTAGTAATAAGCCCTGGAACAAGTAATGAAAATGTTACTTCACCATCTAAAGAAGTCCCTTTTGTCACAGGTAAAAAATATACTAAAAACCTTCATTGGTCAAATACTTTGTTACATCAGTAAAACCTTATGTTGTTATTTTTTTAAGATTCCTGGAGTCAAAAGGAAGTGCCACCATTTGATTCCGAAGACCTAGATAAAGATTATAAGGAGTCAGATAAAGAAGATGAGGGCAGTGATTTAGAATCGGAAGATGAAACTTCAAAAAAAGATGCAGAATTCGAATTGACGGATGATCAAAAAGAGGAACGAAAAATTATAGCAGAGGAGTTAAAGGTTGCTGGCAACCAAGCATTTAAAGATGGTGAATATGCCCGAAGCATAGAAAAATACACTGAAGGTATGTTACTAATAAATATTATACCTTTTAATATTTGTGACTGTTATGAAGAGGCAAGGTTGGAACTTGTTGTGTCTAAGTTAAATTAGAAGTTGGAATGGAATTTTATGTATATTTAATGCCTTATTGGCATAAGACTTTTCTTTTGCTGAGTTTTAGTTAGTGACCAAATTTGTTTTAATGATGCAATCTTCATTAAAAATAACTATTCATGAATATGCATACCACTTACAGGCCAAATAGGTATCTACAAAAAACCTATCAGATATATTTTTTAAATAACAATTTTCATTTCAGGTTTAAAAACATGTCCGCTACAGTTTACACAACAAAGAGCAATATTGCATTGTAACCGTAGTGCTGCTAATATGAAGCTAGAGAAATACAAGAAGGCTATAAAAGACTGCAACAAAGCCATTGAACTGGATGATAAATATCTAAAAGCTTATATCAGGTAATATTTGATGACAATTATATCTTATATTAATAATCTATTATAGATTATTTTAATGTCTATAGTACTCTTAAAAAACCTGATTAAATTAACTGCCTTTTGGCCTGCAGATTTATTTATGTGTAAATCAATTAAGCCTTTTAGAAAGTAGTCTATGTCAATCTCTGATAAGTTAGCCATCTACCATCAAAAACTTAACTACTTTATATTGGTTTATATTTATTTATGTTATTTTCTAGACGAGCCCAATCATACGAAGCTTCGGACAAACTAGACGAAAGTTTAGCTGATTTCAAAAAGATTCTAGAACTAGACCCTTCAAATAAAGAAGCACGCCAAGCCACGATCCGGTTACCGCCAAAAATAGAAGAACGGAACGAGAAATTAAAAACAGAAATGTTAGGCAAATTGAAAGATTTGGGAAACATGATATTGAAACCATTCGGTCTTTCAACATCTAATTTCCAAATGGAACAAGACCCTGAGTCCAAAGGATATAAGATTAATTTTAAGCAATAAATCAGATGTCGCTTTATTTAGTTTTTAAATGAATATAAATTTAAAACCATCTTTATTTGTTTTTCTTGGCCTTGCAGTCATGGCTGTACTAGCACTCTAATGGTGCCTTAAGAATTTGGTTAACTATTAATGCTTTTTAAGAGTAATTTAAACCACTGCCTGAAAAAAGTGGTGTTGATAGTTAGATATGTCCAGTGACTTGACTGAACCATTTTTTATGGTACCTATTTACTTATTAGGTTCCATTCCATGACTTGGTCAAATTGTTATAAACAATTTGCCAGTCGCATTATATGACACTAGTGGCCGCCCGCGACTCCGTTCGCGTTGGTTTCCCGTGGGAATGAGAAGTTTTACCTACCTATATTACTGTAAAGTTTCATCCAAATCCGTCCAGTAGTTTTTACGTGAAAGAGTAACAAACATCTATCCATACATACATACTCACAAACTTTCACATTTATAATATTAGTAGGATAAAGCTTCGTTAATGGCGAATTCGCGAATGGTATGGCCCTAGCATTCCAAAGTTATATGGTAGAATTCTTTCTGCCATAAAAAACTGCTAATGATGTTGTTAACTGTCAACTAAGACATTCCAATGACAAAAACATAAAAATACCTAAAAATTGAATTTTAGAAATGCTCTAAATTTTTGTAAACTAAGTTTCCGAAAGTGATGTAACATATAAGGTAAGTGAGAGCTATATCGTCGGAACATGTAAGAACGTATCTTTGTAATATTTTTTTTTATACTTTCATATTTTGTATAAGTACAATACTTCTTAGCATATGGCAAAGTATGTTACAAAGGGCATTTCCATAGTAGCTGATGCCGCCTTGCTTTCGTATTTGATAACAAAATGAGTTGGAACCTACAGTTACCTACTAATCAAAATATACTTAACTGAAATCTGACCTAATGGGTCTGACATTTTCTCAGCAGGGAAATATTTCCCTTTGATTAGTTCCCGCCAGAATTTCAATAACACGGGACTTGTCTTTAAGGTTTTATACAAATACTAGTGACCCACCCACGCTTCGCAATGATGTAATTTTGCCCGATTGTTCCCGAAACATTTAAATGAGAAAATATGCTAAAAAATGTTGAAAACCACATTAAAATCCGTTAATGGTTTAGGAGGAGTTAACGAACACACATACAAACAGACACAATTAGCAACTTGGATTTATACTATGTAATGATACTTCCTTTTTAATAAGACAAACTATGCCTGCAATTTATTAATAGCAAATGTGTTGCAGTACTTCAAAATGGCTAAATGCTGCAGGCGGCGGCGCAAGTAAGTTATTTATTACTTTTTATTTGACATAACTTAATCATTTCAATAATAAAATAGCCTCATTTTAATAGAACCTCGATTTATATTCAGACATCGAGGCTATAAACTCCCTCAAGATTGTTTTCCCTCACCGTGAGTCACTGTTAAATATGTAGGTAGGTACATAATCTAGGAAATAACTTTGAAGTAGAGATCGAAACCTTAACTTTTGTTACGGTTGCTCAGTTTCTTGCTTTCACGCAATAAATAATTTAAAAAAAGGTACCTAATACTTTGACAATTTAATTGGAATTTGTTGTTTTATCTCAACTTAACTTACTGCGCTAATAAACCATTAGGTAGGTACTTTGTTGTTTTTTAATCAATCAAAATATAACTAAGTATTTGTTGTTATTAAACTGACTTTTCTTCGAATTTCAGGATGTGCAAAACGTAAGTGGCTTGAATTTTACGTATATAATATCTACCAAAGTAGACCGAAAAACTCAGCTTTTGTAGGTGGCAATTACAGTTTGAATAGTCTTTGAATTTTAGTACAATGACTTCGATTAAAATCTAGTATAAATTAGGTATACTTAACTTGAATAATAATAAGTGCTTACTGTATTCACTCTGATGTACTTTGGTATTGGGTTTTTGTTATTAGATTACCTATTACCTACTACGTATTAGTTTAGCGACTTTTAACTTTTAAATTCATACCTACCTATATATAGGTACCTACCAGCCAGAGTTCGGATAAAAATTTGTAGGCAGTCAGTGACTTAGTCACCAGCAGTTAAGTAAGTAAATATTTTAACATTTTAAATGGTGTTAGACAATGTGACCAATTTATATTGGGTTATCGATTTTAATTATATGTCCCAATGACACTTAATTCTATTTATGAAACTTGGTAAGTATTTGAAACAATACAATTTAATTTAGCCACAAGTGGAATCGCAAGACGTGAAGCTGTTATAATAATGTTTTTAATTAATAACTACGAGCGACCCGCCCCCGCTTCGCAATGGTGTAATTTTGCCGACTTGCACGCGAACCCTTGCATTTTTGCTAACTTGAAAAAACTTTTTCTAAACGTTGTTTATTTACAAATTTAAATGAATAAATACCCTTAAATATGGAGAAAACCGCATTTAAATCCGTTACGTACTTAAGGAGGAGTTAGCGGCCAAACATACAAACAGACAGAATTAGCGACTTAGATTTATACTATGTAACTAGCGACCCGCCCACGCTTCGCAATGGTGTAATTTTGCCGACTTGCCCGCGAACCCTTGCATTTTTTCTAACTTAAAAAAACTTTTTCTAAACGTTCTTTATTTACAAATTTAAATCAATAAATACCCTAAAATATGGAGAAAACCGCATTTTAATCCGTTACGTACTTAAGGAGGAGTTAGCGGCCAAACATACCAACAGACAGAATTAGCGACTTGGATTTATACTATGTAATGATAATGATGATATCCCCAGGCGCTGTCGCGCAAGATCAGGCAAGTTCCGACGCTGCAAGCCCCGTGACAGATACTACTCTGTGCGTCAGAAGCGATGTCGTCGCGGCTCCCATTGCAGAAGGAAGCGGCGACGCGTCGGATCGCGCGCCAGATGTCGCTCTCGGAGCTGCCGGTCGTACGACTCCTGCAGCAGTTAACCATTGGTTGGAGACCGCGGTAAGCGCCCGTGGCAGTTAACCATTGTAGATTTTTTTTTTTTTATTTAAAGACTTTGACTATAAGTCATACAGTCTAAACAATTAGTAGGGTTAAATACTGGTAAGCATAGAGTAGGTAGAAGTAAGACTAGATTATTTAAGTTAACAGGAAAACGTGCCAATGTTGCGAAATACGAATGCGAATGTTGCATGATTAAAGCTTACTTTTGTTAAGACACTGTACTCTACACCCGCATTCACATGAGTATGTACATTTCAATAGTTGTTGGAGGCACTTGGATAGGTACTTAAGTCACTTTTCTAGTCTCGTACGTACATTATTTCTGTAATTAACCTACCACCTACCTACTTGTTTTATATTCCTTATAAAACAGGACAAAAAAGATTACTTAAATTATAACACACAGATAGTATTTTCTGTCTTTATTTGAACTATTATGAAAGTAGACATTAAGTTTAGATAACTGCGGCTTATATGCACAGTAATAATTGCAATAATATAAGTTATGTTACAAACTTAACTAAAATATAACGAACTTTTAAGGAAAGTATCTCTGCAACTTGGAAAGGTAGGCAGGCACCGTGCTTATCTTATAGATAGTGGACTAGTCAACAAGTTGAAAGACATTTATTATATGATAAAGCTCATACAAATAAGTATGTGCGATAGCTCTACTGTAGCAAAATAATGTCTAGAAAGGTTTAGTATGCACAGGGCCGCGCTGACCCTAAGCAGCGCCTGTGTGCGAAACCTATGAAGCGCCTTTTTGAATCTGTTTAGACAATATTTTCAACTAAGTATGTTGTATTAAAAAAAAAAACCGGCGCCCCTCTTGCTTAGGCGCCTGTGGGCGTCGCACACATCGCACGTATGGGCGGCTCGGCCCTGAGTATGTATAAGTCCTCTGTAGCCCACCGGACTGTTTAGCGGAAGCTCCCAGGTTTGATTCCCCGGCGTGCCAATTTAGTACATTGTCTTTTTCACATAGCTCTTATCAAGTTCTCCCCCTATCTACAACACTGGTGTGGTTTGTGGTAACTACTTTTACAACGAACTTCCGATAAGTTCAGAGCCACATAATTGATAGGTACCTACTATATATTCTGAAGATTATTTACCTAGTAACGTTATAAAATTTTGTTTCAGAATTGGCCGATACCTGCCTAGTCTTTCAAAGTGATGTTTTGATGTGTGACGAAATTTTTGTATTATTACCTAATAAATTTTTAAAGACATTTGTTTTTTTCATGTTTGCTTAAAAGTTGACTTAAGTTTAATGAAAATTAAGTAGTAAAGATCGTATATCAGCCTAAGGTACCTTCATTTAATAAACCACACTTACCTACTTAATATCTTTACAATAAAAATATTTTTAAGCTACATTCTGATATATATATTTACTTTAAACGCACAACTCATTGATTTAATTGTGCTATTTCATTATATTACTCACTGAGCTAACATAAGTGATCTCATAGTTTTTAGGGTTCCGTACCCAAAGGGTAAAACAGGATCCTATTCCTAAGGCACTCCACAGTCCGGCCGTCGGTCTGTCTCTCACCATGCCGCATCACGTGAACGGTGTGATAGCTGGATATTTTAAAGTTTCACAGATGATGTATTCCTGTTGCCACTAAAATAAAACATAAAACTAAATAAACATTTAAGAGGGTTTCGCATAACACAAACGTTTTTTTTATAGATGTTGGTACGGAACCCTTGGTGCGCGTCCGTCTTTTGCACTTAGCTTTTATTTTTCCGCAAGTCATTCTGACGCGTCGATAACTTGTGTTGTTAAGCACTAACTCAATGTTTTCTTGACCTTACTTAGGTTCAAATGTAAGGTAAATAAAGATAATGAAACAATGTAAACGTAAAAACACTTTATTTGTAAAATGATTGCATATTAATAGGTATAGGCAATAAATATAAATATAGATGGGATTGCATAACTTTAAAAAGCTGCTTGATACATACTGGAATGTGATGGCAAACTATATACCTTTTCTTTGGTAAAAAACCTAAAAAACATATAAATAAAAAAACATAACATGACATCACCTTATTACAAGCTAATCAGCACCACTTTCGATTTTAATTTACCTTAACCTACCTAACATACGTAGAAATGAATATAAATATAAAATTACAGGTTTTTCCATATGAAATCACTTAGCTTGAACTTTCCACTCATGGCCCAAGTATTGATCTGTTGCCCTTTTTCTTTGCCACCGGCACCGGCTACAACGACTAGTGGCATGAAGTGTTCCGCAGCCCTCGGTGGATGCGAGTCTCGGGCCCCAGGCTGCTTGTCCCAACTCAACATACCCTTTTTCCTGTCTTCCTCTGTCGCAGTACAAGTATTTTTCAGGAAATCGTCAAATGGTTTATTAACAACATTGTTACTTTTATCTCCGTATCGACTAGACATGAATTCTCTCATGTTGTGGTATGACATGCCTGAACCGATTATTGCTATGCCTTCTTGACGGAACTGTTGTAGAGTTTCACCGAGTTTGTAATGTTCCGCTGCATCTTGATTGCTCAGTACTGAAACTTGGACTATGGGAATATCAGCAGTTGGGTTTAAAAGCATCATTGGAACGAAAACTCCATGGTCCCATCCTCTTTGAGGATCGAGTTTGGACTTAATTCCCGCGTCTTTGAGCTTGTTATGGATGCGTTCGGCTAATTCAGGGTGACCAGGAGCGTCGTATTTATACTTATACGACTCCGGAGGAAACCCGTAGTAGTCAAAGTACAAATCGTGATGTTTACCTGAAGAAATAGTCACTTGTTCCTCTTGCCAGTGCGCAGTCACAAGAATTATAGCTACAATGTCCTTAAAATTAACATGTTCTTTGACACCATTGCGGAGAAAATTCGTAAGTTCGACGTGATCTTCGTCACCTAAAAGCGGTAAAGGACCACCGCCGTGATTCACGAACAACGCAGGACCGACCACAGCCATCTTTCGAACAGTACTGGTAAATGAACGTATAATATTCATAGATATAAACGATATGAACACAATGAACCCGAACTGCAATAATATGGTCAAGGAATTAAGAATAATCATGAATCACGTTCAATTTTTCCTTGGAATATTAAAACGCATGAGTAATTACTCTGATGTTTTTGTCGGTTATCACGATAATCATGAAAATATCATAGTTTTATCATCGTTAAGGGGAAACTCGTACAAAAATATTATTAAAAACTATAACTAAAATTTAGATCATATGACTATGACATTGATTGACAGTGACATTGACGGATGTATGTGGCGAACCATTACTCAACTAAACCGTTTACGTTTATGAATCTACTACTACTATCCAACATTATGAAATCGTATTTTATTTTTTACTTTCGTAAAGCATTCAAATCAATTTGGAACGATTGTTGATGCTATTATATAATAACTTTTCAGTAAGATAGCAGTAAATTAATTCTAAATCATAAAGCTAGCTTTTTCAAGTTTTCCTAATTTTAATGATTAAATGACCATCGTAAAAATAAACACTAAAGTCCAACAAAACCCCGCTAAAATTTTCGAAATTTTCGTTTAGGCATTGACTCTGACATTGCTACACAGTACACAGTGTACTTGTACTACCACTACTACAATTCAAACATTCAAAGCAATACCGTTTGCACTGTATCACTTGTATGTGAACAAGAAAACATGACAACTACATCACTAAATTTTTAATGACGTCTGACTGACTGCAGTCACTTGTGCGCGTCGACTTTTTGCAAATAGGACATATGGGTGCAAACCAAATAGTCCAAGATCCCAGAGCCGTAAGACGCCACTTATTTTCTGAAGAATAGATTTTTCGATTCTAAGTAGTCTTTTCATGTACTTTTAATACCTGCACGTCTACAACGTGTGCACCTGGTATATACACATACACATACAGTAGCTGAAACAGATTGTGAATTTAAGAAGGGGAACCGAGTTACCATGGATGTCTCACTCGCTCTGAAACGCATGTATATTGATATCGCGCTCATACTCCTGGCTGACTAATTTTGGTGTTTAGGGCGTTTTTGGTCATTACAAATTGTCTGACTGATTCAATATAACTTTGTAATAAGTGTCTGAATAATATATATAAAAGTCAGACATTTAAAAATAAATTAAGTAAGTTATTATTTTTTTGATAGAGCTTTAAAGCGTCTGACAAAAGTTCTGGCCCATGGAAAGCGTCTGACTTCTCTGATATCACTTCAGAGTAATACTCTACAAAATATATATCAAAATCAGTCATAAAAATGTAAGTTAAGTAACTGTGATTTTTAGTTACCTTTCTCACCTGGTACCTGCGGAGGTGTCACCGGGCAAGTCCCACAAACGTGCAGGTATTAAAAGTACACGAAAAGACTTAGAATCGAAAAATCTATTCTTCAGAAAATAAGTTGTGTCTTACGGCTCTGGGATCTTACTCTAAAATATCGACCTTAGCATTAGGTACTGTTAATGTTACGTTCAGAGCTTACGCTCTCAAGAATTTAGTTTATAAGAGTGCGTAAAACTGAACATCTGAACCAATTTGAATGCTTGAAGCCCTTTCGAACGTAACCCCTGAACGTGTCCTTGCGGTTCGTTACTAGAAAACAGTGCAGACAACTATTTCTTTATAACCTTAACTTATTTCTTGAGATTTCACGTGATCGATAATTATATCACAAAAACAAGTTTCCAGCAAGGCATTATTCCTATCACTAAGAAAGCCAATCGGGATCCACGAATAATTTCGCAAAAAGTTAAAATAAATGAAAGTCATTACTTTTTGAGCTAGAAAGAATGATAGAGAATCAAGGTCTTCCCATTGCCCGACGCTAATTTGGACAGCGATTACAAGTTTCCTTCGATTGGCTGAAATAAATAAATAGCTATTGTACACGTCTAGTAACATTGCTTAAAGCTCATTTGAAAATTTTGAACGCATATATAAGCTATCAGAAAGAAAGAGAGAGCAACATATAAAATTTAGCTTGCGTTAGAAAGAGAAACAAAATAAAACGTAGCTTTCAAAAATGGCGTTCGCATTCGCTTGAGTTGTCCTTTTCGCACATTCAAGGAAATATTCGTAATCACTTCAAAAATATCTAAATACCGGGATTGTTGATAGTATTTCCGTTTTTACTACGTTACGATTAAAATCTAGCTAGCAAATCGAAGGTTTACGAACGTATACATGTTAAATCTAGGACAATGATCCTGTGGACTGAAGCTGTTGTTTTTATCCCAGTTAAAAGGATCTGCAGAAAAAACTGATATTTTGGGTAACATAGTCTACGATGGACAAGAAGAACAAGAAGAAGACTGTGATCAAGCGTAAGAGTGATGAGCCAGCTGAGAGTGATAAAAAGAAAATGGTTAATCGTGTCAAAGATGATGAGAGCAAGGAAAAGGCAGAAGTTATAAATCAGGTGGTGGAAGTCCCTGTGCAAGGGCAGCAGATAGTGCACACAGGCCAGCTAGTGGAAGGTAACTTCGAGCAACCTGTCTTCGTCAATATGAAGGGCGAGCCAGTGCAATTAGGGCCCAATACTGTAATTCTGTATGAGCAAAGTGGAAATCCCTCGAATTTTGCGTTTGGTGGTATGTGGACTATGGATTCGTCAGGCCGGATAGTCATGGCTGAAACTATCTATGATGTTAAAGGAGAGCCGGAGGAGGAGAATGGGACATTTGTGCAAAACACTACTGAGGTAAATAATGTAAGTAATAAATAAACATAAAGATAATATTAGCTTTATAATTTTATTTTCATTCTTTTAAAATCTATTTGCTTAAGACTTGCTGAACAAAAACTTTGAAATTTTAGACTCTCCTTCAAGCTCTATATTGTAGAGTATTATTAGTTGTAGTTAACAACAAACTTAAAAATATTTAAGCATGTATTTCTAAAGCATGAATGTTTTTAAATTAGATGTTAGCATAACATTTTTACTGGCTTGTTGTCACAATTAACAAGCACCTACCTATACATACTTTTTAAACATTACAAATAAAAATACCTAATTATTTTGAAAGGCATATTGACAAAAGTCCTATAAAACTGTTTTGTTTCCTAATTCACTATCTTTTAACACCAGCACTGAATTTTTTGTCATAAATTTCCAGCAACCAGTAGAAGAACAGAGCAGCAATACGTACCAGCAGTACGATTTGAACACCCAGCAAGTTGAAGGGCAGCAGGAATATGAGATCGCTATAATTGACAATCCTAGTGATAATACTGAACGGTAACTATCTATAATTATAACAAATAATTTTAATTGCACATACCTAAATAAAATAAATATAGAAAAGACACTAAAATTCACACTATCAACAAAAAAATTATGGAATCAAATGTTACTTTTCAGGAATCCATTTGAAACTTGATGTAAATACACTAAATATTCAGTTTATTATCCACATATGCAAGATTAATATTTTTTTTACTAACATAAAAGCATTACTTAGTGCATAAAAGTCCTTAATAAATAATTTGGGTTATACAAAATACAAGGTTCGGAATATCTGATATAATTATACATAAAATTATACCAGTTTTATTTTTTTTTTACAAAAAAAGCTAAATTATATTTTCCGTTTATAATCTAGGGCGGCGGACCAATTTATAACATCAGAAGACCAACTAGTGGCTGCCGGAGCGAACGCTGTGCGTTGGCTCAATCAGAAATTTGACTTTGTTGTGCGAAAACTGCAACTCAATTATGGTTTGTAATCAATTTTTCATAAAGTTTTTCGATAATAAACATTATCATTTAGCAAAAATCAGAAATGACGTTTAACGATGAACTTACCACCTGTTTGGCTTGATTATAGAAAATAATCATACACACAATTTTTTTTTTTTACGTCAATAAAATTTTAAAAATAAATTCAAAACTCATTTTTATTTTTATTATATTATTTTCAGATGCCGGTGTTAAACTGTTACATTCTCAATCGGGCATCATTCAATGTGTGTATTTAACTACACCGAACATGCAACAAGCTTTCAATGCTGTACCACAATTCTTATGTATTGAGACTGGTAAGTAAATTTTTCATATTGTATGTGTTTGATATTAATTAAAGATATGGGTTTTAGTTAACAGATTAAACTTTACTTATTTACTTACTTATTATTAGATCATGGACTAAATACTTCCAAAGTGTATCAAAAATGTATTCTTTGTTTATTGAAAAGAAATCTGAATAAAAAAAATCCCTTTTTTACGAATTAATGCTTATTAAAAAAGTTGTAAATTGTGTTCTATCCCAAAGCTCATTTTCAAACAGTTTTTTTATATTACACTTTCCAAAACAGCTTCATCACAAATTCATCTAACTTCTATCTAAGACTTACGTTACTGTAACGGAACAAATTATTATTTTCCAGGCATTGAATTCAGCTGCAGCATACCCATGGTGAACGCTCAGTTGAAACACAATGTCACACTGTTCCTAGCCGAGGATGGGAACGGGAAATCTGTTATTGTTAGTGCCGGTAAGCTAAATTTATATTACAATTATGTTAACATGATATGAATTTGTGTATAGTTATTAAATAAATATGACTAAGTTAACATAGGTGCCTTCTAATTTTCTTTAAATAGTAATCGTCTATTGAAATTTAAATGATATAGCATCTTTACTACTAATTTTATTTACCAAAGAATGTGTTCTCTTTAATTTCCATATAATATAAATATCATCTTTATAACTTAGGTATTTGTGATAACTTAGTTTTCATGTGAACACTGACTTATCAATCAACTATTGCTTTAAAATAAAATTTAAAGAGACCTCCTTTTATCCCTGGTTATTTATTCGGCCGCTAATGACGTATAAGTGGTTATCAACTTCCTCTCTTTCGTTGATTTGTAGCAAATTATCACTTAATTTATAACTACCTATTGCTTAGTCACAAATTATAAGCTAAAAAAATTCGTTTCGGATAGACAGGGTGATTGGTGGCATTCGACCATAAGCGTATCCTACTAATATTATAAACTAGTGGCCGCCCGCGACTCCGTTCGCGTGGAAGTCGGTTTCCCGTGGGAATTAGGTGATTTCCCGCGGTAAAAAGTACCCTATGTGTTATTCTGATGTATAACCTATATTACTGCAAATTTTCATCAAAATCCATCCAGTAGTTTTTACGTGAAAGAGTAACAAACATCCATCCATCCATACATCGTCACAAACTTTCACATTTATAATATTAGTAGGATGTAAAAGTTTGTGAGTATGGATGTATGGATGTTTGTTACTCTTTCACGTAAAAACTACTGGACCGATTTGGATGAAACTTTGCAGTAATATAGGTTATACATCAGAATAACCCACAAGGTACTTTTTACCGCGGGAAAACTTCTCATTCCCACGGGAAACTGACTTCCACGCGAATTGATAATTTATAATATGATAATTATCATCTTAAACTTCATTTTCACACAAAGTAACTCTTCTTACCTCTTATGTTAAACCATATTTTATTAATTTCCCCAGGCATATCAACCCTGATCAATGACGATCTGCCGTGGCTTCTAGACACGTTTCAATCGTGTAACCCCGCGTGGAGACAGGTGCGCTGCGTTGTATGCGACCCCAGCAAATGTCAACAGGTTAGTATTATTATTACATAGTATAAATCCAAGTCGCTAATTCTGTCTGTTTGTATGTTTGTCCGCTAACTCCTCCTAAAGTACATAACGGATTTTAATGCGGTTTTCGCCATCTTTTAGGACATATTTTCAATTAAAATTGTAAATAAAGAACATTCAGAAAAAGAATTCTTAAATAAGCCAAAATTTTATGAATCGTGAACAAGTCGGCCTAAAATACACCATTGCGAAGCGTGGGCGGGTCGCTAGTTAACTATATAACTATATTGATAAAATTAGTTATTTAGCTTTACTCATATTTATTTGGATTTACTTGTATATAAAGCTCCCTAATAAATGTCTACAAGTAATTATAGTAAATATTAATAAAATTAGTTATTTAGCTTTACTTGTATACGGGCTGTAAAAGAACTGCTTCCGAAAACAAAAACTGGGTATTGCTGGAGTGTACTGTTTACGTTGGGAGCAAAAAAAATTGTTTTTTTTTTTAGTTTACTCGTATATAAAATGGTAGAATAAACCTGCCTTAATTAATATAGAGGCTTTGAAATTATGTATGTTATGAGGGTTTTTGAAAATTTTGTTACAAAATAGTGAACTAAACAAAATACCTAGAAAACACAATTCAAAAAATATATTGAAACGAGCGACCCGCCCCCGCTTCGCAATGGTGTAATTTTGCCTACTTGCTCGCGAACCCTTGCATTTTTGCTAACTTAAAAAAACTTTTTCTAAACGTTGTTTATTTACAAATTTAAATGAATAAATACCCTAAAATATGGAGAAAACCGCATTTAAATCCGTTACGTACTTTAGGAGGAGATAGCAGCCAAACATACAAACAGACAGAATTAGCGACTTGGATTTATACTATGTAATGATATGATAATGAAATGAATTATTTGGATTTACTTGTATACAAAATCTCGATTAAAATTGACTTAATTAATAAAGAGGCTTTGAAATTGTCTGACTTATAAGTGTTTTTGAAAATTTAGCTACAAAATAGTGAACAAAACACTTAAAAACTCAATTTAAAAATATAATGAAAAATAGTGATGTCAGGTGTGATGATTTACATTGTAGATAAAATAAAATCATTTATTTCTCGTTAATAACGAGTAACAATATCCATTTTTCGTTTTCGGATACAGTATTTTGACAACTCATATAATTTGTTTTCTTTACAACATTTAAAAAAAACTATTACCTCGACTTTTTTTTTTATGTCTATTAATCTCTTAAACCTTTTCGCATTTCCTTACAGACAGTGAGCTCAGCGTTCCCCCACGCGCACGTAACCTCATCTGTGTGGCAAGTTTCACGCTGCGCGGCCAAGCTTATTGTGGAAACTGCCCGGAGAGAGGAAAACTATAGTGATGTGGCCGCTCGTTGCAAAGCTTATGCATTGGCCTTATTGAGAGGGGAGCATACACCGGCTCAGTTACAAGTAGGCTTATATTAAATTAGTTTTATATGAAATTATATTAAATTAGTTTTATATGAAACTAGTGGCCGCCCGCGACTCCGTTCGCGTGGAAGTCGGTTTCCCGTGGGAATGAGAAGTTTTCCCGCGGTAAAAAGTACCCTATGTGTTATTCTGATGTATAAGCTATATTACTGTAAAGTTTCATCCGAATCCGTCCAGTAGTTTTTACGTGAAAGAGTAACAAACATTCATACATACATCCATACTCACAAACTTTCACGTTTATAATATTAGTAGGAAGTAGGACTAGCGACCCGCCCACGCTTCGCAATGGGATAATTTTGGGCGACTTGTTCCCGAAACATTGTTTTTTAGCTGATTTAAAACTACTTTTTTATTTAGAAAATATCCTAACAGATGGTGAAAACCGCAATAAAATCCGGTTTAGGAGGAGTTAGCGGACATACATACAAACCTTGGACTTATACTATGTAATGACATATACATAGCATAGAGCAATGTCGTTGTTAGTGTCTGTTTGTCCACAAATTAAATTTTTACAATGAAAATAAACAAAAAAAATCACTTACATATTTACGATGAATACCCTAAAGCCACTAGAAATAGCACATTTAACGCTAAGAATCAAATAAAAATTAGCATTTTTCAGTTACATACTTTTTTTTTCATTAACTAAAGATTTTTCCTTTTTTTTATTATATCAAAATATTCGTTAAAGGTACTAAAACGCGGCATAGTGGGCATGGGCGCCGGTACCTTACGCCTGTGGGAGGTAGTTTCTAGAACCGGCGGCGCCATAGCTCGCCTGGACGCCTGGCTGGACCCGGACAACTATATCAATATATTGCATAAGGTCAGTCAACTATATATTAATATAGGCTCTGTGAACTAGTAGTCATATTATAGAGTGTCTGTGGGAGGTAGTTTCTAGAACCGGCGGCGCCATAGCTCGCCTGGACGCCTGGCTGGACCCGGACAACTATATCAATATATTGCATAAGGTCAGTCAACTATATATTAATATAGGCTCTGTGAACTAGTAGTCATATTATAGAGTGTCTGTGGGAGGTAGTTTCTAGAACCGGCGGCGCCATAGCTCGCCTGGACGCCTGGCTGGACCCGGACAACTATATCAATATATTGCATAAGGTCAGTCAACTATATATTAATATAGGCTCTGTGAACTAGTAGTCATATTATAGAGTGTCTGTGGGAGGTAGTTTCTAGAACCGGCGGCGCCATAGCTCGCCTGGACGCCTGGCTGGACCCGGACAACTATATCAATATATTGCATAAGGTCAGTCAACTATACAGGGTGTTTGGAGGGTGTGTAGGCAAATGAAAATGGTGGATAGTTGTGGTTATCAACTATGTCAAATGTTTTGGAATTTTTATTTTCTTAAACTCAATTATCTACATAATGTAAACAACACAATTATTTCTGAGAGGCAATCAAACTAAACGATCGGAATTTAAGCAATTTGAAAAAGACGCTTTGTTCTCACTTGTAAATATTTAATAACAATCATATTGGCCCCGATTCTGAAAACACTCTCTAAAACTAAATTAAAAATATCGCTGTCACTTTCTCATGCTTCGTATTAGAACAAGACAGGTACATTGATCTCACTAAATTTAGTCCACATCATTGTAAAATTAAACGAAATGCGCTGAGGACTAGGCTAAAATTGCCTTCGCCGTGTCATATTGCACGTAAATTTTAGTTTGACAGGACTAAAATGATTACCTGTCTCTGTCTTATACTATTGATGAGTAAGTGACAGCGATAGTTTTAGTTTAGTTTAGAGTGTTTTCAGAATCGGGGCCATTAACATACTAGCGACCCGCCCACGCTTCGCAATGGTGAAATTTTGACCGACTTGCTCGTAAAACATTGAATTTTGGCTGATTTAAAAAAACCTTTTCTGAATGTTCTCTATCTACAAATTTAAATGAAAAATTACCTAAAAGTTGGTGGAAACCCTCATTAAAATCCCTCAATTGGTTTAGGAGGAGTTAGCGGCCAAACATACAAACAGACACAATTAGCGACTTTTATTTATACTATGTAATAATGATAATGATAAGTCTGTCCGTCTGTCTGTCTGTCTGTCTGCCTGTCTCTCTGTATGTCTGTCTGTCTGCCTGTCTCTCTGTCTGTCTGTCTGTCTAATGTAAGGTGTTTACTCGCAGGGTCTAGAACGCCTAGTAGCCAAGTTCCAATCTCTGACGCGCGGAGAGATGCAAGCGGACGAGTTCGTGGGCGCTTTGTTCACTGTCGCGAACGCATTGGAAGACGAGAGGAGGAACTTCGCGCTGACTAGACTTAGGGTGAGTATTATACTGGGTGTAAAAGAAATGCTTCCGAAAACAAAAACTGGGCATTGCTGGAGGGATACTGGTTACGTTTTGAGCAAAAAAAAATTTTTTTATGATTAGTTTTTTTTTATTATTTTTTCGTAATTTGTCAAAATTTCATAAATACTATCAGATTATGCGATGTTTTGAAATTAAATAGTGTTTTTATTTATTTTCAATGTGTATAATCGCACCTGTACTAACAGTTCAAGTGTAAGCGATGATTTCAACCGGCGAATATCACTTTTCAATCACAATCCTTAATACTTTTTTAAATTGAGTTTTCTGGGTATACTGTTAGTGAATTTAGTTACCAGTGAGGCTCCAGAATACATGGTTTCAGGCTTCGGAAGTGGTCTTTTTACACCCGTTATAGAGGTTGAGGAGATTAAGATTGATGATTACACGTTATGATTGTATAACTTCCGAAAAGAGTGCTGGGAGTTTTTTCCGCCTGCTTTTTCCTCTCGGTCTACGGTTAGGTAAAGTCGAAGTTTGTAACATTGACATTCATTAAGTATATGTTACGATGAATAAAAGAATTTTGATTTTGATTTGATTTTAATTTAAGATATAAGAGGTTTTTTTATAATTAAAATGAGAAAAATTACGTTGAGTAATTTGACCTTAAATAATAAAAAAAAATATAGAAAACATGGACAATAATGATAAAAATAACGATTTCAATTCTGTCCTTGAAGAAACTTATTTTATTTAATTGAATATTGCTGCTTTAGTTCAAATTGACTTAAATTATATTAGTCAAATACTTTAGTTAATTAATATTAAAGCACTTTTTTCAAAGTACCTATATTAAACAATATTCGACGACCTCTGTGGTGCAGCGGTATATACACCGGACTGTAAAGCGGATGGTCCCGGGTCCGATTCCCGAGTCGGGCCAATTTCGTAAAACATGTTTTTCGACATTGGTGGGTGTAACTAGGTTCTCCCCTAGTCCATTGTGTGGTACCTTTAACACAAGAGCTTACTGCACTAACTTAAGGGCCACATAATTGGTGTGTTTAGTCTGGAGATTTATTTTATTTATTTATTTATATTTATTTTTATATATTTTCAGGAAACAGAGACCTTAAAACAGTCACCGACAGATACTATAACCCAGTACGCCTACAACCTGATGAGTCACCAAACTAAGTTGGCTCAGAGATGCCTGGACGATCGGGCTGGCAGGTAAAAATATATACATTTATTTTATTACCTTATTTAATAAAAAATAAAAAATTACTTTCAGTAACTTTTCACCCAAAAATTTAGTTATTAATATACTTTTTCCTTTTATTTAATATCATGGAAAAAAATGAACTTTTTGTTTAGTATTCTCGCTGTTAATAAGAACATTTTATAATTTTGATCGAAACTGCTACTATAAATCATAAAATTATAATCTAACTAAAATCTTTTTCGTTTTAATCCTTACTTATATATTATATATTTTCAGAAAACACAGTAGTGCAGCAATAAACAAATATGGTACATCTACACAAGAGTGCTCGTGTTTATTTAGTAAAGTATTCGGACTGCCATGTAGACATATACTCATGCTCACCACGGAACTAAAGGTATGTTTATAAAAGAATAATAAAAAAAATATGATTAATCATGATAATTAACAAACTCAATAATTATATAGTTTTTTTTCGGTTTGAATCCACTTAACATTAATTATTATAACTTTTCTAGATACATATCCCTTCTCTAAAACTCGTGATCAACCAATCAAATAGTTAACCAATAGAAATTTACTTTACACATTAACATTATTTGTTTCTTGACGTCTTAATAACCCCACGAATCCCACATTTACCCCCTATAATTAACCACTTTTACTGTAGAAGTACCAATAAAACAGCTCCAAATTTCCAAATAGCCCCAAACTCCCAAATAACCCCAAACTCCAATCGCTCCAGGTGAAGACCCACATCCCGTTCGAGCCGCGCTGGACGGTGCAACACTGCTTGTTCGGATGCGACAACAACGCCAACAGCAATAGCAACAACACTAATGCAGGTTCGTTTGTTTATTCTTGTATGTAAATGAAGCTACTATAGTAGGTTAATTAGGTGTGGTTATGTTACTAAAATATTGTTCAATTGTGTCAAATTAAAACACATTAATAATTTTGGCTAAGTTTTTAGGGAATGTGGGAAAATGTAAAACAACGCATTAATCAATTTACTAGTGCATTACCATAGTTATAAACAGTGAATCCAAAGAAAACAATATATTTTGCAATGAAAACATGATAAAATATTAAAATATGTTACTAAACGCCTCAAGTGATATTATATTGAAATAAAAATTAATATTTTTGATTTATAATTTATTTTTGTATTAATATTCTCCAGGGAACAACACATTCATGGAGCAAGTGGTGGTAGAAGACAACCAACACCGACAAACCATACAACAGCAGCCACAACAAATACACCAGGTAAACACACTTTCACTTTCGAAAAATGGCTAAATTTTAGCAAAAATTGGGGGAAAGTCCATGGTCACGAGATAAAGATTGTTTCTTGTGAAATATCATTGATTTCTCTTTATCCATACACAAAAAATCCGGACTATAGATATGTCGCCGGCAATTTATAAAATTCATCTCTGTTTAAAATATATACATAATAAATGGGTAAATGTTTTTTTGTTTAGGTTAGTGGAGTAAGACAACAACAGTATGTTTTGGCGGCAACACCTACGCAGAATGCCACGCCCGTTTCACAGGTGAATAGCAACTCTCTTATGTGAATAAATGCAAACAAAATTAAAATCACCATTGAAGTTATTCAAAAATATTAGGTATTTTTTTTATTTCTTATCCATGGTTATTAAGGTTTCTGTATCTTGCTACAAAGAGTGTCATTTATGTGATAGGTTTTTCTAACTACAAACAAACTTAAAATAATTGTGTTCCCCTCAAAAAAGTACTTTATCGATAGAATTATTCAAAATTCTAGGTTTCTTAGTTTTGCCATATAAATAATTAATGTTACTTTTAAATCCCCAGGTGATATTCTGCGGCGGAGGTGTGGGCGGAGTGGGCGGCGGCGCTCCGGTGATCACCTCCGTACTCCCAGCCGGGGGGGCTGTTCTAACTCCGCACCACACTATACACCAGTGAAGTGATTAGTGAACAGCCAAGTGATATAATGTGAATAGCCAAGTGATATGGAGTGTAGTGAAGTGATATCGAGTGTAGCAAAGTGATGTCAAGTGAAAAGTGAAGTGATTTTCAACTGGCACTGAAATGAAGTCATATAACGTGAAATTTGACGTGATATCAAGTGAATTGTGAAATGATATTCAACCCGCACTATACAATATTATGTAATATACACAAGTAAAGTGGAACTGTAGCAGGAGAAATGTGTAAATTGAGAAGTAATGGACCTCTGAATGATTGTGGATGTATAAAAACACTTGGGTTAAAGTAAATCAACATTGGTTTATGTTTAATAGCTGCATGTCATAATTCTGTGATTTTGCAATAATCCTAATAGCTCTCAAATTCAATTGACTTGAAACCTTTAAAAATGTATAAAAGAACGAAATTAGTGTAGTTAACCAAACATATAATAGAATTGAACTCTTAGATGGGCTAGCAATGGCAGAAAATGATAAAATTGCTCTAAAATTAAGGTATATTTATAAACGAGACCAAACTGCCTACCCAATCATAATCTCATATATAAATATCATGATTATCACAACACTATTTTAGTGATCGAAGAATTTCTGTAAAATATTAAAATTCTTAATATTATAAAGTGTATTATAGATTGCAGGTTTTACTATTTTTAAGTTGTTATTTCTAAAGACTAAGAACTACAACTATCAAATAATGATGATACTTGATGTGAAAAATATGTTAAATTTGTGAATTAAAATTAAATTTTTTGGCAATAAAAAGCAACTTTTAAATAGTGATCAATCTTTATCAATTAATGTTTTATCTCAATGTATGTGTTACAGCCAAAGTAATAAATCTGGATATTATATATACTGTCTAGCCATTATATATAATGTCTACTCAATTTAGATAAAGTGATAATTAACACAAAATTAATCACATTAACTGGCTATTTTATATAATATCTTCGAAGACTTGGATAATGTAATAAAACAAGTAGATATTCGTTTGTGTTACGGCTCAAACCCGAAGCGCGGCTGCACCTAGTTTTAGCCGGTTGGAAACATCAATAGGTTAGGTTAGTTAGGTTACTTTTTTGATACCGCCCAAAAAAAGGAGTCCCGCGTAGCGGGACTCCGTCGAATTTTGATTGAAGCCAGTTTTTATATGTATATGTTACGGCTAATACCCGAAGTGCGGTTACACCTAGTTTTAGCCGGTTAGTAGACTTTTTTATATGGAAAACTGTAACAAAAAATATATTCCTATAAATATAAAAACTGGATTCAATCATGAGTCGACGGAGTCCCGCCACGCGGGACTCCTTTTTTTGGGCGGTATCAAAAAAGTAACCTAACTAACCTAACCTATTGATGTTCTAAATACGGGTATTAGCCGTAAAACAAGTCGGCTAGGCCATATTATTACTTTGGCTAACTTTGACACGCTATTATGAATAATGTCCAGATAAAGTGATTAATTTATTACATTGTCTAGTCAATTTGGTTATTATAAATAATGACCAGTCATTATGTATAATATCCATTTAATCACTATGGCTGTAACATATGCATAATTTAACTCTAAATAGATTAGGTTTTAAATATTTAAGACTGTAAATATTTATTAATTTTAAGGAGAGAAGGTCCTTTTGAAATGGTGGTATAAAAAGTTGATTTTTATTATGAATTTCATAAAGGTTTTGTAAACTAATTTCGCATTAAAACATGCACAGATATATGTGTGTATGAGTTGCAAGTGTATATTCTGATTGATTAATAAAACTTTAGTTCATTATGTCAGCATAGATAAATATTACTCCTAGATAATATTTGTAACTTATTAAATATACATTAATAAAAGAATTGGTACATATGAATCTTTATTTATTTTTCATAGATTTTTTTTGTGTTGAAACCCATAGTACGATGAAATGAGATTCGGCTAATTATGAATGCAGTGTGCAGGCTATTATTTTATGTATGTCAAACTTAAATCCTTGAGAATATTGTAAAATTTTTGGGTTAATATTGAACTACTATAAGCCTACGATTTTACAGTATATCTGTTATAATCTTTGTGTTATAAGTATATTTATATTTTAGGTAAATACTCGAAGTGAATCGCTAGAAAAGACAGGCCTGCCATATTTGCGATAGCGAGTGAATAGAATTAAAATGTATAAAACTGTCAAATTGCAAGCTTGTCAAAAATGTCAGTCTCATACATTTTTATTCTATTTACTCGCTAACGCAAATTTCTATAGGGCTGCAAGTTTTACTTTAAATAATAATGAAAATAACCACCGCATAAATCGAAAATCAAATAAACCATTTTCTACTTTAAAAGGGTATCTTTGAGTAATTAACAAAAAAAAAAAATATTCAAAGGTAGGTACTCAAAGATTTCCTAAGGGTTTCGGTACCGGTAATTTAAAGTAGCGGTTAATACATTTAAAATTAAAATACCGGTTATTTTTTTAGGTATTGTATCTGTCTGGTTTTGCTGAAACTTTTTGAATGAGTTTTTTCAAAAAAACTATACTTTTATGATTAATATTATTAGATGATTTCAGTATTCTTCCTCTTTAAGGCGAAAATGGCTTACTAGACTTGTGATATAACTAGGTACTTTCAGTTAGGTGTCTATACTTAAAAGTATTCATATTACAAAAAGCTTTAAAACGTTCAAAATCTTGATTAAGTGTACCCATTTGTTATTTTCAAACTTGCCAACCATACTGCTTTTCGATATAAAACTGTTGTACCTTTAAACTAGGTAACGCAGTACAAAATACCGGAAATTAAGCCCTAGTAACCGGTCCTCCCAACAGTATACACAGCTGGCAGCACTACACCGAAATCAAAATTCATTCATGTCTGTCATTCATGCATGCCAATTTTTATTCATTCATATCCATTCATCCATTCATTCTCAAAAGTGTTTTCCTGTGGCCTGTGACGACATCAAAAAATTACCAATTCTACATTTGTGTTGAATTATGTGCATTAGAATTAAGATAACTGCACAAGAATAGAAATAAGGCGTTATATAAGTTAGAGTGTTATCTGTAAATTATAACAATGTTCCAAAAAATCGCTTTGAGGACTTTCACCCGTCGAACCTTTTATTTGCTAGACAAATACAAAAGTTTAGGTTCAGCGTTCAGTAATTATAACAGTAAAGTGCTGTTCACTACTACAAGTCCTGTTCCCAAGGAGGAAAAGTAAGTTGAACTCATAAAATTTCTTTCTGTAACTTTTTTGGTCATATGAAATCAAGTTAACCCCAATTTTTATTTCAGAGTCAAGGTTACCTTCGTGCTAAATGACGGGAAGCGTTTAGAAACAGAAGGAAAGATTGGAGACAGCCTTCTAGATGTAGTTGTAAATAATAACCTAAATGTGGAAGGTTTCGGAGCGTGTGAAGGCACTCTAACTTGCTCTACCTGTCATGTTATACTGAAACCCGTTGACTATGATAGGTAAGTGATTATATACAATTAATATCTACTTTCTAACTAGTTTATTAAACTATAGGATATTAGTAGCTTTTATACATTGTCACATAAGGCCATACATTCTGATTTGGGTATGATTGTCCCGCTTTCATTTTGTCTGCCCCTTGTCATCAGCAAGACTTCTTACTTGGAATATTTTAATGTCATAATGAATAAAACTTTTATAACAAGAAATAACAGCAGTCTGGTTGCTAAAATCACCAGCTCGGCTTACTTGATATTAAATTGCATGCGGATGCATTATTTAATTTCATTTGTTTTAAATTTGTTGAGTATCCAGCTTTGACTGAAACCAGAAATAACCCCCTTATTTTTACATACCTAGGCAATCACCATAATAATATATTAATTATTAAATTTGATCAACATTTTTTGTATGCAACATGCAGTTCATTTAATATTTCAACAATATTTAAAGTTTTATTACTTAACAGGCTATAGTCAATAGCAGAGTTATAACTTGAACAAAAAGCATGCAATCATATAATGTCAGTTCAAGGGCATAAAGATGTCATTGAATTTAAACAATCTGTTTTCATATCAATTTAGGAAGTGATTCAGCATTTTTGAGACATTTACTAGTAGATAACTATGACTTTGAGTGGGTTAATGCAAACTGTTCTTTATTATAAGTTGTTTACACATTCTTGTCTTGTTTTGTTAAGTTAGTGCAATGATATCAAACAAAGGCATATGTTTGTCTACTTGGGATGTATTTATTATTCAGGCTGCTACCCCACTCAGTTTTTATGATGATTTTGTAGTTTATTTATATCATAGACTTTTGTCATTGAAAAATAGAATTAGCGGGATCAATTTCTTATTAATGAGTTTGTTTATCATTTACTTATTTTGTTATTGAGATAAAAACATAAATAATTATTAACTTTTACAGACACAAAAATAAATTGTGATAACCTTTGCTCAAGGATTTTTTTACTAACAAACTGTTTGTTCTTCAATATTGTTTAGTTATATAGATTTATAATTATAAATAATCTTATCAAATAGTTAGTCTATAATAACTACCTACTCATAATAAGTAAATAAATTGATAAGAACAAAAGAGATAAAATCAACAAACACAAGTTCTATTTTAAATTGTTATTAAATTTGTTGTTTGTTATATTATCCCTACTAATATTATAAATGCGAAATTAATTCTGTCTGTCTGTTACGCTCAAACCTAAACTATTGAACCGATTCTGATGAAAATTTGGTATGAATAAAGAACTGAACTTGGGAAAGGACTTATATAAAGGACTATTTACCTCGGAAAAACTTCTAATTTCCACGGGAAACTGACTTCCACGCAAACGGAGTCGCGGTCGGCCACTAGTTGACAATAATGTTTTAAAGATACGTAATTTGCAAAAAAAAAGATACGTAATTTGCAAAAAAAAAAACAAACCAAACCTAAATCCCAAAGGACATTCAAAATATTGGTACATAATGCCTTTGGTAACCTAAGTAATAAATAAAATAATGGAAAAAATACTTTTCCGTGTAGACAAACTGTCAAAACAGTTTTGCAGGCTACATGTAACGGCAACTACTAGTAAAACATGTCAATAAATAAAAAAATATTTTTCCCAGTGTAAATGAAAATCCGAAGTCTATGTTACTTTTCTTAGTTTAATCAGAACATACAACCTAGCAAACTTTGTCACTTTATAATATTAGTTTGGATAAATATTATTCAAGTCATCCTTACTCCTTACCTTATCCTTACTTATTTATTACCTACTAAAACGAGTATTTGGTCATACGAAAATAGTTTTTTTTAATCATTTTAAGGTATTTTCTTATCATCTACAAATAAAAGATTTTTCTATAATATACAAGTATTGTATCCCATTATTGCATTTCTATAAAGATATATACTTATTTTGTTTCTCTCTTCTACTACCATAGATAAACGAAAAATATATGAAGGTACCCACAATATTACATTAGTAGTAATATTCAGTTAATTTCTTTTTATATCTGTTACGGCTAATACCCGAAGTGCGGCTACACCTAGTTTTAGCCGGTTAGAAGTGTTTTTTATATGGAAAACTATTTTTTTTTTATACCTATGTATATAAAAACTGGCTTGAATCATGAGTCGACGGAGTCCCGCTACGCGCTTTTTCTGGGTGGTATCAAAAAAGTAACCTAACTAACCTAACCTATTGATGTTCTAACCGGCTAAAACTAGCTGTAGCCGCACTTCGGGTATTAGCCGTAACATATCAATAAGAAGAACTTTGTAGTCTCTTTCTTACATGAAATCAGCAAGCATATATTAGACAGGGACAGGTAAACATATCAGGTTAATTGCGTTGGTATTATGTCACGACTAAAGAATGGTTACTTAGCCCTTAGTTATTTTCATATAATTCCACTTTAATTTGGGCTAGTTAATAGATCAAAAAACTTGTCTTTCCCGATATTAAGTACGCAACTTATAGCAATATTTTAGTTTAGTATTCTTAGGGCTGGTTTTTCAATAGTCAGATATATGCTACTGATAAGAGGTATGTTTTCATTGTCACTTCATACATATGTCAAGTATTTATGTTCGACGTGCAACAAAAACATACCTACTGATTTTCTGTCAGATAGAATTTATCTGACTATTGAAAAACCGGCCCTTAGTGTTGTTCCGAATCAAAACCCCTTATTTTACCCCTACATCTTTACAGATTACCCGAAGAGCCCAGCGACGAAGAGCGCGATATGTTGGACCTTGCATTCGGTCTGACAGATACCTCCCGACTCGGCTGTCAAATAATACTCACTAAAGAGTTGGACGGCCTCGAAATACAAGTACCGGAAACGATAAACGACGCGAGGAGCTGATGATTGAAAAATACCGGTATTTTAAGCGATGCACTTGAACCAATGCGAGCTGGCAGCTAATAGAACAAATTAAAAAGGAATAGTTATTTTTACAAGGTTTATTTCAGTGACTATGTCAGTTTTGGATTAGTTGAAAGAAAAACAGAAAATTTTAACTATTGTTACTTTTTATGTTTAGTTTTGTCTAAAATCTAACAGAGTTTGTGAAATAAATAGTTTGTAAGACAAATTGTTAGAAATGGTCCTGAAATATTGAAAGTATACAATTTTTTGCAACATAGGTAGAAACACTTACGGCAAATCTCAATAATCTAGTGACCATTGTTGCCTTGTTAAATCTGGTACTAGTTATCTTTATCTGTGTATATTAAATTCAATAAACAGTGGCTGTTATTTTGGAAATAATAAACAACCCAAGCAGTTTTCAGTTACCGAGATTTTAGCAATGGTAGAAAGGCATTTTGATACAGCCAATATTTTATTAATGCAAAGTTTTAACGATACAACAGTAATTTTTACCTACTGCTATATAATAGAAGGGAGGGTATTTTCTAAACGAATCGGCTAGTCTATCCAGTAAAAACGTACCCAAATATTGATTTTGTGACCGATCTTTTTTTGAATATGTTTTCATATTAAATGACACAAATGCATATTTTAGTTTTAATTAGAAAAATCTGTTATCAATTCTTTCAGTTCTTTTCTTTCATGATCAACTGAGATATTTCTTCTGTTCATTTTACCTCTAGCTAAATATTTTTTTAAGCTGTTATAAATATTATTTTATAAGCATTGGTGCATGTAGTTCTAATTTTCCACATTTTAGTTTTATCATAAAATACGTTTGTGTTTTGTTAAGTTTTAAAGATTACGAATTATAAATAGTTATTACATTATGTAATTCAGTTTTATATCCAAAATAAAATCCGTTTATTTTCAGTAAATATGTTTTTCATTGTTTTATGGTTCTTAATACTTTTAAAATTTTTCCATATTCCTAGTAGTTATGGCGTATATTCAAAAACGAATTCATTCAAAAGGTTTAATTTCGAAAATTCCTAATATTGTCTAAGAACATTAACTTATCTAAAGTTGACGTATCTTATCATCTAGTCAAGAAATCGTCCACAGTTTCTTTATATAATAATGGCCCCGATTCTGTTAACACAGTCGGAACTGAACTAAACACTAAGTACCTACCTAAGTTTTTGTGGCAAATTAAACTTTCCGCCCTGGTATACGAGACTCACCTGAGTCCTAAAGAAAATGATTACCTATGCGCGTACATAGTTGTATTTACAACTATGCATTGACTACAGCTCATATAGACTTACCTTGATCGAACTCGCAACTTTCGCTACAATACCTGTCTTGTTTGTTGACAACACTGCTGACACACACAAACACTATTATCCGAAATACTTACTTATATTATTGACTAGATATGTATTAATTCTTGATTTATAGGCTATACAGAGTGTAAACCGACTATTTCAGGGCCTGAGCCATGTACTTATCTATTGTTGAGCTTAATAACTAAATACACCAACAAAATGCCCCGAAAACACAATTAAATGCTTGTAATTAATGTTTGCAACTTCAAGACAACGTATTTTTTGATCCTCCTCTTTACGCGTTGTCATTCCCTACTAGAACATAGATTGCAACGGTGCTCTAGAACTACTTTTATAGTATTACTAATATAAAGGTAATCTGAAACGTATGTTTTTCTACGGATCATATTTGTCTGACCGCCTCACTGCAAAAAAAAGTAAAAAATGCATTCCGACTGTCAGCAACAAAATAATCATTGAATAAGGTAATGCACAAGTTATTATTACTATAATAATACGTACGTACGTGGTACATAAAATAAACCACGTAATTTAGTAACAAACAAAACAACTATTTACTATAACTTTTTCGGTTAGAAAATTTGTCGTTTATAAAAAAAAAACGACAAATCTCAAAAATAAAATTTTCCTTTATCAATATAACGTAATTTAATGTAGAATGATCTTGAGTAGTACCTAATAGTTTGTGAGAAACAAACATCAGCGCGATTTAATATACCTGTGGCGCCATCTATATATTTCATGACAACATAATGCTATACTTACTTACATATTTATCACGTAATAACTTAATAATAATAATTTACCTTAAAATAAGGCTGTTTGTATTATGAGATTTACGATATTCATTACACTTTGCATAATTAATTTTTATAATAGTAAAAATATTAAAATTAATAACTGATATCTGTGCAGGACAACCGTTATGAATATTTAAATATTATATCCCTATAAATATTTACATAGACTTGTTTATAAAATCACATAATAAATAAAGCAACGCTTAGACGTTACTAAAGCCGCCTGATCCTTTTCTATCCCTTTCCAACCCCAAGGAAGTAGATTAATAGATAATAATCAACGGAGTTCAGTTCACTAATAAACAAAAATAACAAGGGTGAAGTAAACTATAGTTTGACCAAGTACTTGCGGGTAATAAGGGCCATCTTAATTAAAACCTTCATTTTTCAAATATTTAAATAAAATGAATAAAAAACAAGACATGAAACAAATATTTTCTTTATTTTAAGTTCAATCAAATAGAGTTTTTTTTATTTCCTCAATAATTTTACTTCACATAGACGTTTTTTAAAAACACTCTTTATGGCCCTTATTAAACCCGGGTGGTTTAATAAGGGCCGAATTAAAATCTAGTTTTATAAGGCTTTATCAGTAGTAACTCAACATTTTCTCTTTTGACTTATGTTAATTATATTTTTGTAGTACAAATTATATTTTCAACAAATCTTAATTAATAAAAAAAAACTCAATGGCCATATTAGCACAACGTAACAAAAAAAATGCATTAAAAATTAATTAAACAAATAAAAATAAAAAATACTCATGTGGTAAAGAAATGGGATCATAACAACATTTAAATGTTTAATGAAAGCAAAGAAAAGTAAACCATTTATTTTAAACCAAAAAATTATGTGGCCCTTTATATACGAAAGAAATCAAACGGTATGAATTCTATCAAAAATTTAGGTACTTATGATGACAGATGGCACGAAAACTAAACTTAAACTATAGAAACTAAAAATATAGAGCTTTTTGAAACCACCGTTATTAAATTAAAAGGAATAAAATTTGCAAATTGATTGTCCATGTATTAGTAAAACTAGACATTCTCTAAGCGGCCCTTTTAAACCACCTTCTCAGTGGCCCTTATTAGCCAATGTGAAGAAAGTGGTGTTTTTCGATTAAAAATTGTTAAATGTCAGTATAGCGGTAAAAAATACCTTTATTTATTATCAAAAATCACTATTTGTTTGTTTTAAACATCAACTATTACAAACATTAGGCAATTATTTCGAACATTTCGTCACTTTTGCGGAGAGATTTTAATCATCGAGCGACGTAGACCAACGGCCTGGACGGATGCTTGGCTCCTGACAAAATGGAGCTGGGCGTTTTTCAAAAAACTTGACCCGTTACCGAACTGGAATGTTACTAACTGGAATAAATTTGCCTACATTTAACGTTACTAACCGGACGTTACGATACTACTTTTTATGACTTCACATCAAAATAATTCATATATATACACTAAAACTTATGATTTTATTATTCTTCAGTTATTTTTAGATACTTAATGCAAAACTTAAAATAATTTTAGAGTTAAAACAATAATATTTTCCTTTTCAAAATCAACTTCATAATCAGGACATACTTTTGTCAACACACTGCTCTGAACACTAAGTAACGGTAAATAACCGACAAATAGAGGCCCGAGAAAAAAACTGCCAACGATTTTAAACTGTCAAAAGCTAGGGCTGCCTCTTCAAAAACATCAGAATACTTATTTTTATTTAGAAATAGAAGAAAATCGTCGTTACTAACTGGGAATTCCGGTACAGCCAAAAGTCGTGGACAAAATAAAATTTGATTTATTTAATTATATTGATATAAGAACCGATTAAAAAACATTAAAAAACGTTATTTCCAATTGTTTTACCACACAAACCAAGTGATTTTAGTATGAGTATTTGAGAATATTTAGCAATAATGACACTCAAAGGTAGGAAGGTATGCGTGGGACATCGTTAAATTGTGGTACATGTAGTTACATTTTTATTTATTTTTTTAAGTTAAGAATTTATTTTTAATTATTATTCTGATTTAGTTTATTAGTGTTGAAATTTGCTATCGATTGCTATATTAAATATGATATGTTCACTTATTATTATCAAATAACATAGTTTTTAAGTCAGTGGACATGACCTTTTCGCTCTGGTCAAGTAATTTGAAAAATGCCCAGCTTCGTATGATCATGGGTCCGCGGAATTAAGCTTTTCTATTGGTTCTTTATATTTGTGCGAAAGCGCAATTTTATAATTAGGCTGAAAGTGTGTTTTTTTTGTACTGGCCCTTGTTACCCGCCGGCTCTTATTACCCGCAAGTACCTCATAGTTTGGTCAATAAAGCTATTTTAGTTGTCTGATTTTAATTTATTTATAGTTAGCGATTTTTTATCTTACTTTACTACAAAACTAAACTACGGTAGTTTTTATATGAAGTGCGAATTTAGGTTCCTATCAGACACTTTAAGTATTATATACAGTAAAACCGGCCAAGTGCGAGTCGGACTCGGGCACGAAGGGTTCCGTACTATTTTCTACCTGTTTATTAAGATCGAGTAAAAATTGCTTAAAAATTACGACTATTATATTATATTATATTAACCCCTCTTGAATATTAACTTTATTGTTATTTAATTATTTATTTTGAAAGGGAATACACAAGTAAATATTCTGCGAAAATTTGAAGCGTCTACCTGTTACCGTTTTTAATATTGAGCAAAAAAAATACTAAAAAAAACACGTTTATTGTATGGGGACCCCCATTTATTTATATATAATTTTCAGCTTTCTAGCTATCACGGTTTATGAGATACAGCCTGGAGACAGACAGACAGACAGCAGAGGCTTATTAATAGGGTTTTACCCTTTAGGTACGGAACCCTAAAAATCGTATTAATATCTTTATTAATGGTAAAAAAATAAAATTAAACTTCAATAAAACAATTAATTAAACTTCATGAGATCATTACCAGCGTGTTACCAGCCCACCAGAAAAATAAATACCAGTGAAATCATGACAAATAAATTAAGATACACTTACATGACCAAACCGTTAACAAAGTACCTTATCCTGATTTTTTGCTAAAAATTTAAATTTTCTTTTTGCAATTGCTTTTGCTTACTGTTTTCCGATTGATGTAAATATTTGAAATCCCTTGATCCCGCAGGTACACGACAGGTACTAAACGCGTCAGTAAGACGCTGCCGCCCCTGCCGAGGGCCCCGCGAATAAATCTTGACTCGAACCCTCGCTCCTCGGCTGCGAAACATAAATCTATACTAATATTATAAAGCTGAAGAGTTTGTTTGTTTGTTTGAACGCGCTAATCTCAGGAACTACTGGTTCGAATTTAAAAATTATTTTTGTGTTGGATAGACCATTTATCGAGGCAGGCTTTAGGCTATGTAACATCACGCTGCAACTATTAGGAGCGAAGAAATAATGGAAAATGGGAAAAAAACGGGGAAAATTATTCATCCTTGAGGGCTTCCGTTGCGTGCGCTGCGAAAGCGGTTCTAGGAACCAAAAATATATGTATGAAAGAATTAAGGGAATTTTTTACCGGGGAAAACTTCGCATTCCCACGGGAAACCGACTTCTACGCGAACGGAGTCGCTCCTCGGCTGCGAAACATAAATATCTCATAATGATCCAACACGTGTCTCACAACAGGTGCGGTGATGTATCGGCTCCTCGCGGCGATAATATATAGACGGTGCAGGCCGCGGTTTTGCGATGAAAACAAATTATTTAGGCATTCATTATACCTAAATATTACACTAGCTAATATACAAAAAGGTTTGGTCTAATAAAATTTGTCCATATCATTTAAAACTGGATGGCTCTAGGTTTGTAATGCATGCACAATTTCAGTTCGGACAGAGGTTTGACTGAAAAATCTATCCCATCAGGAAAAATAAAGAAGAATCTTGGATATGCGTATGAAGCGTTTCTCAGGGTTTGTACAAAAGACAAGGCCTAAGGGGTGGATTTCTTTTTTGAGCTTAAATTTGTATATTTAGATCTGCGAGTGGACTGTACCTATATTTTGATAGATGGTTTGCCTTGGATCCACAACTACGGTACTTGCTTCAAAGTCCAGTCAAATACCTACTTAATTAATTACTAGCTGACCCCGCAGACCTTGTTACCCTTACCACTTGCGGTTATGAAAAATAGATATTAGCCGATTATTATCAGACCTACTGAATATGCATATAAAATTTAGTAAAAATCGGTGAAGCCGTTACGGAGGAGTAAGGTAACTAACATTGTGTAATGTGCATAAGCACTATGTAGGAGACTTATTGCTTGAATACTGGCAGTTATTATTTTATATTATTCAAATAGATACTGAAGAGGAAACAATGGCATATTGACAGCTTCCTTCCAGAGTCAGTCATATTTTGGTGCTCGGAATGTGAGCACATAACATTAAACTTTAGTTACAACTATGGGGTTGAATCACTTTTACTTCGGAACTTCACTTTTATGCTTTCAATATAAAGTTTTAAATCGTTTAAACTCTTTTATTCTCTTTCACGTTTCCTCCAAACGTTAATCATTGTGACACGAGAATTTTACATATAAGATAAAATGAGCCAGAAACACCTAAATAACACGGACTATGCACGTGTAGTAGGTAAACGATAGGGCAAAAGAGAAAGCACTTAACTACTGTTGCAGCAGATTAGGAAGATCTAGGCGAAGCCAGCCAGCCCAGAACACAAGTCTTCACACGAAGTTCCGCAACCCTACACAATACAAGCAGGCCTGCGGTTTCCAATGTCTTTGGTGTGAACACAATGTTTGTAATTTTATTTCACTAAGAATATAAGTTTTTGGTATATAATGATTTGCTGATTAAGTGGTCGCGCACTTTCTGGTTTCAGCGTATTTCCTTCAGGAGAGGGTAGGAAGAACCCAGTTCAAGTGCGGGTACTAATAAAAAAAAAATGAATCTAGTAATGGTTTTAGCGAAACTCAACTTACGTTATTGATAAGGAAATACGTGACAACAAAAAATAAAAAGTTTTATTTATCTCTAACACTGGTGGATTTCTATAATTGTATACATATGTAATTTTCTTGTTAGTTAAGTTTTATACCTAATTAAATAAGACTGGTATCCTCTCTAAAATATATCTCCCTTCCCTATAATCTCCCAGAAAGTTATCATTGTTAATTTGAATTAGCTAACAACTAAGCTAACCTCGATAGAGATGAGTGTTAGTCCTACGATTCCTACGAATGTTGAAGCCATAATCCGCACCAAACGATAGCTAAACTATAATACGATTGTTTTCTACATGTGTCACAATTTATTTTGGCACAGATTTTACTTTTAGTTTTGCATTTAAAATGCTTATTTATTTTTCGAAGTTATAGATACTGGAAAAAGGAACGCGGGTCTCCGAGCATAACGCGACTGGGAATCGAACCCAGGACCTTTAGATAACCGGTCTAATTTCGGAAAATTAGTTGGGTGACCGTAGCGGCGCGTTAGCTCAGTGGTCAGAGCATTTTTAAAATTCGTTTATATTGAGATTTGCTAAAATATGAGGATTACAGCTTGAAGCACACTATAAAATCTTCCACCACAACATAGGTTGGTAACAAAAGGCAAATTAGTGTCATTATTCATTTTCAGCAATTCGTAACCATGCGTCAACTATAGATTTCGTATGCCGTATGCAGAGGGCATCTTGATGAATTGATTTTTATCTGAATTATGAAGTTGAAATTATAATTTGAATTATCTAACTAATGTGTTGCATTCAATACACCTAGTTTGTCTATTTGCAAAATTTCACCCACATCGAATCAGCCGTTTTAACGTGATCCAGTAACCAATTTTACCATTCAAGCTTTCACCTTTATAACATTAGTAGAACATAAGTTTGTAAGTCAATTAACTACCATTTGAATCGTAATTTACAAATTCCTTAAAGGCTCCTATAAATAACAAAGCAAATGTAACTTAATATGTAAAGTGGGATTGAAAAACACAAAACAAACAGAATAAGATCATCATACTTTATTTTTCATTATAAAATTGTTGGTATTCCTTAAAAATATCTGTCTATTTAATAGAAAAATAATCTAAGTCACCCAAAACAATGGAATCATAGTAAAAACCTAAACTATTTGTGCACCAAATAACTAACCGACTTTACCACCGACGTCGATAATTTCAAGATAAAATAAATTAATAAAAATTAAACTTGCTATATTATGCACATAAATTAAAAAGAGTCCAAAATATATATAAATAAATGCTATATCCACCACCCTTGTTGTATTTAAACTGTTATTTCCAAAGTGATGATTATTTCAACTATTTACATTTATAATTCCGTTTTTAACACATAAATATTAAAGGGGCTATAAGTAGTTGAAAATTTTAAACACTTGTTTTTTATCCTTTTTCTTATTTAAAGCAATGGCGAGGCAATAGCTTCAATTTTCAAACAGAAAAATTTAGACTTCCAAAAAAAAACAAAAAACAATGTTCCGCCATTACGAGGCACGCGTCACGTCACTGTCAAAGCCTCCGAGCCGCTGTCAAAATGACAGCTGTCAGAATCTGCCGTCGCTTCAAAGCGCGCTGTGTACAATCCCGCCAAAATTCAAGCGGTACGTCATAAAATATACATAAATATATTCGTTTTAATTTACATTTCTCCCAACAATAAATATTGATAACGTGTTTTATTGTGTAGCACATAAGGTCGTTATTTGCTTGTTGTTGATCATCTGTCGCCCTTGTTTTTGGAAGTTTTTCGATGTGGATTGTCGAGCTCTAAAAGGCAGCCGACGGCTCCGAAATAGCTGTAAAAAAGAGAAATGATTTATTTATTTTTATCTATTTATTATATGGTTTTTGGGGCTCTGTTTTCACTTAATTTTATGTCTTATATTAAACTTCTGTTCTTAGTAATATTTTTTGTCGGAAAACTATTATTTTAAGGAATTATTATTATAAAATTTATCAATTACCAATCTGCATTTATTTATTTCGAAAAAAACAATCCAGTGGTCGAAGCATGTATCATACAACGATCGTTACCGTCGTTACTGTTCATACAAATTAACGAAACAAATGTCATATGTATTAACGATCGACAAAAGTTCCATGCTGGAACCACAGTCAAGACATTATTAAGCTATTAATCCGTAATATTTTAGTTAGGCAAATCTCATTTTTTTTATCCTCATACTTAAATCTCCACACTGCCTACACCCAAATCCACAACCTTTCTCAAACTTTCCGACGACCTCTGTGGTGCAGCGGTATATATGTTACGGCTAATACCCGAAGTGCGGCTACACCTAGTTTTAGCCGGTTAGAAGTGTTTTTTATATGGAAAACTGTAAAAAAATATGTATATAAAAGCTGGCTTTAATCATGAGTCAACTGAGTCTACGCGGGACTCCTTTTTCTGGGTGGTATCAAAAAAGTAACCTAACTAACCTAACCTATTGATGTTCTAACCGGCTAAAACTAGGTGTAGCCGCACTTCGGGTATTAGCCGTAACATATACACCGGACTGCTAAGCGGAAGGTTCAGAGTTCAATTCCCGGTCGGGCCAATTTCGTAAAAATAGTTTTTCGATATTGGCTCGTGTTTGGGTGTAACTAGGTTCTCCCCTAGTCCACTGTGTGGTACCTATAGTACAAGCTTTGCTTAGTTTAGGGCCACACAGTTGGTGTGTCAGTCTGGAGATTTATTTATTATTTCCCTTTTTTTTTTACAAAATTTCCACCCCTAACCTAAAAATGAATAAATAAAAGCCACCCTCACCCCTCGTGCTCCAGGAATAAGGCTTTGAGCGCCCCCCGCGACCAGTACGACATCGCGTAGGATAGTAACTTCATGGAGAGAGGGTTCACGCGGAGAAAGTTGCCGCAGAATACCACCTGGGGGATGGAAATAGGGGTTGTTGTAGATTAAATAGTATGTTTTATGTGATCAAGAGGGAAATACCACCTTGGGACCATAGAAATAAGGTTTATTATTGAAAAAAATAGATTTTTAATTAAATGTTTCCTTCATAGAGACCATCTTAAGTATATTACTGTTTATGTTGATGAAATATGGTCAGACTAAAGATAACAAATACACGATTTATTCTTTTCTGCAGTTTCATCTGCAGGCTTATTTCCGCGGAAAGAAGAAGCCTATTTTCTTCCCAGAATATCGAACTATCTCTGTTCCAAAAATTTTCAAAATCGGTTCAGCCTTTTTTCACCAAAGCGTAACATACAGGCTAACAGACATACTCGTTTTAAACTTTTGATTCTGTTAAGCGACTTTTGCCGCCAGTAGCTGTATATAAAATGCATTTTTTTTTTGCATAACTTATCAAATATACCACCCACCCTATACTCTCATACTACTCACCCTTTCTATATTCTCATTCAGCGCACACAACCGTGCTATGGACCCTATGTTATTGGTGATAGTGACTAAAGTCGCCCGCGCGAGGTCCTCGCGAGACACTTTAGAGCGGCGATCCGCCGAACACATGTGGCCGAAACTGAAAACAATATTAATTATTATAAAGCTATAGAATATACAGGGCGTCCCAAGACTACGGTACATCAAGGGAAAGTACCTTAAATATCGTAGATAGGATGTTTTGCTGAAAGAAGACTTTATTTTATTTTTTAAACTTAGCAATCAGTAAAAAAGTCAGCCAGCCAGTCAGTCAGTCAGTCAGTCAGCCAGCCAGCCAGCCAGCCAGCCAGCCATCCAGCCAGCCAGCCAGCCAGCCAGCCAGCCAGCCAGTCAGTCAGTCAGTCAGTCAGTCAGTCAGTCAGTCAGTCAGTCAGTCAGTCAGTCAGTCAGTCAGTCAGTCAGTCAGCCAGCCAGCCAGCCAGCCAGCCAGCCAGCCAGCCAGCCATCCAGCCAGCCAGCCAGCCAGCCAGCCAGCCAGCCAGTCAGTCAGTCAGTCAGTCAGTCAGTATAAATCTCACCTGCTAGCCACCAGATCGCCCGGCAGCCCGAACCTAGCGTAATCCCCCCCGTATATGTCCTTCACTAGTTTGTCCACCCTAGTGTTGTCCCCCGAGGCCGCTAGCGAGATAGCCTCCTCGAAACTAGAACACCCTGTGAGTAGGCAGCAGAGACCCAGGAATGTACCGCCGCCTAGACTGTAGGGGAAAAAAAAGTTTATTTGTAAGGGAAACAATTGTGAGAATGTGTTTATGGAATATTTTGGGAAATGATTATGAGAGAGATTGGATATAAAATAAGGGGAAGTTTGTGGAATTGTAGAGAAATAAGTTATAATAGTTAGTGTGATTGTATAAAGTAAGCTTACAGTGTGTGAAAAATAATGGTATAGTTAGTGTGGTCATACAAAATAAGGGAAAAATAAGAGAAAAGTGTGGTAAAATTATAGAAATATTAGTAAAGTTTGAAAAATCGAAGCAACATAAGATTTTTTTGTGAAATTATAGAAGAATAAGGGAAAAGATTGTGAGATTGCAAAAAATAAGGGTAAGTCTTGCAAATTGTAAAATAATTAGGCTAAAGTTTGCGAGATCAAAAAAAATAAGAGAAAACTTTGTTAAATTGTAGAAACATAAGGGAAAAGTTTGTGATATCGTATGAAAAATCTGTGTCTATTTCGAAATATTGTTAAAAAATAAAACAAAAGTTTGTTAAATCGTACATACCTAGTCCCGCTGACTCTATAGTACTCGTCCGGCGAGCTGACGACCAGCACGGACACGCCGCTGCCGATGTTCACCATCAGGAACGGATACGGACGAGAGAAGTCGAACGGCTTGCGGACGTACTGGCTCAGCGCCGCCGCTAGGTACGGCGGCTGGAATAAATAAATAAATCTCCAGACTAACACACCAATTATGTGGCCCTAAAGTAAGTTGCATTAAGCACTTGTGTTATAGGTACCACACAATGGACTAGGGGAGAACCTAGTTACACCCAGACACGAGCCAATATCGAAAAACCATTTTACGAAATTGGCCCGACCCGGGGATCGAACCCGGAACCATCCGCTTAGCAGTCCAGTGTATATACCGCTGCACCACAGAGGTCGTCGAATACAATAACATAGGAATACAAATATCTATAGTATTCATCCGGCGAGTTAACAACATGAACGGATACGGACGAGAGAAGTCGAACGGCTTGCGGACGTACTGGCTCAGCGCCGCCGCTAGGTACGGCGGCTGGAATACAATGATATAGGAGTATGAATATCTATAGTATTCATCCGGCGAGCTAACAACATGAACGGATACGGACGAGAGAAGTCGAGTGGCTTGCGGACGTACTGGCTCAGCGCCGCCGCTAGGTACGGCGGCTGGAATACAATGATATAGTATTCATCCGGCGAGCTAACAACATGAACGGATACGGACGAGAGAAGTCGAGTGGCTTGCGGACGTACTGGCTCAGCGCCGCCGCTAGGTACGGCGGCTGGAATACAATGATATAGTATTCATCCGGCGAGCTAACAACATGAACGGATACGGACGAGAGAAGTCGAGTGGCTTGCGGACGTACTGGCTCAGCGCCGCCGCTAGGTACGGCGGCTGGAATACAATGATATAGTATTCATCCGGCGAGCTAACAACATGAACGGATACGGACGAGAGAAGTCGAACGGCTTGCGGACGTACTGGCTCAGCGCCGCCGCTAGGTACGGGGGCTGGGGTAAGAATATAGGAGTATAACTATCTATAGTATCTATAGTAGATATCAAAAATATTTATGTATGAAAGACTTAAGGGAACTTTTTACCGCGGGAAAACTTCGCATTCCCACGGGAAACCGACTTCTACGCGAACGGAGTCGCGCGCGGCCCCTAGTAGTAAATATATAGCAAAGTTTTTCGAAATACAAAATGAATTTTAAAGGCTATAATAAATGTCGATTTTTATATTTCTTTCACAAAACCAAAATTGGTAAAATAAATTGTACTAGAAAGGTGGCAAATAATAAAAAGGTAAATTAGTTCGTATGATCAAAAAATTAGCAAAGTATGTTGTTTTGTGATATTTTGGTGAAAGGTTGTCGTAGAGACATGGCAACAATAATCAACCTAAATACTCCTGTAAATATATAAACATCAAATCAGATTTGGATGTGGAAAATAAGTAAAAGGAAAACACAACTCCGTATGGACGAAACACCTTAACTTCTTTCTAACAACTATGTTGTAAAAATAATAGTTTTTTCTATTGATAATGTCAAAATCAAAATTCTTTTATTCATCATAGATATGTAACATATACTTAATGAACGTCAATGTTACAAACTTTACCTAACCGAAGGCCGAGAGAAAAAAGCCGGCGGAAAAAACTCCCAGCACTCTTTTCGGAAATTATACAAGAATTTAAAACGTGCACATTCAGTGAACATATAAATTATTTTCTCGTACCCGCTCAACACTATAAAAGTTAAAAAAATATTAAATTGTTGTAATTTTTCCAAAGTGTTGGTTCTTTCTCTGAGCTCAATGTAGCGGTGTTTATGACGTCATCGTTCTCACCCATCGTCCTCCTCTATATAAATAAAACCATTTTATTATCTATTTTATTGTATTAATTTTGAAATTCCTAGAATCTAATATCCGTAACCGAAACTATCCGAAACTACCGGATAATCCGAAATAATTTCATATCCGTATCCGAAACCGAAACCGATATAAAAAAAATCAATATCCGTATCCGAAACCGATATTCCATATCCGTAACATCCCTAATGCTAATCTATAAATCACCACTCACCGAGTCGTTCTGCTGTATATTCGGCTCCTCGGGCGGCGCCCAGTAGTAGCACTCCTGCGCATTCATGCAGTCCACGAACAAAACGCCCGCTATTAGAGCGTCTAGTTCGTCCAGCTTGGATAGACGCATGTTCACCTCCTGGTAGATATTTAATATGAAGAAATCAAAATCAAATCAAATCAAAATTCTTTAATTCGTCATTGATATGTAACATATACGAGTACTTAATGAACGTCAATGTTCGACTTTACCTAACCGTGGACCGAGAAAAAAAGTCGGCGGAAAAAAACTCCCACGTATGTCATTGAAAATATAGGTAGGTATGTGTGAAAATCATGGGTCCTTAAGTATGTCTTAGTATTAAATTTTGACAAAGTTCGAAATTTATGTGAAAAATTGTGAAATATTGAAATCTGGGAATTTTGTTGAAAATTGATAGATAGAATTCATTATGAACTTTTAAATCAAAGTTTGATAAGTTTCCTAGCAGAGAAAATTTGTCGCATATTTTAAAACGAATTGTTGTTTTGACGTTCATTTTTAACTGTAACTTTGTCAAAATCAACAATGAACATTATGTTTAGAATCGGTCCAGTAGTTCTAGAGGTTACCCCGAACATACAAACTCACAAACTTTGCGTTTCCATAACATTAGTTTAGATAATTACTTCGCAACTGATTTTAAATCCGTTTCATTCATTTAGAAGGTGTTATTAGACAAACAGACATGAATAGCGAATTATCTTTATGTTACGGCTAATACCCGAAGTGCGGCTACACCTAGTTTTAGCCGGTTAGAAACATCAATAGGTTAGGTTAGTTAGGTTACTTTTTTGATACCGCTAGCGGGACTCCGTCGACTCATGATTGAAGCCAGTTTTTGTATACATAGGTATAATTTTTTTTACAGTTTTCCATATTAAAAACACTTCTAACCGGCTAAAACTAGGTGTAGCCGCACTTCGGGTATTAGCCGTAACATTTATACTATGTAAATAATAACCATATCGTATCCATTGTTAGCTGTTACTATTCCTAATAAAGGTAAATAAAAATAGATAACCATTACCTTAATAAAGTCCTGCTCGAACTTGTACGCGCCCCCGCCGGTGGCGTAGATCGTGTGCACACAGTTGGCCATCCCCTTAGCCCGTGCTAGTTGTAGGAACGCGCCCACCTCGGACGTGGGGAAGCGGATGAAGTGCAGCGTGCCGCGACGCCCGCGGATTGTTACGTTGTCCATCTTTATACAGATAGTAATAACAATAAATCTCCAGACTAACACACCAACTACAAGGGGAGACAAGGGGAGAACCTAGTTACACCCAGACACGAGCCAATTTCGAAAAACCATTTTGACGTAATTGGCCCGACCCGAAGGGTTTAAATTCATGAAAATAATCACGGATTTGGGCTTAAAAGATGGCGAAATTTTTTATTTATCTATATATTAGCCATGCCCTTGGTACGCGCCAGCTGTTACGTTGTCCATCATCAGAGAGATATGTGAAAATCATCACGGTTTTGGGGTAATAGATGGCGAAATTGATTATCTATCTATCTATTGGAACGCGCCCACCTCGGACGTGGGGAAGCGGATGAAGTGCAGCGTGCCGCGACGCCCGCGGATTGTCACGTTGTCCATCTTTATACAGATAGTAATAACAATAAATCTCCAGACTAACACACCAACTGTGTGGCCCTAAGCTAAGCAGAGCTTGTACTATAGGTACGGAGGGGAGAACCTAGTTACACCCAGACACGAGCCAATGTCGAAAAACCATTTTGATGTCATTGGCCCGACCCGGGGATCGAACCCGGAACCATCTGCTTAACAGTCCGGTACATATACCGCTGCACCACAGGGTCGTCGTCAGTATTGTTTGTTTTGTTGAAGACATATAAATAACAAGCTGACTAGCCGATCAACAATTCTGGAGAGGGTTTAAATTAATGAAAATCACGGATTTGGGCTTATTGATTATGTATCTATCTATTAGCCATGCCCTAGGCCCGCGCCATCTGAAGGTAATAAATTGAATGAAGTGCAGCGTGCCGCACCGCTAACAGATCGTTACGTTGTCCATCTTCAGAAAGAGATGGTAATGTTTGTTTTAATAATTTTAAAGAGATAAAATAGTATTATTTGAATAAAACTTATATTCAAATAATACAGGGTTTTGTAGACGAAATACATACTTAGATATCATATTAATTGTAAATGCCTTAACTCAAAAAACTACGCACTTTGCCGCCAAACAGCTGATGACGATTGAGTTTGATAGTTTGGTGTGAGTAAATTTTGGGGATATAAAAATAAGGTCACATGTACTCATGAGATTTAGATACTGCGTAGAATCCTAAATCACCTCGTTAGTATGTACGTTCTCTAGGAAATCACGCTGTATATTTTATTCGTTGATGAACAGTTTATCGTGGAATTTAAGTAAAAAAATGTATTCAGAAAAAAAAACTTTGCTTATGCTAATACTAAGTCTAAGTAAGTAAGTCTCGCAATTCCTTTATAAAAATTCATAAAAACTGGTTCAGCTGTTTTGTCGGGAAAGCGGACAGACAAACAGACAGACAAACATACACACTTTCGTGTCGATTCGTTTTCAGTTTCTGTCTTAGAAAATAACACTTTTAGCGTCATTTTGTAACTGTAGTTTTATATAGGAGCTTAAAAATTCATGGTTACCGAATAATTGACGGATTAAAGTATTCTCTCTATGGCTACCTAATATTAACATTGTCAAAATCTTGACAGTGGACCAAAATTAATTTAATATTAAAATTATATAAACAAACTATTAAACCAAATCCAACTTATATCTGCTAAGTAGTAGTTCTTTTATTACGAATGCAATGAACTTTATAATTTACTAGTGGACGCCCGCGACTCTGTTCGCGTGGAATTCGGTTTCCCGTGGGAATGAGAAGTTTTCCCGCGGTAAAAAGTACCCTATGTCCTTTCCCAAGATCAGTTCTTTCTTCACACCAAATTTCATCAAAATCGGTTCAGTGGTTTAGGCGTGAAAGCGTAACAGACAGACAGACAGACAGACAGACAGACCGACAGACAGACAGAGTTACTTTCGCATTTATAATATTAGTAGGGATTTTCTATGTAATAAAAGTGACTTACTTGTAAATGTACATCTCTTCTCCCTGTTTTGCCGTACGCAGAATTTCTAGTCAAATACCTTCTTATATTCTTTAAGACTTCGGTTTCCTTTTCAATTTCTTTTCTATTTACTTCTCTGGGCTCGAAATACACTAATTTTGTTAGGGTCCCCCCTATGTCCATACCAAACCATGGCATAGCTGAAAAATAATTAAAAACCATAGTAATCGAGAAAAGAAAGTTATTATTATTGCTAGAGTGAGATGGTCAAAATGATTTCGGATCTTAACTATTTCATATTATTACATGGTATTAAGTAAAGTCGCAATTTTAAAGTGTCTGTTTGTATTTTTGTTGTCTCCTCTAACTTTAGGAACTCTTCCTAAACCACGTAATGGATTCTAAGGCGGTATTCACAATATTTTAGATAATATTTTCGAATGGCCTTGTAAGTATAGTAAATTGCGAAACGTTATTTTATGAAAGACAAAAATTCAAAGTTTTGTGTATAAGTTCGCGGGCAAAAAGCATTTGTTGTGAAAGCGTGTGTTCTGTATATTTTATGTTTGACAATATTTTTCTTTTGTACTAAACGGAACCGAAGTTTCTCGACCTTGTAAAAATAATCAATTTAAAATTTGACCGGAACGAAAAAATGTTATTGTAAATGTTTTTACTAGCAAATAAGAATGTTTTTTATTTGAAAATTTATGCAAAAGTAGTAAATGTAAAATATCAAGTTATTTGGGACTATGATTAAATTTACAAGAACTTATTAAAACATAATAAATTTAGGTTATTGCTTTATCAAATACTAGTGTCCCGTTCAATTGTATAATTTTTACTTCACGAAAAATGAAAAAAAATATTGCATTTATTCAAGAACCGTCTCGTAAACATTATCTAAATGATAGCAAAAACCGTTGCAAAATCAATTACATGGCTCGCAAGAAGTATGCGTACATACATTAAAACAAACCTATGTATAAAAATATAGTAGGTATAAAGAAAATTCTTTAATCGTTTCTGTATGTTTGTTTGTTCTCTAACTTCTCCTAAACCACTTCACGGATTTAAATTCAGTTTTCGCTATAATTTAGAAAATTTATTAACTAAAATTTTATATAAAAAAAAATGAATTTGCAATGGAGTAATTTTGCGCAACCTCTTCACGATACGTTGAATTTTAGCCAACTTAAATAACTTTTTCTAAATGTTCTTTATTTACTTTAAGTAAAAAAACACCTTTAAGATTGCTGGAAACCGCATTAAAATCCATCCACTTGTTTAGAGGACTTAGCAGACTAACATACAAACAGACAGAATTAGCGACTTGGATTTTTACAATCCTACTAATATTATAAACTTGAAAGTTTGTGAGTATGGATGTATGGATGTTTGTTACTCTTTCACGTAAAAACTACCGGACGGATTTTGATGAAACTTTACAGTAATATAGGTTATACATCAGAATAACACATAGGGTACTTTTTACCGCGGGAAAACTTCTCATTCCCACGGGAAACCGACTTCCACGCGAACGGAGTCGCGGGCGGCCACTAGTAATACATACAAACTTTGTATGTATTGCAAAGATAAATATATACTTACGTGGAGTGTCAGAGTCCTGTAGACTGGGCGTGTAGGCGGGTGTTTCCGCCATCGTGTTTATATTTACAACCGGCTGCGGGTAGGGGGCGCGCCGCGATTTCTTTAAACTATGATTCCTGGAAATGAATTGAAATAATATTGCAGTTTACGTAAATTTAAAAAGGAAGAACAAGCAGATTTTTTTATGTTAGTAAACGTCAGATTTTGGGATAAGTATGAAAGATTGGCACTCCCGATAGATGGCGCTAGTTATATTTTAAATCGCGCCACATCGTTCAAAACTAATTTTAATCTATAACTAATTGAATTGAAGGGGGTGAGATCAATTAGTTATAGATTTTGGCGGTGTTAGTAGGCTGTGGTACGTACGACATTGCGCACGCTTCTACAAACTACCGATAGATGGCACTAGTTGTATTTTAAACCGCGTCACATCCTTCAAAACCTTCTTCCAGAAATTATTGATTTATTGCCTGAATTTGAAGATGATTTCAGTGTGTAGTACGGCAACTATCTACGTATTTTAAATCGCTTCATGGAGTTAAACTTTGTTTTTAAGTAGCCGAAAATTACCAAAAATCATAAACTCACCCTAATTCGGCGGTGATATGAGGGTGTGGTATGTCGACAAACTGCCGATAGATGGCTCTACTTGTTATCGAGTAAATTCATAAACTCACCCTAATTTGGCGGTGATGACCGGGTGGGGCACGGCGTTGCGCACGCGGCCGCACGCCGCCAGGCAGCCTTCACACCGATGTAGGCGCATCTGTAACAACACACAATAGTATCATTAACATCATTATCATTATCAATATCATTATCATTATCATTACATAGTATAAATCCGAGTCGCCAATTGTGTCTGTTGGTATGTTTGACCGGTATCTCCTCCTAAACCAGAAGACGGATTTAAATGCGGTTTACGCCATCTTAAGGGTAATTTTTTCATTTAAATTTTGTAAATAAAGAACGTTTAGAAAAAGTTTTTTTAAGTTAACAAAAATGTAAGGGTTCGCGAGCAAGTCGACAAAATTACACCATTGCGAAGCTAAGATAAGATAAGATTCAATCTGAGGCTTGATTAGTATGAGCAATTATTAAACTTTAGGAAAAGTAGCCTAAGTTATTCAGTGTTAACGTAGCTTTTTTCTAGTGAAAGATTTTTAAAATCGGTTCAGCAGTAACAAAGATAACCCCGAACAAAAAAACTCGGAGACTCCATATAATGAAAGTTAAGATTTATCATGGAATACAAATCGTAGAGAAACACGATGTTCCTGTGAGTATGTGATGTATATAGATATTTTTTCTTTTTGCATTTACAGCTTTTTTCAATATATTTATTTGCTTACAGACTATTGAGGCTTGTGCATAAGAAATGACCTGATTTAGAGAACTTCACTTAACCTCATATTCGAAGTCGGTTAAAAATATTTTCCCTTCCGACGCTTAAATCATATGCTAAATATAAAATCAAACATTTTAATAACATGGTTGTTTTCCTAATAATAATTGTAGATACCACAAGCATCAGCTCATATTTTTAAAAGGCCTGTTGATAATTATTAATGTTAGATGAAACAGGTTTTGTTTTAATAAAACCACAAATTATATTGAACCAATCAAAGTTTTTTTTGTTACTTAACTTCTCATATATGATATAAGTATTGGAATGACGTTATAAAAGGTTTTCCTAAACTGCTGTTGATAATTAAGTGATTTTTTTTCTTTATTGTTGTATGACTTTGGGAACATATTTCTAAAGTGTCAGATACCTAGAACCGCCACTTTAAAGCTCTGACGTGATTTCTGTAGGGATGTGGTCATAAGCACCTGACGAGCTAGGTAATTAGCGAGCCTCACGATGTTTTCCCTCATTGTTAATGCGAAGAAAGTAAGGATATACATAATTTGGTAAGACCAAATAGTGGTACGCCCTAGAGGGGTCCAAACCCGGAACCTTCGGTATAGTAGCCCAGTTCCTAAAGCCACTAGGCTATCATGCACATATATGAGCTACGTTGGTTCTACTGTATCCTAAAAAGTCGAGTCGAATTCAATGCTTTATAAAATAGTTAACTGTGTACATTTTAAAACTGGTCAAGTTTTTAGGTAAAATCAGTTAACGCCGTTGCCTTGAAAATTAAAATAAAACCGACTTTGTCGTGTGCAATTATGTAATCCAATGACAAGAAGAATAACCTTTAAAGTTACCTTTTCTACATTTTTTATGAAAAAAAAAACAAAATTCTTAGAAAACTGCAAATTAAAAACAATCTGTATTTTTTGTACAAATCATTATTTACATATTATGTAACTATAAACTTTGTGTTAAATTCAGCTATTTAAAAGACCGGCCAAGTGCAAGTCGGACTGCCTTACGAAGGACACAGTACTATTAACTATACAGCCTGTCTGATGGCAGACAGACTGACGGACAGCGCAGTCTTAGTATTAGAGTCCCGTTTTTACCATTTGGACACGAAACTCTTAATAAAGTGTTTGTTCTATAAACTATTTCATTTAGATACGTTTAAAATAATAAAATATTTAACAAGGTTTTTACTCTATTTACGCATTAGCTCTACATATTCATACTGGCAAACTATTGTTGGGTACCTGCAGAAACACGGGTTTAATTTAAAACCGTGACATTTGGCTTATATATCTACCTACCCGCTGAATATGAACAATGCATCATTAAATCATTATATGTACAATTAACATTTATTCTGTAAACGTTTTAACATAGGCCCAGCGGACTTTGAAGTTTCAATCTATTAATTCAACTTTTTAGATTTACGCGATTATTTCTTGAAATTAAACTCACTGTAAAGGATTATTAAGCGTTTATTAATTTATTTTATACTTTCCGGCTTTATTAACAAACTAAAGAATTTCATATACCTACACTAAAAATAAGTGTTATTATATTTGGTAGGTTTTTTACAGAAGCTAATTCATAGACTAATAAAAAATTGGCTTTCAGTTTTCACTAACAAATATTTTAAGTTTTGCATTTCTTTTCTATTATCATGGTAAAGATAGATTAAGGTTTGTTGTCTACAAAAAATACACTAAGTAAATATTAGAGCTCTTTATTTTTGAATTTTCTTCATAGTTTCCCGATTTTGGACAGAAATAATTAAAATAGTTTCTTGGTATTTAACCAGACATATTTGTTCTTAAAATATATGCTTTTGACTTATGTAACGTTAAATATTATAATTTTGAATAGGTAAATATTACATAATAGTATATCCAAGAAGTATATAACCGAGGCTAAATATATATATCACCTATCTATTTATTATATAAATATGTATGTATAAATGTATTTATTATAAAATAGAATTATATATTTAGTATATGTTATTATTATGTATTTATATTGTGTATTTATTTGCAGATGATTCTAGTACTCTTATACATATTAAAAAAAATATTATTTTAAATTATTTATATTGCATTCCTGTACCTGACCGCAATTACTTTTAATTATGTTCTTCTTCCACAACCGGCTTGTCAGGAAGAAATCGCTTAAAGCGATATGGCCGCCTTTTGTTTTCCTTTTTTTTTGTCTATTCTTTTGTATATTCTATGTGTCTTATGCAATAAAGAGTTTTATTATTATTATATCATATTGGAACAGCCGTTGCAAAAGTGTGACTTCATTGTAAGTGTACGGTTATTATCTGCTTTCTTTCTCAATTCTTCGATATTTTATTAATAAATATTTAATAATCTTACTAATGTAAATGAATCTCCTCGATGTTAATATTTACTTACACTTTAACACTACATAGTATAAAACAAAGTCGCTTTCTCTGTCCCTATGTCTGCTTAAATCTTGAAAACTAAACTAATCAACGGATTTTGATGCGGTTTTTTTGTTAATAGATAGACTGATCCAAGAGGAAGGTTTACATGTATTATTACACTAGTGGCCGCCCGCGACTCCGTTCGCGTGGAAGTTGGTTTCCCGTGGGAATTAGGTGTTTTTCCGCGGTAAAAAGTACCCTATGTGTTATTCTGATGTATAACCTATATTACTGCAAAGTTTCATCAAAATCCATCCAGTAGTTTTTACGTGAAAGAGTAACAAACATCCATCTATACATCCATACATCCTCACAAAATTTCACATTTATAATATTAGTAGGAAGTAGGATAGTATCAAAAAGAAGTTTTACTCCGAATTTAACGCGTGCGATGCCGCGCGGGTAAATGCTAGTCATAAATATTATACACCTATACGCCGTGCTTAATATATCGAGCTTATACATAGTTATACCTAGCCTTCACGCCTTTTTACGTAAAAGATAAAATCCAGTACAATTACAGTTAAATTCTAGAAAAATCTTACCTACATGTACAATTCGGTGGCATCTTATCATTCCGCATGGCAATGAAACCGTATTATCTTGGCCATAAATAAACACGATTGGACTTTGCGATTTGCGTCCTCAGTTTAAAATAATGGAGACAATCATATGGCGAAGTGGTATTCATGTTTATTGCATACTTAAATAATGTTTAACCCATCCATATAACGGTTTTGTGTTAACATTTATAACTTCACAAGTGGCGACTCCGTTCGCGTGGGAGTCGGTTTCCCGTGGGAATGAGAAGTTTTCCCGCGGTAAAAAGTACCCAATGTGTTATTCTGATGTATAACCTATATTACTGTAAAGTTTTATTCAAATCCGTCCAGTAGTTTTTACGTGAAAGAGTAACATACATCCATCCATACATACTCACAAACTTTCACGTTTATAATATTAGTAGGATATTGAACACCGAAGTTTGGTTTTTATGATGATCAAAGAGTGTAATACAAGTTCCAATTTAGGAATTTTATACATACATTATTAAATCAGCCACACATGTTTGTGTCTCTAGTTTCTTCGGGCCATTTTTTTTTACTTTTCTACATATTTTGTTTCAATTAAGCGACAACAACAATTAAAATAAAATAATTAATATTGATTCAGGTATGAAGATGTGTGAAAAGTTGAGTGCATAAAAAACGTATACATGCAGCAGGGTAGACAAAGTAATTTACAGGCACTAGGTCAAACACCTACATTATCTTGGGTCATTGACTTCTCGGACACAAAAAACTCGGACACCTTGGCCGAGATGTGGTTTTTCACCAAGGTGTCCGAGTTTTTTGTGTCCGAAAAGTCAATGACTCACTATCTTGAGTCGATACTTGCATGTAAGTCTTTAAACTTTGGTATAGTCAATGTGCTTTCCATTTTTCATAGTTCTTTATGTCAGACACTTATTTTCAGTTGTAGTATCTAAAATGATAAAGCTGAGTTTGTTTGTTTGTACGCGCTAATCTCAGGAACCACTGGTTAGAATTGAAAATTTATTTTTGTGTTAAATAGTCCATTTACTGAGGAAGGTTATAATATGTTATACATATATCATTACGCTACGACTAAAAAGACTATATAGTATATCGAATGGAGTTACCTAATGCGCTGCGTAAACAGAGAAAGTTACGAAAAAAATAAAATAGCCTTTTTATTCATTTTTTTTCTCTAATATTTTCTATCTAATAACATTAGGTGTTATAAAAATTGACTTCCGAAAACTTCCTCTAACTAATTCACTCATAACTTCTAGAGGTCAAATAAACTGCCAGTTAAGGTCAGGGTAACAAGGATAACTGACATTAAAACTGTGATAATTTTTTTTGGATATACACAATAACTAGGTTATTTGTAACATACTTTATTCTTAGATAACTTGTTTAATCTGACCATGAATATTTCTGGTCTGGAACTGGATTTCGTCTAATTCGGTTATAAACACGTTTTTAGATTATTATCAAAGCAAAACCTATGATTGATATTACCATAATTAATATCGACAGGTAATATACAAATATGCTATTCCACTTTTTATCCATACTAGATGATTACCAACGTGTATAGACTCGTGCAGCATCAAGCTACACTCTTGGTGTCGACTCTACACACTTTACATGTTTGGTCTGACTGGCACACAGTCAGCTGTTTACCTTAGAAAAACCAGGCTACTGGTATCGAAGCACTTGGGCTGTTTTTTTTAAATTGATTTATTCGACCAGTTTTATTATGTTTTTTTTCAAATATCGAACAATTATTTGGGATTCCCAAAACCGATATGTCTTTATTTTGTCGTTATTAGACTGTGAGGTGTAAATCTTTCCTTTGGTCCTTACGTTTGGTATTAGCCAATTTTTTTGTTATCTAATTTTCTTAAATAACGTATTTCAAAGAGTAGCCAGTATTCATATCATGATTATGTAGGTAGGTATCATGTTTACAATATTTACTTTATTTGTTGATGTAAAAAAAGCAATTTAACTGAAGTCGAGCAATTTCGTAGAAAGTATAATACTGTACTTAAGGTGAAAGTGAATTTGTATGGAATTTCATCATTAAAATATGGCCTAGAAATATATTTTATTATTTATTTAAAAGGCCAAAGGCATTATAACTAGAAAACCTTCGTGCTCATACGTTTAGCGTCGTAATTTATTACTAAGGTCAAAATGAAAACACTGTTTCCTTTTTATACAAAAAAGGCTTAAATTACCTTTTTTATTTTAAATTTTGGTTAAAAATTTGTAACCAAAACCAAACCATAAACCTTTGAGTGACAATATTTTGAAACTAATTGATAGAAAAAATTTATATTTATATTTATAAATTGATAGAAAAAATAATAAACTGTTAATATATTCGAATATAATGAATATTCACAGACATGTTCAAGGTCAAAATCTTTATTTTTTGCCACGAAATTATTATTAAAACATGTTTAAGTACAGCTAAACTGATTTAAATAAAAAAATATAATAAAAAATACTTACTTGATGAATAGTAATCACACCACTTTGTTCAGTCATTGTTGCTATTATCACTAGGTATCACAGATTGAATAAATAAATAAAATAACTAAATAATCACAGTACACTATTCCCAATCATCTTCCAACTCCAAGTCCCACATACTATTTAATCTATTTAAAAGCAATATTAAAATATGTTCGAGAATTTTCGACAAAAACAAATTGTAATAGACTAAAACGCACCAGAATTCGATTATTAATTTGATGTTGATTAGCAGCATCGACACGCACGGCTCGACGGCTCGCGATCGAGTGGTTCAGACGTGGAACGTATGATATTGTTTATCAGGCGCTCGCGCACGCGGTTATCTCGCAGTTCACCACCATCTTGGTGAGTTTTATCTGCTGCCAGTGGCAAATTAATTATGATCTCGTGTTTGTTTGTTTTTTTAAATTGATTTATTCGACCAGTTTTATTATGGTATTTTTTTTAATGTATAACAATCATTTACGCGTGTTTAAATTGACTACCTTCAAGTTTATAGGTCTAATTTAGTTTAATTGAACTGTTTTTGCTGTCACATAGTAATGTGATACCAAAGTAACAGAATTGTTGCGTCAAAGGAGAAGTTTCTTAATGCATAGATCTATAGACCAAGTTGTGTACATTAATAAATTTTACGCTACGCTAATTATACTCTCCTACAATTATACGCCAAAAGATTCCTTTTGACGATCGAATTAACTCTATAAAAGTAGAGCAGATTCTATTTACACCATTAAAAAGGAGATTTACCGCCGGTTTCGTAATTTCGAATTTTAAGTCATGATTAAAAGTTTCATTTCATTTTCATTCAGTGTTGCGGGTAGTCATGGGCGGCGGTGATCACTTACCATCAGGTGACCCGCATGCTCGTTTGCTAGCTTCTCATAAAAAAAAATGTTTAATTCGTACTTAAATGTTACTCAACTTCTTTTTCTCTGAATATAATATAGTTGAAAGATAATAAATATTCATGGATAGGTACTTAACTAGACTATAGATTTAAGGCCTTCTTACTTAGGCAAAGAAATTTCTATTTTCTCTAATTAATTACCATACAGTTTGACGTTGGCAATATTATATGTCAAGCAAATTACAGATTTAATCTGTTTTCATAAAAAAATCAAATGAATCCTACAAAGATCTTTAATTTCCTACGTTAGGCCCTCATTTCGACTTAAGTTTTCCATTTCCATTAAAATACTCCTCTACATAAATAATGTATTCAACAATTCATAAAGTAAAATTCATATTTGGAAACATGACAAATATGCCTTTGTTATCTGCCTCGAAACTCGTCAATCATTGTGTTTTTTATCTTCATTTAACACATTGACGATAATGTATATTATGCGCATATACCTAACAATATAATAACAAAGATGATTATCGCATCTTTTGTGTGTTTCAGAAGGTTTTTATATAGATTATACAACTATTATTCGTTTGCGATTCAAAAGAATTTTCAATTTCGGCTTACGTCATGAGATGGGTAGGTACAGTCGGCAAAATAAAAATCAACGTAGTACTTAAACCCAACCATTTATGTCAATTTATTATTTCGTTTTTCGTGTCTGCTAGTATGTTAGTTCTCTAACTCCTCCTTAATCAGGTTAAGGATTTTAATACAGTTTTCCCTATCTTTAATGTAACATTAAAGGAATGGTTTTGTAAGTAAAAAATATTCAAAAAAAGATTTTTGGTTAGTCAAAAAAAATTCAATGTTTCGTGTCTAAGTCGGCCAAATACAAAACAGAACCATTGCGAAGTGGGGGCAGGTCACTAGTTCACAAGATTGTCATCAAAAAGAATCGTTTTTTTTTTAATTCAATCAAATTTAAACCTTGAACTAGCTAGCTTTTGAAATTTTGACACAAGATGATTTTCCAATTTTTTAATACGTTTCCGCTGTTGACACTTCCTAATGACATAAGAGGATTATTTTCAAGGTAACAAGTGTTTTGGTTCATATCGAATGTCATAATTGCTAATCTGCGTATAGCTCTTATCTTAGTAAAAAACTGCGGCTTTTACATGTAAAAAGGATCAATGCTTTGTGAATTTATTATTGAGTCTACAAATTGATCTCTATTCGAAAAGTCTGCTAAACGAAAACGGTAATAGTTTCCATTGCTTTCTACGAGTAGTTGTTAATCCATATTGTACGTGCAAATTAAGATTAAGAGGGCAAAATCATAAAAAATATGTTAAAAAAAAAGGATTGCGTCACAATGAGCCTAGCATGCAGCGCATTTCTAAATGCACCTTTATTCAACGTATAATACCACTGTTTCATGTCTTTGAATCAAGATGCGTTAAATCAATTCTACGGAGTATATCTCTTTCCATAGTCGTAAGCGCCAAATGATATTAGGAGTTGGATTAAATAATTTAATTTACGATTAAAGTGAATCATCATTACATAGTATAAATCTAATCTATCGCTAATTCTGTCTGTTTGTATGTTTGGCTGCTAACTCCTCCTAAACCAGTTGAGGGATTTTATTGCGGTTTTCACCACCTTTTAGGTATTTTTTTTCATTTAAATTTGTAAATAATGAACAATCGGAAAAATTTTTAAAGTTAGCCAAAAATCAATTTTTCGTGAGCAAGTCGGCCAAAATTACACCATTGCGAAGCGTGGGCGGGTCGCACGTAAAATATATTTTAGAACTATCCCAAAGCTAGAGTCAATCCACTATCAACTCTGTTCCGGTTCGAAAAATCCTACGTAGGGGCTGAATTTTGGTTAACACGAAAATCTCTATGAAAAACAAAATTAGCCAAATCATTGCGGTAAGGCAGGTTACATAAAATAAACCTGTACGAACCTACACAAGTAAATCATTGTAGCAAAAATCATTTCACAATTGAAACATAACTACATTTAATACAGGTACAAAAAAAGCAGCAATGTAACTTATCTCATGTAACTAAATGATATAATAAAAATGTTTATTGACCAATCTAAGAACACGCGCCCTTGGCATTGAACTATAGAACTAACGAAGGTGAAACTGGTTAGGATAAAACCTTCGTAGTAAAAAACTAATATTAAAACGATGGGAAACAATCTGACGAATTTGTTTTTTTTTTGTTGAAGTGCTAATTTTTCAATTGTCAAATTGAGGCTATCCAAATGAAAGGGTATGTTTTATTGTCACTTATTAAATGTCAAATACACTCAGGGGAACTTTTAACCGGCCACCTACTTTTTGTCAAGAATTTTTTGATCTCGCCCTGGTTCTCGTTCTTAGTTCCCGACAATTAGCCCCGCATGTGCCCAGTGGTTCATTCCTTCATGTTTAAGATATACCAACCTATCAAGTAACACCTAGTCAAAACTCAAGTTAACGGAAACAAACGATAGGGCATTTAAGATGAGTGGACGGTTAAATGTGCCCCTGAGTATATTTTATTTTCGACGTGCAAGGAAATCAAGCAGATTTCTTCTGTTAAAATAAGATTTTGGGTCGATTAATGCTTTTGTTTTAAACGACTTGGAATCAAAAACAAGATGTAAATTTTGATAGAAATACGTCATCATAAAACCCGAACGTCAGTTATGACGTGTTTGAAAAACTGGTTACTTGATCTAGTTCGAGTCAATCAAGCTTCGGTCTGGAACACATATTTTAATAATCTTTATTAATTGTAATAAATATTATATTAAAAGTGGGATCTTGCCTTCTCGCCTTATTTATTAAAATGTAATATATTATTAATTATTTCCATAATAATGAACTGTTTACAGTCCACATCTTCGGAAAACGTGAAAGCATCTTATCATGCGAGTGAATACTTATCTGACGCTATAAGCACATGTTGAACCAAGTGCGTGTATATTGTGTAGGTCATCCAGGGTTAGAACATGATGTCTCACGTGTTTCGTACGGGTAGTGATTAAAAACTTTTTAATGATGAATGTTTTTAACTAAGTAGTTTTTAATAATAAAAATATTTTAAAATTAAATATATTTGAAGTTTTAGAGTAATAGACACTGGAAAAAGAACGCGGGTCTCCGAGCATTACGCGACTGGGAATCGACCGTAGCGGCGCGGTAGCTCAGCGGTCAGAGCATTAGACCGGTTATCTAAAGGTCCTGGAGTCGATTCCCAGTCGCGTAATGCTCGGAGTTTAAAATTAATAGCATTCTAAATGCAAAAACTAAAAGTAAAATTTAAAGGTGCGTGAAAAACCTAGACGCTAAATACAAGGAAATGAGCTTGATTTTACATGTTTCTCCACCGGTTTCTGGGTTTAGAAATTGAGGGTGCTGTGTTTTTGGTACAACTAAACTTTAAGAAAAAAAGTTGTTTAGTAAGCAATAATAAAGTGGGTCTAAAAAGTGACCAAACATCCAATTATCGATCCAAAAAGCCGGCAGTAAGACAATTGTAGATAGGTATAATTTATTTCAATTATTATGCTCCGTCCTCACGGCGCGTTTATTTGCAGACCGCATTACCCACAGATTAGGTTTAGCCACGTTAACCAAAACTTAGGTATTACCTTTGGGTTTAAGTCACGGCTATCGTTTATGACATCATTTCGTTGTCATTAAATTTTCAGCTTAAATTAAGTCAGCGAGTCAAAAACAGACTTTTACTAAAATTGCAGATGTCGAGTTATACGTTGTTGCCGTCGTAATATAAGACGCATTTAGATTTAAATTTCATTAACAGGTTATATTCCATTTATAGCTATGCTGATTGGGTGATTCGGTTTACAAAATATATTTAGCTTTTGCAATAGGAAAATACTACCTAATGACCTTATTAAAGTTTAGGTAAGGAATATATTGTCAAATTCTAAATGAATTATGTAGGTAAAAATACTACATTTTAAGTTTCATAAAATACTAGCGTCAATTAACTATTTAAAAAGATTATTAATATTTACAATCTAAGTACGAATAACAAAAACTTTTACTATGAAATAACTAGGTACAAATGAGTCGACAATGCAACATTAGAAAAAAATGATAACGTAAAAAAAATATAAAATCAATAATTACGAACGAAGCGTGGGATGTTGACAAATGACATTTGTTTGACACTTTTAAAGGAGATCACGTCGGGGTACATCTGAAAATATGTATTCAAATTGGTAAGAACTTCCACAATAAACACAATATAGTAGCCTGAGCAAAAAACGAAGAAAAAAATTCAAAATAAGTTTCCTGAGTTAAAATTTTCACTATAATAAATCTCCAGACCGACACACCAACTGTGTGGTCTTAAACTAAGCAAAGCTTGTAATAGTACAGACTTGAAAGTTGTCCATTGTGTGGTACCTATAGAGGTACCACACAATGGACTAGGTGAGAACCTAGTTAAACCCAGACACGAGCCAATATCGAAAAACCATTTTTACGAAATTGGCCCGACCGGCAATTGAACCCGGAACCTTCCGCTTACCAGTCTGGTAGATATGTTACGGCTAATACCCGAAGTGCGGCTACACCTAGTTTTAGCCGGTTAGAAGTGTTTTTTATATGGAAAACTGTAAAAAACAAATTATACCTATGTATATAAAAACTGGCTTGAATCATGAGTCCACGCGGGACTCCTTTTTCTGGGTGGTATCAAAAAAGTAACCTAACTAACGTAACCTATTGATGTTTCTAACCGGCTAAAACTAGGTGTAGCCGCACTTCGGGTATTAGCCGTAACATATATACCGCTGCACCACAGAGGTCGTCGATAAAAAAACCTAGATGGAAAAATGTAACTATAACTATGTTAGAGTGTAACTCATAACGTGGTAAATGTAAGGACGTTTTCTATTAAAAAAATATCTTCTACCTATCTATTGGTCATCAGGAGGAATGCAGCTTATCGTTGCATCCACAAAAAACAAGCGTTAATTGATGTCACTAATAGTTTTAATTGATAAACTCTCCAGTTTCAGATTTCAGTGTTTAATAAAACCTATGTTTTTGATATTAGGACTAACAAAGCTTATTTATACTGTACATTTTCTCATTTATATTTTTCTGTCATATACTAAAACAAATATTTTAACTTTTCAAATTAGTGTTTAATTCAAATTGTATATCATCACACTTTGCATGGTAAGATTTAATTTAAAACAAATTAAAAATATATCAGATCCTACTAATATTATAAACGTGACAGTTTGTGAGAATGTATGGATGTTACTCTTTCACGTAAAAACTACTGGACGGATTTGGATAAAACTTTACAGTAGTATAGGTTATACATCAGTATAACACATAGGGTACTTTTTACCGTGGGAAAACTTCTCATTCCCACAGGAAACCGACTACCATGCGTACGGAGTCGCGGGCGTTGTATAACAGTTGTTCGTAGGTACAAAAGTTTCCTTATAGTAAAGCAAACCTTTGCTATATTGTTTCTACGTTGTTTTAACAATTTTATTTCTTAATTAGAAGTTAATATTTATTTAGGGGTGATTATCAAAAACAGAGTTTTCGTCTTGTCCGAGGCCTAAAATCCATGAAATTTTGTCTTCTTATCATTGATATTTTTTTTATAGAAAGTTTTAATACATAGACACTTAGTGCCATACAGTATTTAATCAAAATTTATATAACTGGATTTAAAATATTTTTTTAAAGGTAAATTTTCTAAGCTCTTTGGCGCGTCCTTTACTCCCTTATTTTTTTCTGTGAGTTGTAGTATTCTAAATTATTAAAATAAGAATGTGATTTTGATATCTTTTATTTTTAGTACATCTGATGGTATTGTGAATTAATTTTAATACGTAAATTACATAAACTTTCGATGTAATGAACGAAATGGTTTTGTCCGAGCAAAAAACCCTAATTTCTTTGGCGCGACAAAACCGTTGATTTATCACTATTAAAACACTTCGCTACTAATTCGAGTGAACACCCTCGGAACTAGCTGGTCATCCGTCAATAAATCGCAGGAAGCAGACGTGCGTTGTGCGTGACGCCGATAAATTAAAATTTTTTTTCGTCTAGATTCTGGAGTTTCGGCAGGTAAGTGCCTAATTTCTTCGATATACATTTTCATGCTACAATATTTACAGATTGCTTAAATATTTTTTATATCTATAGTCTAGCTCAAATGGCATGCACCTGGCAAAAAAAAGTCAATTTACCGCCAAAGGATTTTTAGAAAAAAATCGAAAACATGTGTTTTCTAATTTCATTGTTCCTAATTTATATGTATTTCTTTGGCATCCCGCGCCAAAGAAATTAGATTTTGTACACAGAAATTATAACAAGAAGGAAAAAGAAAAAGTTATCAGTAAAGAAAAGCTGCGAAAAGGACTATATAATTTTTATAATAAATATACTAACTGTGATTATTCATGTTTCAAGAGAAAATAAATGAAATTTAAATGGAAACAAAACTTAGTTTTATTTGTTTTATTCTTGATTTTTCAGGTGTGGTTTGAAAAAATATACCTGTTTTTATTATTATTATTAAAGCTAGAAGTGTTACTTGTTTAATATAATATCTAAAAATATGTTTTGCATTCTAATTATATATTTTTAGGAGGAAAACCTAATTTCTTTGGGCATCCAAATTTTAAAATGCTAAAACATCAAAATTACTGGATAAATTTTAGGGCCAAAAAGATTAATTTGTAGCTTTAGACAACATCTACAATGTATGTTATTTATTATGGAATAATTATGAAAAAAAAAATGTGCCAAAGAAATTATGCATTTTAGGCCATTTTCTGATAATCACCCTTAGGTGTTTTTTTGCAAACTATTACAGTACCTATAGGCTGGGTTCAATATGTATTGACAAAGGATTTCGCTTTCTTTATGAATGTTAAATGTTACTTATTGCTTATTTAGTTCACGTTTACAGTTAAAATAAAAAAGAATTAACATAAAATAAATGTCTCTACTATTGAGATGCGGTCCTACGGTACGAATTACTGCACTTGCAGTAAGGATTGAATTAGTTACTAAAAACAAAGGAGACCATTCATTTTGGGAGACCATTTAAATCTAAAAGTGCCGGCCAAAATTAGTAAATATCCCCCCCAAAATTAGTGGGTCCCCTTACAAAAGTCTTTGCTATGTAGTTGTCTCATGATTATTAGGGTTCCGTACCCAAAGGGTAAAACGGGACCCTATTACTAAACCTCCGCTGTCTGTCTGTCTATCTGTCTCCAGACTGTGGTAGCTAGAAAGCTGAAATTTTCACAAATGATGTAATTCCGTTGCTGCTATAACAATAAATACAAAAAAAAAAAAATTGTAATAATGGGGGTACATACAATAAACGTGTTTTTTTCGTATTTTTTTGCTCAATATTAAAAGCGGTAACAGGTAGACGCTTCAAATTTTCACAGAGTATTTACTTGTATACTACCTTAAATTAATAATTAAATAAAAATAAAGTAAATATTAAGGCGCCTATACAACAAACGTAATTTTCAAGCAATTTTTACTCGATCTTAATAAACAGGTAGAAAATGATAGTACGGAACCCTTCGTGCGGGAGTCCGACTCGCACTTGGCCGGTTTTCTTGTTAAGTCGGTTTTCTAAATATTGGGTAACTTAAAAAAATAAATTAATTGATAGCGAAAACTGCATCAAGATTTGTTACGCGTTAAGAGGAGTAAATGGACAAACAGAAATAGCAACTCTGCGTTATTCTAACTTGGAATTTCCAAGTATTAATAAAATATGGATATACTCACAACAGCTCTTTTAAATTTCAGTATGAGTATACATTTTTAAAGTATGTATGTAAATAAAGCATCACGAGTTCTTTACATTAAATTATGTAATAATAAAGTAAATTTTAGTTTTTGTCGTCACACATTTATTTACACTTTTTAATTTGTTTTGTATTAACAATAATCTTTTTAGTGTAGCAGCTGGCTAGTTATAGAGTGATGAGGGTGTAATGTGTAATGTGAACAGCTGTTTTTAAAATATATTTCATTTATGACAAAACAAAAAACTATCTTGAACAACCAGCAATGCTATTTAGATAAATTGTTTGTACTAAAGTGGGACAGTGTTTTGTACAATACCTACGCACCTTAAAGTGTCTCTTACAATACCTAAAGAAATAATCCGAACACGAGAACAAGCTCCTGTCAATTCTGTTTGTGCTATTTGTAACTTGAACAAAGTAGGTATGCAGTTTGCAGCACAAACATATGTATACCCTATCTTCATAGCATGTGAATTTTGTCCTTTTTGTAACTTATTCAGGGTTACAAATCTAAGTACTTTGAATAAAAAACTATGATTATGCACAATGTCAACCGAAAGCCAACTTTCATTTATACTTATAAATACCTTTAGTTGTTACCAAGAGTCACAGTATTCATAATATTTTACAAGAATCTGCTAATTAGGCAAAAAGGTTTTTTTACTATCATTATTTCCATACAATTACCTTTGTTAAGGTAATTTTCTGACCATAAACTAGCCTAGTGTTGCCAGGTATGTATTTCCAAAACAATTTAAGTTAATAATTTGTTTAAATGCCTTCAATTTCAAGTTATGAACATGTTAATCTAAGCAGTTGTTTAAATTTAAAAAGTGTTATAAAAAATGTTATGTTTTCTTATCAGATATTGATAATTTCAGAATTCATTTCCTTTAATACCTAACAACTATATCAAGTGTTTATTTGTCATGTTTTATCTTTTGAACCATGTTCTTTTTTTGAACACTACGTCCATCCACTATGGAATTATTAGCATATAGGCTAACAGGCTCTTAAAACTTTATTTATTTTTTGCATTTATCAGATAGATAGGCATTTCTCCAATTTTTAAAAAAGACTTACCTAAAACCATGCTTTTGCTAATAAGCTCCAACATTGATAGTATCTTCATATGCTTATCACCTTTCCAATGCGATAGTCAGTGTTATAACTGTGTTGTCATATCTGAAACATCAAAATTAAGATAAAAGTACAATAAATAATAATAATAGATCTTATTGCTAATCTTTATTATATTAATTAAATTTTATCATAGGAATTTGTTTTGATAAGGAATACTATAAAAACTGCATCAAATTTCAATGTATGCAGGAAAGATCTAAATTCTTATGGGGCATTTCATAACATCTTAATCTTCGTAGGAAAAAAATGGAATAGATATCTTACATACATATAGGAGTGAACTAATCAAAATCATAAGGTTAGGCATATAAAACATTTTTTATCAAGAACAGCCTACAAAAGGTAAATTTCTCAGTATAAAATAAAAAATGGGATTGGCAAAAATCTTACTGAGCTCAAGTACATTATTAAACCTACTTTTAGAGTATAAGATAACATAGATATCATTTATTATGTAGTTTAAAAGATAAAGCAAGCCAAGTGTTTAAAAACCACTGATACAAGGATAAAATTACAACATATATGATTTTAATCCAGTTAAATTATGCTATAAGCGATTAAAATCAGGAAATTGTGGTGAAAAAACGTGATTCTGCTTACAATACTGTTATATACACAATCAAAACTTTCCCTTTAAACATATTTGACCTACTGAACTTATATTTCTTTAAATATGTCATTTCAAGCGCAACTTTGGTTGTTAGTCTAATGACCTTCATAAAGACAAATATAAACCTAACCATCTAAAGGTTCAAAGGTCTGCAACATCATGCAATGAGTGTATTATTTAGATAAATTGAAAACAGCGACTTACATACTTAAATGACAGAGAGGTGCTATACCTAAACAGAACTTTCTAAATCGATGTAGCGACTTACCACGTATACTTAATGAGATTTAGAACAATTCTAAATAGTCAATTACAACAAAATTTTGTTTAGTAGCTTTTTATTAGCAAACTTAAAAACGGGATTACACGTTTGTTACGCACACAATTATACTGGTCCGAAATTGCTGTCAGCGCGCTTTCTGCACTATTTGCGTGCACACGGTCGGTCCTTTAATCCGAACGTTTGCACACTCTGAGCGATCTGACGTCATTAGTGACGTCATCGTTCAGTGCTAACGATGCAAACAAAAGATAGGTAGTGCACTGTGTGCAGCAATGTCAGATGAATGTCAGGCAATGTCAAACTGACAACTGAATACTTTAATTTGTAAGATCTAAACTTTCGGACAAGTTTTGTTGAACTAATATTGTTTAATGTAAAGATATTTAGCAGATTCATCGGGAAAACCTCAACATGCAATAATTCTGACCCATATTAAACCACCTGTCATTTTGACAGAACGTTCAAGCATATGTTCGTACCAACAAGTGGACTAAATTGATTTCAGTGCTAACGTTTGTGAGTAATGATATCTTTTTATGTCCACGCATTTGCACGCTTACCAACGTTTTCACGTATTCGATTAAAGGACCACGACAATTCTTGCATGCATGACTGACTGACAGTGACACTGACAGACCGATAAATAAATTGGCAAAAGGCTTCGTTTCGACTCACGCAAATAAGCGTTTTTGCGCCGAGACAGTATTTATTGAAATGAAATTTAGTATTATGAGTGCTCATATTATAAAACATTTTACGAGATAATACCGTTTGAGCCAAACGACCCTTAAGAAAGTTCTTAGATTCTGCAATGAATAAATAATTTTATTCATTGCAAGCATAGACTGTTATACCTTCCTGTGGCTGTACGGATACAACGCCCTTGCCTTTCCTGACTACACGAAAAGAAAAGAAGCTACAAAAAAAGTTAGTCAGTCAAGCAAGCATTAAAAAGTGCTCGTTGTTCACATGTTTTACACAAGTTTTGTAGTGGTTTTATTTTGTAAAGCACGTGTTTTAGTTAGCTATTCGTCAAAATAGGCTTTCTACTTAAAAATGGGCCTTCCAGACACCGGTTTGCCGGCGGATAAGCTGCCTCAGTGTTGGTCGGATGATGTTCGAATGAATGCACTTTTTGCCCCGTTTCGTTTGAAGTCTGTAAATCCGGAATCATGGGAAATGAAAATGAAATTTTGGTCTGATATGGTGAGGCAATGGTGCAGACATAAAAAGGATCCACTAGTGTCGGCTGCGGACGTGAAGTTTGCTTTTCAACGCAAAGGTCGCACGCCAGCATGTATAGATATCGTTATCGAAGAAATGTACAGGTAAGCTTCAAGGAAACGCTGCCTATTTATATATTTTTTTACATTACATTTCTAATTGTTTCTATTTTAAACATTGCGAGTGAGTGTCGTCTTAGTTACCTATATTTAATGTTGGCACATGGCCATTTTCTTTGTGTATAACTACATTTTATTGTTTTCATATTTTTTACAAACCCTAAACAAAACAAAGCATTAGCGTCATCCAACGGTTAACCTGAACTGTTTTGGCTGTTCTAGGAACAATGAAATAGCTCCAATATCCAAATACCAGCAGATACTCCACAATGGACCTGAAGGCTGGATGCGTTGGGGTGTCCGGTTGGCTTTCAAGCCGGCATCAATCGCTTTGAATGCTGCTTCTCTGCTGCTGCCAGCCAGACAGGCTCTGGACAGTGATGGTCTTCCAAAAGCTAGTATAGACCCTACCCAACGATTTGTTGTTGAAAGTTCTGTACAGGTAATTATTAAAATGAATTGACACAAACATATTTTTTAAGAATTGCTTATTTATTTTTCTTTGTTTGTTTTAGGAGCAAGCGTCAGAGTTGATACAGAATTTCCCAGCTGGTGAGGAGAGGATGGGCACAATTGAAGAGTTGATGCGAGCCTGCAGCTGGAAGCAAACTCGCGACGCCTTTGAAGTGCTCCTCGGTTACCTCGTGATGAACAATTCTGCTGTTAAGAAAGAAGATGTTATCAAATTAGGTACATGTTTATGCTTTTGGAAGTAGCTCTCTTTTAGTCAACTATTGAGTTTACTCAGTAAGCTATCAGTAATGTGGTCTATATGATGTATTACGTAGCTAGCTTTTAAAAAGCAGATAAATTACTTTTATGAGTGGGGTACTTAGCAAAGTAAAAAGTGCTCTTTGTTTTGATCTAGCCTATCTATTTACCAAGTTTCATCCAAATCTGATTAATTTATTTTTTTTGGTAATGTATCACACATTCACAAATATTATCTTTATAATATTAGTATGATAGATATTGATATTTGATAACTAATTGAGAATTCATATTCCACAGCTGAACCAAACAAGAAAGTATCGCAGATCACAGAAACAGATGAAGCATTAGTCCGTCTCGTGTCTGCTGAAACTCGTTTAGAGAATGACTCTATAAGGCTAGCGAAGGATATTACAGCAGCTGAGTCGGAGGCTCGGGCCGCTGTCAAACTTGGCAATAAAGTTGCTGTAAGTATTTGATTGAATTTAATCTCATAAATTATAGAGTTAACTAGGAACTCTTTGGTATAACACATTTTTCAATAACATGTTTGACATATTAATTAAAATTTTGTCTGAACTATAATTTTGAATTTTTTTAAGTTTTAAATATTCTCAAAAAAAATTCAATATGTTAAAAAGAATGTAAAAAAAAATCTTAAGGTTTAAAGAAAGCACAATTTTTTACATTGCATCAGAAATGTTATTAAAATTTAAATAATACGTACATATTTATATGCCCACAGGCTAAGAGTCACTTGCGTAGAAAACACAGGGCTCAACAAAGGTTGGACCGCTGCGAGGCAGCTTTAGAAAACGTGCGTCAATTGCTGCAGACGGCGCGGGACGTCACTGTCAATGCCGAAATATTTGACACTTACAAGTAAGTTAGAAGTTATTTGCAACTTATCTTCAAAAAAAACATGACTGTGTTGATGACACTGAAGCTTGACATTGGCCGAATTACCCCCGGGTAGAAGCCAAAACTGCCCAAAAGTTGAAGTTAAAGTGAGATGTGCAATTGATGATAAATAGACTGATGATTGATTATATGTAAATGGAATTGATTTGAATAAAAAAATGTATGTGACGTCAATAGCGTTCAGAAAAGCGTACTATAGTCCATTCGCGTTAAGAAAATAGTGAGACATCATTGGGGCCACGCCCCCCATCCAATTACAATGCTAGAAATTAAAAAGTCGAGTTCACAGTGACCAGTTGAAGTCTGACCTTCGAACAAAACGGTTGTGTATTTTGCGTGACTCGTCCAACAATAAATTTTGAAAATGAATACTTCACCAATTCCAAAGAATAAAAGTGTATCAATAATCCATAGTGGAGAGGGACGCATAATTTACAATGTTTATAAGTACTTTAAATTGTGTGATTTAAATGCAACTGTGGAGAGCATAGTCATCGAAACAGCAAGTGCATGCGGTGTGTCCGAAAATACTGTTTATAAAATTATTATTTTTCTATTGTACTTTTACTCCACTGTGAATACACCCTTATTCTGTAGTTGACACTATTTTCTTAACGCGAACGGACTATAGTGTAGTAAGTAGATGCATAATCAATGAAAATAAATGTCTGATTATTATATGTAGATGAAATTATAATACGACAGAAAAATAAGATTGACGCCAATGGTGTTTTGAAAAACGTAGTCAAAAGTAACCTAACTTGGGGTCTATTTCAAGGGTAAGATAGTGTGACGGGAATATTTCTCAATCTTATGCAACAATTTTTGAAACTGACAGAGACAAACTATAGTTTTAAATCATACAGGTTTAACGTATGTGTTGTTAAAATGGTTCAAATAGAAAAAATAACAAAGATGAATAATTGATCTCTATGTCACACAAAAAATAATACATAAATATGACTTATGAATACTAGGTCTTGCATTTAAAAAAACACACAAGATTCACAAGAGAAACAACGCAGGTATTTTTCATTTTTATTGCAATTTAATTCCCGCATCTAAATGATTAAATGATGAATTTATCCGGGGCAATGGGGAACTTTCCCCGCGGTAAAATTACCCCATATCAACATTAAGATGTATGTAAGAAAACCATGTTTCATCCAAATCCGTTTACAAGTTTTAGGTGAAAGAGTAACCAAACATACTATCTACCTTTCCATTTATAATATTAGTAATATTAACCATTACATATTTGTTTGTACAGAAAAAGTTCTCAAGCTATGAAAGCTGGAATGAAGAATGCCGGCTTGGATGAAGATAATGTGCACGAAACTTTGGACGAACTAAAAGAGGTAAGTACAGGGAACAAGTTAAGAATATGGGGTAGTATTAAGTTATAGGGTAGAGATAGGTAATAAGTAGAGATGGGCCGAGTACTCGGTTTATACTCGGTACTCGGCGGGTTTTTTGGTACTCGGTATACGAATGCCGAGTACCGAGTACCAAAAAAGTAATATACTTTGTTTAAAGAAAGCAATATATTTAGGTAGATATAATTGAAACAACAGTGTTAATCAAAACATACTGATTGAGGAAATCTTTGACATCCTCAAGTAATAGAATCAAATTAATGCTAATGCAGGAGTACTAGTAAGACAAAATTAAAGGAACAGTAATAAAAATAATCAACATTTAAAATGTAATAAATTTATTTATTTATTTATTTATTTATTCTTAAGGCACATCAACAATATAAACACAAACATTTGCAACAAACATTACATACATATTCTAGTGTTTACATCAATTACAGATATGCACAGCATTGTATTAACAATTTTGTTTCAATGAGAACAATTTAAAAAAAAAGTATAAATATAGGTATTAAATTAATGATGACACGAAGAATTTGTTAATTTACCTAGCCAATATTTTATTTTTAAACTGCTTAGCGGTATCATAAAATATATCCAAATCAAGTGTCCTATGCACAGCATTATAGGAAAATATCATTCTATTTATAGGCGCATGTAAACCCAAATTGGTTCGATGTGAGGGAACTATGAAAAAAACACCTTTATTAGCTCGACGGCTAGTGACTTTTGGAACATTTAATTTAATAATGTTCAATAAGCTATCACAATTAGAAACTCCTTGTACAACTTTTTGAAGAAACAATAAATCATAAACTGTTCGTCGCATTGACAATGTGCTCATTTTGAAAAAAGTGAGCCTATCTACGTATGAACTTCTCTTACTTATGCCAGGAGTGATAAAAGCCAAATGTCTAGTAAAAGATCGTTGAACTGATTCAATACGAGCTGAGTGTATAGCATAACATGGATTCCATATAATACAAGCAAATTCTAAGCCACTCCTGACCAGTGCGTTAAACAATATGATCTTAGTAGTAGGGTCCTTGAAATCTTTGGTGTGACGCTTAATAAATCCGGAGACTATGAAGGCTTTGTTAATGATGTTGTTGTAATGCGAAATAAAACTCAACTTAGCATCTATCAACACTCCAAGATCACGAACCTCAGAAACTAGAGATATGAGTACATTGCTAACAGAGTATCTAGTTTGCAGTGGCTTTAGTTTTCTAGTGAATTGTATATGTTGACATTTAGATGGATTGAGAATCATTTTATTGTCAAGGCACCATTGAGTTATCCGATTTAAGTCTTCTTGCATTAACCTGGAATCATTTGATGTTGAGATTGTCCGAAAAATTTTCATATCGTCTGCAAACAAAGAGCATTCACAGTGATGAACACATGATACAATGTCATTTATGAAGAGTAAAAATAGAATAGGACCCAAGTGCGAGCCCTGAGGCACGCCAGAAGAGGCAATGTACTTCTCCGAATTATGCCCTTTTACAGTCACAACCAGCTCTCTGTCAGTCAAGTACGATGAAAACCAATCAATTAGTACGCCGTTAATTCCATATTGATGCCGAAGTTTGCCTACTAGTAAATGATGATCAACAAGGTCGAACGCGCTGGAAAAGTCAGTATAGACAGCATCTACTTGTTGGTTGTAGTCAACAGCATCAATGATCGGTGTCAGGTAAGATATAAGATTTGTGACTACAGATTTTGCAGCTTGAAAACCATGCTGCTCCGGTCTGATTAAAGACTTGGTGTGATTTGTGAGAATCGGGCATATTAGAGATTCGAACAACTTAGAGACAGAAGATATGATGGAAATCGGTCTATAATTTCGTACGTCATCATTATTTCCCTTTTTGTAAACAGGAACAATTCTAGCACGTTTTCATTCAGAGGGAAAAGTACCACTACTAATAGAAAAATTGAAAATTACTTTTAACGGGTAAGATAAGACTTTAGCACAGCGTTTCAAGAAGATTGGTGGGATTCCATCAGGACCCGCTCCTTTGTTCGAGTCTAGGTGCTGGAGTTTTTTCAATATGTCACTTTCGCTTATTCTAATTGAACTTATTTTTTCAGACAGATCAGTGTGGGTATCCGAGGAATAGTCCACTGTAATAATGTGTGTGTGTGTGTCTAATAAATGTAAATTATGATGCCTTGTTTGGTGCCCTGTCCACCATTTGCCAACAAATTTTCTTCTTAATATACTTGTGTTCGTTTGTACTTGTTTACGCGCGCGAAATTGGGAATTTGATAGAACCGAGTTACGAGGCCGAGTACTCGGTAAAAATAAAAAAATTACCGAGTAATACTCGGTACTCGGTAAAAGTGTTACTCGGCGCATCTCTAGTCCTAATACTCAGATTTTGTGAATAACAGTATTAAACACTTGTAACGAATTGTCTCAGCATTTTGGCTCATAAAACGTATTTGTTGCGCTATCTTTGGGTTTGTAAAAACTAGTACACTTTTTCTGATTTTACTTTTTACTTACTTTATTTTATTCCAAAGAATTTCCTAAAAGATTGTGAAAGATTTAGAAGAGAAACAGAATATAATAGCTATGTATCGTAAAAAGAAGAAAAAGTCTACTTTCTTATAATCATATTCTTTTCGCAAGGTAATGGACACATACAACGAGGTAGAGAAGGCCCTGGCTGGCACCACTGATGACCTGGACCAGGCGGAGCTGGAAGCGGAGCTGGACGAACTCCTGGCTGCGCCGGGGGCCGGTGGTGGAACTCCTCAGAAGGATGAGAGGAGGGAGGCTAGGCTGAAGAATAGGAATGAAGGTAGTTTTATACAACATCCCTACTAATATTATAAATGCGAAAGTAACTCTGTCTGTCTGTCTGTCTGTTACACTTTCACGCCTAAACAACTGGACCGATTTGGTTGAAATTTGGTATGAAGAAGGAACTGGACTTGGGAAAGGACATAGGGTACATTTTTAAGCGGGAAAACATCTCATTCCCACGGGAAACCGACTTCCACGCGAACGGAGTCGCGGGCGGCGACTAGTGTTACATAAGTAGTTTCCAACCCGTAAGGTATGGTCAATTTTTTTTTTTTAAAAGTAGGTGCCTTGTGGGTTATCTATTTGCACTTGTATTACAAAAAGGTAAGCAAAGTTTGAAAAGAATAATAAATTTGTAACAAATAGTTTTTTTTTTTTAATTATTTAAAATTGGTTTCTTTCACTGTGTTGCGTAGAGCATAAAAGCTTCGGGTCGAGAGTCACTAATAAATCAGTTAGTATTCTCAAATAGCTTAGCTAGGAAAGAAAATGTTAACGATATGAGATTTATAGATAAAAAAAGACAAGATACTACTAATTAATTTACTTTCAGCGCCAAATTTGCCGTCACCACCGACAGCTTTGCCGAAGAATCGCAAAGTTTCGGAACGCGAGTTCGTTTTCGACGGCGAAGCTCGCATGCTGGCCGAGCTTAACGAGCTTAGTGATTCCGATGATAACAGTACTCCAGGTAAATTAAATATATAAACTAAAGAAAAAATTGAATTTTGACTTATGTTTTTAGAATTCTGTTTGTACAAACATTTTCTTAAAAAATAACCAACAATAAATAATTATCTTATTTAAATCATGAAATTAATTTCCGCCACTTGAGGTCAACCCTCACACATCAGCTGAATTACATAGCAGATTAAATTACACACTATTAAATTGAAATTAACCCAAAATCTGATACATAATTAAGAATAATTAATAAATAAATAAAAAAAACTCCGAATGTTTGGAGTCCCCTTCCAACAATACCCAGTTTTCGGAAGTAGCCTTTGAACACCCTGTATTATTCCACACAGCAGAAGTAAGAAAGAAGAAAACCCCGTCCAAGTCCAAAGCCCCGAGCCAGCCATGGTACCCGGAGTCATCTAAAAGTGTATGGGGCGAAGAAGATTTGAACTCGAGCGTTGACCGAATAGCTGATGGGTTCGCTGAGCTGAAACAAGATGAGAGGATACACCCCGGTATGTATTGTTTAGAATATTAGATTAATTATGACGTTTTTTTTGAGTAAACTTAAAGTTAGAAAGTTTCATACTAAAAAGGTAAAAACGGGAGCCTTTTAGAAAGACGCCGCTGTCAGCCCGTCCGTCTGTTATGAGGCTGTATCTTATAAACCATAGTAGCTAGACAGTTTAAATAAGCATTCTCTATGTGATGATGATGTCTCGTAGTGTTATAACAACAAATACTAACTAAATAAAATATAGATTATGGGCTCCAAAAACAAAAGTTATTTTGCTATTTTTTTCCCCGATCTTAAATCTCCTTCGAATTACGTCACGGATATAAATAATGAAAGAGTTTCTCAAATCAGTGCTACATACACAAAACTCTTTAGAATGTCTATAAAAATTAACGAAACCTATACATATATTGTTGTTTTTCTAATAACTACTATCGTAAAAAGTTTTGTGCTTGAAGCCCTGATTTGAGAAACCTTTTTCTTTGCTATATTCTATGTAAAAATATTTTTATATTTTGTTTCAGGTCAACCATTGAACATGGATTTTACAGCGCCTCCTAACCTATACAGCACAGATTTTCAAGTGAAAGACCACAAACCAGTCGGTAGTCTCTGGTTGTATAACTCTGATATGACAACTGGGGATTTGGCTGCAAGCACCGATTATCACAGGTAAGTGTTATAATAATTCGCAATGGTGTAATATTTGGCTGACTTGTTCACAAAACATTTAACTTTGGCTAACTTAAGTAAAATTTTCTTTAGTGTTTGTCTTCCGAAATATCAGTAAAAAAAATTGCTAATAAATGGCGAAATTCGCAATAAAATCTGTTAGGTGGTTTAGGAGGAGAGGGGATAAAGTGTACAAACATAGAAAAATACACTATAAGCACACTATAAGCGACTTGGATTTATACTATGTTATGATTAAGATGATATAAAAACATCTGGGAAAAATTTTTCAAAAAAGGACTAATTTCGCACAATTTTGTCATTTAAAATGTTGATCCGTAACAATATACATATCTGCAAAGAAATGCTGAAAATAAAAGACCATAATGTAGTTAAACGGGATGCAGATACAATTTTTAATTAAGTGTGTGTAAAAACAATCTTGCACACAAAAACACAAATGTATTGTTAACGGTCATTACACAAATAAAATATTTGAAAAAAAAATTACAATAATATTTATTTATCCATAAAACATTCAATATTTTATAATAATAAATTTCATTGGTGTTTTTGTCTGAGAAATTAATTATAATATTTATCAACTATTAAAATATTTTTCAGTGCGGTAAGCCCTGGCAAATTGGGGGGCTCATTCCAAATGGCCCCAGGGGGTGAAAGAAAAAAACAATGGCCCCAACAAGATGACGTTGAAGATTTAGAAAAAAGATTAAAAGAATTGAGAGGTTTCAAATCATAGTGCAACAATTTTATATGTTTATTGAATGCCTGTCAATCACATGGATTGCCTGTCAACCAGATTGATTGATATCTGTCAATCATATGGATTGAAGTGAGTGAGTGATAAGTGAAATGGATACTAAGCAATCAAAGGTAATATAATTATGTTTATATACGTTAAATAGTTAGGTAATTGTACAGAACAAATTGTAGTTTAAATTCTAGGTACCTAAATATATTGATGATTATTAAGTATTACTAAAAATAATATAAATGCACTGTTTCACATAATTCAGTTTACTTATTTGTGTTAAATTACATATATTATTGGTTAATTCACTGAAGGTAGATAGCAATAATGTTTTTTAATATTTTTGTGGCATTTTCTTGCGATAATTAACAATTGTATTAAAAAACACGCAAATATCAGAATTAGAATAACTTTAGTTACATATATATTTAATGCATACATAATTTCAAGCATATGCTGTTATTTTGCACTGTTAGTTTGATCTTATGGCCCTATTTATAAACGCATTTTACAAGTCCAATTAGTTGGTTATGGAAGCGGCTAGTGGCATAATGCCACGGGCCTAAGCATTTTGTTAAATTTATTTCTTGAGAGATAGTCTTTACAATTAACAAATTTTGTTTATTGGCAACTTATAAAAACAGTGAACTGAAGTTTCTATGAACAGTTAGAGAAATCTGAAAAAATATCTGGAGATATATTGTGAGGATGAGAAAAAAAAATCCTACAAACTCGATACATAGTCTAGATTCAAGAACTAATAATTTAAATGTGTTATTTGATAGATTTAAACTCATTTTGTCTTTTTAAATCTAATGTTACAGCATTCATAATATCCTACTAATATTATAAACGTGAATGTTTGTAAGCATGTATGGATGTTTGTTACTCTTTCACGTAAAAACTACTGGACGGATTTGGATGAAACTTTACAGTAATATATGTTATACATCAGAATAACACATAGGGTACTTTTACCGCAGAAAAACTTCTCATTCCCACGGGAAACCGACTATCACGCGAACGGAGATGCGGGTTGCCACTAGTTTTGACATAAAATGGTTTAAAATGCGTTTGTAAAAAAGGGGGGTTAGATCGAATATACCGTAAGTCACAGTTACGTAACCAAATAGAAAAAATAAATATCACTTGACAAGATAAGTAATATGTAAATAACAAAATTAACTTATTATTTAATTTCAAAAAACGACGGAAAAATTATAAAAAAATACTTAAGTCATAATACTATTTGACTCTTTGAACATGTTTAATCTAAATTGGACAGGAAATTATCGGATTTTATAATTTTTATGAAAAGTAACAAACATATAGACTCGTGCAGAATTAAGCTACACTCTTTGTGTCGACTCTACATTCGAGTCATTGCTCTGACTATCCTGAGTAGAACTGGGCAAGATTGAAGAAAATATTTAAATTTAGAAATCGAATCTTTCTTCAATCGCCTTCAGTTTATTTGTTTACTGGGTGTAAAAGAACTGCTTCCGAAAACAAAAACTGGGCATTTCTGGAGGGGTACTGGTTACGTTTTGAGCAAAAAAAAATGTTTACGTAATTTTCCAAAATTGCATTATTTCTATCAGATTTTTCGATGATTTCAGGTTATTAGGGACTTAATTTAATTTGCAAGGTAAATAATCGCACCTGAACCGACAGTTGACGTGTGAGCGATGATTGCAAGCGACGAAAAGACTTATCAATCCTGAATAACTTTTTAAAATTGAGTTTTCTTGGTATGCTGTTAGTGAATTTAGTTACTATTGAGGCTCCAGAATACATGGTTTCAGGCTTCGGAAGTGACCTTTTTACACCCGTTATACAGTCAGCAAACAAAGTTACCAATGCACAATATTGGATTTTCACTTTTGAATGACATAACATCTTCAAACCTTACTACAAAAATTAAAAAATGACTGCTGAATCCTACAAACAATTACATACAATTGAAAATTGACTTAAACTGGCAGGTCAAAGAGCAAATAGTAATTTAGTAAGTAATAATTTAGTTTTGATAGATTTGTTGTGAGAGATACCAAATAAATGTGCCTTTATTACAAGTGATATTGTTAGTGTATGTATAAATCTAAGCTACAGTATAATAAAGCTTTGGTAAAATGAAAAATATAAAAAAATGAAATTCTAGTTTAAGGCTGTATACTAATTTTACTAACAACTGTACCTAAATTGCTAATTTAAGAGTTCTAAGGTGTAAATAAATGTTTATATGTATATATTAAATTGACAGTCATTATATACATAAGTTAGATATTGCTTCACTGATATTAAGATATGTAGAGGGTTTGATTCATTCAAATATGCAGTTTGAATAGGTTTAATTTGGTTAAAAATAAGTCAGTTAATATATAGATTTGGCTTCCATTATTTTTTTACAATAACATTTCCTTACGTTAGTTTATTGCAATAGAAAAAGGAAAACTTACATGAAACTGTTAGCAAACCCATGTCTACTAAATTTTTGCCAATAAGTACAGCTTTAAATTGCTTAGTTTTTTTCTTTAATTTTCATAAAAAGCCAATGTCATTTAAAAGCAAGAAATTGTGCCTTAGATACTACAGATTCTTTTTATATATTTTTTTCCTATATTTTTTACTAGTGGCCGCCCGCGACTCCGTTCGCGTGGAAGTCGGTTTCCCGTGGGAATGAGAAGTTTTCCCGTGGTAAAAAGTACCCTATGTCCTTTCCCAAGTTCAGTTCTTACTTCATACCAAATTTCATCAAAATCGGTTCGGTGGTTTAGGCGTGAAAGCGTAACAGACAGACAGACAGACAGACAGACAGACAGACAGACCGACAGACAGACAGAGTTACTTTCGCATTTATATATTAGTAGGGATTGCCAATAAGTACAGCTTTAAATTGCTTAGTTTTTTTCTTTAATTTTCATAAAAAGCCAATGTCATTTAAAAGCAAGAAATTGTGCCTTAGATACTACAGATTCTTTTTATATATTTTTTTCCTATATTTTTTACTAGTGGCCGCCCGCGACTCCGTTCGCGTGGAAGTCGGTTTCCCGTGGGAATGAGAAGTTTTCCCGTGGTAAAAAGTACCCTATGTCCTTTCCCAAGTTCAGTTCTTACTTCATACCAAATTTCATCAAAATCGGTTCGGTGGTTTAGGCGTGAAAGCGTAACAGACAGACAGACAGACAGACAGACAGACCGACAGACAGACAGAGTTACTTTCGCATTTATATATTAGTAGGGATAGTGCAAGAGACAATTTCTAACCGAACACTTAAAGTAGAAAATTGCTTGCACGTTGATTGTTCACTACTATTTCGCTATCCCTTTTCTATACAATGGTATTTAACGGCATAGGTACATAAAGGAAAATTACTTTTAAATATAAGAAGACCCAAAATGCCACTCACACACTTGTGGATCATTCGTTACCTAAAATTTTTAATATACTTTCTCTTTATATGGTATAGCTGTAATTATGTCTTGTATAATTTTTTTAATTTCTTCTCATCTGACCTACCTTTAGCAGGATTAGTTTTTTTATTGGTGAAAATTTTAATAGGTAGTGGCAAATGAGAGGTCCTTAATAACCGTTAACGATCATCCTGCAAGCGAAATTCGCCCTTAAGTGGTAGACGAAATTAGCGTCGATTGCACAGTACTCAAATGGCTTGTAATGTTTATTTACTCGTTAATATAAGTATTTTTGTATTTTTAGACAATTTAGTGGTAACCTATACTATGTAATATTAAAGATTTTTGTTAAGGCGCTTAGAACCGGCAATAATTGGTATAGTGTTAGTTATACTCCTAAATTTGCAAATGTACCTGCTGACTAGTAAATCAAGTTTTTTTTTTTAACTTAAAGTAGTGTTTAAAATATACGTAAAAATAAAATAAGGTTGAGAAATCGTGAGTGGCTTGTAAAAAAACTTATGGAATCGTTGGTGACTTGCAAAGATGTCTCGAAATCACTCAAAACTCGAATATAAATTTGAGCCAACCGTTACATTACAATAACAACTTTATTTTCATGCTAATAAGAACTATTTAATGAACAAAAGTTTTCTAAGACACTGTAACAATTGACCAAACGAAATTAAATCGAGAGGAATTACTATATACGAGATAAAATTTTAATCGGCCGCCTTTTTTGTAGTGTTGGGTGTCTTTAAAAATAATAAATCGGTATTTTTTTCTTTATATACTAGTTTTGTTTCCAGAAGCAGTTTATTATGTAAGTTTCAAAATATTAGGGGTTTGTGTATCTACTTATAAAAAATACTATATTTTTTCCATAAAAAATATTTAGAGCTGTAATTGTAAATTGATTAGTTAGTTATAATAATAATAATAAATAAATAAATCTTCAGGGCAACACACCTAATAAGCGGTTATAGATACCACACATAAACTTGGGGAGAACCTAGTTACACCCAAGACACGAGCCAATATCGAAATAAATTTCCCACTTACCTGGGGATCGAACCCGGAACCATCCGCTTAACAGTCCGGTATAACCGCTGCACCACAGAGGTCGTCACTTTGTATCGATATGATAAACATTTTACGTTTTGCGTATTCATGCACTCCTTAATAATCAGTTCAAACCCTAATCGGCTAATCTCATCTTATCATCACTAATCTAATATATGTAATACTATGATTTTTCTGGTCAGCTCCAAAAGTTTTCACATAGGACTAATAGGGACAAAACATGTAACTAATATGGGCTTAAACTGTTTTTATTAATAAGGAAGTGTAAGGCTTTTTTTTCCAAAGCAGTCTATTGTTTTTTGTAACAACTTTTAAACGCCTTAGTTATTTATTTATGTGCCAAAACCGTATTTGTTAAGTTATATTAATTTGTTAATGTATAATTTAATGTTATAATATTGTATTACTCATGTGTTGTATTTTGTAAATTTTGGAATATTTTTTTATAAATAAAGCGTGCCATTATGGAGCGCACTGTGCCATATTTTAATTAATAACTCCATGGTGAAAGATAATGAACTCTAATGCAACGTGTTTAAGGTTCATTTTACCATAAATCATGTTATATTCTATAAACGGGAATTTCATCGCTCGTTTTCGCTTATTGATACGAAAATGATATTTAGATTGTACTTTTTGGATTCTAAACGACTTATCTCCCACGTTGAAACTCAAGCTTGCGAGACGTGTAGCGTGACTTCACTACATAGTATAAAACAAAGTCGCTTTCTCTGTAACTTTGTCCCTATGTATGCTTAAATCTTTAAAACTACGTAACGGGTTTTGATGCGGTTTTTTTAATAGATAGAGTGATTCAACAGGTAGGTAGTAAAATAACATAGTACAGGGAAAGGAGTTTTACTCCCAAGAAGCGAAGCGAAGCATTGTCAATAATTTACAGGCGCTCTAAAATAATTTCCCCTGTGTCAATATATGTATACGCGAGTATTTAATGCTTCAGAATATTCAGATTAATAAGTACATAATCCATTTATATTAATAATTAAATAATCTATTTATTTTATATAATATAAAATAAAATATGTTTAATTTAGGATAACAGATTTTTTCCTAAATTAAACATATTTGGCTAAAACTTAATGTTTTAAAAAATGATTAGTTCGTATCTATGTGAAATTTGGTTGTTCTCGAAAAAATATGTCAAAATACGGAGACTTTGTGGGTATAGGTTTTTGTGGGTATTATTCGAATCAATTAATGATAAGACCGTCGAGTTGATTTTTTACATATAAGCTGTCAAGCAGTGTAAACTTTCAAACTGGCTGTTGTATTCTTCACTTCGTTTTTCTACGGCGTTTGTTATGGTTTCTGCGGTTTTGTCTAGTCTTCTTGATTCGCTTAGTTTATGTGGCTCGATAATAAATGCCAATTTGTGAATACAGCGTTGTACTAGACGCTGAATAAAAAAACGTAGAATACTTCAGAATTACAATATATTTGGAAATTAAATGTTAAAAAGATTGGGTGGTTGCGGAAGATGAAAGCGATGTTGGGTTTGTTTCGTTCTAGTTCCGTTTCACGACAAGGGTTACAGGATTTATTAGAAATTATATGAAATGTCATGACAGTAGGTAATGTGATAGTTAATACAATTTACTCAACGTTCAGACGCTGTTGCCACTTAAATAATTTCTATTCTGTAGGTAATTTCAAATTATGACTGAAAAAATGTTTAAATGTTGTCTTCCTTTGGTAAAATTCTCTTTGGTTGAGTTGCATATAAGTTGTGGCCGCCCGGCCGAATTTTATATTGTAACCTTTATGCTCGGCAATATATAAGTTGTAATAACACTGTTTGCTATTGCCAGGTTGCTAATGAAACTTTGGGTTCTTTGAAAGATAAAAATGTGAGAGTGTTTGATGCAATCATATGGCCCAAAATACTTCATGATACACTTGCCACAGCAAAGGTGGTTCACAAATAAAATTCCTTTACGGTCGCAAGTGTATTATCAAAGTGTAATATAATATTCGTCTGATTAAACTCTTCTTGTTTGATAGTGGCGGACTTATGGTTGAAGAACTGAAAGACAGTCGATGGACATCTTAAGCGATTAAAATAGCTTTTTTCCCCGTCTGCTTGTTGGTATCTAATATCATACTCTATTTTGAAATTAGATGAAAAATAATGTCTCAAGAACGATTTAGAAATTCTACCGCTAGTGAATTCATAAAAAATATTGAAAAGAGTATGAATATAAAAACATAGTTTTGGACAAAAATAAAATATTCTCTAATTGTCGCCAAGCATCACTGGAACTAAAACAACCTCTCACATGCCTTAATTAACTCGAGTCGATCATAAGAATTAAATCGGCTTTAGCTTTGCGATCTACACGCTCCCACTTAGCTGCCTCTGAAGGTTCTGCTGGCCTCGTGATCACACCACACACGTAGTCCCAATAATCATTTTTGATCAGAAGGGCCTCTGCTTGTATACGCCAAGTTTCATAATTGTTCTTCCCCAACAACTCAATCCGTGAACTATGTTTTTCAATACTACTAAGCCCTGACTTAGACAGTTTTTAGACAGAGATTAGATTACTTATCAATTAGAACACTTGTTATATTATTTTTAACCATGTGAATTGAAACATTTCTTCCAAAAAACAGCATTACAAACGGAACATTTGGTCGAAATTTGTGGCGCTCTAATTATTTCACCTTGCACCATTTTTTCTCTCCTCCCATACTTCTTATAGCATTCAACACAGCGCCCCCGTACTAATTACCCCTCAAGTTAATTCTTTATCTTTATCCTCAAGTTAATAAGATCTAATACTTCAACGAAGAAATCCTGTTTTTTCTTAGCGTTTAGCATCGAACTTTGTGCAGAGATCAAAGGATCTGACGAAAGAATAAGGTTCACAAGCTCTTCATCTAACCCTGTAATGGCTGCCGTTTTGTCGGGAGCTTCGAAAAATCATCTAGCTGTATTTCTGTCATTTGTGGTCCCTGATCCTTGCTTAACGATATCAACCAAAAGGTTCATCCTTAAATTTGGCTTGGATATTTTTATTTCTATTTTCCAATAAAGTCTTGTGTTCAGGTTCTCTTGCAGCCCACTTCTTAAAATCAAGTCTGTATACTATATGCAGAGACATTCCATTGCGTTTATACGGGCAAGTAACGACGAAAATCCAAATTCCAAAGCACTATTGGACACTTCTTTTACTGTCACACAATCCAAACAGTTCATTTCAGTAGGTTTAGCTACACAGGTAGCAGGTTGCGTTCGATCTAGCTTCAGAAAGGGACGTGCAGATTTTCGCATCAACCATTGTCAGCTTCAGTTCATGTGTGACCTTATTGCTGCTGTACTCAGTGGGTATAAGAGACTTGATTTCCTCATCCATATGGCTTTTGTGTCTGACCACCACTTCTTCACTCTCCTTTACAAAAGTAAATTGCACAGGACGGCAATAAAGAACTGAGCATGGTTTTGGATTTGTCTATAAACTTTCATCTCCAGCAGTTAGGCACCAAAGACGTCATAAATACACTGGAATCGTCTTGTTGCCCCTCCATACTCTGTTTATATCGCCTTTGGTTTGAAGCACCATGAAATCCCCACTTAGATAAAAGCTTCAAAAATTTATTTTTAACACGATCCGGAAGACTCCCAAGAATCCTTTTCGCTGTAATATCGAGTAATGCTTGAAGCGTAATTCTTTCTGATGAATCCGTTACAGTCACTGATTGCATCGAAGGATAACATTGTTGCTTTGATTGTTGCACTTTGTGATAAGACGGGTAAACATCAATTGCGCCTTCCCGAAAAGTCATCTCTCGCAGCGTAATGTATTGCCACTTAGCTTTAATGAAAGGAGCAAACCTAGAGCCTTTTCTGGTGTAAAGGTGAACTGGCTTCTTAAGAGTTTCCTTAATTTTTTTAGTCGCTTCTGGATGTATCAGCATATATTCGATGACATATGCCATATCTTCATGACCATCTTCTTTCAAAAGTAATGCAGCTGAATATGCCACTTCAGTTGACCCTTTGTCCTTGTAATCGTCAGATCTTATCTTCTATTGTTTACTTCCTAGATCATCTAATGCTTTTCTAGATATTTTTGTCATTGTACCAGTAGACGACATCGATGATTCTGGAATAATCACATGTCCACAAGATCCCTGGTGTTTTTCAATTGATTGTGGCAAACCGAAACTCTTTAACACGCAATTCGGCCAATCAACATCAGCTTGGAGCCAGTTTTCGTACTGTTTTCTAAATGTATCAAGGATACGGTGAGATTTCTGCCATCTTTGTGAAGCTGCTCATGTAAATTTTCGACAAAACTCGTCCAACGTTACACGAATTTCGTCAGTAATTTGATCACCTAGTCGATCCACCACTGATCTGAATAAAACTTCATGATTAAACGAAGTACCTTCACTTCTCAAAATAACATACAAGTCCAAATTCGTACATAAACTTTCCATTGTAAGGGCGCATTCACACGGGATACGTCTTTGACGATTCGGTATAAAACACGATTCGCCTTGACGGATAGATGTTCACATTGAATACGGAATCGTGTTTTTTCACGATTCGTCAAAATATCCGAATTGATGTTCACATGTTGTTTCGTGATTGTGTTCAGTTGAGAGTAACTACCAAAGACAATGGACGTGAATACTTTAATTTTGTACTGGTATTATCGTCGATCTAAAAAAAGAAAAACAAGAAGAATACACTGGGTGCATCCAATTTTAAGGCAAAGACAAAGTGTTGGGGATTTTTATACTTTGATGAGCTCGTTATGATAAGATGATACCAAATTTTACACTTATTTTAGAATGTCTAAAGATACCTTTGACTTCCTTCTCCAAAGGTTGGATACAGATTTGAGAAAACAGGATATATGTTTGATAGATCCAGATAATCACTTAATTGACTTAGAGCTGTAGATAGTGCCGGTGATGCACTTGGATCATCGCGATGGATCAGCGATGTTCCAGGTTGTAGAGGGGTGGGCGTTTCTGCAGACACTTCTGCATTTACTATCGATGAACTTTCAGGAAGAGGCCGAGTATTATTATTATTAGACGTTCCTCCCGGTGATTCTTGAGGCTTAGTATAATAACCACCACTATTATAGTTGTGATGATGTGAATTGTAATAATTTTGATGCCAATTCGAATAGTTTCGTCATTTTATCATCCAATACGCTGCCACTATCCATTCTTTTCTTTTTTGATGATGATTCTAAGTGTTTCTCTTTCTGATTTTCTTGTTGATCTGCATTTTCTCTTTGGGCTTCATCTCTTGTATTTGGATTATTGTCATATGTTTCACCTGGCTTAATAATTGGCTTCAAAAAGCTCATCTCTTGATTATATTTGCAGGGCTTAGATTTTGTACCAGACCCAGATTTTTTTGTTTCTTTGTTTTCATCTAATGATTTCCTCCAAGTGTCTCTCAATTGTGTCCACCTTTTCATCACTGAACTTCCTGAAACAATAATTCATAAAACTGTATGAACGGTTTTATAAGAAGATTTTTATTTACATCGCATTATTCCCAATATTACAAAACAACCACAGATGAATATATATACAGGGTGTCCCAAAACTCGACGTCAACCCGAAACCGGGTGACAAGGCAAGTCATGCTGGTTATCAGAAAAATGTTTAAAAAAATCTAAGTCACGTGTTCTCAAAATTATTGGCATTTTAAAAAAACACGCAAAATTTCACACCCTGTGACAGTGTTTTTGCTGCTGTTGCCACAAATGTTCACTTTTGGAAACTTTTTTTTTTGATATGTAACCCTGAATAATGCTTCTCTAAACTGTTATCAACATTTCAAATCTAGCTCCTCGAGATTGCATAAAAATAGGACTTATTTCCAAGAAAAAAATTAAAAATTAAAAATGGCCTAGTTTTAACTGTCTGCATTGAAAAAAATTGTACTACGCGAGTTTGGCAAGTTGTGACAAAAGTTGGCGCATTTAGTAAGGATTCCAAAATGGTATGACACTTGGCAAATTGTAGCTGCTATCATGAACAAAAAAAAATATTTCCATGAAAACCCATTTTTAACTTTTTTTCTTACTTGGTTAAAATTGCAAAGCTTATCGTTGGTTACATTGGAGCCGCTTCCAATTTACACACTGATTAAATTTAACTGAATTGTACATTGTACTGATGTACTCGTCTATCTTTATTGAATGAACAGATTGTTCACTTTTAATTTATTTTTTTTAGTGTGTGCATTGGAATAAGCATTTATTGTTAAAGGTTTCAATTTTAAATAAAACAAAATTTTAATACCAATGTTTATTAATAAAATTTACAATAATTCTTAAAATGTTATAATAAGTGTTCGAAATGCCTTCCTTCGGCGGCAATACAAGCGCGACATCTTTTTAAAAAAGATCGAGCTATCTTTCTAGCGTATCGTCCATTATTTACAAATTGAGCTGCTTCAGCTATTCTCTGCCGTAATTCATGTTCACTCCCAATGGGCTTCTCGTAAACTTTTTCTTTAACAGCTCCCCAGTAAAAAAAGTCTAAAGGATTCAAGTCCGGTGAACGGGCCGGCCACGAGATTGGTCCAGCCCGCCCGATCCATCTCCCAGGAAGCTCTTCATCGAGGTACTCTCTTACGGGGCGAGCAAAGTGCGCTGGGCACCCATCTTGTTGGAACCACATTTCTCTGTAAATGCTTAGCGGCACGTCTTCTAATAAATTTGGAAGATGGTTTTGAAGAAAGTCTAAGTAAACCTCGCCAGTTAATGCATCAGGCAACTCAAAAGGACCAATTATTTTGCCATTCAAAATTCCGGTCCACATGTTAACTTTGAATCGGTACTGGGACCGATCCTGTCTCGTTAAATGAGGGTTTTCAACACGCCATTCATGCAGGTTGTGCATGTTCACGTAGCCGTCCTTTTTAAAAGTTGATTCGTCCGACCATAAAATTTTTGTTAGAAAAAGTGGGTCATCTCTGTACCTCTCCAATATCGTCCGGCAAAAATTCACCCTATTTTGGTAGTCACCGGGTAATAATGTCTGTACTCGCTGTACGTGGTATGGGTGTAGGTCATTTCTTTTTAAAATACGGTGGGCTGAACTTTTGGGCACTCCGGTGTTCGTTTCAATAGCTCTTACTGAAGTACTTGGGTCTTCTTCGACAGCCTGTAGAACTTCTTCTTCCATAGGGTTGGTGGGTCTGCCTCCACCATGCTTTTGATTTGGGAGGCGGCCTTCTGAGAAGAGTAACCGATGCACATTCGTAAACACCCGGTAATCGGGGTAACGAGCAGCGTTTGGGTACCTTTCGCGGTAAAGTCTGGCAGCAGCACTGGCATTACACCTGCACTCACCATAAATAAGGTGCATATTAGCGTATTCGCGAGTGGTATACGAAGACATCTCGGCACTTGTCACACACTCACACAATAGTCCAGAGGAAAGCAAAGGTCGTCGTTAAGAGAAAACAAACAGTCCGAATCTAAATCGCAAGCAATCACAAGTCCATAAACATAGCCAAAAGTAAACAGTACGAAATCAACACAAACGAATACGAAAACAAGCGCAGTAAACGAAGGAATGTAACGTACTGACTGGTTTGTAATGTGTATCTACAATAGCGAATACCTGGCGTCACTCTCTGTCTCTCTCGCACTTGGTAAAATGACTCTCTCCATCTCAGTCACTTTAGCGTCCATACCTGTCTCGCTCGCACTTGAGAAGGTGACTCTCTCCGTCTCACTCAATCACTTTAGCACAAATACTATCTCGCTTACACTTCCTAGAAAGACTCCTTTGTCACTACTTACAATTTACGACTCTTTGGAAAACCTTGGGCCCATTAGAATATTTTTTAACCAGGTAAGAAAAAATTTTTGAACACTGGATTTTTACGAATTTTTTTTTTTGTTCATGATAGCATCTACAATTTACCACGTGTCATACCATTTTGGGATCCTTACTAAATGCGCCAACTTTTGACACAACTTGCCAAACTCGCGTAATACAATTTTTTTTCAATGCAGACAGTTAAAACTAGGCCATTTTTAATTTTTAATTTTTTTCTTGGAAATAAGTCCTATTTTTATGCAATCTCGAGGAGCTAGATTTGAAATGTTGATAACAGTTTAGAGAAGCATTATTCAGGGTTACATATCAAAAAAAAAAGTTTCCAAAAGTGAATATTTGTGGCAACAGCAGCAAAAACACTGTCACAGGGTGTGAAATTTTGCGTGTTTTTTTAAAATGCCAATAATTTTGAGAACACCTGACTTAGATTTTTTTAATCATTTTTCTGATAACCAGCATGACTTGCCTTGTCACCCGGTTTCGGGTTGACGTCGAGTTTTGGGACACCCTGTATATATACTAGAAAACAACTGTAATAATAAGGACACGGTTTCGAAACACGTCACGACAAGACGAGCGGTCTGTTGTCGGGCGAATATCTATTCACAAACGCCGTTCGCTGTCCGTCTGTGTATTTATGAATTATTATACATAAATAAAATATACAGGGACCTGATCTGTGGTTGTTTTGTACGGGCTACGGGTTTTATAACGGTTTTTGCTTTCGTAAAAAGAGGATGCTTAGTAAGCTGAATTTGTATAATTGAAGAAGCGCTTGAAGAAGTTGTATTTTCATTTAGACTAATCTATCCCACCAGTCAAACATATGAAATCGTTTGGGTGCCTAGTGGGAACGCTTATTCTGAATGAAAATACGACTTCTTCATCCCACTAATATGGTTTTAATGAAATATTTTTTTAGGTATTTGGCGTCAGGACTTTCCTATGAAGATCTTCATTTTAGTTATCGAATTGGCAAATCAACCATTTCCACCATCGTAGTAGAAGTGACGCAAAGTATATGGAATAATTTATATGAAGAATTTATGCCACTTCCTAATAAGGAAGAAGAGTGGTTAAAGATAGCAAGTGGATTTAATGAAAAGGCCAATTTCCCTCACTGCCTTGGAGCAGTTGACGGGAAGCATATTAGGCTTCGAAAGCCATCAAATAGTGGTTCAGTATATATGAACTACAAAGATTTCTTTTCAATAGTGTTATTAGCAGTCGTAGATTCAGATTATCGATTCGTTTACGTCAGTGTAGGTTCCTATGGAAAAGAATGCGACTCATCAATATTTAAAGAGTCAAGTTTTTGGAAAATGTTGACAGAAGGCCGTTTGAATATACCCGAACCAAGGCCTTTATTTACAGAATCAGAAGTTCAAGTTCCTTACGTAATTATTGGCGACGAGGGATTTGGTTTACACACACATTTATAAAGACCTTTTGGTGGAACGCATCTTGACAGAGGTAAACGAATATTTAATTATCGTTTAACAAGAGCGAGAAGATACGTTGAATGTGCGTTTGGCATTCTAGCAAATAAGTGGAGAATTTTACATAGACCCATAGACCTTAAACGAGAAACAGCTATTTCAGTAGTGAAAGCTTGTACTGTCCTCCACAATTTGATTATAAAAAAGGAGGGAATTGAATTAGAAAAAGAATTTAATTTTGAAAATTTACTACCCCAGGAAGTATCACCGAGTGTCGGAACTGGCAATTCAATGAGAAATGAATTTATGACCTACTTTCTATCAGAAACTGGATCAGTACCATGGCAAGACAACAAAATACAGGCAGTATAGATTTGTATTTAAAATTGTCTCAATAAAAACTTACCAAACAACTGTCGGTCCTTTTGATCCATTTCTTCAAAATCTTCTTTCAAAATTATGCATATTTCCCGCCATGCTGCTGTTTTAGCGGTTTTGTCCTTATAAATTTCCAAAAATTTATTCCATAAAACTGGCCTGTCTTTGATTGCAGCAATCAAAACTTCGCGATTTATTTGTTGGTCATACAATTTTTCTTTTTCTTTTTTCGACATGATTTTATTGAAGCGCAGCGCTACACGTCTTAACAAGTCAAAGGGATGTACTGAATTGAGGGGCGCGCGGCGGGTGGGGCAGACAGGCGGGCGGAGCAGGCAGGCGCGCGGGGCGCGAGCGCCATAAAGCATGAATCACGATTCGAGATTTTTAACGAATCGTCATTCTAATGACCGTAGTGACCGACGTATCCGTCTACGTCTTTTTTCACGATTCGTGAAGCGTGTGAACATGGGTATATAAAAAGCATTGCTCCCGTCAAAAAAAATAACGAATCGTGAAAAAACACGATTCGTGAAAAATCACGATTCGTCTTCGTGTGAATGAGCTCTAAGTATTACACGGTCGCAGTGTATTAGTAGTAGTTCAAAAGTTTAGAATAAACTGAATAATAAGGTGAAAAAATGTTTATTTATATGTCTGAAAAACTAAAAAAAAATATTTAGTTAATATGTTTTTATTAATTAGAATTTTTCTAATCAGTTATCCTGGCAAAAGACGCTAATGACTTAAGTATTGACTGGAACTCATAAATCATAATGAATGATGAATCGTAATTACCAGATTCATTGACATCTGATATCTGAGTTTAGTTTTAATCCCAAGCTTTCTTATCATTTAGGAAGTCTTGGATGCTATAATAGCCTTTACTACACAGTTTGAGTTTAATAGTTTTTTTGAAAACGTTAAAGGACAGGGACAGTAGAGACTTAGGGATTGAATTATATATAATTATTGACATTCCTATAAAAGACTTTGTGATTTTTGCCAACCTACATTTAGAAAAACTAATTTATGGTCGTTCCTAGTCATTGCGTCATCATTATTTAGCAAACGTCTATCCTTAAGAGTTTCAAACCTATCAATATTCTTACGCACAAACATAATGTTCTCAAAAATATACTGTGAAGCAAGGGTTAAAATACTAATCTCCTTAAACAAATCTCTGAGAGATTCTCTTTTACTAAGTTTATAAATTCCGCAAATGGCCCGTTTCTGCAGCGTAAAGATCGTTTTAATGTCAGCAGCTTTTCCCCAGAGTAGGATTCCGTAGGACATTAGGCTATGAAAATAACTGAAATAAACTAACCTAGCAGTATGAATGTCAGTCAGGGAACGAATTTTTTTAACCGCAAATGCCACAGAACTAAGCCTACTCGCCAGTTGTGGTATATGAGTTCCCCACTGCAGTTTGGAATTTGACGATCCCCATTCTTGGAATCGAAAAAAAGAGGCACAAATTTCACGAATGTTTGTTGGAAACCATTCAGCCTGGAAAGCGGCATTTGCAATTTTAATCGCATAAGAGTTCGTTTTAGCCACAATAAGATTTAAGATTTCATCGTCCCTATAGGAACGAAAAGCATCATAGGCCGAATTGAAAACTCTAAACAGAACAAGTACGCTCTAAAATTTTCTTCTTCACCGTGAAAGGTTCCCACAGAAATGAAATGAAATGAAATTACTTTATTGTATGAAGGATTAAAAACTAATCTCTTAGGCCTCGGTCTCGAATTTTGCGGGAAGCGGGGCGGCGGCGGCGGCGGCGCGGGAGAGGGGCGGGCAACGCATACCTGTTCTCGAAACCAGCGGGCAGATCGCGCGGCACTGTAGCGGTGTAGTGTTGTGTTTGTGGTTGTGTTGTCGACATTCGCTAACGAAATGTCTGAAAATCGGCGACAACATCTTTTTGATTCAAATGTATTCCTAATGCTCGATTTATTGTGGGCAAAAGAAGAAGTGGATCCCTACTATAGGGCAAGAAAAATAAATGGCGAGTTTTATCGAAATTATGAAGAACAGAGACAAAATCCCGATAAATTCTACGACTACACCAGAATGAGTGTAGAAACTTTTGACTATATTCTAGAAACTATCAAGAGTGATTTAGAGTCTGGAATTAATCCAAAAAGTTTTAGAGGTATATCTCCAGCAGAAAAATTATACATAACGCTTGGGTAAGTAAAACAACGAAATTGTAATTTGTAATTGTATTTATTGATAGTTTCAAAAAGGAAGTGTTGTACCTACTAATTTAGTAAATAGTTTGGCATCGGTATTAAGTTCCCAGATACAATAATTTTAATTAAATACCTACTACACACTAATCAGCCTTAATTATTTATCTTTGACGAAAAATATAATATAAAAACGTTTCGTATGAAATAAGTAACATAACAGTTTGTCATTTATTTTTAAAATCACAGTTTTCGTTTGTACGACGATTAATTATTTCTACAATCACAGTTTTCTCACTCATTTACAGTATTTTTATTACAAGGTCGATATACTTAGTGGTCAGTATAATAATTCCACGCTTATTCTAATCTTAAAACTAAATCTCCTTTCTAAAATTAAAGTTCTCATTTGTACGACGATTAGTTAACTATTTAAATCACAGTTTTGTTATTTATTGACAGTATTTTCATTATAAGATTGATATAACTCTATTGTTGAGTACTATACCCATACATATATGATTCATTAGAAGGGTACGTGCTTTCATTTACACTTAACTCATCTAGAAGAGCTTGATTAATTTTTTGTCTTACTCTAAACTTTTGAACGGGCGTGAATTTTTCCATTTGTGGAAGTAAACTCATAAAAAAGTAGTAGTCATCAGACTTATTCTCATTTCTGGAAGCCTCGTTTCTACTTTGATTTGATAAATCATTTTCCAGCAGTCTTATCCTTTTCCTTTCCAATTCTAAAAATTCAGTTCTTATGTCATTCGCTGTTCTCTTTTTTCTTGATCGTTGTGACGCAGAAGCTTCTCTTGGAGGCGTAGAAATTTCTTGCGATGATGTAGAAGCTTCTTGAGAAGAAACAGGAGCCTCTTGTGAGGATGTAGAAGGTTGTTGTGGATAAATAGAAGATTCTTCATTATGACCGGTTGTATCTTCTTGAGAGTTTTCTCCAGATATGTCTTCTATCTCAAAAGAATCATTACTCATCTGATTACTTACTTCAGTACTGCTTAAATTACCCTCAGTAACATTTGGTACAACTTCATCTTGCAAAAACCTCAATTGAGAAAAATATTGCCAATTTGAGGGTTGATTAACATTTCCGGCATCTCCTGATCTAGGGGCAGGATTTTTTTTTAATTCCTTTCTATAGTGATCTTTTAAATTTTTCCATTTCTTCTTTAAATCGGTCACTGAAACAAAGAACGAACAGACTATTTATTACATACATAACTTTAACATATACATGCTTTAATTTTCAGGTTTTTGGCGAGTGGGCAGCCTTTCAAAAGACTGTCGTTGTCATTCAGAATGGGAAAAACAACGGTGGCCAACATAGTTTATGGCACTTGTAAAGCTATATGGAAAAATTTGGTACATTTACATATGCCAAAACCGACAGAAGAATTATTGAAAAATATAACGGAAAAATACTATGAAAAATGGCAATTTCCTAATTGCGTTGGTGCTATTGATGGCAAGCACTGTCGAATAAAAAATCCTAAGTTCGCTGGATCATCGCATTATAATTATAAACATTTCTTTTCGATGCACTTGCAAGCGGTCGCGGATGCTGACAAAAGATTCATTTGTATAGAAGTTGGAGGAAGAGGGAAACAAAGCGATGCAGGGACATTCCATTACTCTAATTTGAACCGTTTACTTCAGAGTAATAACTACAATATACCAGGACCACAATATCTACCCTCATCAGATATCGTTCTACCAATGGTTTTTATTGGAGATGAAGGATATCCACTCAAAACATATTTGATGCGACCTTATCCACAAAGCGTACTTAATGCACAAAATGAGTTATTTAATAAGCGATTATCGCGGGCTCGAAAGACTATTGAGTGTGCTTTCGGAATTTTAAGATCCAAGTGGCATATTTTCAGATCGCCCATAGAGACAAACAAATGTCATGCAAGATTACTCATCAAAACTTGCTGTTTGTTGCATAATATTATCCGAGATAAGGATGGTGATAATGACATTGCCTATATTACTGTCAATACGAATCAACAAACATTACAAACACGATTACAAACCAACGCCCGGACGTCTTATCAAGCACAATATATACGTGAAAAATTCAAAGAATATTTTGTAAATAATCCCATTAGCTACTAATTAATTTGTAAACCATAATAAACATTGTATATAACATAATAAATATTTTTTATATTCACCTACCTTCAATATTCAGTTCGTTTTTTATTTCTTCCCATAATTGATTAATTATTCTTCTATTTTTATGGTTCACATCTTTGCTGTTCCATATGGGTCTCCTCTCAAAGATTGCCGAAATAATTTGCTCTTGCACGTCCGAGGACATTTTGAAACGTCACAAAAAAAAGTACAACACTATACTACAATGCAGACGCGCAACGCGGGACGGTCACCGCTCGACTGGAGGGCACCGCTCGTCGCCCGCCCCCGCGCCGCTCCCGCGCCGCTGTTTTCGAGACCCGGTCCATTTGACGATACGCATAAGATCCTGCCGCTCCCGCGCCGCCGCCGCCGCCGCCCCGCTGCCCGCAAAATTCGAGACCGAGGCCTTATACATTGTCAAAAATAAAAAATAAAAAAAAGATGTCACGGGACACCCCTACATTCATCAGCAATGGCCGTAGACCGAGAGAAAGCTGGCGGAAAAAACTCTCGGCACTCTTTTCGAAATTACAGACACAGAAAGAAGACCTTTTAGAGCGCTTGTAGACGTCCGTTTTTTTCACCGGATAACGGACCGTGAATAAACGGCTATCCTTGTATACATATTTTTTTTACCGGATGGATGGACTGCCGTCTATATGCGTTAGTTTTGAACTGGTAGTCAGAGATTACACACGTGTGAAATGTCGAATAATAAGAAAAAAAAACTCGTATTGGCCTACTATTTGTACAAGAAGAAACAAAAAGAAATAGAAAAACGTAAAAGGTCATCGTGGGTGCATCCTATATTATTGGAAAAATATGGTGCATTTCAAACTCTTTTTACGCAGTTGGAAGAAGATGAAACTAAATTTTACAATTATTTTCGGATGAAGAAAGAAACCTTTCAACTATTATTAACAGCCATATATGATAAAATAAGACACGAGGATACTGACATGCGTAAATCTATTTCCCCGGCAGAGAGATTAGCCGTTACGATAAGGTATGTTAAAGAGATGTTCAATTTCAAATTATAGAAAAGGGGATTGATTACCTGTATTAATTAAAACAAAATTTAGTAGGTAGTAATTATTGTTTTATTATACTCAAAAAATAAATTAAGGAGTTTTAGAAAAATCGAAATCGTAATCAGGCGATGTGATTGAACTTAATTCAGTAATAATTGAAGATTGGGAATCATCTTGCTGCATGAGTTCTTGAGGCATCCTGGATGTGGATGGAATGAGTTGTGTTGGCTGATATTCATAGGGCATCCTGGATGTCGATGGAATGGGTTGTGTTGGTTGATATTCGTGTATCCTGTAGTCGGGTGTAGCCGTAGTGTAGCCTCGATTAATATTGTAATTGTAATTTTGCTTTTTGACGCTTGATTTCTCCGAGTTAAATTTCTCATAACTTTAATGACTTCATATTGGAATTCAACATAATCGTCATCACTATACTTGTCTACAATCGGAGCAATACCTTTGAAAAAACACATACTCTTACTCTTGTCTTCATCTTCAACTGATTTAATTAAAGTAAGCATTTGTCGATCAACTTCGCTACAGTCTGTCTTTCTCTTCTTGCTTGTTTTTGTTAAATCGGTAGTATTGGCTGGTGCGGTAGGGTCATTATTGGTTTGTGAGTAAGTTTCTTTGTTGTGAGATTGTGTGATGTTTTTTTCTGATGTAATACTTGCTTCCGTTGTTCGGCGAGTCACAATTTTACACAAAAAGAGCATTTGATCGTAGAATTTATATTTTCGTAGACTTTTTGCACCAGAGCCGGATTTACATTCCTTAACTTTTTTGTGATATTTCATCCAGTTATCTCTTGCATTGTTCCATTTTTTTATGATATCTTTGCCTAAAAAAGAAAAAATTGTTAACAATTCCATGTCAATATTACCCATTTTTAAAAGAACGCAGGTAGACGGCACTCAATTAACAGAAAACAGGCAATACGTCCGGCAGCGTCAACACGCACCAATACACTGGCGTGGATGACCGCCATTTCTTACACCGGACCGGTGTCCGTCGCGCCGAGGGGAAGGGGTGGTGCATCCGGCGTAAATTGTTCGCCGGACCGATGTCCGGTGCATGTACACACATTCATTATAATTCATACACCACCGCGAATCCGGCAAAAAACACGGTCCGTTATCCGGTGAAAAAAACGGACGTCTACAAGCGCTCTTAGGCCTCTTTTCCATTACACGGTTGTTCAAACGTACGGAGTGTAAGCCGTACGGTTGAAAAAACGTGCTAGCTTGTACATGATACGGCAAAATCACCGCGCGAGACATTGGTAAGGCCGGGTTCCCACTACGCCGGACCGGCAGATCTGTCGAAAACCGGACACCGGACAGAGTGTTCACATTACATCGGATCCCGGAAGAAATTCAGACAGTCCTCAGTTGAATTTTGGACGCGCGCACAATGGACGAAGAAATTGTTGTGTTGTGGTGGTATCTTAATAGAAGGCAAAATAAAAGAAAACATTGGGTACACCCTATTTTACGGGAAATATTTTCACTTGGAACATTTGAAACATTAATGGGTGAACTTAGAAGAGACGAATCAAAGTTCTTCAATTATTTTCGAATGACAGCAACCACTTTTGACGATTTACTGGGACGACTAGACATAAGAGTACGAGATACAAGTTTCAGAGAATGTATTTGCCCAGAACAAAGATTAGCCATATGTCTAAGGTAAGATTATTTTATGCACTAGATTGCGTAATGATAGTTTTGACGTAGGTACCTACTTAAGACTGTATGAATGAATGAATGTTTGCTATGTATGTTTGTTTCATGAATGTGAATATACAGGGTGATTGGTATTGCGATACATTCCTTCTAAGAGGTTAAAGTAGAGCTTATTTGCAGTCAATTAAGGCATAATATGCTATGTGTAACCCTAAATTTTTTGCATCCCCGCCATTTTCAAAATGGACTTGGCAGAATGAGATGTAATGCCTTTGCCTCGGACGCTGCGCGTTCTTAAAAAGTTGAGGGTAGTGGACATTTTTTCTTCTTTTGCGGCGGGCGACGCTGCTTGTGCCTTGAATTTGTATTTTTTCTGAGTTATGATGGATAAATGGCAAGGTGACTCTTCGATTATTTCCTGGTGGGTTTTTGTGTTAAATTTGTGTGAAATGAACGTTTGTGTCACTTCCAAATTTTACTTTTTGTTTTCTTTCAGAATTGCGCATGAGTGTGCCGGCGTGCTTTTCTGACCAAAGTTATTTTATTTTTCATAACTATTTGCCCTAACTCGTGGTAAGTGTCAACGATTTAATGTTTTTAACGATTTACGTGGGATTTTCGTTGAATTTCTTGTGTATTTATGTTTGATTCGACCAATTTCAGAGTATGGCGCGGACGCCAACCGATTTTGCTGTTTTGCCAGCTATGCCGATGCCAGGGCATATTTTTTTTGCTCCTTAACAGGTAATTACGCTTTATTTATACTTAGAAAGTGATTGCCAGTGAAATAATTAGGTTTTTGCGGTTCTTTCTGGAGAAAACAAGTACGGCGTCCTAGACTTTCTGAATGACCTAGCTCCCTCAATATCGAGTTTTAACACCTATTAGTGCTTTCATTAGTTGAATGTTCATTTTTATTGCGCCCTGAGTATTACTTTTCAACAAATAAGTGTTTGTTTTCCCCAAAAATTTGAGTTTTAGCTCGTGACCTAGGTAGTGCCCTAACTCGGACTAGACATGTTTTTTTACTTTCACAAATGATTTTAAAACGTTCAGCAAGCTTAGTTCTTTGTTTTACAATAGTTATTTTGCTAGATTTCTCATCCATTTTCTCAGAATTTCACCAAATAAGTTAATACCTAACTAGTGACCTAACTTGGTCTAGACCTAGTTTTAACTTTTGCAAATGATTTTAAATCGTTCAGCAAGCTTAGTTCTTTGTTTCACAATAGTTATTTTGCTATATTTTTCATCAATTTTCTCAGAATTTCAACAAATTAGTTAAGGCCTAACTAGTGACCTAGCTTCGTCTTTATACTATTTTGACCTTCACAAATGGTTTTAAAATGTTAAGCCAGCTTAGTTCTTCGTTTACCAGAACTTATTTAATTAAATATTTTTCATATTTTCTCCGAATCTGAATTAATAGTTCTAGACCTAAAGAGTGTTTGGCCACTGCTAAATCTATACTTAGATACTTATTATTTGCTTAGCCTTTAACTGTAGACACTGTTCTCTTTAGTGACTTTGGGTACTATAGGTGACGATTGGTTGTCCACAGGAGTTTTTTTTCCCGGGAGGAGTTTTCCGAGGAAACGGAATTTTTTTTGAAGGGAGCAGCTCTGAGGGAATTTATTGGAGGGAGTTTTTTTTGCTTTGACAACACTTACCGAGGTATATTATTTTTATTTGGCAAGGACTTCGCCATAAGAGGATTACCTTCGAGACGTGCCGGTACCGCGGACGCGGTTCCTATGTCATTTTCCACTAGTTTATTTTACCAAAATAGTTTTTAAGAATTTTTCCACTAGTTAGTACCTATATTGTAACAACTCGTTATTACGCATTTTCCACTAGTTTATTTTACCAATTAGTTATTACGCGTTTTTCCGCTAGTATGTTTTCCAACTAGTTGTGACGAGTTTTTCCACTAGTATATTGTACCCACTCGTTATTACGAAATTTTCCACCCGTTTATATTCTAACTGGTTTACGAATTTTTTCCACTAGTACCTATTTTGTACCTACTAGTTATTACGCTTTTTTTTCCTGGTATATTTTCCAACTAGTTATTGCGGATTTTTTTTCACGAGTTTATTTTTACCCACTAGTGATTTCTAACTTTCTATTACTGCACTGAGTACCGACCAGAAGTCGCCACGGCCCCGTTTTTACTTATTGTTGTAACCTTAAATAATATTAGACCAGATTTATTTTCGCTTTTAAATTTTGAATAAAGGAATAAACGTTCTTGATTGGTTTTATTTATGGTTTCCCCCAATCTTTAGGGAGGACAGGTTACATATGTCCGAAAATTGATAATTTCTGAGATATGCAACATTTAAGATTTTTTATAAAAAACCCCATTTTCGAAGTTCAAAGGAATCCTTATAGTGAAAAATTCAAAATTGAGTTTAATGTTTTGTTGTTTTATGGTAGCTTGATAACTAAAATTACATTTTAGATTCAAATTTGCTAAAATTAATCGTCCTTATTTTTAAAAAGTCAAGAAACCAAGAACAACTTTTAAAAAAAGTTAAGTCTTATGGCAATAAAAAGCGATTTTCTAATAAAAAGTCCAAATAATGTTGCGTACAAATTACATAAAAAACTTCCCCAATTCATAAGCTATTCAAAAAGGTACATTTGTCATACTAAAACTTAGTATTTGATTGACAACTCTACTTATAAAAGAAGTAACCTCTCTCTTAGAAGGCCTCTACATTGTGGTTACAGCGCACTTTTGCAGTGTTTTCTTTGGTTGATGTCGCCGTTTTGCACAGGAATAATGCAATAACATTTAAGTCTGCCGTTAAATAAATAAATTTTGTAAAATGCCCAAGCTTCAAGTTGCAGCCTTTGCAGTCAAATAGTAAAAAATGTGTTATGCGCGAAAAAAGTGACCTCTATTAAAAGAAAACTAACTGCATATTTTCATTAAGAACTCTTGGAATGGTATCATTTAAGATCCTTACCTTCGAAGACTTTTTGTAGCGATGCTGTCGCGCGTTAAGTAAACGCATGTTAGTCGAATTTGCAACGCGCTACATTATCGCAACTGTATCGATGTAAAGACAATACTAACGCATCGCGACTGAATCGTGGCTATGAAGGCACACAGTCAGCGACTGCTAGTCTACGATATCGATGCGAACGCACAACATCGCTACAAAAAGTTGCTGTGGGCGAGGGCCTTTTGTAATGAAGAATACTCAGACATTCTTCTTATTTACATATTGGGTAACGGCAACGCTGTTACAGCCCAAAAAGTACTTGTTGCGTTTCCGTAATCGACTTGTGTCCAACATTAGAGTGTTTTTGGGGACGTATCAACGTCTCAGAAAAATAAAGCTTGTATCCGCCCGAACAAGTGAATCTAGTAGACCTCGAATTTGGTGAAGTAGACGAAGAAATGATAGATGTTGTTCGCAGAAATCTAGCAACCACCACAAGAGTTGGCGACATCGACTAAAGAAAAAACAACAAGTGATGTGTAGTGATTAATGAAAAAGATGTAGTTAGCTTTCTTTCTTTTAATAGAAGTAACTTTTTCCGTACTTAGTATACCTACACTTTTTTTCTAATTAACCGCAAAAGCTACACACTTGAAGGTTTGGCATTTCAAAAAAAATATTTATTTAACGGCAGATCTTAAATGTTATTGCATTATCCCTGTGCAAGACGTCGACATCAACCAAAGAAAACACTGCAAAAGTGCGCTGTAACCACTATGTAGAGGCGTTCTAAGAGAGAGGTTACTTCTTTTATAAGTAGAGTTGTCAATCAAATACTTAGTTTTAGTATGACAAATGTACCTTTTTGAATAGCTTATGAATTGGGGAAGTTTTTTATGTAATTTGTACGCAACATTATTTGGACTTTTCTTTAGAAAATCGCTTTTTATTGTCATAAGACTTAACTTTTTTTAAAGTTGTTCTTGGTTTCTTGATTTTTTTCTAAAATAAGGACGATTAATTTTAGCAAATTTGAATCTAAAATGTAATTTTAGTTATCAAGCTACCATAAAACAACAAAACATTAAACTCAATTTTGAATTTTTCACTAAAAGGATTCCTTTGAACTTCGAAAATGGGTTTTTTTACAAAAAATCTTAAATGTTGCATATCTCAGAAATTAACAATTTTCGGACATAGCATATTATACCTTAATTGACTGCAAATAAGCTCTACTTTAACCTCTTAGAAGGAATGTATCGCATTACCAATCACCCTGTATATAATGTGTGTGTGTGGGAGGGTGTATGTATTTGATAAATCATTATGAATTAAAAATGCAAACAATTTATTTAAGTATTTATTTGTACTCAAACTTAAATCCCTTCAAAATCTAAGTAATCTGAGTCTTGGGAATGTATGGAATGATTACTAGATGCTGATGGCGAAGCTAGAATCGGATTCGATGTCTGAGATGAAGTTGATGGTATAGATGTTGTTGCCTGTTGATTGCTACTATTATATTGCGTAGAGTATCCAGGGTAGTGTTGATCTTGCGTAGGTATTGGCTGTTGATTGACGCTATTATGTGTGTAGTATCCAGAATACTGATCTGGTCCGGTCATCTGATTATATGAATCACGCCAATGTCCGTAATTTGGTCTCTCATTATTCCTACTTTTAATTTTTTGCAACATTGTCATGACGCTAGCTTGAAATTCTAAAGTCTCTTCGATAGTTAAAGTGTTCAAGATTGGTATAATGCCTTTGAAGAAAGATAGATGATGGTTTTCCTTTTCTGGGTTTATTCTGGAGTCCAAAAACTTTACCATCCTGTCATTTACCTCTTTATTATCAATTTTTCTTTTATCTTTAATTAAAGGTGAACGAAAATCTGATTCCATGCCTACTTCAGTCTCGGTTCTTGCTTTTTTTGAAACTGACTCATGTGGTGGTCGAGGTTCGGAGACTTTTTTCAAAAACATTAATTGCTCGTGATATAAATAATTTCGTGTCTTTTTGGCCGAAGATCCAGATTTAGACTCATCTTTTTGTTTCTTTACTGTCTTAAGCCACGAATCTCGTATATTATTCCATTTAGTTGAAACCTGTTTTCCTGAAATCAATAAAAAAATATCATAAAACAATACAATTTGTTTCTTGGTGACGTATAAAGTAATGATGTATTAACAAAAAATTCTTTTTTTTTCAGATATTTAGCTTTAGGATGTTCATTCAAAGAAATACATTACTCATACAGAGTAGGCGTTTCGACAATAAGTAAAGTAATAAAAGAAATGACCCACGTCATTTGGGAAAACCTAAAGACAGATTTCCTTAAGCTGCCTGATACTGAGAGAGAATGGGAGGACATCGCTTCAGGATTCGAAAGAAAAGCCAACTTTCCTCACTGTCTTGGAGCAGTAGATGGCAAACATATCAGAATTTTGAAACCAGCCAAGAGTGGTTCTATGTTCTTTAACTACAAGGAGTATTATTCTTTTGTATTAATGGCAGTTGTCGATTCAGAGTACCGATTTATTTTTATTAGTGTGGGCTCATATGGCAAGGAATGCGATTCTACTATATTAAAGGATAGTACATTTTGGCAAAAGATCAATGATGGTACTTTAAATGTACCAAAGCCTAGACCGCTTCATGAAAACTTGCACGAAGAATTACCGTTTATACTTGTTGGCGATGAAGGCTTTGCTTTAACACCTAATCTCCTACGTCCATATGGAGGTACACATTTGAATACTGATAAAAAGATTTTTAACTATAGACTAAGTCGAGCAAGAAGGTATGTTGAGTGCGCTTTTGGTATTCTGGCAAATAAGTGGCGAATAATCCATCGAGCTATAGATCTCAACGTAGACACAGCAATTCAAGTAATTAAAGCTTGTGCAGTCTTACATAATTTTGTAAGAGAAAAAGATGGTATAAATTTTGAAAGTTACCAAAATATAGAACATAGACAAGAACAAGAAACTACACCCATGAATCGAAATGTGTCGAGTCGAGGTGGCCCTAATGCCAACGCTATACGGACATCATTTACTAATTATTTTGTTTCGGATATTGGTTCCGTTCCGTGGCAGGCAGCAGCTATAAAATAAAATTTATCAATGCATTTACATTTTATCAATAAAACATTAAAAACTCACCGTACTGTTTTCTTTCTTTTTCATCCAGTTCATCGAAGTTTGGTTTCAGTATTAAACATACTTCACGCCATGCTGCTAACTTTAAGTTTTTGTCTTTATAGACGTCTTCGGTCTTATCCCACAGATCAGGTCTCTCTTGGACAAGCGTAATTAAAGTTTCTGCTTGAATATCCATGCTAAACGTCTACTTTTACCAGAACATGCGAGCCGAATGACGTGAGTGGAACACGGGCGGGGCGAGGGGAGCACGAGCGGGGCGAGCGGGGGACAGATACCGGCACAAACTCGTTCACATTACTCCGGGCCCGGTCGTTCTACCGGTAAATTCGTTGACAAAACGTTCGGTAGAAATGCCGGGCTCGGCAAAAATGCCGGACCCGGGATAATGTGAATAGCTTCATATAAATTGTACAGCCACTAGCTCTTCCGGCAGATTTTCCGGCGCGGCAGATCTGCCGGTCCGGCGTAGTGGGAACCCGGCCTAAGTACTGGCTAGTAGCGCTTTTTACTCGGGCTGTGTAGGACGTGCTGCGTCATGAATTTTCTTACGAAAAAAAAAGATTATAGTTGCTTATTACATATATAGGAAAAAGAAAATAGAAAAAAAAGGGAAGTAATGTTTTGGATACATCCGATTTTAGAAAAAAGGGAGGAATATGGCGCGTTTCATACACTTGTCAAGAATCAATTGAGAGAAGATGAAGACAAGTTTTACAATTATTTTAGAATGCAGAAAACTACATTCGACAACTTGCTCCAAAAATTATCCCAGGAACTAAAACATCAAGATACTTTTATGCGAGAGAGTATATCGCCCGCAGAAAGATTGGCTGTAACTCTGAGGTAAGTAGGTACAAAATTAAATGACATATTTTAGTTTAAAATTGTTTATTGCACACAAACAAAATTATTACATGTAATTGAATTTGAATAATTATTAATTTAAGAACAAGTAAATCAAAAAATACACTACGCTGAAAATGCTACTCAAGTGCGGTACTAAAATCGAATTCGTCTTCAATAGAAACTTGAGAATCTGCCGAGATACTTTCCGCATTTACACTATGTACAGATAATTGTGATTCGGGTCGGTAGTGGATTGGCTCTAAACCAGAACCGTGTCCAAAATCATGAGAAGACGTCTGTGGACGACTTATTCCATAGCCCGATCTAGCAGCTGTAGAATATCCATATGTTGACGATTGCGCATTTGAGGATGCTGTACCACTTAAATATCCTTGATGGCCTTGATCCCATTGGTTTCTTGATGTAGGTATATACTGAGTACACTGTCTTTGTTGAATATTTTTAATTATTGAAATTACTTGAAACTGAAAGTCTATCATATTTTCATCACTGAACTTGTCAACTGTATCAGCGATTCCCATAAAAAAGTTCATACTACGGCTTTTCTTTTTCTCATCTCGTTCTGCTGAATCCATAAACTTCATAAACCTAATGTCAACTTCACTTAGATCATTTTTTCTTTTTTTTTTAGCCCTTTGCGTCCGTTCAGGGTATCCCGAGCTTGATTGATTCGGGACTGCACTATCAAAATTTTCATTACTGAGGCTAGAATCATGAACATGTTCAGTCATGTTAGAATCGGTCTTGCGATGCTCAACATTTTTTTTAGGAACATCATTTCATCATAGAACATATATTTTCTTATTTTTTTTGCTGAAGAACCAGACTTATGGCTCATTTACATTAGGTCGGTTTGAGGTCGGTCACCGAAGGCGGCGGCCGCATTCGGTTTAACTGAAACGCTTAATTGGTCGGTTAACCGAATTCGGCGACTTGATTGATGCGGCGATTGTATATTGAACAGTCAGGTTGCAAGCATCGTCATGAACAGTCTTGTGTTAGAAGGATTTGTAACTGTGTGCGATGTAATACAAGAAGTTTTGAGGAAAAAATTGAAAAATAGGAGTACAAAGAAAAAGAGAGTGTGGATAACACCTCTATTAAGTCAACGGTCTTTGTTAGGAGCTTCAGTGTTGTTGTGTAATGAATTCAAAACTGACGATGATTTTTTATTATTTTTTAGAATAGATAGAAACCAATTCGAATGGTTACTGAATGAAATATCTCCGATTATAGAAAAACAAGACAGTGCATTTAGAAAGTGTTTAAACCCTAGAATAAAACTACAAATAACTTTACGTTTTTTAGCAACAGGCGATTCTTACAAAAGTCTTGAGTTCTTTTTTAGAGTTTCTGACAGTGCTATAAGTTTATTTATTCCAGAAGTATGCGATGCCATTTCTGAGACGTTAAAGTCATTTATCGAGGTAAGTGGTTTATGTAGTAATTAGTATAATGTAGTTAATGTAAGTAAAACAACTTTTTTTTTTACACTTAATATAATTTCAAAATTACGAAACGTGATCTTAAAGCTAATTGATCATACATTTTGAGAATCTTCTAGGTTCGAAAGAACACCAATCACATTTGAGATAGAATCGTTGCTTGTATTTAGCTCTATGTTTTCAACTGCTATGTTACTTGGGCTACTAGTACTCATAGTAGTACTCGTAGTATAATTGGGTGTGAAATATTCATGTACTGGATAATTACTTGTAGTATGTGATGTTGTACATTCCTCAGATAAAATCCTCAACTCAAATTCTGTAATAGTTTGTTGGATTATTGATTTTGCTGAAATAAAGTGTTTTTTCGGCATTTGTCGCAACGAAGACGCAATGTATTTGCCAAATATATCATATTCATCATCCTTCATAGTTCCAACTTCTTTTCTTAAGTTGTCCAATTTCTCCAATGCCACAGCAATCACGTCTTCAGAGTTCTCGTTACCTTTATTTCCCACCACATGGTTCCTTTTGCGTTTAGGTAATTGAGGTAAGTTTCGAGAATCATCAGAAAAATCAGTTGTATGTTGTGATGTACTTAAAAAGGTATCTTCCGTTAATGTGGAAGATTGCGTGACATCACTGCCTGTATCGCTGATTGTTGAAGCACGATCAATATTTTCATCCTGAAATATAAAACATTTAAATTAGGTACTGGATCATAATGGTTGTTAAATAGGTAAGTCAAAATAAGTAATTTTTATTTTTTTCATATCAGATCCCGAAAACAGAAGAAGATTGGCTTAAAATCGCTAAAGGTTTCGAATTGAAATGGAATTTTCCAATCTGTATTGGAGCTCTTGATGGTAAACATATTGTGATTAAGGCGCCACCAAACACTGGGTCAGATTTCTTCAATTATAAAAAAATTACAGTTTAATATTATTAGCTTGTGTAGATCACGATTATTGTTTTACGTATATCGACATTGGTGCAAAAGGTAGAGATTCAGACGGCGGTGTTTTTGATCATTCTCCCTTGGAAACGGCAATTGATAACAATGCTCTTAATATTCCTGAAAGATACGTGTTCGTAGCTGATGCTGCATTCCCACTCAAAAAATACTTAATGAAACCTTACCCGGGTCATAATCTTACTGTTGCTGAAAAGATATACAACTATCGACTATCGAGAGCTCGGAGAATTGTCGAAAACGCCTTTGGCATATTGGCTTCGCGATTTCAAATATTTGGAAAACATATCAATTTACATATTAAAAATACGGAGAAAGTCGTGAAAACATGCTGCTGTCTTCATAATTGGCTGCGTAAAACATCCTCTACACATGCACACTTTGAATATTCAAATACCTGGAGATCTAATTTTCTATCATTTGTTGAAGAAAACAATATGGACTGTAGTGAAGCAAGACAAAAACGAAATGCTTTACGTGATTATTTTATCAGTGATACTGGCGCTGTTTCTTGGCAAACAAATTGTCTTCAATAAATAAATAAATAATATGTAATTACTGTGTTAATTTAAGTTAATAAACTTGCTTACCATATTTGTATTTGTATGTCTTTTACTTGTATATGTCCTCAAAAATGCATCAGCTATTTCAAACCACGGCATCTTTGGTTTATAAACAGATTGTGTACTGGCACCGGATCGGAAGCTAGCGTCATTTTTTTTTCTTTCTTTTATGTAGGTAGACCGTAATTTTTTTATTTTCTTGCTTATGTCTTGCAATGAAAGTGATGGCGTAATATTCAACGAGTCTCTGATTCTTTCATAAGCGTTATCTCTAGCGTCTCGATTTCTGTAAGACTTATGTGTAACATTCCATAGAACTTCGTTTTCCCGATACAGTTCTACCAAGTGCGTCATTTCCGAGTCACTTAATTTTCGAGAGGCCATTTTATGTACAATCGTGCGCGTGCGGCGGACTGGCTCGCGCTCTTCGAACTGAGCTGCGGGCTGCGGGCGGCGGGCGACGGGCCGAATACGGCCAAACCGAATACGGCCAAACGAATACCTGTTTATATTAGTCGGTGACCGAATACGGCCTGCAGCCGAATACGGTCTAACCGAATTAATGTAAATGCGCCATTACATTCATTAATTTTTTTTGTCATATTTTATCCAGCTATCTTTCATATTGGTCCACTTCTTTATCACCATTTGCCCTGAAAATAAATAAATAATAATTATTAAATTCAAAATTTATAAAAACCCCCGACCTAAACTGAATCGACCCCGACCTAAAATGGGGTTTTAGTATTTGAACCTGAACCGTTTTGTTTTATATTTCAGGTATCTAGCAACAGGAGATACCTTTACTGACCTATACTACAGCTATAGAATTGGAATAAAAACCATAAGTTGCATCGTACGTGAAGTATGCCACTACATTTGGTTAGAACTGTATAAAGAATATATGAAAATGCCATCTAAAGAAGACTGGCTACACATTGCAAGCAAATTTCAAGAATCTTCCAACTTCCCGCTGTGCTTAGGAGCGGTCGATGGAAAACACATCAGACTTATTAAGCCAATTGATAGTGGCTCGATGTTTTTAAATTACAAACATTTTTTTTCTATAGTTTTGATGGCAGTAGTAGATAGCGATTACAACTTTATATTTGTTGACGTTGGCGCCTACGGAAAGGAGTGTGATTCCAGTGTGTTTAAAGAGACCCCATTTTAGAAAAATTTAACAAACAACGGATTAAATCTACCCGATGCAACACGTTTGCCTGGAATTGACTACGATTTGCCATATGTGTTCGTTGCGGACGAAGCCTTTGCTTTGCATTATCACTTGCTTCGTCCATTTGGTGGTCATCAGCTTGATCAATTAAAACGTACAACCCGGTCACATTATCTCGAGACCTGGCAACGATGACGTCACGTCGCGTCGGCGCTCTGATATGGTGCGCAAAACAAGTCTAGTAGGATATTATTATAAACTAAGATTTCCAACAAAACAAATATTTTGTTAATTAATTTAATGTAGGTAATATTATTATAATATGATTAAAATGATGAAAAATAAATGAAACAATCTTGGTTAAGTGGGTACAAGAAGTGTTTATTACACAAAACTACAGACTAAAAATCTTCTTCAGAATATATGATTGGCTCGATGCCAGTCATTGTCTCATTATCGCTATCGCTGATCTCACTGTCCGAACTCTCTTCGCCTAGGGATATAATTATTTCACGAACATTTTCTTCTTCAAGGTGGTCTTTCTCCCAATACTCCTGTTGTAATCTTTCTACGTGATTTAGGTACTTCTTTTTTCCAGTCGGAAGCTGTGATGGAATTAATCGCATCTCTTGTTAATTTTTCTATTTCTTTTTCTGACTGGCTAACATTTTTGTCTGCCACCCTTTGCTTCACTAGATTCCAGATATATTCAATCGGATTTAAGTCACAGTGATAGGGTGGCAGACGTACTATTTCCTGACCATTCTCTTTCATTAATTCGTCGACGACGTATTTTTTTGGAGGCTTTGTCCTTAAAATTATCGGGTACAATTCCTTTTTCGTCATATTCTCGTCAAACGGAATGTTATTGTCACGCAACCAGTTTTGCATAACAGATTTGAGTGATGCACTCGTGGGTGCCTTTATTGATTGAGTTGAATGGTAAGGTGCATTGTCAATGACGACTATACCGTTCGGCGGTAAGTTAGGTAGCAACTTTTCTTTGAGCCATTTCAAGAAATTATCCGTATCCATCTCATGATGGTAGTCGCCTGTTGTCTGTTTGCATTTATATAGTAATTCTGCGCCTGGTATAAAACCGTTTTCTCCCCCAGCATGCACAAGAATCCATCTCTGGCCGGGGTTAAAATTTTTTTTTACGCTGCTGTCGGTACTATTTTGCCAACATTTATTAACGGTGTAATGCGAGTGAATCCATGTTTCGTCTAGAAACGTAACCGGTTTTTTATCTGCGCCAAGGTCATTGTTTTCTTTCATCCGGCGCAGGTAGCGAGCCCTCCACGCGGCAATATCTGGCTTTTGTATTAGGATTGTACGGGCATTTTTACATTTTTTGAATTTATATCCCAAATAGTCAATTAAAATTTTTCTAAGGTAACTTCTTTCACCTTTAAAATTTATATCCCTTTTAGCGACCGCCAAGATTTTTTTTAATGTTGGGATTTCTTTTTTTACAGTATAAAAACTGTTAATAATATTACGTATGGCACAAATGTCAAAATCATCAATTTCGATTTTTTTTTTGTACTCCTTGCGCTTTTTACCTGGTGTTGACAATTTTTCTTCACGTGTATCGTTGCTAGAACCTTGACTAGTACTCGTACTCGGTGTAGCATGTTGCAGTGACGCATGCCGCAATTCTTTGGCCTCCTTTTTTATTCTCATCAAAGTACATTTTGATATTCCTGTTGCAGCACAGGTTCGTTTAACAACTTGATCTACAGGTATTACGAATTGCTTGTTAGCTTTCTCTGATTCAAAGAAAGCGAGAACTTTCAGGATTAAATTTCTTGCTTCACTGTGAATAGGTTTTCCCATATTTAAAAAAACTCACTGTCCCACTTCAAAGCAACGAAATAGTAACAAAAATGTCCAAACTAAACCACAAAGTCCAAACTTAACAAAAATGTCCAACGTTGCAACAAAAACAACATTTTAACGTAACAGATATAACAAATTAACAATTTTAGTCCAAACGTAACAATGAAATGTTTAAAAATATACCACGAAAACACGTCGACGCGTATCGGCAACGAAAGTGCTAACCGTACTGACGCGCCGCGGCGAGCGCGGGGAGGTGAAAGGAGAACGGGGCGGGAGGTTCGCATTCCAGCCAGGTCTCGAGATAATGTGACCGGGTTGTACATTTAACTACAGACTCACAAGAGCGCGAAGATTTGTTGAATGTGCGTTTGGCATTTTATCCAATAAATGGCGAATTTTTCACCGGCCAATGAATGTGTCCATCGATTTGGCAGTTGATATTGTGAAAACATGTTGTGTTTTGCAAAATTTTATACATAAGCAGGAAAACTTTCAGTTTCACAATGCGAGTGAAAATGAGTCCACCCTTGATTCAGAATCGGAACTAATCCAGTTACCTATCACGAATGCAGTTCGCGGAAGTTTGGCGGCTTATGAAGTTCGCAACAGATTTGCACAATATTTTGTATCTAACGAAGGTCGCCTCTCCTATCAAAACAAGTATAAGTAAAAAGTTAATAATTAAATATCTGTAACTTACCAAACTTGTTTTTCTCATCACCACTTAAATCTTCAAATGTATGCTGGAAATGAATAAATATTTCTTTCCAGGAATCATATTTAAGCCGCTTATTTTTATAATCGTCGATGGTCTTATCCCATATTACAGGCCTTTCTTGAATCAACGTAATTAATAATTCTTGATTTATGTTCATTTTATAATAAAATCGCGAAACAGCGTATATAAGCGGTCACGAATCCGTGCGTACGTCCGGCACCGTCGACACACCCCGATAGACTGCCATACAACACTGGTGAAAAAAACGCCGTGCGTAGACGCGGCGCGCCGAGGGGCAGTCACGCGCACGCGGCCGCGGCGCCGTGCCTTGGCGCCACCGTGCATGTCGACAAGCTCATATAGTGATCCATACATACCACACTGACGACCGTGCCTACACGCGGCGAATTAACCGTAGATTTTCACGGCGAGAAACCGTGTAATGGAAAAGAGGCCTAAGGGCGCTTGTACACGCTAAGAAAATTTACCGTGCCTGCGGCAGACAAGACAAATACTTCGTGTAGACGACAAGAATTTTGTCTGTTCCATACACGAAAACTTTTCGTGTCTTCCGCAGATAAGACCAATCGAAACGTGTACACGACACGATTTTTTTCGTGCAGTCGTCAGTCGAGCGTAGGGCGCGCAAATAATAACAAGTGCGATAATCAGTGTGAGTTTCGTTTATTTATATAAATGCTAACTACAAAGCAAAAAAGAATGATAATTGCATATTATTATTATAACAAAATAAAAAAGGAAACAAAAAACAAGAGACTTTACTGGGTTCATCCAATTATACAAGAGAAAAATGAGTTTGGTGGGTTCATTACCCTTTACCGTGTCATGCGACAACATGAGGAAAAATTTGTGGATTATTTTCGCATGAAAATTTCTACGTTTGACAAGCTTTTGACAAGTATAGAAAATAATATACGACATGAAAATACCAAAATGCGAGAAAGTATTCCTCCATACATTAGATTGGCCGTAACATTAAGGTAAGTAATTTTTTCAAGCATATTGATTTGAACGTTATACAATAATAAATGTCTTTGAAGTGTTACATGTTTCCAAATTCAACAGACTCCAAATGTTCATATTCTTTATTAAAGTCAAAGTGAAATCTGTATGCGATGTTTCAACACTACTAATAGTTTCGGTGTCAATTTCAATGGATGTAGATTTTTGAGTACTGTAACCTGGTCGAGTCGAGTATGATGGGCCGGATACGTTAAATGACGACGTAGAAGGCTGCGTTGTTCTGTAATACTCAGTACTCCATTGATGCTGAACATCACTTGCCTTTCGTTGTTGCGTAGCACGCACAAGTTTTAACCCTTAGGTGCATGGATTTTTATTTTATTTTAGAAAAAATAAATTAGTTAGTTCTGGTAAATAAAAACACGGGAAAAATAGTAAAAAAAATCTAAAAGTATTTAATAATGTATTTTTGAATAAAATAAACCATGTATATATAAGATTGTTAGAACTAGAAACATCATTAGAAAAATTAAATTGGGATATTATAGGTTTATCAGAATTAAGAAGGCAAGGTGAAAGTACAGAAGAGTTTGAAAATTTTATTTTTTATTATATAGGGAAAACAGCTGGATTAAATGGTGTAGGATTTTTAATTAATAAAAAATGGAAAGGTAATATAATTGAATTTATAGGATACTCAGAACGTATTGCTGTACTCAAATTTAAAATTACAGATAAATTGATTTTAAAAATTATTCAAGTTTATGCTCCAACATCAAGTCATTCAGATGACGAAATAGAAGATTTTTACGACTTGCTTAACAAGGCGTGCGAAGAAAACAAATCCACACATAGCATTATACTTGGAGACTTCAACGCAAAAATCGGTTCACGTAACCAAACAGATAACACACACATTATAGGGCCATTTGGATCTGGTGTTCGTAACGTAAGAGGCGATCGATTACTACAATTTGCTTTTGGGCAAAACTTTTTCATTGAAAACACCTTTTATTCGAAGAAAAAACATCGCAGGTGGACATGGACATCTCCTGATGGTCATACAAAAAACGAAATCGACTACATTTTAAGTTCGCATAAATATTTGACAAAAAACATTGAAGTCCTCAATAATATACAGTTTTGTTCCGATCATCGCCCTCTGCGTGCCAAAATTTGTTTCAATGCAAAAATAATAAGATCGAATAAAATGTTTAAACGCTCATCACAATTAGATAAAAACCTTATTTTTGTAAATCATGATATTTTAAATTTAGACATTAATAACTATTTCCAACTTTTGCCTACTGACGCAACAGAAGATATTGATCTTCACTATAAATCTATTGGAAAAAGTATCCAATTAGCCTGCAATAATATAAAACCAGTTAAAAGAAGGATTTCGAAACTATCATCACACACAAGATTGTTAATAGAAACTCGCGAAAAAATCAAATCTACACACTCCGTTACTAATTTTTCTTACAGAGAACTTGACAAAGCAGTTAAACGTAATATTCGGAAAGACATAAGGCGCTACAACGATTCTGCAATGAAAACTGCAATAGAAACAAACCAATCCCTGAAAATTGCAAAACAGGGAATAAATCCTAGTAAGAAATGGATAACTCATCTAAAAGATAACACAGGAACTAAACATGGCAGCCGTGATAGTCTTATTAAAATTTGCACAGATTTCTATCAAACACTATATTGCGACCCAGATCCAAAACCAATTGAAACAAACTTAGATCTCGATCATATACCGTTAATTACAGAAGATGAAATTTCATTAGCCATAGATCAACTCAAATACAACAAAAGCCCCGGAGCAGATGGTATAATAGCAGAAGTACTTAAAGCCTGTAAAGAATCTCTCTTGCCGCACATTTTAAAGCTATTTAATAAAATTGTGTTGTCTAAATGCTTCCCAAAAAAGTTTTGTCATGCCAAAATTATCCTTCTTCATAAAAAAGGAGACAAATCCGATTTAAATAATTATAGACCAATTAGTCTCATTTCTCACTTGTATAAAGTTTTTATAAAAATAATTTACAATCGTATTTCCCCACAGTTAGATATTCACCAACCCCCGGAACAAGCTGGCTTTCGCCCTGGGCTTTCTACTACAGACCACTTACATTCACTCAACCAGATTATAGAGAAAAGTCAAGAATACAATATCCCAGTTCATATAGCATTTGTTGACTACTGTAAAGCTTTTGATAGTTTAAATCATACTGCAATTTTAAATAGCCTATCTAAACAAGAAATTGATAAAAACTACATACACCTTATTAGCAAAATATATAGTTCAAGTACAGCAGCCATCAATGTGCAAGGAAGTGGTCCAATATTTAAAATAGAAAAAGGAGTGAAACAAGGGGATCCACTCTCTCCTAAACTTTTCACTAGCACCCTTGAAGAGATTTTCCGCAAACTCGTACCTGGATGGACTAACTACGGTATTGACATCGGTGGGCAAAAACTAACCAACCTGCGTTTTGCCGACGACATCGTATTGTTCGCTTCAACGGCCAAAGAACTTAGTATAATGCTTACCGATCTTAAACTGGCGAGTCTTGAGGTTGGACTCAAAATGAACATGTCAAAGACCAAAGTTATGACGAACTGCACTAAAAGGCCTATAAACGTCGATGGGGAAGAAATTGCGCATGTCCAAGAATACCTTTACTTGGGCCAATTAGTCTCCTTCCAGGCCAGACAAGACCGAGAAATCGAAAGACGTGTCGAAAATGCCTGGAGGAGCTATTGGTCTATGAAGAACTTCATGAAAGGTAACCTGCCTTTACCATACAAGAGGAAATTAATGGACATGTGCATTCTCCCAATTTTAACGTATGGTGCGCAAACTTGGTCTTTGACGGATAATCAGAAGTACAAACTCAAGGTTTGCCAGAGAGCGATGGAGCGTAGCATATTAGGAATTAAATTGACCGATCGGGTTCGAAATTCAGTGCTACGGTCCAAAACGCTTTTCACCGATGTCGCCCTTACAGCTGCAAAGCTCAAATGGAATTGGGCGGGCCATGTGAGCCGAATGTCTGACAGAAACTTTGCCAAGCTGACCACCGACTGGCAACCCGCAACAAGACGGCGGCGCGGTCGCCCTCGTCGTCGATGGCGGGATGAATTGGATGCATTCGACTCCAACTGGACTACATCCGCAATAAATAGAGACTCGTGGAGAAGTAGGGGAGAGGCCTTTGCTCAGTATTGGGACACTTTGGGCTTTAAATAATAATAATAAAAATGTATCATTTGAGGAGCTGGGGAACAAAAGCGGACTTGTCCAATTAATCAAATTTTACACTAGAGCAAAAAAACTGAAATAGGTATATGCATATGGGCTGTAATTTTGTGCATTTCAGTATAATTAGTATTTAATACAACATAACTAATAGCCTGCTTGTTGGTCATAAAACTATGCGTTTTCTTTTTTTTTTTATTTTTTTTGTAATGGACAGGTCCGGTTTTGATTACAAAAGGTGGACAACTCCGGTTATGATTGAAAGAGTTATGGACATGTCCGGTTATGAAAGAAAACTAGATTCTATTATTGTATTTTTTTATTTAAAAATTATATGAACTCTCCCACATCTGGTTCGCAACAGTCACAATCGTCACTGTGGTCGTCGTCTTCGTCATTTATTTGACTTGTTTCAGCAATTGCCACTGGTGAGGTATGGAATATATTGTTTTTAAACCAATCAAGCTCTTGATTATCCATCCAATTATCTCCGAATTGTTTCTTTAAGAGTGTTTCAACATCTTTTTTCTTGTTTGGTTTTAGTTCATTAACCATTGAAAATCTTTGTAGTAAACTCGGATGGGTTTTTGTCATTTTTAACAATGATACAGCATTTTCTGATGATTCATCCCCATAATAGGTGTTTAAGACTTTCACACCAAAGTTTACGTGATTTAAACGTGCAGTAGGATCTCTTCGTATGTTTGCAGTGCCTCGGCCACGTGCTCTGCCACGACTACGGCCCTGACTTCTTCGTGTTGATTGTTGAGATTGACTAGGAGTTTCTGTTTGGATGATGGTTGACTTTCTTTCTATTATTATTCTCTTTGCATCACGAATACTTTCCACTTTCTTGTAATAGTCTTCAAGGTTTTTGACGTTGTAAAGGTTCCAGTTTTCAGCTAAAATATGAACTTTGCCATGCTTTGCGTAAACCTCATGATATTTTTTTGGATCCAAAATGAAAGGCAACTTCCGCAAATCCTTTTCGACCCTCCCGAACACTCGATCCGCCGGCAAGAAGCTGTGACCGCGTACAGGAAAGGTTAGTACGATTTTGGCGACATTTTGAGGGGCGTAGTTTTTCAACCAGAAAATCAAAGTGTGGACGACATGTGCATTTTTATTTTGACCTCCACACCCGTCCGAAAAAAGGCGTAAAACTTCCACTTCAGAAAAATCAGTAAACATCAGGTATGTTAAAAGGGCAGACGCAATTTCGGTGGCGCCTTTTTTAGCTTGGTTTTCTGTCCATATGAAGAAATGTGGCTCCTTTGTAGGCATATCAGTAATGCAGAAAGAGTAAAGTCCAACTTGTCGTAAATAAAAACATTCCTGGATTGGCGTTTTAGGAAGGGATTGAATTTGTTGGAGATCAAAACATATTGTCATAGAATTTTCAGGTTTTTCTTTGGTAAGGGAAAAGAACGCTTTGGCTCTAGCTTTATGAACTCGGAGTTGAAGTTTCAATGATTGAAGTTCTTCAGGATTATTTTCAGTCTTCTGCCTATTTTTCAGCAGTTCGCAGGTACTACATATGTCGGAAGATGGTGACGCAAACCCAATATTAAAATCGTTCTCAAAAACATTTCGGAACATCGTTTGTGAGACTTTCAAATCATCAGTCGCTGAATTATTGTACAACTCCCACAACTTTTTTACGTTTAGCTCGTATGACAGGTACACTCTTTTTGATTTATTTCGATTGTAATGTGACTCCTTTGCTGGCAAACCACCGAGAAATTTTCTTACAGATTCCTTTTTATCAATACTTTTGAAACTTTTCCTGTCTCCTCCTCTGCCGTCAAGTGGCGTTTTGCCTTCATATAATTTGCTCGCAATTAAGTTTACCCTGTGCTTACTGAGCCCAAGAGCAGCCAAAAAAAAAGATTTGCATACTTTTACTAACCTTTTTGAATCACGGAAGAGAAAGTATGTCACAAAGTACTTATTCCTCTGCGGTTTGCGAGATTCCTCTCTCGATCTTTCTCTTTCTATGGGGCATGGTGATATGAGCCGTGACAAGTAAATATCCTGTAATTTTTTGCCAATTTTTTCATATAGTAGTTTGCGGTTGTAAACAATTTCGTTTAATGTCAAAGTCTGGCACTTAAATTTTCCCTTGTTATGTTCACACGCAGACACGAAATTCAAAGCAAGGGGGTCTTTATCTGCGTACCTAAAACAAAATAATAGCAATTTTAAATTCATCATAGGTTAGAATAATAACAAACACGCACCGGTAGGTATAATTTTACACTCACTTCGATTCCCTGTTGTTTTGCGCTTGCCGTCCTGTTTTTTTTCGTTTACGTGAGCCGTCATTTATATTGGCCACTATTTCTTCGATTCCGTCCATAATTTTGTCGGTTTTCTAGGAAAATTCTTCTCAAAATTACGAAAGCAATGACCGTCACACAGCTGATTATCTTTTTTTTAATTTAGCAGTGTTGCCACAACTGATTTAGGGATATCATAACAAAAAAACAATGATTTTTTTTAGACTTGTCCGGTTTTGTTTGACATTTTTCGTACTAACGGCAATTCTCCTTACGTTTTTGTCCGGTTTTGATTGGAGAAAAAATCCCTTAGAACTCTAATAAATTTCTAACAGGACAAGTCCGCTTTTGAACGAAATCATCATTTTTAACAATTTTTTTCTCTAAGATCGGACCGCTTTTGATACACAATACTCCGGGGTTCGATAGATATGCTTAAAGAGTGCAAAAAAATAAAAATAAAAAATTCGAGTACAGTGGACAAGTCCGCTTTTGTTCCCCAGCTCCTCATTTTTGATACGTTATGCATTTACGGAGAAACTATCTGCTTATAAAATATGTATATAGAATCTAGGGGTAATTTATTCATTAGGGGATTTCTTTAAAAAAAAACACTATTGTAATATAAAAAAAAAATATAATTACGCGTAGAAGAAGTTTACATAGTGTGAAATAAATCAAAACAGGCGGAATTTCTATTAGAACATAGGGAAACTTTGCATTTGTTGCACATAACAAATGTTAGTTTGGAGCAGTCTTCTTTTTTGCACCTTTGCCGTTTTTCAGAATATATTTTCTGGTGTCCAATACCATCAAGACGGACATCCTGTGTCGGCAAAGTTTGGGTGCCAGGTTTAGATTTTTTAGGCGCTGGCATGGGGCTGGAGCTTGGCCGGCCTCTTCTTGTAGTCTGGTCATAGGTTCCGAACTTGCACAACGATTCCGCTAGTTCGGTCCTGAAATCGGCTAGTTTCAATGTCTTTTCATTTACATTTTTCTTTTTATTTACATTTTTGTAAAGGACCCAAGCATTTATAACGCTTAGGTCTAGCAGATGATAGAACATCCGCATAGTCCATTTTTTGGACTTGGTCCGAATTCGATAGCGACCCAAGAAACTATCCATGAGGTCTACGCCTCCCATGTGTGCGTTATATTCCTTCACCACTGTTGGACAAGGAATTTGTATAATCCGTTTCAGTTTTTTGTCGTACCGGTCTATGGTCTCTATTGGCTGCGTGCCGACGTAGGACGAAAGCAGCAGCACCTGCTTATTGTCCTTCCAACTAGTAGCGGACAATTCGACACCATCGTAGCTGGTTACATTTTCGTCATACGAGCCTCTCGGTACTGATGTTTTCATTACCTCCTTTTTTTCGGGCAGCTTACATGTCTTTCCCAACCTATTTCGCTGTGCTGTACCGACGCAAAATATCCCATCTTTCGTCAAGTGGTGCACCAACGGAATGCTGGTATAAAAATTGTCAAAATACAAGATGTGGTTGACTTTTCTTGGGACTTTTCTGAGAAGGCGAATTACAGTGTTCGATACAGCACCTAAATCTGGTTCGTTCGGCAATCGTTTGTAATTTTGGGTTCCTGTATAAATCTCAAATCTATATGCGTATCCCGTGAGGCTGCACAAGACGTATAATTTAAATCCCCACTTGTGGGGTTTGTTGGGCAGGTACTGTTTCATGAAATGACCTATCTTGGTTGCACACATTTGCTCGTCAAGCGAGAGGCGATGATCAAAAGGAATGCTTTCAAACCTGTCGTTTAGATGATCAACAAGTGGTCTTATTTTGTGAAGGCGATCATGCTCGGGATGGTCTATCGGCAAATGGTGATTATTATTATTAAGATGAAAAATTTGGCGAATCTTTTCAAAGCGGTTTACAGTCATAGTCTGGGATATTGGACTGAAACCAACTTTGTTTGACCAGTATGCCCTGATGCTCGGGTACTGGTACACCGAAGTGTAAATTAGGATGCCGAAAAATTGTCTAATCTCTGTAATAGTAACCGGGTCGGAGAAATTTATATTGTTTTGAGTTGCGTATAAATTTGTTTCATCGACTATTTTTTCCAGAAGAGATTTGTCAAAATAGTAAGTAAAAAACTGAAAGGGGGTTTCCAAGTTCATAACATTTTCCGGATACTCAACATTACCACGAAAAGTCAAAGCTTCCTCAAAAAGACTCATAGTCTGCTTTTTCCAAATGATGCTTCGCCTAACTGGGCGAATATTTTCCGCGGGAGTTGAAGCATTTTCAAAAACTAGAGGTGGATCGCTATCTAAAACATCAGTTTCTTCTCGTGGCAGGTCTTCAGCATCGTTATCTGCGTCCCTAAGATCCTCTTCTATTTCTCTTCTGCTCGGATAGTACGCTATTTCATCTTCGTCGCAGTCGCTATCTTCTGATAACTCGCCAGCTTCTAATCTTCGCAAAACGTCTTCGATGTCATTATCCCTCATCGTTTCAAGCCTGATATTGACAAAGTAAAGCAATAAGCATTAGCACCAGCCCAAATAAACCAATAATTATGCAATGCAAAACAAAACAATATCTCAGATTTCGTAGTATTTTTTAAGAAGGTAATGCATGGTGTATCATTTTTGATAAGACGAAAAAACAAGAATTTTACCAGCAAAATTACTTGTTATACAACAAAATAGCTAAATTATATAGAAAACAAGATTACTTACCGTCAGAAAACGATTTTTGTTGCAGAAAATATAAATTTATTTCAATTTAATTAGAAATATGTTTAGCGCCAAAGTCACTTCACGTTCAAAAGCCCGCCTTGTGAAGAAAAAGTGACAGTTGAGTGACATTTTGCATCAGGGCACTTTTTTTTAACTGTTCGAATACTTCATAGCAAGGACATGTCTAAACAGCCAGTTTAGATAAATGAAAACAAAATATACCTAACTAAATAAGGGATAAAAGTATGTGTATCATTTTTGTTACGCTATGCATTTAAGGGTTAAAACTTCAAACTGGAAATCCACCATTTCCTCATCACTAAACTTATCAACACTCGGAGTTATACTTTTAAAAAATGACATGGCACGGCTCTCTTCTTCTTTGGTAACAGTTTTTATAAATTCTGCCATATTTTTGTCCACCTCGCTAACATCCTGTTTCTTTTTTTTCGCGATCGGTGTATGTTCTACGGGACTTTTTTCCACGTTTGTTGTTTCGGGTATATTTGACTCAGTGTCTCGGTGTGTTGCAATTTTTGTCAAAAATAAAATTTCGTCGTAAAAATCACATTTACGAATCTTCTTAGCACCTGATCCCGATTTCATTTCTTTAAGTCTTCTGTGACATTTCATCCACCTATCTCGCAAAGTTGTCAATTTTTTTGCTATAGACTTTGCTGAAACAAAAAACGAACTACCGTAAGAAAGCTAAGGACTAAGCTTTCCAGGAAATGTGTCTTAACAGTGATGTTGATGTGTAGAAAAAAACCTTTGTCATGTTAGTGAGTTATCTTCGAAGCTCACGAGTTCAAAGTTACTACATGGCACTAGTAAAAAAAAAAACGGTGTCAATCGCCTTTTTTTGACAAGTACTATCTATTGCAAGTAGACATAAACATCATATAAAAAAGGAAATTTTAATGACCTCATTGTAAGACATTGTTACAATTTTTTACAGATACATGGCAACTGGAGATGCCTTCGCACGTCTTCATTTCGATTTTCGAATCGGAATAAAAACAGTAGCGAACATTGTACGTGAAGTTACTCATCATATTTGGTCAGAATTATCTACAGTTTATATGCGAATGCCACTACAAGAAGAATGGTTGAATATAGCACAGGGATATGAAATAAATGCCAATTTTCCACACTGTCTTGGAGCACTGGACGGGAAACATATTAGAATAATTAAACCTGAAGAAAGTGGATCAATGTTTTTAAATTATAAACATTTCTTTTCTATTGTTCTCATGGCTATAGTGGATTCCAACTACAATTACATTTTTATTGATGTAGGGTCGTATGGTAAAGAATGTGATTCAAATGTTTTCAAAGAAACACAGTTTTGGAAAAAACTTGTTGACAATACGTTAAACATACCATGCCCATGCTCTATAATAAATACTAACTATATATTACCATATGTTTTTGTAGCTGATGAAGCTTTCGCACTTCATGCTAACGTACTTCGACCCTATGGTGGTAACGAACTCACAAAAGAACAAAAGATATTCAATTATCGCTTGACAAGGGCAAGAAGATACGTCGAGTGTGCATTTGGAATAATGGCCAACAAATGGAGAATTCTGCACCGATCTTTAAACTTAAGTCTCGATTTAACAGTTGCTATTGTAAAAACTACTTGCGTTTTGCAAAATTTTATTCATACAGAAGAAGGTCACGTTGAGCCTTTAATCAATCGAGACCGATCAAATAGTCGATTGCATTTAGAAGGCAATAATCTGACAGCAGACGAAATTCGTCAAAAATATACTGAATATTTTTCTTCTGATGAAGGATCACTGCCATGGCAAGATAAATACACATAAAAAATAAGTTCTAAAACTAAAACCCGACTACTAAATTTTATTCCAAAAAGTGTGAAACAAGGCCTGCCATATTGTTTAAATAAACAATTACATGTCATTTCATGTTTATACGTATTTTATTATAAGTATTAGTCATTATCGATTTTAGCAAAGCCGTTGTCGTATGCTACTTAGCGCTATTGAACTTATGATTGCTTGCAACTTAAATCTTTTATTGTAGATGTATTTAATGCGGGTAACGACAATGATTAATATTTATAATAATTTATAGCTATATAGAATATACCTAATTATCTGTATTTTTGAAAATTGTAAAAAGTTAGTAATATGTTGTAGGTACTTAGCATATTAATTTTTTTTGACATTTGTCATTTCGTCGAAGTCTTTGTTAAAGATAATAAATATTTCTCTCCATGCTTCGTATGTGTGTCTTTTATCTTTATATATCTCTAAAGTTTTGTCCCACAATACCGGTCGTCCTTCTACTAAAGTTATAAGTAACTCATCAGCCATTTTGTACTCTACGCTGCAATACACTTCCACATCAAACGCACAACAAAAACTACCTGGCTGGTTCAACCCTACTACACCGCCCCCCCGCCGCTCCGCAACAACGTTCGCCGCGTCGTGTCTTGCGCAGACAAGATTTTTTTCGTGCACCGCTGCGAGCAGTGTACACAGTTATTTTCTAGTTACGACACGAATTCTTGGGTAGGCCCGGCGTTTTTTCTTAGCGTGTACAAGCGCCCTAAAAGTCAAGATTTAGATTTAGCGTGGGTATCCGGGGCTGAAAAAACGTCCTCCTCCAGTCAGCGTCCGCTATTTTCAGCGGTACACTATTTTCGTCGTAGAGCCGTATCAAGACGTCTACGGGCAAGAGTGCGCTGTAATAAAAAAAGATATACAGGGTGTGGTGTAAATAGTGGACCAAACGTTAAGTAGTCGATATACCATGTTTCTAGCTAATACGAGTATATACCGGAATATTAATTATTTTAAATAAAGGGTCACGAAAAAAACATTTTTTTATTTTTTTTTAGAAAATCAATACCTTTCTCTGCACCGCCGAATAAAAGATTGCCTGCGTGCAATCCGCTAGCATTTATTTCCTCAGCTGCATACTGAATTTATTGGCGTAAATCATCGATCGAAGTCATTTGGTAGACTTTCTCTTTCAAGTAAATTGTTTCTCAAAAAATCTTCATAAGCTACGCCGTTTAAATTGTCGGGTAAAAAGTGAGGATCAATAAGATTATTTTTAATAATTCCCATCCAAACATTAAGAGAAAATCTTCTCTGCGAACCTTTGGGCCTTTTATGTGAGGATTTTCCACTGCTGTTTCTTCCCAATAATTTGCGTTATGAAAGTTCATTATGCCATCTTTGTCAAATTTTGACTCATCAGTCCATAAAATTTTTATGAGGAAATTTTGAGATTTTACTTTGAATTTTTGCATTATAAATGCTAATTTATTAATTTTGAAGTTGTAAATACTGGCTTTCTTATCATTTAGGAAGTCTTGGATGGTATAATAGCCTTTACTACAGAGTTTGAGTTTAATAGTTTTTTTGAAAACGTTAAAGGACAGGGACAGTAGAGACTTAGGGATTGAATTATATATAATTATTGACATTCCTATAAAAGACTTTGTGATTTTTGCCAACCTACATTTTGGAAAAACTAATTTATGGTCGTTCCTAGTCATTGCGTCATCATTATTTAGCAAACGTCTATCCTTAAGAGTTTCAAACCTATCAATATTCTTACGCACAAACATAATGTTCTCAAAAATATACTGTGAAGCAAGGGTTAAAATACTAATCTCCTTAAACAAATCTCTGAGAGATTCTCTTTTACTAAGTTTATAAATTCCGCAAATGGCCCGTTTCTGCAGCGTAAAGATCGTTTTAATGTCAGCAGCGTTTCCCCAGAGTAGGATTCCGTAGGACATTAGGCTATGAAAATAACTGAAATAAACTAACCTAGCAGTATGAATGTCAGTCAGGGAACGAATTTATTTAACCGCAAATGCCACAGAACTAAGCCTACTCGCCAGTTGTGGTATATGAGTTCCCCACTGCAGTTTGGAATTTGACGATCCCCCATTCTTGGAATCGAAAAAAAGAGGCACAAATTTCACGAATGTTTGTTGGAAACCATTCAGCCTGGAAAACGGGAGATACAATTTTAGTCGCATAAGAATTCGTTTCAGCCACAATGAATGGTTCCCAACAAAACATGAATATTTATTGGAAACCATTCAGCCTGGAAAGCAAGAGGTGTTAAATCAGTTAAATCATTTATTTCACCAGTTATTACATTTCCTAATTTTGGCATGTCAGGTTTACAAGTTCATTTTTTGTAGGATGTGTGTTCAATAGTATCGCAAATTTTGTGTTTATATTTATTGATTCATGATTATTTGTTGGAAACCATTTAGCCTGGAAAGCGGCATTTGCAATTTTAATCGCATAAGAGTTCGTTTCAGCCACAATAAGATTTAAGATGTCATCGTCCCTATAGGAACAAAAAGCATCATAGGCTGAATTGAAAACTCTAAACAGAACAAGTACGCTCTAAAATTTTCTTCTTCACCTTGAAAGATTCCCACAGTAGACCTTTTAAAGTCAAGATTTTGATTTAGCGTGGGAATACGGGGCTGAAAAAACGTCCTCTTCCAGTCAGCGTCCAGCGATACACTATTTTCGTCGTAGAGCCGTATCAAGACGTCTACAGGCAAGGGTGCGCTGTGAAAAATAAAGATATACAGGGTGTGGTGTAAATAGTGGTCCAACGTTAAGGAGTCAATACACCATGTTTCTAGCTAATATATACCGGGATATTAATTATTTTAAATAAAGTTATTTTTTTTTAGAAAATCGATACTCTGCATCGCCGAATAAAAGATTGCCTGCGTGTAATCCGCCAGCATTTATTTCCTCAGCTGCACACTAAATTTATTGGCGTAAATCATCGATCGAAGTCATTTGGTAGACTTTCTCTTTCAAGTAAATTGTTTCTCAAAAAATCTTCTTAAGCTACGCCGTTTAAATTGTCGGGTAAAAAGTGAGGACCAATAATATTATTTTTAATAATTCCCATCCAAACATAAGAGAAAATGTTCTCTGAGAACCCTCGGGCCTTTTTAAGTATGGATTACTCACTGCTGTTTCTTCCCAATAATGTGCGTTACGAAAGTTCATTATGCCATCTTTGTCAAATTTTGACTCATCAGTCCATAAAATTTTTATGAGGAAATTTTAGTTTTCCAGATCAGCGTGAACCAAGAATCTACAAAATTCCATCCTTCTCAAGGGATCACCTTCTTCGATCACTTGTACGGGAGTGTAATGATATGGGTGAAGACCCGCTGCATGAACAGTATGCCACACCTTCCATTGATAAATGCCAAGGCGGCGCGCATCAATTGACGAACTTGTTATATAAACTATCTAAGGCTCGTCATTTTTTATTTTATCTATTCTCCAATTTTGTACATGCCTCCTCCAGGCTTCTTTTAGTGGCTTACATTCTGCCACATCCATTGGTTGAATTAAATGGGTTGCATTAGGGTAGAGTGCTACTAACACGATTCCTTTTTCTTCACAAAACTGGCTAGTTTGAAGTGATAAATGAGATATGTGCCCATCAACAAATAGAATAACCGGTAAAGTTATTTTGTTTTTAATCAGCCAAGGATATGTATGGGACTTGGCCGATCTAAACAGAACACCCTGAGTTTGAAACACAATTTTCTATACAGCACACATACAGAGCAATATACTTGTGTGTGTGTGTCATTAGACATCTTTCTAATATTTCGAAGAAATCATAGTTTAGTACAACTCGTACGAATTCACCTCGCACCTCGCTCTGTGACGTCTTCCGGACTATACCGTTTGCAAAAAAAAGAGAATTATGTTAAAAAATATAAAATATTTTAAATTGTTAATTTACCTAATGCACTTGTTTTTTATGTCGTAAAAGGTCGTTTTGATGATTACTAGGTCATTTGACTCATAACGTTTTGCAATTTGAAATTAAAATACCAAAATATTTGAAAATAAAAAACCAAATAAGGTATAAATACATTTATTTTAATCAATCGTTTTCGCTACTATAATTGATTTCTTCAACTCCCGACATGGTATTAGATTCGTCATCATCGATTTTGCTTTCAGAGCTGGATTCTTCGCCTCCAAGGGAAATTATAAACTCTCTTTCTTCTATTTCTTGGAGAGCGTCTTTTTCCCAATACTCTTTTTCCAACCTTTCAATGTGGTTCGTTTCTTTCTTCTAGTCAGCAACTATAATGGACTTTATAGCCTCCCTCGTCAGATTTTCAATTTCTCTCTCAGATTGAGGAACGTTTTTGTCTGCCACCCTTTGCTTCACTAAATTCCATATATATTCAATTGGATTTAAATCGCAATGGTAGGGTGGCAGACGCAAAACTTCATGGCCGTGCTCTTTCATTAATTCATCCACTATGTATTTTTTTGGAGGCTTATTAATTACAATCAAATGATACAATTCGCGTTTTGTCATTTTTTCATCATAAATTATGTTGTTGCTTTGCCAGTTTTGCATATCGCTTTTCAGTGACGAGCTTATGGGAGGCTTTTCAGATTGCGTCGAATGATAAGGCGCGTTATCAATGACAACAATGCCATTTGGCGGCAAGTTTGGTAGAAGTTTTTCTTTCAACCATTTCGTGAAATTTTTTGTGTCCATTTCATGATGGTAGTCTCCCGTATTTCTCTTACATTTGAATAAAAGGTCGGCTCCAGGAATAAAACCATTTTCACCGCCCGCGTGGACTAGAATCCATCGTTGCCCAGGATTGTCATTTCTTTTTATACTTGCGTCGCTACTGTTTTGCCAACATTTACGCACGGTATAATGCGAATGAATCCATGTTTCATCAAGGTATTTTGGTCACCGGTTTTTTGTTCACCCCGAGGTCATTGTTCTCTTTCTTCTTTCGCAGGTAGTGAGTATCAGCCGCAATGTGGTTATTCCACCTGAAAAACATAAAATAAAGTTTGTTAGGCTTATATTACTCATTATCATAATATTATTATTATGACGTAAGCCTCATAAATATTTTAGACAAGCTCTTGAAACCGAATTAGGTACTTAGTTTGACATAGGATACAGAATAAGTTTTATGTATTACACGCATCACATCAACGCCTGAATTTAGGGTGTATTTATAGTTGACCACGCTGGCCCAATGCGCGTTGGTAATTTTATGTATTCTTTCTACATATTATTATTATCATACATATTGAAACTACACGGCATGTTAAAACACAAATCAAATGCTCACCTGGAAAATTTAAGTCCCCTTTTGCAGCCGCCAATTTTTTTTTCAAAGTCGGTACTTCTTTTCTAACTATATAGAAACTGTTGACAATGTTTCGCATGGCGCATAGATCAAAATTGTCCAGTTCGATCTTTTTTGCGCTTGATCTTCTTTTTTTGCCTGGTGTAGACAGTTTTGGTGTAGGTGTTGGACCTGAATCTGACGCTGATGATGTACTAGGCATGTGCGGATCATTTTGTCGTACAACCTTTGCTTCGTTTTTAATTTTCATCAGTGTTCTTTTTGATATACCAGTAGCTGTACAAGTTCGTTTTATAACTTGGTCTACAGGCATTGATGTAAACAAAACTAGCGGAAGATAGGGCACGTTCTTAGAACCGTCAACTGAAAATTAGGTATGATGCACAACCACACATGCACGAACACTCACACAGCCGTGATTCCATTTTACGTTGAACACTACTAAACGACAGAGACAAACCGATCTGTTTCGACAGTAGCGCGAGCAAGACAGCTGTCGTGCGTTACCGGAATACTTCGGGTTGAGTCGTGTCCCTGACCAAGAAGCGTCAGCAGAAAAATGTTAAAGAGCAAAATATAATACAATAGCATTTACCCGAATATCCATGATTATTCATATAAACTAATTTCAACTATTGAAACGTGAAATTTTTTTTTAACTTTAATAAATAGGGTAAAAAAAAATACGTAAAAGTTTTTACGATTTATTTCTTACATTTACTTACAATGGAGAAGAATACTAGGTACGCAGAATTGCCTGAAAGTTCGTCACAGTAAAGCTTGTAGGTATACAAACACACTAGTTTTTGTTGTATTCAACAAAGACAAATAAAAATAGATTAGATAAACTTAATTTGTACACATGCAAAATAACAAAATGATAAAAGGAACACAAGTAGGTAGTACAGTCAAGAGCACATCAAGATTTACAGTTACAAAGCGAATGTAGTTCGTATAGTTGGCGGCGCTAGTTAGCCTCAGGTATCCCCTTAACTACATTTACTTTCCTTCAAATAGGGAGAGTTTGTTTCTCTTTTGACGTTTTGTTGCTGAGGATAAAGCCGGGTCAGTTTTATGTGCGTAATGGAGTCTTACGTTAAAGTACTTGTCAATGATGGCTCTTAGAAGATGCGTGCGGTGATTTAACATAACTGGTTGATCCAGTGCATGGGCAAGTAATTTTGAGAAAATATTTGAATGAAGAAAATCTTTCAAAACAATCAGTTTTAGCTGTAAGAATTCCTTCTCACTGTGTGATATGCTTCCCTTGACAAATATATCTTTTAAGAATATTTTCGGACTTTTCACATACCACGAACGTGTCATACGAAGGAAAACATAGACCACCCATATCTTTTATTGATACAAGCTTGTGAAAATTATATTTTTGTGTGGTTATGAGTTCAGAAACACACGTTTCACACTTGATAGTCGTAATTAATGCACGTGCTACCCAACCAGCTATGTAACCAACAATTTGCTCAGCACAAGTAGACAAATTAGATTTATATTTATCATTTAATACATTGCTCAATATGACGACATTAGAAGCCACAGTAGAATCGCTTGGTAGAATCTGTTTCTTTTTTATGAGTTGTACGCGCACCCTTGATTTAAACTTTGACACGTCTTTATATTTTTTAAATGCTAGTGATTTTCTAAAGAATTCGGCGTCGTCGGTCTTGAACTAGTGTATGATACCATCGCGGCCTGAAATAAAAAAAAATAATGTAATGTGTTGTATGTAAGTGTTTATAAATATGTAATTATCGTATGTCAAGTCGTTTAGCACTCATAAGAATAGCTTTGTTTAGTACAATTATTATTCCTGTTTACTGCTTAAAAGGACACTTCTGCCAGATGCATTCAAATCCAGTAGGTACCTATCCTTAACTTAGTAGGCAAGTCACTACTACCTGTGAGTTTCATAATTAGAATAACACTATGTAAGTAATAAAAAGATTTTTAAATATAAGATAACTACTCACCCGAAAAAATGGCACTGCAGTCTTTGACAATTTTCTATAACCTTTATTAGTAGTATACATATCTTCCGATTTGAAATGTATCGAACATATACGACTATGTTGATTTGGTGTCCAGTCTGGCTCTTGCCTTTGTTTACGAATCACAAGAAGCCATTTATGTCTTACAAGTACATCCGCAGGAAACCTAGAAAACAAACAAACACGGAACGCTGTTACATTATAAATAATACTATGGCTGATTCGGTCCGTCGCAAATCTTCTCTGATTCCGAGAATCTAGAATGACGGAAAAAATCTGAAGACAGATATCGGATATAGTACGTAAATTACCATAGAAATACATAGTTCTACGGCTACAACGGACTACATTTTCACGGATACGGATCGGACGTATAGCGCGTTAACGCTCTTATACATCAATTGTTTCTTTTTTTACATACCTATAACATGACAAGTATTTTACTTGTCTACATTAAACTAATAAATAAATAGCAAAAACTATCAGGTACTAGTATTTTTTATGCCTTTACGCATTCTGATATTTTTGTGCTGACGCTACTGCGAAAACAAAACGCGGGAGCACTTTTGTCGGCAGCTTGTTTGTAATCATACTTTACTTGTCGCACATAAAAGTACCGTATATTTCTATCTCGCTCTGCAAAATGGCGATCAAAACAATAAGCTAATTTACAAAATGGAAAGAAATTTAAAGTTTTCGTGTACTTACGAGTGAAAAGTGATTCCATGAGATTTGTTTTTTCTTTTCGAATGATTTGTGCAACGCACAAAAGCACAAGAAGGCATTTTGGTACTGTTTATCCCGCTCAAAACAATAAAATCTCTTTTTCACGAACACTCGCCGATCACGACTGCGAGCAATTAGGCGACGGGGACCTAATTCAAGCGGTCCACGCGCTAGAGGCGCGTCACCTATCTTCCGCTAGTTTTGTTTACATCAATGTCTACAGGTATTATAAAATGTTAATTTGCTTTCTCATTTTCAAAGAATTTTAACACCTTTAATATAAGAGTCCTTGCCTCACTATGAATTGTCTTGCCCATAATGTTGGTGCAACCAACAGGCTTCACTAACGCGAAAATGACCAAACAAAAACAAACTTAACAAAACAAATCAACAGAAACAGTAATAACAACAGGGGTTTTAAACTGTATTTATATAATTAAAACGAGTCGCGCGCAACGGTAACAAAGATGCTATCGCTACTGAGCGCTTACGGCTAATGCTGGGCGCCGCGCGGGGAAGCGGGAGAGGGGTCGCATTCCAGCGGAGTGCACAGTTGATTCGTACGAGTTGTACAAACAGACATAATTAGCGACTTGGATTTATACTTTGTAATTATATATAACGATGATAATGATATGTAATGATTTATTTATGTAAAATTGTAATCATTTTACGCTTAAGTGCATTTTCGGAATATATTTCCGCAAACTGACTTTTTTTTAAATGATTTTTTTTTTATTGATATAATAAAAACAATTAAAATTATAGTGTCAATGCTACGAGTAGCTTCCTTGTGAAGAGGTCATATCGGTAAATCGAAATTAACTGTTTCTTTCACAACCTCAGAGTCAGTCTTTCTTAAAGAAGTTTCGTGCCCTTTTTCTTTGAAAAATACATGGTGGGATGTGCGCAGTGCTCCACACATGCTACCAAATCTTTGGTAACGTAGGTCAAACTCTTTTTAACCGACTTCCATTCAAAAAGGAGGAGGTTCTCAATTCGGCCGGTATATATATTTTTTTAATATTTTTTTGTATGTACACCGATTACGTCGAGGTTTCTGAACCGATTTACGTAATTCTTTTTTTGTTTGATGCGGAATAGTTTCAAATTGGTCACACAAAAAAATTTAGTTTCGTTATATTCTTTGCATTCCACAAATAAATGATAGTTTTCTGTATCTGCAAAAAATAATGTGCTTTTTGCAAATCTCGCAGTTTGTTGGCAGCTTTTTCACAATAAAACCTCACACATACGCAAAGTATTTCGCTGGTGTTGTCCTGTAATGCTTCTTCGATATCAAATGTGATTAATTCGTTGATTAAAAACAATTCACTTCCAGCATTATCTGTGCGTATGAGTTTAGGGTTGTTTGGTGACAACATAGTAGTGAAGTTATTAATTATGCCATTATTATCCGTTTCACAATTTCTTGTTGTACCTAAATGGGATAGGCCACTTAAAACGGCTGTTTTCAGGCCCGCAACAAACTGCCTAGAGGTTGGGCGAGCGTTGAATCCGCAATTGCCCCGTACGCAACCAAAAAGGTTTTCTAAGGGAAAACTGACGACCTATGCTTTCTTGCTGCACCCTTCTTGTTGCAAGACTTTTTCTACTAAATTTCTCCACAACCTTTCCATCCCCTTGATGGTCCAAATCCACCGATCTAGGGATGGCGGTTTGCGAATGCTTCCAATAAACTTTAATGTTTTGAAAAAAAGAAATCATTTTTGTAAAATGTTGTGTGTGGGGTACTAGTGTAGCAGTCATGTTTGTTGAGAAGGGTTTTCCTCTTCGTAAATATGACGAGTCACTGTTCAGTGCAGGTACTCACCATCTTTCATATGGAACTGCGTTGCAATTTCTCGCTACGTGTTCAATATCTTAACTTTATCTTTATAATCGGGATCTTCCAAATCGTACAAATACGGATAAAATAGCGTAGTTTGTCAGCGCTGAGGCTCAGCGTGGCTCGTTTTAGTAGCATACTGACCGCCTTACCGTACAGACGACGACCAAAATGTACCGGAGTGTATCAATTATTGCTGCTTTGTACTATGTATCCCAAAAAAAAAAACCGGCTACGACGAAGACTCCATGTTCATCCATTGATTGAGCAGAGAGCCGTTGCAGAAGAGTTTGTCTTGTTATATGGCACTTTAAGGGCTGACGAAAGTAAATTCTTTAATTACTTTCGAATGTCAACTAGAACTTTTGACGAATTTCTGGCAAAGATACAGGATAAACTGGGGCCCAATTCTCGTTACATAGAGATAATGTCGAATTAGAGATATGTCGAAAAAACATGGCGAATGTCGATTGCAAATAGTTTTTGCTATTCTCGGAATGTCACCATCGACAAATGTCGTGCTCCAGCCCTCGACATGCTGCGTGTGGTCATGAGCAATAGAGACGAGGATGTCGAACGCTAAACTCGAATAAAATGCAGCGTGATTGACATTTCCTGCTACAATTGTTTGTTTACATTTGTGCTACAAATCTTTTGTGTTTTCGTCGGCGGGTGTTTTTCCTTTCTAACTTAATTTATCAATACCTAGTGTACGTACATTAATTTTGTGCCATGGACGTCGACAATTTCATGGCTACGAGGGTGCGTTTTTAAGTTCGCGGAATGAGAGGGTTGGAGGGGGGTGATTAGGCTCATTAGGACCGTAACGCGTTCAGTGACTCATAATTAGTATAAATACGAGGTTTCATTGTTATCAGACAATTAGTCTTTGAGCTATCGTCAACCAAGCAACATAATCGGGAGTGAAAAGTCACGCCGCCGCAAAAACAACAACGCGTAGAGTGTTCACGTGCATTTTTGGACCTCTGCAGTGACGACAAGGATGGTGTATTGAGTCGAATTGTTACTGGAGACGAAACTTGGGTTCATCATTATGAACCTGAGTCGAAAAAAGACTCCATGCAGTGGCATATAAAGGGCACAGCACCCCCCAAGAAGTTTAAGGTGTCACAGTCAGCTGGGAAACTCATGGCAACGGTCTTTTGGGACTCAGAAGGAATATTGTTGATCGATTATAAAGATAAAGGTGTTTCTATAACCGGAGAATACTACGCTTTAATATTAGAGCGACTAAAAGAAGCCATTAAAGAGAAAAGACAGGGAAAATTGACGAAGAGTGTGCTGCTTTTGCACGACAATGCGCCCGTCCACAAGAGTCGCGTTGCGTTGGCTGCCCTGCATAAGGTGGGCTTCGATATTTTAAACCACCCACCCTACAGCCCAGACCTAGCCCCGAGTGATTATTACCTCTTCCCAAAAATGAAAAAAGAGCTTCGGGGTAAAAAATTTACCACCGATGATGAAGTTAAGGAGGCAGTTTCAGCGTATTTTGAAGACAAAGATAAAACATTTTTTTATGAGGGTATAAATAAATTAATTGAAAGGTCTGAAAAATGTATCCGACTTGCAGGTGAATATATTGAAAAGGAAAAATAATTTGTTTTTTCTATTTCCACCCCTTACCCTCCATTCCGCGAACATAAAAACGCTCCCTCGTATGTTCATTGATGACATAGTAGCAGAAGAAGAAATGAGAGCAGAGTATCCAAGGCGAAGGGCCTTGTGGAGGGATGACCCATTTCAGCTAAGGGAAGAGGCTTTCAGGAAAAATTTCCGTCTGTCGAAAGACCTCGTTATCGAGTTGATGGGTGTATTGGAACCTCACATAATACCAAAAACACAGTACGATCTCAAGACCAAGGTATCTATGTGCAGTTTACTAAAATGGTTTAATACTTAGGTACTTACCTAAGTACCTATACATATAAGTAATAGAAAAAGATTCCTATACTGTATATTTTCTTTAATGCTCGTAATGTACCTATAACTACTAATCTGATAATGTTTATGGGCAGGTACTTACTGCATTGAACTTCTTTGGCCATGGGTCTTACCAAACACCAGTGGGTGCGATGCGAACACTCAACATGTCTCAGCCTTCAGTGTCAAGATGCATTGATGAAGTAGTAGAGGCATTAAACAATTCAGCAGTCTTTAACCAGTGGGTTTATTTCCCTGACACATTTCAAAAGTTTGATGAAATTGTGAGAGAGTAAGTATCAGGAGCAGCTGCCTTTTATGTTCAATTTTGATTTTGGTAATTATTAACTTTGTTTTTAAAGTTTTTACAGACAGTACCACTTCCCTGGTATAATTGGTGCAATTGATTGTACCCATGTAGCAATAGTAACTCCTGCATCTACCACCCATGATGAAAGAAGCTATGTCAATAGAAAAATGTACCATTCCATCAACACACAATTGGTAGGTATAGTGATGTCAAATTAATGCACATCCAAAATTATTTTAGATGTTATAAATGTCTTGAACTGTTTTTTTTGTTTTAGATATGCGATTCCAATCTCAAAATTATAAATGTGAACGCACTATTCCCTGGCTGCACACATGATAATTATATCTGGAATAATTCAAATGTCAAAACTAAGTTGGAGGAAATACATGATAGAGGATATGATAATTACCATCTGATTGGTAAGTAAGTATTATCTAGATTGCTGAGTGGCTGCTAGCTAACTCCCCATGATCAATGACTTTAACGGAATGTTGATGATGATGTTAGCTGAAAACTTTCCAAATATTCCTATTGTTTGCCTCTGTGGTAAAATAACTTAAAGCCTGACTCCATACTTCCACGCTATAACTACTTAACTTATTAAACTTTTAGTATTGTATTAGAACTATATAATACATACTAATACAGGACTTATATTTTCAGGTGATAGTGGGTATGCCCTGAGGAAATGGTGTCTTACACCGATAGCAGATGCAGAAGAGAATTCACCCGAAGCAACATACAATGACGCCTTCAAAAGTGCTAGAAGCATTATTGAAAGGTGCAATGGCGTTTTAAAAGCACGGTTCCGGTGCTTACTTAAGCATCGAGTACTACATTACTCTCCCAATAAGTCAACTAAAATTATAAATGCTTGCACTGTCTTGCATAATATGTGCATCTCAAGAGGTTTAGAGGAACCTGACCTTATAGGGTTAACCGCTGAAGAATTGGGTGTGTTGCCTGAAGTTGAGTTAGAAGAAGAGAATATTACTACTAGGAGGGTGAACCCACAGCTTCAGGCGGGGCGTGATAAGCGTGCGCGTATAGTGCGAAACTATTTTATGTAAGACGAGCTGAATAGTGCCCGCTCCACTGGGCGTTACATTATTGAAGTTTTAGTAAGGATCCCTAATTGTTTTGAAAATACTATATAGCTTATGCAGAAGCTAGTCTAGAAATATATGTTTGTTACACCCTGTATGTTGTATCACCCTGTATATTGTTACAGCCTGTTTATTGTATCACCCTGTATTGTCACACCCTCAGTTACTGAGATAAGAGTTTTCAAATAAACTCTTTAGCTTCATTATTGGTATAGATTTCAAAATAAAAATACAAATATAATTAATCGCCTTTTTATTATAAAATATACTTTGTAACCTCCAACATCAATAACAATTTTCATAACTAATTATACTACTTCTTTTCATTAAACATTTGCTGTGAAAGGCATATCTTTACGTTTCAAATCACAGTCGTACTTAAATTTACATATTTTAACATTAATCAGGTAACACTTTTTTCATATGAGATCAAATTTAACTTAATTATCAAATGTACCGAAAAATTTTTTTTCCAAAGTTTTAACTTAAAATTAATGTAACACTCTAACAATATCTATTGATGGAAAAAGGTATCTCTATTTTCCTTGGTCATCACATCACACAGTGAATGGATGTACCCTTTCCTTACCACACACTATAATACTTAAAAATAAAACATAAAACTAATCAACCTGTCACTTAGAATCAGAACAAATTGTTTAGAATCTACTCTGCATATCAACAGTCTAGACCTTGTTTGATAAATTTAATATATTCAGTCTGCATGCATGCTGTTGTTATATCAGCATGTATAAACAGTTTCCTGTTTCTTGACTCACATGTGGTTTTATAAAAAGGTTGTTGAATAACTATTTGCTAAGATTCTCAGCAATTTTGAACAGGGCATCAGTTTGCCGCCTCATTTCTTTTATGTAATCTTCATAAAAAACTTTTTTGTATGATTTTTTTTTTTTGATAGCATTTTTGAATTCTTTTGCAATTTGTAAACTTTGTCCCAAACGGTTTTGTTTCTTCTTTTTTCCTTTTCCATCCATAATTTTCTTTTCTTCTTCTTCATCTGAAAAACAAAATCGACTAATTCATTTTCTGTGGTTTGCAATATGACTAAAAAATAAATATTAACTACCAAGACTCAAAAATCTTCTTAATTATAATTAAGTGGTAAAGTTATGAGTTTTTGAAGCCTGTTGCCTTAACACATTGGCTGTCAAAATCGAGAAACAATCTAATTCTAAAAGCGGCACTCAAAGTGTTAATGAGCCGTCTTGACCAGGCAGTACCACCAACTCATTGAAGATTAAGTACGGTCGCTATGTTCAGTTCAGCGAGTGAAGTAACCACCAATTGCATATTTTCATTGCTATTCCCGCCTCTAGTTACTATAACTATCTTCCCCCCGACAGAGTTAAAGTAGGCAACAGTATAAGCAATACTGGTATTACCTTTATATTGTAATACCTTATATTTGTTTAAGATCATGAGCGGGTTACTGTATGTTTTACCACCAAGTGAATCATAAAAATTTCGAGTTACCACAAAAGATGTATCACAACAAATAACTTACCCGTGTTAACTTTAGGAGCCTTTTCAACCTGCTCTTTTTCTATCACATAAACTATTTGGTTATCAGACTCCTCGATTTCAATTTTTTGTGAAGTAGCATCCGCAGCAGGCAGTAAAAAGTCAGATCTGATTTTTTTTTTTAATTTTAGATCTGATAGTGAATATGTCCCAAATACATAGGTTAAATAATAATAAAATATTCTATTTTAGATGCACTAGTTACGTCTTGAGACTTCATATCGTCAGCGGTAAACTTAATCCGAACGGGTAGTACCCACCTATAAAGTTCACTGCTGACTCTTTGCTGTCAGCATGTCCAGTCAAGTTTGATTGGCTAATAGTATTTAATATACCCTCTTCAATTTCGTTCAACATTGGTATGGGTGGTCCGCCCCCAGTACCACTTGCACTTTTTCTTATCTCTGTGTTTTTCTTCTTGCATTTACTTTTCATGTCTTGCCAACACTGTAAAAAGTTATCAATAAAACAGGGTTTGGGGTGCACCTAGGGAGGCTTGGTATGAGACTTTTTTTGCTCGCAGCCTCTAAAACTGCACTCTACAATGGACGTGGAAAAGCATGTGTGCAGTGATGAAATCAAACTTAAGCTATGTATCATGCACTTCAGATAAAAAATATATTTTCCCTATCTGAATGCCCTAAGCGTAGGTACCTACTTACTTTTCGCCAATCTTTCCACTCTTTTTTAGCACCGGGAATACTGTTTAATTCCTGACTAATCGACTGCCATCGGCATTTCGCTTCTTTTTTTGTAAATGTAGCAGAGAATTTTCCTTGTCTTAATTCCCCATCCGCACTTGTTGGATACTGTTTAATTTTTCTTATATTTTTTACAGACATTTTTATTTAAACTTTTATATTTTCAAAAACCTCATGCGAGTCACAATACACAGAAAGAAATAAATTTAATCACAAAAATACCTAATAAAATAAACAAACATTCAAACGAAAACACAAATTACTCTGAACGACTGAGCTGCCAGTTTTAGACGTATTCTTTCTAATCTGTGAGTGCCAGTAGCATGGATGCCCGAAAAGAACATAACAAAAACCATCATGTTTAGAGAAATTCCCAATTTAGAACATAATTTTTATACCAAAATTGTATTTAACAATCAAAATAATAAAAATACTGTGAAATAATCAAATAAACCTAATAGATTATCTATTTAAAAATAAACGGTTTACGTTACTTATTGCTGGCAACCCTGGTAATAGACATTTCATTAATCTGCGACATAAAATCTCTAAATTTTTTGAGAATACGGTTTTTAACTAAAATCGAGATTTTCGTGACATTTTCTGTAGACATTGGATGTCGGACTTTAATGTCGAATTCGAGAAATGACGTATGAAACGAGAATTGGGCCCCAGGTCCATTGCAGCTTACGAATCGTGCCTATACCACCGATTGAACGACTAATGGCGACTTTAAGGTAAGGAAACAACATAGGTATTTAGTATTGTAATGTTTCATATTATAGGTAAGACAAAAAAATAACAAATGACATATTATTAGTAATTAAACATAATACCTGGATTCGCATCATTCGTTTCGTCCCTTTGTAACCTGGAGTCTGATAATTGTATGGCGCATACGTGTCGAGTGTAGGTCTTGCGTCATTGGAGTAAGAGCTATTTGAGCTATTTGATCTGTCTATTTTTGAAGGAGGCCCAGTCGGTGTGTTGGTTAATCCGATAGCGGCGAGTGGATCTTCGCGGAATCTCGTTTTGAACGGAAGTTAATGAAACGTTGAAATATATAAGAGAGTGTTGGGCAGCAGGTATTAAGGAGCGCTCAATATGCCAGTCAGAGACTGAACCGGCTAGATCAGATGAAACGAAGGTTAGGTCAATGGCGCTGGTTCTTAAGGAACCATGACTGAAAGCTTCAAATGTTTGGTCGCCCGAATTGCAACATTAAAAGAGGCAAAATTCGCCACAATATCGCCCCTGTCATTGTGTTTGCCATATGAATCCCAGGAGGGATGCTACGCATTAAAGTCGCCCGAGATAACACAGCGACGGCCATTAGCGAAGTCGAGGACTGTTTTGATCCTTTCTAATAGAGCGGTGGGGACCGTGGAGGGAGAGATATAGACTGAGATTAAAATAACACTTTTGGTTCCTGAATAGAGCTTGACGGCAGCTAAGTCTGGGCAAGAAAATTGTGAGAGAAGAATGGCTTTAGTTTTGAGAGCGTACCTGTTATGAATGTAAATTACAGCTCTAGTTGGTAAATCGTCAGAAATAACTTGAAAGGTGTCTACACTTACTCCGCCCATGGCCCCTCCACCCTCTGGAAACCCACATAAGGCTCTGTGACCATAGCAATACCACAGCGTTTGTTACGCGCGAAAGAACTAATAAAGTCGTACGTATTAGCATAACTTTTGTCAAGGTTGCTTTGGATAAATGAGAAAGATGTCTTGAAGTTATTAGCCATAATCTACCTTTGATTGAACTCTATTGAGCATGGAGATGCGTCTGGGCATGAATGCGATAAAGCAGAGTGTTTGGCACTTACCTCGGTGTGAAATTTTGCGTTATGCGTACAACAATTAATGCAGATGGGGTCTGCTGCGGCGATGGGGACAGGTACGCTGAGTGTGGCCCGGCTTTCCACAGTGGCGGCAAAGGTCCTCTTCAGCAGTACAGTGCCCCTTAGTGTGTCCAAACTGGAAGCACCGGCGGCACTGTTTTAATGGGGAAGATTCTTCAAAATGCACCCGCTAGTGCTCGAGGCACAGACGTTCAATGCTTGAAAGACGAGGCCACGACCCAGGCGGCACGGTGATGGTGGCATTGTATAGGTGGGGGCTTCTGTTGGATGATACAAAGAGCAAGTTAAACTTGCTCTTGCAGAAGTTGTTCAACTCGGGGTTCTGAGATATCAGGCACTCGATGAGCTCCTCCCGAGGAACATCCTTGCTGATGCCTTTTATTATTATCTTGGGGTCAATCTTCAGCTCAGGCTCCGCTGAGACACCCAAAGATTCTGTGGCGGCATTAATGCGATTCAATGCATCGTCCAGGTCCTCCTTTCTTTCAAACTCTACCCTAGTTTTGCCCTTGGAGAGTTGAACCACTTTTGCCGCTGTGTATGCGGTCTCTTTAAAGCTGACGAGTTGCCGTAGGGTCTGCACCGACTTCTCCCTAGGAGCCTCTGGGCCTGATTCGCAGATGTGCCTGATCCGCAGATGTGCCTGGAATAATAGTTCTGGCTTCATTGTCAACTGCACTAGTGTTAAGATTTGGAGTTATGGTTCTTCCTGCCGGATTATCCACAATTTCTGGAACGGATTGTTCTACTTCTGGATTAGAACGATCACAAACTTGACTTGGCAGAAAATCAACTTCTGCGAATATGTCCGTGTTGACTGGCCATGTTTCAGTTGCAGTAAAACCAGCACTGATATTCCTTGCAGTGATCGCTACATTAAGAAAAACAAGAAAATCATTCCCTTGCATCCAGCCCAAACCGTTAGCTGTTCCGATGGAACCAGTGGGGCTATCCCTAATATAATGGTTTTGGAATCGTCTACGTGGTAATATAAACATAGGTGTAATTTACCTATTGCGTTTCCAGCTAAAGCCAATGTAACCAAGGTTCCCCTTTCGGCCGATGTCATCGCACTGACCTGTTTTTCACCGCGTCGTGCAATTATTCTATCAGGCTTTTGTACGGTTGTAATTCCTGTCTCATCGACATTCCAAATATCATTTGCCTTAAGTTTATGTTTGTTTACCACACCGGTATCAAAAAAGCGGGGTACATTCGTTTTATTAAAACTGGTAGCACGAGCGATGGCTTGAGGCAATCGCACAGTGTTTCGCCTAGAACAAGCTAGGTGGACAAAAGTCGGTTTATAATTTTTTGCATTTATTTCGACCCATTATGTCGTTTTATGACTACAACAATATTTTTTGGAAATAAAAAGCACAAAATAAATATAATATTAGTTTTTATATTGTACAAAAGAAAAAAAATACAAACTAAAACCATTACAAATTAAAAAGTATGTACTAAATTAATTAAACTAATCCTCGTCTTCCGAATCATCCGATGAATCGGATATGACATAGTCCTTTTCATTTTGGGAAACACGCACCAGGGATCGAGGCTCCACAGTGGCTGCTATAAAAAGGTTTTACCTCCCTTTTTTTAGGTATTTCCCGAAGTCCATTGATGACAGGATCAGATGATGATTAACATTGATAACAAGTCTCTATTGGTGGCCTCTGGTTTGCACTTCCTTGTGTTGTGCTCCTGAAATCTGCGACAATCCTTATTTCTAGCTTCCTGTGCTTCTTCAGAAAGCTGCCCATTTGGTACAATTGCACTTTTAATTACCTCTGTGCTATGTATCAACAATTTGTGTATAGTAGCTGGCATATAGTACCAAGAATAGAGACTGAGGTAGAATCGTCTTGTTTCGTTACAAAATATATTAAATCGTTCTAAATTTATTTCATAACCAGTAGACAATGTTCTTAACAAAACGTCAAATTTCTTGATTAGTATTAAATCTAATCCTGTGATCTGAGCGCTTAATTCCGGGTTCCCAAAAAAACGACGTGCAGTGTAACCGTCATTTGTTGATCCAAATCCAGGCTTTGGTTTATCAACAATGAGTCCCATTTCAGCCTTGAAACGGTGCCTGATATTCTCTGATCGCTGTTTTACCCTAGCTATATCTTCTTCAGTCCTTGCTTGCCATTTTTTGTCTAGCTTATAACTAATATGTAAAAGACACTCAAAAGAACGAATCCATGCATGAAGTGTCGATAAACCGAAGCCGTAATGGTTTTGGTTGCTATTAAATTCCCTTGATACGTCATTCATCATTGTAGGGGTAGCACCACAAATGTAACACTTCTGCGATAAACGAGTTTCTGTCAAAGCATTGCACACTTTTCCATCAGTCATGGTCAGTAGTAGTTCATGCTTAACAGAATTCTCATTGTTACTGTAGCTAGTACCTTATTAGTTTCTAATTTTGTGGATTCAGTGGTTTCCTTGTCAAAAATAAACTTAATAGGTCGACAATACACAAGGATGATGGACGTGGATTTTGCGAAATTATGTTGTCATTCTCAATTAACACAAATAAAAATATAAACTCTAATAGAAACTCATCGGTATCATCGCTTTTTTTTTAATTTTGTTTGTATGTACTATGTCCAGAGCTTCCATCACAACCCCATTTACTAATGAGAGTAAACGATGAATTAGGACTTACACTTTCAATGACTTCCTTTTCTATTAAACGCTTAACAGTTTTGTCTAACACAACTTGTAGGTTAATTTCAGCCCGAGTTTTGGTGACAATTATATTTTCCTCCGGAGGATAGCACGCCTTTTTTGCTTTAGACAAACAGTGATAAGACGGAAATATGTGATGTCCTGCCTTCATAGACCATTTTCTAGTCTGCTTGTATGCATGTGTCGTGGATTTAGAATCTATGTAGTAAGCTAAGGCTTCATCAAAACTTAGCTGTCTAGCACTTTGCGCGGTACTAGCATATTTGGTTGATTCAGGACTTGCACTTATATCTCTAATATTTTTCGCAATATTTCTATTTCCTGATGAACGCACAGCTACTTCTGCTGCAGTCATTAATTCACTTACACTACGCGTTTGAACAAGATCATCCTTTCGACGTTTCTTCAAAATCTTTCCGAGGTCTGCCTATTGAAGCAGACTTAGCTGATGTAGAAGGTTGTGGTTCTATTATTATCTATATTGTATAGTTCTGTGGTAGGTTAGGAAAATCGTCGATCTGATTTTCTCTATACACTTCTAAAGTAAAGATGCCATTTTGGAGATGTTCGGCGCAATACGACCTGGCCAGCTTAAGATGATAGGTCCCTAAAGACAAACGTTTTAAATCATGCTCCGATAAGGCAGGGAAGTTTTCCAGTTGCGGCAGGTTTGCATCAATACGTTCTAAAGCAGTTCTTCTATTAAGATTATTTCGATCGACGTATTCAAACAAGATATTCGGCCTGTTTATCGAAGTATTAATAAACTCATTTTACTTTCGCGATTATGTTTGGTTTCACAAATTTTGTTTGCAATTTGTACACTTGAGACAAACAAAAGGTACAGCTTATTACATAAAAACACACATACACACACGCACACACACATAACACACACAGGTAGTTACAGATTATTATTAATTATTATTCATGTCTGAATACGTCTTAGAAGTGCTTGATAAATAATTACTAGGTATGTTAGAAATCAATTAAATATTTATTAAACTTTATTCATGAATGAATAAATTATAACATAATTTAGGACATTCTCAAAAACATTTTCTTTATATTTATTATGATATATATTTTATTCTTCAATCCACTAAGACGGATTTTGGGGGATGCTACTGTGCGGCGGCGGAGGGGTTGGAGTAGATGTTGATGGTGATGATGAAGGCGATGGTGATATATATAAGTGTCAGATCCTAAATCCTTGGAAGTTCCTTTGAATATTCCTTTTGCTATATGTTGATAATAAGGCGAAAATGTTTTAATCTCTGTATTATGTACTCACCTGTTTCATTTTCCTTTCCAATTCCTTTCCCAACAAAGTCCATATGGAAGTTTTGAACTTTGTGTCTAAGTATTTTTGATGCATCATGTCATAAAGCTCAGGATACTTTCGGACATGTTCTATTAATGTTTCATCGTCCTTTATCCAAAGTTGCAAAGTCATGCAACAATGAATCTTGTTTCCGTATTACAAGGAAACTGAGCTTCGGTAAAACAAAAAGAACGTACATGCTCCCTCATTCGTCGCTCACTGCCCGTACGCAGCACAGAAGAGTGTTCGTATTACGACGGGACGTGGAGGGGACGGGGCGAGACCGTGCAGCAACCGTCGTGTAGACACGGGACACGGATTATGCACTGTGTAATATAAACTGGTTCATATAAAATGTATGTAACGTTTCAAATCTGTGCCACGTCCGGGCCACGTACATGGCACGCCCCGGGCACGGCGCGGTCTAATATAAATCATCCCTAAAGCCACGGTCTAATATAAACACATCATTTGCTCTAAAACATTGTCTTAATGAGGAACTCTCATCACTAAACAGTTGTCGCATTATGGTAGCATCTGATGTTGTTGCTGGATAAGGACCAAAAATATCTATTATATAACCACCTGAAGCCACCACCAATAAGAAAGGTTTTATAAGATTTGCATACTTGTGCAAACTATAGGTTCTTTTTTGAAATAGATAATTTGAAGATTTCTGTATATATCACAAATGGTGATCAAATTATTTTCCCCAGTCCCAAATAAACCTTTTGAAATTATAAGATTTCTATTAGAAATATTATCTCTAGTTATAGACATAACTCCTAAATGTTGTGGCACATTAAATTCTTTTAAACATGCACGTACTTTCTTGATGTACGAAGAAACTAGGCCCTTTGACATGCCTAATAATGTTGCTATTCTTCGTTGGAGTTCCCCTGTTCTTAATTAAATTCAATAAGCAGCCAATGCTGTTTTTTCTAAATAATAATTAATTGATTAATAGTTCCAAAGAACTTCAAGATTTTTTAATATTGTCAGGCCAGTCCAAAAGTTACACAATGAATCTTCCATATCTTGAACTTTTTCAAAATCTAAAGTTGAAGTTTCTTCCTTTGCCAACAGTTCTAACATTTCAATATTCTGGGGATTAGTAAATGAAGGTATGTTAATTTGGTGGTCAATAATTTCCCAGTTAAAAATAATAATTATGCTCTCGGCATACACGTGCCTCGGGTGTAACATAGAGTTCTTTAACAACTAGCAATTTAGCAATTTCTTCCTATAATATCTAGGCACTCTAAACCGTTCTTCACAGACACCCCTTAACGAAACATTCCGATCTATTTGCTGTTCGGCAATAACCCTCGAGCATAATTGGAGGATTTATTAGTGCAGGATTAATATCCATTTCTGAGCTTGGTTCACTAATTGGATCAGGTTGAGAACTTGAACTTTCTTTCATTTCAGCAAGCACAACATATACTCTAGTGTGTAAAAGGCTGGACATCCGATATCTGCCTTCCAGTGTGTCACTACTTTCAAATACAATCCCAGCTAGGCGTGATCTCGCTCCTGCGGTAGCTATGTCGATGGGCTCGAAGCCGAGTAAATTCCTATTAGGCACTAAATTACCGATTATTTGTTCAGGCGGTAATGGGTTGTAGTCCTCAACTTCTTCCTGAGACGCTATTACTCTGTTTGATGAAACCAGTGGTGATATGTAACATTCGTAAGCATTATGGGTCTGTGCGTTTAAAACACCGAATGAACCGCTAGGCATTAGTTCCGCATCACCATCCATGATGGGACCCTGTGGAATAGCTATTAACGGTAGGTTAAGCCGGATTTCCTTGCCATCCTGCGTTATAGCATCTGTTATGTGTGATATATAATCAACTACTGGTTGTGGGAGAACTTGGTAATCTGGCAGTATTGAACTTTCTGTATTTATTAACACAGGTTGTGCTTCAACAATATTGCTTCTAGTAAAATTGTAGGCTCTCTGCCAGTTGTTGCATAAATACGAATTTTCAGGTATCTGGAACAAAAAAACTTCTGTTTAAAAGTCTTGTAACACAAAATGCCTCTTACTTAAGTGCTTAGTTTTTACCTGTAGAGGATTAATTAAGGCAATCGAAAGATTTGTGACCCTGATTACATCTTAATCATGTTTTTGCTTATATCGAATGTCTGACGCTATTTATCCCGCCTTGAAAAATTATGCTGATTTTTATTTCGAAATAATTTATACGGAGGTGGTTTTAAATGCACTGACAAAAATGAAACTAAATCCGCTGTTGTTAGGTTCACGTTTGCGGGCGCGACTCGCTCTTGTGGATCGATAATACCCCTAATAATTATTTGTACCATTAACTCTTCTCAAAGTCCTTTCACTATTCGCAAGCGCAACAGTGTACGCCTTGCATATTTCGCGTAAGTTTGGTATTTATCTGACGTAGTTTGCATGATTTCAAACAATATACTTGCATAGTCTAACCTTTAGCGCTCCTGCACACGATGCCGTCACCGCGCCGTCGCCACGCCGTCGCCGCGCATTTACACTGTAGATACGAGTCGCGCGGAGCCCGCCACCACCGCGCCGCCGCCGCGCGCTTTTCCCTCTCAATCGTTTGGATTCATTCCATTACCGGCCGCGTACGAACGTGCCCGCCGCGAGACCGCACGTGACGCAAACATATTTAATAAAGTGAAAAAAAAAAAAGCGCCCCTGTACTGCGCGGGCGAGGACTCATTTAAACGGTCATACTACAGTAGCAAATGATTGTTTGTTTAATGTAGGTTCTACCACGTGAAATTACTTACGAGATATACTATCAACACATTATAATATGTATAATTTATTGAGATACCCTCTGTTGCACTTCGATTTAAATTAAAAAAACTTACTGATCGTGTTTTGTCCCAAAGTTCCTTTAAGTCAGCTACTTATATAATTTTTCGTTTGGCCCCACTAGGTAGAAACACATCAACAAGAATTAATAAAAAAAAACAAAAGATACTTACCGTATTTATTTTTTTCCGTATCAGGTAGTTCGGCAAAGTTCTCATTCATTATATGGCAGATTTCAAACCAAGCTTTTAAAGATTTACGCCTGTCTTTATATATTTCCAAATTTTTTAATCCAAATTCCGATAACACTTCTCTGTCCTCCACTAAACATATAAACGTTTCGTAGTCAAAACTGTCCATTGTAATTTCTTAAAAAGTTACGAACGTGCAGGTTCGTACTCGGCCGGTAATGGAATGAATCAACAAACAGACAGGGAGGGGAAAGCGCGCGGTGGCGGCGCGTCGGCGGCGCGGTGGTGGGCTCCGCGCGACTCGTATCTACAGTGTAAATGCGCGGCGACGGCGCGGTGACGGCATCGTGTGCAGGAGCGCTTGTGGGTAGTCAGAAATCACACAACAACTGTTTAAAATTTAACGTATTAAAACGGGCCACGGACAGATCGAAACCCATTTCCAACACTGCCATATTGTCGGATTCACTTCTTTCGGAGTTGTTTTCGGGTGTTTTCTTTTTCTCTTTTGCAGCCATGGGTTTTGTGATGATGCTGAATCAACACCACGGTCATTCTGCTCACCCTGTTGAGTGTTTGAAAATCTTGCTGCGTTAATATATCAAAACCTTGAGTATATTCTGAAGATACCATATACTATCTATATTTACTGAGGGTGAGGGAAGGGATGGGGACGGTATGCTTTCATTCATTGATTCATCAACTTCATTCTCAACTGTTGGAGCGAGGAAGCTTCATTCGTCATAATATATGTACTTTTTGTATTTTGATGCTGCACTTCCTAAAGACGTTTTATTCATTGCGTTCTTTGTTCTAAAATAAAGCATCCCGGGCTGTTTTCCACCATTGTTGAACCAGTTTTCCTGAAATAATAAAAACTTTTTATTTTCAGATTTCTTGCTAACATTCACTGTCACATATCTAAATAATTCATTTAAAAAAAATAGTAACTAAATATAGGCCCCGATTCTCAAAACACTAAAACTAAATTAAAAATATCGCTGTCACTTTCTCATGCTTTGTATTAAAACAAGACAGGTACATTGGTCTCACTAAATTTAGTCCACATCAATGTAAAATTGAACGAAATGCGCTGAGGACTAGCCTAAAATTGCCTTCGCCATGGCATATTGCACGTACATTTTAGTTTGACAGGACTAAAATGATTACCTGTCTCTGTCTTTTACTATCGAGGAGTAAGTGACAGCGATAGTTTTAGTTTAGTTTAGAGAGTGTTTTCAGAATCGGGGCCATTGATACGCATGCAAAAGTTAGGCACAGGTAAAAATGAGATTTTAATCTTTTAACTTAATTTTATTTTTTCAATTTACCTACAACTTGGGTATTGAGCGAGTGAAAATGCTTTCGATTGAAAAATTGTTCTTCATTGTGTGCTGGTCTCACAATTGCAATATGAGTGCAATCAATGCACCCACACGGAATTCTGTATTTCTCATAAAATCTGTAACAATGTTAATAAACTCTCACATGCAATTCTTACTAGAATGAATTGGATGTTTTAAAAAGAATTTAGGTAGAGGAAAGATACTCACTGTCGTTTAATAATATTTCTTTTATTGCTATTTTGAGGAAATTTTCATAATACCACGGGAATTTAGTGCAATAGTCACCACCTTCAAACACCCAGAGACAGTTTGTTGTGCCATAGGCACATCCATATTCTGTTCCACTGATCCTTGGTAACTCCCTCGGGCATAAAAAAAATATGCCGTAAGGATCTAAAAACATAACAGGATGAGAAAATTATAAACCATGTTCCAGTTGCAGCAAAACCAGCACTGATATTCCTTGCAGTGATCGCTACATTAAATTTTAAGATTTAGCTATACTGGGTGTAAAAGAACTGCTTCCGAAAACAAAAACTGGGCATTGCTGGAGGGAAACTGGTTACGTTTAGAGCCTTTAGTTTACGTTTAGAAATTTTTTTATCGTTAGATTTTTATTTTTTTCCTAATTGGTAAATATTTCATAAATACTGTCAGATTTTGCGATGATTTCAAATGAAATAGTGTTTTTATTTAATTTGCAATGTGAAAAATCGCACCTTCATGTGTTAACGATGATTTCAACCAGCGAATATCACTTTTCAATCCTTAATAACTTTTTTTAATTGTGTTTTCTGGGTATACTATTAGTGAATTTAGTTACCATTGAGGCTCAAGAATACATGGTTTCAGGCTTCAGAAGTGGTCTTACTATGTGGAGGTGTAAAAGGTCTCCACTTAGTAGCTTGTGTTTCTGTGTGTGTATGTGTACAAGGGTCAGGTATTTAATTATTCTCTATCTAGATCTAGATAAAAAGTAAAAGAATAAATTAAAAGAAATAATAAAATAAAATAGTACGAAAATAGAATTTGTAACAGCAAAACACGCAGGGGGCTTCAAAGTCTTTATTAAATGCACAGCAATACAAGTACAATCCGCGACTGCGGTCTTACAGCTACTGCTTATAAAATATATTGCGGCCGGCGGCCGGAGTGTGTGAGGGAAAAAGTATTCGGATAGAACGGGATGCACGCTACAAATTTGAATAAAATCAAAATAGTCAATGTTATGCAGAAAGGAGGTTCTTTTCAAAACTTGACTATTCCACTTTTAAAAATTTTTCAGAAATTGAGAAAAATGTATTTTAGGTATGCAGCTATGTATCTTGATATTTTTTTTTATTGAATATTGTATACGAGCATAATACTCATTGCATGGTACAGGTTTCAAAAGTTTAGCATTAATATATACTGAATAAATCGACAATTTAAAATGGAATAATCTAGTTCTGACGCGGCTGATTGGAATAATCAAGTTTTGTTATGATCTCTAAAGGAATAATCATGTTTTGATTAGTATGTTGTGGGATTAATCTTGCTTTGCTGCAATCAGAAATCTTATTTTTGAATTGAAATTACCAGAGGTCCATTTTCTTCTATAAATAAATAAAACAAAAAATTTATTATCAAAGTAGTGTTTTATTTCTTTTTTAAACTCTTACAGCTACTTCATGGTCGAGGCAATAACAATCCTCTGTATGTTCATGATCATTTACATCATCATTTTCAACATTATTGTTATCATTTATTATACTGACATACCAAGAAAGCTCCTGGTTTGTAGCCCACTCCTCGCCAAATTGTTTAACAAGCAAGTTTTTGACATCATTTTTCTTTTTTAAATTCAAATGCTTTTGTATTATAATTTCAGGTAAAGTAAAGTTAACTAGACTTCTTCGTTTTAAAAGGTTTAATTTTGTATTATTTTCATCATCCGATGTAAATATGTAATTTTCAAAAGTTTTAATGTGACATTGAAGTTGGTTTCTATTATTAGTTGTTTTAACAAAAGTGATTCGTTTTAAATTCTGTATACCTGTAACTTTTTTATAAACTGATTCTAATTCCTTAATATTGTATAACTTCCAATCCGATCCCAGCTTTTTAACTGTTCCAAACTGAGAGTAATATTCAACATATTCTTCTGGAGTTGTAATAATCGGATGACGCTTAAGTTCCTTTTCTACACGTCCAAAAACACTGTCAGCAGGCAAAAAGCTGTGCCCTCTAACAGGGAAAAACAGTTGTATTTTTTTAATGTTTTCTGGTGACAGCTGTTGAAGCCAGAACAAAAGTACATGTACAATATGTGAATTTTTGTTCTGCCCCCCACAGCCATCACAAAACAACCTGATAGAATGAATTCCCTCAAAATCATAAGTTTTTAAAAAATCTATCAAAGCAGAACCAATTTCTGTAGCACCTCTGTTTGCCTGTAATTCTGTCCAATTATAAAATAAAGGATGCCTAGTATTTTTTCCTACAATACAAAATACATAAAAGCTAACCTGCCTACTGTAAAATGCTTCTTGAATCGGAGTGCGAGGGAGCGGCTGAACTTGCTGAAGGTCAAAGCAGAATGTTAAAGTGCCTTCTTCTTCTACTTTCATTAAGTCATAGAATGCTTTAGCTCGTCTGCTATGGATTCTTTTTTCGATCATGAAATTAACTTTTTCACTATCAACAGTTGTTGTTTTTATTTTATTTTTTATAAGTGTGCAATAAGTGCAAGCATCAGAAGATGGAGACTGAAACCCAATGTTAAAATTTTTAATAAAAACAGTCCTGAAGAATGACTTTTTGGCTCTAAACGGAATTTCTACTGAATTATTGTACATTTTTCTGAGTTTAGCTACACTTAGTTCTGAACTTAAGTAAACACGTTTGGATTTTAACCTATTATAATGGCTTTCAACAGCATCAAATTTATTAATAAATTCTATTATCTTCTGCTTGATAACTGCTGATTTTCTGCTTTTTCGGTCTCCTCCTCTGTTTTCTTTTATTATTTCTCCATTGCCTAGTCTTCTTACAAGAACATCCACTCTTCCTCTGCTTAAACCCATAGCTGTTACAAAAAGTTTCTTGCACACTGCCTTAGGACGACGATTTCTTGTTAGAAAAAAAGTGACAGACCTTTGCTTAGGTCTGGTCGTCTGAGGAACTATTTTACTTTGACGACGACGCACAGGGTCATATACTGAAATAAATCTAGATAAATAGGCGTCCTGCTCCACCTTGGACAGGTTTTTGTACAGTGCCTTACGACTTTTCAAAATATCTCTGGTCGCAAACATGTTGCAATGAAATTTACTCCTTTTGCCATGATTACAAGGCTTCAAATATGTCAGTGCACATGGGTCACGGTCTGAGTAGTCCCTAAAACAAAAATACGAATCAGATTAATATACCTACATAAGTAAGACAAAATAAATTAACATAATAATATGCAGGTGAAAATACGAACTTTTTTTTGTTGCGCCGTCCACGCTGCCTACTTCTTGAACCTGTATTAATATCTTGTACTGTACTTTGATGCTCCATGGTCTAAATTAAATTAATAAGTCTTACTATTGGGCAAAAACACTTCACAAAACTGAAAATACGTTAGATACTTGAAACACGTTACAAAACATCACAATACAGTCTGTATTTGCTTTGCAAATTTTGCAATGTAACTGACTTGACTTGTTTGAACTAAACAACCGAAAAAAATGTTGACAGTAACAGTTGACACTGACAATCATGAAGTGACTTTTGTGCCAAACAAACGCCACCTACGTGAGTGTTGTGCAATCGTTCAAAAACCATAATTATTTCAGCTTGCCATTATAAAAAGTATAGTTCTAACAGAAAAATGTAGGGATTAAACATATTTTGTTGCAATTTAGACTAAAATAATTAATTAACTTCAGGATTAATCATATTTTGTTACAAAACTGAATATTTGAAATGGGTAATGTCATTTCGAAGTGGATTTATCAACTTTTGACCAAATCGTGTGTTTTGTTTTTTTTATTTTTAGTGGATCTATCACGTTTAGCTAAACTCTGATTGTCGCATCGTGTAGATTTCAATGTTACCACCAGGAAAAAAAATAAAAAAAATATTTTGTTAAAAGTGGAATAGTCAAGTTTTGAAAAGAACCTCCTCATTAATGATTCTACGTGTTATTTTGCTACAAAAGTAGCTCAGTCTTATTATAATACTTAATTTATAATTTTGTCTATTCAGATAAGTCCTAGAACATACATACAACATACTTTATAAATAATGTTAGAAATCAATCTAATATTTATTAAACTTTTTTCATGAACAAAATTTAGGACATTTTCAAAAACATTTTCTTTATATTTATGATTCTTCAACCCTGAATGAGTTTTGGGGAGTGCTACTGGAGGGGTTATACTCCGTAAAAAGTGTTGATAGATCTGTGTCTATAGAATTATCTTTATGTTGTGTCGCCGGTGGTGGCGGCGGCGGAAGGGTTGGATGTTGATGGTGATGATGAAGGCGATGGTGATATATATAAGTGTGAGGATCAGAGCTCAATCGTTCCCATTCTAAATCCTGAACAACTTGGAAAATTCTTCCTTTTGCTATATGTTGATAATAAGTGATATGATCAACTAACCCTATAAAAATAATTACATAATTTAAATAAATTGGTAATATTTACTCACCTGTTTCATTTCTCCTTTCCAATTCCTTCCCAATCAAAGTCCATATGGAAGTTTTGAACTTTGTGTGTGATACTTTCGGACGTGTTCTATTAATTTTTTGTCGTCCATTATCCAAAGTTGTAAAGTCATGCAATAATGAGTCTTGTTTCCGTATTACAAGGAAACTGAGCTTCGGTAAAACAAAGAGAAAGTTCATGCTCCCTCATTCGTCGCTCACTGCCCGTACGCAGAACGGAAGAGTGTTCGTATTACGACGGGACGTGCAGCAACCGTCATGTAGACAAGCCTCGTCCGAGCCCGGACGGGACACGGATTATGCACTGTGTAATATAAACTGGTTCATATAAAATTTATGTCACGTTTCAAATCCGTGCCACGTCCGGGCCACGTACACGGCACGCCCCGGGCATGGCGCGGTCTAATATAAATCATCCCTAAAGCCACGGTCTAATATAAACACATCATTTGCTCTAAAACATTGTCTTAATGAGGAACTCTCATCACTAAACAGTTGTCGCATTATGGTAGCATCTGATGTTGTTGCTGGATAAGGACCAAAAATATCTATTATATAACCACCTGAAGCCACCACCAATAAGAAAGGTTTTATAAGATTTGCATACTTGTGCAAACTATAGGTTCTTTTTTGAAATAGATAATTTGAAGATTTCTGTATATATCACAAATGGTGATCAAATTATTTTCCCCAGTCCCAAATAAACCTTTTGAAATTATAAGATTTCTATTAGAAATATTATCTCTAGTTATAGACATAACTCCTAAATGTTGTGGCACATTAAATTCTTTTAAACATGCACGTACTTTCTTGATGTACGAAGAAACTAGGCCCTTTGACATGCCTAATAATGTTGCTATTCTTCGTTGGAGTTCCCCTGTTCTTAATTAAATTCAATAAGCAGCCAATGCTGTTTTTTCTAAATAATAATTAATTGATTAATAGTTCCAAAGAACTTCAAGATTTTTTAATATTGTCAGGCCAGTCCAAAAGTTACACAATGAATCTTCCATATCTTGAACTTTTTCAAAATCTAAAGTTGAAGTTTCTTCCTTTGCCAACAATTCTAACATTTCAATAATCTGGGGATTAGTAAATGAAGGTATGTTAATTTGGTGGTCAATAATTTCCCAGTTAAAAATAATCATTATGCTCTCGGCATACACGTGCCTCGGGTGTAACATAGAGTTCTTTAACAACTAGTAATTTCTTCCTATAATATCTAGGCACTCTAAACCGTTCTTCACAGACACACCCCTTAACGAAACATTCCGATCTAATTTGCTGTTCGGCAATAACCCTCGAGCATAATTGGAGGATTTATTAGTGCAGGATTAATATCCATTTCTGAGCTTGGTTCACTAATTGGATCTGGTTGAGAACTTGAACTTTCTGTATTTATTAACACAGGTTGTACTTCAACAATATTGCTTCTAGTAAAATTGTAGGCTCTCTGCCAGCAAATGTTGCATAAATACGAATTTTCAGGTATCTGGAACAAAAAAACTTCTGTTTAAAAGTCTTGTTACACAAAATGCCTCTTACTTAAGTGCTTAGTGACCCTGATTACATCTTAAACATGTGTTTTTGCTTATATCGAATGTCTGACGCTTTTTATCATGCCTTGAAAAATTATGCTGATTTTTTTTTCGAAATAATTTATATGGAGGTGATTTTAAATGCACTGACAAAAATGAAACTAAATCCGCTGTTGTTAGGTTCACGTTTGCGGGCGCGACTCGCACTTGTGGATCGATATTACCCCTAATAATTATTTGTACCATTAACTCTTCTCTAAGTCCTTTCACTATTCGCAAGCGCAACAGTGTACGCCTTGCATATTTCGCGTAAGTTTAGTATTTATCTGACGTAGTTTGCATGATTTCAAACAATATACTTGCATAGTCTAACCTTTATGGACACACGAGAGTAAAATTCGGTTTTAAAATTCGTCCAAGACGTGGAATTCATTGACGATTCACCCTTCGAAAACCCGGCTACTCGCGAAAGGCATTCCCTATCGTCCCAGTAGTTAAGCAATTTCGCGCGGTCTACTTCTTCGAACCAGGCCTCAAGGTCATGTAACGCGGGGTCAAAATTTGACAGCATTATGCCATAACTTCATTCAAAACGTCAACTAAACTCCGTGCATTATCCTGATTCGGCATGCCAGGCGTTTGTGACGCGTCCATGCGTGCATCATAATTGGGGGTAGTCGTAGAAAAGTTTTTATCTTCAAGATTGTTTAAACGCGATAAAATCGAACTTAACGTTTGGGTTATGCTGTTACCGGTATCCGAACATTCAGGCGGAGCTCGCGACCGATATAGCGTAGTGTGTACGTAGGAATGCAGGTACTCCCAGTTTGTAAGTAAAAGGTCCAAGTAAGTTCACTAGTTTACTCGAGAGCGACCCTCCGGAACGTTACGTCCTATTACCGGAATGTCCAGTCGGTTCATTAAGTCTACTTCCCTTAACGTCCTGTCTCCGTAAGTCCACTTCCCTGAATGTCCACTGCCTCGAAAGCCTATTTCCCTGAATGTCTACTTCCTACAATGTCTACTTCCTCGAATGTCTACTTCCCTGAATGTCTACTTCCTACAATGTCTACTTCCTCGATACCTCGCTCCCTTAATACCTGATGATGTTATTTTCTCCAAATACAAGGGATAATCGATTGATTATAATAAAAAATAAAATGTTAGAAAAACATCATTTTTTATTAGATGTGTAATAAAAATAAACTAATTTAAGACATACCTACATTAATAATAGCTTATTTATTAACTACACTACAAATCCATTGGAAGGATGAAAAAAATAATTCTTATGATTAGGGGCGGCCATACCTTAAGTGCCTTCGTGCACTGAACCACCAAATTTTAAGGAAACGAAATTAACACAATATGTATTTTAAATAATATCTTTAAAGACTAATGTAATAATAAATTCTTAATTCAGAAATTTGTGACTGCATGTACTTATTTGTCATTTAAGGAAGCAATAAATTATTGAGTATTGAGTATTGAGATTGCAAAAGATTTAATTTTTGATAAAAAATACAAAAGCTTTTTTCATGTTACTAAAAAAAAATAATTAAATGACGTTCCTCGTTCGAAAATACTGAATTAAAAATTACCTAAAGTACCTAAGTATAAAATCAACATGTTTTTAATTTCTGTTTGCATTTTAATCGTAAATAAATAATCTTTTTCAAAAAGCAGTTTGTGTCCATCTCACCATTTTGTAATGTACTTAGCAAGCTTTTGTATTTTTTATCGAAAACAATGTCTTGCAATCTTCTATTTTTTCGGGTCAATGTTTGAAATAAACTTTTATTGATGATACAATCATAATGTAAAGATTCCTTTTTTAAAGAATAGATAACTAAATATAAATTAGGCGTTTTAGGTATTCTGGAATTTAACCTACGATGCCATCCTTCCAGTGAATTCGTAGTGCGATGTTTATCTCCTGCACAACTCAAAAATGCAGGTGTTATGTTGGACCCCCATTGACGTTGGTAATACTTTATAAATTTGCTCATTTCCGGAGATCGCGGAGCGTCATTCCATATCGCATTTAAGGCTTCATCTATTTTATTACTAGGTAAAAGCGGAAGAAGGGCGACCATTCTCAAGACTTTTCTGCCTTCTCTCGTCTTGTTTACTTTCAATTCTTTGCCATTGCGCCATATAGCCTTATTAAAGTGATAAAAACACCCTGTTAATTGAACACCGGAGAAGACTGTACGCATAGCGTTCATAGGAGCTATTTCATAATCACTCTTAAATTGGCTAATTTTTATATGAAGTTTATCTTTTATCAGTTGGAATAACCTAAGGTAGGTCCCCTCTGTTTTGTTTGGCAGGAATGCATAAATAGCTGGTACAGTCAAAAGCATAAAGATATTATAAGACAAGATAGTCAAAAATATCTTTGGGTGAAAAATTCAATTTTATGTTAATGTCATAATAACCATATCATTGTAACCAAACAAAGTTGTCATAATATCATCGCAATAATTTGCAATTTTATATAACGCATCAAGATGTTCAATATTATGTTGGCATAAACACTATTCATTGGTATCTAAGCATTTAATTTTTCAAAAATATCTTGGTGCTTAAGAAAAATAAACTCTATGACTTAAGTCACAGTAATCATCTTTATTTATCTGATTCATTTTATGCATGACGTCATTGACGAGGCTTTTGTTTTAGTCTTTTATAATTATAGTCTGGCCACCGAGAGATTGCGTTTGTGACACATGCCATTAGTGTTGGGGTAAAAAACAACATTGATAAATCATTTTTCAATCAACAGAAAAAAAACTTGCTTATCTTATTTATATTTTATTTATAATAGTTATAAAAATAGTTTTATGTTGTAACGAGTTAAAATCTAGGTAAAATAGTAAAAAACAAAATCGAAACAGTATTGTTTTATTGTAGGAACGTAAATAATTAGATTAAAGACTAGTGGCCGCTCGCGACTCCGTTCGCGTAGAAGTCGGTTTCCCGTGGGAATGCGAAGTTTTCCCGCGGTAAAAAGGTCCCTTTATTCTTATTTTTGGTTCCTAGAACCGCTTTCGCAGCGCACGCAACGGAAGCCCTCAAGGATGAATAATTTTCCCCGTTTTTTTTCCATTTTCCATTATTTCTTCGCTCCTAATAGTTGCAGCGTGATGTTATATAGCCTAAAGCCTGCCTCGATAAATGGTCTATCCGACACAAAAAGAATTTTTAAATTCGAACCAGTAGTTCCTGAGATTAGTGCGTTCAAACAAACAAACAAACAAACTCTTCAGCTTTATAATATTAGTATAGATACTTGTATAACGTTAATTTTGAAGCTAAGCCCAAGGTCGAAAAGAACTAGCAAGAAAATCCAACTGCTGCCTTTTTACAAACGAAACTCAAAAGCATTGTATTGGCAATAATATGGTATAAGTCTCAGCACCCGATGACCGTACTGCAGAGCCAATTCATCTATTTCATATCGAACATTTGCCGATTTATTTTCTTTCACTAACCGCAATAGTTATGCTTCAAGCATATCCATATTTACGTCGATATCATGTTTTTATAACCAAGCTACTTATTCTGCTTTTTTATTAGAAATTGATTGATTACTTTAAAATTGACTGATATTTTTAGCACATCCCTACGAAAATATGATGTTGTTTACATTTTTAAAAATACATATTTTATCAGTAATTATTACCCTTACAGTAAGCCATCAGTTATAAAATTTAAAATCAGTGTGTTTTAATATCATTTTATTGCTTATTATTTGTTTGTAGGGTCAAAATAGACGACTTTTTTTTGTTTGTTTTCGTAGACGGCCTTTCAAAGTTACCTCGTTATGTCAAACACAATGTGTCAGGAACGCATTCTCTCGGTGGCCGGACAATAAAGTCGTAAGAAAATAGTTTTTTGAAAGAAAGCCCCGCCCGCGGTTTTATCTGAAATAACACTACTGGAAAATGTCGATAGTGTAATGGGAGGTAAAAATCTCCCATGGCACAACTAGTAGTGTCAAGCGGTAGTGCCTAAGTAAAAAACGTATTCATAACCATTAAACGAATTCACCGATCTCATTGACTAAGGGATTGAGTTAAAAAAGGCGAATAAATAACACCAATAATAACTTATAAAATCTAGTGTAAAATAATAATTACCTACAAAAAAAAGATCACTTCTCTCGTTTCTGTGTGATTTTAAATTTTCTTTTCTTTATATTTTCTGTTTTTTTCTTTACTAAGTATGTGCCATTAATGTTTAGTTAAGGTTAGAAATATATGAAGAGAAAATAAATTATTTAATTATTCATTAAATGAACCGACAAACCTATTTCTTTATTCTATTATGTATAGGTAATCAACATGACCAGTGACATACATTGTCATATAATATATTTTTTATTGTATGTCTATATGACATAACTACGCAATGAAAATCTTCAGATAAGAAATAATTATTTTCAAATAGTAGATAGAACTTAATCGAAAAACCACTTTGGAATCTATAAACATAGATATCTAATAATAGTTCTGACATTCATGTAATTGTATTGCAAATTAATAAAATTGCACTGCAGAATATTTGTAAAATTCTATCATCATCGATGATCACCATCAATCCCGAACTTCGGAATTATTGCGTACGCATGTCATGCAAATATGGGATTTCCTGCGAGGTGTTGATTTCTGTCAAAATGCTGTACTTCTAGATGTCATCAATGCAGAAGGAGGATGCACAAGATTTTAATCCCAAGTTCAATATTTTTTTTTTATTTAAACAAAGGGTTTTAGTTCGGTTTATAATTCATATTTTATTTTTATTAAATAACTAACGCAATCTATGTAATAACGTTTTATTCATGTAAATAAATTTTAATAAATTTTTAGGGCTACTACAAAAATAGTACATTAATACATAATATACGTTTTTCTTTTGATTAAGAGCACTTTTCCTGTCACGTTTTATTTTTGTAGTCAAGTTTTACACGATTTTTGTAGGATTTTACATGTTATGGCTACACTACTAGCTTATGGACATGTGATGATAAATCTTTGCAATGATGATTAATTATAAACCTTATGGCGAAAGACTTAAAATTGCTTGTACTATGTAACCGAAGATATTTTTGACTATTCTGGGCGCTTAGATACCAGAGAATGTTAGGCAGCCTATATAATACAGACTACTTTAAAAGATACGATGTAATTGGACATTGTCAACCCGCAGATTTATATGATTCTTAGACTGGTGACAATAATTTGATAACCTTATATGCCAAAATAAAATTGAAACATTGCAACTTACATTTAATTGTAGACTCTGATACATTATATTTTTATGCTGCTGACTGTACAATATTAGTAGAAGTTATGGTTGATCCAAGATCAATGTGTAGAACGTACAATTGATAAAAGGGTGGAGGAGCTGCTTTGAACGTTCCGTCGGCATAATAAATGCCAATGTAACCTTTGAGAAATCTTCTTACGAGAGGCGACGCAAATATAATAATTTTTTCATCCTCACCATCTTCACAAAGTAAAAAATTGTCATTCAATGTCGATGATAATTTGATATCTCGTAAATTGTTGTAATGAAGCCTGTCCACTTTCAAAAAATCTTTTCTGGCTTTATATAATTGATTTTTTATCGAAGAAAAAGATGGCATAGCCTCTCTGTATTCCTCCCCCTTCATCTTAAACTCCACAAAATTATCATCGAAGATTTGTTGAATGGGACGTAAATCTCGACATACATTTTTTTTACATTCATTCAATATAACTTGTATTTCATTTTTTATTACATTAGCCTGACAAGTATGTTCCTTACTTTCACGAATCACTTCACTTGATTTACAAGTAACTGTTGCAGAACATTCGTCACGTTTCCAACACCTCCACAGGGTAGTACCTATCTTGTTTTTCCTACTGAAATTATATTTGAACCCATTTCTTAACAGACAAGTTTTTCCTTTTCTGCTTTTTATAAACTGTATTGTATTATTCCCGTCCATTACGTAATTTTATAATATTGAAATAAACAACGCTTTTCCTAGTTTAGAAACAAAGGAGAATAGTGTCATTGTGTCCCCTTATGTCATTACACACGCATGAATCATTAAATGTCAAGTTTAGATAAAAAAGAGGTAGCATAATTTATTTTAATTTATTCACCTACATGTGCGATTAGCGGATTGCATTGCAGAACATGGAACGCATACAGAAATAAATTAGCAATTACCATTAGAACACTTCAATTGGGATTGTATGTAAAATGTAGCGTCGGTAGCTCAGTTGGTTTGAGCGCGAGCCCACTCCCCAAGAGTCTGGGTTCGCGCCCACTCTCAAGCTATGTACCAATGAGTTTTTTCTAACTTAAGTACATTATCCGATTTTTCCTACGGTAAAGGAAAATATGATGAGGAAACCTGCACTTGGTTGGGCCTTTCCCTGTGGGGTTGTGTAGGTCAGATGGCAGTCGCTATTTTAGGGATATGACATACAGGGAAATGGACGTTCAGAGAAATGGACGTTCAGAGAAAAGGATGTTTAGGGAAAAGACATGCAGGGAAATGGACGTTCAGGGAAAAGGACGTTTAGGAAAAAGGACGTTTAGGAAAATGGACATTCAGGGAAGTAGACTTAATGAACCGACTGGACATTCCGGTAATAGGACGTAACGTTCCGGAGGGGAGAGCGAGATCGAGATTCCGATCGTCGACGGTGATCATTAAGGTTTTGCTCGAGATCGCCGTTGTCTAGGGCGCCTAGAACTTCGAGATTCTACAATGCTATCGCGAGTTAATTTAACCGGTATCTACGCGGCATATCACTTTTTGCAATCGCAAACAACACGAAGTCACTTACACAAAAAAAAAACAAATCAAACGAGCTCTTTACGCTTACTATGGATGAAACGGAGAATTTCAATAGCGGCGGAAGCTAAGTTCAGACCCACTTTTGATTTAAGGAATCAAAAGCAGTAAATAGTAAAAAAATTGCGAACAAGCTATTCTTGAACACAATTTTACTTAAAAATAATAACTAAAATTAATCGTACTAATTGTGATTATATTAATTAGTACGTTTTAAAACTTAAAAAATAATTTCAATAACAATATTTAAAATAACGTTACACAGCAAAAAAAATGAGAAAAAAATACTGAGATACTCTCACCAGTCAGGAACAGCCTTACGGCTTGGAGCTCAGGAGCAAAATACCCCGTAGATCGCAGCCAACTCTCTTTTATACTAATCCTGGGTGGTGGGACCACTATAATACAAAAAAATATATTGAATACAAAAATTAGGGTAACATTGTTTTTTACATGGATCTATTTGGCAATTGTTATAAGGTATCTTGAAATTGTAAAATGAAAGTATTATTAAATTACGTATTTTATACAATGAATATTATAATAATTGTTCAAATTGTTTTCCACCGGCACGAATACAGGCGTGACATCTCTTTTATAAACGATCGTTTTATTTGTCGCGCATATCTTTTACGACTGATATGATTCGCAGCCTTAGTTTTTCTCTGGCGGAGCTCGTCCAATGTTTCATTAGGTTTCGAGTACACTCGGTCTTTGAGACAACCCCAATAGAAAAAGTCCAGGGGGTTTAGATTGGGCGAACGTGACGGCCATAAGATCGGACCAAGTCGTCCGATCCAACGCCCTGAATACTCTTGGTCTAAATATTCTCGCAGAGGACGGGCATAGTGAGCTGGGCAAACATCATTTAAAAACCATAATTTTTATTCTATTAAAAATCTACTAATACTTCAACTAGGTATATCGCTAATTTCATTGTATATAACTCGTTTTTTTAAAGCTATTTCATCAAACGCAATTATGCAATACTTATTTGTGGCATTCATTGATGCTGTTTTTTTTTCAAGATATTAATAACTGATTTATGGATACCACTTTCAATGTGTATATTTTTAAGTAGAAGAATTTTTGTGCTGGGCATAATCTTTTCATAAATTATGAGTTTTTGGCGATCTTTTAAAAATATTCAATGCCCAAATTTTATTTTTTAAATCCTAACGCTTTCCATGAGGTTTTTCTATCAGAGTTTTTGACTGCATTGGAAAAATAGATTGAAGAGCTTCTGAATTTAGGTTAGCTAAATCTATTTTTGATTTAACCAATCTTTTTAAAGTTATATTGGTTTGAACGAGCTGTTTCATGTTATTCTCGATTTGTCTTCACGTCAGCATCTGTAAAAATTTCATGGATTTATAAGTTGTGATAATTTTGTCTAGTTCAATATCATTTTCAGGAAGAAGTTTCTCTCTAAGTTTACTGTGTCGTCTATTCATATTCCAAATAAAGATATCGTGTATGAGGGAACCCTTTAATTCACCAAATTCACATGATAACACTGCTTTTTTTAATTTAGTAAGAAATGTGGAAATCGTTTGATACAACAATATTTAGTTTTTTAAGTATAAAAAAGAAAAAATGTACACATATGCGATTTTATTGCATCCGAGTGTAGATGGCATTTGACGATCCTCAACATCTTGCTAAACGAAAAAAAGGAGGCACAAATTTCATGATAATTTGTTGGAAACCATTCAGCCTGGAAAACGGTTTTTTTTTTCAATTTTTCAATTTTTGTCGCATAAGAGTTCGTTTCAGCCACAATAAGACTTAAGATATCATCGTCCCAATAGGAACGAAAAGCATCATAGGCCGAATTGAAAATCCAAACAGAACCAGTACGCTCGGGCCTAAAATTTTCTTATGCACCTTAAAAGGTCTCGATAGAAGATAATTTAAAGTCAATATTTTGAAAAATTATGCAAAGAAAACTGTTTGAAATCTCGGTTCTTAAAGTCTGGTTGACATTTAAACATTTCATAATTTCCAATTTTCTTTTTTTTTGCTTTATGAATATACTCTGTGAAGAGGCTTGCATTAGTTAACATTTTGGAGCTTGCTTGCACAACTGTTCTGCAGTCACATATTTCAAGTTTGTTCCTACTTTGGATCGACTTGTTTTCTTTAAGAAACATTCCGACCCTATGCAAGAATTCTCGGTGCGATGATGGGTCCAAACGAGAAGTACAACAGCTACAGCCACAAGCTGCACAGTCCAAGCACTATGGATAAAAAATTCATACGATTTGTAGCAAGATTTCTGGCAAATGCATATACCTAATCCAATCTCTAGTTATCACCAAGGTTTCCCCTTACCACTTTTGCAATGAAATACCTGAAATCGATGAATGGATACACATATTTTAACTTTTTCATTGAAAATTCTTTGTGGCACATAATAAAAAAAAAAAAATTTAGGCAAGACATTCAATGGCAGCCATTAATACACCTGCTATCGACTACGCAGCTGATCGAATGGCGTCCGCAGATGATTGAATGGCCTCCGTAATCAGCTCGTTTGAACGGAAAGAGATCTTAGGATATCCTCTGTCACTTGCTGGTTGGAACAGTCGCAGTCAGCTCAGTGCTGCCCAACATCAACTTCTTGGACCGTAGCAACAGAATAACAAGAGTAAATTCGGAAACCATTCAGCCTGAAAAGCAAAGAGATGCAATTTTGGTCGCATATGAGTTCGTTTAAGCCACAATAAGACCTAAGATATAATCTTCCCTATAGGAACGAAAAGCATCATAGGCCGAATTGAAAATCTGAGCAGATAGAAAGTTTCGGGCGTAAAATGTTCTTCACACATACAAAAAAACGGACAACAGGAATATTTAAATAATAATGTGTTACAACCTCAGCGACTTCGAATTCCGACTAGATATCGGACCCAGAATCCCGTCCCGTAAAGACGTGTGGTGGGACGGCATGTAAATAGCGGTCACCAATTGCGGGTGTGGTTTGAAACTATTTGCCTAATTATAGATACTGCAAAAAAGGCCAAACTATATTAGATAGAGGAGGCACTTACCAGGTGTTCAGGTGTAGTTCTGCGCGTCCGGTCCAGGGAATCTAGGTTCCAAGAGTACGCTCCTTGAACCTTTTTCTAAAGTTTTGTATTAGAAAGCAACGGTTGTGAAGTTACACACATCAAAATAAGTTTGTGATCACTAGCAAAAACAGATATATGTATTTTTAATAATTTAACTTTATCAAGAAAAAATGTTTATATAATATCTTTTTTTATTAAAAATACAGTTTATGTAATCAAAAAGATGCCCTCTTATAAGTTTTTGATAACGAAAAAATAACTTATTCAAATATAATGCAATGTAAAGGAAATTTGATTAAAAGAAAAAGAAGATTATACAAAACATATTCAACATTTATTTGAAACTAGCTTATGCCCGCGGCTTCGCACGCGTTAAAGTCGGAGTAAAACCCCTTTCCCTATACTACGTTATTATACATATATCCCTTCCTCTTCAATCAATCTATCTATTAAAAAAAAACGGATCAAAATACGTTGCCCAGTTTTTAAGATTTAAGCATACATAGGGACATAGGGTCAGAGAAAGCAACTTTGTTTTATACTATGTAGTGATTGTATGAATCGGTATTAGATGAAAACTTTGAAAAGGTTGATTGATTGTAACGTGTTGTTTAAATCCATACTAATATAAGAAAGCTAAAGTTATTTTTTAATTTGTTTGAACGCGCTAATCTCAGGATCTACCTACTGGTTCGAATTGCTGCGTGAACGGTGATGGTTACGCAAAAGTTAAATCGTTTTTCAATAGTATTTCATTTTGCCGGCGAAACCACGGGGCACAGCTATGGGATTGTTAACCTCAATGTTAAAAGTTTGTCGTATATAACGGGTGTAAAAAGACCACTTCTGAACCACACAAGACCACACCGAAATGAGTAGCAAACACCTGTGAAAGTGTACAGTGATTGAAGAATTCAATAAAAATCATAGCCACTTGCCGGGCTGCTTTCCAAGAAGTCACAACAATCTGCAGTTTCATTACTATCGTGTTACTGTGGGTGGATTATAGATAGGAAAATCTCCTATCCAACACTGTTCAATATGAAAATGTACAAGAAAATAAAGAAAGAATAAGAAATGAGAAACATGTTTAGGCTGATGACCCAGATGTCAATGCCTTAATTTAATTTAAAAAAAAAAATGTCTACGCATGCGCAATGGATGGAGATGAAGCAAGATGGAAGCAAGAAGGACGGAAGGAATGCACATGTTTTATTCCTTTCATTTTTCGTAATATTGTCATGGTTTTTATGATGTTTGTGTGTATTATCATTATTTATCTTAGAAAATTATAGAGTTTATATTATGATTAGATTAGATAACATATTAGATAGATTAATATTATAATTATGTTGGTACTTTTTCAAATCTCGGTTTCAGTGTAGTTTGCACATCATACTACCACGCACCCCTATGAAATTCACGTGCAAACGTATTTCAAGTTTTTGCCAACCCCCCCCCCCCCTTTTAGGGGTTGTTTTTTTTTACCCTATAACCTGGTCCATAATTTTCTCTACATAATAGTAAAAGTTTCATCAAAATCCGTCCAGCCGTTTTCGCGTGATGCTCAGCCAAATAAACAGATAAACAGACAAACAGATAAACAGACAAAAATTCTAAAAACTATTGGAACGTGTTCTGTTATCAATTTTAAGTATCCCCAATAAATTTTTTTTCGAATATCTTTTATGTACAGACTTTCCTTCCTCTTCAGCTTTATTATATGTATAGATGGTATTTATTTGTTACAATATCACTCCTGGCTGGAACACATGCGCCAATTCTCCTGGGCAAGATGAGGATCAAGTTATGCAGCTTTTCTTGCGACAACCTGTCCCATTCTTGAATAACAGCTTCCCTAATCTCTGTCAAGGTCTGAGGTTGTGGCTGACGGTTCTAAACAGCTCGCTTAACAGCGTCCAATGCATGCTCGATAGGATTGAAATTACTGTGCATTAATAATTCTCTCAAAAATTTCTCCTAGCAATTGATTCTGTCGTATCCAAGCCCAACTAAGGTCTTTTAGGATGTTAATTACTGCCTGTTGGTTACGGGCTAGCAGTTCTTCCGTATCGAGTCTGCGCTCTTCTAATGCTAGGAAACGCTCAGTGAGGCTTGTGATCTGGGTAACTCGCTGCGATGGTGGTGTTCCACTGTGCAGTAACGGTCGCCGTACCGTACACGCCGACGACGGGGTGCTAAAATAAGAAATAAGTTGTTATTGAATAGAAGTTTCTTTTATAAATTTGATCGCAACTTAGGTGCAATTTATTATTACATGTTCTAGGGCTAGGAGGAGCTTGTCGTTGTGACGTGCGCACTAATGGAACAGGGCGACCAGGAGCAATAATATCCTCAGGCTGCGGACAAATAGGTCGCAATAAATAAATAACACTTCTAGTTGAAATGAATGAATGAATGAATGAAATACTCTTTATTGCACAAAAATACATACAAGTTTATACAGAGAAAAATAAAAATAAGGCAAAAGGTGGCCTTATTGCTCTGAGCAATCTCTCCTAGGCAAACCTTGTCTTATAGTAAAATTAAAAGGTAGGAAATCGGATAGGTGCAATTTCTGTACAGTGATTAAATCTAAATCAAAAACAAACAGATGTGCTGTTAAATAAATACTTACAAATTTTAATACATAAAATGCATACAAATATATACATATATACAATAGTATTTAAACACAAATATAAATATATACATATATATATAGAACTAGATATATAAATTATATATATACATAAATATACAAATCAAGTTATACCTAAACATACATAAATTAATTGGATAATAATATACATAACTACTGATATCTATTTAAAAGCTTTCATTTAAGAGTTAGTTTTAAAAATATTATTAACTTTCCCTTTAAATTGCTGCAGTGTTTTGCACTGACGGGTTTCTTGAGGAAGTGAGTTCCACAATCTAATAGCCTGAACTGTAAAATAATCATTGTAGAAGCTGGAATGATTAACTGGTGTTGTCAGAATTAAGGAGGAGGTACTGCGCAGGCTATGGCTGTGACTCTCATGGCAGTAAGTGAAACGTTCTTTGAGATATTTCGGAGTTTGTGAATCATTCAGCACACGGAAAAGTAGGGCTAGGAAGTGAGTATTCCTGCGAGGGCGCATAGGGAGCCAGCCAAGTCTGTTGCGGTATTCTGTGATATGATCGAATTTACGCAATCCAAAGACAAAGCGAATGCACATATTTTGGAGTCGTTCTAATTTATTTAGCTGTTCCTCGCTCAGATCCACAAATGACGAATCAGCGTAATCGAGGATGGGAAGGAGAATAGATTGAGCAAGCGTAATTTTCGCTACTAAGACGTCTAAGACTACCAGCTGCAGCAAACATCTTTCTGCTTATCTGCTCGACCTGAGATTTCCACGAAAGTGTGCTGTCTAAAATAATGCCAAGATTCTTAACAGTAGTGCTGTACGGAATCTTGACACCGTCAAAGTAAACATTAGAAAGTTGCTGAAAGTCAATTTTGTCTAACATTTGTCTACTTCCTATAATTATGACCTGAGTCTTAAAGGGGTTAACCTTAACTCCGTAGCTTCTACTCCAGCCATTTATCATGTCTAAATCAATATTTGTTTGCGCAACTGCTAAGTTGAGGTTTTCTAATGACGAGTGTGTATAAATTTGTAGGTCATCTGCATACAGGTGGTAGAGAGAAGTTATGTGAGATGTGACAGAGTTTATGAAGATACTATAAAGAAGTGGGGACAGCACGCCACCTTGCGGAACGCCGCAGTTCAATTCACACCACGAGGATTGCTTATCATCAACAGATATACGCTGTCGACGTCCACGCAAATAACTGTGAAACCATTCAGTTGCTGTTGGAGATATATTAAGAGAACGCAAGACTGCAAGCATTATGTCGAAATCAACAGTATTAAAGGCATTACTGAAATCCAGTATAGATGCTCGCATATCGTCGGTAATTTTAACCAGTGCTGTAACTGTGCTGTGACCAGGACGAAAGCCAGATTGATAAGGATTATGTAGATTATTAGATACCAGAAAGCTGTTAAGCTGCTGGTGCACTAATCGTTCTAGGACTTTGGAAAGGAAAGGAAGTATGGAGATCGGTCTGTAGTCGGTGAAGGAGGTAGGATTTTTGGACTTGGGCAAAGGAATTATTTCCGCATCTTTCCAGATTTCAGGAAAAGTAAAAGTTTTTATTGAGAACTTTAAGATTTTGGTAATACAAGGTCAATAATAATTCAATAAAAAATAAAATAATAACAAAGTCAAAGCAAATAAAAAAATAAAAAATACAATAATAAGAATACAATGAAAATTTCAAATAATAATATAATAAATTAGGTCATGGGTTTTTAGTCATAAAAATATTAAAAATCAATGTCAAAGATTAAGAGCAGCATCATTAACATCAAGTTGCGATATTTGTTTTTGTAAGACGTCAACTATGGGAACAACGTATATTATACTGGGATATTTAGATTTTGACAATAACAGAGTTGCGTCATAGAAAGGTCTTAGAAAATGGATATAATGATTTATATCATCCCAGTTTTCTATTAAATGGCGATTGTATTCCCTTTTGTCTTTGCAAATATAATCCAGGACGTTTCTCATGCGGTATGCCCTTTCCAGCATAAAATAAGTAGAATTCCATCGCACGGGCATATCCTGCAGCAGAGATAATTCGGGAGCTTTTAACAACGTGCATGTTTCAAAATACATCTGCTTTTGCTTTGGAGAAAAATTAATTTGCTTCACTAAGTTACCAATATCCCTTATAGGTTTTTCTATAAATGATAGTCCACGTTTCACCATTAAGTTTAATATATGTGCAAGACATCTGGTGTGCACGACATCCTCATAATCATCATCAAATAAAGTTAATATTCGCATAAATTTGACATTAGCAGCTTCATTATCAGATGTGATCGATGATATTTTCTTTTCTATATTGTATTGTCTTAGTATATCCTTTACTTTTATTAAAATTTGTTCACTTCCGTGCGGATAAGGAAGCAAATCGAAATCTAAAATAAGTGCAGTAAGTTTTGAGTCAAGCATAAAATGTGCTGTGATAACAATATACGGTTTGTTTGTTGTCGATGTCCAAAAATCCAGTGTTATTGCAATCTTATTTGAAACACCTTTTAAACACTCTTTTAAATGAATCTGTTTTTCTTCAAAAATATTTGTAATATTTGATTGGATTTGGGTGCGACTAATTACAGAATAGCCAGGATTCAGCCTTTGAATAAATGTTTTGAAGTGTTCTTCAGTCACTATCGAAAATGGATGATTTCCGTAAACAATAAAATTCACAAGTAATTTATTGATGTAAATGTTTTCTTCACTTTCTTTGCGAGAACGATGACTTACGACTGCAGATGTTCCAACTGCTTCCGAAGTATTTCCTTCGTGCTTCAAAATGTGTTTTTTTAACACAGAATGAGACGATTTGATAGAAAACTCTTTTTGACATGTTTTGCACTTCGCATTAACGATTTTCGTTTCCGTTTTTGTGGTATTTCGTGGTCACCCATTATAATTCAATATTTTTTATTCAATTCACGATTAACGTAATTAAGCGGAAAACAATGGGAAAAAAACAGTTACTATTACAATCAGTAAACAAGCTAGTGTAACTATATTTATGCCAATTTTTTTCAAAATACCCTCACTTAAATTTATAAATAAAATAGATTATTCGTCAGTCAAGAGATGGCGTCACGTAACTTGAAATTAATTATTTGTTTGTTTCATTTTAGTATTTTTGCATCTCTTGTGTCATATAATACACATACAATACAATTCAATAAGCTTCTGAATAGACCATGATATATCCTCGGAGTTAGTACCTACTTTGGAACAAAGCTAGATTTCTCTAAAATGCAAACCTTTTTATTACTCATCAGCTTTACTGAGTAACAAATAATACATGTTTTTTCAAATAATACAATAATTAGTACATAAATACAACATCCAAATCCATATATATTTATTCTTGTATAAAATGTATGAGCGCGCCTCACGACTTAACCCTCTATAACTCAATAACATGTTTTTTATTTTTTTAGTTGTTATTGGGTAATTAAACCAAAATAAAAATACACGTGTTTCATAGTTTTTATTTATTGTAATTATTTTCCGAAAAAAATTGAAAAATAGGGAGCGTTGCCTAGGGGCAACACTGAGTTGTAATCTTAAAAACTATACATATAAAAGGAAGTTATGAGAGATGGAAGTTCCTGAAGCAGTTCTTGGTTTTGGTATAGCATAGAGCAACCCCGCATTTTTCGCATGTATTGTGAGTAAATCCAGTACACTTTGGAAACTTGCACCTAATTTTTTTGTCAGACCATTGGGGCCAGTGCCCAATCTGGTCTTGCCGTACTGCCATAGGAGGTGCATGCTGTGCAGGTCCTTTATGTATTTTGGCTTGTATCTCGTTTTCCAGCGAACGGCGACTAGACATACTAGGCTTTGTACCCAATTTACAAAGAGTAACTGCAACATCTAGACGAAAATCTGCTGATGATAAACGACACGAAAGGCCTTTGTCTTTACAGACTCTTTTATAAAGCAACCATGCGTTTGCCATTGTGAGATCCAAGTAATGATAAAATAGACGAATTTGCCATCGTTTGCTACGCAACTGTATCTTGTATATCGCCATGATGCTGTCAATGAGGTCAACACCACCCATGTGGCGATTGTACTCTCCTACAACGTTCGGACGTTTTATGCTCACGTACCTAGAGTTCTGTTTGTCCCATCTGCGAACATCAGTTTCAGGCTGTATTCCAGCAAAAGTAGAAACCAGAGTGACAATTTTGTTATCTTTCCATGCCACATTAGAAATGTCGGTGCCATTGACGTCAGCTACATATTCTTCTGAATGTCCTCTGGGTTTTTTCAATAGTATCTTTTCTGGTTGCAACTTACAGTCTGGGATTCTATTTCTTCTAATCGTACCAAGACTGTGAATGCCTTCTTTGGCCAAATATTCCAACAGACGAAGAGAGGTAAAGTAATTGTCAAAATACAATTGGTAATTTTGATGCCTAGGAATTAAACGCGCCAACCTCATGACGACGTTGGATGCTGCGCCCAAATCTGGCTCTTCTGGAAGAGTAATGTTTTCCTTACCAGTTTCAATTTCTGTTTTATAGGCATAACCAGAAACGCCACTCAACACATAAATTTTATAACCCCATTTATGTGGCTTTTGAGGGTTGTATCGCTTCAACACATTCCGTGCCTTAGTGGAACACATTTGCTCGTCAACACAGAGGTGTTCTTCCAAAGGAACCTTTTTGTAAGCTGCATTTAGAGATTCAACCACTGGTCTTATTTTGAAAATTCTATCATAACCAGGATCGTTTCTAGGTAGATTTTTACTATTGTCATTGAAGTGTAAAGTTTGGCGCACTTTCTCAAATTTATTCAATGGCATAGTATCCTGTATTATTGGGGTACCAAGTATTGGGTTCCAGTGGTTCGTAACTCTGGGTAATCGGATAAGAGACATTAGATAAACCACACCCATAAATTGCCTGATATCCATTTCTGTCACACGAAAAGTGCTATTAGGATCATTCTGAACTTGGTAAAGATTGGTCTCTTCTGATATCATCTTGATAAGCTCTTGTGGAAAGAGGTAAAAGAAAAACTGGATAGGGGTTTCTAGTTCTAAAAGTTCAGTGCCTAAGTTCATGTTACCCTTGAATCTAAGCTGCTCAGAATTTACCTGTAGGCTCTTCTTCTTCCAGCGTAAATTCAATTTAGTAGGTTTCGTTGCAGTTTTATTTGATTGATTGCTTTGAGCTGATGAAGGAAGAGGACCGTGTGATGCAGTTTCAGCGCTTGGAGGTGATGGAACTGAGCTTTCGTGGTTACTTTCTAAGGTTTCTATTATAGAATCAACGTCGATATCTAAGGTGGAAGTATTGTCTTCAAAAGTTTCTAATTCGGGGGAAAAATCTGGGTCGGCGAGGCTGTCATCGTCGAAATCCAAACCGTCCTCACTGTCATCATCATCCTGCAGCATCGAGGTAATATCCTCTTCTAAAAGGACTCGATGAGGACGCTTACGAGCTGCCCTGAAACATGATATCGAGTGATCATGATATAATCTATACACACACAAAATAATACCCCTATCCGTCAATGTAGCTTACGGGCAACAAACACAAATTCAAAAAAAAGATCAATATAATGAAAATAAATGTTAGAGCTTGCGCGCACCGGTGACTTTTGTCAGCATGACAAAAAAGTTTTTGTCGCTGTCACGTCACGACTCCAAAGCGAGGTGCGCTCACGAAAGGTGACAGTGACAATTATTTTTTTTAAAAGCTTCATTTGTCGAAATGGATTTCGAAGAGACGGTCGTCATCTGTGAGCTTATAAGGAAACTCAAAAGAGAAAAAAAGCGAAAAGAATACTGGGTACACCCCCTTTGGAGTGACAGGTTAATAAATGGAAAGTTCTACACCATGTTTCATAAACTTCGGGAACATCCAAAGAAATTTTTTGGGTATTTTCGAATGAGTGTTAGAAGTTTTGATGAATTACTTCGCAATTTAGGACCTGCGTTGACATACGAAAATACAAACATGAGATTGTCTGTTCCGGCTGAAGAAAGACTCGCTGTTACTTTGAGGTAAATATAAGTAATTAGAATATTATGTAATTTTAAATTGTTTATTTTAATGAATATACAAAAATGTTATACAAATTAAAGTAAGTAGTTTTTAACTATAATCAAAAATCAAAAAAGTAATTGAAATGTAATATTCTTTAATTATTCTTCATGTTGGTTGATATTGTACTCATGGCAGATGTCATACAATTCGGAATCTTCTGTAAACTCTGTAATATAGGTTTGAATTGATGACGATGAGGCGGCTGAGGAGTTTTTCGGGTCTTGCTTAGGAGGTGATGATTGTGAAGATGAATTCGGTTGAGTGTGTGCAGAGGGTAGCAAATTTTGGGAACTTGTAGATGTATGAGTAGGAGAAGGAGATAAAACAAGTTGAGTGTTTCTTGCTAAGTGGAGCGGATTTTGAGGAATGTGCGATGGAAGAGAGACAGAATATTTGGGTTTGATTTGTATATTTTGAGGGCTTGTAGATGGAATATATGTAGGAGAAGGAGATAAAATCAGTGGAGTGTTTCTTGTTAAGTGTAGTGGGCCTTGGGGACTTTGCGATGGTAGAGAGACAGAATATTTGGGTTTGATTTGCATATTTTGAGGGCTTGTAGATGGAATATATGTAGGAGAAGGAGATAAAATCAGTGGAGTGTTTCTTGCTAAGTGTAGTGGGCCTTGGGGACTTTGCGATGGTAGAGAGACAGAATATTTGGGTTCGATTTGCATATTTTGAGGGCTTGTAGATGGAATATATGTAGGAGAAGGAGATAAAATCAGTGGAGTGTTTCTTGCTAAGTGGAGTGGGCCTTGGGGACTTTGCGATGGTATAGAAACAGAATATTTGGGCTTGATTTGGAAATTTTGAGGACTACCTCTATAAATTGTGGATGGGCTATTCATAGGAGAATAATTATTGCGCTGAGTGTTTTGTTTCTGAACTTCCTGGAAAATTTGTAAAATTTTGATCTGTACGTCTAGTTTATTCTCCTCCGGGACTGCTTTTAACAACGGCACCAAAGACAGCGCAAAATGCTTTTCCTTGTCATCGTCATTACAGTCACTTTTGTTATTTCTCATAGCCTCGCTAAACCTGTTATCATCAACTCTTTTGTTGTTTAAAATCTCTAGAAGCCTTTCTTCGTAACATATTTTGTTCTTATTTTTCTTTCGGGAATATTCTTCTCGCTGTAGTACTTCCACACTAGCATCCTGACTATCTTCTTCGCAAGCAATTTCCTCTACAGAATCAGCATTTCCTGAGGTTTCTCGGGTATCCATGCTTGGGATAAGAAATAAAAGTTGGTCAAAATGTTTGTACTTTCTTCTTTTTGTAGCGGCCTGGCCAGACTTAGTACATTTTTGCTCACGTAGCTCACGTGAAAAACAAGCCCTTAAATTCTTCCATCGTTTTTGTAAAGTTTACCTGAAAATAAATATTTAACTAGTATAAAACAGTCAGTCATTTATTTAATTGTATTATGTATTTAATTTTCTTTTGTTTCAGATATCTTGCAACCGGCAACAGTTTTTACAGCATATCATTTGAATATTTGATAGGTGCCACCACTGCACGAGAAATTGTAAAATCTACATGTTCCGCGATCTGGAATTTACATACACTATACATGCCTGAAAAGTCTGAAGAGGATTGGTATACTATTTCAAATCAGTTTTACCAACGGACAAATTTTCCGAACATAATTGGCGCAATTGATGGCAAACATGTGAGAATAATTCAGCCGGAAAACACCGGTTCGCAGTGTTTCAATTACAAAAAGTACTTTTCTACTGTTCTCATGGCATGGGTAGATGCAGATTATAAATTTGTATAGATGTTGGTGCTAATGGAGCAGCAAGCGACTCCAATGTATTTCAGAATTCAGGCATGGGCAAAAGATTGCAGCAAAATCAATTGAGCATACCAGATGATCGTAATTTGCCATATGATGAAAATGGAAAAAAAATGCCATTTTGTTTGGTCGCTGATGAGGCATTTGGCTTGTCGAGGCATATTTTGCGACCATATGCAAGAAAATCATTGTCTACTGTGAAAAAAATTTACAACTATCGCCACACTAGGGCACGACGCATGGTTGAATGCACTTTTGGTATACTTTGTAACAAATGGCGAATTTTGCACAGGCCCCTTGACGTCAGTCTTGATTTTGCTGATATAATAGTAAAAACATGTTGTATTTTACATAATTTTGTACGGTGCAGAGATGGCATTCAATTTACTGACACTGTTTACGATTGTCCATTAAAAGGTATTGCAACAAATCCATCAGACAGAACCATATCAGCAGCAAATATACGTAATTATTTTGCGAATTACTTTACTTCACCACAAGGGGCTATCTCATGGCAATATGACAAAATCTGAATTTCACTTTTTTGTACAACTGTTGTTTTAGCTACAAATACTAAAAATAAAAAGATACTCACCAGCTTCAGTTTTTTCTTGTGACGACAACGTACCCCAAACTGTAGAAAATATTATACGACTGATTTCATCCCATGCTTTAATTTTCAAATTAGAATCTGAATACTCTTTCAGCTTTTTATCGTAAATTGTTGCTCTTTTTTCAACTTCTTCAATAAGTAAATCATTATCGATATCCTCTTCATGCACTTTCACGTTTTGCGTAGACGTTGATGCCATTTTGCGTACGCTAAAGACGACGGTCCGAATGCAAATGGCGGAAGAACTACGTGTTGAGTGACAATTTTGTTGCCCGTGCGCGCGCTTTTTGTCCGCTGGCCGGCGGACAAAAATGTCACCCAATTGTCACGTCGTAACGTGCGCGCACCTCCATACATACTCATAGACTTGATGTGAGTGAAGAAACAGTCACGGTGACAAAAGTCACCAGTGCGCGCTAGCTCTTATTGATAACGTCAAATATTAAATATTCAAACACTTACCTGTTCATGTTATTGAAAATAATGCCTTAAAACTCGAAATAACTATATTTAAATAATTTTCAATTCGGAGCACGCGCGCACTTTTTCAAACCACTAACGACTTTGTAAAAAAACTTCAATTGGTGACAAGTAACGCCATCTAGTGATTAGTTTTTAAACTTGTTCGTTACTTCTGTTTGTAGACTACAGTATTCAGTGCGATGTATTGTCAGAAAACGAATTGTATGGATGTAGTGATAGATCCGACGGTATGTTGCTTACAGTCTACATCATGATATAGAGGGTTAAGACTCCCGCGAACCGAGTCGTTTTAAAAAGGTTCAAACCTTTTCGTTAAGACTGAGTGGTTTAAAAATTCGGAGTCATTTCAAAATGACTCAAGTCTTAGAGTAGACTTGAGTCGAGTCCCCGTTAAAGAGCTTAAAAACCTCAAGTTCTTTCATCACTAACTAGAGCTGGTAAATAATTTAGAAGCAATATTTTTACCTATTTCATCACAATAAATTTTGATTGGTCTTTGTCTAAAATCTAAATTATTACTAACTGTATCAACATTTAATTCCTGATCTGAGGAGTTTACTTTACATGTCAGCACTGGGTGTGTGGTAGAAGAGCTTTGTATATTACAATATGTGTTATTAGTAAGTGATTGAAAGTGCTCTTCATTGTATTTGGAAAGTAACAAAAGTTCATCCATGGCTATAACATGTTGGTCTATTTCCTTTTGTGCACTGTTGTACTGCTGTGTCATGTTGTACAAAGAAATATGTAACTCACATATTCTAGTATTTAAAGAATTTATGTCACATTCATAATTTTTGCTAATTATATCCACCTCCTAACTAAATGTTTTACACTTTTGGAAAATTAATTAGTACTTTTTACGTATATTAACATGATTAAACATTATCTTTTTTAATAATTTTATTAGTTTTCTTTATAAATTTCTGTAACCTGAAATACTTTTTTATCTTATTATGACTTTTATTACTACAACTTTGCCTATGTGATGATAGTTCCATAGATTCATCGCTAGTCAAGTCAATGGTAACTGTTAGTAAAGTCCAAGTTGATTTATCCGTTCTTGAGCACTAGAGAGCCGGGAACGGAGTAAAGTTATATTATTTAAATTGGTGTCATATTCTTCATAACAACGGTCAAAGTCCAAAGTTTGTCTGTTCAAACGATCCCGTTCCTCTCTAGTCTCCAAGTATGAAGCACGCAATGTATTTAACTCCGTTTTTAAGTTTGAGTTTCTATTAATTACTTCTAAGGTTTCTGATTCATTATCATCTCTTTCTCTCAATAACTGTTTACATTGCTCCTTGTATTTGCGTGAAGCGCAAACTGGAGTTGGTTTTCCAGCTTACGCACAGAGGAACTACGTGTGTTCATAATGAAATTTAGAAGTAATAAAATACTTGACAAACAATAAGATGTTATGAGGGTAGCAATATGAACGGTTTTTAGGAACTTTAAACGTTACTTTTTGGCTAGAAAAAGTTACTAAAGAACCTACTTTAATACACTGATTGGTGTGAGTAAGTGAATGGTGTATGCAGAGAATTATTACGTAAAAACACTATATTCAAGCTAAGAACGTTACCTGCTACTCGTAAGTTATAAGATTAGAACACACTTTTAAACACCAAAAAACTAATATTACGGCTAAAGATTAGTGATTTTTATAATAAATTACTTAATTTGAGGTGGATATTTACACTAAAATACACAAATAAACAATTATTTCCCATTAAATTTGAGAGAGGTTACAATATTTGTTATGACAGCTAGGAATGCCAACCCAAAAAAAAAACCCCCGATATAGGATGAATACATCGTTTGTCTGCAGGAAGCGGTGCAGTGGGTGCTCTTCCTTGGTCATTACGTCAGCCATTATTTGCGCATCAGTTTTTGTTGCCGCATAAAACTAAGTTTTGCCGCACTTCGGGTATTAGCCGTAACATATACACAGCGAACTCAGGACGCGTTATTGGCAGATTATTTTCCAAAACATGTTGTTGGTATCTTCGAGTATACAAAGATCGCCGACACATCACACAGTTTCGGCGTTGTTCTTCCATTTCTATGTTCCACTTCGAAAAACAAAATATTCCAGAATACCAGCACAGGTCAATGTAGTAGCGGGTATCGAGTCCAATAGGAGCGCTAAGATCAGTAGATAAATGAAAGCACGGGTACCTAGAACAGCAGCGAAACGTCGTCACGAGTGAAAAGCAAACGGACGACTGGTAAGCGTGGCTGTAAAACAGTTTTAAAAATAAAATAATGACGGGAAATGCAAAAAATATCACAGATCAGACATCATCGACATTAAGACCCGAGATATCCAACTTCTCCTGTTTGCAAATCTGTTCTAATTCTTGTTTAGAACATTTGTAAATAAAGCTGCGTTTGCCTGATTTCACTTGTTCAATTCCTGACCTTTTGCACTCATCTTCAGTTCCAGATTTTTCCGATTCCGATTCAATGTTTGATTTAGACATTGAATTGTTTTGTTTTCGTCATGAGTGATGTTATCCACTGTTGTTGTTTTTTTTATGTTGCACCACAGGCAACTAATTGATTGACAATTGTCGTGCGGCACCCCGCGGCCAGTCGCGGCACTAATGCGAAAATGATTTGTACAAACTTCACACCGAAGCTCTGCCGGCAAATTTTATCACAATTTTTCTTTGAATATAATGTGTTTTTAACTGAAATTAATTGTTCGCTTCGCACACTGGATTTTGCTCAGTTGTCGCCACTGAAATATATTGAGTAAAAAGCCTTTATATTAATTAAATCAGCTTTTAATTACTCCGCACACGTTAACAGTTTAACACAGTTAAAAAAGAAAGAGAGGGAAATAGGGGTGCGTTCCGATATTAAGATACCACAACAAAAAATACAGTTGACACATTTGTCAATTCCTTGTTGATGCAAATATTCGGCCGAAACATTTTGGCTTCTTAAACTATCTTAATTAAAATTAAATTATTTTTACCACATAAATACTTACTTCTTCTCTGTGTCAATATTAATGGAGACGGTGATGGTGTCGCGAGATTGTGAGTAGCATCAGACACACTCAGAGGTGGGTCTTCATTTGTCCTGGCTATTTAATAATACAAAATTAAATACTCGAACAACTATTGTAACATTTTTAATAAGTAACTTTCAAAGCTGGTAAACTTGGTAACTGGGGTGTAGCCGAGAGGGATGGGTTACTGTCAGTTTCCCAAAAACAGTTTTTTTTTAAATCCCATTTTGATTTTAAATTGCATGCTACACTAGGTTTAATGGTATAGATAAATCTTTTTGCATCCAAAATCTTCATTGTATTTCAAATTAATTTGTTTTTCATTAGGCTTCAATTTGTATAAAATATTTGAAACAAAACATTTGAAAAATTGTCTAGTACAAAATGCAATTATTTTAGATTAGGTTTACTAACTGCTCAATATTCATGAGTATTTTGATTTGATCATACAAAAAAGTTTGAGTTATAGTTAAGTACGACTCAATTTAACTGCTTTATATTTTATTAATGAAGTGAGGGTAAATATAAGATTTTTTTTCTTACAACTGCACAGTACACCTGAAAAGGAATTCGCACACTAGCTTCGCCTAAAACAGACTCCTTTCCCAGAATCTGCAGTAACCTCCACTCAGTTTCAGTGAGGTCTCCCTATTCCAGTCTTCAGTGGATTTTGATACTCCGTCACCGACACTATTTAATTTGGCGGTTGCTAATAATGTCTCCCACAAAACCTTGGTGTGCTGTTAAGCCAGTGCACCCCCTGGAGAGTCTGCCGACACTCTTGCCTTGGCAAAATCCCTGTTTCCTTCCATATAAGTTAGAAGCTTGTCCAATTGTTTGGGAGAAATTCTTTTTTAGTCGGAATTTTTACAAAATTAACTTCAACTTTTGGCAATTTTGGTTTCTACCCAATATGATGTTTCTAAAGTCTGACAAGTAACACTCGTCATCCAAGTTTTATCTGTCATCATATGACAATGACATGACGACAAATTAACTTTGGGATGGATACGTTCAACGTATATAAATGTTCTAAAGAATCCAAGGTAACGATGCAATAAAATACTGTGACTAAGTAATGTACGAGAATATAATCAATTTTAACAATATGAAAAGTAACAATGAAAATGACAAATTGAACCAATATTAAATAAAACCGTCCACATCGAGCGCCGCGCCAAAAGTGAAAAGTGAATGAGTGACCCGAAAACCAAGTCCCACTCATTCGTTCATTGCTTCACTCATCATCTGAGGCCACAATAGCTCAGGCGACAACATTCCGCCGTCCTGCTCCTTCGTCTTCGAAGGTGCTTTGGTCAAGTGCATATTTTGCTGAAAAAGTATAATTATTATCATTAGTAAAGAACTTGTCAGTTATTAAATTTGAACTTGTGTGTCAGTTCGTTTATGGCTGTGTACATCGAAGCTCTACTTAACTGCACACCAATAAATATGCTTCCGCCTCAGTCAGACACACACATGTTCAATCTAAAGTTGTAGCATACCAGTGGTTTATGCTGCAAGACACCTGTGGCCATCTTACAACAGAATATCACCACTTTGGACTGATGGTCATGGGAGACGAGCTGGACCATATGGTCATGTGGGATAGGTTGGGCCATATGGTCATGTGGGATGGTCTGGACCATATGGTCATGTGGGACGCGCTGGACGACTGATGCAGAAAAAAATATATATGCATAAATTTTTATTTTTTATTTTTTTATTTATTTATTTATCACACAACTAACAAAATACAGCATTGGTGACAATGTCTGAAAGCCTTAATTAGGTTTGTCTAGACATATTATTTATGTAATGTTATTTATGTAAATAGAAGGTATTAATAAAAAATGATTAAAATTATGAAGTATTTTAATTTTCTGTATTTTCGTCCCATGTCCTCTCAATGAGGACTTGCTGAACAGCCCTTCCTTCAACTAGGGCAATGTTAACTCGTCTACTTGAGGCTTGTGTTGACTCTAACGCCAGTCTACGAACTTCGTTGGAAGCCTCTCTCGCAAGTTCTTCTCGTGTGAGCCGTGGCGCTGGTGGAATATGTGCCCTCAACGCAATATTGTGAAGGACAGCACAAGCATTTACTATTTTTCCAGAATACACTGCATCATAATGGAGCATTCGGGCAGACAGTAAACACCTGGCATCAAAATTTTCCTGTTATTTATTACTAAATAAACATATGAAGAAATTGTTTTCAGGAAAAGTGAATACCTGAAACGCGCACTCAAAACTCCTATACACCGTTCAACAACATTGCGAGCTGTCATGTGAAGGTGATAAAAATGCGCTTCACGCGTGCCAGGCTGGGTATTTGTGGGTGGCGTAATCAAAGTCCTACGCAGGGCATACCCACTATCACCTGTAAAGAAAATTATCTATTAAAACTTAATCATTTTTGAAGTTTATTGTTGAGATAGAATATAGTGGATATGTCATGTAACTACCTAGTAAACTTAAATGCTCTTCATCATATCGATCATTAAGGTACCGATTCAGAGGGTCTGTATGCCAAGCTAGGTTGTCATGGGTGCTGCCAGGATGGCTCGGATCAACACATAATATTCTTAAGTCGGAATCACATAACTGAAATAAAAAATAAAAAAAAAACTTCTAAGTATAAATAGTATACTAATTCAAAATAAACTTCTGATTTTAATCTAGCAGGTATATTAAAAGTTACTTACAATAATAACATTAAGAGAATGATATCCCTTCCTATTAAAATACCGATGTTCTTGAACGCTGGGCTTTATGATGCGGACATGTGTCCCATCTATAGCTCCAACAATTCCTGGTATTTTAAATTGTCTGTAAAATCTAAAACAACAAAGATTACAATATTAAAAACACAAAAAGTGTTTACTATTATAAGTGCAATGCAATTACATTTTTCGAATAATCCTACCTCTGTTGGATTCTGTCCCTGCCGGCCTGACTCATGGGAAACTGGATATGTCTCCTGAACACATGTAGAGTATTCAGGGCCATAGTAACTTGCCTAAAGGCATTTGCTACTGTAGCCTGCGACACATTAAAGCTACTTTGGTCTACTATGGTCAGGTAAGACCCAGTAGCATAGAAGGCCAATGCTATTAGCACCTGCAAGAGGAAACATTAGGTACATAATTTAAAGTAGCCAGGTCAATAATGCTGAGGGTTTTAGAAGAGATACAGTACCTTCATAGTTACAGATAGAGCATCGTTTCTTCTTTCCTGGGGTATAACCGGAGTTAATAAGGATATCAGCACACGAGCCACAGCCTTAGCAGCTTATAAGCAAAAGGTCTTCATGAATTGCCTTTCCTGTGCTGGAAAGGGTCACGAGCTAGAACTCTAGCCCGATTCCCTTGAATGCGGTGTCGGCGTCGGACTTCCGTGTTGGCTAATTCTAATATCTCCAAACGAAGTTGATTCATTTTCACTAAGATACCCGAAACATGAGAAACAAATTAACATTAGCTATTTTCTTGTAGAGTTTGAAATCGAAAAATAGATTATGATAGATGTATACAGGGTGTCCCAAAACTCGACGTCAACCCGAAACCGGGTGACAAGGCAAGTCATGCTGGTTATCAGAAAAATGTTTAAAAAAATCTAAGTCACGTGTTCTCAAAATTATTGGCATTTTAAAAAAACACGCAAAATTTCACACCCTGTGACAGTGTTTTTGCTGCTGTTGCCACAAATGTTCACTTTTGGAAACTTTTTTTTTTGATATGTAACCCTGAATAATGCTTCTCTAAACTGTTATCAACATTTCAAATCTAGCTCCTCAAGATTGCATAAAAATAGGACTTATTTCCAAGAAAAAAATTAAAAATTAAAAATGGCCTAGTTTTAACTGTCTGCATTGAAAAAAAATTGTATTACGCGAGTTTGGCAAGTTGTGTCAAAAGTTGGCGCATTTAGTAAGGATCCCAAAATGGTATGACACGTGGTAAATTGTAGTTGCTATCATGAACAAAAAAAAAAATTCGTAAAAATCCAGTGTTCAACAATTTTTTCTTACCTGGTTAAAAAATATTCTAATGGGCCCAAGGTTTTCCAAAGAGTCGTAAATTGTAAGTAGTGACAAAGGAGTCTTTCTAGGAAGTGTAAGCGAGATAGTATTTGTGCTAAAGTGATTGAGTGAGACGGAGAGAGTCACCTTCTCAAGTGCGAGCGAGACAGGTATGGACGCTAAAGTGACTGAGATGGAGAGAGTCATTTTACCAAGTGCGAGAGAGACAGAGAGTGACGCCAGGTATTCGCTATTGTAGATACACATTACAAACCAGTCAGTACGTTACGTTCCTTCGTTTACTGCGCTTGTTTTCGTATTCGTTTGTGTTGATTTCGTACTGTTTACTTTTGGCTATGTTTATGGACTTGTGATTGCTTGCGATTTAGATTCGGACTGTTTGTTTTCTCTTAACGACGACCTTTGCATTCCTCTGGACTATTGTGTGAGTGTGTGACAAGTGCCGAGATGTCTTCGTATACCACTCGCGAATACGCTAATATGCACCTTATTTATGGTGAGTGCAGGTGTAATGCCAGTGCTGCTGCCAGACTTTACCGCGAAAGGTACCCAAACGCTGCTCGTTACCCCGATTATCGGGTGTTTACGAATGTGCATCGGTTGCTCTTCTCAGAAGGCCGCCTCCCAAATCAAACGCATGGTGGAGGCAGACCCACCAACCCTATGGAAGAAGAAGTTCTACAGGCTGTCGAAGAAGACCCAAGTACTTCAGTAAGAGCTATTGAAACGAACACCGGAGTGCCCAAAAGTTCAGCCCACCGTATTTTAAAAAGAAATGACCTACACCCATACCACGTACAGCGAGTACAGACATTATTACCCGGTGACTACCAAAATAGGGTGAATTTTTGCCGGACGATATTGGAGAGGTACAGAGATGACCCACTTTTTCTAACAAAAATTTTATGGTCGGACGAATCAACTTTTAAAAAGGACGGCTACGTGAACATGCACAACCTGCATGAATGGCGTGTTGAAAACCCTCATTTAACGAGACAGGATCGGTCCCAGTACCGATTCAAAGTTAACATGTGGACCGGAATTTTGAATGGCAAAATAATTGGTCCTTTTGAGTTGCCTGATGCATTAACTGGCGAGGTTTACTTAGACTTTCTTCAAAACCATCTTCCAAATTTATTAGAAGACGTGCCGCTAAGCATTTACAGAGAAATGTGGTTCCAACAAGATGGGTGCCCAGCGCACTTTGCTCGCCCCGTAAGAGAGTACCTCGATGAAGAGCTTCCTGGGAGATGGATCGGGCGGGTTGGACCAATCTCGTGGCCGGCCCGTTCACCGGACTTGAATCCTTTAGACTTTTTTTACTGGGGAGCTGTTAAAGAAAAAGTTTACGAGAAGCCCATTGGGAGTGAACATGAATTACGGCAGAGAATAGCTGAAGCAGCTCAATTTGTAAATAATGGACGATACGCTAGAAAGATAGCTCGATCTTTTTTAAAAAGATGTCGCGCTTGTATTGCCGCCGAAGGAAGGCATTTCGAACACTTATTATAACATTTTAAGAATTATTGTAAATTTTATTAATAAACATTGGTATTAAAATTTTGTTTTATTTAAAATTGAAACCTTTAACAATAAATGCTTATTCCAATGCACACACTAAAAAAAATAAATTAAAAGTGAACAATCTGTTCATTCAATAAAGATAGACGAGTACATCAGTACAATGTACAATTCAGTTAAATTTAATCAGTGTGTAAATTGGAAGCGGCTCCAATGTAACCAACGATAAGCTTTGCAATTTTAACCAAGTAAGAAAAAAAGTTAAAAATGGGTTTTCATGGAAATATTTTTTTTTGTTCATGATAGCAGCTACAATTTGCCAAGTGTCATACCATTTTGGAATCCTTACTAAATGCGCCAACTTTTGTCACAACTTGCCAAACTCGCGTAGTACAATTTTTTTTCAATGCAGACAGTTAAAACTAGGCCATTTTTAATTTTTAATTTTTTTCTTGGAAATAAGTCCTATTTTTATGCAATCTCGAGGAGCTAGATTTGAAATGTTGATAACAGCTTAGAGAAGCATTATTCAGGGTTACATATCAAAAAAAAAAGTTTCCAAAAGTGAACATTTGTGGCAACAGCAGCAAAAACACTGTCACAGGGTGTGAAATTTTGCGTGTTTTTTTAAAATGCCAATAATTTTGAGAACACGTGACTTAGATTTTTTTAAACATTTTTCTGATAACCAGCATGACTTGCCTTGTCACCCGGTTTCGGGTTGACGTCGAGTTTTGGGACACCCTGTATACAGGGTGGAATTTTTGAACGCCACCTGGAGGACAGTACAGTAAGTACTGGAAATAGACAATTTTGCTCAAAGGAAACATTCCTTCATTTCTAAAAATAAATAGAACTGCATTCACAGATTTTCGAAAATTTGCTTGCCACACCCGGAAATCGAACCGGCTCAAATGTGAAAAAATAACACCCTGTACTTTTATGACATCGATCGATAGAGTCTCTACCATAAGGATCAAATCTCATTAACAATCGTGGTGAATTAAACATAAGGAAAACCATGAATTTTTTTCGCTTTTCTGAGGTGCGTTCTAAGCGAAACAATTGTAAATTGATAGATTACTTGTACAACAACTCTTTCTTTATTTTCTTCCTGTGTAATAAAGTGTTATTGCTAACAAATAATAATATATTTTTTTACATTAACATTTCGTGACTTGCAGCTAGTCCATTATAAAAAGTGTAACTAGGTAACCACTTAACTAGAAACTTACATTCCCTTTTTAACATTTTCTACAAATTCTCCTTTCGACTCTAATGGCTGCAGCCAAATCATTTATAGCACTGGCCACATTATTGTTGGACTCTGCCAACACCAGTCGAGAGTTAGAGGACGTCTCCACTGTTTTTTTTTTAAGTTTAGTTGGGCTTGCGAGAACTCTGTTTCATCTATAAAAAAGTAAAGACACACATAATGAAGGCAGACGATACAAATAGCTTAAAGTATGAGCCTCACTAACATACCTCTTGCACATGAAGATGGCATCGCATTTTCATCTGCAAAAAAATGTTTAAAATATTACTGTTACGGTAAAGATTGTCCATTGTCTGAAGCAATATTAAACTATTTATAACTATTTTTGCGTCGACGATAACGACGTGGTTTTTGCTTACTGGATTCACCAGTCTCTTCAGGCACAGTCGGCGCCAAAATCTCTATTTCTACATTATTAAGAGGGCTAATGCTGCCACTTTCCAATGCCGTCAACATTGTGCTAGAAAATAATTACATACTGATAAATTTAATTATATAACCACATTCTTATACATTCAATGCCCTATTATTAATGCCCAAACTGAACTTCAATGAGAGCCTTATAATATGTATAGAATGAAATTAAGGAGTTAATATTTGAAATTAAGTTAAGTTAATATTTAAAAATAAATGGCAATAGTAATAGACCCACCTAGCATCATGCACTGAAACTAACCCATCATTCACAATATCCACAGTGTGACCTTGTGTTACATCCGCAGGGTTATTCTGTTAGTAAATAAACTATTTTATTATAAGAACATGCAAACAGATTATTAAAAAGCAAATATCTAAACTTTTTTATTATGCATGCAGAATTAATTACAACTTACATCTAAAGGATTCCGTCTGACACCACTGATAGGCTCTCCTAAATCCCTTCCTAAAATGTCATACAGACGCTCCTCACACTCCGACTATACAATTCTTTCGTCTACCTCCCACCTTTAATACAAAATATATTCTATAAAAACAGTACCTACATAAATAAAATAAATACACACGGACATATCACACAAAGCTCGTTAGCCCCAAGCTAAGTTCTACTTAATGGCATGTGTTATGGGTGCCACTGGGTGCTAACTTCATACATTTTGTATGACATGTACTGAAATTGTTTAAGAACATAGCACAAACTGTTGCTAGTTAATAAGATAAATTGAGGCATACTTGTTTTTTTGTTTGAAATTAGGGATTTCATTTCCCTTATTTTTTTTTCAATTTGAATTTGTAGTCATTATAAAACTGTAAATAAAAATGTACAAGTTAAAATAATAAATTATGAAACTATGAAACATAGCATGATATAATTAGGGTGCATTACCAAACGCCAGCCTGCCCCATCTTTCTCAGCGCCTTCAGCAGGCCTAGCCAAGTTACAAACGTTTCGTATCTATTCTCTTTCTACAATCGTTAACGCCTTAGCGTTAGCGATTATCGAAAACGATAAGTTGGTAGCCAAGTTGACTCTCTTATGTTGATCGCTTATTCTACAGCGTGAAGAGAAAAAACATTGAAAAAAGTCTATGGTTAGCGCTTTAATACGTCAAACACCGTCGTGTTGTGAAGTTGTAAGATTGTGTGCGCGCGAGTGTTTTGAATTGTTTTGTGTTGAAAGCGGCGGAATGTGAGTAAAATAAGGAATTCTCCTTTAATTTTATTGAGTTTCTTTTCATTAATTTATAAAATTAAATTGGATAAGTGAAAAAACACTTAGCTCATGTATGAGGCATCTCAAATACAATAAAGTGATACTTTTTATAGGATGGAATCAAGATCTCGAGCTAGTCCGGAACAGTTTGCGACGTTAATTGAATTTATGGAAAGGTACGTAAATTATTAGAGATTATTTAAAAATCTCAGTTGTTAATCTTTCTCATACTTACTCAGGAATTTGTAGATAACATAAACAGTGACGTGATTCACACACGTACTTTGAACTAAGTACCCACTTGAGAAACAAACGAAACGATTGTATTTGTCCGCTTATCTAACAATCTGTGTAACTCTTGAATAGTTTTTAATAACTTATTTATATGTTTCAGCCATGGTGATTTAACGAGGCCTCAGCAAGGGGCTCAAGGACGGATAAGGGCTGACCGTCTATGGCAACAGCTGGAAGGGTTGCTTAACTCAATCGGTGGAGGAGTCAAAAAGTCCACAGATAAATGGAAAAAAGTGAGATTATATGTATAAATTATTTGCTGTCAAGTGTATCTTAAACTTTATGTGAAAATTACTAACTACAAAAAAATATTTAGGTTTGGACTGACTGGAAAACAAAAACAAAAAAAAAAGCTCTGGCACTACGTCGTGAGGCTTGTGCTACTGGTGGTGGTCCCAGCAGCAGGCAAACCCTCACAGCTTTAGAACAAAGGGTGGTGGGCATAATGGGTTTGACTGCTGTGGCTGGTCAGGTTGACATTGAGGAGAGAGGATTTGATGTTAGTTATTTATTTTTTATTCTTATTTGGTTTTATTTTAATTATTATGTAAGTTACATTTTGAGGTAATCATATTTTGGAATTTTCAGGAACTCCCACCTCAAATAGACCCTCTACCATCACCAACCAACAATCAAGACGCAGCCGAGATAGTTTTTAATTTGAATATTGAAGGTAGTTATGAGTAAACATATGATAATTGATTTGTTTGGGGTAATTTATGTATAATATTGTATATTGGTTATTCTTCCAGGAAACACAGTCAGTCCTTCAATTCCACTCCAATCTGAAGTCTTGATTGCTACACCAGCGACCGTTCCCCTGTCCACGCCGATGCCACTCGCTACTGCTCCTATTGCAAGCACATCGCGGGGAGCACCACGACGTCAGCGGCCGACTACTCCTTCGCCCGCGACGTCGCCCACTGCATCGACCCCGCGGCGGCAGCGGCTACTACGAGCGCGCACTCGAAGGGTACATACTCCGTTTGAACGTGCCACGAGTCAGTTCGTAGCCGTCGAGAATCGCCGGCTGCAGTTTGAGGAGGATCGCGAAAGGAATGCTCATCAGAGAGAGATGGAACGTCTTCGTTTGGAATCACGAAGATTGGAAATGGAGCAAAACAATCAACAACTTTTACATCAATTATTTAGTATTCTGGAACGTATGACCGAAATTTTACAACAACTGAGACCACCATTACCACATTAACTGAGTGAAATAGTTAAATTTTTCGTGATTCCATTGAAGTGACGTCCATAGTACCTGAATATCTTGAGCTGACCAGAGTGGACTCCCCTGTATCTACACCTTTGTAGCCCCTCATGGCCATGTTGCCACCCTTGCAGGATATAAGATTGAAAAATGAAAATAAAAATGAAATATATTTTTATTTAAAGTAAAATTGGTTACAAGATGGAGAAGAATCCGCAAGAAACTCCACTAAGCTCTTATAAAAAAAATGTACAGAATTGTTTACAATATTTACAGAACCATTATATACCTACTATACATTATCATTATACATATACTTTAATTACAAAGGACAAGTTAGAACTTAAACAAATACCATATCTAAAAAGTAAAAGGTAATCTATCTTTATAAGTTAGTATTAAAAAAGCTAGAGTGATATTTGATAAATAAAAGTTACTTATGTTTAATTTAGAAATATTTTTAAATATAGACCTTAAGTTCAATTTATCTCTTTAGTTCCATTTGGATTTGTGTTTACATTACAATTTATATTAATTTATACAAGTACTAAAATGAAATAAAACTTAGTTAAACAATTATTGTAGCCTATTCAATAAACAATTAAGCATAGCTCTGCCTTGTATTACTTCATTTTGGCTACCCACAGAGGCGGAGGCTTGCAAAGTTTCATCATTTTCATCCTCATGTGCAGCCGCAACTGGTTGTGGTGGTGGTACCTTAGCTTTTAAAGCTATGTTGTGCAGCACACAACAAGCTGATATTATTTTGCTAGCTACACTAGGATGATAATGAAGAACTCTGTCCTTAAGCAAACATCTCCACCGAGATTTGAGTAGTCCAAAACAACGTTCAATGCAGTTACGTGCTTGAATATGCCTATTTGTATATAGTTCCTCTCTTGAACCAACAACTGCATTGAGGATCGGTGTCATGAGCCAAGGGCGCTGTGGATATCCAGAATCACCTGAAAAAAGTATATGAGATGTACACAAAAACAAACATTAGAAATTGATATTGTTCATAATATTATACTTCTAAAACTTACCTAACAACCACACTTGTTCATTTGTTTCATGAATTTCCCGCATAAATGATTCAGCTCTACTTGATGACCATATATGTGAATCATGTGTAGCCCCACCAAACTTGGCATTAACATTTATAATTCTAAGATCACTGTCACAAATCTAAAAAATAAAAACTATTTTAATAAACTGTTTGTTTATGTATAAGTACATCAGTTTGCATACTATGAATGAGTTTACCATTTGAGTGTTTATAGAATGATAGCCTTTTCTATTATAATAAAGATGTTCTTCATCATTAGGCTTCACTATAGCGATGTGAGTGCAATCTATGCACCCGGTTACACCTGGCAGACTGAATCTTCTTAAAAAGCTAAAATTGATTAATCATTTTAGTTAAATAAGTCTATTACCTATGATAGGCACAGTCATAACATGCATATTGACTACTTATACAAAATGTGATACACACTCTTGTTTAATTTGACCTCTTGCTTGTCTACTTCTCGGAAATACTATCCATTTTCCCACGATTGAATGATGGTTCAAAGCATCAACAACTTGTCGGATGCAGCGACTAGTTGTGCGCTGTGGTAGATGCTGACTGATGCCAACTATTCGCTGATAGGAACCCGTTGCTAGAAAACTTAGAGCACACAGCACCTATAAATATCAGAAAGAAATGAAAACAATAAGTAGCTAGTGTATACTAAACAAGTAACTAGAAGTCAAAGAAATTAATTTGTATTTCCTACCTTAACTTCTATTGGTATCTCGTTGGTACCTTTCAAAGAAGTTTCCCGATTTAGTTCCCGAACGAGAGCTTTAAAAGAATCTTTATTCAGCCGAAATCGTTGTATAAACAACGTGTCCGACATTTCTTCGATTGTTTCAATGCTCTTACGATATAAATCTCTTTTTCGTCGCATTAATAACACTTCTTCGTTATGAGCACACCACAACATATTTAAAGTATGCATTTTAAATGTTTTAAAAGCAAATAAACACAACACAATTACAGTCACAAAACAGCTGATTGCAAATGCGCCATTTTTTTAGCGTTTACGCTTGGGTATCGGCGGTCGCTTGCTTAGCGTTCAAAAATGTCGACATCGTATCGACCGCGTTTGTCAAAAGTGCAACTTGGCTAGCATTTTGTACGAGAGACGCTGAGATAGCGACCAAAATTGTAGAATAGACATCATTCTATTCTACATGTGTGAACGAAATTGAATATGGCTACCACTAATGAGTTTGTTAATTTTGATCACGTGATATAAAGTTATAGATAAGCAAGTTTCATACATTTTGGGAGTTTTCTACAACGTTTTCTATTGTAGATAGTGAACTTGGCTAGGCCTGCAGGACCCAAAGCCCTCATGCCTTGGGCCACCTGGTACAACAGGCGCTTCGCTTCTTCCCGGCCCTCGGTGTCATATTTGACGTGGCCGTCAAAGTCTCGTCTAGACTCCAAAAATCCATCAACCAACGTCATTGTTCGGTTGTCACTCGTACCCTAAAAGATAAGTAAGTATGTACTTAAAGAATACTTAATATAGGTATCTAATAATTATTAATAATACGAAACAATACTTACATTATGAGTATTCGAATCGAGACACAAACAAACATAGATGATTTTTTAATGTTCCGTGTTTATTTATGCCCTCTATGCCACACAAAAAAAGCACAAAACCATAAATTTTGACTTCTGTCAGCTTTTCATTCATTCAATAAGTAATTTTTTATCGAATTACTATCGTATTGTTAAAATACGATAACAATACAGCAAAACTTGCAAATTTCGAGACTTAGATTAGAGGTACAATATTAAATGCAGTTTCTGTGCTGCCTAAATCACCGTGGATGGTGTACACTTGCTTGAATGGTTTGGGACTGATTTTGAAGGTACCGTCGTCTAAAAAACAACTGGTTCTTTTCAGAAGATTTTTTCCAAATTGGTTAGCGAATATCAAAATTCTTTGAGGTCCCTCTGAATACTCTGCCATTAAAAAAATACTTCTAAAAAAGGTTGAAATTTCTATATCTTCAGGACGATTGAATATACCAAAGTTTTCGAACACAATGTGATTTATTTCTTGCGTTATATAATCTGTGTTTTAGCAATTTAAATGAAGGCACCGATGTTATTAGGTTCAATCTACGATCAGCAACCTCCAATATTTCTGTATTGTAAATATTTGACAAAGCATCAGATTCTGAAACCGCGCGTTTCCTACATTTGTCAACAGTCAATTTAATTATATTCTGGGCTTCACTTGGTCGATAGATATGTGGAGTATCACTCTAAATTCTATTGTCCTCAGTGACTGTGGCACCTTTGCAATTTAAAGCTTGCGTTTATTACAACAGTCGCCCCAGTTGACGGGTTAATTTCCTTTATGACACTGATAACCCGCACAAAGCAAAAAATTTCTCGAAGCAAAAGCCTTTTCGTTCAGAGTCCACAAAACTTAATTCACTAGAAGACGAACTGCTGGGTTCACTATTGTTATCTATATTCAGGCTAAAGGTCAGTTCAGGTTGCACAGAAAATCGGTATCCTTGAAACACGGCACGAGTCGGGGGTGAAAGAAAACTCAAGATGTTGACGGTTATGTTGCAAAACGTAAACTGATGTCATGACGTCGGGTTCTAATGAGATGTGGCTCAAACTGCGAGCCATTCCAAGCAAAGCTGCACCCGTCGTCGTGTCTCCTCATGAAGTCGAGACATGAACGTTGGATTCTCAACACACTTTGTACGTAAGTCAGTAAAATCGTGAGTGATTTGCCGCAGCATCTCATCTGCACTTTCGCACTGGCGACCAAAAACTCTTCTTTTATGTAACCCCACAAAAAAATCAAGTGGGGTCAAATCGGGGGAACGAGTAGGCCAGGCATGGGGTCCCAGTCTTCCAATCCACCCCTCGGGAAACAGCTCGAACTGGGCGTTCTATGTGCGGAGGTGCGCTATCTTGCTGGAACCATGCCCGACGAGATTCAGCCAGCGGTAGGTCGTCTACTCAAAAATGATAAATAGCCCGGTCCATCGAGATGCTGCGGTATAAATACTGGACCAAAAATTGTGTTATTAAAAATACCGGCCCAGACGTTCACAGACCATCGATTCTGGTGTTCGGTTTCTTGGTAGGCGTGAAGGTTGGGCGCCTATTCCACATGCCGTTACAAGTAAAATTGGACGTATCCGTCCAGATCACATCGCTCGTAAAATCTGGATGTTGACTTAGAATCCACGTATAATACGCGCGGCGGCGAACACGATCCATGGGTACCTGTGTGCTTGTACCCTGTGTATTTTAAAATCACGCATATGATTTCTCCGTAAAACTTTGTGAATGCTAGTATGCTCTCAACAGGCTCAACAACCTCGATGCGGTTTTCGTACCGAGGCGGGGATTGCGTGGAAAGACATCGAGTATCTGCTCCTCAGCTGTGGAATCGATATCCTGATTGCCGCCTCCATCCAATGGCTCAATGGGACGGTTTTCTAGAACCTGTTGGAAAGCAGCCGTAATTGTGCGGGTTGATGAGCGTTTGGGTCTCCTGTCGGTAAATCCTAAGAGCACGGGAGGCATTCCCACCGGCCTCTCCCAAGCACCTAAGCATGTTACCGTATTCCCTAGCACTAAAATTGTTAGCAGGCATAGTGAAGGTAGGTAGGTTCTTAAAACTCAAAACACATTAACACAAAACAAAAACATCAAACAAGACGGAACTAAGATATTAAAATGAAAACTAAACTTTAACACTAACACTAAAAACAAAAAATAAAATCCTTTTTTGGAAGTCGGTTAAAGAAAGACACTAAAACAGAAAACTTAAGCTAAAATAGTGATAAGTAGTTCTTTTTGAAGCGTAAGCTCAAGTGCACCGCGAAACAAATCAGAAAGAACTGAAAGATTTCCGCGTGCGGTGTTTAGATCAAAGCAAGCCGCTGCATGCCCGCAGAATCGTAGAAAGTCGGATTAAATAGGTTTGATACTTTTCAATAACACATTGCACATAAGCACGTTGGAATCCTGTTCAGATTTACACACGTTAGCGGACAACTACCTGTCCGTGGTACTTGTGTATTAGGACGTCCCCAGATTTTTCAATAGTTCGGTTTATTCCTTGGTATTTTTCGTATTTAACTGATCTTAGCATTTATGATTCGATCACATTGAAAAATAGCTCCTACGTGGCTCATACGGCATTTTTGAACTTCCTTATTTCATCCAGGAAACTTAAAACTTTTTTATAATCTGCTGTATTATATTTAGTTGGTAGGTATAATTAATCATCTTTAATTTCTTCTTCAAATTAATAAGTAAGTTTTAAAGTTCACAAAAACATACTTTCTGCCGTCAAATAAAAAAATATATCGTTACGCCTACCATACGTATACGGCATGAGTGCATCTCTAATTGTTTCTAATAATTATAACAAATGCATTCTAGCAATACTTTATGTCTATCAATACTGGTTTACTCCTTTTTATAATTTTTATTTGTTAACGAATAGCTAATAGGTAACTCTTCAATGTAGGGATGGGTTAATACCGATATTTGTCAGTATTAACTGATATTAATATATTACTCAACTAATATTAGAATACAAAAACTATTATCTGCATATCACCGATATGTATGACTGAGATACATGATTCTTACCTTCTGTACCTATTCTAACCATAAATATGCGATTGCAAATAATATTTCATGTTGGTATTAGTGATGAATATTAATTTTGAGATACTGATTGATAAATTGGTCATAATGTTTTAAAGCTAGTTTATGGATTAAAAATGAATAATAGGTATATTTTTTTTAATTATTTTTTATTTATACATAAAAACATAAATTTTTCACCTTATCTGAAGTAAGGCGCGTGCGTCGATCTGAAATCAGTTCCCCACTTTTAGAGAAAATTCTCTCGCATGGCACTGATGATGCTAGTACGCAACAGTGCTTTAAATACCTTGCTGAGATTAGGATATAAAAAACCATTTATTCGCCACCAATCATTCGGACTCTCACTTCTTGGCAGTATTTTACTGTTTAGGTATCTCTGTACCTCAGCTATGGCAATTGCCATTGGCGACTCCAATGTATATGTTACGGCTAATACCCGAAGTGCGGCTACACCTAGTTTTAGCCGGTTAGAAGTGTTTTTAATATGGAAAACTGTAAAAAAAATTATACCTATGTATATAAAAACTGGCTTCAATCGCGGGACTCCTTTTTCTGGGTGGTATCAAAAAAGTAACCTAACTAACCTCACCTATTGATGTTCTAATCGGCTAAATTTAGGTGTAGCCGCACTTCGGGTATTAGCCGTAACATATACCGGGTGTCCAGTAAACAATGGATAACCTCTGAAGGGCTGATAGTAGAACTAAAGGCAAGCCTAAAAAATAATTGATAAAAAGTATAACCCTTACACTGCAAGAAATATGGCGCTTTAAAAAAACTTCATATTTTTTTGACTATGTTCATATTTTTACTCGTAACGAGGTCAAATCACTTAATACCATCATTATTTCTGTGCTAAAATGATTAATATTAACGCATCAGTGAATAACTACCAAATAAAATAGCTAACTAAAGTACTTTTCTCAAAAAATAATGTTAAACTTTTGATTTGTGTAAAATTTCTAAAGAAATATTTTTGATGTGGAACTTTGAACAGCTCTGGTGTAAAAAAATAATATGAAAGCAACAGTGGCCAATGATTTCAAAATATTCCTGGTTTAATAACGTTTTTAAAAAGATGTAATATGTCGTTATTGTAATAAAAAAATATTGAACGAATGGTATTAGTGTGTAAATTGGGAGAATTATTTAGTTCTAGCAAAATTAAAAAAATACAATAAAACTAAAGAAATATGATTTTAAACTGATATTAATTGCAAACATATTGGAATAATTTAGAGCAACTGTTCAAATTGTCTGTCCACATCCTGATGCAGGCCCTACAACTACGAATAAAGGATCTTCAAAGAAATCAAAAGTAGAAAGTGATCCAAATTTTCTTCAAAATGACTTACCCAATTTATTGATAGACGTGCCCGAAGGGCTTCGCGACACATATTAACCGCATCGATGCCATTTCAATTACCTTTTTTTGGCAGATTCTGCTGCTACTTTATCTAAAAAAATGCTGTTTTAAAGCGCGGGTCGAGAAATGTAGCTACGCTAAAAGTGACGCTCATTTCGATGTTAGTTAGTTAGCCTTGTTTGCACACCTCTTAATATTCGTTTACTAACATCTACAGCGCTGGAATGTAGAGTTTCATCGTTAGATATTTTATTAGAATACACGTTCAGCAGCAATCTGTTAAAAACGATGACAAGAATCCCTGTTAGAAATTTCTCTCCGATTATTTGAACAGTGACTTGCTCTAAGGGTTTTAAGACCGTACATAGATCTTTACACATTTTCCATTCATCAACAGTCAGATGTTCGATAGAGCTACTGCTGGAGGGGTCCAAAATTGCCAACGTACTTATAACCGCTTCTTTGAGCAATAATGCTCTTTCTAACATGTAAAACGTGGAATTCCACCTGGTAGCGACATCTATAATCATTTTTTTTGGTTTGGCTTACATTGTTATGTATTTGAAATTTTAACAACTTTTCCACAGCCGTGGTACTCCGCCTGAAGTGACTTACGATAGCCCTTAATTTACTCAGGAACAATTCAACCTCAGGCGAAGTTAAGCTATTTTTTGCAACTAAATTAATTGTATGCGCAAAACATCCAAAGTTCTTTAGCTGTAACTGTTTAATACAATTTTGGACGTTGGGTGCTGTTATGCCCTAACTTAAGTCTAACATACAGCTTACTAAGCAAATTCATTTTACATAAAACTAATTGTAACTGTATTCTAAGTGCAGTTCAACTTGTGACGCGTCTTTGTAAAGTCGTTGAATAAATTCGCAGCATAAATAAATAGTTTTTTTTAAAAAGGATTAACGGGCCGCCATCCTAACAATATTGGTGTCAGAAGTGGGATCTCGAGTCGGTATACTTGAGATCCAAGTGTTAGGTGAAGTGATTTTCGAATCTCTGGCCTGACATTAAATTCGGCCCCGTCCTAGTGCAAAGTGCGTGTTGTGCAGTGTACTCGTATACGACAACCACCAATAACTTTGTGCCTTGTGTGAAGCAAAGACTATCACTACGACAGCCGCCCCTCGCTGCTGCTGTGTTGCTGCTACCCCTCGCTGTAGGAGCAAAGAGGCAACTATTTAGCTGCTGCTGCAGTGACTCGTCTCGACGGGTCGTGGTCGACGATAAGCCGCCGCTCTCTAGCGTGTGCCCGCGCCGCTGCTGCAACCAACAACGTGGTCGACAGTAAGCCTCAGCTCTCGAGCTTGAGCCTGCATCACCTTCAACGAATCGAAGACAGTCCAAGTTGGCTCATCCACCATCATCACCTCACATCAGGGTTCTCCGATCATTGAGCACGTGGAAACTTTCCCACGTTCCGCCGTTCCTGCAATCGGATCGCGCATGTTGCCGCGCTGCCGCCGTAATTAGACGCCACCATTGACGTCACGACTGCAGTCGCCAAGCACGTGTCCTGCTCATCTTTGGAATCTTCAAATCCTCATCATGTTCGTGAGTCCTGTCATCATCCTGTGAGTCTTTTCTATTTTATGAACTTTCGTGATTTTTTTACATTTTCGGAATTTTTCAGCATATTTTTAAAGAAATTACCTATAACTTTGACATTTTATTCGATTTATTGTGCAAGTGAAAGTGTTTTTGTTTGAGTTCTATAAACTTTAATCATACTTATCTATACCTTAGAATAGATTTTTAACTTTAACTTAAATTTACAACTTATACAATTTTTATACAACCTATTTCGATCATTCTTATCTTAAACTTTATTTTAAATTTTCTGTGTGTCTAATGATTTATTATACTGAATTTTAATGAATTTTTTCAAAAAAGAAGTTTCTGAAAATCCAGACTTAGACTTAAACTTAGACTTAGACGCAGACTCTTCATCATCATCTGATTCAGTTATAATTAAGAAAACTAAATCTCCTAAAATGAGTGATAAAGTTACTCTTTCTGTCTTAACTAAATTTATAAAACCATACAATGGTGACAGAGAGTCTCTTCCAGCATTTCTTACTAATTGCTCAAATGCAATTTCCCTCGCTAGTGCAGATCAACAGAATGTTTTGTGTAAATTTATATTATCGCAATTAGAAGGCAAAGCTCAAGTTGCCTGCTGTTTAAAAACTTTTAAAGATTGGCCTGAAATCAAACAATTTCTTAAAACCACCTTTGGTGAGAAAAAACACTCTACGCATCTCTTAGTAGATCTTCAAAATTGTAAACAATTACCTTCCGAAGACGTTATGCAATTTATTCTTCGTATTGAATCTTGTCTAACTCGTTTACAATCTGATATACAATACAGTTGCGAAAATAAGGACGAATTAGTAGGTAGATTAGCTGCAATGGAAGACCTAGCGCTTAATACCTTCTTATTAGGCTTGAATATCAATTTTGCTAACATTGTTCGATGTAGAAACCCAAAAAACCTATCAGAGGCAACTACATTGGCAATTGAAGAAGAAAAGCTGTATAAATTGTCAAAATTAAATTCCCGTGCTAGTAAACATTGCTCTATTTGTAATAAAAGTGGTCACAGTGCTACTGAATGCTACAAAAATAAACCTAAGCATTCTAATTTTCATAAAGTGAATTTTAATAACTTTAGTAGTTCAAACAATAATAAGCCGCAAGTGTCTAATTCTAATTATAATTCTCACAATAAAACCTGTGCATACTGCAAAAAACGCGGTCATGTTATAAACGAGTGCCGCAAATTAAAATATAAAAACAGTGCAATGCAACGTGATACTGCACATAATGCACCTACCGCGAGTTCCGAGAATAATCGCTCTAATGTGCATTTAATTACCGATTCGAAAGATTCTTTAAACTAAATAAGGTTTCGGTAACGTGTCAGCCGAAACCTAGTCAAATAAATTTAAGTGACACGAAACAAAATAATTTAACTTGTGTCCCTGCGTTTTCTACTGCACAAGTTCCAAAATCTAAGTCGCCCTGTGTTCCTAACTTTTTACCCGCACAGGTGAACGACAAAGATAATAATTTACCTCGTACCCCTGAGTTATGTACAACACGAGTTTTAAAGGCCGAAAACAAAGGCTCGCCCTGTGTCCCTGCGTCATTTTCCGCACAGGTTATTGAAGATAATATTTCTTTTTCTCGTGTCCCTAATTTTTGTACTGTACGAGATTTAAAAGGTAAAAAGAAAGCCTTTAAAAATGTTTCTTATAAGAAAAATAAATATAAAAAGTCAAATAAAACTTATAATAAACTTGTAACACCCTGTAAATCGGAGTTGCAAACTCCGCAGGTTTCTAATGAAGTTAAATTAAAGAATTGCAATGGTTTAACTCAACCTCAGTTGGGTTCTACAGAATTTTATATGGTAAATAATGTTAATAAAATATCTTTACCACATGTTTATTTGAAAGCCATTCAATGTGAAAAACCGCTATCTTTGTTAATTGACACTGGTGCTTCTATTTCAATTATTAAGTATTCGGTACTATCAAACCAGCCAGTGCTCAATTCAGACATTATAAAACTTCAAGGTCTCAATGATAGTAATTCCTATTGTGAATCATTAGGTTCAATTTCACTAGATTTTGTATACAACGTGTCACCTAAAAGTAAAATTATGTTTAATTATGTTTTTCACGCAATTAACGATTCCACTAACTTAGAATTTGATGGAATAATCGGAAGTGACTTTATTAAACATTTTAATATTGATGTTCAATATTCTACAAATTCCCTTATTTTAGAAGGTCACTCATTACCTATTTGTTTTACAAAGAGTTCTTACACTTTACCGCCGCGCTCAGAAAGCGTTATTGAGTGTCAAATTTCTAACTTAAACGAAGTGTGTCATTTAAATGAAGCGTTAGTTTTAGATCAAACAATTAGTGAAGGTGTTTATCTTGCTAATTGCATTGTGAAAATTAAGAGCAACAAAAGAATAAACGTTTCTGTTTTGAACTCTACCGATTCTTCAGTAGAAGTTAACGATTTTCATGTGAATCTAATACCTTTTGAAATACCTTCTACTAACTCAGTTTCTTTAGAAAACATAAATCACATTAATAATTTTCAAAACGATAGGATAAACAAGGTCCTTAATTCGATACGTTGTGAACATTTAAATGCCCAGGAACAGAAAACTTTATTGAATTGCATCTCTAATTTTACTGATATATTTCATTTAGAAGGTGAGCCCTTAACTCATACTGATGTAATTCAACACTCTATTAACACCGGTAGTTCAGCACCTATTCACGTTAAGTCTTATCGGTTTCCTGAGGCCCACAAAGATGAAGTTGAAAAGCAAATCAAGAAAATGCTAGATCAAAATATTATACAACCCTCAACTTCACCATGGAACGCCCCAGTCTGGGTAGTTCCGAAGAAAATTGACGCCTCTGGAAAACAGAAATGGCGCATTGTAATAGACTATCGTCGGTTGAATGACGTCACAGTCTCCGAGGTTTACCCTCTCCCTCTTATAACAGACATATTAGATCAATTAGGACATTCGAAGTATTTTTCTACACTAGATCTTGCATCTGGTTTTCATCAGATTCGTCTCGATGATAAAGATATTGTCAAAACCGGATTTAGTGTCACAACAAATGGCATCTCAGGACATTTTGAATTTACAAGAATGCCTTTTGGATTAAAAAATGCTCCATCGACATTTCAGCGTTTAATGAATACTGTCCTCACTGGACTTCAAGGCCTTCATTGTTATATATACTTAGATGATTGTATTATCTATTCACATGACTTACAATCACATATTTCTAAATTAGAACTTGTATTCTCTAAATTTCGTGAAGCTAATTTAAAATTACAGCCGGATAAGTGCGAGTTTCTTCGACGCGAAGTCGCTTATCTCGGACATGTTATCACAGATAAGGGTGTTTCGCCAAATCCTGAAAAGGTTAAGGCAATTTCCGAATTCCCTGCACCCAAAACACCAAGAGATGTAAAGTCATTTCTAGGATTAACAGGTTACTATCGTCGTTTTATAGATAATTTCTCACATATTACAAAGCCACTTACGTCACTTTTGAAAAAGGATACTACCTTTCACTGGTCATATGAACAAGAGCAAGCTTTTAATATTTTAAAACAAAAACTTATATCTGCTCCTTTACTTCAATATCCAGATTTTTCACAAACTTTTATTATTACCACTGACGCATCAAACTATGCCGTCGGCGCAGTTTTATCTCAAGGTGAAATCGGCAAAGACAAACCGATCGCCTATGCGTCTCGCACCTTAAATAAAGCTGAAGGTAATTACTCGACAACCGAAAAAGAGCTTTTAGCTATACTTTTTGGTGTTAATACATTTAGACCATACATTTACGGATATAGATTTAAAATCGTAACAGACCATAGACCTTTAGTTTGGCTATTTAACACGAAAGATCCAGGTAGTCGTTTATTAAGATGGCGATTAAAACTCGAAGAGTATGATTATGAGATTATCTATAAACCTGGCCGAATTAATTCAAATGCAGACGCTCTATCTCGAAATCCTGTTAATGCAGTTGTTCATTCCAACTTATTACATTCTACCTATGAACAATATTTTAAAAGTCAATTTACTAAAACATTTTCTAGTGACGCAAAAATTGAAGAGCATAATGAAAGTTTACATTTATCAAAACATAAAATAATAATTTGTCCTACTTCTCTAGATTTTGATAACTCTATGCCTCATTGTGAACAGTTATTGTCAACATTAATAAACACAGCTGATTTCTTATCATCGGAACGTGAAACCGAGAGTGTACAGTCAGCCGATTCAATTGATGGCAAAACAATTTATTTTCTTTACACTAAAGTACATCATTACGATGAAACTAATTATAGAACTATTTACAACTTATTATTAAAATTACGAGATTTAATCATTAGTAAAAATGCCGATGTAAGTGATATTGCTATATCGGATTTCACTGAACCTTTTACAAAACTTAACTTTTTAAAAATATACAACATTATTTCTTATATCTTTCACGGTACTAACATTAAGGTACATATTTACAAAAATCAAATTTTATACCCTACACCTGCTGAAGTTACTAATATTTTAAAGGAAAATCATGGTACCACTATAGCTGGTCATCCAGGTGTTAAGCGAATGTTAAATCGAATTAAAGCATCGTTTTATTGGAAAGGCATGCGTACAGACGTAGAAAACTTTGTAAAAAATTGTAAGCTTTGTCAGATAAATAAGCCTTTACGAGCTTCTAATAAAGCACCGATGGTTATAACATCAACCAGTACGAAACCTTTTGAAAGACTTGCATTAGATATTGTTGGTATTTTGCCCGAAGCTGGCTTACAAAGATTTAAATATATATTAACACTTCAAGATGATTTAACGAAATTTTCTTGTGCTTACCCTATGATCACTTCAACAACTGATGAGGTAGCACGAAACTTGATTCATTTTATTTCTTTATTTGGTTTCCCTAAAATGATCCTTACCGATCAAGGTACATGTTTTACTTCCGACCTCTTTAAACAACTAACAAGTATTCTTAAAATTAAAAACTTGTTTTCTTCTCCATATCATCCACAAACAAACGGCGCACTTGAACGTAGCCATGCCACTCTCAAAGAGTACTTAAAATCATTTGTTAATGAAAACCAAAACGATTGGCATTGCTACCTAGCAACAGCTATTTTATCATATAATACTACGCCGCATAGTACAACCCAATATACGCCTTTCGAGCTTTTATATGGCTATAAGCCGACTATACCAAGTAGCGTTTATGAAATCAATGATAACAATACTTATCACGAATATGTCCGTGCTCTCCAATATCGCATGCGTTTTAGCAGAGAAAGAGCACTCGAAAATATATACAAAAGCAAAGAAACTTCTAAACGTTACTATGACTCTTCTACTTCATCAAGGTCATACAAAGTAGGAGACATGGTCTATCTTAAGCAACACCATAGGTTAAGAAAAGCGCTTTCTCCTATATGGAAAGGACCATTTAAAATAACTAAAATTAATGGTAAAAATAATGTTACTCTTTTAATTAATCGCAGACAGGTTAAACATCATATCGATCAGATTAAACCTGCTCAGTCATAAGTTTTATTTTATTGTTGCAGATTATTGCTACATTCGTGTAATGCTATGCCGGACAGCCCTATCACTGAAATTATACATAGCCCTGGCATATATTTTGACCCTATTTCTACTGCATATTTTTATAATGACTTTTGGAATGTTGTTACGCATATCGATATTTTACCAGCCAAACCGTATCTCGATAAAATTCAGAGTTCAATGCAAATGCTAACTGAATTATGTTTAAAAGCTGAAAACTTAGTTTTAAATATAGATTGTAAAGATGCATTAAGTCCTTTAGAGATATTAATTAATTCTAACTTTATTAAATATGAATCATTGTCTCATCTGATAGCCGATCAACCTATTTATCGCCAAAAAAGATCTCTTGAGTTTGGTGGCGAGATTTTAAAATTCTTTTTCGGAACCTTAGATGCGCAAGATGCTAGAAACTACGATTCCGCTATTACAGCTTGTAAAGAAAATGAACAACAAATATTTTCTTTAATGAAAGACAACATTCATATTGTCCAATCTACAATAAGAAATTTTAATTCGTCGATTCTTAAGTTAAATAATAATGAAAATAAGGTTAATAGGCAGTTAGAAAAACTTAACGTCATTATAACAGAAAACTCTAAGTTTAATAATGATTTACTTAATAATGCTAAGCTTAATTCTATACTTAATATAATGGAAAGTTCCTTATTATCTATCTCAAACATCTTAGATACTATTTTGAATTCTATCCTATTTGCTAAAGCTAACATTTTACATCCTTTTGTTTTAAGCCCTTCACGTTTATACTCCGAATTAGTCGAAAATAGTAAAATGATAAAAAGAAATGTAGACTTTCCTATATCTTTAAGTTTAAATAATATTCATTCTATAATTGATTTGTCTATTTTAAGTTCTTATTATTATAATAATAGAATAATATTTGTGTTGCGAATACCTTTAATAAATTTAATGAAATTGAATATTTATAAAAATATAGCGTTACCTACACCTCATGATGTAACCAAGTTTCAAACTTTTGCTATGATAAAACCAACTAAAATGTTTACTGCTATAACCGATGATAGGTTAAGTTACTCATTATTGGACGACCTTAAGGATTGTAAAAATGTAAACCAAGAATATTTGATTTGTCCATCTCAATTTATATTGTCACCTATTAACAACCCATCATGTGAAAGTAAACTTTTAACCGAAATATCACTCACTATGCCCAATCTTTGTGACTCTAAATTATTGTATGGAAATATTAATGTGTGGCATAAACTAAATCAAAATCGTTGGATTTTTGTCCAATCCAAACCTAACAAATTAACATTAAAATGTAATAATGAACTTCATGACTACTCTATTTCAGGAACAGGTATACTTACCTTAAAAGATAATAATTGTATTGCATACTTTCAAACTTTACAATTTGTTCCAAGTTTTACTTTGTCTACAACTCTTCCACAGCAAATATCAATTGATTTTAATATAATAAATGATGATTGTTGTAGATATGATTTAATTAATAATACTTTTAGCAAACTGAGTCCCATCTCATTAACCAACATAAATCTTGATTCTTTAAATCTAGCCAGTCATAAATTAGATAATTTAGAACAACAACTAAACAATGTCGAGAATCAGTCGCATATTGTAAAATATGGAACATATTACTCTACATTTACATATATTTTAATTGTTTCAATTTTTATATACATGTTTTATAAATTTTATAAGTGTTTTTGTAATAATAATCATAATTCTAGGTCATGCTGTATTCAGATTTTTAATCAATGCAATAATACAAAAAATAATAAGCTACATAGTTCTATTGAATTGAGTGAAATTGAAAGATCCGAAACCGAATTGTCTACACTAAGTAAGAGTAAACGAAATTTATGTAATCATTGATTTTATATGTTTTTGTAATAACCTTTGTAATTCTACTTTTATAACTTTACTTTTTACTCTTATAATTTTACTTTTACTTTTTAAACTTTACTTTAATTATTTCTTTTGTAAAGTAAGCCGTATGTCATAACTTCATTTTACCTAAGTTTTTACTTTTATACTTCGCTTATCTTTTAGGATAAAGCTCAGTTTAAATGGGGGAGCTGTTATGCCCTAACTTAAGTCTAACATACAGCTTACTAAGCAAATTCATTTTACATAAAACTAATTGTAACTGTATTCTAAGTGCAGTTCAACTTGTGACGCGTCTTTGTAAAGTCGTTGAATAAATTCGCAGCATAAATAAATAGTTTTTTTTAAAAAGGATTAACGGGCCGCCATCCTAACAGTGCGTTATCAGAGACGACTAACCTGACTTTTTTCTAAAACCCCAATGGTTTATAACGTCGGTCTATACTGAGGTTAACCGCTGAATGCGGTCCTGTCAAAGTAGAACATTGCAAAAGAGATGTTTCTAAATTAAATTCATCATTATGTAGCCTGTACTTATTTGAAACCTACAATTGAGATAGGCGGCGTTTCCGCTTTTGACTTTAGGTGCTAATTTGACTCCCCAGACTGTAAATTCAATGAATTTCTTGAATTCAGTGGCGCCACCCGCAGTTAACGACTGAAGAAAATTTCTTCAGTCTCTTCAGTTGGCTTAAGTTTTTCGTTGCGACTAGTTGGGTGCATAAACGACGAAGTCGTTCGTATATTTTAAACATTTTAAAATTAAATAAGTGATTGCAACTCAAAACCGTAAGTAAAAATCTTTTTAAAAGAAAAGTGAACGTTATTTTAAAAAAAGTGCTTGTGATTTTTTCCAGTTATTTTTGAAAATGAGTAATAACGAAGCACGTAACGATGACTCCCCAATCGCGGGACCCAGTGGAGTTCGGAGGATCAACTTTAAGCGACCCAGACGTATATTTAGTAGCAGTGACGACGAAGGTGATGATGAGGGTACTTATCCGCCGCCGTCTCCAAAACGTAATTGTGTCGCAAATGATTTTTCAGATCAAAGGTTTGACTATCTACAAAAGCAGGTTAGTGAACTAAAATACCTTATTACAAGGAACTTTCACGACGTGGCGGGACCCTCCAATACGTCAAATCCCGTAAATGAAAGCCTTTTAAATGTCGAACAAGACCATTGCTCAGTAGTATCAGACCTGATAAGACCCACTAATTGCGATAATAATTTTGCCTGGGATGATGACACCGTTACTTTTGAATCTGTTAAGCGGACGTCAGAATCCAAATTAAATTACCTGCGAAAAATTCAATATCTTGACAGTGAAGAGTGGAACAGTGTACGTTATACAGATACTCAAAAGAAATATCTTTCCAGTCCAGGTTTTACTAATTTGTCGTTGAATGACGAACTTTTAGCGTTTGAAAGCAAATTTAATCATTTAAGGTCATTAGATCAAACTTTTGGAGCCTTAACAAATATGCTTGTTGCGCAAAAGGAAGCTTTACAAACAGCCCTGAAAGAACTGATAGATTGGAGCTCCAATAGCACTACAACTTTAAATAATGCGACAGTTTCTGCTAAAGTTCACGATTTGTTTTCTAATACATGCTCATATAAAAATATTTCCAAAGATATTTTGCAGACCGTTTGTGGCAGGCGTGCGAACATAATCGAAAACCGAAGGGACAACGCGCTATCAGGTGTCAAGGATAAATACAATAAGACAATTCTGCGCAGAATACCACCAAGTGGGGACTATCTCTTTCAACCAAAAGAGTTTAGCAATGCAGTGGCCAAGTTAGGTGGCTCTAAAATTTTCCGCAAACCGTACCTACCTGCCGAGGGTAGCCAGGCTTTGCATAATGAAAGCCGACCGTTTTTGCCTGCCGAGGGCAACCAGGCCGGACCAAGGCGGTCTTCCGACCCCTTGTTGTCCTTTCGAGGATATAATCAACATAGATACCAGCGAGGTCCCCCTCCTGGAAAGGGCAAGTCCCATATCGGTAAGAGAAACTTTGCCACCGCTAAAAACAAAAAACCGAAAAATGACTACAGAGAACATCGCAGACAGTGACTATGCCGAGAAATTTCAAGCCGGTCGATTACAGTTCTACCATCACATCTGGGAAGAGAAGGGGGCTCCGCCACACATTTTAAATATTATACAGGGTTACCGAATCCCTTTTGTGAAAAAGCCCCCCCTACGAGTAAAGTACAACAACCAATTTCGCCTGGAAACAGCAAACGCCTTAGAGCCCGAAATAAACCAAATGCTCAGAGAGGCAGTAATAGAAAGAGCACCACTAAATGCGGGTTTTCTATCAAAGATGTTCCCGGTGAAAAAGGCAGATCACTCGCTACGACCGGTCCTAAATCTCAAAGCGTTGAATCTTTTCGTCACAACAAAACACTTCCGACTAATGAACATGCAAAAGGTACCCCATTTTTTACAAGCCGGGGATTTTATGATGAAAATAGATCTTCACCAAGCCTATTTTCACATACCAATTTCAAAGTCACACCGCCGTTTTCTCAGATTTGTTTTCAACAAAACCATTTACCAAATGACTTGCTTACCATTCGGACTAGCAAGTGCCCCCAGAGCCTTCGCCACACTTTCTAACTGGGTGGCTCAAAAACTTCGGGAAAAGGGTATGAGAGTTCTTGTATACCTGGACGACTTCCTTCTTGTGAATCAGTGCCCTCAAACATTAAAAGAGCACATGAAACAAGCCATCGAACTTATCACCAGTCTCGGATGGGTTATAAACAAAAGAAAGTCTTCCACGGAACCATCTCAAGAAATAGAGTTTCTCGGAATCCAGTGGAACACTTATTTGAACCTGAAAAGCTTACCACACAAAAAGATATTACATCTTCGAGGGCGGTTGCTCGAGGCCCAACATTTAAAGAACATGACACTTTTGCAACTGCAGAAACTCGTAGGAACTCTGCAATTTTCCAGTTTTGTGGTGCAATACGGAATGCTAAATTATCGGAATCTGCAATCGTGCCTACATCAGGCACTCAAGACAGAATTAGCGGTTCCATTGACACGACCTGCCCGGAACGATATCAACTGGTGGATGGAAAATTTGAACACAAAAAGCAAAATTTGGGCTGCTCCTGTCTCGTGTTACATCGTCACGGACGCCTCGGGCTCAGGCTGGGGAGCACATGTGAACGGCCAGTGCGTTCAAGGCATCTGGGCACCAGAAGAACTTCATTACCACTCGAACTTGAAAGAACTGCTTGCAATTTACAAGGTATTGTCCCACGAGAATATTGCCAAGAGTTGCCAAGGTCATACCATCTTAATCCAGAGCGACAACCGAACAGCCTTGGCATATTTACGCAAGCAGGGAGGAACCAAGTCAGCGAGTCTATTGCAATTAACGCGACTGATCTATCGCATAATAGATCAATACCAAATAACCATCGTGACCAGTTATCTCCCAGGTCCTCTGAACAATATAGCAGATGGTTTGTCCAGAAGCAAAATGATAGCAGAATGGCATCTGCTTCCCCAGGCTTGTCAAGTTTTGTTTCAAAAGTGGGGAGTACCGGAAATAGATCTGATGGCATCAAGTCGAGCTCACGTTGTGCCCGAGTATGTGACGTTGGACCTGACGGACAGTCAAGCAGTTTATCACGACGCCTTCAGCAGGATCTGGACGTACAGTCTGGCGTGGATATTTCCACCCCCCTGCTTGATGTACAAAGTTCTAGCATTACTGAACCAAGCACAAGGATATTACATTGTGATATGTCCAAGATGGAAAAATGTCTTTTGGAGGGGGGATCTCAAGAGAAGAGCCGTGAGTCCTCCATTTACAATCAGGAATTTGGAGTCAGTATTAATAGACACTCGGACCGATCGCCCACCCCCTCAAGTAAGCGATCTAATATTGGAGGCCTGGAGATGTCGGGGTGGAATGATCTCTTAAGAAACTGGTCATCTTCTGAACTCAGTGTTATTGAAGCAAGTTGGCGACCTAGTACGTTAAAAACGTATAAACATGTCTGGAAAAAATGGCTTGCATGGTGCAAAAGTTCGGGGATAAACAATAAAAATCCTGGAGGCAGTGGTTTATCAAGTATTTAATATACTTGCATACAAAAGAAAAGCTAAGCTACAAAACCATACTCGTTCATAAATCTGTGGTATCATCTTTCTGCCAGCCAGACTTAGAGGTAAAGCTGAGTTCCCACGTACTGGTCAGACAAGCCATTAGAGGCATTGCAAATAGGTCTGCAGCGAGAAGTAAACCCAAGCCTCCGGTGTGGAATCCGCAAATAGTAGTAAAATGGCTTTTGGAGTCGGAACCGCAACTTCAGAGCTTCTTTGATGTTTCTCGACGCTGTGCTACTGTACTTATGCTTGCTTCGGGTAGAAGGGTTCACGACTTGACACTCTTATCTGTAAAAGAAGATAAATGTATAATTTACGATGAGTCCATAACATTCTGGCCCTTATACGGGTCCAAGACAGATACAATAAATCATAATCAATCAGGATGGCAATTATTACAGGCAGAAAATAGCAAAATAGATCCGGTATTTTGGATAAAAAAGCTGATCGAAATGTCACAACCTAGACGCATATTAGGAAATAATATCGAAAATTTGTTTGTCACAATTAGAGGAGATCCGAAGCCTGCTAGCCGAACAGTAATAGCTGGATGGATCAAGACGGTATTGATAGATGCTGGAATTCAAGACTCACCAGGATCCATAAGATCGGCCGTGGCGTCCCTTAATTGGGCCAACGATATGCCCTTAGAAGATATCTCAGCTAGAGGAAACTGGACCTCTCCAAACACCCTTATTCGATTCTACAGGCGACCTGTAAGAACATCTCAAATACCGAGCATACCAGCTCTCACTGATAATTTCACGCCTTTATAACAGTATCACTTAAACAATGATTATGTTGTATGATTTTTAAGCACACATGTTTGAATTATTAGCATTAAATTGTTAAATTATTTCTAATTACTTACCCTGGTATTAAATAAAACTTAAGTTATTGATTAAACTTAGTTTAATTTAGAATCACAGTTGGCTTTCTTGAAAACCTAATAGTGGTGCCACCATGCGATAATAAACAAGTCTCAATTGTAGGTTTCAAATAAGTACAGGCTACATAATATTAGAATTTTTCCTGAAATAAAAATTACTTATTATGTACCTAACTTATTTGAAACCTATGCAAGGACTGCATGGCAATTGATTTTAACTGAAGAGACTGAAGAAATTTTCTTCAGTCGTTAACTGCGGGTGGCGCCACTAAATTCAAGAAATTCATTGAATTGACAGTCTGGGGAGTCAAATTAGCACCTAAAGTCAAAAGCGGAAACGCCGCCTATCTCAATTGTAGGTTTCAAATAAGTTAGGTACATAATAAGTAATTTTTATTTCAGGAAAAATTCTAATATTAATATAATGTGCGGTCACAGCTAGATAGCCCTCCTGTGCTCGTGATGTCGAGCAATGTATTGTAAGGCACAGCGAATCTACTTTCATTAGTTTTTCCTTGACATGATTAACACAGCTATGAAATTCGGCGTCTAATAAAGTTTTGGATACGTGCTTACGACTAGGCAGTAGGTAAGCGGAATTTAATTTTTCCACATTTTTTTTTTAAATATTTATCTTCAACAATGGAAAATGGAAAACTTTTTGAAAGCAACAACATTAATGCGTCGTCAATTTCTTTTCTTTGTTTAGCCGATATTTTTTTTGTGTTGCTAAAGATTTTTATTGATGGCTGTTGCAAAGTTGATGGTCGAGTATTTATAGCCCAGTCATATTAGGGCTTTCACCTCGGAATGAAAGATAATAAGCTGCAAATTGGTATGAACCTTTGTTTTGTCATTCTAAATGTTGTCTCAAAAGTCACAATCGTTATCGTGTCCGCGTCTCAAGATATTCAAGGTCAAAGGTCACAAAAATCGGTTTTTCGCGAATATCTGGCTTCCTATCGATTAAATGAGATTTGAATTTATTATAAAAGTTGTAGGCTATAAAATTCCCTACAACTTTTGTTTAAACTTTTTTTTCATACGACCAACCGTTTTGAAGGTAGAGCGCGAAGAGTGCACATCGTACAGTCATATACGGCCTAATGCAAGGTCAAGCGTGAGTTATGGTTATCAGTACGTTATAAAGTCAATTATTTACTTGGAAATTATAATTATTAAACAATGCCCATTATTTATGTACTAACTATTAATTATTTATATTTAATTAATGTTACGGCTAATACCCGAAGTGCGGCTACACCTAGTTTTAGCCGGTTAGAAGTGTTTTTTATATGGAAAACTGTAAAAAAAAAATATACCTATGTATATAAAAACTGGCTTGAATCATGAGTCGACGGAGTCCCGCTACTTTTTTGATACTACCCAGAAAAAGGAGTCCCCTTTTTCTGGGTAGTATCAAAAAAGTAACCTAACTAACCTAACCTATTGATGTTTCTAACCGGCTAAAACTAGGTGTAGCCGCACTTCGGGTATTAGCCGTAACATATATACTATATATATAAAATATATATATATATATATATATATATATTTTTCAGTTTTCCGTATTAAAACACTTTTAACCGGCTAAAACTAGGTGTAGCCGCACTTCGGGTATTAGCCGTAACACATACACAGAACGAAAATTATTCGGTTCATTCTGATATCGAAAATGTTTTTTGAGAAAAGCAACTGTAAAGATTGCAAATCAAAACAGTAAAGAGCATGGTTATGCTGTACTGTTCAATACACGGAGAAAATGTTTACACCATTGGCAAAAGATTATCTATTAAAAACCAACAGACACAAAATTATATAACATATATTATAAAATATTATTTTTGTATTCGGACAGATTTACTCCAATAATTAAATGAAGGAGCCATTCAATTTCTTGTTCCTCATTTGTCTCTGTTGTAAATACTGAATTGCAACCATACTTATGTGATCTAAATTTTAAGATAGGTGACGTTTCAAAATCGGCGTCAAATGAACAGTTTCCTAGGCATACTTGACCTGCAAAGCACTCGGGTAATCATTATGACCACCAGACGCTCTCAAGCAAGAAAAGAACATTTCCAAATGGTCCTGAGAACATTTGTATGTAAGGAAATATTTTAATATCCCTTGTTGAAGCAAATTTAATGCAAGTTGAGAAAAACTAAATGTGTCGATTATCAAACCGAGACACGGTTTCTTGCGACGGTGCTGCAACATTAAACAATCATCAACTTTAAGTTTGCAAAGATATTCTTTTGTGTCTTGCCAAATATTTGTCCACACATGCATATTCTCTATAGGCATCGGAGATTTAAATTTTTTACCAAAAGGTTGTTTGCAATTAAACAGATCAAATATCCGATCTATTATTCTGATATATTCAACTGTCGTTTCACTACCCACAAAGTTTAAATCACCACTGCATCTTAAAAAAAATTGAATCTGCCACTGATGAACTCAAAACTTGGGTGGCAAGCCTAACATTCATTTTTTTTAACATGGGTACTAAATAAATTATTGGACACCCTTAAATCAAAATTAATTTCGCCTTTTTCTAAACTCATTTTTGTTTCAGCAAACACATTTCACGAAAGTTTAATCATATGAGGTGGGTCCAATAGACTGTAAACTTTGGAATCTTTTTGCGGATGTTTATAATACGTTTTCATATTTTTTATTGAAAAATCACAACCCAATAATTCGTATGACTTGTTATTAGTTACAGTTCCATCACAGGTTAAAGATCTGGGGTTAATATTTTTATCTTCCAAATATCTGATGGCAGCTAGAAGTAATTCAGCTTGAATATGGGCAGATATTTTATTTATTAAAAAATAAGCAATTGGGCATTTAAATTTTGTAGTAATTGATACATTTAGAAAAATCAAAACTTCCGTTTTAAAGATTTCTGAATCATTAGCCAATATCCCACCATAATCCACATAATCCCAGTATTTATCACTTTTAGATTATATTTTATTTCCGATCTAATTGACATTGCATCAAAAACTTGTGCAACGTTCTGCAGGTTGACATTTTCTTTTGCAGCCTCTTTTAGATAATTTAAAACCTCTGATATGAACCTCACATTACAGCTATGTGAAGCTAACAGTCTTCTGAGAGTAGAAGGATGTGGTATAGTAACAAATTTTCTCTAATAGCGATATGTATAATAAAAATAATATATAAAGTCAGAGCGAAAGATTTTAGGTCGTCAGTCGTCACTGTAAGTTTTTTTTTTGTTTAATTGCTGATTAATATTGGGAAACAGTTTGTTATGACAGATTGTAGTTCTTCATAATTTTTACACCTTTTTTAAAATTTCTAAAAGTGACTTTAAACTATCAATCTTCATGTCTCTTCTTTTGATTTTCTGCTTTAAATTTTCATCACGAGCTTCAATTTAGGTTTTCTGGGAGTAGCAGGCAAGGTTGATGTCTGTGTACAGATAACAAGTTTTTCCTTTTATCATGGAGGACTTTTAGAACATCCAGGTTCTGAAGTAGTAAGGCATTTATCGCTTAACGCGTTTATTTTTTGTTTTCGCCTAAAATCTGAAATAAAATTAAATAAAAAATAAGTCTGTATAATCATACCAATTGTGGTTCAGTGTCTTTCTTATTGGGATACAATGTTATTTAAATTAAGTTCTTTAGTACCTTTGGAAAGATAGAAGGAATCACTCCAGGCTTCAATGTTTTTCGAGCCTCTGTTCGGTAATCTTCAGGTTTGAAATGTAGTGAATAAACCACAGAGCTTTTTTTCGAGCTCCTAGGTGTCACCTCTGATCATTTCTTCTTCAACACTTAATCCGAAGTCAAATTGGAAATGTATTTTTTTCAAAATTATTATTATAATGTCATGCGAAGGTCTATGTCCAACCGTGGGTTATTAATGCCCGGTTTACATTATTCCAGTAGACTTACTCTGGACTCAATCGAGTTCGAATTTTTGTTTTGTTTTGTGTCATTCGGTACTCTTGAAATCGTAACTAGCGCTAAATCGAACAGTGGTTCAAATAGGAACTAAGTCAAATCGAATAATCCGTTACGATCGAATAAAGTGGTACTCCCAACGCTTTCTCATGATCGAGGATCGAGTGACAGGAACGAAAACAAACGTCAAATTACACGATAGCTAGGACGCTACTTTTGGATCGGCTTAAATTCTTTTTGTGTTTTGGTGCACTTTTTGTGAAGTTTTCGAAATAATTATGGCTCGTTTAGTTGCTATGTTTAATGATCTTGAAGAAGCAAATCGCACAGACATACGCCAGCGAAGAAATTTGCGGAGAATGCATCGGTACAACACCAACTCCATGAACAAATTGGATTATTTATATCGTCGATATCAAAAGATAGAGTCAAAATCATGCTTTGTAAAGAATTCAATGAAATTGAGAGTTGTGTCTTTGTGAATTTTTCGTTTTAATTTAAAAGATTTTCAAACGATTATTCGATTATAATTTAAATTATGATTTAACTTGATCTCGTTTTGTTTGACTCTAGACATTGTGCTGTTAAAAGTAGATATGTTCGTTTTGATAACATGAATATTGTCTTTCATTAAAATTGACAAATGTGTTTCGTCTGACTGTTCTTTGTCAGTTGCATTATTATATCGCAATGCGTCGTCGACATCTTAAGTTCCGAATAGGGATTTTAAAATTGAACCTCCCGCGTCAACTAAACCTCTTTTGACGCGGCCAACATTTTCGTTTTTTTTACTAAATATGAAATTGAAGACAATTTGCGAATATTAGCTGCATGCTGCGATTCTATGGCAGTTACAGAGTCGGTTTTAACTTTGTATTGTATGACGAATTCGCATCACAGTTTTTCGACACTTTCGCAAACAGAGAGTCAATGATATCCAAATGAGGTTGGATAAGAGCTAAATTGATGTATGTAACAACATTCCATGTATCGTGAGTAATCTTGAAGTTGGCCGAAGTAGATTCCAGGACTATACTGTATTGGAGCTGATTATTGGTGGGATGAACCTGGAAACAATTAATATTGTTTTGATTGGACGTATCACCTCGTCATAATGATAGCGCACATGTCTTCTGTTCATTAGTACAGTGTGAGTGTGGTTAGCGTTTATTTTTATATTATTGAAAGGACCTTTCCAAGTCGGAGTTAAGGCTTTATTTTGTTTATGATGACACCTTACAAATACCATGTCGCCGATTTTGTAGGTAACTGGTTCTAGTGCGAGAGTCATAGTAATGTTTAGATTTTTCTTTTGACGTCTGGATGTTTTGTAAAGCTTTCTGTCTACTGTAGTAAAGTCGTTGATTTAAAGCTCTTATGTAATCTGCGTATGTATTGTTTTCTAAGTGATCTATGGAAATGGGTATATAAGGTTTATAACCAAATATAAGCTCGAACGGTGAGAACCCTGTTGTGGAATGGATGTTAGAATTATATGCTAGCATTGCAGTTTCCAAATATAAAGCCCAATATGCGAATTTTCGCTAACGTAGGATCGTAGGTATTCCTTAAGGGTTGAATGACTCCTTTCCAGCGCGCCACAGGTTTGTGGGTGATATAGGGCGGCGAATATATGTTTTATACCAAAGAGGTGTTCTAATTGTTTAAATACTTCTGAGCAAAAGATTGTACCTTGATCAGTTACAATATTTTTAGGTTTACTTATACCTAAAAATACCTATACGAGATATAAAATGTACCAGTTTTTGAGCGGTTTCCTGTGCAGAACAGGTTTGCATAGGATATGCTTGTGAATATTTAGTCAAATCGTCCTGTAAAGATAAAATGAATTTGTATTTATCGACTGTAGTTTCAGGTAATGGTCCTACAAGGTCTAGAAATAGTTTTTCGTTTGGTCTAGTAGCAGAATGTATGAAGTTCGCGCTCGACATCACGAATATTGTTAACAGGATCATTCAGATTAGACATTTGAATTATTTCAGAACAGTAAGGGATGGAGTCGTCAAGGTCTATTGCAGAAGGATACGTTATCAATTTACATTTGGCTTTAAGTAGTGACTCATTATGTTCTTCAATTACAGTGTTAGAGGTAAACGTCTGCTGTTGGCTGATTTGTAAATATTTTTCGTATGTTTCAGATAAGGGGTCAATCAAATTTTAAAATACTCCTTTTGGGCGCTTTTAGTGTCACGCGGATTTGCTCACGCACGCGGGATTGGACCGCATGCGTAAAATTTCACGCTGCGGATCATACGCAGCATGAGTTTCAGTTTTCTACGGGCTGCGTAACGGTATAGACGTGTTCAAAAATGATCAATGTCAGAAGAATATCTGTCGCTTACATACTTTACAAACGACGAAACAAGAAGACAAGAGTACATGTTGATCCCTTTCTTGAAAATAGGCTTCTTGCTGGGGCGTTTGTTACACACTTTGGAAAACTACAAAATAATGAACGTAAATTTAAAAATTACTTTCGAATGTCCATTCGTTCTTTTGATGAACTGTTGTGTAAAATTGAGAATAAGCTACAAAAAAGCAGTTTACGAAGGATTACAATACAACCGATTGAGAGGCTCGCTATTACATTAAGGTAAGTTTAAAATTTTAAATATTTAATTTCCTGCTATGATTTAGTGGAAAGGGATTTGAACAGGTAGGATAAACGTACCAATCCCAAACCAGTAAAGGACTTTTTTGACTTCAAATTACTGTCATGTGTAAATTTACATGTGCAAAAAAAAAATTTGTCATGTACTCTGGTCAACTGCAAAAATGTTAAACAAAAATCAAATCAATGATTTTTTCGGTAGTTGACCATCGTGGTCAACTATTGAGACATCATACAACACATGTTCTAGTAATTATCCAGTCTAAATAAACGGTATAATAATGATTTTTTCTTTGAAATATCGTAAAGTAACGCGTCATTGGTTATTAATTGTTGAAATTTCATAAAATAAGATTATTTCACTCATAAAATGTCACCATTAAAGTGGAATCATTCCTACCTTTCATCACACGCTACTTATTATAATATAGATAAAAGTTATAGGTTTGCACATGACAGTAATTTAAAGCCAAAAAAGTCCTTAATTGGTTTGGGATTGGTACGTTCAACCTACATACACAATCCTTTTTTTTATCTGATAAAGTACACATGGCCACAGATCAAGTTACCCAAAACCAGCATAAATGGAACTCGCGCCTTGCGTATTATCATACTTAGGTAACCCGTCGGAGTCCCGCTTATACTGGATTTGAGTAACTTGATCTGTGCCGTGTGTACAACCGCACTCATATGACTAAACAAACAATTAGAGAGAAACTGGAGAAAAAAAGTTAATCGTACTCATTTTAATAAAAAGAGTTTTATTCAGAAATTAAAAAAACAAATTTTACATCATTCATTTCTTTGTAAATTTGTATCCTGAGCGTTGACATTTCTTTCGCCTGTAGATGATGTTGTTGCTGGGGTATAAATTACGTCATAAGATGTGATATTAAACAAGCCGCTTTCAGTCGAAATAAGAGTTTCATTGTCATTCACTGCAGCAGAACTAATAGCATTGTCGTTAAGACTCGAAGTATCCTGGATTATACTATTGGTTTGGTAATCTTGATTTATCGGTGACAAACTGTCAAGCTCAGTAAAAGCACTAGAACTTGTTGTAGGTATGGGACTGTAGTATGCAGGTTGTGTTTGACTTTCCATTTCCATAACTATATTTAACACTTTTGTTCTGAACATTAGTTTTTGATATCTAGTGAATCTTTTTAATGAAGGCTGCAGAGACTGAAAGAAAGCCAAATCCTCACTTTCTAGCTCCAGTTGATTAGACCTTAAGCATTCTAATAACTGTTGGTGCTTGCTTTTTAGATTTTACTTGTTTTTGTTTTGATGTTGGGTGAGAACTTTCTTGACGTGAAGTATCTGGTTGCGTGGACTCATTACGTGTTTCTAAGTTACGTTGTGATGTTAGTTGAGAACTTTCTTGACGTGAAGTACCTGGTTGCGTGGACTCATTAGGTGTTTCTAAATTACTTTGTTCAGACATTTCTTCACAGAGTGACTCTTCTCCAACAGTTTCCGTTGTACTGTCTAAGAAAGTCAAAATGTCATAGTAAGAATATTTCTTCTTCTTCTTACTCCCAGAGCCGGATGGCTGATTTTTTTCAGATATCTTGTCTTTCTGGTAAGTGTCCCTTGCTGTTCGCCAGCGTTGTTGTATTTTCTTGTCTGAAATGACAAAATATAATAAGTAAGTGGCAAAAGTACACACAGTTTCAGATCAAGTTACCCAAAACCAGTACCAATAAACGGAACTTGCTAGGGCCTCGCCGGGCGGCGAGTCGTCTACGATAATAAACAACTCATGAGTCCTGTTTATACTGGTTTTGGGAAGCTTGATCTGTGGCCGTGTGTACAAATCTGATATTAGTTGGAAATTTAACTGCATTCGATTAAAGGCCCTCCTTAATTCACACATGTTGTCAACTTTACACTGTCTCATGAAGCATTAGATAAATCAAGCAATATATATATACCTATACAGAGTGGAAAAATAAGGCTGCAGTTGAAGGAAAAGTACCCATAATATTGATGATGGCAAATTTTACTGAATGGAAATAATTCATTTTTTACAAAAATAATTAGAACTTCATTTAAGGATTTTTGGAAAAACACCGGATTGAATCGGGAAATTTGTTTATTTGTTACAGTAAAATTTGCCATCATCAAAATTAAGGTGAAAACTTCCGGAAGTCACTAGCGCTGTAAGTTTTTAATTGTTTTAACAAAAAATTTCTTTATTTGCATCTGTCAACCTTCATGAAGGAGGACTTCTGGCCGCAGGGTGTCGTGTTTCGGAAGTTCCGAGGGCGGCTGCCCGCTGACACCGTGCACACGTCGGCGACATTACGTGTGAAATAATTAAAATAGTTTTTGTATATAAAATAATATTTATGTTAGTCTGTAAGGTATATATCTATGGGCCTCTGTTTACATTACCATCTTGTAATGTAAATATTGCCTGAAATAAACGATATTTTATTATATTATATTATATATATTTATTAGATTCCTTTCATTTGCCGGAAATTTTACCATAGGGGTTAATTTATACAAAGAAGATTTCTTATAAAATATTTACAGCATAGTTATGTGTCTCAAATCTGCTAAAAGTGGCCACTTGATATGAGAGAGAGAGATATGAGATACATAACTATACTTCGAACTTTTCATATGAAATCATAACTGCATAAATACCCCCCTATGATAACATTTTCGGCAAATCATAGAAATCTAACGTAGCTATAGTACTGTAGTTAAAACGAATTAAAAACTTCTAGCGCTAGCTACTTCCGTGCCCTTTCACCTTAAGGGTATTTATTTTTCTTCTGAAGTAAAATTCGAGCGGTGCATGCTGTCTTATGTCTGATGTCAGCATTATTAATATATTATGTTATCATATTATTAATATATTGTTTTTGTTTTCAGATATTTGGCAACTGGTAATACATTCACTGATCTACACTATTCCTATGTGATTGGAATTGCAACAATTAGCGAAATAGTAAGACAAGTTTGTTACATAATATGGATTGAACTAAAGTCTGAATGTATTCCACAGCTTAATGGGATCAAATGGAAAGAAATCGCAGAGGGATTTCTCACATATACAAATTTTCCTAATTGCTTGGGTGCTATTGATGGAAAACATATAAGAGTGATTCGGCCGCCGCACAGTGGATCACTATATTTTAATTATAAGAAATATTATTCTGTAGTGCTCCTCGCAATGTGTGATGCTGATTATAATTTTACATATATTAATGTCGGTACCAGTGGAAGCAACGCCAATTCAACCATCTTTAGAAGGAGTCAATTGTATACGAAACTGGAAAGTAACACGTTGGGTATCCCTGACCCGCAAGAGTTGCCTATTATTTGCCCCGAAGTAGCTTATCCATCTAGTGTAAGAGCAAAGTTGCCGTTCGTGATAGTGGGAGATGAGGCATTTGGTTTATCATCACATGTGATGCGGCCTTATGCTCGTGATAATTTACCTTACAAAAAGAAAATATTTAATTACCGTCTGTCCAGAGCTAGAAGGTACATAGAATGCACTTTTGGAATTATGTCAAATAAATTTAGAATATTTCACAGATCCATGACTGTCAAGTTAGATCTAGCACAATTAATAGTCAAGACGGCATGTGTACTTCACAATTTCATAAGGAAACGGGATGGCTACATGGTCAGCCATACATTTGTCACAAATGGTTTTACGGGACCACTACCCAGGCAGCAGACTGAAAGTAGTAATACGTCGGCAAGTAATATCAGAGATATATTTGCAGATTACTTTATCAATGAAGGAAAAGTCTCCTGGCAACACCGATATATAATTAATTAACTAAACTCAAAAGGTTTTAGAAGGTTTTTGATGTTATTTGTGAATTAAATAATTATGCTTATATTAATAAAGTAATGATGCTTGTATAAATAAAATAATGAACCAAACACATACCCGCCACTTTTCTTTCCTCTTCGCTCAAATTTTCGTAGTTAGGTGCCAATTCCTTCAAAATATCTCTCCATGCAGCCTCCCTCGCGTCCCTGTTATTGTATAATTCATTGCGTTTATCCCACAAAACGGGCCGCAGATGAACTTCAATGATTACTCGTTCTGTATCGATTTTCATTTCGGTAGTACAATACGGCGCGTGCGCCCCGCTCGACTCTAAAATGGGCACTGAAGTTGTAGGCAGCGCTTACGCATGCGGATACCCCGCACCGGGGTGACGCCCCGCACAGCGCCCCGCGTCCCGCGTGCGTTTATCACGCTTTACAATAGATACCTATATGAAATTGTTCTTTGCGGATGCTACGCATGCGGGCCAATCCCGCGTGCGTGAGCAAATCCGCGTGACACTAAAAGCGCCCTTTAGCGCTTCATAAAATATTTTTTTCAAAAAATTTAGATACAGAAATTGTTTAAATCTTGATACTTTCAGTTAAAAAATACTATACAGTTTTTAAATTTAGTAATTGGCGCGATGTTTAAGGCATATTTATCGAAATTTTAGCATAATAAGCTAGGAATCTAAATTGACATTCTACTGCGTTACTAAATTAAATGATCAATTTATTCCAATAAAACACACAATTTTAATAATTTTACAATATTTATTCCTTTGCAATAATGAAACAGTTTGTCTTAAGATATAATCAACGTTTTTACTAACCTAAAAGTCACAAAAATATAGCCCTTTATAATTACTGCGTTACTTTGGCATTATTGAACACTTATCTTTTAAATTATTCTAGGTTTAACTACAGAAGTCTTTATTATATCACTCTTTATAAGAAATTAGATCTTAAGGTACTAAAACAGATAAGTTTTGTTTGTGAAAAATAATTAGAACGAACACAAATCTTCAAAACAATCTTCAAAACTTGGGGACAGTTTGTAACGCAAGAGAATATTTCAAGTAACGCAAGAGAAAGTATTATTTGACTTGAAACGCTCAGAAGTAATTACGAAAGGAAACAAGCAAATTGTCTTCAATGCCTTATTATTCACAATTACAATGTAATTATTAAATCCTTCAGTAACAACAAACTTAACAAATATCAGTCGTAACTAACAAAACGACAAGACCCAACCGTTGGAAATATGAAAAACCAATCTGCACGAACAAGCGAATAAACCAATAGAATGAGTAAAATGAATGATTGAATGTGAATGATTTAAAAAGAGAGTGACAGCCAACCATAAGACTCGCTCCAAGCATGTTTACCAATGTGATGTCAAAGTCAGGTGTAGATTAAATAAGTGTGAGTGTTACAGTCGGCCATCCTTCTCAAAACGAGTCCCTTCGTTTTACATAATAGTAGATCATAGTTATTACATGTACTTATTAATAACACATAACATTACTTAACCATAATTTACGAACTTACTTAAACAAATTAGGTTTAGTATTAACATTCAGCAGTCAATTGTTAACCAAATAAAGTATACATTTTAATTTTCATGATTTCAATAATATAAATTATTCTAATAAAACAATTATTTCAAAACACTCATTATTTCAGACTTAAGTAACAGTTACAGTTTGTAAACAATAATGAAGTCACTGTTAATTCAATTTACAAAGAAGGCATTTTAATCACTAGGAATAATTATATTAAGATGTGCTTCTTATTAGGGCGGCAAAATCATATGCCAAATCACGCCTTACACATTATTATATAATATTTAAACATAAAAATCATTTCCATACTACATAATAGTAGATCACAATTATTATCTGTACTCAATAACACATTACATTACTTAACCATAATTTACGAACTAACTTAAACAAAGTAGGTTTAGTATTAACATTAGAAGGCAATTTTTAACAACCAAATTAAGTAGGCATTTTAATTTTCATAAGTTCAATACTATAAATTATTCTAATAAAACAATAATTTCAAAACATAAATATTTTCAGATTTAAGTAACAGTTACAATTTATAAGCAATAATGGAGCCATTGTTAATTTAATTCACAAAGAAGTAATTTTAATCACTAGAAATAATAATATTAAGATTTGCTTCTCATTGGGGCGGCAAAATCATGTGCCAAATCATACCCCACACATTTTTATATAATATTTAAAAAGAAAAAAAACATTTCAATACTACATAATAGTAGATCACAATTATTATCTGTACTTAATAATACATTACATTACTTTACCATAATTTACGAACTAACTTAAACAAATTAGGTTTAGTATTAACATTGGAAGGCAATTGTTAACAACTAAATAAAGTAGGCATTTTAATTTTCATGATTTCAATAATATAAATTATTCTAATAAAACAATAATTTCAAAACACCAATTATTTCAGATTTAAGTAACAGTTACAGTTTGTAAACAAGAAGCCATTGTTAGTTTAATCCACAAAGAAGTAATTTCAATCACTAGAAATAATTATATTAAAAAGAAAAATTGTTTCAATACTATGTGCTTCTCATTGGGGCGGCAAGATCATATCGCACCCCTAGACTATAGAGACCTGATCAAATAAAAACGTAATTTTGACTTTATTTCAAATAACGACCTAAAAGGACTGTAACTATAGACTTTCATTAAAACATGGACTGATTTAATTTTTTTTTAAATAGATCACCACAATCCCAAAGGCGCGACATGCCAGGTCACACCCCACACATATTACTGATACCAATTTTGGCCATCTCAAATGGCACCCATTTTGGTCATCTCAAATGACACCCAGTTTGGCCATCTCAAATGGCACCCATTTGGTCATCTCAAATGACACCCAGTTTGGTCATCTCAAATGACACCCAATTTGGCCATCTCAAATGGCACCCATTTTGGTCATCTCAAATGACACCCAGTTTGGCCATCTCAAATGGCACCCATTTTGGTCATCTCAAATGACACCCAGTTTGGCCATCTCAAATGGCACCCATTTTGGTCATCTCAAATGACACCCAGTTTGGCCATCTCAAATGGCACCCAGTTTTAGTCATCTCAAATGACATCCAGTTTGGTCATCTCAAATCCAAGTCGTCAATTGTGTACGTTTGCATGTCCATCCGCCAACTCCTCAGCAGCTTAGTGCGCGTGCAGTTTCCAGCCTCAGCGACGCCGCCACCGCTCACATCTGGCCGCGACATGTCCCGGCACACCACATTTGTAGCAATCAGAGTCCTCGCTGCCTGCTGCTGCACCGCTGAGTTAAGTCCTGATTTCGACATAGCTCGTCCTCGCGGCTCCAGCGTTTGTTTATTGTAATCGCCATTCGATGTATCCTCGGAACATATTAAAACACATGTGAATTACAGCTGTAAATAAAACCAGTACCCATACCATTATTAAACATCAATCAACACTAAATGTAAAAACCAATAATTTCTTTTGTGCGTAAATAACTTGGTTTAACTTTTAACTAACAATTAAGAAATGTAACACATGAAATAGTTTAAGAGAATGAATACTAATTAAAGAACAACTGCAAACACAAAGTAGGTAGGTATAGGTAGATAGGCGTAGATAAGAGCCAGGTGCACGCTAATTCTATGTCAGCTGGCGACTTTTGTAACCAAATCGGTTGCAAAACTCCTCCCGCCAAAACACAATTTAATTTAAGAACATACTCTGCCTTAAATTATTACAAAACATTGTACATCACCCAGTCAAGTTGTGTCCGGTTATAACGTAATAATGTAGGTACTGCCGCGTACTTCAACGTTTCTATTTTATTTTTACCAGATTCAAACCATCCAGCAATTTCACTATTGTAGCAGCTTTTCTGAAACAAATTTTATCACACAGCATCATATTGTTCGGAAAACTTTTATTTTAAGCAATTAAGAAAACTGAGACGGCAGAATAAGACTCGTCTAAAATAACTGCCAAAGAGGCACATCCTCTCAGAGATTATTTATTTAGACCCATAGTATGTAAAACTGAATAATGATAAAACAAAACTAAAGCCGAAAGTTGTGGCTCTTAATTCATAATACCGACGTACCATTCGAAACTCAAGAGCATTAACTGAATACTTCATTTGGAAATAAATTAATTAAAAAAAAACTACGTTTTTTTTTTTTCTTAAATCTCCAGACTTACACACCAATTATGTGGCCCCATGGTAAGTGCATTTTAAGCGCTTGTGTTACAGGTACCACACAATGGTCTAGGGGAGAACCTAGTTACACCCAGACACGAGCCAATGTCGAAAAACCATTTTGTCGAAATTGGCCCGACCCGGGGATCGAACCCGGGACCATCCGCTTTACAGTCCGGTATAGTTACCGCTGCGCCACAGAGGTCGTCAAAACGTTGAGCAACGTCTGCAGAACAACTTCTGGTATAGTCCCATCATCATGAAAAATCACGCACGCCCGATTCGCAATACATTTTAAAGTTAACTAGTCTTTTAAACAATACCGTCATTTAAACTCTGATTCTATTAAATTGTAATTGCCGCCAATATTTTTTTTTAAATTACCCTCCATAACTCAAAACGAGAATCGTAAAATAAATTTAAAACACTGACCTTGGTTCGTATACTCACCTGCACAAAATCACTCAACTTAGTTTTCAAAATTTTTCTTCGAAGCGGTATGAGTTCATTTTCTTTGTTTGCATGTCTCTTTACGGATTAATATTCGATGCATTCCACCAAACTTACGATTCACAATTTATAATTCTCTCATAAAACCACATCTAACATACTTAATCGAAATATGGGGATCTGCTGACATTCATTTTATATGCATATTATAAAGAAACGTTATAAACTTTCTCTTTGCTGATGATTATCACTGTCTTGGGTTATTCCTCCTCGATTCCATTGTCTTTGTTCATGACGGGGTGGGGTCATAAGCTGCCTCATCTCATTGGAGTCACTTAAGATCTCGTGCTCATTTTCTGAAACTCATATTCAATTAAAAGGTATTGTCTCAAAAAAGTAACAAAGACGCACTTGGTATATATATTAATATCTTTAATTTTTACATCAGTTAACTAAACGAGAAGGACAAGTAAATACTCTTCTTCACAAATAAATTTATAATCGGTTTAAATCTTTAAAATCCGTTATTTAAGTGAGCTAAGTTGATTTTCAATGCATTTCGATTCAATCTAGCAGAAATTATAAGATAATATTTTCATTGAATCAAAAAAAAACTAATTTTTATAGACAAAAAAAAACATCCTCTAAACAAATACTCAACATGAGGCAAATTATTTAAAACCCACAACAAATGCTTACACAGCTAGTGTGAAAAATAACAAATACCCTTCGCTTGCGTTTATTTTATACATGTGGTTGTAAAAAAAAAAATCATCCGCCATTTGAATCCAATAGAATCTTAGAAATTGTATGTCAACACTGTTCAACAAATACTAAAACGGGAACCATTTAGCAATATCACTTATAATTCAAGTTTATTTTTGAAGTACAAAACGTAAAAATAATCAATTTACATAACCTTTTTTCAATCCTGGGCGTGAAGTGCAACACAATGACTTTTGTTTTGTGCTTATCCCACTTCTGAGCTGAAACGCTCAGAAGTAATTACGAAAGGAAACAAGCAAATTGTCTTCAATGCCTTATTATTCACAATTACAATGTAATTATTAAATCCTTCAGTAACAACAAACTTAACAAATATCAGTCGTAACTAACAAAACGACAAGACCCAACCGTTGGAAATATGAAAAACCAATCTGCACGAACAAGCGAATAAACCAATAGAATGAGTAAAATGAATGATTGAATGTGAATGATTTAAAAAGAGAGTGACAGCCAACCATAAGACTCGCTCCAAGCATGTTTACCAATGTGATGTCAAAGTCAGGTGTAGATTAAATAAGTGTGAGTGTTACAGACTGTTCAGTTGAGATCAAAATTACACTCACTTAAATCTAATCAAATAAAGAAACATAACTATTTGTTTTACTTTTATAAAAAATTACAATCATTGAGATCAATCTTAGCAAAAACATTAAACAAAAAATAAAATTTCCTCCTTTAAAACTATTAATTAGTGAGATCAATTAAAATGGACTTAAATTTATTATCTACTTTTCAAAAACATCGACAGAATTTGGAAATTCGTAATATGTACGCTGGCCTGCCTTTACAGTCTTAGGATTAGGCAATTTTTTAATCACGTCTTCAAAATCAACATAGCTAACATCTTTCGCATCCAACCGAAATCTTTTAGCTTTTTTATCAACAACTCTTAAGAACATCACTTTGATTTCACCATCTTCTTCCATGTCATCTAATGTTTTGCATACATAGGTAAAGTTTTCTTTTTATTTGCATCCACGTAGACATTAACGAGCAAAAAGTCACTTTTGGCAACCTTGGAATTTTCTTTCCCGTAACTTGAGCAAGGCTGTTCGTCAATTTCGTCATCAGTTGAGTCACCATACACTTCTTTATAAATACTTTTTCGCCTTTTATTGGTGACATCCTGTAACTTTTTAGAGAGTTTTAGTCTAGCTAACGGTTCATCATTGTCTGAACAGCGGGGTGATTCCATAGGAACATCGACGTCGATAACATCGCCAACAGATTGCACATCTGAAGATCCACCAGTTGCCAGAGTAGCTTCAGGAACATCGACGACAGTTTGAACAGTTTCGTTATTTGAGACAATCCCACAGGCAATTTTAACATTGTAATCTTTTGGAGCCATGCACATACAGAAACCCCTTTTGCCAGACAATCCTTTCGCACAAAAGCAACTCAAGTCTCTGAACTTCATCGTGCCGTAACTGTTTGAAAATATTTGGTGAACTTTAAGCGTTCTGTCACGTCTTATTCGTAAGAATAAATAAAAACGACAAAATAAGTTTAAATAAAATATTTATTTAAGTTAGGTTTAAGTATAGTTTAAGTTTAAAGACAAATTTTAAATTAAACTGAGCCTAGTTTAAGCTAGATGTATATAATTTTGAGTTAACAATAAAATCAAGATAATTTTAAGTGTAGTTTAATTTTTATTATAGAATTAAGTATATTTTAGTGTTTAATTTAGTAAGTGTAGTCTCAAGGCCGTAGGTAGGTTTCTCACAAGTCCGTAAAGATCACTTTTAGCTAGCGCACTCCCCTGATCTGTTTAGCGTAGATAGAATGCGGCTTAGATGCTGCTCGTACGCCTCAGGGTCGCTGGACGCACTCTCCAGACCTCAGGGTAGATAGGGCGTAGGTGCTCGACTGCTCTGTCTTCCAGCGGTTAAAGATAAGGTTTCTTTAACCCAGCCGCAGTTCCTGTATAAGTATTTACAGTATTAAAAATGAGGCGGACTCACGTACTGCCACTTGGTAAGCCACTTGTAAAATAGGCAATGAGCAAGAACAGCCGAAGTGGAAAGTTAGCTAGCAAGAATCTAGGGAGATGCTACTTTATTCTAAATTTAACTGGGATGAAGTGGCAGTGATGGTGAGAAAGCAGATACGGTTACAAAATAACTGATGGCAAGCAAAATCAATAAAACTAATATCTAGAAGACTAAACTTAATTTTCAGCAAAAGCAGAGCTTAATATCTAAAAACCTATCTACTACTATCTAGTTCATAAGCAAGTATTTACAATAAAAATCTAGTTCTATGTTAAATTCAATCTAACAGTTACTTAAAAACAACTACCCTACTCAACAAAATAAATACAAAGCAATTGATGCACAACTTACCCAGTATGGGATTAAAGCACTCACTAGTTAAAGTAATTCAATAATATAACGGAAGCGTAATTATTTGAGTTGCGACGTAGTGTTTCGTCAATAAAATAGGCCGGCCAGCGCGCGAGAAGCACACACGCACTCTAATCAAAGGTAAGGACCGGTCTGCCGGCGCGGGCGCCTTGCATTCGGCTCGACCCCTCGCACTAACCCGCGCCCCGCGGACATCCGTAGTGGATATTAAAGAATTTGTGCGCGAGTGCATATTGTATTAACTAATTACGACAAGTTAGGTTGATTAAGTTAGATTTATAAGTAAAGTAAAAGTATTTTATTTATATTTTAGTAATTAATAAAACAGATTTAAATTAGTCGCATATAAGAAGTAATAATATTATATGTGACAGTTCCCACGAGTCTTGGTATATTGGTTGGAAGTGATTGGTGAAATTCTTTAATTGTATTCTTATCAATCAAAAACAGTTTTATTTTGCTGATGTTATGCATTTTCTCATAAAACAGTTGAGCATTCGGAATGTCCTCCCCATTGGCAACAATTTGGTCGGCTTTTCTTTTCAGAAACCCACCAACTCCATCAGCTGGTCCCTTACCGTGACCGCTTTCAAAAATCGACCACGTCATCGCATCAAATCCGTAATCAAATAGTTTAGTGCACATTAAATAAATTTCTGTTTTTGCCGGTATTGCGTGCTTGGGCCATCAGAGTGGAAATGAACAATGTCAACGTTAGGAAATTCGGTTCTTATCCAATTTAAAATTGGATCCAGATGACACCAAATCGCTGCTGGTTGATGTATGTTAGATGCGGATATAGTACAAAAAGAATTCGCTTTATAGCCCTGAGGAGATTGAGCGTCAAATGTATAAACAACAACGGTATGGAGCGAAATCTGGTTTCGAGATGCAAAATGATGGGACTGAATCTCTTTGTGATACTTGCAGTTGTAGTTTTCACTAAAATCAGCAACAACTACACATTCATTCAGCTGGATGTGTTCCAGGCAGAGTCGGAAGTTCCGAAACTGTGATTTTAAATTGAAAATATGTTTTTTAAATGCAGCCAGATCTCTCTCATATCTCTCAATAAACTCTTTCGCATCTTCGCTAAACTCTTCTCTTACATTCTTTATAGCTTTCATTGGCTTACCATCTTTACCATCATATTTTTCTTCCTTTCTAATCCACTCCGTCCATTCTATACTACCGCTAGCTTTTTCTGTTTTATAATCATATTTTCTGTTTTTACATTTATCGCAGCAGCCGAACATGCATTCTTTTGCGTTTACATCACAAACAGTGGATTCAATCAAAAGATCTGGGTTGTCAGTTTTTGTAATACCTTTCTTCTTTAAGGCCTTGGCTTTATAAAGGAAGTTTGTGTGTGCTTTGCACTGACACATATCACGTGCGTCAACAGTGGGATTCACAACATAAAAAGGCTTGTTGCGAGTGAAATAGAAGTATGAGCAATGTAGTTCCGGGTTCTCTTTTCTAAATGTCGTGTGCAAATTTTTCATCGTGTCCATCAAATATCTTTTCTGTACTTTATTTCCTTTCTTGGTAACTGTTTCTTTCTTGCCAGCGGTAGCGCGGGTTACGTCGTCTCTATTAAAAAATGTATTTATCTTCTTTTTTAAAACAGTTACTTTGTCTAAACAGTATTTTTGTTTTACAATTTTATCAATGCCTAAATTCTCAACAAGCAACTTTTTCTTCATTCTGGAGTCGTTTATTTCAACAGATGAAAATATTTTCTTTATGACCTGTCTTTCCTTTCTTGATTTTGTATCCTTAAATGTCTTTTTTATTGCATTGCTTAATACCGTGTATCTTAAATCATAGTTTTTTGAAGTCTTCTTTTCTGTTTTTTTATTCCTTTGGTGTCTCTTCTTGTACTTTTCATACTTTTTCTTCCACTTTTTGTTTTCCTCTATTAACTTTTCATTTTCTCTATAAACTTTAGACCGATCTTTTTTTACGCTTTTACGGCCTCTTACTTTAGCCGATGATAAAGCAGTCTGTAGTGTGTTTTATTTTGGTGACGCTACAGAACTTGATCGTATGGAATCTGGTAATGAATGTGCAGTTGAAAAAGCTAATGATGAAGACTCGGTTTCTTAATTTGGCTGTTGTAATGATGCTGATGGTGGTGGTGAAGCGATTGGGATTGTCATCAGACGTGCCGGAGAAACGGAAGCCAGTATTGTTGGAGAGGGCATCACTGATGATGCGGGTCTAGTTAGTGGTGGCAGCATATTTTGTGTTAGCAAAGCTTTCTGGCTGTCAGATGAGGAATGCAAGCTTCTATTAGGTATGGGTCTGACTTGAACAGCAACTGGAGGATTGTTCAAAGGTGGTGGAGTATAATTTCTAATATTCAATGGCGAATCAGGTCTTGGAGAGGTAGGAGGCGTATTTTCTATCAATCTTTCTACCATCTGTTTCTTTTTCTTGAGTTCTCTTTTCCTTAATCGCCAAATCACGTTTGCATTATATTTTTCTTTTGGAGTCAAATCTTTAACCAAACGTTTACTCTTGTGATACCGTTCTCTATGCTTCCGCTTTGACTCTAAATATTTTTCAGGGTTATTTTTCAATCGTTCTCGATAACGTTTTTGTTTTTCGGCCGCACTAAGTGGCATTTTTAGTATTTTTCTACGACTTGATTCTGAAATAATGAAAATTCTTTTTAATTAATTAGGTACTATCTCAGTAATAATTATATTTTTAAGGTTAAATGATAAGAAAACTAAATAAACTTCTGCAATCTACATGATTAAGTTCTTATGTAATTTTGCCATACTTTCTCTAGAGTTACCGGTAACGCAAGAGATTTTTCTGGTAACTCAGGGGAAAAAACACAAGTTTTAGACTCGTAAATCAATAATAATAGTATTAAATCAAAATCATTTAGTCCGGTCAATATAGACAATTGAAATAAAGAAAAGTCCGACAGAGCCAAATCTCCGTAGAGACCTTAGGTTTGCCGTAACAAATAAAGTGTCAAAAGTCCCAATCGGTCCCATGTGTGCTAAGGGACTTATTCGGGCCCAAAGGTCAAAATTTTGGGTTTTTTGGATTTTTCTCGAAAACGGTAAGTTTTATCAAAAAAGTACCTCAGGGAAAAGTTGTAGATCTCAAAATTCTCTATAAAAATAGTTCTTATGATTTTTTCTCTAAGACCCAACATTTCCCAGATATTGCGCTTGTAAGAATCACGTTCTACATAATATGCACACATTTCCACACCACCTGTGAGGTAGTGTACTCGGCGCGTTTTTTTTAACGTGGTTTCCCCGGTAGGCCTATTCCACGAACCTGTATGACGTTATTTTCAAGAATAATAGTTATTTAATAGTATGAAGATTATTGATATTGGTTATTGAGTTTAACTGTCGTTCGAATTTTTTTTTGTTACTTTAATCTGACTCATACTCTTCATATTCAACTTCAACAATCATGTTTTCTTCTTCGTCTTCGTCTTCTTCTTCTTCTTCTTTTTCTTCTTCTTCCTGTTGCTGAATGTTCAGAAATTGTTCAAATGAAGATGAATCAGTTGTCTCTTCATCAAAATCACCTGAATCTTCCTCTCTTATATTTAATTGAACATTCGAACAAGATAGACCTTGGCAATTGGTACACGCTGGAGAACACTGCAACCCTACTTTTTTACAGCCACATTTGGCATTACAACCTTTCTTGCAATTGCAAAAAATAGTGTTAAGAAGTTTTTCTGGAGCAGGGGGCAGTAAAGTTTTAATCGGTTCCAAAGTATTATTTATTAATTTCCAACCCCAGTCTTCAGGGTTCAGTTGATTTCCTTGCCATGTTTGAACTTGATAGTATACTCGAAACAAATGTTGAATAGCAGATGCCGATGTTGGAGGAAGACAAGATAGTTGTACTTGCTTTTTGTTTCGTGTATTTTTTACAAATGTTAAATATCTGTACTTATCTATACAATCAATTTTTTTTGGAGCTCCATAAACCGCAAGAAGAAACCGAATTCCTTTAGTAATTAATATTTGAGGTGGAGAATTAATTTCTGTAAATACTTTTGCGCAGTCAATCAAATCTTTTTTTTTCAAATGATTTTAATACTGAATTTTTGCCCCTTCTGAACATTGCTGACGTAGTATCGCAGCCGGTTACCGCATGTAAAAATAAAATATAATTTTGGCATTTTGGATAAGCTGATAAACTTTTAGAAGAATATATTTCTGTGCGTTGTTGCGCCTTCCCAGGTTTTAGAAAGTAAATAATTTTATCAGATGGAGTCCTTGCAGTGAGTAGTACTAACAAATCAACATCTTCGCCCACTACAATAGTTGTGTTTCTTGCATTAAATATTTCTATTGCTGTTTCAATTATGAGGACATCGGCGTCATTCGGAGCTTGTTTCACGGCAATATTTTCAGCAATTAATTTGTTACTCAACATAGAAATAAAACGAGATTTATTATTAATGCTTGCAAAAAATTGTTGTTGGTTTACTGGAACTGTCATAAATTCATCAAACATTATGTCGGAACCTGAGGATGTTTTTGTAGTACGACGACGTTGTTCTGCAGCTTTTATGTTCTTTGTTGTGTCATAATTGTTATAGCCATCAAATACTACCGTAACTGTATGACCATAATGTCTACGTAAATACTGAACATATTTTTCACAAATTACATTGAAGGTTTCATCTCGATCCCACACAACGTGATGTAGTAGATATCCTCCATCAATAACGTAAGCAGCGTTTGTACAATCAACCTCAGCATTGACTGATTGAAAGCAATCGTAAATAGCTGACTTCATTGTTTTACGCATTCCAGCTGCATCGAAGAGTGATAACGGGTAAGGAGCTAATTCATATGCGAAAAAATTTTCAATCTCATCCTCAAAAGTCTTTGTGACACTCATACTGAAACTTTTGAGGATGAGATTGAAAATTTTTTCGCATATGAATTAGCTCCTTACCCGTTATCACTCTTCGATGCAGCTGGAATGCGTAAAACAATGAAGTCAGCTATTTACGATTGCTTTCAATCAGTCAATGCTGAGGTTGATTGTACAAACGCTGCTTACGTTATTGATGGAGGATATCTACTACATCACGTTGTGTGGGATCGAGATGAAACCTTCAATGTAATTTGTGAAAAATATGTTCAGTATTTACGTAGACATTATGGTCATACAGTTACGGTAGTATTTGATGGCTATAATGACACAACAAAGAACATAAAAGCTGCAGAACAACGTCGTCGTACTACAAAAACATCCTCAGGTTCCGACATAATGTTTGATGAATTTATGACAGTTCCAGTAAACCAACAACAATTTTTTGCAAGCATTAATAATAAATCTCGTTTTATTTCTATGTTGAGTAACAAATTAATTGCTGAAAATATTGCCGTGAAACAAGCTCCGAATGACGCCGATGTCCTCATAATTGAAACAGCAATAGAAATATTTAATGCAAGAAACACAACTATTGTAGTGGGCGAAGATGTTGATTTGTTAGTACTACTCACTGCAAGGACTCCATCTGATAAAATTATTTACTTTCTAAAACCTGGGAAGGCGCAACAACGCACAGAAATATATTCTTCTAAAAGTTTATCAGCTTATCCAAAATGCCAAAATTATATTTTAAACATTGAAACAATAATACTGGGTCTATTGGTACTTCTTCTTCGTGAACTTTCACAGTGCTACTCACAGCTAAAAGAGGAAGTACTTTTTCTGTGCGTTTAAGTTTTATATCGTTGAAAGTTTGACCAGTCATTTTAGACATCGAGGCAATCCCAACTTCACGAGCTTTATGACAATTAATCTTATCGTCACCAACGACTCCTGAAGCAATAGATAAGATTTTGTTAATGTTGGGAAAAGGATCATGTGATGAAAACCAGTCAAGAAGTATTTTAATATCTTTAGCATCTTTCTTAACTCTCGAATCACTCGCATCTACATGTTGATCTGTTGTGTCCATTCGAACATTAGCAAGAACTTCCAACCCGTCACACACTGTATTCATTGCATGCATTCCGTAAACCCATTTGCTTATCACACTTTCTTTCGTACTTCGTCCTCGAGAAATACCTCCATCTGTCTTCATGGATTTCATCATTGATTGTTCAATAATCATATCTGTTGAAGTTCCACAACTTAGTTTATCAGAACGTCTGACAGTAAAAAATCCTTCAGTGAACCTTTGATAAACACTAGGATCAATTACCTCCTCTAATTGAAGCATATCCTGCAAGTATAAGTGTGCAGACTTAGCGTAAGGTAAATGCCCCGATGCATGAAAGTAAGGAAGCATTTCTTTAACGGTGTTCAAATGAGCTGGCCAATCTCCCATACGTTCAGCTCTTATAAATTCCTTTGCAATCGACACCATCCGAAAATATTGTACCCATAATTGTGCAGTTGGTCCTCGTTTTTGATATTCTATTAATTTTTTATTGAATAAATCAAGTAACAGTCCAGATGTTTCCTCATCATTTTCAATATCATAATATAGAAGAGTTTTATCGAGAATATTTTCCACTGTAATTATAAGATCTGCATCCATAACATCATCAATAGCTAGTTCTTTTAATATTGTTAATGCTAAAGTGAGCTGAAGTAACGTGTGAGCTCGAACTGCCCTCGAGTAAGCATGGCCATTAAGCATTTTCTCTAAAGACTTAGGTGCATAAATCTCAGAAAGCACTTCTTTTAAACCACTTCCTTGCATAATATAACCTATTGCGCCGAAAAATGACATTAACAAATGAAATCCTCCCAGCCTTACTATAATCTTTGATAATTCTGATCCTTCAGGTGCAGCAGATACAATTTCGCGAGCTTTCGCAAACAGAGGTTGATCAAAAGTAATTATGCAAACTGTATGATTGTAACGTTTAGCATCTTCTAAAGCACAAAGTAAAGTAGTGTATATCGTACTGTAATTACTTGCAGGCTGTTGAACAAATGGCAGAAATGAAATTTTTGATTTTGAAAAGTCTACAATATTGCTAGTCACGTGTTCAATGTAACCATTCCAACCAGGTAAAGGGAAACTTTTGCATTTTCCATAGAACCATATCACATCAACTTTTTTTAGAAAAGATACTTTCGTTTCATTTTCGTATTCAAAATCTCGCACATTTATTTTGCTATATCCTACTACGCCAGTATTTTGATAAACCTGTATAGGTACATGAGCCTTCGTTGCAAAATCTTTAGCTGAAAGAACTTCAGTTACTCGCGGCATCGGCTGTTCTAGTAATACTGAATCTTTGGGAGTTACAATTTGTATTATACCCATGATATGAAGCGTATTATTACCATCCAAAGTATTTACATTAATGTCAGCATTATCTGCGACATATTGAACAAATGTGCCAGTTTCTGGTGATAAAATGTGAGGTGGGCGACTGAAAACTGCTGCTGCTTCATAGTTCATTGTTTCACTGTAAGATGCGCATAAACCAAACGATGAGAAAATTTGTATAAGTCGTTTTGAACCAAACCGCCGATGGAAAAAAACTGAAAGACCCAGTTGTAATTTAGATTTAAAGGATCTTGGTCGAACAGCAGTCATTATGCTATGACTAATATTTGTGCAAACTAACTTTAAATGATCCAAGTTATGACGCTTATTTTTAAGAATGACTTGTTCCAAAAAAAATGATAATGATTCGGGAATATCGTTATTTATATCTTCAAACATTCTACCCGGTGGTGGGTACATAGTATTATCAAATACACAAGATTGAATGTCTTCTCGAATAATTTCTGCCGCAGCTTTTAAAGTTTTCCACCGTTTTTCCTTTTCATTCAAGTTTTTGTTATCGGACCAGGCTTGACTTAAAATGTCTTGGTAATTGTCTACAAAACAAATAAATGTTAATTTTCCAGGCTTCTCTGTAATAATAATTCTACTACCATACTTCAATTTCAATCGTACTTTTATAATCCCATTTTCTAAAGCTACATTTGGGCAAACATTCTTCAATTCATCCAATGAAAACTGGCAGTCATCGCTACTTTCAATGAAATTGAAAATTTCTTCCATTGCAGAGTTTATAGCCTCACTTTGAGGACGACCAATTTTACCGCCAGTATTAGGTCTCAGGAAGGTTTTGTAGCAACTGTCATGGTATTTAGCGTCAGCAGCGACTAAATCATACTCAAAATTAATACGTGCAAAGACAGCTTTTGATACATCATCAGAACGGTCTTTAGCTAATTTTAAAATGGAATCTTTGAATGTAAGTGTGGAAACTTTATGAATTTTCCGGCGATAATTCTGCGCTTTCTTCTTTTCTGCTCCTTCATCCGCTTCATCGCCACAAAATAAGCAGTGTTTTTTAAAACAAAATCTGGATTCACTTACTCGCGCTCTAGTATGAGGTGGACTTACTTTTGAAGTACTGGCCTGTTCTTCCTCACGTTGTCTTTTTGCTGCAGAGATTGAAGTTTTCCGGGTGTATGATTTTCTGCAATCCACGTGAATTGTAACGGACTTTTGACTTTTTAAATAATCAGTAAACTCATCATTTCTCGCGACACTTGCATCGATTAAAGTTGGCATTCCACGACTAACCACAACAGTTTCATCTTCAGTCAAGAGTTTATTACAAATAAAGCAAAATTGTGACATTCTTTTTTAATATTGATCAGCACAAACTCCAATAGTAGATGCTTGTAATAAACACGTATATTCACTCGAACTGTACGTTTAATACTAAAAGAAGCAGGTACGTGAACGACACCACGCGGACAAAAGAATAGCCAGATGTTATTCAAGGCCATATAAGTGGAGGGGATTCTATAAGGGACTGGCGGTATTTTGAGAGTATATTTTCTTAGAATAGTATAATGTATGCATGAAAGAGGCACAAGTAGGCATTTTTACTTGCTTGAGTACCTGAATATGTATATACGTGGCATATGTGTGCATATTATGTAGAACGTGATTCTTACAAGCGCAAAATCTGGGAAATGTTGGGTCTTAGAGAAAAAATCATAAGAACTATTTTTATAGAGAATTTTGAGATCTACAACTTTTCCCTGAGGTACTTTTTTGATAAAACTTACCGTTTTCGAGAAAAATCCAAAAAACCCAAAATTTTGACCTTTGGGCCCGAATAAGTCCCTTAGCACACATGGGACCAATTGGGACTTTTGACACTTTATTTGTTATGGCAAACCTAAGGTCTCTACGGAGATTTGGCTCTGTCGGACTTTTCTTTATTTGATCACTATTTTTATGTCTAAATTGACCGGACTAATTCGGCAGATCAATAAAAACAGACTCAAAACACATTCATTTTTTACAGTTATCACGAATTATTCCAAAAACTTACCTAAATTTAGGTAGTCACGCAGCGGATCGACATTAAAACCACGCACACCCTCTGACCACTAGCCACGCACTGGCGGCGATTTGGCGCGAAGTTCGCACGGACGCTTTGTGCCTACGTGACTTTAGACAGGTATTCATTACTATTAATAAGAAACAGTAGGCGCCATCTCTTGATAAATGTGTGAACTTATAGTAACGCAGTAGAGGTGATATCTGGCGTAGTTTGGGGGACATCATTTTGAAAAAGCATAAAAAAATAATTAATTTTAATACCTAAATACAATTAATCAAATGAAATGCATTCTCAAAATAGGCATTTATCAACAATCGCAAATGTAGTTGTTATTAAGAAACTATTGTAAATAATTATATGTAAACACACGATACTGTGTTTGGGGACAAGGTTTTTTTGTATAGATACTGAAAGTCTTCCGCGGCGTTACCGCGAAAATACATATTTTTTTTATATAAATAAGTAATTTAACCTATTAGAAATAATAAGTAAACATCTAATATTAACAGTAATGACACATAGTTTTAATATTTTGTGCTAATCAAGATTTTCGATGCTGAATATGACCAGGACAAGAAAGAAGTGTTTTAAAAGTTGATTGACCCAGCATCGTCATCAACGGCGATAACGGGGTTTCGAGATAGAGAGTCAGCGTTACAATTAAGTTTTCCTTTTTTATAAGTTATTTTGTAGTCAAATTCTTCAAGTTTCAGCCTCCAGCGGACTAATTTCGAACAAGGGTCTTTACAATTGAATAGCCATTGAAGGGGTCTATGGTCGGTAACTATGGAAAACTTATGGCCATAAAAATAAGGTCGGAAAACTTTAGTACCGAATATAATTGCTAAACATTCTTTTTCAGTTGTTGAATAGTTACCCTCAGATTTGTTTAGAGTCCTGGATGCATATGCTATTGAGAGATCTTTCCTATTTGTGCACGGCGACCATAGTCAAGCTAAGAAATAAGTTATTGTTAGTAAATAGTGTGTACAACCACCATATTTGAGTTTAGGATTAAGTTTATTGTAATTAATATCGTTATATAGTGTATAGTTTTAAGTTGAATTGATTAATTATGTTAAAATCTATAGTATTAAGGTCAAATTTGGTAAATAAAGATTCGTGGGGCTGAGAGAAAGATAAAAATAGACGATCAGCATAGTAAAAATGATAGGCAAAAAAGTTCTATAAACCGGGGCTCTCTTTAAGGTATTGCTCAGATTGATATACGTATAGGCCGAAGAGAGCATCGGTGTCCCAGTCGCAGTCTTATCTACAATAGAAAATCAAGCCTCCAAATAGAAAATACTTCTCTCAGCCCCTCGCCTGTTATTGAAAAGCGTCTTTCTCTTGGAACCACCCCCTTCGCCACGACCTTCAGCTAGGACGGCCTGTACTGGAACATTTTAAAGAAACCTTAGAAACACCCTGATCACTTCAGTACTTACCTTCGCCAGCCGCCCGAGAAAGCTAGATCGTGTGCATTAAATTGGTCCTTCGAGCCAGATCCCTGGTGAAAGACCTAAGAATGCCAATAACCAGGAGCGCTGCGGGAAAAGGGAGGCAGCGGATTGATGACCATCAACCATCGTCAGAGGAAGATCGGGAGACTATTGCTGACGCCAGAAAGGAACCGCCGCATACAGCACCATCGTATCCGATTCATCACGAAGTATCTCCCATTTCGCCTTCTGAAATTGTTCAGACTGCCACAGAACAAGACAAAAAGGCTAAATCCGCGTCGAACAAATCTGACAGAAAACAAAGAATAGCACGAGCAAAACAAGAAGTGGCCAAAAGGAAACTACAACTGGCCGAAGCCAACTTGGAAGTATTAGAAGCAGAAGAATCTGATGACGACGGTTCAGTACTCACAAATGAATCGGGTGATCAAGCACGAGTCACCGAGTGGCTGAACCATCACACATCGACAGAAATTCAGCCGGTTCAGCCGCCCGAGAAGAAGTCCGAACCAATAGTATCTGCAGCTAAACCAGAAGTGCCTACCGTCCCTACCAAGAGAGAAGAACAGAAGATAGACCTTACAGAGCTGGCTAATGCTATAGCGATGGCAGCCAAACCCGTTCCAGGCCCAGTGACATCGAAATATATGCCAGAACTGGGAACTTTCACTGGCTGTTACACAGAATGGCTATCTTTCCTCGCCACATATCGAGAGACAGCGGGGTACTTCACCGACACAGAAAACACTGCACGTCTGCGACGAGCATTGAAAGGGAGAGCAAGAGAATCCGTCGATAGCCTACTCATATCGACTACAAGAGCTACCGACATCATCGATGAGGTACAAACAAGATTCGGAAGATCAGACACGATCGCACTAGCAACGTTGGAAGAAGACGGAATATATCGAGAACTACAGATTGCAACCTTACCTGGGCTCGGCTTGAGCTATGAGACAAAAAGAAGCTATCTAACAGGGTTGTGGGAGCGTTAGGCCTAGAGATGAGCAAGCAGACTAATTTAAATTTTAAGGACGCCTATCCGCTGCTCATGCAAGCGAGGTTCAGATACACCTATGAAATAAAAAAGGTTAAAATAGATTATTAACAATTTATTGTTTGGATAATTTGTTTACAACAGAGCAAGGGGAAGTGCTAAACGGAGATAATTTTATAAAGTCATAATAAACTAATAGGTAGTTTACATCAAGGTCTTTCACTTAATGCTATACACATTATGAATTGTTACAATTTTACCTTAACTTATGTTGTACTGGTGTGATGGATGTATTAGAAGAACCAAAGCTGTATGCGCTGGTGCATATTAACATTGAGGCTTAGCAATTAATATCCATTAAAGTGAAGTAGAAAACATGGTGCTTGTGAAATGCTTGAGGTTAAATAGCAAGTGTGATGATTTTATATGGATACCATCGTTGGTGCAGAAGCAGGGAAAAGTTCAATGGTCCATATTTGAAATTAAAATCAGAAACTAAATTAAAAAGGATAACTAGAATAAAAACCAAAAACCCTGCAACAAAAGATACAAAATATTATATCACATGCCGCAGCAAAATAGACTAACCAGATGGAAGATCAGCAAATTACTTACCAACATCGTTGGGTTTAAATGAAATACAACAATCCTTTAAAGGGATGCATGTTGATTTTAGTGGCAGGCACGAAGCAAAGCCTAAGAACAAACAAGCATGGAAAATGTTAACACGCCGTCTTTGAAAAAGCAAAGTTTGAAGAAAAAATCACCAGCGAAGAAACTCACCAATAATAAATATTAATAAGAATGACTTAAAAAGCCATTTAAAGATGAAACACTGCTTAATTCGTACACTCCTCACATCTTCTCAAGAAATTACGACAAAGCGTCTGACTCCAACCATTGTTGACAAGAAAAGGGCTCGTAAAATGGAGGCACCGAATGTTACCAACAGAAATTACCGAATTAACAAACGCGAAAACTAACTTTCTCAAAACAAGACAAAATAAGCTCAGAATGGAATATCTTGTTTAAAATAATAAATTATCATTTTATATTTATTTATTAATTATTATTTCTCCTTTGAAGAAATTAAAATCTTACTCATCAACCAAAACAAATCAGGCAATAGGAATGACACAACTAACGCCATCTATGTGTTGCAAGTAACAACTTGATATCAAATAATGGAACTGAAGTTAGAAAATACGACCCTGCAAACTAGATGTCGCTTCCATCTTCTCCAGACCCCTATAGCTACAAAAAAAAACGTTACAGTACCCCGTTTCCTGTGAAAAAAATTTTGAAATTGAAAACGAAGTTGAAATTTAAAAATTTTTCGTTGCAAGTCCCCTTGTACATCTTTCCCTAAAAACACTCTTCGATGAAGAAAACAAACTCCTTAGAAACAAAACAAAATATTTCCTAACAACTAAGAAAACTATCGTGCAAAGCACAGAGACAGTAATGACTTCGATTTAACATGTCAACTGCTCAAAATATATCACCAACAACTACTTGAACAACATTGTATTCATTTATAATCATCATTAAAGATGGTTAAGAAAATTAATTTTCAACAAGAAAAAACGTGCAAAGCACAGAGACAGTAATGACTTCACTTAAGCATGTCAACCGCTCAAAACATATCACCAACAACTACTTGAGCAACATTTGTATTCATTCCTAATCATCATAAAAGATGGTTAAGAAAATTAATTCTTAACAAGAAAAAAAAACGTGCAGAGCACAGAGACAGTAATGACTTAAGCATGTCAACCGCTCAAGTATGCTTCAAAAGAAACAAGTATGTAAACATAATAAAATGTTTCTTACAAAACAAAAAAAAGGCAGCTTAACCAGCAAAGAGACAGGAAAACCTCAAAAGAAATGATATGGCTCCCGCTCATAAACCTCAACAACAACAAATAATAATAAGACGGACCATTTGTGTAGTTGACTTCACATAAGTGCAACATACTCCAGACAGGTTTCCTTAACATATAAGAAACAAAAACTAAAATCTAAAAAAAAACCTTAGTTTGCGCAGGCTTACTAAAAAATATTTCCTTAAACTATTACCTATAAGTAGTTGAAAGTCACAAGTCATAAGTCATAAGTCACAAAGTTATTGTTTAAAAAGTCAGTCAGTCAAAGTCGTTTTCCCTACCAACTTATTGTTTAGCTTAAAATGCCTACTACCTATACCTAAACGAATTGCTATCTATTGACTCTAAGCTATATTAACAAAACTAAAAAAAAGCCCACTACCTACGTTCACTGTTGAACAATTAATACCTATTATGAAATGAAAGGCTGTCAACAAACAGGAACGTTAGTTGTTATGTAGTTCGTATGTGTGTGTCCCTTAGTCGCCTTTTACGACATCCGTGGGAAGAGACGGAGTGATACTATTCATGACCCGGCATCACACGAGGTAACAGACAGGAACGTTAGATGTTGTGTAGTTCGTTTGTGTGTCCCTTAGTCGCCTTTTACGACATCCGTGGGAAGAGACGGAGTGATACTATTCATGACCCGGCATCACACGAGGTAACAGGAACAAACACTGCAAAACAGGTTTTGTTATATGGGCTATACTGCAAACAAGTAATCACAACTTAAAGTATGCCTATTATGAGTAACTAATAAAAAGTACATGTAAATATATAGGTATTCACTTATTATACCAATCATGCACTTATATTTTTGCCCCTAGCTAAGAGGTCTTTAATATGAAAATCACCAAGGGGTTTTCCCTCGAGATTTTTAAGAGAATAAACTATTGGTGACAATTTCTTGTCAATCACACACTTTTCATATTTAGGCGCTAATTTAGCAGAAAAGAATTTAGGTGCACTTGAAAGCGTAAAACACCTTTTATATACTATTTGACCTACCTCAAACTGTAATGGTCTTTTCCTAAGATTATAAAACTTTTCATTTTTCCTATAAGATTTAAGTAAATGGTGTTGAACTTCTTTATAGATATCTTTAAGCTTAGGTAAACTATTAGAAAACGGTTCAACATCAATAACCACATTAGCACCATCCAGTGGTGGATGAGAGCCATAGATAGACCCATCCGAGATCAATTCACGACCATGGTTTAAATAAAAAGGAGAAAACTTTGTACCTTCGTGAATAGAGGAGTTTAATGCGCATTGAATTTCATGAATGTTCTGGTCCCATTTACGATGGTCAGAACGCACATATGAAGCAATGGCCCTAACTATGTCCCTATTGACACGTTCGCATTGATTAGTCTGGGGATGGTATCTAGGATTATAAAATATATGGGGAACTCCATAACTAGTTAATAAATCTCTAAATTCCTTGGAAGTAAATTGGGTCCCGTTGTCAGTATATAAAATCCTACACACCCCATGTACTAAGAAAACATACTTCTCTAGGCATTTTACTACTGCTTTCGCCGTAGCTGATCTAAGTGGAAATAAGAGAACGTATTTACTGAAGTAATCCGATACTACAAAAATATATTGGTTCCTAGAGTATGATGGTGGAAAAGGTCCCAGAAAATCACAGGAAATAGCTTCCCATGGCCTAGTTATCTGTCGTGGATTACCCATGTAACCCGGTCGAGCTAAGTTAGTTGGCTTATAACATTTACAAACCTCACACTCATTAATGTAAGTCTTAATGTCTTTAAACAAGGAGGGCCAAAAATAAAATGAACTAATTTTTTTATGGGTTTTAGTTACACCAAAATGAGCTGAAGAAGGGTCATCATGATATTTACGAATAATTTCTAATCTATGCTCAGCAGGAACTACCAATCTCCAGTCACATTGACTTGTGAGTTTATATTTGTTTTTTGTCAAGCGATAAAGCTTATTATCAACTATGTGAAAATTAGGAAACTTTTGTAGAAATTTTGAACAATTTTTATATAAAGATAAATACCAAGGATCAGTTACGCTATCTAAGTCTATTTGAATAGAACTAATCTTAACACGAGAGAGACAATCTGGTATAATGTGTTCCTTCCCCTTCCTATGTATTATTTCGAAGTTAAACTGGCTTAAACGACAGGCCCATCTATTTAAACGACCAGAAGGGTTTTTTAAATTTTGAAACCATTTTAAAGATGCGTGGTCAGTAACAATGTAACATTTACCACCTTCTACATAAGATCTATACTGCTCTAAGACATAAATAACAGCTAAAAGTTCGCGCTCAGTGGCAGTGTAATTCACTTCCTGTGCGTTTAAGGTCCTACTACAATAAGCGATGGGATGATCTACACTATCTATCTTTTGCGTCAGGACACCACCTATAGCAAATGATGAGGCATCAGCATGAATATAAAATGGCTCTTTAAAATTAAGGCACCTTAAAATGGGAGTTGAAATAAGGGACGTTTTCAAAGATTGGAAAGCTTCCTCGGCTTCCTCAGTCCAACAAAATTTAAGTTTTTTACTGGTGAGTCGAGATAGAGGTCTCGCCACCTTAGAAAAATCTTTTATAAACCTACGATACCATCCAGCCATTCCTAAAAATCTTTTCACTTCTTTGGTATCTCTAGGTGAGGGAAAATTCAAAATAACGTCTACTTTAGAGGGATCCGTACGCAGTCCGTATCTATCTACTACATAACCTAAATATTTGAGTTCGTTTCTACAAAAAAGAGATTTCTCCATGTTAATGGTTAAGTTAGCATCTTTCAACTTTTGATAAACACGCTCTAAAACTGAAATATGTTCCTCCAGAGTGGAAGTACAAATAATTATATCGTCTATATAACAAAATACTTTACTATCGAACTCAGCCGCAAACAAACTATCCATCAATCTTTGCATCGTTGCTGACGCTCCGACCAATCCAAAACACATGACTTTATAGTGAAATAAACCTTTGCCAGGCACCGTAAAAGCAGTCTTTTCTTTCGACGACTCTGTTAAAGGTATTTGATGATAAGCAGCGCTAAGGTCGAGAGAACTAAGATATTTACCGTCTCTTAAGTTATCAAGTATATAATTTATATATGGGAGCGGATATGCATCCGACTTAGATACTGAATTCAATTTACGACTATCTAAACAAAGTCTCATTTTACCATTGGACTTAGGAACCATCGTCACCGGTGAGTTCCATGGCGAGTTAGAAGGCTCAACGATATCTAAAGCTAACATATTATTCAATTCAGATTCTAAATATTTTAATTTTTCGGGGCTCAGCCTGTAATATTTTTGTTTGATCGGCTTTGCATCACCCGTGGCAATATCATGGTTAGTTAAATGAGTTCGGCCTAATCCTACCTTCGAAGTATCAATATTACTAAACAAAGCTTTAATTTTTTCTATTTGAGACTTTTCATTATTAGACAAAGAACTAAAGTCTTTTAAACCATTTTCCTGAACAACGTCTAAACTATTAACATCTATGTTAGAATCATAAGTAGGTATACACTTTAATACATCTGGAGCTATATTAAATGCCTTCCAAAAATCTACACCGAAATGAATGGGTACATTAATTTCAGATTGAATAATAAACTGTATAATTTTAACTTTACCTAAGTATTGTATGAGTACCTCCATATAATCATTACAAAGAAGCTTAGTACCACTTGCTACTGTCAAAATTCTAGGTTCCTTAAATTTTAAAACAGGAATGTTTAATTTTCTGAAAAGTTTAAACGCACTTAACCCAAGTACAGAACAACTAGCTCCACAATCAAGTAAACCAGAAACATTAACTCCAAACACTTTAACCGTAAGATATGGCCTAAAATCATTTTTACCAGGTTTAAAATAGACAGTGGTCTCTGATTCGGGCTTCTTAACAGAGACCAAACTAATTAGTTTTTTGACTTATTACAAACTTTGCAGTCAGGATATTTAACCCCTTTAAAACCGCATTTAAAACAGACTAACTCTTTACTAACTCGGCAATGTGGAGTATTGTGGTTATTCCTACCACACCTATAGCAATGCAAGTTTAAAGAAGAAACTTTGGAATTGTGAAAGTCATTTCTAGCCTTATTAAAAGGAGGTCTAGAATTGGAATTTACGACGGTATTTTTACCTAACGCCGGTTCTGCGAAATTATCGTTTCTTATTTTAGTTAATTCTATTTTTCTACCGAGCATTTTCAAATCGTCTATAGATTTTACATCAGTCAAAGTAAGGGCTGAGCGATATTCCGGACAAATATTACGCATTATAATATCTAGCTTTTCATCTTCAGACATCTGCTTATTTAAACGAGAAATCATACCTAGAATTGAAGCTAGGTAAACCGTAAGGGTTTCCTTTTTATCTTGAGTCCGAGATTCTATCTCTTTTCGTAAATAGTAGTCATAGTCAGGTGAATCAAAATCGAGCTTTAAATTATCAATTAATTGGGTATAAGAAGAAAAGTTGTTTCTATATGCGCGGTACCAGTCTAGAGCAGGTCCATCCAACAGGTCAACAAATCCGTCAAATACTACTTCGACAGGAATCTGTCTAGCTAACCTCAACTCATCTAACCTATTTAGAAAAGTACGCGCACATGTGCTACCATTAAACTTTAAATTTAAAGAAAGTAAATTAAACTTAACAGGGGGGCTTTGAATAGCAATCCTATGACCACCACACCGTTTCTGGTCCTCGACTTCTGACTCCGAGGAACTAGAGTCACCTTCATGTTCAGACAAACATTTAACTAGTGCCGCTCTTAAGGAGAGAAGGTCCTCAGATGGCTCAACAATTTTCGACAATCGGTTCAATAAATAGTTAATCCGACCTAGCAGACGAGGACGTCTAGCATCAGTACGATCACCTGATGATAATTGAGAAATGAGCTCACTAGCCTTAGGAGACAGTACCTTAAACTCGTTCTCCGGATCAAGCAACAAGGGATTCGATGACAGCTTGATACTACCCCGACGAGCAAGTTGTTTAGACTTCCTGAGATATCCACGAAGTACCTCACATGTCTCATCAGAATTAGCTGGAATATTCCTGATGGTCAGCTCGTGAATCAGCTCATCCTTCAATAAAAAGTTGACATTACAACCAATCGGCATCTTGAAAAAGTAATAAAAAATAAAAGGTTGAAAAGATCACAAACTCCTAAAAGGAATTGTTCAATTCAAAAGTAAAAGTTCCTAATTAAGAATGAGACAAACTTAATTGTCTATGTAATTATATAGTCACTTATACAAAGTTGTAGTGATCTAATTTAAAATAAAAGTTTATAAAATACCAGTTATATAAGGCAAGATTAACTTTCTATTTGTTTAATAGTCACTTAATAACAAGATGGGTGATCTATTTTAAAATAAAAGTTTATATAATAACAAAGTTATGTAAGGCAAGATTAACTTTCTATTTGTTTAATAGTCACTTAATAACGAGATGGGTGATCTATTTAAAGTTAGCTAAATTACAATTTTATTAGATTGCAATGCTAATAAAAGAAAACTAATGCCTATACTCAAGCACAAAACTAAGAGTAATTATAGTTACTAAAATAAATATTAAAGTTTTAGTACACTGAGTTACAATTTTATAAGATTGCAAAAATGTACTTATGTTTTGTTTGTGACTGTACACAAAAATGCTAAAATTTATAATAACTTTAGTTCAGTAAAAATAATAAAAAGAATTACCTCAAGACAGTTTCACTTCACATATAAATTAACAGTACCTTGTCACACCTTGTTTACTTGCTTAAACAATTATTATTAACTTATCAAAAACAAAGTTTGAAGCTGTAAAAAGAAAACAAGTTAGCATACACTTTTATAATAATTAAAGTTAATATGTTGTAAAACAATTCTTACAACAGTTACTTCAAAAAAAATTCTAGTTACCAAAAGTATTTAAAAACAAAAGAAATTTCACAGGGTATCTGAAACTCTCTAGGCCCCACGTTGGGCGCCACTTGCAACCTTACCTGGGCTCGGCTTGAGCTATGAGACAAAAAGAAGCTATCTAACAGGGTTGTGGGAGCGTTAGGCCTAGAGATGAGCAAGCAGACTAATTTAAATTTTAAGGACGCCTATCCGCTGCTCATGCAAGCGAGGTTCAGATACACCTATGAAATAAAAAAGGTTAAAATAGATTATTAACAATTTATTGTTTGGATAATTTGTTTACAACAGAGCAAGGGGAAGTGCTAAACGGAGATAATTTTATAAAGTCATAATAAACTAATAGGTAGTTTACATCAAGGTCTTTCACTTAATGCTATACACATTATGAATTGTTACAATTTTACCTTAACTTATGTTGTACTGGTGTGATGGATGTATTAGAAGAACCAAAGCTGTATGCGCTGGTGCATATTAACATTGAGGCTTAGCAATTAATATCCATTAAAGTGAAGTAGAAAACATGGTGCTTGTGAAATGCTTGAGGTTAAATAGCAAGTGTGATGATTTTATATGGATACCATCGTTGGTGCAGAAGCAGGGAAAAGTTCAATGGTCCATATTTGAAATTAAAATCAGAAACTAAATTAAAAAGGATAACTAGAATAAAAACCAAAAACCCTGCAACAAAAGATACAAAATATTATATCACATGCCGCAGCAAAATAGACTAACCAGATGGAAGATCAGCAAATTACTTACCAACATCGTTGGGTTTAAATGAAATACAACAATCCTTTAAAGGGATGCATGTTGATTTTAGTGGCAGGCACGAAGCAAAGCCTAAGAACAAACAAGCATGGAAAATGTTAACACGCCGTCTTTGAAAAAGCAAAGTTTGAAGAAAAAATCACCAGCGAAGAAACTCACCAATAATAAATATTAATAAGAATGACTTAAAAAGCCATTTAAAGATGAAACACTGCTTAATTCGTACACTCCTCACATCTTCTCAAGAAATTACGACAAAGCGTCTGACTCCAACCATTGTTGACAAGAAAAGGGCTCGTAAAATGGAGGCACCGAATGTTACCAACAGAAATTACCGAATTAACAAACGCGAAAACTAACTTTCTCAAAACAAGACAAAATAAGCTCAGAATGGAATATCTTGTTTAAAATAATAAATTATCATTTTATATTTATTTATTAATTATTATTTCTCCTTTGAAGAAATTAAAATCTTACTCATCAACCAAAACAAATCAGGCAATAGGAATGACACAACTAACGCCATCTATGTGTTGCAAGTAACAACTTGATATCAAATAATGGAACTGAAGTTAGAAAATACGACCCTGCAAACTAGATGTCGCTTCCATCTTCTCCAGACCCCTATAGCTACAAAAAAAAACGTTACAGTACCCCGTTTCCTGTGAAAAAAATTTTGAAATTGAAAACGAAGTTGAAATTTAAAAATTTTTCGTTGCAAGTCCCCTTGTACATCTTTCCCTAAAAACACTCTTCGATGAAGAAAACAAACTCCTTAGAAACAAAACAAAATATTTCCTAACAACTAAGAAAACTATCGTGCAAAGCACAGAGACAGTAATGACTTCGATTTAACATGTCAACTGCTCAAAATATATCACCAACAACTACTTGAACAACATTGTATTCATTTATAATCATCATTAAAGATGGTTAAGAAAATTAATTTTCAACAAGAAAAAACGTGCAAAGCACAGAGACAGTAATGACTTCACTTAAGCATGTCAACCGCTCAAAACATATCACCAACAACTACTTGAGCAACATTTGTATTCATTCCTAATCATCATAAAAGATGGTTAAGAAAATTAATTCTTAACAAGAAAAAAAAACGTGCAGAGCACAGAGACAGTAATGACTTAAGCATGTCAACCGCTCAAGTATGCTTCAAAAGAAACAAGTATGTAAACATAATAAAATGTTTCTTACAAAACAAAAAAAAGGCAGCTTAACCAGCAAAGAGACAGGAAAACCTCAAAAGAAATGATATGGCTCCCGCTCATAAACCTCAACAACAACAAATAATAATAAGACGGACCATTTGTGTAGTTGACTTCACATAAGTGCAACATACTCCAGACAGGTTTCCTTAACATATAAGAAACAAAAACTAAAATCTAAAAAAAAACCTTAGTTTGCGCAGGCTTACTAAAAAATATTTCCTTAAACTATTACCTATAAGTAGTTGAAAGTCACAAGTCATAAGTCATAAGTCACAAAGTTATTGTTTAAAAAGTCAGTCAGTCAAAGTCGTTTTCCCTACCAACTTATTGTTTAGCTTAAAATGCCTACTACCTATACCTAAACGAATTGCTATCTATTGACTCTAAGCTATATTAACAAAACTAAAAAAAAGCCCACTACCTACGTTCACTGTTGAACAATTAATACCTATTATGAAATGAAAGGCTGTCAACAAACAGGAACGTTAGTTGTTATGTAGTTCGTATGTGTGTGTCCCTTAGTCGCCTTTTACGACATCCGTGGGAAGAGACGGAGTGATACTATTCATGACCCGGCATCACACGAGGTAACAGACAGGAACGTTAGATGTTGTGTAGTTCGTTTGTGTGTCCCTTAGTCGCCTTTTACGACATCCGTGGGAAGAGACGGAGTGATACTATTCATGACCCGGCATCACACGAGGTAACAGGAACAAACACTGCAAAACAGGTTTTGTTATATGGGCTATACTGCAAACAAGTAATCACAACTTAAAGTATGCCTATTATGAGTAACTAATAAAAAGTACATGTAAATATATAGGTATTCACTTATTATACCAATCATGCACTTATATTTTTGCCCCTAGCTAAGAGGTCTTTAATATGAAAATCACCAAGGGGTTTTCCCTCGAGATTTTTAAGAGAATAAACTATTGGTGACAATTTCTTGTCAATCACACACTTTTCATATTTAGGCGCTAATTTAGCAGAAAAGAATTTAGGTGCACTTGAAAGCGTAAAACACCTTTTATATACTATTTGACCTACCTCAAACTGTAATGGTCTTTTCCTAAGATTATAAAACTTTTCATTTTTCCTATAAGATTTAAGTAAATGGTGTTGAACTTCTTTATAGATATCTTTAAGCTTAGGTAAACTATTAGAAAACGGTTCAACATCAATAACCACATTAGCACCATCCAGTGGTGGATGAGAGCCATAGATAGACCCATCCGAGATCAATTCACGACCATGGTTTAAATAAAAAGGAGAAAACTTTGTACCTTCGTGAATAGAGGAGTTTAATGCGCATTGAATTTCATGAATGTTCTGGTCCCATTTACGATGGTCAGAACGCACATATGAAGCAATGGCCCTAACTATGTCCCTATTGACACGTTCGCATTGATTAGTCTGGGGATGGTATCTAGGATTATAAAATATATGGGGAACTCCATAACTAGTTAATAAATCTCTAAATTCCTTGGAAGTAAATTGGGTCCCGTTGTCAGTATATAAAATCCTACACACCCCATGTACTAAGAAAACATACTTCTCTAGGCATTTTACTACTGCTTTCGCCGTAGCTGATCTAAGTGGAAATAAGAGAACGTATTTACTGAAGTAATCCGATACTACAAAAATATATTGGTTCCTAGAGTATGATGGTGGAAAAGGTCCCAGAAAATCACAGGAAATAGCTTCCCATGGCCTAGTTATCTGTCGTGGATTACCCATGTAACCCGGTCGAGCTAAGTTAGTTGGCTTATAACATTTACAAACCTCACACTCATTAATGTAAGTCTTAATGTCTTTAAACAAGGAGGGCCAAAAATAAAATGAACTAATTTTTTTATGGGTTTTAGTTACACCAAAATGAGCTGAAGAAGGGTCATCATGATATTTACGAATAATTTCTAATCTATGCTCAGCAGGAACTACCAATCTCCAGTCACATTGACTTGTGAGTTTATATTTGTTTTTTGTCAAGCGATAAAGCTTATTATCAACTATGTGAAAATTAGGAAACTTTTGTAGAAATTTTGAACAATTTTTATATAAAGATAAATACCAAGGATCAGTTACGCTATCTAAGTCTATTTGAATAGAACTAATCTTAACACGAGAGAGACAATCTGGTATAATGTGTTCCTTCCCCTTCCTATGTATTATTTCGAAGTTAAACTGGCTTAAACGACAGGCCCATCTATTTAAACGACCAGAAGGGTTTTTTAAATTTTGAAACCATTTTAAAGATGCGTGGTCAGTAACAATGTAACATTTACCACCTTCTACATAAGATCTATACTGCTCTAAGGCATAAATAACAGCTAAAAGTTCGCGCTCAGTGGCAGTGTAATTCACTTCCTGTGCGTTTAAGGTCCTACTACAATAAGCGATGGGATGATCTACACTATCTATCTTTTGCGTCAGGACACCACCTATAGCAAATGATGAGGCATCAGCATGAATATAAAATGGCTCTTTAAAATTAAGGCACCTTAAAATGGGAGTTGAAATAAGGGACGTTTTCAAAGATTGGAAAGCTTCCTCGGCTTCCTCAGTCCAACAAAATTTAAGTTTTTTACTGGTGAGTCGAGATAGAGGTCTCGCCACCTTAGAAAAATCTTTTATAAACCTACGATACCATCCAGCCATTCCTAAAAATCTTTTCACTTCTTTGGTATCTCTAGGTGAGGGAAAATTCAAAATAACGTCTACTTTAGAGGGATCCGTACGCAGTCCGTATCTATCTACTACATAACCTAAATATTTGAGTTCGTTTCTACAAAAAAGAGATTTCTCCATGTTAATGGTTAAGTTAGCATCTTTCAACTTTTGATAAACACGCTCTAAAACTGAAATATGTTCCTCCAGAGTGGAAGTACAAATAATTATATCGTCTATATAACAAAATACTTTACTATCGAACTCAGCCGCAAACAAACTATCCATCAATCTTTGCATCGTTGCTGACGCTCCGACCAATCCAAAACACATGACTTTATAGTGAAATAAACCTTTGCCAGGCACCGTAAAAGCAGTCTTTTCTTTCGACGACTCTGTTAAAGGTATTTGATGATAAGCAGCGCTAAGGTCGAGAGAACTAAGATATTTACCGTCTCTTAAGTTATCAAGTATATAATTTATATATGGGAGCGGATATGCATCCGACTTAGATACTGAATTCAATTTACGACTATCTAAACAAAGTCTCATTTTACCATTGGACTTAGGAACCATCGTCACCGGTGAGTTCCATGGCGAGTTAGAAGGCTCAACGATATCTAAAGCTAACATATTATTCAATTCAGATTCTAAATATTTTAATTTTTCGGGGCTCAGCCTGTAATATTTTTGTTTGATCGGCTTTGCATCACCCGTGTCAATATCATGGTTAGTTAAATGAGTTCGGCCTAATCCTACCTTCGAAGTATCAATATTACTAAACAAAGCTTTAATTTTTTCTATTTGAGACTTTTCATTATTAGACAAAGAACTAAAGTCTTTTAAACCATTTTCCTGAACAACGTCTAAACTATTAACATCTATGTTAGAATCATAAGTAGGTATACACTTTAATACATCTGGAGCTATATTAAATGCCTTCCAAAAATCTACACCGAAATGAATGGGTACATTAATTTCAGATTGAATAATAAACTGTATAATTTTAACTTTACCTAAGTATTGTATGAGTACCTCCATATAATCATTACAAAGAAGCTTAGTACCACTTGCTACTGTCAAAATTCTAGGTTCCTTAAATTTTAAAACAGGAATGTTTAATTTTCTGAAAAGTTTAAACGCACTTAACCCAAGTACAGAACAACTAGCTCCACAATCAAGTAAACCAGAAACATTAACTCCAAACACTTTAACCGTAAGATATGGCCTAAAATCATTTTTACCAGGTTTAAAATAGACAGTGGTCTCTGATTCGGGCTTCTTAACAGAGACCAAACTAATTAGTTTTTTGACTTATTACAAACTTTGCAGTCAGGATATTTAACCCCTTTAAAACCGCATTTAAAACAGACTAACTCTTTACTAACTCGGCAATGTGGAGTATTGTGGTTATTCCTACCACACCTATAGCAATGCAAGTTTAAAGAAGAAACTTTGGAATTGTGAAAGTCATTTCTAGCCTTATTAAAAGGAGGTCTAGAATTGGAATTTACGACGGTATTTTTACCTAACGCCGGTTCTGCGAAATTATCGTTTCTTATTTTAGTTAATTCTATTTTTCTACCGAGCATTTTCAAATCGTCTATAGATTTTACATCAGTCAAAGTAAGGGCTGAGCGATATTCCGGACAAATATTACGCATTATAATATCTAGCTTTTCATCTTCAGACATCTGCTTATTTAAACGAGAAATCATACCTAGAATTGAAGCTAGGTAAACCGTAAGGGTTTCCTTTTTATCTTGAGTCCGAGATTCTATCTCTTTTCGTAAATAGTAGTCATAGTCAGGTGAATCAAAATCGAGCTTTAAATTATCAATTAATTGGGTATAAGAAGAAAAGTTGTTTCTATATGCGCGGTACCAGTCTAGAGCAGGTCCATCCAACAGGTCAACAAATCCGTCAAATACTACTTCGACAGGAATCTGTCTAGCTAACCTCAACTCATCTAACCTATTTAGAAAAGTACGCGCACATGTGCTACCATTAAACTTTAAATTTAAAGAAAGTAAATTAAACTTAACAGGGGGGCTTTGAATAGCAATCCTATGACCACCACACCGTTTCTGGTCCTCGACTTCTGACTCCGAGGAACTAGAGTCACCTTCATGTTCAGACAAACATTTAACTAGTGCCGCTCTTAAGGAGAGAAGGTCCTCAGATGGCTCAACAATTTTCGACAATCGGTTCAATAAATAGTTAATCCGACCTAGCAGACGAGGACGTCTAGCATCAGTACGATCACCTGATGATAATTGAGAAATGAGCTCACTAGCCTTAGGAGACAGTACCTTAAACTCGTTCTCCGGATCAAGCAACAAGGGATTCGATGACAGCTTGATACTACCCCGACGAGCAAGTTGTTTAGACTTCCTGAGATATCCACGAAGTACCTCACATGTCTCATCAGAATTAGCTGGAATATTCCTGATGGTCAGCTCGTGAATCAGCTCATCCTTCAATAAAAAGTTGACATTACAACCAATCGGCATCTTGAAAAAGTAATAAAAAATAAAAGGTTGAAAAGATCACAAACTCCTAAAAGGAATTGTTCAATTCAAAAGTAAAAGTTCCTAATTAAGAATGAGACAAACTTAATTGTCTATGTAATTATATAGTCACTTATACAAAGTTGTAGTGATCTAATTTAAAATAAAAGTTTATAAAATACCAGTTATATAAGGCAAGATTAACTTTCTATTTGTTTAATAGTCACTTAATAACAAGATGGGTGATCTATTTTAAAATAAAAGTTTATATAATAACAAAGTTATGTAAGGCAAGATTAACTTTCTATTTGTTTAATAGTCACTTAATAACGAGATGGGTGATCTATTTAAAGTTAGCTAAATTACAATTTTATTAGATTGCAATGCTAATAAAAGAAAACTAATGCCTATACTCAAGCACAAAACTAAGAGTAATTATAGTTACTAAAATAAATATTAAAGTTTTAGTACACTGAGTTACAATTTTATAAGATTGCAAAAATGTACTTATGTTTTGTTTGTGACTGTACACAAAAATGCTAAAATTTATAATAACTTTAGTTCAGTAAAAATAATAAAAAGAATTACCTCAAGACAGTTTCACTTCACATATAAATTAACAGTACCTTGTCACACCTTGTTTACTTGCTTAAACAATTATTATTAACTTATCAAAAACAAAGTTTGAAGCTGTAAAAAGAAAACAAGTTAGCATACACTTTTATAATAATTAAAGTTAATATGTTGTAAAACAATTCTTACAACAGTTACTTCAAAAAAAATTCTAGTTACCAAAAGTATTTAAAAACAAAAGAAATTTCACAGGGTATCTGAAACTCTCTAGGCCCCACGTTGGGCGCCACTTGCAACCTTACCTGGGCTCGGCTTGAGCTATGAGACAAAAAGAAGCTATCTAACAGGGTTGTGGGAGCGTTAGGCCTAGAGATGAGCAAGCAGACTAATTTAAATTTTAAGGACGCCTATCCGCTGCTCATGCAAGCGAGGTTCAGATACACCTATGAAATAAAAAAGGTTAAAATAGATTATTAACAATTTATTGTTTGGATAATTTGTTTACAACAGAGCAAGGGGAAGTGCTAAACGGAGATAATTTTATAAAGTCATAATAAACTAATAGGTAGTTTACATCAAGGTCTTTCACTTAATGCTATACACATTATGAATTGTTACAATTTTACCTTAACTTATGTTGTACTGGTGTGATGGATGTATTAGAAGAACCAAAGCTGTATGCGCTGGTGCATATTAACATTGAGGCTTAGCAATTAATATCCATTAAAGTGAAGTAGAAAACATGGTGCTTGTGAAATGCTTGAGGTTAAATAGCAAGTGTGATGATTTTATATGGATACCATCGTTGGTGCAGAAGCAGGGAAAAGTTCAATGGTCCATATTTGAAATTAAAATCAGAAACTAAATTAAAAAGGATAACTAGAATAAAAACCAAAAACCCTGCAACAAAAGATACAAAATATTATATCACATGCCGCAGCAAAATAGACTAACCAGATGGAAGATCAGCAAATTACTTACCAACATCGTTGGGTTTAAATGAAATACAACAATCCTTTAAAGGGATGCATGTTGATTTTAGTGGCAGGCACGAAGCAAAGCCTAAGAACAAACAAGCATGGAAAATGTTAACACGCCGTCTTTGAAAAAGCAAAGTTTGAAGAAAAAATCACCAGCGAAGAAACTCACCAATAATAAATATTAATAAGAATGACTTAAAAAGCCATTTAAAGATGAAACACTGCTTAATTCGTACACTCCTCACATCTTCTCAAGAAATTACGACAAAGCGTCTGACTCCAACCATTGTTGACAAGAAAAGGGCTCGTAAAATGGAGGCACCGAATGTTACCAACAGAAATTACCGAATTAACAAACGCGAAAACTAACTTTCTCAAAACAAGACAAAATAAGCTCAGAATAGAATATCTTGTTTAAAATAATAAATTATCATTTTATATTTATTTATTAATTATTATTTCTCCTTTGAAGAAATTAAAATCTTACTCATCAACCAAAACAAATCAGGCAATAGGAATGACACAACTAACGCCATCTATGTGTTGCAAGTAACAACTTGATATCAAATAATGGAACTGAAGTTAGAAAATACGACCCTGCAAACTAGATGTCGCTTCCATCTTCTCCAGACCCCTATAGCTACAAAAAAAAACGTTACAGTACCCCGTTTCCTGTGAAAAAAATTTTGAAATTGAAAACGAAGTTGAAATTTAAAAATTTTTCGTTGCAAGTCCCCTTGTACATCTTTCCCTAAAAACACTCTTCGATGAAGAAAACAAACTCCTTAGAAACAAAACAAAATATTTCCTAACAACTAAGAAAACTATCGTGCAAAGCACAGAGACAGTAATGACTTCGATTTAACATGTCAACTGCTCAAAATATATCACCAACAACTACTTGAACAACATTGTATTCATTTATAATCATCATTAAAGATGGTTAAGAAAATTAATTTTCAACAAGAAAAAACGTGCAAAGCACAGAGACAGTAATGACTTCACTTAAGCATGTCAACCGCTCAAAACATATCACCAACAACTACTTGAGCAACATTTGTATTCATTCCTAATCATCATAAAAGATGGTTAAGAAAATTAATTCTTAACAAGAAAAAAAAACGTGCAGAGCACAGAGACAGTAATGACTTAAGCATGTCAACCGCTCAAGTATGCTTCAAAAGAAACAAGTATGTAAACATAATAAAATGTTTCTTACAAAACAAAAAAAAGGCAGCTTAACCAGCAAAGAGACAGGAAAACCTCAAAAGAAATGATATGGCTCCCGCTCATAAACCTCAACAACAACAAATAATAATAAGACGGACCATTTGTGTAGTTGACTTCACATAAGTGCAACATACTCCAGACAGGTTTCCTTAACATATAAGAAACAAAAACTAAAATCTAAAAAAAAACCTTAGTTTGCGCAGGCTTACTAAAAAATATTTCCTTAAACTATTACCTATAAGTAGTTGAAAGTCACAAGTCATAAGTCATAAGTCACAAAGTTATTGTTTAAAAAGTCAGTCAGTCAAAGTCGTTTTCCCTACCAACTTATTGTTTAGCTTAAAATGCCTACTACCTATACCTAAACGAATTGCTATCTATTGACTCTAAGCTATATTAACAAAACTAAAAAAAAGCCCACTACCTACGTTCACTGTTGAACAATTAATACCTATTATGAAATGAAAGGCTGTCAACAAACAGGAACGTTAGTTGTTATGTAGTTCGTATGTGTGTGTCCCTTAGTCGCCTTTTACGACATCCGTGGGAAGAGACGGAGTGATACTATTCATGACCCGGCATCACACGAGGTAACAGACAGGAACGTTAGATGTTGTGTAGTTCGTTTGTGTGTCCCTTAGTCGCCTTTTACGACATCCGTGGGAAGAGACGGAGTGATACTATTCATGACCCGGCATCACACGAGGTAACAGGAACAAACACTGCAAAACAGGTTTTGTTATATGGGCTATACTGCAAACAAGTAATCACAACTTAAAGTATGCCTATTATGAGTAACTAATAAAAAGTACATGTAAATATATAGGTATTCACTTATTATACCAATCATGCACTTATATTTTTGCCCCTAGCTAAGAGGTCTTTAATATGAAAATCACCAAGGGGTTTTCCCTCGAGATTTTTAAGAGAATAAACTATTGGTGACAATTTCTTGTCAATCACACACTTTTCATATTTAGGCGCTAATTTAGCAGAAAAGAATTTAGGTGCACTTGAAAGCGTAAAACACCTTTTATATACTATTTGACCTACCTCAAACTGTAATGGTCTTTTCCTAAGATTATAAAACTTTTCATTTTTCCTATAAGATTTAAGTAAATGGTGTTGAACTTCTTTATAGATATCTTTAAGCTTAGGTAAACTATTAGAAAACGGTTCAACATCAATAACCACATTAGCACCATCCAGTGGTGGATGAGAGCCATAGATAGACCCATCCGAGATCAATTCACGACCATGGTTTAAATAAAAAGGAGAAAACTTTGTACCTTCGTGAATAGAGGAGTTTAATGCGCATTGAATTTCATGAATGTTCTGGTCCCATTTACGATGGTCAGAACGCACATATGAAGCAATGGCCCTAACTATGTCCCTATTGACACGTTCGCATTGATTAGTCTGGGGATGGTATCTAGGATTATAAAATATATGGGGAACTCCATAACTAGTTAATAAATCTCTAAATTCCTTGGAAGTAAATTGGGTCCCGTTGTCAGTATATAAAATCCTACACACCCCATGTACTAAGAAAACATACTTCTCTAGGCATTTTACTACTGCTTTCGCCGTAGCTGATCTAAGTGGAAATAAGAGAACGTATTTACTGAAGTAATCCGATACTACAAAAATATATTGGTTCCTAGAGTATGATGGTGGAAAAGGTCCCAGAAAATCACAGGAAATAGCTTCCCATGGCCTAGTTATCTGTCGTGGATTACCCATGTAACCCGGTCGAGCTAAGTTAGTTGGCTTATAACATTTACAAACCTCACACTCATTAATGTAAGTCTTAATGTCTTTAAACAAGGAGGGCCAAAAATAAAATGAACTAATTTTTTTATGGGTTTTAGTTACACCAAAATGAGCTGAAGAAGGGTCATCATGATATTTACGAATAATTTCTAATCTATGCTCAGCAGGAACTACCAATCTCCAGTCACATTGACTTGTGAGTTTATATTTGTTTTTTGTCAAGCGATAAAGCTTATTATCAACTATGTGAAAATTAGGAAACTTTTGTAGAAATTTTGAACAATTTTTATATAAAGATAAATACCAAGGATCAGTTACGCTATCTAAGTCTATTTGAATAGAACTAATCTTAACACGAGAGAGACAATCTGGTATAATGTGTTCCTTCCCCTTCCTATGTATTATTTCGAAGTTAAACTGGCTTAAACGACAGGCCCATCTATTTAAACGACCAGAAGGGTTTTTTAAATTTTGAAACCATTTTAAAGATGCGTGGTCAGTAACAATGTAACATTTACCACCTTCTACATAAGATCTATACTGCTCTAAGACATAAATAACAGCTAAAAGTTCGCGCTCAGTGGCAGTGTAATTCACTTCCTGTGCGTTTAAGGTCCTACTACAATAAGCGATGGGATGATCTACACTATCTATCTTTTGCGTCAGGACACCACCTATAGCAAATGATGAGGCATCAGCATGAATATAAAATGGCTCTTTAAAATTAAGGCACCTTAAAATGGGAGTTGAAATAAGGGACGTTTTCAAAGATTGGAAAGCTTCCTCGGCTTCCTCAGTCCAACAAAATTTAAGTTTTTTACTGGTGAGTCGAGATAGAGGTCTCGCCACCTTAGAAAAATCTTTTATAAACCTACGATACCATCCAGCCATTCCTAAAAATCTTTTCACTTCTTTGGTATCTCTAGGTGAGGGAAAATTCAAAATAACGTCTACTTTAGAGGGATCCGTACGCAGTCCGTATCTATCTACTACATAACCTAAATATTTGAGTTCGTTTCTACAAAAAAGAGATTTCTCCATGTTAATGGTTAAGTTAGCATCTTTCAACTTTTGATAAACACGCTCTAAAACTGAAATATGTTCCTCCAGAGTGGAAGTACAAATAATTATATCGTCTATATAACAAAATACTTTACTATCGAACTCAGCCGCAAACAAACTATCCATCAATCTTTGCATCGTTGCTGACGCTCCGACCAATCCAAAACACATGACTTTATAGTGAAATAAACCTTTGCCAGGCACCGTAAAAGCAGTCTTTTCTTTCGACGACTCTGTTAAAGGTATTTGATGATAAGCAGCGCTAAGGTCGAGAGAACTAAGATATTTACCGTCTCTTAAGTTATCAAGTATATAATTTATATATGGGAGCGGATATGCATCCGACTTAGATACTGAATTCAATTTACGACTATCTAAACAAAGTCTCATTTTACCATTGGACTTAGGAACCATCGTCACCGGTGAGTTCCATGGCGAGTTAGAAGGCTCAACGATATCTAAAGCTAACATATTATTCAATTCAGATTCTAAATATTTTAATTTTTCGGGGCTCAGCCTGTAATATTTTTGTTTGATCGGCTTTGCATCACCCGTGTCAATATCATGGTTAGTTAAATGAGTTCGGCCTAATCCTACCTTCGAAGTATCAATATTACTAAACAAAGCTTTAATTTTTTCTATTTGAGACTTTTCATTATTAGACAAAGAACTAAAGTCTTTTAAACCATTTTCCTGAACAACGTCTAAACTATTAACATCTATGTTAGAATCATAAGTAGGTATACACTTTAATACATCTGGAGCTATATTAAATGCCTTCCAAAAATCTACACCGAAATGAATGGGTACATTAATTTCAGATTGAATAATAAACTGTATAATTTTAACTTTACCTAAGTATTGTATGAGTACCTCCATATAATCATTACAAAAAGCTTAGTACCACTTGCTACTGTCAAAATTCTAGGTTCCTTAAATTTTAAAACAGGAATGTTTAATTTTCTGAAAAGTTTAAACGCACTTAACCCAAGTACAGAACAACTAGCTCCACAATCAAGTAAACCAGAAACATTAACTCCAAACACTTTAACCGTAAGATATGGCCTAAAATCATTTTTACCAGGTTTAAAATAGACAGTGGTCTCTGATTCGGGCTTCTTAACAGAGACCAAACTAATTAGTTTTTTGACTTATTACAAACTTTGCAGTCAGGATATTTAACCCCTTTAAAACCGCATTTAAAACAGACTAACTCTTTACTAACTCGGCAATGTGGAGTATTGTGGTTATTCCTACCACACCTATAGCAATGCAAGTTTAAAGAAGAAACTTTGGAATTGTGAAAGTCATTTCTAGCCTTATTAAAAGGAGGTCTAGAATTGGAATTTACGACGGTATTTTTACCTAACGCCGGTTCTGCGAAATTATCGTTTCTTATTTTAGTTAATTCTATTTTTCTACCGAGCATTTTCAAATCGTCTATAGATTTTACATCAGTCAAAGTAAGGGCTGAGCGATATTCCGGACAAATATTACGCATTATAATATCTAGCTTTTCATCTTCAGACATCTGCTTATTTAAACGAGAAATCATACCTAGAATTGAAGCTAGGTAAACCGTAAGGGTTTCCTTTTTATCTTGAGTCCGAGATTCTATCTCTTTTCGTAAATAGTAGTCATAGTCAGGTGAATCAAAATCGAGCTTTAAATTATCAATTAATTGGGTATAAGAAGAAAAGTTGTTTCTATATGCGCGGTACCAGTCTAGAGCAGGTCCATCCAACAGGTCAACAAATCCGTCAAATACTACTTCGACAGGAATCTGTCTAGCTAACCTCAACTCATCTAACCTATTTAGAAAAGTACGCGCACATGTGCTACCATTAAACTTTAAATTTAAAGAAAGTAAATTAAACTTAACAGGGGGGCTTTGAATAGCAATCCTATGACCACCACACCGTTTCTGGTCCTCGACTTCTGACTCCGAGGAACTAGAGTCACCTTCATGTTCAGACAAACATTTAACTAGTGCCGCTCTTAAGGAGAGAAGGTCCTCAGATGGCTCAACAATTTTCGACAATCGGTTCAATAAATAGTTAATCCGACCTAGCAGACGAGGACGTCTAGCATCAGTACGATCACCTGATGATAATTGAGAAATGAGCTCACTAGCCTTAGGAGACAGTACCTTAAACTCGTTCTCCGGATCAAGCAACAAGGGATTCGATGACAGCTTGATACTACCCCGACGAGCAAGTTGTTTAGACTTCCTGAGATATCCACGAAGTACCTCACATGTCTCATCAGAATTAGCTGGAATATTCCTGATGGTCAGCTCGTGAATCAGCTCATCCTTCAATAAAAAGTTGACATTACAACCAATCGGCATCTTGAAAAAGTAATAAAAAATAAAAGGTTGAAAAGATCACAAACTCCTAAAAGGAATTGTTCAATTCAAAAGTAAAAGTTCCTAATTAAGAATGAGACAAACTTAATTGTCTATGTAATTATATAGTCACTTATACAAAGTTGTAGTGATCTAATTTAAAATAAAAGTTTATAAAATACCAGTTATATAAGGCAAGATTAACTTTCTATTTGTTTAATAGTCACTTAATAACAAGATGGGTGATCTATTTTAAAATAAAAGTTTATATAATAACAAAGTTATGTAAGGCAAGATTAACTTTCTATTTGTTTAATAGTCACTTAATAACGAGATGGGTGATCTATTTAAAGTTAGCTAAATTACAATTTTATTAGATTGCAATGCTAATAAAAGAAAACTAATGCCTATACTCAAGCACAAAACTAAGAGTAATTATAGTTACTAAAATAAATATTAAAGTTTTAGTACACTGAGTTACAATTTTATAAGATTGCAAAAATGTACAGTCAAAAGCATAAAAATATAATGTATCAGAGTCTACAATTAAATGTTAGTTGCAAAGTTTCAATTTTATTTTGGCATATACAGTTATCAAATTATTGTCACCAGTATAAGAATCATATATATCTGCGGGTTGAAAATGTCCAATTACATCGTATCTTTTAAAGTAGTCTGTATTATATAGGCTGCCTAACATTCTCTGGTATCTAAGCGCCCAGAATAGTCAAAAATATCTTCGGTTACATGGTACAAGCAATTTTAAGTCTTTCGCCATAAGGTTTATAATTAATGATTATTGCAAAGATTTATTATCACATGTCCATAAGCTAGTAGTGTAGCCATAACATGTGGAATCCTACAAAAATCGTGTAAAACTTGACTACAAAAATAAAACGTGACAGGAAAAGTGCCCTTAATCAAAAGAAAAACGTATATTATGTATTAATGTACCTACTATTTTTGTAGTAGCCCTAAAAAAATTATTAAAATTTATTTACATGAAGAAAACGTTATTACGTACATTGCGTTAGTTATTTAATATAAATAAAACATGAATTAAAAACCAAACTAAAACCCTTTGATTAAATAAAAAAAAAAATTGAACTTGGAATTAAAATCTTGTGTATCGTCCTTCTGCATTGATGACATCTAGAAGTAGGTACAGCATTGTGACAGAAATCAACACCTCGCAGGGAATCCCATATTTGCATGACATGCGACGCAATGATTCTGGAGTTCGGGATTCATGGTGATCATCGATGATGATAGAATTTTACAAATATTCTGCAGTACAATTTTATTAATTTGCAATACAATGACATGAATGTCAGAACTATTATTATCTATGTTTATAGATTCCAAAGTGGTTTTTCGATTAAGTTCTATCTACTATTTGAAAATAATTATTTCTTATCTGAAGATTTTAATTGCGTGGTTATGTCATATTGACATACAATAAAAAACATACTATATGACAATGTATGTCACTGGTCATGTTGATTACCTATACCTACATAATAGAATAAAGAAATAGGTTTGTCGGTTCATTTAATGAATAATTAAATAATTTATTTTCTCGTCATATATTTCTAACCTTAACTAAACATTAATGGCACATACTTAGTAAAGAAAAAAACAGAAAATATAAAGAAAAGAAAATTTAAAATCACACAGAAACGAGAGAAGTGATCTTTTTTTTGTAGGTAATTATTTTTTTACACTAGATTTTATAAGTTATTATTGGTGTTATCTATTCGCCTTTTTTAACTCAATCCCTTAGTCAATGAGATCGGTGAATTCGAATGGTTATGAATACGTTTTTTACTTAGGCACTACCGCTTGACACTACTAGTTGTGCCGTGGGAGATTTATACCTCCCATTACACTATCGACATTTTCCAGTAGTGTAATTTCAGATAAAACCGCGGGCGGGGCTTTCTTTCAAAAAACTATTTTCTTACGACTTTAATTATAAAAGATTAATTCAGTTCTAAACAAAAGCCACGTCAATGACGTCATGCATAAAATGAAACAGATAAGTAAAGATGATTACTGTGACTTAAGTCATAGAGTTTATTTTTCTTAAGCGCGAAGATATTATTGAAAAATTAAATGCTTAGATACCAATGAATAGTGTTTATGCCAACATAATATTGAACATCTTGATGCGTTATATAAAATTGCAAATTATTGCGATGATATTTATGTCAACTTTGTTTGGTTACAATGATATGGTTATTATGACACTAACATAAAATTGAATTTTTCAACCAAAGATATTTTTGACTATCTTGTCTTATAATATCTTTATGCTTTTGACTGTACTTATGTTTTGTTTGTGACTGTACACAAAAATGCTAAAATTTATAATAACTTTAGTTCAGTAAAAATAATAAAAAGAATTACCTCAAGACAGTTTCACTTCACATATAAATTAACAGTACCTTGTCACACCTTGTTTACTTGCTTAAACAATTATTATTAACTTATCAAAAACAAAGTTTGAAGCTGTAAAAAGAAAACAAGTTAGCATACACTTTTATAATAATTAAAGTTAATATGTTGTAAAACAATTCTTACAACAGTTACTTCAAAAAAAATTCTAGTTACCAAAAGTATTTAAAAACAAAAGAAATTTCACAGGGTATCTGAAACTCTCTAGGCCCCACGTTGGGCGCCACTTGCAACCTTACCTGGGCTCGGCTTGAGCTATGAGACAAAAAGAAGCTATCTAACAGGGTTGTGGGAGCGTTAGGCCTAGAGATGAGCAAGCAGACTAATTTAAATTTTAAGGACGCCTATCCGCTGCTCATGCAAGCGAGGTTCAGATACACCTATGAAATAAAAAAGGTTAAAATAGATTATTAACAATTTATTGTTTGGATAATTTGTTTACAACAGAGCAAGGGGAAGTGCTAAACGGAGATAATTTTATAAAGTCATAATAAACTAATAGGTAGTTTACATCAAGGTCTTTCACTTAATGCTATACACATTATGAATTGTTACAATTTTACCTTAACTTATGTTGTACTGGTGTGATGGATGTATTAGAAGAACCAAAGCTGTATGCGCTGGTGCATATTAACATTGAGGCTTAGCAATTAATATCCATTAAAGTGAAGTAGAAAACATGGTGCTTGTGAAATGCTTGAGGTTAAATAGCAAGTGTGATGATTTTATATGGATACCATCGTTGGTGCAGAAGCAGGGAAAAGTTCAATGGTCCATATTTGAAATTAAAATCAGAAACTAAATTAAAAAGGATAACTAGAATAAAAACCAAAAACCCTGCAACAAAAGATACAAAATATTATATCACATGCCGCAGCAAAATAGACTAACCAGATGGAAGATCAGCAAATTACTTACCAACATCGTTGGGTTTAAATGAAATACAACAATCCTTTAAAGGGATGCATGTTGATTTTAGTGGCAGGCACGAAGCAAAGCCTAAGAACAAACAAGCATGGAAAATGTTAACACGCCGTCTTTGAAAAAGCAAAGTTTGAAGAAAAAATCACCAGCGAAGAAACTCACCAATAATAAATATTAATAAGAATGACTTAAAAAGCCATTTAAAGATGAAACACTGCTTAATTCGTACACTCCTCACATCTTCTCAAGAAATTACGACAAAGCGTCTGACTCCAACCATTGTTGACAAGAAAAGGGCTCGTAAAATGGAGGCACCGAATGTTACCAACAGAAATTACCGAATTAACAAACGCGAAAACTAACTTTCTCAAAACAAGACAAAATAAGCTCAGAATGGAATATCTTGTTTAAAATAATAAATTATCATTTTATATTTATTTATTAATTATTATTTCTCCTTTGAAGAAATTAAAATCTTACTCATCAACCAAAACAAATCAGGCAATAGGAATGACACAACTAACGCCATCTATGTGTTGCAAGTAACAACTTGATATCAAATAATGGAACTGAAGTTAGAAAATACGACCCTGCAAACTAGATGTCGCTTCCATCTTCTCCAGACCCCTATAGCTACAAAAAAAAAACGTTACAAGATACACCAAAGGATATCTGCTTATTCGCCGGTCGAGTCACGAATAGCATTGCAACTCTCAAAGCTTTGAAAAAGAAGTACTACCTGTAACCTGAAGTACTATCCGGAGATTGTGAAGCATTTGACAGAGAAATTAACAACATCGCTGAGATATCGATGGTTCGACTTCGCAAAAGATCAACCTATAGAAGAACCAGACCTGTTGCAGTTCTATAACTTCGTGACGTGAGAATCCAATCTATGTGGAAGGTACGCCGATCCAGAGAATATAACTGCCTCGACTCGTGAAACAGTGTCTCTGTCGCGCACTGTCTTCAAGGCGAAGCCACAACGTACCCATTTAGAGAGTGAAAATCAAGTTCGTTCCTGTTACGTATGCAAGCAAACAGAACATACTACAGCACCTGAATGTGAAGAATTCAAGAAAGCTACCAGCAATAAGAGATGGGAAATGGCCAAACAATTCCGACTTTGTTTCCGCTGTCTACATTACAAAAGATTTTCACATCACTGCAAGACGAAGACCTGCGGCATAGATAATTGCCAGAAGACCCATCATCCCCTCCTACATTATACACCGAGAGGGGAAGAGACGGAAGTAGTCTCTACCGCCTGCACAAGCCGTTCTACAGCATCAAGTTACTTGAAAATATTGCCAGTAACAGTCATGGGCCGAAGTCGATCGAAAAGACGTACGCCCTGCTCGACGATGACTCCACAGTCACACTTATAGATGAAGACCTAGCAAGACGCGTCGGTGCCGTAGGTCCAGTTGAACAACTCAATATCGAAGCGATCGCCGGAACAAGAATAAATAGAACAGAATCACAACGCATCACGCTACAACTGCGAGGTCAAGATGAACAACACACGCTGCGTGGAAGAACCATTAAGCATCTCAAACTGGCCGGTCAAGAAGTGAAGAACATCGATTTGCAAAAGTATCAACACTTCGAAGACATCGTGCATAAGATCCAGTACAAAGAAGCTCAACCTTCGATACTGATTGGTCAAGACAACTGGGAGCTGCTACTTGCCCATGATGTACGCCGAGGCAATTCAGAAGAACCAGTCGCTTCGAAAACACCCTTAGGCTGGGTTCTCCACGGCCAGATGAATAGAAGTTTGGGCCACGCAGTACACCACGTCTACAGAATCAATGAAGTCGAAGATCGACTAGAAGGAACATTGAAGAAACACTTCGCAATAGAATCACTTGGAGTGGAACCTCGTTCGACGCGCGCTGATCCTGACGAACGCGCCCTAAAAATACTCCGTGATAACACTGTCAAGTTGCCAAGCTGCGGATACAGTACAGCGTTACTATGGAAGACGGACACGATCAACCTGCCGAACAATTACGATCAAGCCCTCACACGCATGTACAGTACCGAGAAGAAGATAGACCAGAATCTAGAATTGAAGCTAGCCTATGAAACCCAGATGGACCGACTACTCGAGATGGGCTATGCCGAAGTGGCCCATACTACACCAACCAGTGGACGCACATGGTACTTGCCAGCGAAGCCACGGAAGGTGCGACCCGTGTTCGACGCAGCAGCACGAACAAGAGGAACATCGCTAAACGATCATCTGTTATCGGGGCCAGACCTACTTCAATCGCTGCCGGGTGTACTGATGCGCTTCGACAATACCCCATCGCAGTGGCTGCCGATATACAAGAAATGTTTCTTCGAATACAGATAAATGAAGAAGATAGAGACGCTCTGAGATTCCTCTGGCGACCACACCGGCGGGAGGGACCACCCATCGAATATCGCATGAAATCTGTTATCTTCGGAGCCGCAAGCCGCTCCCTCAAGAACCGTTACAGTCGCACAGCAACTCAGACAAGACGGGCGTTGAACTTCAGCTCCAGCCGTCACCCGTGGAGGCCGTCACTGCGGTTCCGATAGTAGGCAACAAGCCTATTGTTGCTAGTCAAACTTCATACGCCGATGCCACCGCGGTTACGACATATCACCGCTCTGACGAGAGCGAACGAACGTGCGAGCGAGCGCGCTGCCAGGCAACGACTGTGCGCCGCGCTTGCGCAGGAACTACAATGACAAATGTAAACAAAAACGAGGAAAATAATTGGATTTTAGTGAAAAAGAAGCGTTTAAAAAGTAAATTTACAGGTTTAAAGGGCAAGGCAAATACTCTGCAAATATAAAAATTCCGTTTTATATTTATAACGTGGAAACAAGTTGCGAAATTACGGATATTGAAAAATACATTCATAGTAAAACTGACGTTATGGTGCAACTTGAGAAAATAAATATGAAACTTAAGAATGACTATGAGGCATATAAATTTGTGATCCCGAAGGAAAACTTTCTGTTTTTATGGATGAAAACCTTTGGCCCAGCGGAGTGTCTTTTCGCAGGTTTATTAGTTTTAATAAGCCCCGAGTTGTAAGCAAATCGAGTACTTCTGTTTTAAATTAATATAATGGCTAATAATCAAGAAAATAATAATATAATTAAGCTTATTAGCTTTAATTGCAAATCTTTCAAGAGATCAATAGATTGTGTACGTTCGCTTAGCTTGACAGCCGACATAATAGCACTGCAGGAAACCTGGTTGCTGCCGCACGAGATTCCTGACCTAGGCCAAGTGAACACCGACTTCTGTTTTTTCGGTAAATCATCTGTAGACACTAGTGTTGGACTTTTGCATGGTCGGCCTTACGGCGGCGTTGGTTTGTTGTGGCGAAATAACATATTTGACTCAGTATCTGTGATTCAGTGTTCAAGTAATCGTATTGTTGCTATTAAGTTGTGCGTTGCAGATCGTTCAATGTTATGTTTTAATGTATACATGCCTACCGACGCACAGTGGTCCAGATTTCGAGCTCCATACTCATAGAAACTAAATGTTGCGAATTAATCTAAAAAAAATATTTTTGAGCTGGGTACATCTCCCTTGTTACTATATTATCAAATCAACGTTGTAAATTGCTCCTTGCCTGAGAAAAAAAATATTCAAGTTTTTTTTGTATGGGAAGAAATCTTCAAAGTGGATTTTTTTCCAACTTAACAGAACTGAAGGGCTGGTGTTTACATGGGCTGCAGTCCTATGTATGGCGTTTAAGATGACATATAATAGTTGTGCCTTTAGGTGCCGCTCAAGTTATACGCTTTTGTAATTTTGAAATTTTTATAAGTAAGTTTTCAATTCAATAACGCATTTTATAAGGGTATTAATCGTTTTGAATGAGGATATATTGCTGAAGTGGGATTTACTTATTATAATATTAAAATGTAGGAAAAAAATAAAAGAAAGCATGTAGGTATTTTAGTAAAAATATTTTTAATAGAGCATTAACATTACACACAATAATATTTACAATAGTACTTATACAAATAGAAAAATAGTTAATAATTAGGTTAATAAAAACTTTACTGACAATAAGAACATCATAAAATAAAACATAGCACAATTTTAAAATCACAATTATACAATTTAATATAAAATAAAAACATTAACAGAGAGTATCATCGTCATCATCAATGTTCTCTAAATCAGAGTCCAACATTAACGCATCAACGTCAACAAATTCAATGTTCTCTTTGTTTCCATCTGCATCGTTACTTATAAGAAGAGGTAACATGTCCTCAGTGATGTCAGTTTTTCCAGATTTCCTGAGTACGGGTCTTATGCTAGATAAATAAGGATCTGATGAAACAAGGAGACCGTTAAATATGTCTTCATTGGTCGCTTTTCGACAAAATTTGCGTGTATGATTTTCTCGGATTTTCTTGAAATCCTTATTTCTTGCCTCTGATGCTTCTTCAGATAGTATTCCTATTGGAATAATGTTGAAATGTTCAATTACTTCGGCACCATATATTAAAATTTTATGGACACTCGCGGGCATGTTATACCAGCTATAGAGCTCCACGTACATTTCTGCAGTAAGGCGGGCAAAGTTTTTGAACGCTTCAACATTAACAGACTTACCACATGTCAACACACGCAAAATAGTTCCAAATCTTTTGATTAAAGAATTCAAGCCTGTGATAGCGGCAGTTTTTTCTGGGTCACTAAAAAATTTCCTAGCTGTGTTACCATCATTTGTTGTTCCGGAACCTGAAACAAAAAAATAATTTGGCACTTAGCTAAGGAAAATATACCCTAATATTATAAAGAGATAAATAAAGACTGTCCCTCTCACCTTGCTTAACTATATCAACCAGGAGATACATTTCGTCACGGAACTTCTGTTGTATTGCCTGTTTTCTACTCTTCAGAGATTCTTTGCTGGTTTCATTTCTGGCTTGCCATGTTTTGAAATCCAATCTATATGCTATATGAAGTAGACACTCCATACACCTGATCCAAGCATGAAGAGTAGACAAACCATACTGGAATACTTCTGTAGAGACAGCTTCTCTAAAATAAAGAAACTCAATTAAAATCTCATTATAACAGTGTTGGTAGGTTAAAATATTTTTCAAATTTAATACTTACTGTCAGATTAACTGCACGTTATTAATTTCTGAAGGAGTAGCTTTACATATGTCGTATGTTTGTGTTGAGGTCTTCGATAGTTTCGATGTAATTTTGCCATCTATCATAGTCATAAACATTGAGTGTTTAACAGTATAACTCCCCAAAACAGTCGACTGCAGTGCTGTAATCTGAGATTCTATCGAAGCCTGTTCCTCCATTATGTTTAGATAGTTCTCGTTTGCAAACTGAAAATAAATTGGTCGGCAGTATAACGTAGAAGATGGTTTTGGATTCTCCCATATCTTTTCTTCGCCACAAACTAAGCGCAGAGGTACAAAAGAACACATAAAAATGCTACTATCATCACCCGCCAAAGATTGTTTATACACACTTTGTCCTGAAGCACCATCAAAGCCCCATTTACTTATCAAAATCAGCTCTTTGCCATCTAGAGAAGTTTCTGAAGGAAGCGTTTTTACAAGTCTGAACACAGTTTTGTCCAGAATTGCTTGAAGACTTATCCTTACTCCTTTTTCTGGGATCTCCATGGTCTCTTTTGGTGGATAACAGCTCTTTTTGGCATGTAGTACAGCATGGCAGGTATACCTTCTTCTATTGCACAGCCTCTTAAAGTCATATACTGCAACTTCGAAAGCTTTAACGATATCAAAATACCTAAAGCTTTATCAGTGGAGTAGGTGGGAAAAGTTTTCTTTGGCTTCATTAAATTCTTGATCCTTGCAGCCTCTTCGGGATGATCAACTATCAATTTTATTACATCTGCTACATCTTTGTTTTCTGACGTCAAGCCAGTTGCGTAGGCAAGGGCTTCAGTACTATTACTCAAAAGCTCTTCAACTCTTCTTTTCTTTTGCAATGGGCCTAGCTCTGAAAATACTTTTCGTGGACTCACAATCGATGTTGATGTTCCAACACTGCAAGTCTGTACGAGTATCTCAGATATCGATGCGCCCTCATTTGATGCATTTACATCAAAGTCTGAACTGCAGTTGGGTTGCCTCTCTTCTAGCAATACAGAAGGTGTCATCTTTTCCTTTAGCAAATCAGGCCATTTTATATTTTCTTGTAGCCATGTCTCATACTTTTTTATAAATGTGCGTCTCGTGCGTTTACACGAGACCCACTTTGTCTTCAATGAACAAACATAAGTTTGACAGAATTGCTTTAACACTTTGATTTCATTTTCACTAAAAGCAACGGCACTCACAAAAAACTCAATTAATACATTAGGTTGGGAAAAACAACTTTTATTTGCCACAAACATAAAAATGTCCAAGTTGGTAGCAAAACCCTCCATAATGATAACAAATCAATCGCAGTAAGTAATAGCCAACGCGCAACAAGTGCTGAAAGCTACTAACAAAATAATTACCCAAAGGAGTATTTATATATATCACCCTCATTTACCCCAACCCCATCCAAACTCATTATGTTCATTGTATTACTTACAACAACATTTATCAAAAATTTACAATAAATGACTGTAGCCAATTAACTCCTTCGTGGTTTTCTTAGAAATATATTACAACAATATTGTGGTTACTAATGAGGTAATTGACTTAATAACGAGCTTGTTAATTACATACTCGCACTTTTTTGAGGTTGTTGACGAAAAATTTTTTGGGATATTATCACTTAACAACCCCAATGCAAATGGGTTCTTTTGTTGTCTGATGGATAAGACTTTTAGCAGAAATAACTATTTAAATTTTTAAATTTTTTGTTGACAAAAAATTTAAAAATCCCGGAAATCTTACGCCCTAGTTTATGACAATTAATTAAGTATTGCTGTTGGCTACTTCATTTCATAATTTGAAAATGTTGAAAATCCTGATATTTTAATCATATTTGAATGAGTGCTTATTTGCTGTTATAATAAGTAAAACCCACTTCAGCAATATATCCTCATTCAAAACGATACCCTTATAAAATGCGTTATTGAATTGAAAACTTACATATAAAAATTTCAAAATTTCAAAAGCGCATAACTTGAGGAGCGGCACCTAAAGGCACAACTATTATATGTCATCTTAATCGCCATACATAGGACTGCAGCCCATGTAAACACCAGCCCTTCAGTTCTGTTAAGTTGGAAAAAAATCCACTTTGAATATTTCTTCCCATACAAAAAAAAACTGAATAATTTTTTTTCTCAGGCAAGGAGCAACTTACAACCTTGATATGATACTATAGTAACAAGGGAGATGTACCCAGCTCAAAAATATTTGTTTTTAGATTAATTCGCAACATTTAGTTTGTATGAGTATGGAGCTCGAAATCTGGATCACTGTGCGACGAGCCTAACAACTTAGTGGAGTTTGTTGAATGTATGAGCGAGATGGCTGCAATTGTAGATAATGAGAACATCGAAACTGTCTATATATTAGGTGATTTTAATGCTCATCCTGGTAAACAGTTCGGAATTGAGATGTTAAATTTTTGTAATGAGCAAAATTGGTTGTGTACCGATATTTTGAAGCTAGGCACTGAGTCAAATACCTACACATTTGTAAGCGATGTACATGGCAGTTGTAGCTGGCTTGACCATTGTCTGACTACAGTGGCAGCTTGGAAAACCGTTGTTTCGGTACGGGTTTATAATGATGTCTTCTGGTCCGATCACTTCCCCTTGGAGGTACAGTGTAGTCTCGCAATGGTCAGGCCTAGGTCTCAACTATGCAAACAGAAGTTTGTGGTGAATAAAGTTAAGTGGGGTGAACGTGATTTTGACCAAATTGAATTGTATCGTAAATATTGTAATGAAGGATTAAGAGATATTCATATACCTCATGAGTTAACTCATTGTTGTGATAACTTTTGTAGTATTGTGTCCCATAAATTTGTAATTGACAATTTGTACGCTTCTATTATTGCCAAGTTATCTAATGCTGCTGACTCTAGCTACACCGGGCGCAATGGGGGTGCCTTGCTTAGAAAAGGCGGTCGACCTATAATCGGCTGGAACTTGCATGTACGTAACGCTCACCGGGATGCAAGACAAAAATACATCTCTTGGGTGTGGTATGGAAAACCTAAAACTGGGCCCGTTTGTGATGATATGATGTCCTCTAGGAGAGAATTTAAGAGGAAACTTAAACTTTGTCAAAGGAACCAAGACAAAATAAAGATGGATATCCTAGCTTCTCAACATCATAAAAGGGACTTCCGTGGGTTTTGGAAGCATACCAAACAGTTAAGCCCTAAAGTTGGTGACCCTGTAAACATCGACTGTATGAGCGAGCCAAAGGATATTGCAAATCTTTTTATGAACAATTTTATGGTTCAACCAGCTTTGCAATCTACGGCTACCGTAGAGGTCGATTTGAGTGATTTTAAGTGCAATGACTTCTCAACCGAAAGACCTATTTACATTGCAGCTAACGAGATTGCGGACATAATAAAGTGCATGACTAGCGGTAAGTCACCGGGACACGACAGCCTTAGCGTTGAACACTTTCAACATGCAGGCCCGCATCTACCCAGGGTTCTAGGACTTTTATTTAACCATTGTGTTAGACACTCCTACTTGCCTGAAGATTTGATGAGAACAGTTGTGGTCCCTATATTGAAAAATAAGACTGGTGACGTATCAGATAAGGCTTATTACCGTCCACAATCTTTGGCCACAATCACGGCAAAAGTGCTTGACGGTGTTTTTGAGAGACAGCTCAATAAATACCTGAAGATCGACAACGCTCAGTTTAGTTTTCGCCCCAATCTATCAACCGATTGTGCAATACTGTCACTTAAGCACATTGTGGGGTATTATACTGAGAGAAATACACCTGTATATGCAGCTTTTCTGGATCTCTCAAAAGCGTTCGATCTTGTTAGGTATGACTTGCTATGGAGCAAGTTACGAGAGGCTGGCGTACCCGACCCTTACGTTAGAATGTTCAATTACTGGTACGACCATCAGATCAATCAAGTTCGATGGAAGGGATCATTATCGTCTGAGTATAGGTTGGAGTGTGGCGTGAGGCAGGGGGGGTTAACTTCCCCAGCGCTCTTTAACCTTTACATAAACGAGCTGATTTCGAGGCTTGGTAGTACCCGTGTTGGCTGCTCGATTGATGGTCTCTGTGTAAACAGCATCAGTTATGCGGATGACATGGTGCTCTTAAGCCCGTCAGTGAGTGCACTCAGAAAGCTTGTTAGTGTATGCGAAACTTATGCCGACGAACATGGTCTGATGTACAATGTCAAGAATAGCTTGTGTTTAAAGCGGGCAAGAAAACACCAAGCAATGTTCCACCCGTGATGCTAGGTGGTGTAGCACTTAATCGAGTAGCAGAATTCAAATATCTTGGCCATTTTGTTACAGAAGATCTGAAGGATGATCGTGATATTGAGAGAGAACGGAGAGCGTTGGCCGTCCGTTGTAATATGCTGGCTCGCAGATTTTCCCTTTGCACTGCTGAAGTTAAAATAACATTGTTTAAGGCTTTTTGTCAGTCCTTGTACACGTGTTCCCTTTGGATAAGATATACGCAGCGGTCGTACAACGCTCTCCGTGTTCAATTCAATAATGCCTTCAGAATGTTGCTGGGGCTCCCAAGATACTGTAGCGCATCGGGCATGTTTGCGGACGCACATACGAACGACTTTCCGACACTGATACGCAAGAGAACAGCGTCTCTGATGCGCAGGGTTCGTGGGAGTGCCAGCAGTATACTGAAGACCATAAGTGATAAGCCAGACTGTATGATTTTGAGGCACTGGGTTCATACTCACGCTCATATAAAGGGTGTAGGGCACCAGAAATACATGAATTAAAATGTAAGAAATTACTAACATAGTTATTTAAGCATTTTTGTAAACTAACCAACTATGGATCATTGGTCTGAAATAAACGATTTTAATTTTAATTTTTTTTTTTAATAGTAAAAATGATAGGCAAAAAAGTTCGATAAACCGGTGCTCTCTTTACGGTATTGCTCAGATTGATATACGTATAGGCCGAAGAGAGAATCGGTGTCGGCAGTCGCATCGTAGGTGGCAGTCGCATCGTAGGTGGCAGTCGCATCGTAGGTAGGGACAATCTTTATCTACTGGCTGGCCACGACCTTCAGCTAGGACGGCCTGTACTGGAACATTTTAAAGAAACCTTGGAAACACCCTGATCGCTACAGTACTTACCTTCGCCAGCCGCCCGAGAAAGCTAGATCGTGTACACTATTTCACCTTGAGATAAAACAACGGAAATAGCGTAGTTAAATGCGTCAGTCGTAAGTATAAAGGGTTTAGTAAAGGGCCACTAGTGCATAATATATGATACAAAATATATCATAATATTATAACGAGACTAGATTTACTGTAAGTATGAAAAAAGTGTTTTTTTATCTATTATTTAAATTTAGCGTGTGTTACATAATTATTTATTTTAATATGTTGTTTGTTATATTTATACCTATTGTGTTTTTGTTTCAGTAGTTAACGGTAAAACGGTGGATTTTTAATAGTTCAAAACATCGATATAACCTAAATGTATGGGGATTGATGGCGAATTGAAAGGACTAGAGGCATTGGCTACCAAAAGAAGTTTCTGGAAGTGCGGAAAATAAAGTGGAACTGTGAATTGTTCGAATATAGTGAAATCAATGTGGCGGTGCGCGTTAGCTTTGGTTATTGAAAACAGGAGAGGGTATATTAAATACCAATAGTATTTCATTAAAGTAGTAATTAAATATAAGTTCGTAAGTAACACATTTTTCAATTACAATGTATTTTTATGGTTGGCTAGCTTAAATTTTCTTTTCCTTACGAAAATGAATACTTAAGCAACAACTTACCTTAAAAAGTAAAACAAGTGTAAAAATACATTAATGATTGTTGTTGGAAGTTTGAAATATAGACTTTAATTATTATTATCTTTTGAAATCAACATGTTTTAATTAAATATCAAGCATTACCTAAATATATTTGTAAACAAGTCTAATATAAGCTTATTATTTGATAATAAATTAGTTTTTTATCTACCTTTTCTTACTACCTTACCTTCTATATTTATTTACCCTCATTTAGTTATTATTTCTTTCTATACAACTTAAAAAGCAAAATAAATGAAACTGAACCTGAACCTAAAGCTCTCAGATTAAGGTTGAAAATTATCACAACAATTCATATCAATGTTGACGGTTAGAGTATAGGTTAATCCGAAAAAAACATCGTCATATTTAAGAAAATGTTTTAACAACCACAATAGTTTACAAAAATATATTGAGCTTTAAAACTGACGCGTTAAGGTTGATATTAGGAAATAGTAGTAAAATAGTAGTTTATTTATGTCAATGTGTGTGTAAAAGCGACCACTGGATGCGATAATTTTGGTCAACTTACTGTACACGTTATGTTTGTATAATTTTTCAAAAAGAGTGCTGGGAGTTTTTTTCCGCTGGCGTTTTTCACTCGGTCTACGGTTAGGTAAAGTGGAAGTTTGTAAAATTGACGTCCAATAAGTATATTTTACATATCTATGATGAATAAAAGAATTTTGATTTTGATTTTGACTTTTGCACCTATAGCTAGCAAACCGGCAATCAGACGCATTATGATTTGCATAACCACACACTGTGCACTTTGTCTTGCGGTTCAATTCCGTGTTCTTCCTCTCTTGGTTGATTTTAGCTGGCTGGGAAGGTCCGGGACGGCGGTGGCGACTGCGCTGGCCGCGGCTACCCGCGCGCACCGCACATTTTCTCCTAGTTTTATGGTTTTAGACAACGACAGCACTGAGAGGTTTTGCGTGTACAATTTTTCATTTTTGACTCCCGGCGGCATTCCCATAATAAACCGGTCCCGCAGGGTTTCCTCCACGTTAAGGAACTGACAGTGAGCAGTGTGACCACGAAGCCTGGCGGCCCACTGTGACGGTGACTCGTTCGGTTGTTGGGTAAAACGTATGGCGCTCACTGAACCCAACCTGCTTGGGTGTGCAATGAGTATCAAGGAGTTTTAGGATATCTTCATAGGGCAACTCTTGTAGCTCCTTTGGTACAGCAAGATCCCATTCTCGTCGCCACCTCTGGTGTGAAAACTTATTCATCAAACGGAATTATGCCGCGCTAACGATATTTATTGGTGTCATTGCTTTTAAATACGCTTGACCAACACATTCAGCTATCTGATAGATTGTGAATGCATGTCCTGCGTTCCAAAGCATCCACGAGTCCACTGCTGCATTATAAAATGTTTTAAAAGGTCCATTGAGCCCAACATCTAGGGGCTGAAGTCTTGCTGTAGTGTGGGAAGTTACGGTTAATATAGTTACACCAGAAGATTTTGCTATATTTAAAGCTTCTATTGACGGGTGACTTTCATGATTATCTAGTACTAGCTTTCCGCCCTGCGGTTTCACCCGTAACTAAATGGCTTTTCCCGTGGGAATGAGGCTTTTTCCCGCAGTAAAATTATCGTATTTTCTTCTTCCCCCAGGGAACTATCTCTATCCGACACCCATGTCGAACTATCTCTATTCCAAAATCAAGACAATCGGTTCAGCCGTTTTTACGTGAAGCGAACATACAGACAGACGGACAGACAGACATACACATTTTCATTTATAAAAAAAGCCCTTCGCAGTACCTATATATAACTTAAGTGAAAGCCATGTTTTCCAATACTGCAGTAGCTACCCATATGCCTGTGATAAGGGCGCTGCAGTTGCTTTACAATATTATTACGTTGTTATAAACTATAAAGGGTTTCCACGCAAACGAAGTCGCGGACGGCCTCTAGTTTCACCATAACTTCAAAACTAAACGTCATTTTGATAAGGATTAATAGCATGAGTAAAATTAACGCGTTTAAATGTAGTCCAAAAAAAATTCAAGATTTTTTAATAAAAAAATGGTTGAAAAATGGTTTGTGCCTCACTCGACATAGATAAGTATAGTGTGTCGCGGACTTTTTTGTAGATATTTATAAGATGTACAATTAATTAGAACATTTTATGGTTATATCTTTTATAGTAAAGGCAGCGTACGTAAAATAAGTAACTTTTCTGGTTGATTTTTACACCTTGTGTCCGAAAAACCCAATATCTTAGGGAACCCTATTTTTTCAAAAAATACTATGTTACTCGTGGATAATGTAGCTTTCGAATAGTGAAAGAATTTTTAAAATCGGTCCAGTAGTTTTTGAGCCTATTCGACACAAACAAACAAAGTTTTCCTCTTTATAATATTAGTATAGATGAGAAGAGCCGGATTTTCCTTTGATGCGGAGGTGTGCTTTATGAAATAGGTGAGCCTAAACCAAGTGTTCCAGATGGTGCACCATGTAGCATATGAGCTTTGAAGTTTTTCCTTGGACAAACCATGGCGGGAGGTAGGGCATGTCCGGTAGCTGAAACGATACAGCAAGTGATTACTAAAACAACTCTTTAACCACTGTTAACTTTGCAGACGTTGCTTCTTTTTGGCGCTTAGACTTTTTGGAGCTTTTGCACTCGTCGTAGAGGTTTCGTCGAGGTTGTAAACCCGAGTACCATTTCCAAATCCAAAATACCGTTGATAAGTTTCTCTTAAATTATTGAAGAATTTAACAGAAAATTCGTTCTGTTAAACGCTGTAGCACGAGCTAAACTACACGCCTCAGTTTTTCTTATACTTATATCACTGATCATTTTTATGAACGATCTCAGCCAATCAACACTGCTATTTGGTTAGACAACCAAGAAGATGGTACTTTTAGTTTGTTTAAGCTAATAGCCTATTATTAGCTGTAAGCCTAAGACACTTGTTTGCTATGAAGATTTTTTCATCAGCAAATATGGCTCGTTCACAGATGTCAGGAGTAAATTTGTCTGGTCTGGGTGCTTTTTTAGGATTGAAGCTTTTTACAGCTTGTGTCAGTTCGTGGATGAAGAATTTGGGATCCTTACTTTCATCAGCTACATTCGTTTCAGCCAGGGCGTTAGCTAGATGTCTGACTTCTTTGTAGTGGTCACTGTCGTTTGAGGCGTCTTCCTGAAGAAATAATGTGGTGGACAGGAGTTTGGCCGATTCTGCAGGGTTAAAGTAGCCTCTTCCCGTGCGAAGGGCTCGGTCTTCGTGCCTTTTAGATGTATTTCGGATCACTCTATACACTCCGTCCCACACGCTTTCCCCAGGCTGCGTGGAGTAGAAGCTTCTCCAGCTTTTTTGCTTGGCTTAGTTTTCTTCTATTACATATTTTTCTATGGGTATTTGTCTGCAAAAAATATACAATTTTTCGTTAATTCCGGGTTTTAAACTTGCATTGCGAAGCATTTTGTATATAGTTGTCGGCGATGGAATAACAAAAATAATTCTCAACCTGTAAGCTCGAGGTCCTTGTTTGTACATTGCTAGAATTTTTTCTTCTTTACTAAATCTTCTTCCAGACATTTTCTTTTTTGTTTCTCGAAATTGGAGCATTCTAAATGTGCTTGCAGGTCCACAAAATTTTTCCAAATGTTTTTTAAATATTGGGTTTTCAGAAAGTTTCGTTGCTTTTTTTAATTTTTCGGTTAATCCGACTTTTGCTTTTTGTAACTTTTGTATTTTTTCCCCGAAAATACAATTACTTGTTCATAAATCTTGTGCTGCTTATGCTCTTGAGCTGAAATTTAGAAAAATATTGAAACCTTCGCAACAAATTATACTATCATTTTTTAATTTTAAAGTTTAAAAACGAACAATCCGACAACCCAGAACAAGATTTGTACTAAGGTGTAGCACTTAGCAATTTGGTATTTTTCGGACCTATGCGGAGAGAGAAGAAAACCAAAACAAATCTTTCCAAATTAAATAAACTTAGCTAAAATTATGAAGAAATAAAAGAAAACATCTACCTACTTTTTATAAAGAGTTGGTAAGATAACAATTTACTATTTTAAGTACTTATACCTACAATTACTAGTAGACCAGTTATGTGTTGCTGTGGCTAAGGTTTTTGTTATATTATATTTGCATGAAAATAATATTGCAACTATAAATTGAGATATGCGCTATCCTATATTTCAAGTTGTATCAAGCTGCACATGGTGTGCAAATTGATTTTAAATCGATTAAGTAGTCCATTGACGTCAAAAACGTGACACGAAATTTATATATATTAGGATGAGAATTGATAAGTAGCAATAGATACTTAATTTTAAAACGTACCAGCAGATGTTGATGGGATTGGTTGAATTTCAGGCAACAGATTTTCATTGATGCGTTCACTTTGTATAATGTTTCAAACTGAAAAAAAAACTTTGTAAAAAATATATCTCAAGGTAACCAGAAGCCTTTTACATCCTTAACATTATAATATGATGGGTTAACTAAATATTAAATTTATTTAAAGTTTATAAGGAAGCCTCGAGGCGCTCAACAAACTTCATTAGGTTGATTCAACAATATTAATTCTTTATCAACAATTTAGACAGTAAAATATAAATCTCTTGCGGAGGTGAGCATGTTATAGACACATGGTTTATTTGCAAAGTGTATGTGTGTAAAGCTAAGAATGATTTAAAGCATGCCTAGTCTGGTAGGATTCAAATCCAAAATATTCATATGGATAAAAATTTATATTGTAAGACTTAAATATGTTTCAGGAAACAAGTCTTGTGAATATTGTAAGATATTCAGTTCTATTAGCTTAATCATTAAAAAAACTTACCATTAGAAGATAGTGGATATCGATTATTATCTGCATTTAGTATAATTGAATTTCCCGCAACTACCTCTACATTTTCAGTTGATTCTAAAAAATAGAAATTATTATAAATTCTGATTGCTGCTTAGTTTTCTATGAAATTTTTATAAAAGGAACAATTTGATTCATAAAATATTTTTCTTACAAATTGTTATAATTAAATATAACATAAAATATACATAAATGCATCTTAAAGGATAGGCAAAGACCTTATTCTCAGATAGCCTAAAATACAACTTTAGCTCAGTAAGTGTCAGACACCTATACCCGTGACTAATGTATATTTTATTATAATTAGTGTCTTTGACATTTATATGAGGCAAAAAAATAACAGAAATATATTATTGTTGAGTAAATAATATATGTTTAAGCAGTATGCTGCCGTTTTTGATATTTTTAATTCAGACTCATAGAAAAGTAATTTTATATTTAAAAAAAACATAATATTAGATATCGAAGATACATTTTTTATGAAATAAAACTTACTTTGCAACAGTAATGTTGGGATTGCATTAGCACTAAGTCGATTGCTCTAGGTGTGATATCTCTGCTCAAAATGTAAATGGCATATCCGTCGACGGCTATAATCTATTTTAGGATCCATTGTCAATATGTGACCACCTATAGCTTTCATCCAAATAACATATCTGTCCAAATCTTTATCTGGGTTTGGAAATATACAGGGTGATTGGTAATGCGATACATTCCTTCTAAGAGGTTAAAGTAGAGCTTATTTGCAGTCAATTAAGGCATTATATGCTATGTCCGAAAGTTGATAATTTCTGAGATATGCAACATTTAAGATTTTTTATAAAAAACCCCATTTTCAAAGTCCAAATGAATTCTTTTAGTGAAAAAATCAAAATTGAGTTTAATGTTTTGTTGTTTTATGGTAGCTTGATAACTAAAATTACATTTTAGATTCAAATTTGCTAAAATTAATCATCCTTATTTTAGAAAAAGTCAAGAAACCAAGGACAACTTTTATAAAAAGTTAAGTCTTATGGCAATAAAAAGCGATTTTCTAAAAAAAAGTCTAAATAATGTTGCGTACAAATTACATAAAAAACTTTCACAATTCATAAGCTATTCAAAAAGGTACATTTGTCATACTAAAACTAAGTATTTGATTGACAACTCTACTAATAAAAGAAGTAACCTCTCTCTTAGAACGCCTCTACTTTGTGGTTACAGCGCACTTTTGCAGTGTTTTCTTTGGTTGATGTCGACGTCTTGCACAGGGATAATGCAATAGCATTTAAGAACTGCCGTTAAATAAATATTTTTTTTGAATAGCCAGAGCTTCAAGTGTGCAGCCTTTGCAGTCAAATAGAAAAAAAAGTGTTAAGCGCGAAAAAAGTGACCTCTATTAAAAGAAAACTCACTGCATTTTCATTAAGAACTCTTGAAATGGTATCATTTAAGATCCTTGCCTTGGAAAACTTTTTGTAGCGATGCTGTCGCGGGTTAAGTAAACGCATGTTAGTCGAATTTGCAACGCGCTACATTATCGCAACTGTATCGATGTAAAGACAATACTAACGCATCGCGACTGAATCGTGGCTATGAAGGAACACAGTCAGCGACTGCTAGTCTGCGATATCGATGCGTACGCACGACAGCATCGCTACAAAAAGTTGCTGTGGGCGAGGGCCTTTTGTAATGAAGAATACTCAGACATACTTCTTATTTACGCATTGTGTAACGGCAACGCTGTTACAGCAAAAAAAGTACTTGTTGCGTTTCCGTAATCGACGTGTGTCACGTATCACGTGATCGACGTCTCAGAAAAATAAAGCTTGTATCCGCCCGAACAAGTGAATCTAGTAGACCTCGAATTTGGCGAAGTAGACGAAGAAATGATAGATTTTTCGCAGAAATCTAGCAACCACCACAAGAGTTGGCGACATCGACCAAAGAAAAAACAACAAGTGATGTGTAGTGATTAATGATAAAGGTGTAGTTAGCTTTCTTTCTTTTAATAGAAGTAACTTTTTCCGCACACTCTTTTTTTCTAATTAACCGCAAAAGCTACACACTTGAAGGTTTGGCTATTCAAAAAAAATATTTATTTAACGGCAGTTCTTAAATGCTATTGCATTATCCCTGTGCAAGACGTCGACACAACCAAAGAAAACATTGCAAAAACGCGCGGTAACCACAATGTAGAGGCGTTCTAAGAGAGAGGTAACTTCTTTTATTAGTAGAGTTGTCAATCAAATACTTAGTTTTAGTATGACAAATGTACCTTTTTGAATAGCTTATGAAGTGGGGAAGTTTTTTATGTAATTTGTACGCAACATTATTTGAACTTTTTTTTAGAAAATCGCTTTCAATTGCCATAAGACTTAACTTTTTTTAAAAGTTCTTCTTGGTTTCTTGACTTTTTCTAAAATAAGGACGATTATTTTTAGCAAATTTGAATCTGAAATATCATTTTATTTATCAAGCTACCATAAAACAATAAAACATTAAACTCAATTTTGAAATTTTCACTAAAATGATTCATTTAAACTTCGAAAATGGGGTTTTTTATAAAAAATCTTAAATGTTGCATATCTCAGAAATTATCAATTTTCGGACATAGCATATTATGCCTTAATTGACTGCAAATAAGCTCTACTTTAACCTCTTAGAAGGAATGTATCGCATTACCAATCACCCTGTATGTAGGATTTACTAATCTCACCTAAAATAAAATAATACTTTATTGAAGGTCCTTTTGTACACTTGTTTATTTTCGTGTTACATACAACTTAACACCAAGGGCGTGTTATAAAATGATGGTACGAACTTTTTATGGGCATTAAGGAAGAATTCAATACTTTTTGAAAACCAGTAGGTAATATTATTTATCACGAGCGTGTAACTACTACCTACCTACCTAGCCATTGCTAGTGTAAATATTATTGAATATGCACTTGAATACTTAATGTACTAGAATATTTAAATTACTTACGCGAATTAGCACAATTAGGCACACAACATTTCTTTTCCGACATTGTCAAGCCGAATCGCAAAGCAGATTCAAGTCCAGGTTATGTAAATGCAGGTCAGTCAGTTTAGGCGAAGATATCAGAGTCCAGGGGTTTGCGAAGTCAATAGTTGAGAGAAGCACCGTCAGTATCCAAGAAACAGGCCAGGTTGTAGAAATTACAAAGAAAATAAGAAAACACACATCCATTTGCGAATTATCACAGTAACGGACAAAGGGTTACCAACAAAAAAAAACAAGTTTTTCCAATGAATTTAAATAAATGCTTAGAAGGGTATTTTTGTACTTAGTAATGAACACAAATATTTTTATTATCTTTTATAATGTAAAACAAGAGTAAATCAAAATCTTTTTTTCTTCGAAGCTGTTTTTGTTGTTCAGTAAACGAACTCTAAGAGTGCATAAATGACGAATTAACAAACACATTTATTGTATTTATGTTAAATTAAAGAATAAAATAGGCACATAGTTTTACGTATCTTCTTACAACAACGTACTTACTACCAAATCCGTTTATGCCGTAATTGTAGCAGGTGCCGTAATTTTAGACCGGTAGGTACTTTTTATGCAAACCCTAATTCACTAATTAGACAACTTTATTGTTATCTCATCCAAACAGGAATATACAATATTTTTTATAACGTTTACTGACTTTCATTTAAATGTTTGATAATTATTAAATAAAATCTGTCATATATATTTATTACAGAGTTTGGATATCTAGATATTAGGGTGTCATATCTCATGTAAAAATAATAAATACATATTAGCAGCTTAAAAACGTCCTATTATTTGATTTTTTATTCATTGAGCCGTAGTCCACCATGCTGGCTTGATGCGGGTTGGATTCACAATATAGATTATTACCTATCCAATCAAAGAGGTTTCTCCACCACTTTTTCCCTCATCGTTAATTCGTTATAAATATGTATTAGTGATAAGATTTGTCAAAGGATTTTAGCTCATGCCGATATAGTTGGTTCTCAATTCGTTTTTTTATGTAGGTAGGTACCTACACCAATATCGCCGAAGTTTATAAAACGATTTACGTGATTATTTTCTGTTAGATGTGGATTTGGGTAGGCCCAGTTGTTTTTATTTTATGATCATATTTTATTTACTTAGGTACACCTTGATAGCTGAAATCGCAAGTAAATGCGATTCACTTTTCGGTTACCGACCGGAAACCTAGAAAAATGCATATTTTAATAATAGATGGTATTTAATAGCTAAAATATTAATAACTTTTTACTTTTTGAAGTAGTTTTTTTAAAGAAGTTATTTTTATTAAAAAATATCAGTTGGCAAGCCTAAAATTCATAGACACCACGAATAACAATAATAAATATGTATCATAGACAAAGTAGAAAATTAAGAAATAACCGTTCATAAATTCAGTATCGGAGCTTAATTTATTTTACATAAAAAAAAGGAGTTAAAATTTCAGAAACAATGTAAAATTCTTTTTCCTAATTTAATTATTATTTTTTCGGTAATTTTATCTTTTACTGACAAAATAAATCGATTGATGAACTTATGTTTTGAAGATGTGCGACATTTATGTAGTAAAGCTTGTAACTTTATGACAATTATTTTTATTCTCCTAATAGTTTAGATGATAAATGCCTTGTAAAGGTGCGACATCTACGTTTCTACGATAAAAACGCATAGTAGGTATCAACCTCAGTTTGTACTAAGTGAACAGGGCATGGCAGTAGCTTTGAGGCGCCTCCGTTTGATGTACGGAGTGCCGCGCCCGGCGTACAAGATTTTTAGAGATACCTTTGCTACAGAACAAGGTGCAGAAAGAACGTGCTGACATATACACAGTGCGAATCAGAACCTACCTGGCAAAGCTACCATACCAGTTACCGGAGGAGGCGAGACTATCATATACGGCTTATTAAATAATCGTATTAGAAAACGTTTGCCAAGGGATACCGTTTGTGACGTGGAATCGCTCATCGCTAGATCGCGTGCGATCGAGGAGTCGCTTTTGGAAACCTCGGATACGCTACAACCTACGCCGCCGCCGGTGAAGTGCTCCAGGTTGAATAAGGTGATAAGTGAGTATTCGGACATTTTCAGTATAGTCGGTGAACCGACGCCGTTTGCCGAGCACCACGTTGACACGGGCGAACATCGCCCGGTATCCTTGCCCCCGAACCGAGGCACACCCGCCCGGAAGGAGGTTATGCGCGCCGAACTGGATCGTATGCTGGTTGATGACGTCATCGAGGAGTGCGAGTCAGCGTGGTCTGCACCGTGCGTCTTAGTGCCTAAACCTAAAGGTACGTTCAGGTTTTGTATGGATTATAGAAAACTCAACGCCATCACTGAGACCGATGCCTACTCGATGCCGCGCATTGATGACCTTCTGCAATCTACTAAGCGAGGTTGCGTAATGAGCTCTCTTGACCTCCGTAGCGGATATTGGCAGGTAAGTATGACGGAACGGGACCGGGACAAAACTGTTTTTGCCACACCGTTCGGTACGTTTCGCTTTGAATGTATGCCCTTTGGCCTTAAAAATGCGCCGGCAACGTTTCAGCGTTTGATCGACCGATTCAGAACGGGTCCGACACTTGCAGGTAAGACTTTTCTTGGTTATTTAGATGGCTCATCATTTCGGACAGTTTCGAAAATCACCTTGATGATCTTCGTGCGGTATTTGAGCGCCTTCGAGTCTCCCAACTGAGGGCCAACAGAGGGGTCGGTGACATTTCGGACCAAAAAACTCGGACACCTTCACCAATGTATGGATTTTCAATTTTAATATTATTTTTTTCCATACATTGGCGAAGGTGTCCGAGTTTTTTTGGTCAGAAATGTCACCGACCCCAACAGAGAGTAGTGTATTTTCGCTCGGGAGGAATTCAAGTACCTTGGTCACGTGATCTCTGGTGAAGGTATTTCTCCGGACCGAGAAAAGGTAAGCGCTATTTTAGAACTAAGGGAACCTACCTGTTTACAGGAGCTGCGTTACTTCCGCCAAACTTCCGGAAGTTCATACCCGAGTTTGCGAAGGTCGCCGAGCCGCTTACTCGTCTCACGAAGAAGAAGCAGCCCTGAATATGGGAGAGTAAACAAATCTTAGCCTTCAAAGCACTTAAGGTACTTTTGACCTCTATCCTAGTGCAGCCGGATTACACAAAGTCGTTTATTCTCAGAACTAATGGCTACTGGAAATCAAGTTCGTTGTGAGGTTAGGAACGCACAAGACATCTTTCAAGGTAACCTTATATTTCCAATCTGGGGTAACCGTCATGATATTCACACATAATACTGGAATGGCATTTTGCTTAACTGCCATAATCTCCTTGATACTCGGCGAATATTATGGATTTTGTATCATGTTTACATTTTTATTATTTTCTCGTGAACCCGAGTTCATAGACATTCCGCCGCCATGATTATTTGAGCTGTCATTTTTGACACTGCTGCTAACCTTACAATTATTACGATTGTGCTGCCCTCAACCCAAAATGCATTTCCGGGTTCGGAACTATCATTGTCGTTCGCTGCAAAGTCAATAAACTTTTTCTTCACAACGTCTCCTGTAATGGCGATCCCAGAATGTTCAATCGTCATTATCATCGGGAAATATTTTTCGGGCAAACCATAGAGTATATTTTAATATTTGTAGATAGAGATATCGCTATAAATTGAAGCACCTAACGCCATCTGTCAATTTGTGTAAAAGAATGCATCAGTCCCATAAGCTTCATTACCATAATTTAGTTAATTTGGGAAATAAAATGAAAACATCAAAGACAATAGAAGACATTTATTTTTTCCTAAATCTTTTTTTACAATAATCGAAAGATATTTTTTGTACAATATCTCCTTCGGCAAAATCAGTCCTGTACCCATTTAAAATTTTATTAATGTCTTTGCACCAATTATAAATGAAAATATTTAAAGAAAGATCTTTAATTTTATTTCTCAGAAAATCTTTGTGTTCTTGGCACTTTAAAAAAGAAAAATCTATGACAAATGCAAAAACATTTCTTAAATATTGTTTAATGTTATTAATTTCTGGCTTTTTACTAAAAACTCTGATGACCACAACTTGAATTTCCGAAAAAAATTTAATTAGCTCCTTTGAGGGGTATGTTAATTTTGTTCTATTATGCATATATTCTCTATAACTAATGGAACTAATGCCCTCTGTATTTACCAGACAAGTACTGCAAACAGTACATTTAATCTTTAATTTACGAAGAACATACCCCGTTATACCGGGTGTCCAGGAAACAATGGATAAGCTCTGAAGGGCTAATAGTAGAACTAAAGGCAAGTCATTTTATTTTAGTCAATAAATTGGGTAAGTCATTTTGAAGAAAATTTGGATCACTTACTCCTGTTAGGTTGATTTATTTGAAGATCCTTTATTCGTAGTTGTAGGGCCTGCATCAGGATGGGGACAGACAATTTGAACAGTTGCTCTCAATTATTCCAATGTGTTTGCAATTAATATCAGTTGAAAATCATATTTCTTTAGTTTTATTGTATTTTTATAATTTTGCTAGAACTAAATAATTATCCAATTTTACACACTAATACCATTTGTTCAATATTTTTTCATTACAATAACGACATATTACATCTTTTTAAAAACTTTATTAAACCAGGAATATTTTAAAATCATTGGCCACTGTTGCTGTCATATATTTTTTTTACACCAGAGCTGTTCAAAGTTCCACATCAAAAATATTTCTTTAGAAATTTTACACAAATCAAAAGTTTAACATTATTTTTTGAGAAAAATACTTTAGTTAGCTATTTTATTTGGTAGTTATTCACTGATATGGTTAATATTAATTATTTTAGCACAGAAATAATGATGGTATTAAGTGATTTGACCTCGTTACGAGTAAATAATAGTTTAAAAACTAAAATACCACGCTTTTATTGCTAATCGAACTAAAAAATAGAAAATAAAATTTCAAATCGGAGTAAAAAGCGAGGGGTGCATTTTACTTCATTTTCATAACTCTCTACATACTATATCGAGCACCCCACGCTTTTTACTCCGATTTGAAATTTTATTTTCTATTTTTTAGTTCGATTAGCAATAAAAGCGTGGTATTTTAGTTTTTAAACTATTATTTATTTTCTACGTTTTAGTTCAATTAGTGATGAAAGGCGCAGATCACGCGCTAGCTTTGTCTCTCTTACTCTCCTACAAAAGGATCTAAAGATGAATTTATTAATCCTGGTGGTCCTAATAAGGATAATGAGAAACTCTTATTAAATTATTGCATTGTCATCGGTCCTTAATACGTGTGCAAAGTTTCAAATTAATCGAACTTCTGGAAATCGGTCAAATTTATGCTCAAAGATTCCATTACATAGATACAACCCAAGCTAATAAAAGCGTGGTAAAAATATGAACACAGACAAAAAAATATGAAGTTTTTTTTTGAAGCGCCATATTTCTAGCAGTGTAAGGGTTATACTTTTTATCAATTATTTTTTAGGCTTGCCTTTAGTTCTACTATAAGCCCTTCAGAGGTTATCCATTGTTTCCTGGACACCCGGTATAATCAAGCTGAGCTCTTATTTTTTCATTACTCCTTTTGCAATCAATGTTTATAAAGATCTGGTCACCATTCACATCATCAAAATCAACTTCAGTAGTATAAACTGGCGTCTCCCGCTGTGTGAAAAATATTTTTTTAAAGATTGTAATAAACCACATGAATTAGCTTCACAATTGGACCCTGGAGAGTGAACACTGCTCAAATTATTTATTAATAACGAGACAAATGATGCTTCGAAGCCATAGCAAGAAGGATTATTATTTCTATAACCATGGCTTCTAATGCAACCGAAAAAAAATTCTAACGGGTCCTGGTTGAAGTGACGCATCCACTTGTACTATACATTTAGTAAATTTACCAAATATTCTATATTTGCAATTGTTTTTATCCAATGTTTTAAAGTGGGTACAGTGGCTGTTTTACCAGTTCCTAAAAATGTTACGGTTTTCAAAACATATTTAGATTCTGTCTATTTTTGTTTATGTATAGACTTTGGCGTCACAGGTTCTAAGAGTGGCTTCCCGCTTCTTTTTTTACTTTCTCATAACTGCCATTTACAGAGTCAAATAACTGATCAAGAAATATTAATATATTTGCTGTTTCTGCACACTCTTTTGGTGGATCTCCTTAACCTGAAAACAAGAATTTAATGTTTTACAATATCTAACTGTCCTGCCAGTATTTGACAGAAGAATAATAAATTGAAAGTCTAACATATTACAAAATATTTACATTATAGAATATTAATTCTGCTAAGGTCATACTGCTGCTGTCAATGTATTCATCTAATATATCATTATTATAGTTCAGTTACTTACTTGCCAAATACCCCATGTTTGCGCCAACAGTGCGTCTAAATAACTGTGTTGCGCATTTCACTTTCATTTTTGCGATCTTCTGTGGGATAACATGGTTATTTGTTTATTTGTTTATTTGGGAAACATACAGTATACATAATTAATTAAAGCTAAATACAGTAAATAATGCCAAAACCAGTTTAGTTTCCTCAATAAGGTAAGTAAAGTTAAGGCAGACAAATCAACTTTAAAAGAAAAAAAAACACACACAAAAATCTAAATTAGGTATATAAAATAAAAATCTACAGTAAAAAAAAATAAAGCAACGACTTAAACTCAATAAAAAAAACAATAATTATTAAGTTGTTATAAAATTAATTCCAACTAAAATTACAAATTCATTATACTATCTTTAACAGTTTTTTTAATGTATTCAATTATAAAAAATATCAACATTATAGCAGTATTTGTTACAATTTTCACATGATCTGTACAGAAAAGTATTGCTAGCATAATTAGTTTTAGTTCTTGGTATTTGAAATGGTATAGGATGGCGTGAGCTTAAACGGGGACAACTGAAATTGATGTTATGCAGTAAGTAAGTTGAGTCTATGTTGTTAGATACAATCTTGAAAAGAAACATAATATCTCTCTCTATTCTTCTATTCTCAAGTGAATGAATATCTGGAACAGGCTCATTCGAAATAGTACATTTATATTTGAGGCTCTTTAAAAATTTGTTTTGGATTTTTTCTAGCTCATGGACATATTGTTTATATTGCGGGTTCCAAACAACAGACCCGTAGTCTAGCAAAGACCTGACAAAGGAATTATAAAGTAAGATCAAAGTAGAAGGCAACTTAAAATCTCTGCTTACTCTTAGAATGAATCCAAGCATACGAAAGGATTTAGCAATTATATATTTTATATGGGAATTAAAAGACAGTTTGTCATCAACCACAACCCCAAGATCACGTGTCTCATGTTCTCTTTTAAGGACTTCTTGTTTTAGTTTATACATATATCTTATTGGTTGACGTTTACGAGAAAACGACAAAACAAAGCATTTCTCAAGGTTAAGATGCAAGTAGTTACCGTCGCAATACGAGTCGTAACTGTCTAAATCATGCTGCAGTAAAACGCAGTCTTCATGATTGGAAACAACTTTAAATATTTTCATATCATCAGCATACAAAAGCACCGATGAGTTAGGAAATAACTTAACTATGTCGTTAACAAACACATTGAACAATAGGGGCCCCAGATGTGAGCCTTGCGGGACACCGGACGAAATCGGGACAAAGGAAGAACTAAAACCCTTAACTGCCACTGCTTGGCTACGATTCATTAAGTACGAGGTAAGCCAGCGAAGAAGATCACCATGTATCACGTTTCGAATTAAAAGAATATGTGTAATCTTATCAAAAGCTTTGGAATAGTCAGTGTAGATGACATCCACCTGATATCCTTTGTCCATTGCAATAGCAACCCTATGTACAAACTCGCAAAGATTAGACTCGGTCGATTTCTTGCTCATAAAACCATGTTGTTCAGGGATTATAGTTGGTCTTAGAATAGGATATATTTGATCATACACCATCTTTTCAAAAAGTTTAGCAATTGAAGACAGTTTAGAAATTGGTCTATAGTTAGCGGCCTTATGCCGATCACCTGATTTAAAAATAGGGACAACTAGTGATCGCTTCCAAATGATAGGCATTATACCAGAGTTTAAGGATTTGCTAAATAGTAAAGAAATGGGAAAGGCTAATGAAAAACTGCAAGACTTCAGAAAAATTGGAGGCAAGTTATCAGGTCCGGAGCCTTTTGAAATATGAAGTTTTTCAAGATATCGTTCCTACGACTAAAGCAGGGTCCAAGTTTAACGAACCGATAGCTACGGAAGAAAAGGAGTTCGAGGCATCTGTAAATGATGAAGGAACAGATGTGGCAGGTTCAAAGACTGAATGAAAGTATTCATTAAACAGTTCACATATGTCAGGACCACTGTTGGCTATACGATCGTCAAGTTCAATTGTATCCGGAATGTCACTGCACTTTCTTTTAGATTTAATAAAAGTCCAAAAAAACTTGCTGTTTATATTAATGTTTGTCTCTGATTTTAAAATAAACTTTTCATAACAATTAGACTGAACTCGCTTTTGACGGTCACGCAGCATTTTAAATGTATCATAGTCAGAGGTTCGCTTATATTTTTTCCACTTTTTATGAAATTTAAGTTTTTCTGAAATTATTTTTATTAGAGACTTAGAGTACCAACAAGGGTGACGATTATTATCTTTGACAGAAACTGAGGGTACCAAATCCTTTATTATACCATGAATTTCAAAATAGAAACGCTCGACGGCTTCATCAATATCAACACTACCCAATAGTACATTCCAGTTAACAGCTGCTATTCTAGCGTTGATGGCCTCGTAATCGGCTTTATGGAACAGGTGGACAGTGCGATGAGGGGCTTTAAGCACCTTAGCCGATTGAAACTGTACATCGAGAAGCAACGATGGGTGATGAAGATCCTCTACAACCAGCGACTCGCAACGATTTACCAAACAAGCTTTATTACTTATAACCAAATCCAAATATCTATTATTTTTGTTCGGTAAATTGTTAAATTGCAAAAAACTGGTAAGAGACATAAAGTTGCGGAGCAACTGAATCAGAACATTTCGATCATTAGGATTATCAAGAGTCATGCTATTATCCTGCCTGCGCCACTGTGCATACCTTATGTTAAAATCACCGAAAATTATGTACGTATTAGTGCAAGGATTAGATTCAAACAATACCTGATTAAAAAAATCCTGGAGTGCATCTGATTAAGACTTGCACTGGGGAAAATAGCAACAATAAATGTGTAACAAACAGTTACCGCGTTTAGATGCAATTGACACCTTAACTACTTCACCGGATTGATGAGCAATATCTAAAGAACAAGATGCTACAACCACTATTCCCTTTTTGACTGCAATAAGGACCCCCCCACCCATGGAGTCACCTCGAGCTTCGTAGTTGCGATCACAACGATATACAGAATACCTTGAATCGAACAATTCTGAATCAAAAATACCATCAATCAACCATGTTTCCGCAATACAAATTACATCGTAATCGATTTCTATTAACTTCTTAAAAAAATAGTTAGTTTTTGTTCGCAGTCCACGAACATTTTGATAGTAAATTGATAAACCTTCGTCCATTAATCCAGTAAAATTTCACAATAATCCATGTAAATATTAAAGTTAATACAATTAAACAATAATTTTATATTAAGTATAAAACCCTGAGTGAAAAGGTAGTGACTCTTTTTAGCCATAATTATCCAATTAAAAAACAAGATTGAAACACGTGTTCCAACATTGTGATTCTCTTACGGTGGAAGTTTCAATTTGTTTAGAAATAAAAAATAACGCAATATACAACAAACATAAGATATTATGAATCACTATATATACAACATAACAACATTTCAAGCTTAAAATACCAACCATGTACTTGCACAAGTTTGATACAGTACTGAGATAATGAATGCCATGTTTTATACAATCATAAATCAATCCTATAGCATTAAATAACTGTTCAGAACCAAACACACTTCTTTCAATATACAAAGTCATCCGTATCCAAACAAACCATAGTACAATTTGAAAATAAAAATAAAAGTAGCCCATTCCATCCCCACAATTAATATTAAACAAAATTAAATTTATAAAATAATAAAAACATAGATTAGATTCATAACAAAAAACTAAACTCATTACAATAATAAAAAATAAATATTCACTTAGTAAATAAATACCAAAAAATATTATAAAAAAATAAATTGAGTCACTATATGAGACAAAAGCGTTGCAAAAATGTGTAAAGTGCAACAGGTTTACTCTTATACAATTTTCTTTAAATCACTCTGCTTAGTTATATGTAGTACAGGACTAGTGTCAGACTGGCGCACCATTATGCAGCAGTTTTTAACCCATACATATACATATTTTTTTTCTTTTGCTAATGCCTTGGTGGACTGTAAAAGAGCCTTGTTTCCGAGTGTAAGGTGGTCATTGAAGTAAACTAGGCCCGTATGTGATTGAAAACCGATGTCACTACACTTCAACTTAAATGATCTTACTTTCGATAGAAATTCATCCTTTTTCCAGCGGGAAAGAAACCGAACAATTATGGGTTTGCACTTCTTAATATCTTTGTTCTTTGGTGCCACTCTTGTGATAAAATCGATTTCTGAGGCTAAGTCAATTTTTAAGTTCGTTTTATCACAAATATTTTGAAACAGCATTAAAAGATTTTCACCCTTAGTATCAGGAATACCCTGTATTACAATATTAGACCTTCGGGCCCACTGCTCACGGTTTTCATTATCAACTAGCATCTTGTTGAAGTCAGATTTAATTTGTGTGACCTCCGCGCGGGTTGTTGTTATGACATTCATTTTAGATTCCACAAGTTCGAGACGTTTGGAGCATTCCTCGTACTTGTTGTTTATAAACTGCAGCGATGATTTCATTGACGATAGTTCTTCCCGAGCACTTTTGACTTCATTTTTTAATGACTCAATAGTCAGGCTAAACATGTTTTTTAACGAAGAAATTTCGGAGGCAATAATTAACCTGATACTGTCGAGTAATTCGGGCCCACACGAAGAGATGTCTGGATTCGTTGGTGAATTATATGCAGAGCCCCCCCTAACTTAATTAACTTAACTTAGGCATTAACCGTATTCCTTGGTATGCTGGATCTTCTTTGTATAGTTTTAGTGTGTGATCCCACTTGTCTGTCAGCTTTTTCTCATTTATTGTGAGACTCAAATCCTTATTTATTAAATTATTTCTAATGCTCTTGATTAAATGAGGTGGGTAAAAGAGAGGCACAGTTACGTTCCCATCAACTTCAAAAACATTATTTGTTAATTCCAATCCTTTTCGCGCATATTCTTGACGTGTCTCATTAATTAAATAATAAGTGTTACCAACTCGAATTTTTATAAATCCTTCCGTACGACTCTAAAAGTTTCCGACCAAACTCAATTCGAAAAGTAGGTAGATCTACCAACTTCTTTTTTTCAAGATTTAGAAGGAATCTGCACGGTCGTATAATATCTATATAAGATAATTTCTTGATTAGGACGACACAGTCAAACACAATTGAGTTTCTCTGTAAAAGAGGTTTATTTATTATTTTAAATTACATGAAATCAAAAGGTACCTAACCTATTTACTTAGCACTTTACAAAAACTCACATAACTTACCTGTAAAAGAGAAACGACATTTAATGTTATTATTAACGATGCCTTCCTTAAATCTCAATTACAACACTTTAACCGTACAATTAATATTATGAATTAATCAATTTTTATTAACAGTCACGAGATGCTTATAGGTTATATTTTTTCATCGCTCACAAATGTCATTGTCATGTCACTATGCGTTCGATGACGTTTGATGAGCGGGAAAATTCAAATTAAAGAAAATTACATTTTTTTCTTTACATCTCCCCCCGTAAATAAGTCTTCAATCGTAGGTAGGAGCTGGTGTTAGCTTCGAAATGTGGAAAAAGTTTGACTCTGATCTCTTATGGTCAGTGTTTATCTTGTAAATTGAATTTGAAACTTTTTCTATAATTTTGTAAGGTCCGAGTTTCAATTCATCAAGCTTCTTCCGATTCAGCTTGTTTCCATTCTCTATAAAAACAGTATCACCAACTTTGAAGTCTATATGTTTTCTATTTTTATCGTAAATTGTCTTGTTATAATTGTGTGATTTGATTGTATTTTCCAGAGCTTTTTCCCTAGCCTTGATTAAATCATGGTCAGACTTCTTTTGTTTCAGCTCATTTGGCAAAATCGTAACATCTGTGCCATAAAGTAGGTATTTGGGAGCATATCCAGTAACAGTGTGCTCCGTTTCATTGTATTTTTGTACACAGTTGTGGGCTACAGTTGTCCATGCCATTTTTGTGTCCTGTTCGTTTAACTTGCACCTGATTTTGTTGACCAATGTCTGGTTTAATCTCTCGTTTAAGCCATTTGAGAAAGGAGAGTTCACTGCTGTAAAAATTATGGGAATATTTTTTTCATCCAAAAACTTTTTAAATTCCTTAGAATTGATACCTGGGTATTGGTCTGATAGTATCAATTCAATGTTATCACTTTCTGTACAGTTTCTTATCAGTTTGATGAAATCATTCGCATTTTGAGTACTTGATGTTAGTATATACGCATATCTAGTGAAGTGATCTAACAAAAGATGTAAATATTTCTTTGTTGATCTGGAACCTCCGAAGCCTCCAATGGTATCAATAGAGCATATCTGAAAAGGTGTTGTGGCGGGACCCAAGTGGGACATCAACCCATATTTAATATGTCCCCTTGATTTATTCTTTAAACATACTGTACAACTCTCACAGATTATTTTTATGTTCTTAGTCATATTTTCTGCTGTGTACATTGTTTAATTCCTATATGACCCAGATCTGTATGTACGCTCTTCATAAAATCTATGCTAAATTCCTCTGATATTATGATTTTTTCTTTTTTATTTACTTTTTTGTAGTAAACATTGTGTTTTTTCATTAATTTGTCTTTTCTGCATTGTATATATTTATTTTTTTCTTGATCTGTTACTATATCTTCTAGTGTTATTATATTAACTACTTTTAACTGCTCCTCCAGGTTTTCATTTGGTCCAAGGACCGGGTTTCTGCTTAGGCAATCAGCTTCAATGTTGTATCTTCCTGGAGAATATTTAATTTGGAAATCATATTGTGATAAGTAGTATGTCAGATCTCTTAATTCTTCGTCTGTTCTAGATCTTATGTTCATATTCTCCAGTGGCTTGTGATCTGAAAATACAGTGAATTTCCGACCTATTAGTAGATGTTGCCAATACTTTACACATTCCTTAATTGCCAGGCATTCCAGATAGATAGCTTTCTTCCTTTTTTGTACTTCATTCAATTTTTTTGAAAAGTATGAGTAAGTATGGTTTTTCTTCATTATTTTGTTGTGGCTGTTTTAGTACTGCTCCTACCCCTAGTATACTAGCATCTGTGTATATGTGGATAGGTAGGTTTGGGTCAAAGATTGTTAATATTGGTTGAGAACATAATATTTGTTTCATTTCATTAAATGACTCCTGGCATGCATAATTCCAGATAAAGGTTTGTCCTTTTCTCAAAAGGTTATGCAATGGTTCCAATTTTATGGCTATATTTGGCACATACTTATGATAAAAGTTTATTTTTCCCAGGAATTGCCTCACATTCTTTTGAGTTTTTGGAGTTGGGAATTTTTTTATTGATATTAAGTTATCTTTCAGTGGTCTGACTGAATTATTCTGTATTATATGACCCAAGTATTTAACTGTATCTGCTGCAAATGTGCATTTAGAGAATTTTAGTTTTAAACCTTCGCTTTTAATTGCTTGAAAGAGTTTTTCCAGATGTCTGATATGATCCGAGAATTTTTTAGAAAAAAGTAAAATGTCATCAATGAAACATACCGTGAAATCTCCAAGCTTGTGTTTCCGTATTATATTACACATTATTCTCTGGAATATAGCTGGGGAAGTTTTTAAACCAAATGGCAAGCAGGTCCATTGATAGTGTCCCTCCTGTGTCACAAATGCAGTTTTGTGTCTATCTGTGATACGTAAAGGTATTGACCAAAACGCTGAGTTTAGGTCCAGTGTTGAAAAAAACTTGCAATCTCTCGTCTTTAGTATTAGGTCTTCAATGAGAGGGAATGGCTGTGATTGAGGCACAACGATTTTATTTAAGTCCCGAAAATCGATGCACAATCTTGATCTTTTATTTTCATCTCTTTTATAAGCTAATGTGACTGGTGCTGCGAATGGGCTATATGATTCTTCTATTATATTTTTTTCTAATAATTTTGCAATTTGATCTTCTATCTCCTTTTTGTCTTCTATTGTGCAACGATATGGCCTTTTGAAGCAATATTTTTCTATTAGAAGATCAATGTGTGCTTCATAATCCTTGACTTGTCCTATGTCATATTTGTCCTTTGCGAACACAGATTTGTTTTTCGAAATTAACTCATCAATCACTGCCTGTTTTTGATAGTCTAGATGATTTATACAAATTTTGAAGTTTTCGTCTTGTATGTCTTCATTGAAGTTTATTAAATTCTCACATTTTGTCTCCTTAGAGACTATATCTATTGTGTCTGTTTCCTTGGAAACTATTTCACTTCTTTGTATAGGTAAATTCTGCGTAATTTTTAAGTTTTCGTTTTGAACTAGGTAAAACTCTTTTATACAATCAAGTCCCACTAAAAAATCGTAATCGAAATTTTCCTTGTCTATTACGAAAACATTCATTTTCTTTTCCACATCAAAGATGGCTATATCAAGTGTTATTAAACCATTTGCCTTTTTAACGTCATTAATCGTTTTTAAATTAGTATTGTTGCAATGATTGGCTTCCTTATTGCTTATTTTTAACAATTTTGAATTTATTAATGAAACATTAGACCCAGAGTCATAGATCCCAGAAACTTCAACATTTTTATTCAGTACTAATTTCACTTTGATCAATGGCGGCACTATTAGTTTTTTTGATCTTCACACTGCAATTCACATTCCAATTCTGAATTGTTGATGAGCTTTATCTGATTTTTATCTCTTTCAGTTTTTAAATTTGTTTTAAACCAGCAATAATCTTCTAGATGATAGCGTACACCTTTTTTTAATTTTTCACAGATACTACATTTTTTTCTCTCTGGCTTAGTATCTTCTTTCTTCTTGATAATTTTTTTTCTTGAAACTAAATGTTCTAATCTTCCAAGTTCACTAAACAAATTCTCTGTATTTAATATTTGTTCTTGGTTAATTCTATCTGTTATAAAATCTGGTAAGCCGGCAGCAATGATATCAATAAGAGTCCCTTCATCTATTGTTTTTCGTACTTCGAGTAAAAGTTTTTCTTTTTTTACTGCATATTCTAATAAAGGTCCTGATTGGTACTTGTAAGATAAAGCATACTTGCTAGCAGTCCATCCTTTATTAGCATAGGTTTGCAAAAAACTTGATTTCCATTTTGACCACTCGGAATGTAAGGTAAGCTTGATCATCATGGAAGAATACCAATCCGTGCATGATTTTTCAAGAAATAATCTGAAGATTTCAATTTTTTCTTCTTCTTTTATTATACCAAACCTTGCACATTCTTTTTCAAATACTTCCATCCACTGATGTGCACTTGAACTTTTTCCATCAAATTTTTCAATCACAAACTTGTCAGCTACCTTTTTGATACTATGTTTTTCTCTGTCTTGTTGACTTTCAACAAGTTTTTCTAAAATTTTTCCAATAGGATCTTCTGAACACCTTTTACTACTAATAGCCATTTGTTTTTGCGTTATTTCCTCTAAAAGTTGGTCCTGAAATATCATGTTTCCATCCTCATCAACATATGTTTGTAATATATCCTGTGTTGTTTTTATCCAAACACTTCTAGTTTGATATCTTTTCTTCAATGTATTTTTGACGGTTATGAAAGTTTTCGAGGTTTGGATATGTTTGTGAAGTGACACAGCTTGATATTCTTCAGGCATAAGGAAAACTTTATCATCATTCGTGGCAATTGCGGTTATAGCGATATAGTTTGACTTTCCGTCAATTGATGGTTTAATTTCAAAGGTAAACTTTAACCTCTCCATTTTCTGACAATAAATGTCGTTTTATAAGATAATTTCTTCATTAGGACGACACAGTCAAACACAATTGAGTTTCTCTGTAAAAGAGGTTTATTTATTATTTTAAATTACATGAAATCAAAAGGTACCTAACCTATTTACTTAGCACTTTACAAAAACTCACATAACTTACCTGTAAAAGAGAAACGACATTTAATGTTATTATTAACGATGCCTTCCTTAAATCTCAATTACAACACTTTAACCGAACAATTAATATTATGAATTAATCAATTTTTATTAACAGTCACGAGATGCTTATAGGTTATATTTTTTCATCGCTCACAAATGTCATTGTCATGTCACTATGCGTTCGATGACGTTTGATGAGCGGGAAAATTCAAATTAAAGAAAATTACATTTTTTTTCTTTACATCTATAACCGATTATTTTAGTAAAAATAATTTATTTTTCTGACTATTTTTGAAAAAGCAATAAGAAAAAACCAAATTGTTAGTATTTAGAATAAAAACAAAATTAAATCATAGACTGGACAGCGTAATTGGATTGGTGAATTATTTTATGATCTATTTATTTAAATATTTTTGGCATGTCAACTAAACAACATATAAATATTTTACAATTTTAATCTTTAAAAGAGTACATAGTTTGATTAAATAATTTAAAATGCGCTTCAGTAGGTACAGGTTGTTCGGAGCTCTCGCTGATAAATCGTTTCGTATGTAAAAGTCCCTGGAGAGTGTCAGTAGATAAATTATTGCGACTAGAAGTTTTTAATAGATTAACAGCAGAAAAGAGTCTCTAAACATTAGCACTACTGTGTGGAAGCACAAGTAGTTGTCTTACAAATTCACTTAGCAGAGGAAACATTTGAGAGTTATCTCCTTTTTTAATATAGCAAATATGATGCCAAAAATCCTCAACCCTGATATCCTCTCCACTATTGAACGGAAGCGTAGTATTTCGCAACAGACGCCACTCTCAGTCCAATTCTGTTAAATTTGAAGGGCATAAATCCCCAAAGAAAAATATTTATTGTTACCTACTGTTTGGATTAATTATCGTTATCAATTACTGTTTAAAATTTATCATTAGAATACTACCAGGGAAAAATTGTCTTAAATGAGAAATAGAAGTAACTGATTTTCGATTTATTAAGCACAGAGGATTTAAAAATGATAAATTTTTAATCGTTGTCTCGATAAATGTTCGAATAAAAATCTATTTCTTATTTGTTTAACACTCGTGATATAAAACAGAATGCATTTCTCTATATATTTTTTTATTTCAACTGCTCCCATTTCACGAGCGAATTTTTCTTGAGCTAATAATGCTAAAACGTCACCTCCCAGGTGTATACCAAGTATTTGATCGTTAGGCAAATGATTAGACTTCAAGTCATACTTTAAATTCAAAATTTTATTTTCTTTACTAATCATGCGACTTAATATCAGAGGAGATGGTAGCACAATAAATTTTCTTAGCCACCTGTAAGCTTTAGGTCCTTGCTTATAAAGTGCGAATGCCATTTTTTTTCATTATTATTAAATCGTCGTCCCAATTTATGTTACTCACCTCTCTAAATTGTAAGCGTAAAAATTGTGGCAGCGGATGTATTTTTTTAAGGCTTTCTTAAATGAGGCAGCACGTACTTATCGCGGCATTTCAATTGTCGTTATTCGAATGAACTGGAATATAAAAACACGGGTTTTTTAACACAGTTCGATGGAAGGGAATTGGATCAAGGATATCCTGACCGTTTGCTGATGAGTTGCGTTTGCGGCTCTGGTTATCGAGTACCGTCTCCACGATTTTCTCGGCTTATTCTTCCGGCTCGGTGGATCAAAATGTGGGAGCTTGCGGTGGATATCCAGGAAATAAGTATTATTCGTTTAAATCTTCCAAACGTATATTAAAAATTACAATATTTCGTTGGCTTAACGAGAGAGATCAGTCGCGTGAGTTTGAAATCCTACAGGCTTCTTTCATCCGCTTCTTTCAGTCAATGATTAATTATGAGTTGTTGTTTAATCTTTATTAAACACTGGTTCAACTGCGACGGGGGAAGCTTATCACGACGCTGTGAGAAAGCGTAGACGAGCGGCTTGTGATCGGTGAAGATCGTTACATGTTACCCTTCCAAGATGTAAGATGTGCCGGAAGTGTTGCACGCTTTCGTAAACAGCAAGGAGTTCTCTGTAATAAGCTGGCCATTCAGCTTGTTTAGCGGTGAGCTTTTTGCTAAAATAAGCTAATGGCTGCCAGTCGTCTTTATTGCTGCTGCGTTGCTGAAGGCATGCCCCAATGTGCGTTGAAGAGGCATCGGTGAATAGGCCTAGGGAGGTGTCGCTGTCTGGGTGGGCAAGAAGAGTGGCAGATGATAAACTTTTCTTGCATTCTGTAAAGGCTTCCTCCAGTTGTTCCATCCAAGTGAAAGGCTTCGCACCTTTTCCTTGAACAACGACAACGGCGTCTATGAGAGGCGCTTGATATTTAGTTGCGCCGGGCAGGAAACGGCGGTAAAAATTTACCATGCCTAGAAAACGGCGAATGCCTTGAACAGTCTTTGGGGGAGGAAACTCAGCTAAGGCCTGGATCCGTTCCTCGGGTGGACTAGTGCCAGACGAGTTGATTCGGTACCCGAGAAAGATAACCTCATCATCGTCAGAAAGAAAACACGCATTTGGCGGGATTTATGACGACGCCATACTGCTGCAAACGCAGAGCATACGCAAGTGATTTTCGTGTTCAGCGTGGTTCTTAGAGTGCACCAGTATATCTTCGACATAAGCAAAGCAGAAGTCTAGTCCTCGGACGACTTCGTCGATGAACCGCTGGAACGTCTGTCCAGCATTGCGGAGCCCGAATGTCATATAGGGAAACTCAACTTACTGTACCTCCATAGGGCCACATACATCCGAGCGTATGAGCTCCAGTAGACCCTTTGCTCAGGAACCTTCTGAAGGAAACGGATTTCTGGACTGCTTTCCCTGTAAACCTGAGATGCATATTACCTTGTCTTGCCCTTTTTAGTCCAATTTTTACACCTGCACATTTAGATAAATTGCTTAGGTCTTCAAAATTTAAATGTGCCATTCTCTGATGCCATTTATGTTAGTTTGTGATGCATATGTTAGAACACTTAGGGGTTTCAATTGGTACATATTGTTCTTTAATTTTGTCAAAATATTAATGTCAGGTATTCGTGTTTTGGCAGATAGAGGGTTTAAACATGTGGAACAATATTTGTGTAAGTCAGGAGTTACTCTGGTGAGACCTCCAATTGTTAACAGTGGAGTGAAAATGAGTAAAAATCAAGCAAGGTTAACTAAACAAATAACCAGCTTAAGGATACATATAGAGCGTGTAATTCGTCGCTTACGAGAATTTTGTATGCCAAAACCACATGTATGTATAAATTTTGAACTTAATTAAAATTATATCGTCGTCGCTTCATTCTTTGATCTAACTTAACAGGTAGTCCTCCTGACCTACAAGGCAACATCGCACGGATTTTTAAAGAAACTATTCAAAAAATCGAAGGATCCGCACCAAGTCCTCAATATTGAGGTAGTACCAGATTTGGTACCACCATCTGTGCAGTTGGAAGCGGTCCCCGTTAAAAAGTTGTAAATTGCAAATTGTAAATATTTGGGCTTTTATTTTTAAACCCATAACCTCATACTATCTTTACCTGATGTAAAACGTAATAATATTGTGCAGATGATCATAAAACACTTACGTCATTCTAAATGTAGAATCCGAGAAATTCGCACAGCTCAGCCAGCTAGACCCAGATGCAGTAGCTGTCGATGCATTTACTATTAATTGGGGACAAGCTTCTTCTATTCATTTCCCCCATTCTCGCTTATTTTGAAATGTTTAAGAAAGATCATAAAAGATAAAGCAATCGGCATTTTTGGCCCGGCCAACCGAGGTATATTTTTTACTTCAAACCTAGTAAGCTAGTACCTTGTACAATCCGATTTCAGGAATCACCAAGAGCCTTACCCTGGGTGTAGCAAGACTCTCCGGCACTCTTTCATCCGAAGAGGTTCTCCAACAGACGCGCTGATCTTGATGCTGGCGTCGCTGTCTAACAGCACGTTGAAACAGTACAACGTTACCTACAACTTGTGGTGGCAGTTTTGTAATGTTAACAATATGGATTTATTTAAGGCTGATAAGCCTATGGTATTTATTATCTTTCTTGACGAAACAATTTGATTCCGGCTGCGCCTATGGCACTTTAAATAGTCATCGTTCTGCACTCTCTCTAATTTTAGGTGATAAAATTGGATCAGAAGAGTGCGTGAAACGAAAGGGTGCATACAAACTGAAACCAAGTCGACCGAAATATACGCACACTTTTTTTTTTGATAATTTAGGGAAATGCCTACGCACACCCGGGGCGGGTAAAACCTGGAGTTGTCCTTCTAGCCGTCGTATAATGGCGGGGATACGGGAATTACCTGTGAAGGCCCTCGCCGCGAACCCGCCGACGGCTGGCCACCGAGGCAGCCCCCTCAAGTTTGGAAGCGCGCCGGGACAAACCGCGGCGCACCTACCCCCGCTCGTTCCCTTGATTAGCTGCCGACCTAGCCCTGTGTCGGCAGCCTCGGAACTACCCCAGGGTCTTCGGTCTTCTGCCGACCTGGGACCTCACCGACTGGAGTCGCCGACGCGCCACTGCGGGGACACCTGCCGATTTGTGCAGGGTAAAAATACTACCCTTAACAGGCAAGAATCCAACAGAATGGATGGAACAACTTGTTTCTTCGATGATATTGTATTCCAGGAACAAACTAATATACAATTACTACAAAGAATAAAGAAAGTATTTGACAAATTATAGGAATGTGGCCTACATCTACTCAGGAAGAAATGTAAAATTTTTCAAAAGTCTGTAAAGAAGAAAAGATCACTGATAAATAAAAAACTATTAATATTTTTTTTTTATTATTTCATAGCAAAGCAAACGAGCATGCGGGTCACCTGATGGTAAGTGATCACCGCCGCCCATGACTACCCGCAACACTGTGGGTGTTGGGGGTGTGTTGCTGAGCCTTTGAGAAAATTGGGCGCCGGATACCGCACTCACCGAACGAAACGCAGGAACATCATCCCTACTTCACGTCAGTTTTCTGTGCGACGGTGGTATTTCACCGGTCGAGTCAGCCCACTAATCGCTGCAGACAGAGCCTACAGCTAGACTCTACCACTCTAACGAATAAATAATAATAAAAATAATAAATAAATCTCCAGACTGACACACCAACTGTGTAGCCCTAAACTAAGCAAAGCTGGTACTATAGGTAGGCATCCGCTTAGCAGCCTGCACCAAAGAGGTCGTCAAACTGTCCTCACCCTACAGATGTTTCATCACTTCGTACATTTTTGGGAATTATAAATTATTATTATTAAGATTATTTCCTAACTTAGCATCAAAACTACATCATTTATACAAGCTACTACATAAAGATACTAAATTTATTTGGCGAGGCAACGTTTCAGGAACTGAAAAATAAAATTTTAGGTGATAAAGTACTTACACCATTCCATGAAGGTTTTCCTGTTACTTATGGACGGATGCATCACCTACTGGTTATGGAACTGTATTGTCACACATTATGCCGGATAAGACAGAAAGACTCATAGCATTTGCTTCGAGATCCCTTACAAAGGCAAAAATGGGGTATAGCCTTAGTATGGGGACTTAAAAAGTTTTTCCAGTATTATTATGGCAGAAAGATATCACTTATTGTTGTGATAACACCTGCTACTACAGCCATACGACTTGTACACTATGCAAACTTCTTGGCAGGGTTTGACTACAGATACAGTTAAGGAAAACTAATGAACATGGTAATGCAGACTACTTTCCTAGAATACAACTTAAAAAAAAATATGTAAAGAATGATAAACTTACCGATGATGAAGTTTTCAACCTAAATCAAATTGAAGAAATGCCAGTTTCATTAGAATAAATAAGAAAAGCTACAGCTTAGGATCCAGAACTACAGAAACTATACATAGACATTCAGTCAGGAAAAGGCGATACAACAAGTGTATATGAATTTTCATTACAGAATAATTGCATATTTTATGGGATAAGAATTGTCATACCAAAAATGCTACAACCTAAAATCTTAGAAGAACTTCATACAGCGCACACGGTATTGTAAAAATGAAAGTCTTAGTCAGAATCCGTTGCGTGTTTCACAGATTTAATCATACATATGGACTCCTTTCCCTGTACATGTAAACTTTCCTCTTGAATCACTCTATCTATTAAAAACCGCATCAAAATCCGTCGCGTGTTTCACAGATTTAAGCATACATATGGACATAGGGACAGAGGAAGAGACTTTGTTTTATAATATGTAGTGGTATTCAATTTATTAATTATTTACACTTATTTTTTTATACTACAGTTCCATTAACAATGGATAAGAAACGAAGTAAGCTCCTATACCATCATCATCAAGTACTGATTCTACTAATCTTGTAATTAAAACGATTTCTCTTACCAATGAAACTAATTTGCAACAGACTAACCTTTATCAAACGTCCAATAGGTGTAGTAAAGGAAAAAAAATAATGATTAAATTTTTAAAATGATAGTTAAAGACCTTTTTCAGTAGTTGAAGACGTCGGTTTTAAAGATCTTATTATATATAACTTTTATTTAATACCTTAAAGATATATATTAGCAATAATTTATTGGATGATTATTCAGAAGTCCAAAAAAAATTAAAAGAAGAAAATACAAAATATGTTTCGATTACCACCAATGGCTGAATTTCAAGAGCAACAACTTCTTACCAAGCTTTTACAGCCCATTGTTATTAGATTGGGAGTTGAAGTCTGCTTTGTTAGGATGTTTTGAATGTCATGAGCGACACACGGCCGCATATATTAAAAATGATCTGTTTGAGTAGCTCTCCCACTGGAGTATACAAAATGAAATATTTTTCTGCGTGACAGACAACGCAGCGAACATGAAAACTGCTCTACGAATAACCAATTACAAGAGTCCAGTAGCTACCAAAAATCTAATAGCAATGCAGGAGCAGCTGAAGCCCAATCAAAAACTTTTAAAGCTAAAAATGGCTACTGTATCAATAGTTACTGTACCAATGGTCTTGGCTTCGACAGAAAGAATCATTAGAATTTTTGACAATTAAGACACAAATGTGTATTATTACAGATACAGGATAAAAAGTAACGTACAAAATAATTACTGAATTTTAAAGAAGATTCAGGAACCGTTACAGGCACCCAGTGCTATCTAAAGCAGCGCTGTTGGCTTGCGCTTTAAGAAACTGGCATTTAGGCTTGATGCATCAAGTTACGAGTCTGCCAAGAATACATTGAAACTGAGCTACAAAACTAGTTCAACTATTTAATTGTTGTATCTTATTTACATTAAAAAACACTTTTGTGATGTTTTAGTTTTGTAAGAACTATACTTTTATTTATTTTTTAAGTTTAATTTATTTCTAAGCAAAACTATTTTTATGTTGATTTATCTTTAGAAATGAAACGTTATTATGTTGTTATATATTAATTTTATTGACAATAAATATTTTTCGTTGCTGCAATTTAATGCTTTTTAATTACCTATATAGTCGATGCATGATGGTTTCCTATTTTACTAATTTGTAAAAGTGAAAATAGTTAATTTCAAATAAAGTAGATTACGTCTACAGTTCACTTACCGAAGATTTAAGATTAACTTATACACAACACAAATCTGGTTTAAATGACCGTAAAATTAAAAAATATTAAAATTGCGCAGCCGGATTTGTAACGTTTTTCCTTTCTTCAATAGTGAAGCGTTTGTTTCCTTAGGCACTACCGCTTGGCTCTACTAGTAGAGTCAAGGGAAAATATACACTCCCGTGGCACTACTGGCAGTGCTACGGGTAAAAGAACATTTCCAGTGACACTACCTTGTTGTCAGTAGATTCACGGGAAATTAATTAACTATGGCACGAATATTTACCTACATATAAGAGGAATAAAGCCTTAAACTATTTGGAATGTTAAAGTCCACTTGAAATGTAGTCAATGAGTAAAAATTGACATTATCATGCATTCATGTTATAATTATATTTGTGCAACACATAACACATAAAATGGACCAAGGAATGTTCTTCAGACTACATAAAGGCGGCAAGGTAGTTCTGAATCGTGATTTCCAATACCATAAGCTACGCGAGTTCAAAAATGGTTCATCTATATGGCGATGTTCAGCTTATAAGAAATTTAAATGTCCAGGAACAATTACAATCAAGGTGAGTACAAAAAAAATCTATGCGAACAGCAACTATTTACAGTCCTGCCCACGCTCCTAATTAATGTCTTTATTTATAGGGGGACAAATTAATCAGAACATCGCAGAAAGTTCACACGTGTGAACCTTTGGTGGGCAGAAACATAGTTACAAGAGAGATTGACAATTTAAAGAGCAAAGTAACAAAATCGGACAAACCAATTACCCAATTATATGATGAAGCCTACAACTCATTTCAAAATAAAGGTTTAAATTTTGTAACATCTCTGCCCCCCCTTTCAAGTGTGCAATACTGTACGATACGAGGAATAAAGCACTCGGTGTACGAAAAACAGTTTATCAACGTTTCGAAGACGTTCAAGTACCAGCGAGTTTTTCGGCTTTTATTTTGGCTGACTACTATTACGAAGGGACGCGCATCATATTATTTTGTTCGCAAGATTGCAGACACACAATTGGTGAGATCAGTGAATTTTTAGGGGATGCGACATTTAAAAGTTGCCCTCTGCCGTTTGCCGAACTATATAGCATCAAGGTGACGTTGGTAGAACGGTAGACAGCACATACACGATTCCCTTAATTTTTGCTTTAATGCCTAACAAGCAACAAAAAACATACGCGACTGTATTCCGCCTAATAAAATCGACGCTACCCAATTGGTCCCCCAAAATATTTCATTGCGATTTTGAATTAGCAACCATAAATGCGTTGATCGAAGTTTACCCTGCAATTGAATTAAAAGGCTGCTTTTGCCATTGGACGAGAGCAGTATGGAAAAAAGCTAAAACCTTAGGATATACCAACAGAAAGGACCATAAGCGAATTATTGGACTTACAGCGGTCCTACCATTGCTGCCGACTGCCGAATAATGGAGCAAAGCGGAGTAAAACTGCAACCGATCATGATGATCACGTAATGAACATTCTCCTTCAATTCATCAATGGAGAATTAACAGTTGGTTACGCGTTAGAGAAATTGCGATAATATGCCCATCAAGGTATATACAGGGTTATTTGTAGTTAGCGCATCACCTCTTGCAGGCGGCTTCTTTACATCAATCCCAATAATATCTGATCTACGACTTTTTTCAAAACTTGATAATTAACACCAAAACAAATTTGCGCGCTATGTTATTTATAACTCTGTATTTTGTAAGAAGTTCCTAAACCGGTCGCCCTCCCCCCGTCGCCCGCGCGCCTGCCACGCCAGTTGCGTGCGCGTAGAGTATTGTACCGTTCAGAGGCATCTAATAAATTTGTATGGAAAAAATGAAGCATCCTATAGTGCAGAAGGTATAAGCTGAGCTTTGCATTAGTGTGAGTGTATACAGACAGTGTTGGTGTGACGTCAGGCCTCAAGCGCGACGCATTCTTTGCTTTTGCTTGGTTTGAAACCGGTTTTTTCCGCATTTTGGCTACTCCCACGCGACGCAGCTTCACTCTTTAAACTGATAGCATCGTAAAGATTTTATTTATTCCTAAAACTATAATTTTGTTTTTTTTTTTTTTTTTAATAAAAAAGCTGCCAACACAAGTAGACTAAGGATTTCTCACTCTTTGCTAGTATACCTTAATATGGATTTATTTCTGTTTACTCATGTTCAAATTTTTTTTACTGTTATCTATTAGTACTATTATTACGTTGTATTTAATTTTTAACCGTTATACAATTAACCTTTAAGTTACTTTTTTATTTTACTCTGTGTAAGGTAAAATCCTTTACCTGGTTTAAGAGGAGCTAGCGGACAAACATACAAACAGACACAATTAGCGACTTGGATTTATACTATGTAATAAAATAATGATGATGATGATATTGATAACACCATTATTTTAGTTGTTAGAGAAATCTTTGTTTATTTATGCAATGTAGTCCAAATAAGAAAAGGAGAATGTTTTACATCTATGCACTCTATACTTACATGTGAATTTATTTTTTATAAAAAAGAGAACTTTCGTGTATAAAACTAGTTAAGAAATAATTGTTTTATTTTTTTTACTTTGCTACAGTTACTTTTCAACACCAAATTAGTATCAGTAGTGCCATTGGTAATGAGGTAATCCACGGGAAATTTTGTTATATGCGTTTAATCAGCTAATATGAACAGTAGTGCAACGGGAGTGTACAATTTCCCTTGCTCTACTTTACTCGACTAGTAGTGCCAAGTTGTAGTGCCTAAGGAAACAAACGTAGTGAAGCACTTCCAGCAATATTATTTCGGTATTCGAACGATTCAATATTATTTTCTTTTACATTTACTTATTTGAAAATGAAACGAAGTCTTAAAATTTTGATGACGCTCTATTTTCCAGTCCAAAATCGGTACATCAAGTTTGATATAAGATATTAATGTGTTCTTGTGGTTCAATTATGCATTTATCTTCTTTATTTGTTTTTCTGATATTCAGGTGGTATGAAAGAGTGGCCTGTGACTGGAAACATAATCTGTAATTCGGTAGCACAACCATGCTCGACCGGGTTCCAAGTAAAAAGGGAACATCTTTACAAATTACCCAGACCAGCCTTACTTTGTCTTTTCCATTAAACTTCAAAGAATTTAAACAACCATATACACATGAGTATAATTTATTTGAGCCTTTTGCAGCTTTATCCTCTGTCCATACATATGCATAAACAGTTTCTTGTGTCAGAGAAGATTTTGAACTACCAACAACAACAGTTAAATTTTAAATATATGATTGACGAGAATAATAAACTGATTGATCAGGAGTTTTGGGTAAGGGTAAGTTTTTTTGGCAGTCGAAACTCATTATTTGTAAATTTGGAGAGTCAACACTTAAGTTATCAAAAAAAACATTTAGCCCTAAATTGGCGCACCACAGCCATAACAACTTATGGCCACTTTTGTTGGTTGTTCTACCGTTGCTGTGGTTGTTGTGGCGCTTGGTTGCCTGGCTTTTGACAGCTTCTCAATGCGCTAACGGTACATTTCTATGCTATGTTTTCGTCTGCTGCAGAACAAGCATCGCTTGGTTTGAGGTCTAGCTTCAGTTGAAGCCTGTCTAGTGCCTTCCAAAGGCTCCAAATGACGAGCCTTTTCCAATAATTCTGCGATGGTGCCGATGTCTGAGCGAGCAACTTTCATTTTCAATTCAACCTTCAATAGCCTGTAAATAAGATCCGACTGCTCGTGCCCTCTGTGGCATTTGGCTGGTAACATTCCAAGAAGAGCTTTTTCTATTCGACACAAAAATGTATCTATAGGTCCTTTGTAACCTTGGGTGTCCGAGAAGAGTTACACATATATTTCGTGCGGTTGTCGCTTCGATGCATATGCAGATGGTATCGCAGTGATTGCTTATAACCAGGTTTGATTCAAGCTTGAACCCCCTGCCACCAGGTATTTGCGTTGTCTTTTAACAACAGGGGTAACCCCAACAACGCATCTTCATCGTTAATGTTTTCAATTTTATTCAATTGTTTCTTTCGCCATAGTATCGCAATGTGCGGCGAGTAAAGTTTTTATTATTCATCATAGCTGATGATATGCGATCAAGAAGCTGACTGAACTATACCCTCTCGTCTTCTGACATTTTAGTAGATTTGTGGATTGTTTACGTTGGGCGCCAAGTTGTAGGGTACATAGTAAAACATACGCAAGTGTGTTGATAGAAATGTATTGTTTCATAGATAATACAGTGATATGTGTTGCAAACAGTTAACATGCTTATACATTGTACTTCCTATATCCTTAACAAGGTGTGTTATTTGTAATAAAAACAAGTTAATTGAGCCAAACTGGAAGGCTTTATTAATCATACATGTTACATCAGACAGAAGTGATAATACAAGCTGTCAGTCAAGTAGACAAGCCCGCCAACATTAGGTTTCGTTCATAAATCGATTACTTATATAACTAAATTATGTCACATCTCCATTCTTAAAGTTAATAGTTAGTTAACACAATTTTTAATAACAATCATAATTGTTCAAATATTGAGGAGGTCTTGTCTCTCTATTAGATCTTCGTACTGGTTGTAAAGGCTGAGAAGTTTGACTAATTTGGTCATTAAGGTCATTGTGAACAGCAGTTCGAGTCCAAAATTTTTGATAACAGTAGTTGTTATTTTTATCTATAGAATAGTGAGACTTTACCTTTCTTTAAAAGTTTTTATAAACCAAGTATTTCTTGTTTTTAACACTCCATTATTATCTATAATTACAACAGAACGAGGGTTACCTAAAATTTTATGTATTTTTGCCGGTTTCCATATTTTACAGTTTTCATTTTCTCTGTAATATACACTTTGACCTATGTAAAATTTCTCAGACCTATTTTTGGACCCAACATCATAATAGCGTTTATGTTTATTTGTATGATCAATTAAAATATGTTTAACATTTGAAATTAATTGTGACTTGAGTAAATTATTACTAACAGGAAGTTGAGTCCGGCAAAGTCGTTTGACATGGAAATTGGTTGTAATTGTGATGGAGAATATTTTGTTCCACATACAGGAGTATTTCTATACTCCAAGAGATAATTGGACAAATCAGAATTTGTATCAATACATTTTTTTACCATTGTTTTACATATCCCAACAGCTTTTTCAGCTGCCCCATTGCTCTGATGGTTATGAGGACCAGAGAAGGCTGGTCTAAAATGCCATTGTTTGCTAAATTGAATAAAAAGTAGAGAATTAAATGGCATATTATCACAATATAATACTTCAGGGATACCAGGTGTTGAAAATATAGTTTTTAAAATTATTGTAGTAGATTCTGCAGTTTTACATTTTAACAAGTTAAATCCATTTTGTGTAATGGTCAACTAGTACTAAATAGTCAACAGATCGTTAAAAACGTTAAAAAACACAAACTCAAGTGGGTGGGATGGTATCACCTCAATTTTCCTTAAACAATTTGCCCAAGTTTTGACTACACCCTTAACAATTATATGTAACGCTTGTTTTGCGAGTGGCATATTCCCGGAAGCTTTTAAAAAATCCCTAATAACGCCAATTCATAAGTCTGGGGAAAGAGACAGTATCTCAAATTATGGGCCAATATCTATACTGCCAGCACTATCAAAAATTCTTGAAAAGCTAATGAATGAACGCCTCCTGCAGTACCTCGAAAAATTTAATCTCTTATCGCAGAACCAATTTGGATTTAGGAAAAAGATGTCAACAAGTGATGCAGTTATAACACTAATTTCAAATGTTACAAAAAATCTTGATAATAAAAATAAAAGTTTAGGGTTATTCTTGGATTTGAGTAAGGCATTTGATACTGTGTCGTTGCCAATCCTTCTGCGTAAGTTGGAACTAAAGGGTGTTCGTGATGTGTCACTGAAGCTCTTCGAAAGTTACCTTGTCAATAGAAAGCAAAGTGTGAAAATAGATAGTTACATCTCTGATGAGGAAAACGTCGAATGCGAACCGCAGGGCAGAATTCTTGGACCCACCTTATTTCTTGTTTATATTGACGAAATAAATAAGCTGAATATACCTAACACAGAAACTATTACTTATGCTGACGACACGGTTATCATCTTTTCAGATAAAACTTGGACAGACGTCATTCAACGTGCTAACGATGGTTTAAGATCAATATCTGGGGGGCTAGAAAATAACTTACTCACTCTGAACCTTAAAAAAAACAAAATTGTACCTTTCAGTATCCGTTCAAATACACTTCCAGGAACTGACCTGCTTAATGTAAAGGCACATGCTTGTGCAGACATCAATGATTGTGAATGCCGTCAGATTGAAACGGTTTCTTCTCTACGATACCTTGGTGTAGTCATTGACCAACACATAAAATGGAATGAACAAATAAACACGCTCTCGGGTCGTATCAGAAAACTATTTTACATTTTTAGAACCTTGCGCTACGTCTGTAATAAAAAATTGCTAAAGTCCATATACTGCGCGCTATGCCAATCCATATGTTCATACGGAATTCTAGCTTGGGGTGGCTGTGCCAAAACGATACTTTTGCCACTAGAAAGGGCCCAGCGTGCTCTTTTGAAAATCATTTACTTTAAAGGTTTCCGTTTCTCGACTGAAACCCTGTACAAACTTGCGGAAGTGCATTCAGTACGACAGCTCTTTATACTAAACGCAGTGTTGTACCAGCATCATAAGATACCCGAGTTTCCATCCAATATAAGAAGAGTTAAAAGTAAAGTTTACGCAATCCCAAAATGTCGCACTGTTTTTGCCCAAACATCTTTAATGGCCCTTGCGCCCAACTTATACAATAAAATTAATCCTTTGCTAAATCTTAAATGCCTCACGAAATACGATTGCAAAATTTCTATGGCAAAATATCTTCGAACTTTAAATTACGATACTAAAGAATCCTTACTTAAAAATGCAAGTTGATAATTTGAATCTCACACTCGTTCACAGACAATTAAACTCCTTCAAAAACACATACAGTTAACCATTCAACACAAACACATACACACACATTCACTGTTTTGTACATTTTTATTTTTTTCTTAATACTTTGTTAAAAAACTTCAACATCAATGAATTATACAAGAGTTTTGGCAGCAATAAAAAAGGAAGTTAGCGAACAAAAAGATATGAGAGGTCAATATGTAAGAAAGAATAAAGTAGATAAAGATATTATTAAGGCGCATTAAAATACAATCCAACCATATCGCACTACAGACGCAAGCATGCACCGCACAGATTATACTTGCCTAGTGATGTTTAATATAGCCACAATGCATAAGAACTTTCTCGAGAGTCATCCTACGATAAACATTTCTACAGAACTGTATAGAAGAATAGTTAGGCACGATCTTAATATATCTTTCGCGCACTTAGGTCACGAAGAATGCGAAACTTGTACTGTGTATAAACAACATGATAAAGAACATTTCATAAACCAAAGTAATGATTATATGCTGTAATTATAAGATCCATAAATTTAACTACACAACTTGCCGTCAGGAATACCAAAATGATGTTCAGAAAGCTAAAATTTGTTCAAATAATGAAATTATTTTTTATTCAGTAGATCTTCAAAAAGTCATCATGCTACCGAGAATAGAACAATTTAAATCAGCAATATTTTGTCCCAGAATTATAGTCTTCAATGAAAGTTTTGTTCCGCTGGGACAGATTAAAGGCAAAAAGGTTCCTTTTGTAGCAATTTGGCCAGAAACTGTTTCAGGCATTTTTTGTGCTTAATCGTGATTCTAAGCACATACACTTGTGGATGGACAACTGTGCTTCCCAAAACAAAAATTGGGCTAAATTATTAACAGTAATGAGATTCAAGCTGAATCCATAACTTTTAAATACTTTGATCCCGGGCATACTTTTGTGTCTGCCGACAGCTTCCACCACCAGGTAGAAAAGTCGTTGCAAAAAAAAAATAAGGTTTATGACTTTGAGGACTTCAAAGACGCAGTCAGTCAATCGAATTCCGGCAAAAACATCGTGAAGGAACTGACACTTGCCGATTTTTATAACTTTAAAGATTTATCTTTCCAATCACGGTTAAAAAAAAGGAAGTCGCGATGTTATTTGAAAGACATTATGTGCTTCTTAGATTTACGCGATTATTATTACTTGAAATTAAACTCATTTAAACGGGTTTTACGCGTTTATTTTATTATTTTGATTTTCCGACGTTTCGGCATTTTTGCAAATGCCGTGGTCACGGGTAGACTGAGATGTTTGACGTCTTCATAGAGTAAAGTAAAAAACGATTTTTCGAATTCACCGCCATCTGTTTCGTAGTTTTCTCGCATAGTCGCTCGGGTTCACGCAGTAGACGCTGACAGTGTCTTTATTTCGATTATTCCGAACCTGACCCGACATCCTGACCCGGTCGTGGGTTAGGTTAGGAATATAAAAAAAATAATTAGTTTTTATTCCGAACGTAACCCTAGTCCTAACCTGACCCGACGTGTCGTTCCTATCATAACCCGAATTGCGAAGTATGTAGGTTTCCCTCTCCCCTTTCTAATAAAAAGAACGTAAGTGTCAAATCAGAGTTCAATATTTGAAACACCTAATTAAAATATCACAAAATAAATATATTTCATAAACAAACATGAACCTTAAAAATTGTAAAATAAAACTGTCGAATGTATAACTACTTTAATATTTCTGAACAGTACCTACCCTACTCGTACAGTAACTTAAGCGAACGAACAAACTTGAAATGAAGGTACTTTCGAAAATATTTTTTTCTAAGTACCGCAACTTTATTTATTCTGTTGTCACTTGTATAATTGTGTGTGATGTGCTGTTGTCATATAAAACTGTGCAATTTAAATGTATATAAATGGTAAGTTAATCAATTGACATCCTTTAATGTGCATTGTTGGTTGCATATTTCCGTCTATGATGCGCAATGATAAATAACTAGTAAGTACTTAGTTTTATTTTGCAGAATATGTCTAATGTACCAGGATGTTCGTATAATACTTGTGGTTTAAATTTTATAAATCGAAATGGTGGTACTTTATTGTTACGAGCTGGTTACCAGTACACAAAGAAAAGAATAAACAAAGAAACAGTTGTATGGAGATGCGTTAACTATCACAAAAATATTAAATACTGTGAAGGTATTGTATCCAACCTTTTTCTTGACTGACCCGATAGTATCAGAGTTAATGATAAAATAACAATGTCAAATTTATTTTACAGCAAAACACAACGATAGTCAAAGAGACAATACATAAATGCACTCCTGATGTAGCTAAAAACGAAGTCGACATAAAATTGGATAGCTTAAAAAAAGCTGTTGTAAATTCAAATTTTGAGCCTGTACCGACCATTTTCAATGACACTATAGCCTCAATTAATGATACTGGTATACAACTAGTTACAAAAGTTCCTAGTTTCAAAAGTGTTAAATCTTCACTTTATTATAATAGAAACAAAAAAGAGAACATTAAAAAAATCAAATTTAACAAACCCGAAGATGTGGAAATTCCACCGAAATTTAATGATTTTTTGATAGCAGACTATCGCGATGACGTTAACCGTATATTAATATTTGCTAGTAAAGAGGCGAGAAATCTAATGTCGGTATTAGATCATTTTTTTGGTGATGGCACATTTAAAAGTTGTCCTACTCCATTTAAACAAATTTACACCATACACGGAGATGACAACAGTGACATGGAGCACACACGTGTTATACCACTAGTGTACGTGCTCATGACCAAAATGAACGAGAATTCATATAAAATAGTTTTTGATTTAATCAAAACAGTAATACCGAACTGGGAACCTCTTAAGTTTACATCAGATTTTGAAAAAGCAGCTATGAATGCTATGCAATTCATTTTTCCTGAAGTCCAGATTAAGGGCTGTCAGATCCATATGGCAAAAGCTGTGAAGAAACGAGCTAAAGAATTAAAATTAGATAAAAGTAAGCTACAATACCGAACAGTAGCTTTGTGCATTGCTTTACCTCTTTTGCCCCGAAATTTAATTATTGAAGGTTGGAATTACATTTTGGATGTTATGAACCCTGATGAAAAATTAAATTCATTCTCAGCTTATATGTTTAAGCAGTGGTTAAAAGATGAGAAGTTTATTGACGTCTGGTCTGTTAGCGAGGAAAGACACAGGACCACAAATTGTCTTGAAGGGTGGCATAATCGGATTAATAAAAAAATCCGAGGAAACAGCAATTTGATGACAGTTTTAAATGCTCTCAAATGTGATTCTGATTTAAACATCGTAAAAAAGAAATATTTAAATGAAAAAAGGAGCGAAAACTCAATTAACCGAGATTTATGGATTTTGTACGTTGTAGGTCAAGTCAAAAATGGAAAGATTACTGTAGGTCACTCCTTAGAAATGTTAAGGTAATTTTATATTCGACAACAAATCTTTAATCTGTAAATCATTTATTTGGAGAGAGAAATAATTTTATTATTATTGTAAATTATAATGTTGATTCTGTGATATTTTAATTAGGTGTTTCAAATATTGAACTCTGATTTGACACTTACGTTCTTTTTATTAGAAAGGGGAGAGGGAAACCTACATACTTCGCAATTCGGGTTATGATAGGAACGACACGTCGGGTCAGGTTAGGACTAGGGTTACGTTCGGAATAAAAACTAATTATTTTTTTTATATTCCTAACCTAACCCACGACCGGGTCAGGATTTCGGGTCAGGTTCGGAATAATCGCTTTATTTTTCTGCTTATTTGTCTGCTGGTTGTTCTTTTTTATTTTGCTAAGTATTGGATCCCACGTTGGTGACAGCTTCCAACCATCTTTTCTCTACTGCGTGAACCCGAGCGACTATGCGAGAAAATTACGAAACAGATGGCGGTGAATTCGAAAAATCGTTTTTTACTTTACTCTATGAAGACGTCAAACGTGACCACGGCATTTGCAAAAATGCCGAAACGTCGGAAAATCCAAATAATAAAATAAACGCGTAAAAACCGTTAAAATGAGTTTAATTTCAAGTGACATTATGTGCATTAAGGCGCAAAGGGGACAGTTTGATTGGCAAATAAAAAATTGACACAATGAAAGCGAGTGGCAGTCCTTAGATTTCCTTATACCCAAAATTATTAAAAACAAACAGTTTCCTCCAATTACATCAAAACAGAGCGCATGAGGTATTACCGAGATCCGTAAGAATGCTATTATAGATAAATTAGTCCCTTTAATGCCGCATAATAGAAAGTCCTTTTGGTAATTTGCCAACGAACAGCACTCAATGCGATTCCGACAACGAATAAAGGCTTTTTTTTCTGTGTTAGGGTTTTGTTAGTGTTTTTTTTCTTCATAATATGATATTTGCTTACGCCTCTGTATTACTTTTAATTTATAATTACTATAATATGTTAATTGTACGATATAAAATGTGTACCTTACAAATAATCCTCTTTTATTTCATTTACGTGTTATATTATTTCATGTAAAAACGCAGTATTCGGCTATCTTAGCATTTGATATCATAATTATAATACAGTAAAAAACATACTGTTGCAAAATATGTGGGATAGCAAGACAAAAATGCAGTGAGCGACAAACTCACTGCGTTCATGTGTTGTTTGTACTGCTAACTAGGCATTGCTCTTCCTACTTAAAACTCTCTTTTTGCCACTATAAACACATATTAATGAAAATTTATAAAATTAATGTCAAACCTGAATCTTTAGTGCTATTTTTATCTAAAAAGTTAACATAAACAAACTAAAAGTTAACGTAACTAATCTGGCATCAAAAATAAGTTTTTGAACTTTGAGTGCGTTTTTCTCGTGATTTGATTTTTGCACTTAATGTACTTATGAATTGCGCGGCAGTATAGCCAAATGCATAATTGCACACATACACAACATGTTTGCACACATTGAAGACTTACCGATTAGCTATTCGTTAACAAATAAAAAACATAAAAAGGAGTAAACACCAGTATTGATAAACAGATGTGAAATCTATTACGTCTACATAGGGTTGCATTTAGAATGCATTTGTAATATAAGAGATGCACTCATGACGTATGCGTATGGTAGGCGTATCGATATTTTTTATTTTACGGCAGAAAGTATTTTTTTGTGAAATTTAAAACTTACTTATTAATTTGAAGAAGAAAAGAAAGATGATTAATTATACCTACAAACTAAAAATAATACAGCAGATTATAAAACATAGGAATTTAGCAGGAGTTTTAAGTTTCCTGGATAAAATAAACCGGCTACAAGCTTGCAAATTACATTTTAGTTAATTATTTGATTTATTATTATAAGTAAATAACTTTTAAAGTATCAGTTTGCTGGTATCAAAGTATCTTTAAATTAAATAATGATCGCGCTATGTGTGCCGCTGTACGGGGCCCGTATGTAGGCTATACGTACCGTATCAGCGTTTTATTAACTTTTTTTCTAGACATTATGTAATACTAAAAGCAAAATAAGCAAAATCAGTACTAAATTACAATTTTTGGAAAATTATCGACAATTTTTAATCGATGGACTCGTACTTAAATCGATGAATTACCTAGGCTAACAAAATGCAATAGGCAAAATGATTTTGATACTTATTAAATAAGTCATTTAATCTGCGTGGTTTAGGGTTTGAAAGGGTTATTCTTTCATAATGATCTTCAGTATGGCGGCGATGAGAACATGGTGCAGCGCGTAGCAGATCTTGATAATGATTTTTTCTTTAAAAAGTAATAACTCAGGAAGTGCGTACTTATAATGACAAAAAAAAAATAGACTTTTACTACGGACCTTATTAGGAATTTCAAAGATGCCGTATGAGCCATGTAGGACTATTTTTTAATGTGATCGAATCATAAATACACAAGTACCACGGACAAGTAGTTTTCCGCTAACGTGTGTAAATCAGAGCAGGATGCCAACGTGCTTATGCGCAATGTGTTATTTAAAAAATATCAAACCTATTTAATCCGACTTTCTACGATTCTGCGGGCATGCGGCGGCTTGCTTTGATCTAGACACCGCACGCGGAAATCTTTCAGTTCTCTCTGATTTGTTTCGCGGTGCACTTGAGCTTACGCTTCAAAAAGAACTACGCATAACCTACCTACCTTAAGTTTTCTGTTTTAGTGTCTTTCTTTTTAGTGTTAGTGTTAAAGTTTAGTTTTTATTTTAATTTCTTAGTTCCGTCTTTTTGTTGTTTTTGTTTTGCGTTATTGTATTATTGTGTTTTAAGTACATACCTTCACTATGCCTGCTAACAATTTTAGTGCTAGGGAATACGGTCACATGCACATGTGCTTGGGAGAGGCCGGTGGAAATGCCTCCCATGCTCTAAGGATTTACCGAGAGAGATACCCAAACGCGCATCATCCCTCTGATTCCCGCACAATTACGGCTGCTTTCCAACGCGTCCTAGAAAACCGTCCCATTGAGCCGTTGGGTGGAGGAGGCGGTCGGGAAATTGATGCCACGGCTGAGGAGCAGATTCTTGATGTCTTTGCACGCAATCCCCGACTTGGTACGAGAACCGCGTCGATGCTGTTGAGGGGGCAAGGGAGGCGTGTATCGCATTCGAGCATTCATAAAGTGTTAAAGAGAAATAATATGCGTGCTTTTAAGATACACAAGGTACAAGCACACAGGTATTCATGGATCGGGTTCGCCGCCGCGCGTATTGTCAACACTCGCGGCTCCTGAGTCAACATCCAGATTTTACGAGCGATGTGATCTGGACGGATAAGTCAACTTTTACTCGTAACGGCATGTGGAATAGGCGCAACGCACACGAATGGTCCGCTACCAATCCTCACGCCTCCCAAGAAACCGGACTCCAGACTCGATGGTCTGTGAACGTATGGGCCGGTATTTTTAACAACACCATTTTTGGCCCAGTATTTTTACCACAGCGTCTCGATGGACCAGGATATTTAGCATTTCTGAATGAACGGTTGGTCGATATGCTAGACGACCTACCGCTGGCTGAATCTCGTCGGGCATGGTTCCAGCAAGATGGCGCATCTCCGCACATAGCACGCCCAGTTCGAGCACGTCTCTCCGAGCTGTTTCCCGAGGGGTGGATTGGTAGACCGGGACCCCACGCCTGGCCTACTCGTTCCCCCGATTTGACCCCACTTGATTTTTTTGTGGGGTTACGTAAAAGAAAGAGTTTTTGATCGCGAGTGCGAAAGTGCAGATGAGATGCGGCGGCGAATCACTAACGTTTCTACCTACTTACGTGAAAAGTGTGTCGATGATCCAACGTTTATGCCCCGACTTCATGAGGAGACACGACGACGGGTGCAGCTGTGTTTGGAGATGAATGGCTCGCAGTTTGAGCCACATCTTATTAGGGCCCGACGTACTAAAAAGTAGCGGCTATGTTGATTTTATTATTAATTGTAATATTGGTAACCTTTGTCATCGTAAGTAGGTACTTACTCATTGACTAGCGCCTTTAGACTTTAGAATAGTTATACTGCAAGCGTGACCTTTAGTATTCTATTTATAATTTGTGAGATTTTGATCTGTTTTTACCCACAATATGTATTTTTTTAATTTATTCTCAGCCTACTTTAGTAGCTAAACTAAATAGGCATTTAAATGGTTTACTCTTATTGAAGTTAGTTGGTTTACAAAGTGTCGCCTCTTAATTTAATGAAATTCGATGAGTTAAAATGAACATCATTGAAATAATGGGTACCTACCAGTTTCCTACCTACTTATTTTGAACGTTTAAAAAGTTTGCAAGTTTAAGAAGGTATTTTACGTCGCTAGAATCTTAGTTTAATAAAAATACCTACTACTACTGTATTATTATTTCTTAACAAGATTTATTTAAGCCGATTTAAAAATGTGCGTTGGTTGGTTTATAAATTGTTGTGTTTTTGTACGAAAATTTATTCAAGGGAAAATTATACTTGAAAAATTCGTGAGTTTGTATTTTTAAGATGTAGATAGGTAGGGTTTGGAACTAAACAAGAATGGCCCTTATTGACAGTGATAGAAAGGTAGACGTTTCGTTCCTACATCTTACCAAAATTACGTACTATCAAACGTAACTTGTTAATTTTGTGTTTTGATAAACTTTCTTTCCTGACTAAATAAACTTAAATAGTAAAGTCTGTAGAAAGTCTTTAAGTATCCGAGTATTTGACTGTGTCATGTTAAAAAAAACATGGTAATGGTAAGAAACGATGATAATTAAAAATAACGTAGGATAGTTAGCTGACAGACTGGGTAGGTTATCAAAAATAACGCTATGGCGCGGGTTCGGTTTTGGCGGGAAATCGCTCGTCGCTTGTTGCCACCCGCGGCCGCTTGTTGTCACCCGCCCCACTCAGCGTCTCGTCTCGCTGCTCGAGGTCTTTTGCTTTTCCAATCAGCTGATCGGTGTTAGAATTAGATTGAAGTTTTAATGAAAATAACACCAAAACGTTATTTGATTTGAAATAATCACATAACTTGGTTGTTTACATGAATCTGTGTATGAATCAATTAAAATAAAAAATGAAATATCATGTCCGAAATTGTTTTTTTTTTGCTCTAATCGTAACTGGTACCCCCTCAGCAACACCCAGTTTTCGTTTTCGGAAGCAGTTCTTTTACACCCAGTATATTGTCATAAATTAATTAATTAACGGTTGGTAGTACCGCACGCAGCATTCAGCCAATCACAGCCCGCCCCAATTTACAACATTAAAAAGATAAAATAGCAAGGGAGGTAAATACTATACAGCCTAAAATATAAATAATGAACCTATCCGCAGTGTGTGTATATGTAGTAACCAAATGGGCTGCATTTCCGCTATATAAAACTAAACAATAATCATCTGCCAAAAAATATTTTAGAGATTTGTTGTATAGACATATTTAAGTATGAAGTAAAAAAGTTTCTTCTGAGTAACGTGTATTATAGCATAACAGACTATTTAAATAATATAATATTATATTCAAATATTTATATTTTCCCTGTATCTAGCCCGTTAAACACTTCACACCACACTTTTGTCACTTTGATAAATTGACTATAGTTACACTAATGTAATATTGTAAGGTGGCGGGATCAATTTTTGTCTATGACTACTTAGTGTTACTTTATTATTATAAATTATTATTGTACGTCCGAAAGGGAAAACTGTATATAAGTACTTACCCATTATAAAACACCTCACACAGTTCAATGTACACAGTTTTTACATTAAACATTTTTATTTATTTATTTATAGAAGTGCTGTGCGAAGGCTCAGTGGATATGATGAATTTTTCGAATGCCTGCCTATTTTTCTGGGTTCCAAGAGGTTTTTGATTGTCTTCAATGAATCGTTTAATTACAAGTTTAAATTACGTTTATTACGTTTACAATATGGTTTGATAAAAAATACAATCGTTTAAGACTAGATGCGACGTGTAAGTTAACAAAATCTGTTAGATATGAATAGAAGGTGTGACGTTCGTACGATGTTCGCCGCAAGCGCGTCGATCGCAGCTAACTTCGGACACCGCTTCCTCCGTCTGGTCATAGGTGGCGCTAACATACCGCCGGCCTTGGAAGCTCCTACTCTTCAATTGCGACTGTCGTCTAGCGCCGTTTAAGTATGTACTATTGTCGTGTAGATGCAGCCTGTGTTGTAGCCACCGTCTTAGAAATCTCGTCTTGTAGTGGCAGAGGGCAGATCTTCGAAAAGGCACGGTGGACATTCCCCGTCGATGTTCGAATCTCGGCGACTCTGGATATTCCGTCCTTTCCCGGATAAACTCGAGCAATTCTCCCCATACGCCATTTGAGTGGTGGTTGATGGTCGTCTTTGATTAGTACAAGGCTATCGAGTTTGATATCGTCATGGTTTGTCTTCCATTTTGTTCGTGTTTGAAGTTCTGAAACATATTCAAGAGACCAGAAGTGCTGTCGCGCTTGTTCGACGCGGTCGTAGCGCGGCAGTCGGCTCGTCTGTTCGGCGGTGACGTCTGCTGCTGCTGGAGCGGTCATCGGTCTTCCGATCAGGAAATGCGCAGGAGTCAAGGGAAGATGGTCGCTAGGATCTGGTGACAGAGGAGACATGGGACGGGAATTCAGGACGGCTTCGATTTGTACCAATACCGTGCTGAGTTCCTCGTAATTAAAATTAGCATTCCCTACCACGCGTCGAAGGTGGTGTTTACACGACTTAACCCCCGCTTCCCAAAGACCTCCAAAATGAGGTGAGTATGGTGGAATAAATTTAAAGCTAATGCCTTCGTTGGCAGTATAATCGACAACTTCGTTTAATGATTTTTTTAGTAAAAGCGGAAATTCTTTCTCCGCTCCAACAAAATTAGTGCCATTGTCAGATAATATTTCTATTGGCTTTCCTCGTCTAGAAATAAATCGCTTTAATGCTAAAATATAATCTGCAGTTGATAAACTACTTACTAACTCTAAATGTATACAACGTGTTACAAAACAAATAAATAAACAAATGTAACATTTTACTAGTTTTGCCCCACGTCCTTTCCGATTTAACATAAAAATTGGCCCAGCGTAATCAACCCCCGAGCGGTAGAATGGAAACTAAGCTTCTAATCTTTCAAAAGGTAAGTTGCCCATAATAGGAGATAAGATTTTACCTTTCATTCGTGTACATATGATACATTGATTCACGACCCTACGCGCAAGATTTCTGCCAGCAAGCGGCCACCAACTCTCGCGTACAGTGCACAACAAGAGTTGCGGCCCTGCATGCAGTAATTTTTTATGTTCATGCTGAAACAGAAGCACAGTTAATCGACTTTTACTACATAATAATATCGGATGCCGTTTATTATATTCAAATTCAGAAACATTACTTAACCTACCACCTACACGAATTAACTTATTACTATCTAAAAATACATTTAAACCTAAAACACGTTTTGCATCTTTACAAAAATTGTTTAACGCTTTATTATTAACTAAATTATTATACAAACTAGGAAACGACTGCATCTGCGCGAAACGAACTACCACCGCCTGCGACTCCTCTAACTCGGCGACTGATAAGGAACCGGTTCGACGCAATTGTTTTCGTGTCCGCGCGTTATGTATGAAACGCAAAACATACGCTCCGGCGCGCTTTAACTTTAAAAATGAGGAGAATCTTTCAAAATCGAATAAGTTTTTCTAAATTTACGCATACTGCGTTAACCGTTTAAGTTTTGATATATGCCCCAACTAACGATATTCCCGCATAAAGTCTGAATACGCGAGTTTATATTCTAATTTCTTCTCTAAAGAAAGGAATCGTTTATTTATAAGATGTCGTATAAGAATTGCCTAACCAATCAGCTGATACTTTCAAGGGTATGCGAACTGATAACCTGCCATCTAATTTGCGTTTTAGTTGTAATTTTAAATAGTTATTCACATTTACGTTCCTGACTAGTTAAAATAATATTTGGTGGCATGTTTTCAATTTTCCAAAACCTTTTCAGTTGTGTATCTATATTTCCAACTGAAGAAACATTACAAGTCGTATGTGATTCCGTTTTATTCGTAAAATAAATAGGCCCCGAGACTAACCACCCTAATTTAGAGTCATGTAAATAAGGACCGCATGACAATCGTATTTTATTATCGTTTAAAAGATCCCAGAAAAGATCCGCGCCTATTAACATATCGATTTTTGAAGGTATGTAAAACGTAGGATCTGCGAGTTGAACATCATTCGGTATTCGCATAGAATTGATGTCAACATTCACGGTAGGTAAAACTGAAGTTATGCATGGCAAAACAAAGCACTGCATACTCGTATTAAAATCGTTTACTTTGGAACGTATAATTAAATCGCATGATTTATTCGAGTGAGAAACCGACTGTCCTACACTCGAGATTTTAATAGTGGACTGTATGAAATTCGTATAATTAATTTTTTTTTACAAAAGTCTTCCGTAATGAAGCAATGTTGGCTACCGCTATCTAATAGCGCGCGCGCCGTATATCGTTTATTATTATTCGCATCGCACACTTCGACCAATGCAGTTGACAACAGAACCGACTTTGCTGCCAGCTGATTCGTGCCCAAGCGGCTATTGTCGATTGAACCTAATGCCGAATGCAATACGGTTGAACTCGACCCATCGAATTTAGGTTGCAGCGATACATTACAGTTATCATTTTTATGCAATAAACTGTTATGTTTTACTTTGCATTGTTGACAAGGCCCAAAAAAGCAATCTTTAATAGAATGACCACTACGCAAACAATTAAAACAAAGATTTTTGTCGTTTACTAATTTATACCTATCATCGACAGATAAATTTAAAAACATACTACACATATATAGGGCATGACTACCACCACACATGTCGCATACTCGTATACGTTTATTCGTTTTCATCTTATCGGCAGCCACATAGCTATGGCTATGCGCTTGCGTCGCCGATGGCACCGCCGCCGGCCCTTTTGTGTCCTTTGGATTGTGATAACGTCTAATTGTATTATGATGATTATTCGAATTATAAGAATTATGAGAAATATAAGAACTATGAGAATTATGAAAACTAATTGAATTAATATTGACCATTTCCAATAAATCAGCTCTGTTTCTAAGAAAAGTTAATAAATCGTTTAATAATAATTTACGTTTTGAATTATGATCATGAAAACTAGAAACAGTTCCTTTATGATTTTCCCATTCCCGCTCAGTTATAGAATCAAGCTTTGATACGATTAAATACATAATGAGGGTATCCCATGAATCCGTTGGTTCACCTAACGAATTTAATGCACGTAAATTGCGTAAAACAGAATCAATTAATTTCTTAATATGCGATGGTGACTCCTTTGTAATATTCGGCAAACTAAATAACGCTTTGACGTGATTATGAATTAAAAGCCGATCGTTTTGAAACCTATTCAGTAATAAGTCCCATGCATGAACATAGTTTTCTGATGTGAATTCCAACGCACTAATAACTTGAAGTGCAGTGCCGCTAAGTGAAGATCGCAAGTAGTGGAACTTTTGAATTGCATCTAAATCGGTTCGGTCATGAATCATTGTACAAAACGAATTTTTATATTCCAACCACCCGTCATATGAGCCACTAAATGAGGGTAATTTAATGTCGGGCAATTTTATTTGTGAAAATATACGTTTATTTCCAGAACATTGAGGTTTTTCGCAATTATAATTATCTGACAACGACTTTGCTAAGGAAACACATGAGAAATATGACTCTTCAAATAATTCACGATACTCTAAATTGACAGAAAGATCGTTATCGTCACAAAAAAAATCTATTCTGCTCTGTAATTTATTAAATTCATCGTAAATTGATTCTAATTGTGAAATTCTTAAATTTAATTCGATAACTTGTCCATTTTCTAAAGTTACATTTTTAAACTTTTGGACATGTTTTTCAATGGAAGTTAAACGACCTTTTATTACACCTCTGCGTTTCTTTAATTCACTGAGAGTTAACTTAGAATCAATAGAAGAATTATCTCTGGAAGGCGACCGACTACCTTCGCATGAAATTATCGGCACATTAATTTTCGTGACGCTATTTTCCTCACTCATTTTGGACATAATTAGGAAGCAAAGAGTACTTACAGTCGTAAAGTAGAAACCACCTTTCACCTGGTAGAACGGGCCGTCTTGGGGTGTTAAGACCTGGCGTGACGGGCCGACCGTTAAGTTAATGCGGGTACACTGGAATTTATAACGAACACGATATTAGCACAAATCGTTTAGGAGGATGGGAAAAGGAAATGAATGACCTGACCGTTTGATGTCTGGACTTCTTCTTCGCCTTCGTCTTCTTGTAACCGAAGCAGGTTGTTCAGCAATCCGGTTCGATGGACCATGTGCGAAGGCTCAGTGGATATGATGAATTTTTCGAATGCCTGCCTATTTTTCTGGGTTCCAAGAGGTTTTTGATTGTCTTCAATAAATCGTTTAATTACAAGTTTAAATTACGTTTATTACGTTTACAATATGGTTTGATAAAAAATACAATCGTTTAAGACTAGATGCGACGTGTAAGTTAACAAAATCTGTTAGATATGAATAGAAGGTGTGACGTTCGTACGATGTTCGCCGCAAGCGCGTCGATCGCAGCTAACTTCGGACACCGCTTCCTCCGTCTGGTCATAGGTGGCGCTAACAAGTGCCTTTACTGGATGTGCCTTTCCAGAAGATGGGCAATTCAAAATTAAAAGTTTTGGCTAAATTAAAATGTTTGTATAAACACAATGCAATTATTGCAAAAAAACAACAAAGATCGGGACAAAAATATATCCGGAAATTTTTCCGAGCTACTTACATAAGATGTATGTTTTAAATATTTTAAAGAATGTTTTTAATATTGGCAAAACTAACATTTTATTAACAATGAAGAGATCGATCGACGATCTGTTTTGCATCACTGACAGCGATTGCATATCATTGTTTTTGGGATGCAGGTTGGAGATCGTTCCGCAGAATGTGTGCGATCTCAGATCGTCCCTACTCTTAGATCAGGGATTCGATAATAGGCTCCGACGTAAGTGAACAACAGTTGAAGTTCTTGAAAATTATGATTATGGTGAAATTTGAATAAAGTCAATTTTTTATGACTAATCGAAAAGAAATGGAAAATATAATATACAAAACCAGTAAAAATATCAGTAAAAATTAAGGGTAGTTCCAAAAAAGGAAGAAATTTATGGACTGTTTTACTACTGCTGCTGCTTACTTAAACTGCACGGCAATTTTTTGAAAAAATCATTAACTGCAACACTGTTGACCTCGTGAAAGAGTGAGGAGTTTAGATTGTGAAACGATACTCAATATTTACAATGAAGCAATTTCATTCTATGAAGTATGTAAGTGAAGTGCAGATATCGAAACAGTTGTTACTAGCTGATTATGACAACAATACAGTTCGCATAATTATGTTTTGTTCCCTGGAGGCGAAAAAAAACATTGATACAATACTGCATGTCTTCGGTGATGGGCCATCATACCATCATTACCATACGAAGGCGTGAAAGTCAAGCTTATAGTTTCGGGAGCAGCCAGGTAAAACATTGGATATTATTGTCGATTGTTTTAAAATTGTGTTGTTTTGTGGAAACTGCAACTATGGGGGAAAGAATAGGAAAGGAATTAATAATGTTTACTCAAAATTGAAAAACTCACTCGGCTGTCAACTTATTGCAATTGGATATGGAGCTCACATTAGTCCACAACGCTTTCAAAACTGCCGCCGATTGTCTTCCTGTTGACTTCGAATGCATCATTGTGAAAATTTACTCATTTTTCTATATCTACAGCGTTCGAGTAGAAGCAAACTGCTGGGCTACAGTAAAACAAGGTGGCATGCCTTAATGCCTGCGCTTGAGAGAATTTAAGACTTTTATAGGCGTAATTTTGCTAATGCTATAATAAAATTAAACAGATTATCTGATAACTGGAAAAAACATTATTTATTTGATTTTAAATTAAAAAACTATATATATATATGTCAAGAAATAGATTCTTTATGATTTTAAGAGCGTTTAATGTACAAAATATTCCTGGCAATGAAAGCATTAAAAAGGTATGTTCGTTAATGGAAATATTTAATAAAACAATGGAAGAAATTTACTATCCGACTAAAGAGTTGACAGTGGATGAGTCTCTGATTTTATGGACAGGCCGATTATAATTTCGTCAATATATAAAAAATAAAGTGCACAAATATGGCATCAAATTATAAATGTTAGCCGAAAATAACGGTATCTGCATGAAGATTCATTTGTATTAGGGATGTTACGGATATGGAATTTCGGTTTCGGTTTCGGATACGGATATTGAGTTTTTTTTTTTATCGGTTTCGGTTTCGGATATGAAATTATTTCGGATTATCCGGTAGTTTCGGATAATTTCGGTTACGGATATTAGATTCTAAAAATTTCAAAATTAATGCAAAAAAAATAGATGATAAAATGGTTTTATTTATAAAGAAAAGGACGATGGGTGAGAACGATGACGTCATAAACACCGCTACATTGAGCTCAGAGAGAGAACCAACACTTTGGTCACAGTTCTGTAAGCGGTTTACGGAACGCAGCCAAAAACAACTTGTCGTAACGTGTTTCATTTAGATTTTTAGATTTCGCCACTATCCGAAACTATCCGAAACATTTATTTCGGTTTCGGTTACGGATACGGATATTTTTTTATTTCGGATATCCGGTAGTTTCGGTTACGGATATGGATATCCTTAACATCCCTAATTTGTATGCTGGGGCTCAAGATGTTAAAGTGGGTGGTCGTGATCACGTTAAAAAAGTACTGACACATAAGTATTTAAATGCCGGCCATTCTATTTATGTCAATAATTATTATGCAAGCGTAGATATGACATACGAATTATTAACACAAAATGCATTTTTAACTGGAACTTTGAGGCAACATAAAAAAGTGAATCCTAAAGAATTAAGAAATACGAAACTAAAAAAGAACGAAGCCTGTATTATGCATGATAGTAACAATGTTACCGTTACAAAATGGCAAGATAAAAGAGAGGTATGTTTCGTCAGTTCCGAACATAATAGCGAATATATACACACAACAAATAAATACGGAAACGATTCCTTTAAGCCCAGAGTACAAGTAAAATATTATAAATAAATGAAAAATCTGATTGTAACTTAACTAACTATAGCAATGAGAAGATAGAAACTTTAGGTAAGATTTCACTTTCAGTTAAAATTGGCAATAACATTCAAATGGTTGAATTTCAGGTTTGTAAAGGAAAATATATACCCATTTTAGGTTTACCAACTTTGGTTAAGTTCAATTTGTTACAAAGAAATAAAAATAGAGTTGATAGTATATGGACAGGACATTCTGAGCTTTTTACAAGGAGGAAAAAGACATTATGGACGAGGAAGAAAATGATGGAGAAATATTGAATAGACAAAATTTAGATGAGCATACACTTCCTACAGATAATAATAATAGGGCTCTAACCACAGATGTACCTAATGTAACTGATTATGTAACAAGGACAGGGAGAATAAGTAAAAAACCAGATTACTTAAAAGATTATATTTTGAGCTAGTTATGATTTAGTTAAGAGTATATAAGTTTTTATTTTGTTAGCATTTATAGAAGTTTTTGAGTTCAAAGTTAAATTACTTTAATTTGTATTGTTAAAACTGAATATCTGAAAGAGAGAGATGTAATGAGTGATGCACAACACTATGTGTGTGTCCCATCACTAATATAATGAATCTAGATAATAAGATGGCGGTCGGTCGTTAATTAATTAATACTGTGTGCTTGCATATAACTTTAAATAAATAAAGGATTTATAAAATACATGCTTGGCCACTCATTCCAACATATACACCTTCAAGCAAGTTACTACAAATTGCATGCAACTTGAACAAACCTGTATCAAGCAACAAGTTGCATGCGGGTAGGTAGTTTGCTAACTATTTAGTGGTTTATCTGCTTATTTAAATGTTGTGCTTTCAGTTAATGGCATTACCATTGATGATCTAGATCAACTGAGTCAAGATCGTATAAAATAAATTTGCCCGCATTTAGGCAATAGGCTAAAACTAACAAAGAAAATCAATGAATATTTAGTCAAAGGGGTGTAGATTACAATACATACTTAAATTAAATGTTCTTTTATTTGATATGTTCATCGTGTAATAAAATCATTATTACATTTTAAGCCTCCACTGTCAGTGTAACAACATATGATAGTGACTCCGCTGCAAGTATAGGTACATTCATAGCTGAAGAAAATAGTGACCTTAGTATTACACTTAGCGACTTGTTTCCTTCAACAAGTGTCAACCAGAGTTTTCCAGACTTTGGCCTAAAAACATTGTTAGAAACTTCACCCACTGGAAAAAGTATACTGAATTTTTATACTGCTAATAATAGATAAGATACAAAAAGAAAAAATGCTTCCTACTCCCCTTTACAACATAAAGCTTCAAATTATGCTAAGTTTCTGATCTAATGGTAATAATGGTTTTTATTAGCAGACTCCTAAAACATTAAGAAAATCATTAGAATAAGAACACTATTTTACATCACTTTTATGCAGTGTTAAATCTTTGAAATATTTTTTGTAAGTTTGTGCATTTATAATTGAAACAGCAGAGCCACTGTCAAACTCTATTTCTAAAGAATTATGGTTCATATGCACTGTAATCATAAATTGTTTATCAATGCCCGTACTAATGTTATTTACACATTCAACGGAACTAACATTTTTAAGTTTAAGACATATTTTCTTCAAATGTCCTTGTTTCCGGCAATAATTACAAGTAATGTTCCTAAATGAGTACTCGTCAGCATAGTGGTTCCCACCACAACGGAAATATTATACTTTGCTCTTCGCAGGGAATTTTGCAACAGGGACAGCAGGCTGCTTAACAGCTGAGTGTGCCGGAAACTTATTAAATTTCTTCTTGATGGCAGTCCTTACTACCGCATGCACCTTGCTGCTTTCCATGCAGTTACTCTGTGTACTTTCCAGCCCAACCGCGATGTCCATCGCAGATTCCAAGGTTAACCCTCTATTTTCCAATAGCCGGTTTTTAATGTGCCTGTCTCGATACCACACACGAATTGGTTTCGTAAGGCAGAAGTCAAAAAAATTCCAAAGTTGCATCCAGCCGCCATTTTTCGTAACGCCGCCAAATACTCCATGCCGGTTTCGCCTCTTCCTGTAACTTGTGATGGAACTTGTAATATTCCGCAATTTCCAATGGCTCCGGGTCCAAGTGAGCTATCAAAGCATTGCAATTTTGTTTAAATGACCTTTGCTCTGGATTCGCCGGTGAAACAGGGTCGCATAGTATGTCGACAATTCTGAAACCCCCCTGACATTTTCAGCCGCCGGAAAAATTAAATATTAATTCCATGAATGGATCTTTCTTATATTTTGCGATATTTCGCCGCCACAAATATTAAAAAATAATATCTGCAAAATTTTCCGTGTGATTAAAATTGTCTTTCTTGAAAAAACCTTTAACCGCTCTCCACTGTGACTCAATTCGTTGAGTATGAGTCCCATCTTCAGCAATAAATGGGTTTTCACAATCTGAGTGGTTCACTTTTTTATGTATATGTATAGCCATGTTCTGACAAGCAATCATACGCTCTCTAAAAATCGGTATGTATGGTGGTGCTAACTTCCACATTCTTTAATATAAGCGGCACCAAATCCTCAGCAGATCGAATATTGTCTGGGCACACCTCCAACCTCAGATCTTCCGATCCATCTTCAATCATACCGAGGACCCAGTAGCCTGGCGACCTGTAGCCAATTTATATGTATAAAAACTCGCTTCAATCATGAGTCAACGGAGTCCCGCTTCGCGGGACTCCTTTTTCTGACAGTTTAAAAAATGTAACCTAACTAACCTAACCCATTGATGTCGGATTGTGTCAATTCGGAGTAAGACATTGCTATTAATTACCTAAGAATTATGTAAACACACTTAATAAATACAATATGATAACCTCGATTGTATTTCCTTTTTCCAAATTTGGATTCATCAATCTGGACTATTTTTCCGGGGCCACCAATCTTTCCAACCGCTTCAGTTTTCTCTATTTGGTATATCACAATAGTTTCCCGGCAATAATTATACCAGTCACATATGGTGACCCGGCTTAGGCACCTTTCCCTTTCAAAAATTTCCTTGTAGGGGTCTTTATTTATTTGAGTATGCATATAATAAACTAGCTTTCCGCCCTGCGGTTTCACCCGCAACTAAATGGTTTACCCGTGGGAATGAGGCTTTTTCCTGCAGTAAAATTATCGTATTTTCTTCTTCCCTGGGTGTCGAACTAACTTTATTCCAAAAGTAACTTTTCTGGTTGATTTTTTACACCTTGTGTCCGAAAAACCCAAATATCTTACGGAACTCTTTTTTTTTTAAAATAAAATATAGCCTATGTTACTCGTGGATAATGTAGCTTTCGAATGGTGAAAGAATTTTTAAAATCGGTCCAGTCGTTTTTGAGCCTATTCGACACAACCAAACAAAGTTTTCCTCTTTATAATATTAGTATAGAAGTATAGATAGAACACAAATCAATTTTAATGTTTTCAAAAAAAAAGCATTGTTCCTAGGTATTTTACATTTTGATTTACAATTTCCTTTGGTGCAAAACCAAGAACCAAATGACCTGTTGGTCGATTTGGCTAATCTCCCAATCCTACTAATATTATAAATGTGAAAGTTTGTGAGGATGTATGGATGGATGGATGTTTGTTACTCTTTTTGTTATAATTTTCAAAAAGAGTGCTGGGAGTTTTTTTCCGCCGGCTTTTATCTCTCGGTCTACGGTTAGGTAAAGTCGTTTGTAACATTGACGTTCATTAAGTATATGTTACATATCTATGATGAATAAAAGAATTTTGATTTTTGATTTTTTTCTCTTTCACGTAAAAACTACTGGATGGATTTGGATGAAACTTTGCAGTAATATAGGTCATCTATATCAGATCATATACATCAGAATAACACATAGGATACTTTTTACCGCGGGAAAACATCTCATTCCCACGGGAAACCGACTTCCACGCGAACGGAGTCGCGGGCGGCCACTAGTTTTTTTATAATTCGAGCCAACTTCCACATTAAAAGCACCTCTTCAATGTAGAGATGTCGGTTAGAAAATGGCCCGTCTATTGGATGGCAGATTTTATACTATGACGAAAGTAGATTTATAAATAATTAGACTGTGAGGGTGTCTGGAAAGAGGTTGTTACCGTCCAAAGTGTCCGCCAATAGACGAAGAGGTTTCTAATATGATTGTAAGTTAAAATATATGAAAACTAAGTTTTATACTATCACAAATTTGAAACACAATTTTACTCACCTTTACTACCTGTTACCTGCCAAAGCCACCGCGACCCAGGTTGTATAGGCTGGGTTTGCTTATACAGAAAAATAATTTTTAGCTTTTATAATATAACGAAGGTCTGGACGTCGCGGGCTCTTAGACCAAATAGTTAAACTCGAAATAAATGGTTAGATGTTGAGTTGACCATAGGTTTATGACTGTTTTCAATGGCTTTATTACTGTCAATACAAGTTTTGTTTACGATTGGAAAATTTTTAAAATCAATTTTAATACAATTCATTATTATTTGAAAAATGTTGTGAGTCCCTTAGTATTAATTTTACCTGTAAAATTAGAAAGAAAGATAAAAATTTGTATCAAAGAAATGAACATTTTGATTATTTCTGAACTCCACAAATAACAGACTGTTAAACATTCCAATTTTGTAGTTATACATCGGTGCCCCACATATGTATGTAGGCGTACATATTATTATGTTGGTAGTGCAAATGTCTTTTAAGCAAATACCGATTTTATTAATAAGCTCAGTAAACTTACAGTAACTTTTAAAATCTGTTTCACCAATAAGTACAATACAGTAATCGTTAAAAGTGTAAATTAACAGTTTGGTTTTTAAATCTGATATTAGATGTTCTGTTGTAGAATTGGAGGATAAAATGCGACAAAAGTTAAAATCCGCCGAGAAAGTTTTTTCAACACATTGAAGAGATCCTGAATAATTCTATTACTTAAGATACATAATTTTCTTTTATGTTCTTTTGGTTTTTCACATATCTTATTAGGTTTAATAATTTTTGAAGCTGGTGTTGAAGAAGATTCATTACATTCCACTGTGTTTACATTTTCTTCTGGTTCCTTCCTTAACCGCAAAGGCGTTGAAAAAATGTTCCTGTTTCTTTTCCTCTTTTTTCTTCCTGATATGGGGGTCCCAGAGCATTTGTTAGATATATCAAGTTTTTTTAAGCATTCAATGGTTGTAAGACTTTTATTAAGATTATTTTTCAGTCGATAGTGTTCATCGTGTAAGTTTTCTATTTCTTGATGCTCACTCTGTAGTTGTAGGCTACATTGTTCAAGTTGGTCTGTGAGAACTTTTATTTTTTCATGTAAGTCATTAGAACCTAGAGATTCATTTAGTGTGCTATTCGGCAAGCTCATCATTGTGGAGTCAAAAATTGAATCTTTTGAGAGATTTGTTAAAGATGATGATTTTTGTTTGCAATGTTTACGCAGTGTGATATTTTCTCCGCAGTGTAATAGGTTAGGTTAGTTAGGTTACTTTTTCGATACCACCCAGAAAAAGTAGTCCCGCGTAGCGCGACTCCGTCGACTCATGATTGAAGCCAGTTTTTATATACATAGGTATATTTTTTTTTACAGTTTTCCATATTAAAAACACTTCTAACCGGCTAAAACTAGGTGTAGCCGCACTTCGGGTATTAGCCGTAACATATTACAACGGGTAATTTTCACGAAATCCCGAAATCCGGCTATCTTAAAATGACAAGAAATATTGAAATTATTTAATAATTATTTTATGTGAATTTGATAGTACTAATGTTACTAGAATTAAATTATCTAGTGGTCCCAAAAATTATCGCGTTTTATGGAAGTTATGGGGACATAAAAAAAAACTAAGTGAGGGAATGATTATTGCAGACAAGTCATGAAGCTTTTTAAATGAAATTAGTTTTCTTTCAAAGAAATCTTTTTATTAAATGAAATTTTGTTCTTAAACAATAACTAAGATCAATATGAGTAATTCCAGAAAATCACAAAATTATTGCAGCACTTTGGCATAACAGTTTTACAGGATCAGGTTTCATTTTTTCCCTGCGCTTTCGGTCATATTCTTGCTTTTTTAATTAAGCTTCTTCTTTGCTGATCTTCTTTGTTCTTGACATTTTATAACCTACAACAATATTGCAACAATAAATTCAAGCGTTAATAAAAGCAAACAATAAAAAAAAGCCAGTTAGCCCATCCAAAAATCATTCCCTCATATATCATCATTCCCTCACCATATTTTTTTATGAGGGAATGATGGTGAGGGAATTATTATTACTCGGTTAAATTTTTTTTTAACCGAGTACTCGGCCGAGTAACTCGGTTCTATCAAATTCCCAATTTCGCGTGCGTAAACAAGTACAAACGAACACAAGTATATTTAGAAGAAAATAGAAGAATTTTAAATATTGATTATTTTTATTACTGTTCCTTTAATTTTGTCTCACTAGTACTCATGCCTTAGCATAATTTTGATTCTATTACTTGAGGATGTCAAAAAGATTTTCTCAATCAGTACGTTTTGATTAACACTGTTGTTTCAATTATATCTACCTAAATATATTGCTTTCTTTAAACAAAGTATATTACTTTTTTGGTACTCGGTACTCGGCATTAGTATACCGAGTTACTCGGCCGAGTACCGAGTACCAAAAAACCTGCCGAGTACGCCGAGTACCGAGTATAAACCGAGTACTCGGCCCATCTCTATTAAGAACATTATGTTTATGCATTTTTATCTATTTATTTATACGGCTCTAAAATCTTATGTGAAACTTTTAGATATAGTTATGAGGATTGTATAGAAATATTAGTAACATCCATTTCTTTGTTGAATTTTTAAATAAACTCCAAGGACAAGAATTTCGGAATTTCGTGAGAATTACCCATATACTCTTTGTTGTAGGTACCTATTCTATTGTTATAAATAGCTTTATTGCTTCCAAATACACAACGTGTTTTTATTGATATCCCATAACTTTAAGGTTACTGTCCTTGGGTTAAACGATAAATAAATATGTCGGAGAGAACACAGATTCGATGGACTTAGCCAGTTGAAGAACTACTTTACTACCTACCTTGCCTATGTTTTGAAATGTCAATGTCAATGTCAGCGACTAAATGAGATATTGGTTGCGTCAAGTTGTTTTAACTTGGGTGTAGTCGGTGCGAGGCTTTATGAGTGAACGACTGAATGAGTTTCGGTAATTTTCCGTTGAGTCTAAATAGCCCATCTATCATGTTGGACGGATGATTGTTATTTGGTTCGTGGGGCAGTGCAGACGTAGAGTGAATAAATCAGTGATAGCCACACGCCGAATTCACCGCGCTTCCTATATCCATTTACATCCTGACTATTCTTGATGATTATTGTAAAGTTGCTAAACGTTGTGATTAATACACGCCCATACATCAAGTTCCACGTTTTATTTCGAAGTTTCCGCCATAATCGAACCCAGTGATAAAGAACTCCCCGACATCAGAAGTGGGATGCTGAAACCACTTACCACGAGCTTCGGATGATGTCCTATGTGCTACGAACTATGTGAAAACCTTTGTGAAAAGATTTGTGTGGAAACCACGTGCTATGAATGATAATAAAACTGCGTGCCATGTATTTCGGATGATGAGAAAACCAAGTTTTAACGTGCTATGGATGAAGAGAAAACCATGTTTCACGTATTGTGGATGATGTGGAGGCTACGTCTCACGTGCTACTGATGAGGAAACCACGTTTCACGTGCTATGGATGATGCGATAACCAGGTACCACACGCTACTGATGTAATTGCATTATGCTGCGAAGAGCAACGATGGATGATGTGGATATCATGTGCTACAAATTATGTGATAACCACGTACCACGGACGATGCGATAGCCACGTACCACGTGCTACGGGTGAGGAAACCCCGCTCCACCTGTACGAATGACATTCCATGTGCTGCAAATAACAACGACGGAAACGAGAAATTGCAGCAGCTTTTGGAACAACAGAATCATCATAAACCATCGGTGTGTAATTACGGAGGCGAGATGATACGGACAGGAAAATAGAACATCCTAGGCCGCAACCGAGAGACTGCAATGACAAGACCAGCCATGCCATCACCTGCTACCACTGCCGAGGGCCTTTCCATTATGCGTTGAGTCAGCGCCAGTCGAACCGGAGCTTCTAAGGATAAAGTGTGGACAAGATAACGTGTGGGCCTTTACAACAAAGGTTTGCCAATGGAGATCCTGCGTTACGCTACCCGGTGAGAGTTTCTGTTTTCATTACGAGCTAAGTGTGTTTAAAATTATTTTAGACGAGTGTTATTTAGCCGTCACAGTTTTCCTAATTGTTTAGAATTAATGTTTGCCGAACTATGTGATACTGTGTGATATCATTTGTTTCAGGAAAACTGCTAGTATGGTGGAATTTGCTTAATGTTTGATGGTGATTGATGGGACTATACCAAAAGACGTTCTGCTCGATCGGTATACCCTGGAGGGTAGTCCGTGACAGCGTGCTGGCGGTTGACTCTGACGAAGGTCAGGTTTCATGGAGATATTGGCAACGAATATGGAGGAAGCTTAGTTGTTTAATTTGTTTTTTTTAATAATTTTATTTCTAAATGAAGTAGTCAGTTACTGCTCTGAGTTTCAAATGGTACTACGGTACTATTAATTAAGACTGAACGTTGTGACTTTAGTTTTGCTTTGTTATTATTCTGTTTTACATACTATGGGTCTAAATAAATAATCTCTGAGTGGTTGTGCTTCTTTGGCAGTTATTTTAGACGAGTCTTATTCTGCCGTCTCAGTTTTCTTAATTGCGTAAAATAAAATATTGCCGAACAATATGATGCTGTGTTATAAAAATTGTTTCAGAAAAGCTGCCAGAATAGTGGAATTGCTGGATGGTTTGAATCTGGTAAAGACAAAATAGAAACATTGAAGTACGCGGCAGTACCTACATTATTACGTTATAACCGGACACAACTTGACTGGGTGATATACAATGTTTTGTAATAATTTATGGCAGAGTGTGTTCTTAAATTAAATGGTGTTTTGGCGGGAGGAGTTATGCAACCGATTTGGTTACAAAAGTCGCCAGCAGACATAGAATTAGCGTGCACCTGGCTCCTATCTACGCCTATCTACCTACACCTACCTACCTACTTTGTGTTTGCAGTTGTTCTTTAATTAGTATTCTTTCTCTTAAACTATTTCATGTGTTACATTTCTTAGTTGTTAGTTTAAAGTTAAACCAAGTTATTTACGCCCAATAGAAATTATTGGTTTTTACATTTAGTGTTGATCGATGTTTAATAATGGTACAGGTACTGGTGTTATTAACAACTGTAATTCACACGTGTTTTAATATGTTTCGAGGATACATCGAATGGCGATTACAATAAACCAAAGCCGGAGCCGCGAGGACGAGCAATGTCGACAGCAGGACTTAACCCAGCGGTGCAGCAACAGAAAGTGACGATCCTGATTTACGAGCGATGGCGGCATTGCGGTGGCCGAGGCAAGCCAGCGTTCGTACCGAGGTGCTGATTGACGTGTGAGCTGTGAATCTTCCACGGATTGTCTAGAACACAAAGGTGAATCGTATTCTTTCTTTCTTTCGATTCTAGTGCTGAATGCTCGTTAGTTAATGAAAGTTTTGGCGCGAAATTTTATGTTTGTAAAAGCGAAATTTTATGTTCTTTTAAAAAGGTTGTAACTGTGGCGTATTGGTCAAAAGCGTGTATTCAGCACAGAACGAATTTTATGTCATATTGGGAGACACTATCGGACGCCTATAGGGCTGTCTCGAAGTGTATTGGATACGATCAGACGCCAGTAAGGCTGTCATGAAGTGTCGATGCTTATTGAGAGTTTGCGGACACAATCAGACGCCAGCAAGGCTGTCTCGAAGTGTCAGGGGCACCATCAGACGCCAGCAAGGCTGTCTCGAAGTGACAGGAGCACCATCGGACGCCAGCAAGGCTGTCTCGAAGTGTCAGGGGCACCATCAGACGCCAGCAAGGCTGTCTCGAAGTGTCAGGGGCACCATCAGACGCTAGCAAGGCTGTCTCGAAGTGTCGGGGCTCGTAGACACAATCAGACGCTGATTCAGCTGTCTCGAAGTGTCGGGTCCATTGGAGCTGTCTTGAAGTACGCATTCAGACACCAGCTACGGTTGTCTTGAAGCCTACCATCAGACGCTTGAATGACATTATTTTGGCTATCGAACCGATCATTATTTTTATGATTTGACTAATTTGTTGCATTTTAATTGAAGCTGTACAGATTAAAATCAGATGTAATTTGAAATGTCATTTGTTACCTTCTTACCGTTTTATTTTGGTCAGGTTGACCGAGCGAGCTACTGCCGTGTTGTTTCTTTTGCAGATTGCTATCACACGAGGCCATAATGTCGGAAGCACTAGAAGTGGGCATTAAAATAAACGGCAAACTTATTAACAACCTAAGACACGCCGATGACACTGTCTTGATGGCTTTCAGTGAAAAAGATCTACAGGCTATCGCAGAGATGGCCTCTCCATTAACACGTTGAAGACTAGGGTCATGGTTGTATATAGAACGGCTATTGACCCTAAAATTAATGTCGCAGGAGTTGTTCTGGAGCATGTCCGTCAGTACAAATACCTCTTTGCTTGGGTGAACGAAAAATGGACCTCTGACCAAGAGATAAAGGCCCGGATAGAGATTGCCCGTGCCGCGTTTAATAAAATGAGGAAAGTTTTGTGCTGCCATCGAGTATTGATGTAAAGCTCCGAGCTCGCATTCTCCTTTGTTATGTATGGCCTGTCGTCTTATGCGGGTGTAAAGCGTGGACCATCAAGGACGATACTAAAAGACGCCTAGAAGCCTTCGAGATATGGTGTTATCGTCGCATGCTTCGCATCAGTTGGGGTTGCTAACGAAAGAGTTCTACATGCGTATGTGTCGAAACCGTGAACTACTGCAGACCATCAAAAAGAGAAAAGTTGGATATCTCGGTCATGAGCTCAGGCACGTAAGGTATCAACTGCTTCAAATAATAATGATGGGAAAGATCGAAGGCAAACTACGCGCTGGTAGACGAAAGAAATCATGGCTTAGAAACATCCGGGAATGGACAGGAGGTGGTCAACGTAGAACAACTTTTGCGATGTGCTCAGAGCAGGTCAAGATTCCAAGAGCTGATAGCCAACCGGTAGTGGAGAGGCACTGGAAGAAAAAGAATCACACGAGGACGTGTGAAGCGTCAGGAAGGCCGTGTCGGAGAGAACACAGATTCGATGGACTTGGCCAGTTGAAGAACTACTTTACTATCTACCTTGCCTATGTTTTGAAATGTCAATGTCAATGTCAGCGACTAAATGAGATATTGGTTGCGTCAAGTTGTTTTAACTTGGGTGTAATCGGTGCGAGGCTTTATGAGTGAACGACTGAATGAGTTTCGGTCAATTTCCGTTGTGTCTAGTTAGCCCATCTATCTTGTTGGATGGATCTCTTATTGTTGGGACCGTGGGGCAGTGCAGACGTGTAGTGAATAAATCAGTGATGGCCACACGCCGAATTCACCGCGCTTCCTATATCCATTTACATCCTGACTATTCTTGATGATTATTGTAAAGTTGCTAAACGTTGTGATTAATAGACGCCCATACATCAAGTTCCACGTTTTATTTCGAAGTTTCCGCCATAATCGAACCCAGTGATAACGAACTCCCCGACATCAGAAGTGGGATGGTGAAACCACTTACCACGATGTACGGATGATGTCCTATGTGCTACGAACTATGTAAAAACCTTTGTGAAAAGATTTTTGTGGAAACCACGTGCTATTAATGATAATAAAACTGCGTGCCATGTGCTTCGGATGATGAGAAAACCACGTTTCACGTGCTATGGATGAAGGGAAAACCATGTTTCACGTATTGTGGATGATGAGGAGGCTACGTCTCACGTGCTACTGATGAGGAAACCACGTTTCACGTGCTATGGATGATGCGATAACCAGGTACCACATGCTACTGATGCTAGTAATGTTCAGTTTGACACCTAAACAGCTAACGCCCACATAAATAATTAAATTCATTTTTTAAGGTACAGATAGGCGACGTTGTCTTATTCACATAAAGGTGTGTTGTGTTGGTGGTCATGATTTTAGTTAAATATTTGGTATGAAAAATTAAAACGACTTTTTTTAAGATTTTGAAAATATTGCATATGCGAATTGATTTCATTTTATGAGCTTATTAATTCCCTAAAGTTATGGGATATCAAGAAAAACACGTTGTATTGAATTAATGAATAAAAAAGTTTTCTTCGATTCAGGAATATTATTTTATATTTTAGTGCATAGTTTGAACTCGAGCTAAGTGATATGTTTTATAAATCACAAATTATTTTTATTTGTATTAATTATGTCACTTACTTTGGGCTAAAACTGTAAATACAATTTGTTTAAAAGCTGAATAAATTTTGTCTGAACGGTTTGAAAGTACCGCTTTATTAAAAGTAAATCGGGGGGGAAACAGAGATGGCGTAACTGGACACTGCAAAATGTGTCTCCTGTCTAAAATAATGTATGAAGTTGTTATTCTTCTCGAAAGAGTAATATTGTTCCATGAGTGTAAGGTTGAATGGTGACCATACACTGCGCAAGCCGAGCGAGTGAAGCGAGCGTGCCGCGGCAGCGGTCAGCGTAGCGCCAAAACCGAAGTTCTTTTTTTACTAATGACTACCAACAACTTTGTTTTTTTGCATTAAAACAGAAATTAAGAGCCATCTTCAGAGCCATTTAAAATACAAGGATTTAGTTTTACTGGATATCGTTTATTTGAATTTAAAAATCTGGATATTGTTTGTCTGTATATCAATTAACTATATTAAAAAAAAAAGTGTTTTAAGAAGTTTGATAAATGTAGTGCTCAGAACAAAAATTGATTGCTCTTTTCATTACTGATCCATATGGTTAACAGTGATAAGATCGCTACGGAGAATATCATTTTATACTACTTTGAGCCTGGCCACACATTTATGAGCTGTGATCAGGTTCATCATCAAGTAGAATTAACAATGAAAAAAAAATCTAATCTACACGATTTCCCTGATTTCGAAGAAAAGTCAATGGCTCCGCAAGACTTTGAGTATTTCTAATTACGTATCGGACCGACGCATTCACAATTCAAAACCTAGAGCATATCTCAAGAATATGTCACAAGTCTGTTTCTAGCGTAATAATTATGATCTTAAGTACAAAAATTATTTTGACGATGAATACGTTGTTTTAAAGTTCATGAATGATAAATACTTACGAAACCCAAGTATTATGAGCATTACTTTCCGGACAAAACCCAAGGGTGTAGAACAGGACAAAAAAATGGGAATTATCAACAAATTATCGGCACCAGAAAAATGGGGATTTTTAATAAACAATATTGTTAACTAAATGATTGAAATTACTTAAAAATTGTTAAATTGATGTAACAAAATTATGATTATCCTAAAACTTTCAAGACTAGTTCATATAAAGTAAAATAAAAGAACAGACAGAATATATAATAATAATACAGGGTGGGCCAAAAATTTTTGCAAATAGCTACAGTTGATTTTTTTGAAAACCGTTCGAGGAAGGGGCGCGCGGGTTGCGGGGAACTATGCGTCACTTCATGCAATTTTAGTCACGATGGAGCGCTTCACGGGACTTCGCGTGCTTTTTGTGTATTTTTTTTTACAAAAACAATGATTCCTACGTGACTGTACGACGCCTGTTCAGAATTGAATACGGATTACGCCGTATAAGTGAGTGTCCGAGTGTTAATTTGATCAAAGCTTGGGTCGAGAAGTTCGAGCAAACGGAATCAACAAGAACTCTACGGCGGATTTTGCATCTGGACCTCAAACTGCACCCATATAAGCTTCAAATTGTGCAGGAGATGAAACCAAATGATTACATTCAACGTAAGTTATTGGCTGACACTATGCTGGAGCGATTCTCTAGCCTTGAGAATGTATTGTTTACGGACGAGGCCCATTTTCACATCAATGGGCACGTGAATAAGCACAATTTTCGATATTGGAGCAGGAACAGCCCTCGCCTTAAACACCAAAAGCCACTTCATTCACCTAAAACGACAGTATGGGCTGCTATATCAGCAAAGGGCCTAATCGGTCCGTATTTCTTTGAAAATAATCCAGGTAAAAATGTAACTGTGAATTCAACGGAATACGTCAAGATGTTGCAAGACTTTTTGACGCCGCAGTTGCATGAATTTCAAGGGTACAACAGGACCTGGATGCAACAAGATGGAGCAACATGCCATACGACAAATGAGAGTTTACCGGTTTTTTTTTAAATATTTTATTTTACGGGTCAGGCACATGACCTTTTAGCCACTTACTACATTATCACTTTTTAACAAATAAAATTGTTTAAATTACAACATAATACTAATAGACAACAGACATTTAAATAAAGGTTTATAAAATATAGTTTTGGATAAGAGAAAATAGAGTAATGTCACAGTATTGTCACTTTCACATTCACCGATGTCAATGTCAATTTCTTCGAAAAGTGTATGTCTTTGTTTAATGTATTTTCGGCATTTCAGGACGATGTGGGTAAGGTCTTTCTTTTCTTGGCACTCGTCACAAAGTCCGGTGTTGCTTAATTGTAATCAGTTCAGGTGCGACTTGGCCTGGCTGTGGCGAAACCTCATCCTGTTGATGGTCGTGACAAATGATCTGGGTCCTGAAATCTTATGGTACCAGGGTTGGGCGGGCGGTACCTTTTGGATCTGGTAGTACCATCTTCCCTCATCAGTGGATACTTTCATCCAGTACTCTTGAAAGACTTTCTTGTGTCAAAGAAATGTTTCCGAACAAATTGAATACTCGCAGAGAAAAACACAAAAAAAAATTTTTTGTAAAGAGTTTACTTACTAATAAAACATAATATTTTTTTATATTTATTACATATTTCATAATCATCAAAGCATATGGGTTTGCTCACGTTAGTGTTTGATAAAATGCGTACATAACTTGAAAAAGACCAAATTAGTGATAGACGCACGTGGGGATTTTAGTAAATAATATTCATATGTCTTAAATTTGCTTAGCTGCCATTTCGTAATGTGCTTTTCAAACGAATATTTTTTTCTTTTTAATTGCTAAATTAAAAAAGAAAATATTTAATTAATTTATATAATTATTAATATTTTATAATAGACACTTAAATTACGTAAAAGTTCTTAAATATGTATCTTTTGCTATATTCCAATAGATATAAATATGTAGAGAAAAGCTACAGTTTCGGTTTTAAAAATTCGCTGGGTTTTTGGCTTTATCTCAAAACTTACTTTTGTCATTTAGCCGCCTTTTTAGCTAAAGGACGGCGTACAATTTGCTCGCTTGCCCTTAAACACATGAAAATTAATAATGAAAATTATCGATATTATCATAGTTTTGCTTATGAACAACAGATACGTCTCGTAATAGGTACTACACTTTTCGATTTCTCCGTCGAATTCGAAAAGTTTAAGTTTATGGTGGCCTAGCTTGCTCACTGCTGCCCCGAGTAGATGACGATACCGAGTTATATTTAAAAAAAGCGGATCTTCATGCCTAGTATAATGTATCAAAAGCTTCCAACTCTTTAAATGACCTTTTTGCATCAGGTTTATATTTAATATCAAATTCCATAATTTGCAGGATTGTATCTTCAAATCTAATTTTTGCTAAGAATTTTATTTAGCGGGAAGCGTTAGCGTCGCCATATTTGATGTTTTTACAAGAAAAAATAACGCGTAGAATTGCACTTGATGACTGTTTTAGGCCATAAATAGCACGTTTTAAAAGTAAGACTTTGTTTACATTACCATCATTACAAATTTCAAAACCTGGCGGTTTTATCATATGTTTTTTTTTATTTAAGACACCATTTAAAAATTTCGGAAATAAGATTGAGATTTAATGTCAAAATAGGAAATTAATTGATTGAATTCATTCTCGTATTAGCTCGTTGTATTGGTTATTTCTCTTCTGCATTGGAAAGTTAAAGTTTTACAAATTAAGGCGCGTCTTAGCGACGCCATTAAAAATTTAAACTTATGTAAAAAATGTAGAAATGAAGGCGCAACTAAAGACGAGCTAATTCAAGTTACTAATCTTCTTCAAAGCTGTGCATCTAACATCTCTAACGAAATACACTTTTATATCGAAAAATGTTCCACAGTAGATCAAACTCAAGTAAAAGAATGCACAGAGTTGCAGCTACAGGCATTTGAGCTATTTCTATTTTAAATACTCTTATTACCGAGACTGAGGAAAAACCAAATTCAGAGCGGTTTCTTCAATCCAAATTACCCAAACTTACTTAGCCGAAGTTCAATGGGAATACCCTTCAATTCCACGACTTTTGGGATCAGTTTGAATTAGCATACCTACTAGCTTCATTAGAAGATAAAGCAAAAGAAGCGGTCAAAGGTATAGGTATTTCAAATCAAAATTACGAAATAGTTGTTGGGTTAAAATTATAACAAAATGTTCATACCTACTAGCGACATCTATAATATTTTTAATGTATCTCTCTATGGTTCCTTCTAAAAGTCTACAATCGTTAATTAATTCTGCGCAAATCTCAGTATACAGGGCGTCCCACGGCTATGCCACATGAAGGTTAAGTACCTTAAATATTGAAGATTTTACTGAAAGAATACTTTATTTTAATTTTAACCCTCGATCACTCGCGCGGGGTGGTGAGAGCACGAACTTTTGAACGTAAAAATGAATAGTATTTTCTTTAGTTACGAATTTGCGCTTCTGAGTACCTTCAAGCAACCTTTAAACGCGTCGAAACGGGATGAGAGGGGCAGTGTGACGCAACTACTTGCAGTGTAAGGATCTTTCAAAGTTTGCGTAGGGTGGTCACGACACCCCGCGAGCGCTCGTGATATACTTTTTCGTAGGAGTATTTTTGTATGAAAATATTTTTTTTATTTAAATTTTTATTTTATTGTGTTAATAAATCCTTATGTTGATGTTTTACAAAGAGGAAGTTTATTTAAAGAATTAAGAAGTAAATTTTTTTTTTTTCTTTGTGAACTGATCTCAATTTTATGAATAAAAAGGCAGATTTTTGTAATGTTTCGTGGAATACAAATAAAGCCGATTATAAAATCTACGTTTTTTTATTTTCATACATCATGGATTACAAAGTAATAAAATGCTGGTATATTTCCATTAAGTAATATAATACGTTTAGAAATATACTTTGAATATGTGGGGTGGTCACCACACCCCGCCAGTGCTCACGAGGCTGAAAATCGCGCGAGTGATCGAGGGTTAAAGATAGAAGTTTTTACTGAAAGAAGACTTTATTTTAATTTTAAAAACATTTTAATCTGCATTCCATTTAAAAAAAAATACTGGTTCAACCGGGAATGGAACCCGCTACGTAAGAAATAAAATACACCTGTAATTTTATGATACGGATCGGAACGCATCATCATAGGGATTATTTTTTGCCAAGTAACATAGTGTCAGAAATAAAAGGAAGACCATAAGTAGGTATCTTTTAAACGACAAACTCCCAAATTTTATCTCTCACATGCATGATTACCTACCTGCAGGCCTACCATGACCTCTTATTGCTATTCAGTTTAGGACCCAAACTGAACTGCTTCGCTTATTCGTACCATGACGTTACTTAAACAAACCTAAATTGGGTGGCTAGTTTGTAAGCGATTCAGCTGAAATAGTTGATTCTTCTGCAAGCAAATGCGTACCATGACGTCTTTAAGAAGTCTAAACTGCATCGCTGAGCTGTCAAACACGACAATTCAGAAAAAGTTACTATTTCGCCGACTGAAAAGAAACGTTTTGAGCTTAAAGACAAGTTTTAATTAAAAATACATTGAAAATATATAATTTCAAAGGTAATTAGTGCTAAATATTACCAATTAAAGTGAAAAGTGCGATACATGAAAGTTAATTTGATAAAAATGCTTTAACCTCATCTTATGTTTATAAATGTCTGACGAGTTAGTATTTTTTGAGTTTTTGGAGTGCGACAATGAAGATACATCTTCACAAAGAAGGCAAAGCGTACAAAAAAGAAGACTTATTCGCGAGCAAATAGATCCTATCATGGAACTAAATAATGAAGAATTTACAAAAAGATATAGGCTAACCAAGCAATTATTTAAAGATCTCTGTGAAGAAATACGACCCAGATTTAAAATTTGTCAGTGGAAATAAAGGTAATATAAGTATGTGATCAAGATTATTTTACACAGGTAATCTACTACTATGATAATGCAAAAACATACATTACTAGGTGCTGACAACACTATCTTTTCTTGCCACTGGATCATACCAGAGGCCTGTGGGGGACATTGCTGCACATTCGCTAGCGCAGCAAACTGTGTCTTCAGTTATAGCTGAAGTAATCGCAGCAATTGATTCGCCAGAGATGAGGCGCAAATATATTTCTTTTCCAAAAACTTTGAATGAAAGAAATAAAATCCGAGCAAGGTTAGTTAGGGTATTGCACAAGCTTATGTTTATTGTACATTTATTGGTTTTTGAATTAATTATTTTAAACCGTCGAAAAAATATTTTTTAACTTTTGCCTCAAAATGAGCCAAAATTGCCTCCTTGACCTCATTGTCGTCGGAAAATTTCTTTCCCTCAACTATTTTTTTAAATTGAAAAAGAGAAAATAGTCACTGGGGGTCAGGTCTGGACTGTAGGGAGGGTGTACCAAAGATTCGAAGCCCTGCTTGTGCAAAGCAGCCATTGCAACTCGACTCGTGTGCACCGGCGCGTTGTCTTGCAAGAGCAACACACCCTTGCTCAATTTTCCTCTACGTTTTTCCTTGATTGCCTCCTTTAACTTTTCCAATATGGCAGCGTAGTATTCTCCGGTTATTGTGGTACCTTTTTCTTTATAATCGATGAGTAATATTCCCTCACAACCCCAAAAAACTGTAGCCATCACCTTTCCGGCCGATTCTGACACCTAGAACTTCTTAGGGGGTAGTGTGCCCTTTTATGACAATGCATAGCCTCCTGTTTCGACTCAGGTTCAAAGTAATGAACCCATGTCTCATCTCCAGAAATAATTCGCTCCAAAATCTGTGCAGGTTCGTCCCCACACAACCCCAAAAATTGCCTAGACGCGTCAACTAACGTTTGGGGAAAACGTGAAAGAGAAATGAAAGAATTTAAACTGTTTTAAAGCTTTATATTGAAAGCATAAAAGTGAGTTTAATGTTATGTGCTCACACTCCGAGCACGAAAATATGACTGAGTCTGGAAGGAAGCTGTCAATATCTCATTGTTTCTTCTTTAGAATCTATTTGAATAATATAAATTAATAGCTGCCAGTATTCAAGCAATAAGTCTCCTACATAGTGCTTATGCACATTACATTCGCTGCTTTTTCTGAAGCGGCGTGAGCATTCTGGGCATCCATCTTGCACTGACCTTTGTCATAGCCAAATGATCGTGTAGGATACGCAAACACGTGGTATCTGATACTCCAACTATAGCAGATAATTGTTTCTTCTTCAGGCGGGCATCTTCCACTACAAGTTTTTCAACATTTTCGACGATGACTAAAGTGGTCGCCTAGACGGTCCGCCCAGGGCGGGGGTCATCTTCGATTGACTCCCAACCATGTTTAAAGAGCCCATGCCATTTGTAAATCATTGTTTTACCAGGGCACTGTTCACCATAGACGGTTTCCATTTCATTCAAAATGGTTTGCGCATTTTTCCTTGTTTGGTAAGGAATTTTAATACGGCGCGGTGTTCGATTTTCTCCATACTTTCAGTTCACTTCCGGATTGACTTGTTCAAGAGGCAACTATTCGTAAACGAATGACGCAATAAGAGTCCCTGATTCGTATGACACCAAAAACGTGCTCCTACCCCCACTCCATCCCCTCCATTCCGCGAACTTTTGGACCTCCCCTCGTATTACTGTAGAAAAGGTTATCATTCATTTAATGTTCAATTGGTAAGACTTGCAGACAGATATTAATAACCATAAATTATAAATACATCTATTAGTTATATAAACATATTGTACCTATTATTTACCATGTTTGAGATTTGTGATTCGGATATGCAAATTACCAGTGTGGATGCTAGCTACGGTGGAGCCACACATGATTCATTCATTTGGAATGTGCACCCACTACAAACACACTTAGAAAATTTAAATGAATCAACATGGTTACTTGGTATGTTTATAATTAATAAGTTGCAATATCAAGCTTAACAAAAAAAAAAACAGTTGGTAATAACAAATTAATATTTTCAAAAACTACAATATCAATCTACTTATCAACATCTTTTATTTACAACTTATAACTAAAATTACATTAAACAACACACAATAATTATCCATTTTGCAGGAGACTCTGGATATCCTTTAAGAAAGTTTTTGATGACACCAATCACTAAAGCGTCTATTACACTACGCGATATTCAGACAGTAAGACTAAGACTTAGCATAGTGTAATAGGAGTTAGCAAGTTAGTCTGTCTAATTAGACCGACCGAGTGGATTCGGCCGTGCTAACTTGCTTACTTGCTGAATATCGCGTGGTCTAATAACAATTAGCACGTTAGACCGCTCAGTCAGCGCGCGTCGCCGCAGAGGACAGTCCAGTCGTGTGCCCCGTGACTGTGCCGCAAACATGGCTTGTTCGAAAGAAAAAGAAGTTCTTCTTAATATTCTTGATTTATATCGCGAAATGCCATATTTATGGCAAAAAAGCCACAAAGACTATTCAAACAAATCAATGCGCACGGAAGGATTCCGGGTTTTACTAGAAATGTATAAAAACTTTGACGAAAATGCCACAGTCAAAACAATCAAAAAGAAGTTAATGAACATGCGTACCAATTATAGTAAGGAATTAGCAAAGGTATGTAAATTTCTTGAGTTCAGTTGGTAGGTACCACCGAAAAAAACATTAGAAAAAGCATTGTATCGTATATTTATGTATTCAGAAAGCATGTTTGTTTTTTATTGGTAAATTCTTCAAGAAAAACTGGCGCAGGCACAGATGATATATATATACCATCTTTATGGTATTTTGACGCCTTAAACTTTATTGGATCAACGAGTGAACCGTGCCGCACGCCAGTAGAAAGCATTGAAGATGAGGAGGTAAATTTATTGTATTATTCAAGCTCACTCTGTGACATCTTACAATATAAAAAAGGGTACTCATGCAATAAACTTTTTATTTTGACCAACGATGAAAGCGTGTAAAAATAATATTAATTGCTCCATACGAAAGTTCAGTAACCTCGGCACCAAAATCTATGGAACAGCACATGTTGTTTTTCACGATTCCACAGTTGGTCCCACAAGTTGTTTGTAAATTAGTGTTGGGCAAAAATGAATCCCGATTAACGATTACCCATTAACACATTACATTTTGTAATGGCATTACCCATTACCTACTGTAATCCCGAAAACAATTTGCAGGACTTGACAGAAATCGACAGAACTTGACAGATCTTGACAGAAATTGACAAGACTTGACAAAATTGAAAGGAAGTAATCGGATCACTTGTAATGCCATTACCTACTTTGAGTAATCATTACAAGTTGTTGTTATGCGATTAACGATATAAATATAACGAATAATAAGTTTTAATAAAACAAGAATATTTTTTTATGATTTAATCGTATAAATAAAAACAAAACATTAATTTATGGTGGTACAACATCAACCATTCGGTCTTGGAAACTAACACTTCCAACAGAATTGAAATAATCCATGAATTTATTTCGTATAATATTACCATCTTCATTACGCTGGTTATTTGATGAATGTTGGAATGTAAGTAAGGGTTCAGTGGTCTGTCTCCAATCTCCTTTGTGAAACGTGCCCTCTTTTATATTTTCTGAATCAATATTCGAACGAGTTATGTAATTTGGTACTCGTTTCCTCAAAAAGTTATGCAGAGTGCAACATGCCAACACTACAGCGTCCACATTATTCAGATCTAGATTGAGAGGTCTACGTAGTACTCTGAAACGAGAACTCAAAATGCCAAAGGCATTTTCAACCACTCTTCTGGCTCGTGATAATCTATAATTAAAAATCCTTTGTTCACGATTAATATTTTTAAAAGGAAACGGTTTCATTAAGTTTTTATTCAATGCAAATGCGCTATCACCTAGAAACACGTATGGAACATCTTCGTTTGTGCCGGGTAGCGGAGAGGGAGATGGCATATTTAAAGAATTTTCCTGCATTTTCTGCCAAAACTTTGTACACTTTAAAATTGCTGCATCTCCAATGGATCCGTTTGTACCTGTGTGTACATACATAAATTCGTAGTTAGCATTGACAACAGCAAACAGCACAATACTGAAAAACCCCTTGTAGTTGTAAAACAAAGAGCCACTTTCGGGGGGTTTTTCGATAGCGATATGCTTTCCATCGCATGCTCCAACACAGTGACTGAAATTCCATTTTTTCTCAAATTCCTCGGCTGTTTTTTTCCACTCTGTTTCATTTGCAGGTATCTGGAACAATAAATATTATATTTTTATTCTATTTTTAGGGCTCACAATCATCTGACGAAGATATTTCAAGTCAACAAAGCAGACCTAATGCTCCAAAGTCTAAACAAAGCGAACATATTGCTTCAACGTCTAAAGGACACACCATAAAAAAAAGGAAAGGAACACTGCTACAAAAACAAGAAGATATATTGAAATCCGCTGAAGCAATATTTTCAAAAGAAGAAGAAGACTGGGAAGTATTTGGAAAGTCTGTAGGCTTACAATTAAAGAATGTAGATGGAATACAAATGACATTTTGTCAAAAAATTATATCCGATGCAATTTACAATGCTAAGCTTGGTCGGCTTTCTGAAGATTCTTGTCTACTCGTCACACCTAGATCCTACAGCTATCAGATGCCCTGAATCCAATCACCAGCGTCAACCTATTCTTCCACCCCCTCACCACACAACCGACAATCCCCTGAGATGCCTCTCAGACGTCCATCATTACACAGACAGAGCAGTCGTCCATCATCAACTATACAGTATTATCCATCGCCTTACTATTCACAACAACAACTACAGATATTACCAAGACAGACAATCCAATCGCCACAACACACCACTGAGCTAACACAACAAGCAGCCCAGTCGCCACAACAAGCAATCCAATCGCCACAACACACAATTCAGATATCACAACAAGCAATCCAATCGCCACAACACACAATTCAGATACCACAACAAACAATCCAATCGCCACAACACACAATTCAGATACCACAACAAACAATCCAATCGCCACAACAAGCAATCCAATCGCCACAACTCACGATTCAGTTCCCACAACACGCAATACACTCGCCACAGCAGGCAATCCAATCGCCAGAACACACTATTGAGTTACCACAACAAGCTTGTTTACAGTCGCCACGACAAGCAATCCAATCGCCACAACAAGGAATTCAATCGCCACAACACACGGTTCAGATGCCACAACAAGTAGTCCAGTCACCACAACACATAAATCAGTCGCCACAACATTCATTTCCCTCGAGTATCCATGTCAACAATCCTGAGGATTTTTTAAAATACGTTGACAATGATTCAGAGTCTGCTAATGACTTCTCCCAGTCTATAATAGAAGGGAGTGCCAATATAATGAAAAATTTTTTGATATTCAATCCGAAAAAGTAATCATTTTCTGAGATTTGTTTTAATGATTGTTTTGATAATTAATATCCTTTGTATCCTTTGATTTGAAGAATAAATATTAAGTTAAAAATAATATACCGTGGTTTTACTCACCTTGATGTAATGTTTCAAGCATTTGTAGATAGCCCAGCATGTTACTGGTATAATTGACGATAAAAGAGGTTGAGATATTAAAGAGCTAAACCTCAGGTCTTGGTAGGAGTTGCCCGTTGCCAGGAATCTTAACGTTACTATCAATCTTTGTTTTGCACTGACACTGTGTCTAAGAAGCGTATCTTGCTTTTGAATATATGGAGTAACTAATTTCAACAGATGTTCAAATTCAGCAACTCCTACTCTAAGGTAGTTTCTTAAGTCAGATGGTTCCAAAACACTCAATATTTGCATATTTGATAATTTTTCCCGTAGAAGTAAGTACTCCTTCACCCATATTCTTCTTTTCTTTTTTTTAAATGTATTCAAACTAATACTCGCGGTAAGAGCTACGGCGATTTTCTGGTGTTTCGAAAGTTTTCCCATGATCACACAGAGGACAACCGTCACTGACAGCGTTCGCCTTGCAAATGAGTTAGCATGCGGTATTCAGCACAGTGTAATAGCGAGCTTGTCTAATTAGACTCACAGACAGTCTTAGTAAGACAGTCTGAATATCGCATAGTCTAATAGGGGTTTAATGCAGTAGCTGGCACACCAGAGAGATATTATACAGATGTACATGTACGAACACGGAATGTTATAGAACGGACTATGTATTGGACTTCTTAAAGCACGTTTTCGTTGTCTTTTAGTGCACAGAGTGTTACACTACCATTCTAAAGTAGCAGCTTCTATTACAAATGCTTGTGTGATTTTACACAACATTTGTAATAAAGCCAAGCTGCCTGTGCCCAATTTGAGTGAAGAAGATATGCTTCAAGAAGCATAGGCTCTTCAAGAAGGTGTAGCCATAAGAAAATACTCTCATTCGTCGTTTGGTTGAGACTCGATAAACCTAGAATAGAAGTATTATACATATTATAGCAACTTTGATAATTATAAAATTTGATGACACTGTTTTTATTTTATATGATTGGTTTTTTTGTTTTAATTGTAATTCTTATAAAAAATGTTGCACGCTGTCTGTAATTATAGCCAAATATGTGAACTTGACATTTTAATACTGTCATCTTATGTACCATATTTATTGTTAAAATGTTATGATTTGAATAATGATTAATATAAAAATAAACATATTTAACAATGTAACTAGCCTGCGTAACGTTTCCTTTATTTCTTTAATATTATTGACAAGCTCCCTTAGCATTAAGCTATTCCGCTCGTCAATGTCAGCGCGTCGCTGAGACTCCCGCACTAGAGCGCTGCGAGCTGCTCCCGCAGACATAGGCAGCTCGCGTTGGCGACGGCGGCGGCGACGGTGTGTCAATCGGGGAGTTGGCTGTCGCGAAGCAAGTGGAGGAATTGCAGGTGGGGGGGTTAAGGCAAGTGGCGGTGGTGTATGAGAAGTTAGAGGTAGTGTATGGGTAGGTGGAGGTGCCTACACCACCTCCACCTACCGGTGGTGGGTGGAACTGGCGTATGGACAGAAGAACTTTGTGAAGGGGTAGAGGATATGCAGTCACTCTCCATGATGGCCCAGGTTGATCCCATGTTGGTCTAACTGGGTTTCCATCATATCCACTTGCAACCGACGTGGTGGTGGCGGCCTCTTCTACTAGTGTTGCCTCTTCCACTAGTAATTGTTCTACCTGCAAAGATTAATTTTATTCTGTGTTAATAAAACATAACCAACCACTATAACACCATTTAAATTAGAATTAAGGCTTAAAAATTACCTCGTCAAAGGGCTCCACCCTAGCTCCAGCTAAGCCCAGACCAAAATTTTTCCCCAGTAGTTCTAGGAATTTTTCTTCTATTTTAGTCAATGGTTTAGCTGTGGATGGGCCTCCTCCAGTCCGCTCTTTGGAACGTCGCTGATCCTCAGCCAACCTCTTTAATTTGGATTTGTAGTCATTCCAATACTTAAACAATATAAGCAATTAGTTATGTAGTTATACCTACAAATCATAAAAGGTGGGTCTCTGCTGGTGGTAAAATTTATGTTTAATTTGCATGTTAATGAGGGGGTACCTAAACGTTGAAACTAATAAAGAGAAGCTGAGGGGAACTGCTTCTTTGGATTTTTTTAGTAAGAAGTACGGCTGCTTAATTATGGACATTTTGTTAGTTGTTTTAATAAAATAAGTTTTAACTTACTTTGCTCCATCCTTTCCCATCTTTCTCTGCGCCATCCCCTAGGGAGTTCAAGCTGAGGGCTACCTCTTCCCACATCCTACGAGCGAACTCACGTGCTTGGCAAGTCTTATTAAAACCTAAGGCAATATCTTTTCTTCGGCTTAAAATCTCCCATAGCGTTTCCAATTGGTTGTAGCTGACTCGGCGTCGCGTAGGTTCACTAAACATAGGTAGATATAAAATATCCACTTGAAATACATATATATAAGTGCGTGAAGCTTAAGAATCTGTTTTAATAAAAGACGATTAGAAGAGTAAAAACTAAGTATTTAAAATTACTTACGTCATTTTTAACAAAATTATCAAATAAAACCGCGCCGAAAAACCGATCCTGAATAGCAATTATGTTCTGAAACTAGTTAAAGAAAACTTAGTCGTTAAATATTTGACAGAATTAAATATTTCTTTCATTATTTACTTGGTACTAAGAGCAACAAATTGGCAATTAAACTATTATTAAATATATTCGTGGTAAGAGAAATCATTATTTGATCCTAAAAAAAGAACAAAAATAAAAAAAATCTTACCTTAATAATATTATGATTCCGTTTTGGAGCGTACTTGTACTTTAAGTGCGAAAGAAACACTAGATCTTCTATATAACGTTGTCACTTTCTAACATTGCCACTAAATAGCAGACCAGAGACAAATATTCGTTCATTCACTCGTGCGTTTGCGATCCAAATACTATCGAGTGCTTTAGAGGTGATGGTACGAAAAAAAACAATTAAGTTTAGGCACCTAAATTGAATTGCATCGGAATTGAGTCGCTAGCTAAAAGCTGATGGTTGGCCTGCTGTTAAACATAAGACAACTCAAAAATTATTAGTTATGAGTTATTCTTGTTATTAAATGCTCGGTGACCATATGCAACTTTACCAAAATGGTATTTATCACCTTATTACCTTTTTTGAGTTGTCTTAGTTTAGATCTAGTTGTGTGTGTTTTTTTTAAATTATATTTTGCTATCTAATATATATGTACAGTAAGAAGTTGTTGAGTAACAAGCTCCAGTTTAGGATCCTGGTGGTCTTGAATGAAACGACTGGATGTATGTAGTGGACTGTATTTTAGATAAGAACTTAATAATTTATAAAGTATAGATGCGCCGACGTGTGTGCGCGGTTCTGCGTGAGAGCCGAATGGCCGAGGGCCCATCGTAGGGGACGAAGGCGTAGTTGACGTAGAAGCGCCCCCGCTCGGCAGCGATGAGACGTCACGAACAGAAGTACTTTTTACTAATTGGTACGTTAGAAGAAATTTTATTGTGAAATAAGCAGTACACTTATACTTATATATCTCTTTAAACTTGAATTATATCTACGATTAATAGCTTTAGGTCTCGCAATAATTTGTATAATCTCTTCCGGTGCATTATCTTTCATTGAAAATTTTACTTTCATCAGATTATGATGAGATTTCTTAAATGTTGCTGTACGAATTTTACTAATTTTACCAACTAGGTTACCTTTAACATATTTTTCAGACATATCATAAAAATTTAAGAAATCCTCGTGTGTCAAATTTTCATCATTATAAGGTGCCGGTTATTTTCTTGCTAGTTGTCATATTGTAGCCCATTGCGAAGGGGCCCATACAGTAATATTTGTTACAGATTGTTCGATTGTAGAATGTATGCTGTCTACCGACATTTCCGTGTGGCCAGGAAGAAGATTGTTCAGTTGAATTGCATCTATACACAGATCACCCCCTAATAGATTCCGCATGTTCATGTATGACTGTAAAGATACAAATATATTTATTAACTTTAGATCAGTCTAGCTATATAAGTTGAACCATTTAACATAAAGACATTAGACAATAATTGTGATTCTGAGACATGTATTGATGATGATATTTATAATTATAGGCAACTCATCGGCTCTTTGATGTATCTTGCTGTTTTTTTTTTTTATATATTAATAGGGGGCAAACGAGCATGCGGGTCACCTGGTGGTAAATGATCACCGCCGCCCATGACTACCCGCAACACTGTGGGTGTTGGGGGTGTGTTGCCGACCTTTGAGGTGGGAATACACTCTCGACTTGAAGAGCCCCATGTTGTATGTAGCCGGGAATACCGCTGCAGGAAGTTCATTCCACATCTGCGTAGTGCGTGGCAGAAAATTCCGCCCGAAACGGACGGTGGTGGAGCGCCAGCTATCCAGGGAAATGTTTGCACAAGGGTTAGCAAATTAAGTTAATATATTACAAAATTTTATAAGAACCACTGGAGTGCTGCAAAACGCGTTCAACGCTATCTAGCTGGTACAATAGGCTACTTGACACATAACTAATTTCATACAAATAATGAGTATTTTTTACAGTATCTAGCTTATCAATTTTAATAAATCAATGCGTAAGATTGATTTCAAATTTTTTATTTTTTTTTAATTTGAATCGCCGAAAACGCTGTCAGCCATGATGTGACGTCATACAAATTGTTAACAAAACGAGTACTCGTGATTTGACGTATATATAAATATATACGACGTAAGTATAAATATTTCGATCAAAACTCCTTAATAATAATAATAATATAAGCCTTTTATTTATTTCCCAAAATTTTTTGTTACAAGTCAATAGATAATTACAAAAAAAAAGTCAATATTTAAAATTAGATACAGAAATGTGAGTGACATGTCAATCTTAAAAATTAAATACATAAAGAAGAGAAATAAAATTATCAAAAAAAAATTATTAATTATAAATTGATGAAATTCGATATTAATTACTGTAATTTTAATTTCATTTAAATATTATTTTGGGGCACCCATTTGCGGGTGAAGGCCTTCTCCATGTTATGCCATGCTGTCTGGTCTCGCGCGCGTCTCATCCAGGTAGGTCCGACGACGGCCACGATGTCGTCTCGCCAGCGCTGAGGTGGGCGGCCGCGAGGTCGAACGATCTCGCGAGGGTACCACTCAGCTACCATCTTGCTCCAGCGACCATCGGTTGTTCTAGCAACGTAGCCTGCTCATCTCCATTTGAGTTTACAGACTAATTCTGCAGCGTCAGTTACTTTTGTGAGATTTCTGATGTCCACATTACTTTTTTAATCGCTTAGTTTAAAGTTAAGCATGCTTCTCTCCATTGCTCTCTGTGCGACTTGGATTTTAAGAATAATTTCTTTAGTGATAGCCCAGGATTGGCAGCCATATATTAAAGTTGGTAGTATGATTGTATCCATGGCTTTCTTTTTGAGTCGTAAAGGTACTTTTGATTTGAATACCTCTTTCAAAGACCAACACTTTTGCCACGCCTTTTTTATTCGGATCTCCACCTCATTAAGGGCCAGTTTTTCAATAGTCAGATAAATTCTATCTGACAGAAAATCAGTATGTTTTTGTTGCACGTCGATTATAAATACTTGACATATGTATGAAGTGACAATGAAAACATACCTCTTATCAGTCAGTTAGCATTTATCTGACTATTGAAAAATCAGCCCTAAGTGTGATATTATTTAAACATATAGTTTGACCCAAGTAAACGCAGGTATCCACGTACTGAATATCACTGTTAAGGACCTTCGTTGGATTTTTTTCTCCATTTGTGAGGAGGCATGTCTTTTCAGCGTTCATGTATAAACCACATTTCCGACTCTCTTTGTCTAATTCATCAAGCATAGACCTTATTTCTATGTGGCTATTGCTGACAAGTACGATGCCGTCTGCAAAGCGGAGGTGACTTAAGAACTCTCCGTTGATATTTATTCCCTTGTCATCCCTAGGCTAGGCTAGGTGAAATTGGGTCCCCTTGTCTCACGCCTCTCTTTATGTTAAATGGTTCACCTTTGCTCTCTAGCTTGACGATTCCTTTACTTTTTGCGTATATTGCTTTAAGGATGTTTATATACCTATGACGCGACCGACATAGGTAACTATAGACCTATTAGCTTACTACAGAAAACTTACAAAATATTTACTAGCCTTATATTATCACGAATATCTAAGATTCTTGAAGAAAATCAGCCAAGAGAACAAGCAGGCTTTAGAACCAAATACTCTACAATTGACCACATTTTTACCCTATCCCAAATTATTGAGAAATACAGCGAATATAAGAAACAACTATATATAGCCTTCGTTGATTATAAGAAGGCTTTTGACTCTATCTTTTATGAATCTCTTTGGCTGGCATTAACTGAACAAGGTATATAATACCCCAAAACTCCTTACTAAAAACAAAAATAAATTCATAATGGACGCAGGTTTCAGCAGACAGCACAAATTTGCCGAAAATTGATACATTAATGGTTGGTAATTTCTTTGCCTTGAATCCAGATTTCTGCTCTGCCGAGCTAAGAAATGTCAAGACTTCTATGTAAGTACAGTGCAGTTGTTAAACAGTAGACATAAAAAGGACGAATGAGTGTATTTATTCTTTTCAGAAGTGTTTCAATTATACTCATTTATGTCGTAAGTATCATATCCTCTGAATAATGTAACAAACATCTATTTGTATTCCTTGTTACAGATCTGCAAGGGAATCATATGGCTATGATGCCGTAGGTTACATTCAACTTAAACGAAGTGGTAAAGTCTGTATAATAAAATGTAAAGTATGCCCTGAACACAAAGTGTGATCCAAGCAATACACAGTGTCAGTAATTGTACATGAAGAAGAAAAAAATATAAGTGCTCTTTGTGAAGATTGTCCTGCGGCCGCAGGCGGATTTAAGCATGCTGTTGCATTTTAATTCTGGTTGCACCATCGCAGTGAAGAGCCAGCTTGTACATCAGTTGAGTGCTATTGGAGAAATTCAAATCTCTCAAAAAATTGGATCATCATTAAAAGTTTTAACTGCAAAAAACATGTGCAAACGAAAACATCAGAATCAGAATACCAGATAAAAGTGTAAAAAACGAATTTGTAGAGGAATGCAAAAAGAAAAAAAATGAAACTTGTCAGTTTTTAAAGCATACTGAAAACTATTCGCAAAATAAATCAGTATTATTATTGCATAGCTTGCTATGCACATAGGTACAATGATTCAGATTGTGCAAGCTTTTTATCTAAAATTAAAGATTTATTCAATGATGACAACTTAAAGTATGCAGAAATGCATACTAGAAATCAGTTTAAAAGTGGTTTGTGGTTTGAGCTTCGTTATAGTAGAATAACAGCATTCAAGTACTATGAAGTAAGCCGCTGCAAAACATTTAATGGTTCTTTGGTTGCATTGATTTTTGGTGCAAGAACTGTGCAGACACCAGCAATAAAACGTGGCCAAAAGTTAGAAGATAAAGTCAGAGAGGTTGCAGAAGAAAAGTTAGGCATAAAATTTAGAAAATGTGGCTTCTTTATTTCTAATGAATATCACATGATTGCTGAATCAACAGATGGTATAAATGAAGAAAAATATTTAATTTTTAAATAAGAATATTCCTCTTATACTTTTATTTAATCAAGTACATAGCATTATTATATACTTTTATTAAAATTTTCAGAACAGAAGCTTTATATGGAAACCTAAAATATAAACGAGCCAACTTTGTCTACAAGTCTGAATCAAATTACATCAGGCAAAGTTACACAATTCATTTTAACCAAATAATAAAATTAAATAAGTTGATTTCTTTTGCGATAACAGTGGTGATTTCAAGTGTTGGTTCTGATTATATGATTCCTTAGGTAATGTTATGTCAAAGTCGATTACATTTAATTTTCTTAATAAACTCTTAGTTCGTAAACTCCTCACACTTTCATAAGTATCATTTTATGTTATTTTAACATCCTAAATTTTATGTTTTAAAACCCTGTGTTTAGGTTTTTCATCAAGACCCAAATCAAGGCTTCATGTCCATTATTATTTATCAATTTCAGAACAACGAGAAAATGATAATGTAATAGTTGAACCCATGGATTCAATCGTCAATTGAATTGAGAACTAGTTCAGGTAAGCTAGATAAATTTCCCGTCTGAACAATATTTAATTTGATATTTATCCTAAATTGGCTCCTTAAACGTTCAGAGAACAGGCTACATGTGATTTTTTTTAAGTAGCGGTTCCATTATTTATTATTAATATTAATGAAGGTTATTAAAGTAAAACAATACATTTAATCATGTTCTTTTATTTGTGATGTTAAGGTTAACTATTATATTTCAGAAAGACTGCAGAATGTACTATTCCATCCACATCAACAACACATTTAATGAGATGTCATTAGTTTAAATCAGGTACTACCAAATGTTTTTAATTTTAGTGACAATTACTTTAATATAATTTTAATTTGTCATCAAAGAAACATTGGAACCGATATACCCTTATCACACCACCACAAACACAGTGTAAATGGTTTGTGGTCATTTACATTGTCATTTTAGCTGTATTTAAAAAATTAACTAGATTTCCTAACCGGATCCTTCTTTGTCCAAACCTCTTTCGTCTTCCTTTTATTATAATTATTTGTATCATGATTTTAAGATGTCATAAGAGGATATTTGTTATAAACATTTAATGAATACCACTACTATGAATATTATGTCAATGAAGTCTAACGGTTGCCTTCTCCATTTTCCTTTTAGGATACAAAAAATCTTGTATCACACCTCTTGAGAAGTTGAAAACTAAAGTAAAAAAATAACTAAGAATATGAGAAGATAAAAAGAAAATTTTATCTCTAAAAAATATTGTAAAACCAAGTCATTCCATAAAATAATTGACATAATTCCTGATTCAATCAAAAAATTCACCCTTATGCAAATGAAATGGAAGAAGAAACCAAGAGGAAGAAGCTTTGATATAGATGAAAAAGTAATGGCACTCACAATCTACAAGCAAAAATGTTGTAAGTTATTAAGAAAATTATTTGTTTTGCCCTCGCAGCGGAGCTTGCAGAAAATATTAAGTTCAATTAATTTGAAACTAGGAATTAAGAGTCTATAATGAAAATTTTAAAGCAGTGTCCTAAAACTGCCTAAAGAAAAAAGGTTGTTCACGGTTTTGTTTGATGAGTAGCTGGATTATGTTATGATAATAAAAACCAATAAATTATTGGCTTCCATGATACAGGCAGCAAGAGATATAAAAAAATTGCTGACCATGCTCTGGTATTAATGATTAAGAGTATCAACTCTTAAACAAAGCAGCCAATTTGCTTCACTTTTTACCAAAGTACTACAAAAAAACTTGAATTAAAAATGTTGTTTGAAAATGGACTTAAACAATTCTCGGAAGCTGGTGTTATCATAGCATCGACAATATGTGATCAAGCTACTACAAATGTTGCCACAATAAAGAGTTTAAGGGAAGATACACGTGTAAAATATCTGAAGAACAATAAAGAATACCAGAGCACAGCTATAGAAATTGATAATTTGAAGATTTTTCCACTATTCGACACTCCGCATTTGTTGGAAGGAATTCGCAATATTTTTTTAACAAAAAATATAAAATTCATCCAAAATGGAAAAGAAAAAAATGCCAAATTGGAACATCTCAGAATGCTTTTAGAAAAAGATGCAGGAGAAGATGAGATAAGACTGGTAAATAAATTTATGGAGAGTCACGTTATGTGAAAAAAATGAATAAAATGAGTAAAATTTGCTGCCCAAGTATTTAGCCAAAGAGTTTCTTCAGCAATGCGGTTTTTTTCAAGTTGTATTTATTTATTTATAGCTATATGTGTAAGGAAAACATTTTTTCACGACTTAAAGAGGTTGTTATTTATTTACTTTAATAACTAGCGTAACCATCATCTTGAATCACTTTATTTATTCAAAAAATATATCAAAATTTGTTGCGTAATTTTAAAGATCTAAGCATACAGATACACAGACGGCGGAAAGCGACTTAGTATTATACTATGCAGTGACAATATATTTGACACATAATTTTAAGCTTAGTCTGTTTAGTTAGTTATTTTAGCAGTGTCTGTATGTATTTTTAACTTGAATTAATAAAATAATGTTATAAAATAATATTTTTTTTTTTATTTATTACAGAACATAAAATCCTGCCTTCTGAATGTGAAGATACCGCTGATATTTTGTTGTTTTTCGATAAATTATTTGATTCTTTTAATGGTCACTCATATTATGATTCTTCAAACATGCTCAAGGGGTGTGTTAAAATAATAACCCACATTTCCAATTTTGGAATGAGGTACTTCCAATTCTGGAGAGTATGGTATTTAAATCAATTAAAAAACAGCCTAATATAAATGAAATTACTTAATTCGAACACACCATTTAAAAACCTTTCATATTTGCGAAAGAACCATCAAATCAATAAAATTATCACCCGAAATTACAATTTCAAAACCCCCTTGAGAACTTTTTTAGCTGTATCCGAAGATTTCGTAATGTTAATCCTTCTTGCTTACAATTTATTAATGCTTAAAAAACCTCACGCATTCAATGAGTGCAAATTGTAAATAATACAATAATTGGTCGATTCAATCACTGAAATCTCTGATAGCTGATAATGATTTACCTAATACACCAGATTTTGCATGTGATATTGATTATCTTTTATATACTCTGGGTGAAATCAAATCAAATGAATCAAACAATATTTTGCATGAAGAATCAAAGAAATATGTTGCAGGCTATGTAATAAAAAAATGTAACATTTGTGAAACCTGTTCAAATTGTACAAATGATTTAATACGACCCGAAAGGGTTGTTGAATCTTTTAATCATGAAATTTATTTTACATCATAACATTGTTTCACGCAAGTGATTCTTTAATAAATTTGTTAAATGAAATTTATTATATGATTGTGACCTGCATAAGGGAATCGTCGGAAATGCCGTATGTAAAGGATATAATAACTTTCTTTATCAAATGAAGATGTGATTTTGATTCTGTTATTACTTGTATCAGACATACAAATGATTTAGTTGGATTAATAATTAATTAATTTATTAAACTAATTGTTCATAGCTGGTGTACTGGAATCAATAGAATATTGGGAGGAAAAATTTACAAATTTAATCAAAATGATGCAATTAAATAACAAGCTTATAATTATTATAAAAATCATTGTAAGAGTAAAAATTAATTGTTTAAGAAAATCTTCTTCTTTATTAGAAAGTTGTTCGTATTGAAGGTTCCAAAGCGTCGTTTTTCTCTGTGTATGATATTTTAAGCGAATTTTTTGAAATCTATGCAATCCATCCCCCAAATTCATAATAATTAGAATATAGTAGGAAAAAAATAAGATACTAGGTACGAATATGCGTCATGTATAACACTGCCATCTAGCGCACAGGTTGGTAAACATTTTTACTCTCAAAGGAAGAGTTCCTTATCTATATCAGTATATACAGGGTCTGTCGTAATGAATGGATAACCCGTTACCTACAGTTGATCCGGATGTGAGACTGTAAGAAAATGGTGTCTACTTGCCAGGGTTGTCAACCATAAGAAAATGGCTTAGACTTTTAAACTTTTTATAAATTTCGCTATTTTTTTCATTTATTCCGTTGCCATTTCATCAAATTTTGATATACAGGGTGGACCAAAAGTCCGTTTAAATTTAAATCGGTAGCTGCGGCGGGCAACGGCAACGGGGCGGGGCGGGAGGGGTACGAAGCGCTAGAGCGGCGAATAGGAATTCAGTACCATGGCGTCGTTCAGCGATAAACAACGTGCGTTCTGTGTACGTGAGTACTACCGCAACAACGATTCCTTCACGCTAGCGCAACGGAAATTTTGCGTTCATTACAACATACGGCGTAGAAATGAAGCTCCATCGGTTCAATTGATTAGAAAATGGCTACAGAAGTTCGAGGAGACAGGTTCAACAAAAGATCAACCACGTTCCAGCCGACCTAGAACATCAAGAGGCCCGGAAAACGTAGAGCGTGTAAGAGCGTCTGTTCGTGAAAATCCCGGACTCTCTACTCGGAAGCGGTCTAACGCCCTAGGTGTGTCCAGAACAACTTTAATTCGTATTCTACACAAAGATTTACATTTACATCCGTACAAAATTCAAATGGTACAGGAATTGAAGCCCCAAGATAAAGCTAACAGGCTTCAATTTGCAAACGAAATGTTAGAGAGGTTTACCAGCTTTACCAACATTTTTTTCTCAGACGAGGCACACTTCCACTTAAATGGGTATGTAAACAGACAAAATTGTAGATACTGGAGTGACACTAATCCTAAATTGAAGCATCAAAAACCTCTACACTCACCCAAGGTTACGGTATGGGCAGCTTTGTCTGCAAGAGGCATTATTGGCCCATACTTCTTTGAAGATCAGCGAGGAAATGCTGTTACAGTGAATACAGAGCGGTATATTGCCATGCTACAGGACTTTTTTACACCAGCACTACAGGATTTCGATGGTTTTAATCAGCGGACGTGGTTTCAGCAAGATGGCGCCACATGCCACACTTCCAATGACTCACTGAGCGCTGTACGTGAAATTTTTGGTCAAAAAGTGATCTCCAAAAGAGGTGATATAAACTGGCCACCTCGTAGCCCGGACCTATCCCCAATGGATTTCTTTCTATGGGGATACCTCAAAAGTAAAGTTTTCAACAATAACCCGGCGTCACTTGAGGAATTAAAAGTCAATATTCAAATGGAAATGAGAAACATTCCACGAAACACTTGTGTGGCCGTCATTGAAAATTTTCGCTCCAGATTGCAGCAGTGTCAAAATAGTGAAGGATCACATATGGACGATGTGATTTTTAAAAAATAAAATCCCCATTTGTGTATTTTAGAAACAAATAAATAGATTTTAACTTACTTAACTAATTTCATTTAAATCATCGTTTAAAATGTAAACGGACTTTTGGTCCACCCTGTATTTGTATATTTTTTTATACTCCTGAAGACGTGTTTTATTTAATTTCAATACTATTTTAGGTGTTATTCACGTAAAACATTATCAAAATTCTCATTTTAAGAAAAACATTCTCATTTTTTTTTAATATAAACTATTGATCATCTCCTGTGAAAAAAAAAGTACGACGCTATAGCTGCCCATGATCATGATGAATAAATTGTCTAGTATGTGTAGATTCTAAAAAGGTATAACGATGTGTACTTTACAAGCAACATTAAGTTTTTTTTTTTTTTAATTCTTTATTTTATAAAAGAGGGTTTAATCTCATGGAGATTATGTCACCCCCATCGGAGCACGATTACAACATATTAAACTACTTAGATTTACTTGAGTAATAACATTAATTTTTTAAATTAATGTTAACTATCCTATAAAGCATTCTGGCCTCGTCCGACAGAGGGGAAGCCAGAATGCTATTGCAGGCTCCTAATTCTAGTATATTAATATTAAACTTTATATTAAAATCATTTCTCTCCGGCTCGTTCCGTAAACACTCTGCCATGATATGTAATGTGTCTTCTACTTGGTTGCAATCAACGCAATTTGGGGTGTTACTCTTACGCATCAAAAATGCAAATTTGTTCAGTGGGATATGCCCAGAACGTAGTCGGAGAGAAGTGACTATAGATGCTCTGCTCAACATTAAGTTATAGGAGCGAGAACACTAATCAAGGTCAGAATTTTTATTTTTAAAGTAATGTTAAATGGTTGTAAATCTTCGTCATAATGATTTTATTCCATCAAGATACTGTACACAAACACCGTTGGCCACTAAAAGGATATTCAGAAGAAAACCCGGTTGTTTTTAAGAAAAAAAAAAACGCAACTCCACGATAATAATGTGATGAAAATGTACAAATGTAAAATTGTTGTGCTCTAATAGTTTCAAAATAATGTTTCGTTTTTTTAGGTAGTTTTGTTTTAATTTATATCAATGTTGAGTTTTATTCTTGTTTTCTTTACAGTGATTATTAATGATAATAATGTTGATTTTCAAATAACTATATTCTTGAATAAAGAATCTGTTAAAATACAATTTTTCTTTACATTATCTTAAAAATATCACTCCTATATTCCTTTTCTTAGCTGGTGGACGCAAAATGGTCTATGGGTGGACGCAATTAAAATTTTTTGGACGCAAAGTGGGTTAAACGCGTATTTTTGAAGTTTGTCTATTTATAAAAAAACATAAGTAGTTTCGAACAAAACTGAAAGCAAACCCTATATATTATGATCACATTACATAACTTTTTCATTGAAACTAATGCTGGAACATTTTTATCTTCTCCTTCAAGCTCGCCAACTGCACTAAATGGACGCGAACTGGCGAAATAACCCTATATCCCTATCACAATGTTGCGAAAGATGAGAGAAGACTCAAGTTATTTTGATAAAATCTTTGGGAGTCACGAGTCAACGTGCCGAAAAGATGGTTTTTTGAACCTCCACAATTTACACAGCTAGCAACTCGAAAACCAAGACTTATACGCGAAGACCGATTGTAGTATGAAATTAAAATAAATTTATGGACTGGCATTATTAATGGGCAAATCATTGGTCCATTTGAGTTGCCGGCTATATTAAATGCGGATATGTATTTGGAGTTTTTAGTACTTAATACTTTACCTGGATTATTGCAAGATGTTCCACTCGAGATAAGAAACTATAAGTAGCCACAAAATGACGGGTGTCCAGCACATATTACGCTGTTCGTGTAAGAGAAAAGTTAAATAGTACATATCCAGATAGATGGATAGGTCGATTGGGCCCAATTTTATGGCCACCACGTTCGCCAGACCTTAACCCGTTGGTTTTTTTTTATTGGGGCTGTCAAAGAAAAAGTGTACAGCGAAGCAATAAGTTCTGTGGAAGAGTTGCGTGCGCGCATTCAACGAATTTTTACAACAATTTATAACATTACTTGAAAAATAAAAATTCCGACCTTGATTAGTGTTCTCGAAATCAAAAATCATAATCAAAATTCTTTTATTCATCATAGATATGTAACATATACTTAATGAACGTCAATGTTACAAACTTCGACTTTACCTAACCGTAGACCGAGAGAAAAAAGCCGGCGGAAAAAAACTCCCAGCACTCTTTTTGAAAATTATAACGTGTACATTCAATGAACATATAAATTATTTTCTCGTACCTCAACTCAACACTATAAAAGTAAAAAAAAAAATTAAAACTGCTACTACGAACTAATTAAGGACTTCTTACTGCACCACAATTCGGAACCAGAGCAGACCGTTTCCCGAAGGCGGCACCTGATCACAAGTATGACGTGTGCTCCAGCCATCGTCCTACTCAACCATATTAGAGGGAGTTGGGCGACCCGTTGACACAACGCCACCGCCCCAGTAACTTTCGAGGCGAGCATGACTACCCTGGGCCAAATAAGGCACTAAAGAACCTCACAAAACAGCAAGTTAATAGGAAACCCGTACAATAAGTTAAAGCAGTGAGAGGAGGAACGAGAAAACAGTACAAAATAAAATAAAAAAATTTAAAAATAAATAAAAGAAACAATAAAAGTACATACTCAAAGTTGAGTATCATGTCCTAGTCAAACTGTTTACAGAGAAGTTAATACAAAACAATCTTGAATAGCAGTAGTCTCGCTCCTGTAACTTAATGTTGCTTTTAAAGTACACATTGTTATACCTTTTTAGAATCTACACATACCAGAAATTTTTTTAGGATCCGAAAATGCGAAATGATATAAACTTTCAAGGGAAATTATCCATTTTGTGAAAAATAATAAAAGATATGGGTTTTTATTTCCAAAAATGTAAATCCAAAAGAAATGTTTTGATGGAGAGATACGACATCGTGGCCTGGCGACATATATGAAAAACAGATACCTGGAAGAACTGAGAAAAATTCGCTTTGGAACCCAGCGGCCCGTTGTGTATTTAGACGAAACATACATACACGCCACATATTGCGCTGGAAAATGTTGGCAAAGTGAAACTGAAGAAGGCATTTTATCCTCAGATTCCAAGGGTTTGGCTTTATACCCAATGCTTAGTTGATTTTTAGATCACAATCGAAGTCAGCTGATTATCATGATGAAATGAATACAGTTAATTTTAATAAGTGGATGAGAGAAAAATTAATACCAAACCTATCTCCACAGTCAATTGTTGTCATGAATAATGCCTCCTATCATACTGTGCAGATTAACAAGGCACCTACAATGTCAAGGACCAAGTCCGAAATGCAATCCTGGAACACAAATAATGGACTTTCTTATTTGCCGACGATGTTGAAAGCACAAATAATTGAAATTATTAAAGAACACAAACAACCATATATGAAGCAGATTTGATGCTGAAAGAGAAAGGCCATAAAGTGGTAAGGCTTCCACCTTACCACTGTTTTTTTTTTAGATTTATGTGAGTCATTGGGGGAGTCTGTTTCTCCTTAATCCACAGTGGCTCGGTGGTGTGCAGAGTTTAAACGTGGTAGAACATCAGTTAAAGATGACCATCCGCCGGCAAGTTCTAGGGTTCAGTTTTTGGGACAGCCAGGGGTTGATAAGGATTGAATACCTTGAACATGGACCCACTAGCACAGGAAAGGTCTACGCAGAACAATAATAAAATTACGTCAGGAAATCCTTAAAAAACCGACGAGGAAAAGTCACGAATAAAGTTTTGTTCCATCAAAACAACGCGCCGGCCCAAAAGTCTTCAGCTGCCATGGCAGAAATCCTCGATCATCGTTATACCTCTCCCTCTCTCCGTGTGCGCGGCGGAGAGGGAGAGGTATAACGCGCTCCGTGCCGCGCGCGATGGGAGCGCTTTTGATCGTCCGGTGGGATCCGGCTATTGAGGCTCTGAACAACCCTCGCATCCTACAGAAATATATCTTGTTTCCGCACACCCAAAGCCAACGAGACTCCGTAGCAAGTAAAATTAAAACAAACATGTTGTTTCAGCATGAACTTTCTAACTGACTTTTATTTCAACTCTTTACACCAATGAGGTACCAATTATATAGAGATGTTGTATGAATCTATAGCAACTATAGTTATACAGTTGTTTACTTTGAACCAAAGTAACGTATACTTATCTCGCTTTACCTATACAAATATTTGTAGGAAAAGAAAGAGATGGTGGTATCTAGCAAATTTAAAGATTTGTCATGACGTCACAGCATTTGCCCTGGGTGCCAGTCCGCCATTTTACTTCACGGATTTCATAGTACTTGAAATGTCATGTGGTTTGTTTACGTAAAGATTTTCTAAATTTATTAGTTAAGCGCTTGTTACTAGTGTCCCTAAATAGTTTTCAATTAATCAGTAACTCTTAAGAACAATGACTAAATGTTCAATTGTGTGGTGTGATTCAAGGAATACTGAAAATAACAAGAAATTGAGATGGCACAGGTAACTCGTTCATTTTTTTTAAATAACTCTTTATTTGTGGCGTTTTGGCATGGTACAATATAGTTTGTAACAGGAATAATAATATTTCAAATGATATGATGAAATTTATGGTGCAAATACTTGAAATTTTGTTCTTAACTAAAATGTACTTTGTTTACAAACATGACCGATAGTGCTGCACTTAACATAATTTTGAACATCGATACTTAGATATATTATTATTTTTAGGTTTCCAAAAGATTCTGTTTTACGGAATCGTTGGCTGGAGGCTATCGGGAAAGAAAATTTAAAGCCAAAACTTAAAACTTGGTTTCTGTGTTCTCGTCATTTCGACGAAACTTGTTTCAACCGAACACTGGACTTGGTAAGGTTGCGTGATGGCGCAGTACCATCGATTTTTCAAAAGGTAAGACAGTAAAGTGAACTCTTAATATTCATGTTTTTATATTACTGTCACTGACAACCTCCATGTCTCAGTTGTTTAGAGGTTGGTTACCATGCAGCAGGCTCCGGGTTCAAATCCCAGTCAGGTCAGATTGCCACATTGGGGCCACAAATTTGTTGTGTATGTATGGGCAATTTACTAGTTATAATTATTTATCAATATCAGATCTAACTGAGCTGCAACACATCAAATAAATTATTACATTTAAAACTATACTATTTGTTTCAGCCCCAAACAAAACAGGGTGAGAGTGCTAAGGCAACAATGTCTCCTAGAACTTTGAACAATGTGAGTTCTACTTCTAATGAGGTGCGTAAATAGTTTATTAAATGTATTTGTAATTTGGATAAAGTTTGAAAATCCTTTTTATATCCATTTTACAGCCAAAAGAAAATGTCGATTTGCCTGTTTGTCCTACTCAAAATGCAGAGATTAAAACGTCAGGCACTTACAATTTGCTGCAAGTGGTGCATGATAAGGTGAGTTCATTATTTTAACTTCAATATTATATTAAAATAAATATTTTTTTAAGTATATGGATCAAATTAAGTACTTACCTAAGGGCATAATGTATAAAACATAAACTTTAAGGGTGGCTTGGTCGAAAACATTAATCTTGTTTTATTAGCTAAACTGCTTTATAAAGGTTTTGTCGCTGTCAGTTATAAAAGCTGTCACATAACATTGAAAGAGACAAAACATTTTTAAACCGGTTTAGCTAATGAACCGAGATGAATGTTTTCGTGCAAGCCGCCCTTAAAGTTTTTTTATTTTTTATTTTATGTATCTAAGTCAGCAAACGAACACTGGAGCCACCTGATGGTAAGTGGTATCCAGGACCTTAACATTGTTAATCGATAGTTCAATGATTAAGCAATGCGTTGTTGACCCAAGGCTTAAGATGGTCAAGCCTTCCGTTCCTGTAATTACACTGGCCTTGTCCACCCCTTTATCCGAAACACAACTACGCATACACGCAATTATTATGGCGGCTAAAATAGGGTGGATGGTTGTACCTACCCAGGCGTTTCTGAACAAAAGAAACTACTACCAGTATTTTATTTTACCGTTTATTGTTTCCAAGTATAAAATTATAAATATTTTTTCAGATTGAACGAGATCTGATTAAACAAAAAAATAAAATGCTCTCTGACAAGTGCGTGAATCAAAAAGTAAAAATCAAACGCCTCAATGAAAAGGTGCGGAAACGAGATTTAAAAATAGCGGATTTAAACAATATAATTAAAGACCTTAAAGAAAAACAAAAAGTCAACGCAGATCAAGTAGTTCTTTTACAAGAATGTGCTGGACCACAAGACTTCTTGAAACGGCAAATTAGCAAATCAAAAGGACTACCTTTAATCAAGAAATACTCTGAGGAAATAAGAAAGTTTGCTTTGACGCTACATTTTCTATCCCCTAAAGCCTACAGTTATGTAAGAAGAACTTATAACAGCTGTTTGCCACACCCAAGGACTTTATCAAAATGGTACGAAAATGTCGATGCTGAACCTGGCTTCACTAAAGAAGCATTCTATACTTTAAAAGTAAAAGTTAAGCAAAATAATCATCCTGTTGTATGCTCCTTAATTTTTGACGAAATGGCAATAAGAAAATCTTTGTCTTGGGATCCAAGAACTCAAAAATATTATGGCAGAGTGGACTTTGGTCATAACCTTGACAGTGACAGTGCCGAGGAAGCAAACCAAGCCCTTGTTATACTCTTAAATTGTATAAATGCATCTTGGAAGTTGCCCATTGGATATTTTTTAATCAAATCTTTAACTGGAGAGCAAAAAAGTATTTTAGTCCAAACTGCTCTTAACTTGTGCTCGAAAGCAGGAGTTAAAGTGGTTTCTATTACATGTGATGGTCCTGTCGCGAATTTCGCAATGTACAATTTGCTGGGATGTGACTTATTGAGAAACCAGGACATTACCTCATTTAAAAATGGAGACTCTGATATTCATATTTTTATTGATCCTTGCCATGCCATAAAACTTATCAGGAATGCTTTTGGAGAATTAAGAGTTTTTATCGACTCATTAGGACGTAGAATTGATTACATATATCTAGAAAAGTTATTGAAATTACAGGAGAATCAAGGACTGCACCTTGCTAATAAATTGACAAAAGCACACATTTTTTTTGGAAAACAAAAAATGAAAGTGAAACTAGCCACTCAACTATTGAGTAATTCAGTGGCAGATGCTTTAGAGTTTTGCCGTAATGAACTAAAAATCAAGGATTATGAAGACTGCTGTGCAACAGTCAATTTTATTAACATAATGAATAATGTGTTAGACGTCCTCAATAGTCACTCAATTCGCCCTCCGGGCTGGAAAAAAGCTATGTGTCCCGAAAACATTGGATTGGTGAGGGCGTTATTTGAGAGTGCCTCTTTATACATTAAAAATTTAAAGTTACCCTCTGGAGAGCTCCTGATAAACTCCCGTAGAAAAACAGGTTTTGTAGGCCTTGTTGTAGCGATGAATAGCGCCCTAAGACTCTATGATTATTTAGTGGAAACAACTCAAATTTTAAAGTACATACCTCTATACAAAGTGAGCCAAGACCACATTGAGCTTTTCTTCTCAGCGGTAAGAGCCAGAGGTGGATTTAATAACAATCCCAACGCAATGCAGTTTCGCGCAGCTTATAAAAGATTACTAATACGGTCTGAAATAAAGGATAGTGGAGTGGGTAATTGTATACCGTTACAACAAATTAATATTCTTACCTGTTCTAGCAACAACCCGATATCTAACCTAAATGAATTAACCAATAAAAAGATTTTTGTTGAAGTTCCCGAAGATCATAGTGATTTATACGAGACTTATATTAATTGCATAACTGAAAATTACACAAATAGGTATGCAGATAGTGTGTTAGAATATATAGCAGGGTTTGTTACTAAAAAGCTGTTGCAATGTTTGAAATGTGATCTTTGTACAGGATTATTGATTGGTGAAGAAAATGTTAACAGTTTAATTTACGTGAAATCAAGAGGAGGCCTCAAATATTCATCAAAAAGTGTTATTGATGTAATAAAAAAAACCGAAAAGTTAATAAAATTTCATCTGAATACAAAATGTAAACCAGAACTATATTATTTGTATGTATTTAAATTCATGTCTGATTTTTTTGAATTAGGTTCGTTATTTTATACTGATGTTGACTCTGAACATAATGCAGAACATAGAATACTTTTAATTAAAAGTGTTATAAAAGTGTATCTTGATTTGAGACTAAGATACTTTGCCAAACAAATGGATCAAAAGTTGTCGCAAAGATCGTTTTTAACGAAATTAATATTGTTACGAGCTGGGGTTCGGGACAGAAATGAAAAATGCCAGACTACGTGTTCCGATATTTATTACACACGCACTCACAAAACACTCACAGTAATTATACACAGCACAACGCACTGAGATTCGCAGGTTTACTAATCGCACTGAATCGCACTGTTAGTTCCGTAATCGTAGCCAAAATAAGACTGACTACGCGGCGATGGGCCGCGCTTTTTATACTCAAAACAACAAAAGAAACATTCTCGATTAATCCTAATAACTCGCGAAAGAAGTCAACAAACAGATTATTCCGGAAGGAACACGTTACACAACTATCGCCCTTATGCGTAAACAATAGAGGCCTTATTGGCTTGCACTCGAACACAATGGTGGTCGTTCAAACATAGACAAATGTAGATATTTCTCGAGCGCGGCGCGTGAGCAGGTAAAATGTTTATGGCGCGTAACACTGCCCCCTCCTTAAGAGATGCTCGTCCCGAGCATCGTCACTGGCATGGTACCGCGCCAAGCGATCCACATGCACCACTTTAGGCGCCCCTCGAGGCTCCTTCCGAATCCGGTACGTGATGTCGTTGATTCTGGTCACCACACGATACGGTCCGTCCCATTTTGCTTGAAGTTTTGGAGACCTTCCTTTGCTGCGGGTTGGATTGTGCAGCCACACCAGTGATCCTTCAGCAAACCCAGGATTAACGATCTTCCGGTCATAACGGGTCTTCATTTTCTCCGACATTAGCTGTCCAGATTCCCTGACGTGGTCGTGGATGTCATTCAGCTTTTGTCGCAATTCATTTGCGTAATCAGTAATGCTGGTTGGTGTGTCCGGTGGAGTTCCCGTAATTAGATCTGCCGGCAGTCTCAGTTCTCGTCCGAAGTTAGCGAAAGCAGGGGTGACGGTAGTGCTCTCGTGGACTGCGCTGCGGTAAGATAGCAGGAAAGGCTGAATGTGCTTGTCCCAATCCCTTTGCCTGTTTTCTACCACTCTTGCGAGGTATCTCTCCAGGGTTTGGTTGAATCTCTCGACCATTCCGTCAGATTGAGGGTGATAAGAGGTAGTCCTGGTCTTGTGGATTCCCAGCACCCGGCAAGCCTCCTGGAATATCTGGGACTCGAAATTTCTTCCTTGATCACTATGGACTTCCAGGGGTACTCCAAAACGGCAGAAGACCTCGTTGACCAGTTTATCAGCAACTGTGGTAGCTTCTTGATTAGGAATGGCAAAAACTTCTGGCCACTTCGTAAAGTAATCCATGACCACCATGAAATACTTGTTTCCACTTTCACTCTCCGGGAATGGTCCAGCAATATCCAGGGCTATGCGTTCCCATGGTGCTCCGACGTTGTATAGTTTCAGTGCCCCTCTGCTGCGTGTGTGTGGTCCTTTAACAGCCGCACACCTTGTGCATTTGCGGCACCAATCCTCCACATCGTCTCGACAGTGCAGCCAGTAAAATCGCTCACGAATCTTTAAAAGGGTCCTTTTCACTCCCAAGTGTCCTCCTGAGCATCCATCGTGATACAGCTGCATAATTTCCGGAACTTTGGCCTTTGGAACAACCATTTGAAGATGACACTGGTCACCTTTTGCATTTTCCCATCTTCGGTGAAGGACTCCATCTTGGACAAAGAGGCTGTCCCATTGCGCCCAATAGCCCTTCATGACTGCGCTTCTCCCAGCGATGTGACTCCATCCAGGTCTAGGCACATTAGCCTCAATCCAATCCAGTACCGGCCCGATGTCGTTATCTTCCTGTTGTGCACGACGTAGTTCTTCCTTCCAGTCACTGTGGATTTCAGTCTTCAGAGCTCGAACTGCCAAAGTCTCTTTAGCCTCTTGTCTGACGCAATGTTTACAGTCATCAGAGCACGGTCTCCTTGAAAGTGCGTCTGCATTCCCATGAGACTTCCCGCTGCGATGCTGTATTTCAAAGTCAAACTCCTGTAGCTGTTCGATCCATCGTGCTACTTGTCCTTCTGGATTTTTGAATTGCAAAAGCCATTTTAATGCAGCATGATCTGTCCGTAGATAAAATTTGCGTCCCAGCAGGTATTTGTTGAAATGCTGCAAAGTTTTCACAATGGCCAGCAACTCACGCCGCGTAACACAGTAGTTTCTCTCTGGTTTTGATAGCGCTTTGCTGAAATAGGCTATCACAACTTCCCGATCTCCTTTTCTTTGAGATAACACTCCACCAATCCCTGTGTTGCTGGCGTCCGTATCCACGATGAAATCGTTCTTGGTGTCAGGAAAACCAAGAATAGGTGTATTGCAGAGTCGCTTCTTCAGTTCATAGAACGCCGCATCGCAGTCTCCATCCCAACAGAATGTTCGCTTTTCTTCCGTAAGCTTGTGTAAGGGTCGTGCAATATCGGCAAAGTTCGGGACAAACCGCCGATAATAAGAGCACAAGCCCAAAAATGCTCTTACTTCTGTCTTATCTTTCGGGACAGGCCAATCCTTAACTGCTTCAGTTTTCTCTGGATCAGTTTGTACTCCTTCTCGCGATACGATGTGTCCCAAGAACTTCACTTGTCGTTTGAAGAATAAACACTTTTTGGGGCTCAGTTTTAGATTTGCTGCACGTATTTTCAACAGTACTCGGTCCAAGTTTTGTAGATGGTCTTCAAACGTGCGCCCAACAATGATTATGTCGTCGAGATAGACAAGACAGGCGTCTCCAATCAGTCCAGAGAGAACCAGCTCCATTAATCTCTCGAAAGTAGCCGGGGCATTACACAGTCCAAACGGCATTACATTGAAATGCCACAGGCCTTTCCCCGTAGAAAACGCCGTTTTCTCTTTGTCCTTTGGATCTAACTCCACTTGCCAATAGCCGCTCTTCAGGTCAAGGGTTGTGAACCACTTCATCCCTGATAGTGTATCCAACGTGTCATCTATCCTCGGCAGTGGATAGCTGTCCTTTTTTGTCACGTCGTTGAGTCGGCGATAGTCGACGCAGAACCGCATACTGCCGTCCTTCTTCTTGACGAGCACCACAGGAGAACACCACGGACTCGATGAAGGCTCTATAATCCCGTTCTTCATCATCCCCTCGATCGTGGCTTCCACTTCTTTCTCTCGTGCGACCGGCAACCTTCTGGGTCGTTGACGGATGGGCCCTTCATTTCCGGTATTTATCGAGTGCTTCACCAGTCCAGTCTTCCTAATATCGGCGTCACTCGTCGAGAAGATATCTGCGTACTTGAGTAACATCCTCTTGGCTCTTGTCATTTCTTCACTGGACAGGTCCTTGCGGCAGTCGTCCAGCAACGATGAAATATCGTAGGTCGCTGGAACCCGTTTAGTGGATGTTTCACATTTCCGCAGCCAAGCCACCTCATCAAAGGTCCCAATTAACGTCCCCTTCTTCAGGATGTGTTCGTCGTAACTCAGGTTAAGTACGCGCACTGCGGAGCACTTCGATGTTCTCACCAGAGTTCTCGCAACCACCCATGGTTGATTCTTGCTTGCACCTTCCAGTAGCACACATCTATGGCTCCGGTCAGCATTCTGTGGTAGACTCACAGGTACCATGGTTTCCGATCTAGGTGGCAGTACAGTTCTTCTGGTACAGTACACCTTTCCGGACGAGCCACCATCCATGCAGATTTCTTCCGTACCACATATCAGTGTCCCTTGGTTAACATCGATGGTACAGTGATGTCCACGCATGAAATCCAAGCCCAGGATACAGTCATCAACGATGTCTGCCACAATCACTCGATGCCAGAATGTCTTCTCTCCTAATCTCATCTTCACTTGTCTCTCGCCTTGGACGGGTATGCGCTGACCGGTTGCTGTTAGAAGTTGTATCCTTTCATTGCTCCAGTAGGTGTCCCCAAAGCAGCGATGAGCAAGTCGGGAACTGACCACAGTACGCGAAGCTCCAGTATCCAGTGTCAGCTTGCACGGCGTCTCATTTATTTCGCCTCGGATGATCAGGCTGTTCCCATCGTGCGCCTGCGAGATGTAGATTCTTGGGGCCTTTTTAGAACCAGCCAGCACTCGCCCCGCAGTCCTGGCGTTTACTCGTTTCCCTGCGGCTGGACATCATCCACCCGCACCTCGTGCTCTCGTCGTTGGTCGAACTTCTTCGGGCAGCTCGACCTTAGGTGTCCCCTGTCCCCACAACCATAGCACCTGGGGGTTAATCTGGCGCGTCTCCATTGTGGCACTGGTTGTACCACTTCCCTGATGCGATGGGGTCTTGGGTCTTGGCGTACCGCCTCCACCTCCAACGCGTGAGCCAGCGCCTCCTTCAGGGACTCGTGGTGTCCAAGTCTCACCGCCGCTCGAACCTCCAGGTCCCTGATTCCGTCGACAAATGCCTGGACTAGAAGGCCGTCGACGAGTGAAGGCGCTGACTGGTACGCCTTCCTTACAAGTTTTTCCACCTCCAGGGCCCACTGTTGTAGGTTTTCGGAGGCTCGCTGCGCTCTATCCTTGAGCTGCGCTCGGAAGACATGCTCCAAATGAGCGTCGCCATAGCGGGCCTCCAAGGCCTCCATCAGCTGCTCGTACGACGCATCCGTCCCAAGGGCCTCTAGGACAGTGAGGGCCTGGTCACGCAGGCCCAATGTGAGCGCCGTGAGAGCTTGCTCCTTCGTCCAAGCGTTGGCTTTCACAACGGCCTCGAACTGTTTCCGGTAGGCCGACCACGACGATGTTCCATCAAATGGTGGCACCTTAAAGCCTCGACCCGATGAAGGATTTACTGCAGGTGCCGTGATCCCATCTGCCACCTTCAGGACGTTGAGGTTCCTTTTGATGTCCGCCAGCTGGGCCTCCGTCGTTGCGATGCGGGTTTCGTGGCACTCGAACCGGGTTTCATGGCCTTCCAGCTGTTCCTTAATAGTGGCGATGTCCTTGCCAACGACAGTACGCAGATCTTTAATGAGCTGGGTTTGCTCCTCCTGTCGCCGCACCTGCTCTTCCTGTCGCCGCACCTGGTCTTCTTTGTTGCGCAACATTTGCTCCTCCAGTCGTCGCGCATGTTCCTCCTGACGGCGAGCCTGTTCTTCTTTGTTGCGCAACATTTGCTCCTCTAGTCGTCGCGCATGTTCTTCCTGTCGCCGGGCTTGTTCTTCCTGACGGCGAGCCTGTTCCTCCTGACGGCGAGCCTGTTCCTGTAGCAGCGCCATCAACGCGGCCAGGTCCGATGACGCCGCAGGTGCCGGAGGTTCCGAGGAACCGGCCGCCGCTTCACCCGTGAAGCGCCGATGGTCCGCTTCTTGCTGGCGCTGCTGACTTCTTGTGCGGGCCCTTTCCGCACTCGGCGAAGTATCGTCTTTCGGCAACACGGGCATTTTTTCCATCCCCGCTTCTGACACCAATTGTTACGAGCTGGGGTTCGGGACAGAAATGAAAAATGCCAGACTACGTGTTCCGATATTTATTACACACGCACTCACAAAACACTCACAGTAATTATACACAGCACAACGCACTGAGATTCGCAGGTTTACTAATCGCACTGAATCGCACTGTTAGTTCCGTAATCGTAGCCAAAATAAGACTGACTACGCGGCGATGGGCCGCGCTTTTTATACTCAAAACAACAAAAGAAACATTCTCGATTAATCCTAATAACTCGCGAAAGAAGTCAACAAACAGATTATTCCGGAAGGAACACGTTACACAACTATCGCCCTTATGCGTAAACAATAGAGGCCTTATTGGCTTGCACTCGAACACAATGGTGGTCGTTCAAACATAGACAAATGTAGATATTTCTCGAGCGCGGCGCGTGAGCAGGTAAAATGTTTATGGCGCGTAACAATATTGTTTAGAAATGAATGAATCATTGATTTGATTTTGTTAATACGTACACCTGTATAAATAAATGTAATAATTATAAAACTTCGTTTCATTTGGGTTTCTTATATTATTCTTCTTAGAGATTTTTAGAGAATAATGTAAAGGCATTTCACAATAGTTATTCTATTGTGAAATTTTCTGTCTGTTATATTTGATAACCTAAATTCTTAACTTTACGTTTCTAACCCGTTGCCACTTCAAAAAGCAAGAATTTATAGCTGCCTCTACAGATTGAACCTGCGTTTGTAGTTAGCAGGCACTAATATTATTTTGATAGTTCTATTATTCTTTCAAAATGTATTCCAAATTAAATGTTATTATATTTTTCTCATCTGTAAAATATAGTATTATTATACATGATTTCAATATGATATATTGTTTTCTATTTTAATATTATCAATAGCAATATTTATTATAACATTTTTTTCTTTTAACTATCGATGTCGATAAATCATACGTGATCTCACTATGGAAGCCATTTTACTAACACAGTTTCCGGTACCGGAAGGCACCCGTCCCGAGCTGTAATTTCATATCCATAGGTACATATCGTTGCTTTACACACACACATACAGAAATCAATAGTTGCATATAAGTTACATAGATGGCGTTAGTAGTATTTAAAAATTATAATATTTTGATACATATAACACCCCCACTATCATAAATATTATACAGCTATAATACCCAACATATACATAAACTTATAATGCTTGACTGGGCTTAAACTTTTAGTAAGTAAGTCAGCTGGCATATCAGCAGTTTGTAAATACTGAACTTTTACAATATTCTTTGAAATTTTTCTCGACAGTAATGATATTTTACATCTACATGTTTAGTACATAGTCGACAGTAGTTCATGCTCATAGACGGTTGTGTAGCAAACATAGCTTAAACTACCCTCGTAAAGAAAAAAAAAAATGATTAAGTGCGTTAAATGTAATAAAGTCATTAATAAAAAGATCCCAGGATTGCAGTGTGTGAAATGCTCTAAATGGATACATGGGAGCTGTGCTAATTTAACAACCGAGCAACTCAGTGCACTGTTCTCCACCGAAACTGCGGATTGGAAATGTCGCAACTGCGTTGGCAATTCTAAGCCAAAACTTTCCTTCATAATGCCAGACCCAGAGGAAGACGACAACACGGACTCTGAAATGATATCGACCGGCAGCATGACACAAAAAATGCTTAACGACATCCGACGGGAAGTACGAGAGATTGTGCGCGGGGAGATCCAAAACATCTTGCAGTTCTATTCGGATAAGATTGACGAATACGAAATAAAGATGAAGTCATATGGAAACCAAATGATCGAAATAAATAATACTTGCAAAAATCTGGCACTGAAGAACGAAGTTTTAGAACAAAAGCTAAATAGTCTGGAGCAACTTCAACTTGGAAACAACCTTGAAATCTGTGGTGTAAATGAACAAGACAATGAAAACATACCTGCCATTGTGAATACATTATGCCTAAAGTTAAAACAGCCCCCGTCTACTATACAGAAAGTATTCAGGAAAAAAAATATAAAAGTGCGAAATGACCCAAGTAAACCTTCTCCAATAATAGTTTGCCTGAATGACGGAAGCCGGGACAAATGGTTATCTGCAGCTAAAAATACCACCATAAGCACCAAAGACTTAGGAGTAGGCGGAGATCAAAAGGTATTTGTCAGAGAACCGCTAACCCCAACAAATGCTTTCCTGCTATGGAAGACAAAGAACGTACTAAGAGACCCAAAACTATGCAAATATGTATGGTGCAAAAATGGATTGATTTTAGCCCGAAAAAGCGAAGACACTAAACCATATGTCATACGGTCGGTCGAGGACATAAAAAGGCTGCAGACTGAATTCAGTGGCTAACTATCATGCCTTACTCAACACTACAAATACAAAGGTCAACTTTGCCATAAAAAATGGCTGGCTCGAATATTATTGAAGTAACTACAGATAACTGGAACGAATTCATAGAAAAAACTTCAGATTCACCTAATAATTTAATTATTCTTCATGTCAACATCAGATCAATGATTAAAAACTTTACTCAACTGGAATTAATAATAAAAAGCAGTGTAAAAACTATAAGTTTGATTGTGATAACAGAGGCCAACATCTCACCACAAAGTGCTAACTTGTTTGAATTAAACAAATATAATATGTATCACGAGCTACGTGACAAACAAAAGGGAGGTGGTGTAATTGTTTACTGTCATCAAAACATAAGCTTCTCAAGATATCCAACTTCTACAATTAATTTTGAATGCATTACAGGTACTATAACAACAAACTTTAATTATACAACCGATCTAGTTGCTATCTACCGACCCCCAGACCAAAATAAAACTCTTTTTTCTATAGAATTATCAAATTTACTGTCATCAATATCACCAATTAATAATAACTGTCTGGTGTTGGGAGATATAAACATTGATTTAAAAAAGAAAAAATCGTCTGTATCCTATTACTTAAATATGCTATGTCAAAAGGGATTTGAAACGGGTATCAGTCAATACACACGAATAGCTATGAAAAACGAACAAATAACTCAAACTTGCATTGATCATATTTTTGTCAGAAATTTTATTGAACCTCAAGGTCACTGTCGTTCGGTAAACACAGCTGTGATAAACAATGCGCTGGCCGACCACTTCATAACCGGTTTCGCACTAACTGATGACAAAATATGCACTACGAAGCAAACAAAAACGAAATTAATGTTAGACAGTAGTAAAGTTCAATCTTTGTTACGTAGTATTGACTGGAACCCGGGCCTCTCGTACAATAACCCAAATGATGTCCTTAACTTTATATTACAGCAATTTCATGAAGTATATGAGAAATGTACATATGAAATCAAAATAACTAATAATAAAAGAGACACTTGCAAATGGGTAAATAATAAAATGAGATACATGTGTAAAAAGAGGCAGGAATTACTTAAAATTTGGCTTCAAGACATTAGCAACAAAAAAACCATTTACTTTACAATAAATACAGAAATAAAACAAATAAATACATAAACTACTTAAAAAATAAATTTATACAAAAAGAAATTACGGAAAATTTTACGGATTCAAAGAGAATATGGAAAATTATTAATAATTTATGTGGTAAACTAACTAACTCTATAGACGATAATATTATAAAAACTTTTAATAAAATCCAATTAAATGACTTAGCTAATAAATTCGCGTATGAATTTAGAGAGAATTTAAAGAAAATTACTAACTGCTGTCAATTACCGTTGTTAAATGAATGTTCGTATATAAACACCCCTAATCTATCAATCAAATTAAAGAAAGCTACGGAAGAAGTTATTTTTGAAATAATTAAACACTTAAATTGCAATAAAAGCCCTTCTTGTGATAAAATTCGTGCCTCCGACATCGTGAGCATAAATACAAACATTACTCCAATCATAACGCATCTAATTAATAGTTCTTTAAAATACTCAATATATCCAGATAAGTTAAAAATAGGCACGATCAGACCAGTCTATAAGAATGGAAAGCATGATTGCATTAATAACTATAGACCAATTACAATCCTTTCGTGTATTGACAAAATAATTGAAAAATACCTAGGACAAGAAATAAATATTTTTTTGAGCAAACATAATATAATACATAAGAAACAATTTGGTTTTCAAAAAAACAAAAACACACAACAATTATTATGTCAATTTACGAATGAAACTAACTCATATATTAACGATAAAAAACATGTCTTGGCCATATTTGTTGATTTCAGCAAAGCGTTTGAAACTTTAAAATATCCAACCTTATTCAGTAAGCTTAGTCAGAATGGTATTCAGGGTCCCCTGCTGGAATTACTAAAAAATTACCATCAAAATCGGTTCAATTCTGTTAAAATAGGCGATACCTACAGTGATTTAATCCTCACAGAAGAAGGAACGGCCCAAGGGTCGGTCCTCGGCCCGACTGAATACTTGTTATATGTCAATGATATGTACAATATCTTTAAACAGGCATCTGTATACCAATTTGCAGACGATACATGTCTCCTAGTGGCTGACAAAAATTTATCGACAGCGATTAGTGTCATTCAGAACAACTTTAACTTATTATGTCAATGGGCACACGATGTTGGTTTAACTATCAATTATAAAAAAACTAAATTAATGCACTTACACTCACCTTATCAAAAAACAATGGTAAAACCAACCATCGTAGCTCATGAACATACATGTATGCATAATAAAAACATTAACTCATGCTCTTGTAATAACTTAGAACTGGTGACCCAGCATACCTATTTAGGCTTAGTAATAGACAGTCATATGAACTGGGAGGCTCATATAAACTACATCTGTAATAAATTAAGATCTATTATATCTAAATTGTCAATTCTAAAATTTAAATTACCTTTCAATACGTTAAAATTGTTATATAATGCACTAGCTGACTCAATTATCACCTACGGTCTAAGCAGTTATGGAAGAACATATAAAACTTATATTGATAAGATATACAGATTGCAATTAAGTCTACTAAAATTAATTATCCCTACATCCATCAGAATTAAGTTAAAAAGTGAAAGTGAAATCTTCAAATACTGTAAAACATTAAATATATATGATAAGTCAAAAATTGCCATTATAAGTGAAGAAATGAACAAATTAAACACTCTAAAATTACACACTAGACCATGTTTCCTGCGACAACTGTCTTACTTACCGCGTTATATGTTACCGACTTATACTAATGTTTATGGTAAGCGTACCTCAGATTATTTGTTACCTTTTCTACTCAATGAATTATCTAATGATGTACATAAAAAAATAATAGAAAAACCATTAAAATGTAAAATTATATTGAAATCTGTACTTCTTGACAAATAAGTTGTCTATGTAGGTAATTAAATGGGTGAGGCAGAAAATTAAAATGTCTTGTAAAACACCCAACGTCAAAAAACTCATACATTGTATATGATATATAAAATATGTTAATTATAACGAAAATGTAACTACCTACCAGTAATTAGAATAAGCAAGTAAAAACAGCAACACTTAAATCTAATTGGTTTCAGTTGCTGTTTGATTAATTGATGTACCTAATGTTTTTATTGTAAATAAATTAAAAAAAAAAAAAAAAAGTGCGATTATGAAATACTGGATTAAGTGAAAGCTTTTGTGCGCTTTGATTATCATTAAAAATATCTATAGTATACATTCTCTTTCTAATTTCAAATTGCAAATTAACAAGATATACTGCTTCTCTACAGGCTTCTGAAAGAGCAGTGTATTCCGCTTCAGTACTTGATAAAGATACGGTTTTTTGCTTTTTACAACTCCAAGATATAACACATCCTGACAACATAAAACAAAAACATGAATATGATTTTCTATCCTCATCGTTAGCCCAATCTGCATCTACAAAACCATTTATATTTGTATTTCCGTCTTTACTATACTTTAAACCAACATTTTTTGTTTTCTTTAAATATTTTAAAATTATTTTTGCATAAAGCCAATGCTGATTACCATGACAGTTGTTTATATTAACTTAGATAACTCACAGCATATGATATATCTGGCCTAGTTAGAGTTGCTAAATACATTAAACTCCCTATAAACTGTTGGTATGGATTCAGGGTGACAATATCTTTACATTTCTCAATATTTAATTTTATTTCCATAGGTGTATTAACAGTCTTACATTCAGTAATATCAAATTTAGATAAAAGTTGATCTATATAATTTTCTTGACTCAATGCTACAACATTTTTATTGTTATCTATATTCACTGCCATACCAAGACATTGTTTAATTTGACCTAAATTTTTAATTTTAAATTGAGAGCTTTAAGTTTCTTTTAAATGCTTCATTTCACTATCATCATTAGAAAAAATAAAAAAAAATCGTCTACATACAATGTAACTATTGTTTTGAGTCCATTTACTACCTTTGTATATAAACAGGGCTCTATAGATTTTTTATAACCAATTTCTAACAAACAACAATCAACTTCCTTATGCCATTCCCTAGAAGATTGTTTGAGACGGGGCAGGCCCCATAGTGTTCTTTCGGTACGTCCTCGTTCGTCTGCCCTGGACCCTCCCTACTTGGTGCGCGGTAACGCAGTGGCCAGTAGTGGTAGGTGACTGAATCCGAAGAACTATACTGTGTGGAAGTGACTGAAATCGATATGGATTTGTCAATGCGTGTGGATCCCGCAACCCCCGGGAGTCTCCCAAAAGGCCCTTCTCAGGGCCACCCAAAAGGCCCTTCTCAGGGCCAACCTGCAGGAGTGCAGGAGCGCGAGGTGGAGACGCCACCAGTCGCACGACCGTCCTCGGACCTGTTTATCAGGCCGAGCGACATGTCGGACGGGTGTTTGTCCGACGCATCGGTGGCTAGCAATGCATCGGTGGACTACGCGTGCATCGGAGGGGTCTTCTGGGACGTCGACCGTGAAGGCCGTCAAGGCCAAACGCGGCCGTAGTGTCCGTGGAAGAGGTCGCACTCCACGGGGCGTTCCGAGGTCGGAGCCCCCGTCGGAAAGCGAAAAAGAGGTGGCGGGCAGAGTCAAGGACACGCGCGGCCGCAGTACCCGCGGCAGAGGCCGTACTCCACGGGGTGCTCCGAGGTCGGAACCCCCGTCGGAGACGGAGCAAGAAGAGAAGGAGGTGGCGGTGAGCGCCAAACGCGCGGAGTTGACGCGCGCGAAGTACCTGGCGGCCAGGAACACTCCTGCCGCCCAGAAGAATATGGAGAGGCTAGCGTGCCTACTCAAAAAGCAGGCGGGGGAGGAGTTGTTGTGCTTCACAATCTCAAAAACGATCTCAACTTAGAGATCGACCGGGAGGAAATACATCGCGACAGAGAACGACAGCCTCCTCCCCAGCCAGTCGACAACGATGACTTCTTCGTGGTGACAGGCAACATGTGGTTAATCGCTTGTAGCGTAACAGACGCTAAATAGATCGTGCTTTGGGTATGTTATAAAATATTATCGATATGTATAAATTTCAATAATGGCCAAAATTACTCAAACAAAATGTTAAAAAAATGATTTCTTAGCAGATGTAAGAAGAGGCCAGAGTGGACAATCACCGCCAGACAAGAGAGAAGATACACCTTTTTTTGGTCTGTTATCGACGGCTGCTTTAGCCACGCCCCTTAAATTGCGCGGTACGCAATTATGAAACCAATGATGTCGGTATCGAAAACAGATTTCGACGTCGAGTTCAAATCGACGCTAGTTACGCGGTAGCCCCACTGTTATATTATAATTAGGATCTACCTTCTGTACATTATGGATTGCAATAAAATAATAATAACATTTCTTATAGTACAATTTCTCATCATGAAATGTGTAAAATGTTGTGTAATTTTTGATGAACTTCAGAAGTATTGTTTCCACTTGCAATTCTGTTATAAAAATGCTCATTATTATCCTTGTCCTAGTGTAGGCTGTGATAGAGTTTTGAATAAAAAAGTTATCTTAAACGTCACTTCCTATTAGACTATATCAGTACAAAAGACGTAAATTTGACCTCTATTAACACATTTTCTCACACTTCAAACATATCTATAGATCATTTTAGTAGTAGTACATTAAATAGTCAAAATATACCTTATGAAAGGTTTGAAGAAGCCAACTTTGAATCTTGGCTGGGACAAATGTTTTTGTTGCTAAATTAAATGACCGGCTAAACTTAACTAGATTGTCTGTACAAGGGATAATAATTACTGTAAAGAAAATGATTATGGATATTGTTTTAATCTAAAGTCAGTAATGTACACGAAAAAGTTCATTAATGATAAACTTGACTTATTGACTAATTCCTTCACACACGTTGATACAGAATATAAAAGACTACAACATTTTGAAAGATCCGATAAATATGTAAAACCGGTTTTAAAAGTTATTGGTTCAAATAAAAAAAAACGAATATCAGTAATACTACAAATTTAAGATAAAAAGTTATGTTTTATACCAATCAACGAAAATCTGCGATTATTTTTTGAGTTGCCAGGCCTATATGATACTGTAAGCGTCAGGGTTGCCAGACGTAATTTACAAATTTTTGCCCGATTTAATAAATTTTTCGTAAAAAAAACGCAATAACAAAGATATATTCTTTTTTATAGATATTCTTTCCTTGGTCATAAAGTAAAGACCATTTTATATTGTGTTTGGATAACTGTTTTCCTGTAACCTATTTTTTTCAACTCTATTTCTCCAAAAATAATTGCAAGTTTTTAAACACCATTTTTTATTTATTCTTAAAACTATCAAAAAATTTAACTGTAAGAACCACATGAGTAAAGAAACTGAACAGAGACAAAGCTTCTAAAGAGCTAGCAAAATTTATACCTATTTTGGTAGGGTTGGCACAATTGAATAAATTAAAAATATAAATGTACTTTTTTTTCAAATTTTTTATTAAAATTGGTTTTTTTTTTACAAATTACATACTCTAAATATTTTTTTTTATTACTTTTGGTTTTTAATAATTTGTTGTGTCTTTTAATCGAATGATAAATTCTAAATCTAATATAAAGTTTTTTCAAATAAACCAATGGGAAACACTCACATGGCATATGAAATGTACAATCTTGCAAACGTGCTAATATGTCATTACCAATATTAACATTTTTAATATGAAGATCAAAATATTCGCGAAATTTTTGCTCAAGCAATTCAACAAATTCAATAAAATTGTCAGGAGGTATTATCAAAAAACCTGATTTCACACTTTTTAAATACTAAAACAAAAGTATTACTACGTATTATGTGAGAAACTCGAAAACAAAAACAAAACACGCACAACGTTCGAGCGTCGCGTCACGCCTGCACGCCCTGAGATTGACCACTGGCTGATCTAGTTTGAAGCGGTTTCGGCTCATACGTGACAAGCGGCCAGTGGTCACGCACACACACGCGTTGCACTTGTAGTGATGTACCTGTCACAGCGCATTCGTATGTAGCTTTGTCTCTGTTCAGTTTCTTTACTCATGTGGTAAGAACGCCTTCATGTTACTATTTTACTTGTAATTTCTGTTTTCAGCCTCGAATATAGACATATACTCATAATCGCCAAAAAATTTCTTGTTCAATTTATTTTTGCCAACTTTTTCGTCAAGGAATTGATGTTGCCAAAATCTCGCCATAATTTTTCGCAAGAATGGCGTACAAATACCTTAATCTGGCAGCGCTGGTTAGCGTCATGTCGTCATATTGTATTTATGCCTATAAAACCAGTACTGCAGCGCCGCCGCCTCCTCACATGTGATGGTCTTTGTCTAGTTTTTCACATAACTATCTACGCAAGACACGAACCTTTTGTACGAAGACCTCCAGTAATACGCTTGAAATACATATGAATTAGGACGAGTGAGCAATTACTGACGAAATTAAGATTAAAACCTTATTTAATAGGCATTAGTCTGTTCAGTTTTTTATTTGAATAAAACGTAGGAAAATGTGTTGTTTATGATCGTTGGATTAGATTACAAATGATTTTTTCCAAATTCAAACATTTCTTTATTACACTTTTTGTATGAAAAATCCTATTTTCGTTTCCTATTAACTTGTAAGATGTTGACTTTAGGAAATTAGTGTCCTACAATGAAAATATAATCTACCATAAAGTCAATGAAAAACGGCTGTGTGGATACAACTAAAATTATGTAGATAAATCGTAAATATTTACTAGATAATTTCAATTTCAAAAAAACTTATACTTTTTCGCTAAATTGTAGATCTTAGTGGATTTAACGCTTTTATGGAAAAGTATGAAGTTTACTACCAGTGCACCGGCACTTCGGTACCACAATATGTATGGGCACTAATGGATAGCAATATAGCCCTTTTTTTTGTCAGATAAATGCTAACTGACTGATATAAGAGGTATGTTTTCATTGTCACTTCATACATATGTCAAGTATTTATGTTCGACGTGCAACAAAAACATACTGATTTTCTGTCAGATAGAATTTATCTGACTATTGAAAAACCGGCCCTAAGGTACACCGCCGCCGTCACCGTCACGTCACCGAGAACGTGATGACTGCGCAATGTACATACATTTACTTAGCCGCGTGTCCACCGCACATCCGTCACCCGAGCGCCGTCATCCCGGCCGCCGAAATTGCGAGTAGATAGGTATTATTTTGTCTGTCATCAATTATCTATCATATCATTGTAATAAAAATGGCCAAAAAATTTAAATACGATATTTAAACTTATAGAAAGTTAAGAATGTTTGTGGGATAAAACCAAGGAAGTGTCCAAAGATAAAATTTTGCGTAGAAATGCATGGCGCGAAGTGTGCCTTTTTAGAGCCGAACTTTGAGGATATTGACCAGAAAAACAAAGACGAAATTAGTAAGTATACATGGTAGTTTAATAATTATGTTTTTAATTAAAACGTTAAACGCCATGCTGAAAATACGATTTTTATATATATTTTTTTGCTGTACTTTGATGTAGTATCTCAAGATTCTTGCTTATGTCTTAGTTAGGTTTCGATCTAAGGCTTTATTTCAGAGATATTCTTTAAAAACATGTTGAGGTCACTGGTGTCCGTAGTGGCGCTGTAATGCGCGCTCCACACTCGCGGCGCGAAAACCTGCGAAAGCCGCGAAGTGCGAGTGTGGATGGTTTCGCGGGTTCGCGTTCGCGCTTCGCGGCGTTCCCCGCTCGGTGTCGGTATTTTTGTCCCGCGACAAAGGGTTCGCGCCTGGTTCGCACGCGAACGCATCTACACTCGCAGATCGTTCGCATTAGCGTCCCAGACGTGGCAATAACCGGTCGCGCGTAGATTATTATTGTATATTATTGTGGTTTAGTGTTTAAAATGAGCATCAGTTGGAGTAACGAAATGGAACTAAAGCTTCTTGAATGTTTTCAAGCAGAGCCATTACTTTGGCAGTCCAAGCATAAAGACCACAAAAACAAAAATAAGGTGTATGATGCTTGGGTGCGTATCAGCACTATAATGAATATACCTGTGGCTGATTTGAAGAAAAAGAAGGATTCCTTAATGTCTAGTTATAGAACCTACAAGAAAAAAGTTAAGGATTCTACGCACAGTGGTGCAGGCTTGGGCGACATTTATAAGCCCATCTGGTTTGCCTATGACACTATAGACTATTTTCTTGGAGATGGAGCAAAATGTAATGAAACAATAAATACTGTAAGTGTGAATTTATTTATTTTTTTACATGTTGTCATTATACCTATACATTATAAATATAGGTAGATACATACATACCTACAGAAAACTTATAGAATTATATGTGTCTGTTTGCAGCGGTATCTGCAAAATATTTAGTGAACTCATCTCTTATTTCACGAGCATTCATAGCTGTTCGGCGAGGTACACGTGGCAGATCACGAACAGCGCAATTATTTTCAATTTCTTTTCTCCATGAACCAGGATTTATTAATGTGTCGTTCTCGTCATAAGTATCCAAGGTTCCGGGAGGTGAATAAATGTCAGATGAACTGGCGCTTTTTCTTAAGAAATTATGCAGTAGTATACATGTCTTTGTCAAAAGTTGTACTTTTAAGGGATTTAATTGAATCGGTTTTTGAAATATTCTAAATTTTGTGACAAGTATCCCGAACGTATTTTCTACTACAACCCTAGCACTAGATAATTTTTGATTCAATTTACGTTTAGGTGATCCCCAGTTATGGTTACCGGGGTAGGGTTTCATAACATGTTCTGTCAATGCAAAGGCACTATCTGCTAAAAATACGTAGGGTACATCTTTGTTCGAATTAGGTAAAGGATGTGACGCAGGTAAATTTAAAGTATTATTGCAAATTTTTCTCCATAATAAACTATTTCTAATTACCCCACCATCACTAATTCTACCTTGACATCCGATATCTGCAAATATAAAATTATAATTACTGTTTACTAGAGCTAGCAGTACAATACTGTATGTTTTCTTGTAATTAAAATAATTTGACCCGGAACCTACTGGACACTGTATGACGATATGTTTTCCGTCAATTGAGCCTATAGCTCTTGGAAACTTGGGTGCAAAACCTTTTTCAATTTCTAGCCATTCTTCCGAGCTGGTCGGCATCTGCAAAAAAGTAAACAATTAAATTTTATTATTTTCAGGAAGAATCATCATCATCGGTGTGTGCCGATGAAGAGGAGGATAATGCGGATGGTGATAATAATAGCCAGCCAATATTGACACAAACTGTGCGTCGCCGTAACAATCCCTCTGAACTGTTGGCTGCTGGTGAAGTTGCCAAAGATGCTCTGTCTACACTAAAAGCAACCGTTAATGCTCGGCGAATTCAAGAAGATGATGATGAGTGCGACTTACATGGTAAAGTTATAGCCAAAAAGTTGCGACAACTACCCGAGGATGAAAGAATGCAGTTTGTTTGTGAAATATACGGCATGTTCTTGCGCCGTGATCAAATAAATTCAAGACAAAATGCTGCATTTCTTGTTACATCTCCATCACCATCACCGACTTATCACCGATTTAACCATGGTATACAAATGCGTCCTACACAAACTAAGTCTTATTCTGAACCCGGTACATCTAGAGCATCTAGTTCACATAGCAATTACTATGAGCCAACGTTTTATTATGAACCTCCCGAAATTCACATCCCCGATCAAAGCACAGCCTCTGCAGCATCACGGATTATCATAACTTCCGACAAAGTTGTTAAGCCGGCTAAAGATACCAAAAATTGCGATGAAACTACTATAGAGGAGTTTAATGTTGAGTCGGCTACTCAAGACTCTACAGATTATGGTGATCCGGTTATGAACGCGTTCAAAAACGCTTGATTTGTTTTTCGTTTTTATTTAATTAATACTATTATTAATACTTTCATAATTAATACCTTAATAAAAGTTCCTACTAAAATTATTTACATTCTAAACATTTTGTTTTATTTTTACCATATTTGCGAGTTGCGATTGGTAGCACACAGTGGCGTTGTAGTGCAACTAGTATACCGATGGTTTTCAGTTCCGGGCGTCCATGGTTCGAATCCCAGTCGGCGCATGTACCAATGACCTTTCCGAAGAATGTACATTGAGATTGGCATATCACTAGCTTACGGTGAAGGAAAACATCGTGAAAACCTACATGTTAGAGAAGGTCTAATACCCTTAAAAACATGTGAAATCCACAACGCGCATTGGGCCAGCGCAGTGTGGAGGTCTATGGCCCTTAGGCCTAAGCCCTTTCCTTCGTGAGAGACACGTACCTTAATTTCATCCTTCAGTATTTCGTTCAAAGCCTGACATACTTCTGGAATAGTCTTCGATATCAGTTGAGGTGAGATTTTGAACAAAAAGTGGAGACTTTCAAAGCTGTCACCAGTTGCCAAATATCGCAAAGTAATAGCGAGGCGAATTCTTGCTGGGATGGCCTCTCTTAATTGAGTATCTTGTTTAGCAATCACTGGTGAAACCTTGTGTAGTAAATACTCAAAAGCTGATTGCGACATTCTAGTAAACTTTTTGAACTCTCCTGATGATTCCGCTACTAATTCGTTCAACTGTCTTTCCATAGTAACACTGAAAAAGAAAAATGTAAAGTAAAGAATTTGAAATTTGCAATATGACCCATTTCACCAAAAATGATTTAAGTAATCCATTTTTGAGAGCTCTATAAAATAATTATTACCTCGTTCTGCTGCGATGAATCTGCGTCATCCACCATCTTCTTTTTCTCCATTTTTTATTTATTTGTTTGATACTTTTAATGTTCACGTAATTGTAGACTGCTAAAGCGCAGATCGTCACAGCAGCAGCTGCAGCCACATTGTCGTCCATTTCTTATGAAAGCGCGAACGCAAATGTGAAACTTTGCGAATGTGGATAGCGGGCTCTACACTCGCGCCGCGAAAGCCCGCGAAAGGCGCGAACCGTGAGTGTGGAGGGTTTCGCGGCATCGCGCTCGCGCTTCGCGGCGTTCCCCGCGCGGTGGCGGTTTTTTGGTCCGCGTCAAAGGGATCGCGAAGCGCGAACGCGAACTCATCCACATTCGCGGTGTATTCGCAGTTGTGTGCGAGACGCTGAGATACGCGGATGTTATCTGGGCGAAATCTGAGGGTGCAAAGGGTGCAAAGATGAGTATCGAGTGGAGTAACGACCGCGAACTAGTATTTCTTAAATGCTATCAAGCAGAACCCGTGCTTTGGCAAGCTCAACACGAAGGGCATAAAAATAAAAACAAGATCCATGATGCATGGATGAGAATAAGTGCAATCATGGATATTCCGGTGCCAGACCTAAAGAAGAAAAGGGACTCCCTGATGTCGAGCTACAGAACATACAGAAAAAAAGTAAAAGATTCTATTCACAGTGGTGCCAGCGCAGATGATATTTATAAACCTATATGGTTCGCCTATGATACCATGGATTCATTTCTTGGAGAAGGAGCAGCGTGTAATAAAACAATTAATACTGTAAGTTTGTTTATTTGTAAAATTCTTATACGTAGGTTCTTATTATCTAAAATTATCTGACTACCTACTTACAAAATACTTCATGAACTCGTCTCTTATTTCACGGGCATTCAGAGCTGATCGGCGTGCTGTGATTGGAATATTACGAACAGCACAAGTGGATTCGATTTCACTTCTCCATGAGCCAGGTGCGATCAGTATGCCATTTTCATCATAGGTGTCCATGTTTCCAGGCGGTGTGTATATATGTGATGAAGTAGCACTCTTTCTTAAGAAATTATGCAGTAAAATGCAAGTCATTGTAATAAGAGATACCTTTTCCGGATCAAATGGTATCGGTTTTTTAAATATTCTAAATTTTGTGACAAGTATCCCAAACGTATTTTCAACTACAACCCGTGATCTTGACAAATTCTGATTTTTTTTTTTTTTTTTTTTTATATTAATAGGGGGCAAACGAGCATGCGGGTCACCTGGTGGTAAATGATCACCGCCGCCCATGACTACCCGCAACACTGTGGGTGTTGGGGGTGTGTTGCCGACCTTTGTAGTGGGAATATACTCTCGTCTTGAAGAGCCCCATGTTGTATGTAGCCGGGAATACCGCTGCAGGTAGTTCATTCCACATCTGCGTAGTGCGTGGCAGAAAATTCCGCCCGAAACGGACGGTGGTGGAGCGCCAGCTATCCAGGTGGTGGGGATGGAATTTCAATCTGTGGCGGGAGGTGCGGTGGTGGAATTGTGCAGCTGGTATGAGGTCGAATAATTCTTCAGAACACTCCCCATTGTATAGACGATACAGAACGCAAAGAGATGATATATCTCTTCGCAGGGCCAAAGAATCGAGGCGATCAGAAAGAGCTCGGTTGCCGGCGATTCGAGCCGCTCTACGTTGTATCTTGTCAAATGGAAGAAGTAAGCATTGAGGTGCTCCTGCCCAGAGGTGAGAACAGTACTCCATATGGGGCCGCACCTGTGCCTTGTATAGTTGAAGGCGGTGGGCCGGTTTGAAATACTGTCTCGCTCGGTTAAGCACTCCAAGCTTTTTAGCAGCCAATTTGGCTTTGTCTTCCAAGTGACTATGAAACTGAACGTCGCTCGATATGCCGACACCGAGGATTTCGATCATAGGCTTTATACAAAGAGGAGTGTTCTGAAATGTAGGGGCTAATACAAATGGGGTTTTTTTAGTGGTGAACGCGCAAACTTGTGTTTTGAGGGGGTTAAATGTGACCAAGTTACCGCTACCCCACAAGGAGGCCAGGTCTAGAGAGGCCTCAACTTTTAACACAAGCTTGTTCCGGTTTTCGACAACCGACTCCTTGCTGAGATTGGCTTGGCCATGGTACAGTGCATCTCCGGTACTGTCATCCGCATAACAATGTACACCGCTGGTTTGCAGCATATCATTTATGTGCAAGATGAACAATGAACAACAAAACAAATGAACTCTCGGCACTCTTTTCAAAATTATACAACAATAATTTATATTCATTAAAAATTTGTACAAACAGTGAACATATAAATTATTTTCTCGTACCTCCCCGCTCAACATCATTAAAGTTAAAAAATATTAAAATGCTAGTAAACTAATTGAGGAAACTTCCCGCGCCACAATTCGGAACCAGAGCAGACCGTTTCCCGAAGGCGGCACCTGATCACAAGTATGACGTGTGCTCCAGCCATCGTCCTACTCAACCATATTAGAGGGAGTTGGGCGACCCGTTGACACAACGCCACCGCCCCAGTAACTTTCGAGGCGAGCATGACTACTCTGGGCCAAACAAGGCACTAAGGAACCTCACAAAACAGCTAATTTATTGGAAACAATAAGTTAAAACAGAGAGAGGAGGAACGAGAAAACAGTACAGAAAAAAGTAAAATGAATAAATAAAAACAATAAAAGTACATACTTAAAGTTAAGTATCGTCAAGGTACATAAGGTAAAAAATATGATGCACGTACAATTACGTCAACCAATATCTTTATACAAAGTATAAATAGTCTTATACATAATACCTACCTACAAGAAACCTGCAAGAGTTTTAATCCCAAGCTTTCTTATCATTTAAAAAGTCTTGGATGCTATAATAGCCTTTACTACACAGTTTGAGTTTAATAGTTTTTTTAAAAACGTTAAAAGGCAGGGACAGTAGGGACTTAGGGATTGAATTATATATAATTATTGACATTCCTATAAAAGACTTTGTGCTTTTTGCCAACCTACATTTTGGAAAAACTAATTTATGATCGTTCCTAGTCATTGCGTCATTATTATCTATCAAACGTCTATCCTTAAGAGTTTTAAAGCTATCAATATTCTTACGCACAAACATAATGTTCTCAAAAATATACTGTGAAGCAAGGGTCAAAATACTAATCTCCTTAAACAGATCCTTGAGAGATTCTCTTTTACTAAGTTTATAAATTCCGCGAATGGCCCGTTTTTGCAGCGTAAAGATAGTTTTAATGTCAGCAGCGTTTCCCCAGAGTAGGATTCCGTAGGACATTAGGCTATGAAAATAACTGAAATAAACTAACCTAGCAGTATGAATGTCAGTCAGGGAACGAATTTTTTTAACCGCAAATGCCGCAGAACTAAGCCTACTCGCCAGTTGTGCTATATGGGGTCCCCACTGCAGTTTGGAGTCGACAGTTATTCCAAGAAAAACTGTATTTTCTACCAGGTCTAACTTGTTACCGTTTAATTTCAAATCTGTCTCTACTTGCTTTACATTTGGTGCCGAAAACTTTATACATTTCGTTTTTTTTTCATTTAAAACTAGATTGTTCACATTGAACCATTTTACAACATTAGAGAGTGCATTGTTCACGTCGTCATAATTTGTTTCCTGTCTGTTAATTTTAAATATTAACGAAGTATCATCAGCAAACAATACTATCTCATGATTATTCTTTACCATGTATGGTAAATCGTTTATATAAATTAAAAACAGAAATGGGCCCAATATCGACCCCTGAGGAACCCCCATACCTACAACGGATCCCTGTGATCTTTCGCAATTTATTTCAACCTTCTGAGTTCTATCACTCAAATATGAGGTTAAAAGTTTTAGTTCGGTACCCCTTACACCGTAATGACTGAGTTTCCTGATCAACGTATCGTGTTCAACACAGTCAAACGCCTTAGACAAGTCACAGAATATACCCAGGGCATCCTGTGAGCCCTCCCAAGCGCTAACCACAACCTCAAAAAGTTTCACACCAGCGTCCGTGGTTGATCGACCTTTTGTAAACCCAAATTGTTTATTATGAAGGAGGTTGTTCCTATTGAAATGTGCCAAAAGTTGGTTAAGAATAAGTTTTTCAAAGATTTTGCTACAAGTTGGTAGGATTGATATAGGCCTAAAATTGGTGGGGTCTGTGGAACTACCCGACTTAAATAAAGGAATAATCTTACTATGTTTCATTAAATCGGGAAACTCACCTGCATCTACACAATTGTTAAATATTTTTGTTAGAGCAGGAGCAATAAAATCTATAACTGAATTGATAATTTTTACAGATAAGCCCGATAGATCCATGGTATTTTTAACATCAATGGTTTTGAAAACTTTTATTACATCTAATACTTCAATCGGCTGAAAATGGAATATATCCTTGCACTCACTAACATGGCACTTTAGAAGCGCTTCAGCGACCACAGGCGATGAGCTAAGTGACTTCGTGGTCAAAATTGGAATTTCACTGAAATATCTTTCAAATGCTGACGCTATTTCTCCATCTTCTTTGACAGTTTTACCATCTATTAAAAATTCGTACCCGTTACTGAAAGACTTAGATTTTCCCGTTTCACTATTTATAATTTTCCATGTGGTTTTTGTTTTGTTAGAACTAGCTTCGATTTTACTTTTGAGATAAAGTGACTTTGCTGTATTACATACTTTTTTAAACAATTTAGAGTAGTTTTTAACATACGATATAAAAGCAGCACTACGGTTATAAGATTTTTCTTCATAAAGATCATACAATTTCTTTCTACTTACATGTATACCTATGGTCGCCCAATCATTAAACGATTTATGATGTCTTGTATTTACTGTTTTAGTAGTAAAAATTGTTTTCTTTATACTTTCTATATGACTGCATAATTTGCTATACTCTTCATTAACGTTTTCGGATAAAGACTCTGAGGGTATATTATTACTCATTACATTCCTAAATCTCTCAAGACGCATTCGACTGACTGGAACGACCTTCAACTTTTTAGCAACCTGCTCATCCCTTTGGTATTTTATAGTTACTAATTGACCGCAGTGGTCGGATCTAAGTTTATTTATGATAGATGAACTGACTGGGATCACATTTGAAAAAATGTTGTCTAAACAGGTAGCCGTGGATCCCGTTATTCGCGTAGGTTCTAAAAATAAGTTACATAAATTAAAACATTTAAAAAGGTTAATTAAATTTTTACTCATAGATGAGTTCTCTAATAAATCAATGTTGAAGTCCCCACAAAGGTTCTGCTACCAATTCGACTAGTTGCTTTTCCAGAGTCTCACTGAAAGAAATAATTAGAAATAATTTTTTTGTCCTTGTGCGACCTTTGTTCAACAGTGGATGTCTTTAAGTTAACTACCTATTTATATTTTTTAGCTATGGTATTGCTTGCTTAATTAATACAGGTATCTGTATACTACAATCAGCTAATAACTGCTGTATTTCCCTAGGTCATAGGTAAGGTACGTGTACAACATACAATACTGTAGGAACACCCATAGAGCTCAAAGTTTAGTTGTAAAATATATGTCAAAGACTTGCCTGGTTCTGTTTCTATGGATTTGTGTCATCCACCACCTCCTTCTCCTCCATTTCTTCTTTATTTGTTTTTTGGATTTTATAAACGCATAGTTGTAACACGCTAAAGCACACAGTGTCAGAGCAGCAGCTACTGTAACTTCCACGTCCATTTTATTCAATTGCGCGAACAGAAATGTGAAAATTGCGAGTGTAGAGGGCTATATTTTTCGCGCCGTGTTCTGCGTGAATCGCGGGCGCGATTCACGGCCGCGATTCGCGGCGCGAGTGTAGAGCCCGCAGATGAACTCGTTTTCAACGCGAAGTTCTGGCGTGAATCGCGGTGTGAATTCACGGCGCGATTCGCGTGCGAATGTAGAGCGCTCTTAATGTAAAAATAGACGAATTCGTTATTGTGGCGCCACGAGGTCGCGTACTACGGTCACCCGCACCCCGCAGTCGTGCGTCGCCATTCAAGCTGAGCGCACGTCTGTTTCTTACGTTCGCGGAAATGATTGAATTTATGGATTAGACTTAGATACGAGGGTGCGTTTTTAAGTTCGCGGAATGAGAGGGTTGGAGGGGGGTGATTAGGCTCATTAGGACCGTAACGCGTTCAGTGACTCATAATTAGTATAAATACGAGGTTTCATTGTTATCAGACAATTAGTCTTTGAGCTATCGTCAACCAAGCAACATAATCGGGAGTGAAAAGTCACGCCACCGCAAAAACAACAACGCGTAGAGTGTTCACGTGCATTTTTGGACCTCTGCAGTGACGACAAGGATGGTGTATTGAGTCGAATTGTTACTGGAGACGAAACTTGGGTTCATCATTATGAACCTGAGTCGAAAAAAGACTCCATGCAGTGGCATATAAAGGGCACAGCACCCCCCAAGAAGTTTAAGGTGTCACAGTCAGCTGGGAAACTCATGGCAACGGTCTTTTGGGACTCAGAAGGAATATTGTTTATCGATTATAAAGATAAAGGTGTTTCTATAACCGGAGAATACTACGCTTCAATATTAGAGCGACTAAAAGAAGCCATTAAAGAGAAAAGACAGGGAAAATTGACGAAGAGTGTGCTGCTTTTGCACGACAATGCGCCCGTCCACAAGAGTCGCGTTGCGTTGGCTGCCCTGCATAAGGTGGGCTTCGACATTTTAAACCACCCACCCTACAGCCCAGACCTAGCCCCGAGTGATTATTACCTCTTCCCAAAAATGATAAAAGAGCTTCGGGGTAAAAAAATTACCACCGATGATGAAGTTAAGGAGGCAGTTTCAGCGTATTTTGAAGACAAAGATAAAACATTTTTTTATGAGGGTATAAATAAATTAATTGAAAGGTCTGAAAATGTATCCGACTTGCAGGTGAATATATTGAAAAGGAAAAATAATTTGTTTTTTCTATTTCCACCCCTTACCCTCCATTCCGCGAACATAAAAACGCTCCCTCGTATATCACAGGAAGATTTGCGTGAGGAATATTTGCTGGAAGCCAGTATATTTGAAGAGATTGGACGAAGATGTGCCTCGGAGTCGGAGGAATTACAAAGTGACAACGAAATAATATGTCCATCGAAAAAGCGCCAACAACAAGATGTTGACTCTGTGGCTGACTTTGTGGCGAAAAAAATTCAGGAACTCCCCGACGAAACGTACTAAAAATGGTTACATCCAAAAGGACACCAGCCATCAGTTGCCTTTACTGAGACAGGTTGATAATTGATTCACTCTTTGTGTGTTAGCCTTCACTGTGCGTGGTCTAACGTGTGCTTGGCCATTTATAATACAATTAGGCATTTGTACATATGTACATATTATGTTTGTATACTTGTATGTTTGTATTTTTTATATTTTTTCTTTGTTCGACGATAACTTCTTACGAGGTCTTCGTTCGCGAAGTACCTACGAGTGTAATGCTTTTAATTTGTGGTATCACATTTAAATGTAACTATTGTTAATTATACCTTTTGTTTTCAGGCATTAAACAACCATTTGCAAAACAGCTTAAACATTCAACACCAGGCGAATATTACAGTTTGTTAGTTCCTGATGAGATTTTTGAAGATATTGCTCTGCAAACAAATTATTTCGCGGAGCAAACTAAACTTAACGTAAAGCCTAAGTCACGAGCACATGCCTGGAATCCAATAACGAAAGACGACATAAAACAGTTTTTTGGATTGGTTTTATACATGGGGCTAGTAAAACTGCCAAAACTCTTTATTGGAGTAAGGACAAAATTTTTGGACAAAACTTTCCCCGCACAGTTATGATCAGAAACAAATTCGAATTGATTCTACAAAAACTACATTTTTCAAACGAGACAGCCGACTCTTCTGACCGAATCAACAAGGTACGACCTCTGTTTGATTCGCTGAATGGAAATTTCCATTGTCAAAGACCTTTTATTCTGCAAGAGCATTACCGGAAGTGCGACAGCCCAAGACTTGTATGAAATTTTAGACAAGTTTATTACAGAAAATTGTTTGGATTGGAAAAATTGTATCGGTGTATGTACTGATGGTGCTCGATCGATGTCTGGAAAGATTGGGGAATACAAGCGCTTATTCGTAAGAAAGCGCCGAATGCTATGTGGACCCATTGCATCATCCATAGGGAAGCTCTGGCATCAAAATCAATGAGCTCTGAACTGAACCAAGTACTGAAATGTGTAATTAGTGCGGTAAATTACATAAAAACTAGGCCTCTAAAGGCCAGACTTTTTAAAAAACTATGCATAGATATGGGAGCTGAACATACAGTCCTGCTGTTCTACTGTAATTCGCGATAGCGTTCACGTGGAAATGTTTTATTTCGTGTGTTTGAATTACGCGAAGAAATTTGCACATTTTTAGAACGTCAAGAAAATGCCAAATATTTTACTGAACCTGATTTTTTGCTAAAGCTAGCATATTTATGCGATGTTTTAGAGAAATTAAACGCACATTCTGAAACTTTCGGAGAGGATTGCGGCATTTAGAAAGAAGCTACAGCTATGGATAAGAAAGTTGAAAGAAGGCGGCGGTCAAGATTGCTTCCCGCAATTGTATAATTATGCGGCATCAAATGAACTGGTTATTTCACAATACCTGATCGCCCTTTTCACGGAACACCTAGCGAAGCTCACCGAATGGTTTTCGAAGTATTTTTATTTATTATTGGGCAATTATCGGAGGAAGCAGCAGAGGCTAGAATTAAATATTTTAGGAACTATAGACAGATTATTCAAGAAAATACTCTCGTGAACTTTGTATTTAACACGCTTCTGCTAACTTCTGACCCATTTTTGAGTTGCGGACGAAAAAGGCAGAAGATAAAATCAAGCGAAAGTTTTTCCAGAGACAAAAGAGTTGTTTTTAGAAGTAGACCAGCAAGAAATTTAGAGATTATGAATATAAATATAAGAATAAATATGTATATTTTTTAAATGTGTTTCATTTTACCTAAATCGTCAATATATAATATTTAAAAACATTACACAAAGATAATATGTCATTCTATACCATTTTTAATCAAAAAAAGAAGAAAAATATTTTTTTACCGGATTTTGAGGTCGAATACTACAATGTGCAACGAGTCAATGATGTTATGGTGAGGACGATTAAAATTTAGGCATTACATGAACGGAAAACGTCAAATATGGTTTAAAATTCTACGCATTGGCTGATCAACTTGGGGTCATTATGAAACTCTATTTATACGGCGGTGCATCCGATGCTTTAGTAGGCGGTGTAAATCATGTTAACAAAGTTGTCAATTACTTGCTCAATCATTTGTTCGTGGATAATTTCTATACTAGTGTTGATCTTGTTAAAAAATTATATGATAATAAAACTTAAAGTACACAAAGTTTAAAAAAGGGGAGTTATGTATTGTTCATAAAATAATATGAATGATATAAAATGGGTAGATCAAAGGGATATACGGGCGGTATCAAGCAAAAATAATGGTGATTTAGAATATATATAAAAAATTGACGGGGAATTTTAAAATTAAAGCCTCAAATGATTATTAAATATAATCAAAACATGAAATCAATAGATCGTCACGACCAGATGTTGTCATATTATTCATAAGAACATCAAAACTAAAAGAAAGTATTTATACATGTAATGCAAATTTTATTAGTGAATTCCTTTTATTATATAATAGATATAGTTCAAGAAATATAAGTAATATATTACATACATGAGTGAACTACCCCAATACAGCGACTCTACTTAAAATATAATAACTGTTGCTACCTGCGAAACAAAGGACCATTGTAACTTAATAACACGAGTTCCTGTTATGACCTTGTGGAGTACTCAGTATGAAAGACGGCCCATAGAGTCACATATCAAAAATATTTTTTTAAACAAGGGACATATCGAGTATTTTGACTCATGTTTCGACCATTGACTCGCAAAATATTAGTTCAGCTCCATCAAGTTCAATCCCCCTACCTCTTAACAATCAATGAACCAATATATTCGTAGAACACCACCAGTTCGAAAGGTTGAGGAAATTGACAAACCACTTGTCAAGATGGTGGTTAAAGGGCGGTAACCTGTTAAAAACTCGAATTTCTGTTGCCCGAATCTTAAAACCCCGAAAACATTTGGTAGAACTTTTAAAAGACAGATTTAGTGAATGACATTTTTTTTAAATTCCTTTTTTTATTTCCCAGATGAATCAATTTCCAGGTGAACTAAAACCAAATTTTCAAAATATATGTTTGTGTTTCCCATATTTTCATAATCCAGATATAGTTATACCAGATTCTCAGAATACTTTTTTTGTTTCCCTTTGTACCATTTTCCAAATAAACTAATACCAAACTTTCATAATATTTATATTTAGGTCCCATACTTTGCTGCTTCTATTGAGCAGTCAAATAAATTGACATATTACAGTGATACTTCCAGTACCACTATTTTAACAGGTACAGATATTGTACCTAATTGTTTAAATTAATTAATCAGACAACAGAGGTTTCAGCTTCTAGCACATTAAGTATTTTGTCAAATAAAACTAATGACATGAATTGTATACGCCTAGTTCATCAAAATATAAGAGCATCACAGAGAAAGTTTTAGAAATTGAATTGTTTTTGAAATGTGAACAGATTGATATTTTATGTATTACAGAACATTTTTTAAGAGATTATCAAACTAAAAGTATGTTTAATTTGGATCAGCATCAACTTGCCAGCTCGTTTTGTAGAAAGTCAGCCATTCATGGAGGCACATTAATTATTACAAATAAATGCCTGCAATGTAAAGAACGTAAAGACATAGTGAGCCTATCTATCGAGCAAACTATAGAAATAGCCTGTATAGAACTGACACACTGTATAGTTGTTTGTATTTATAGACCACCTAGGGCAAACTACGACAGTTTTGAGTTAGTTTTAGAAGAGGTATTAAAAAAATTATGTAATAATAATAAGGATATATTTGTTTGCGATGATTTTAACATTGATTTATTAGAATACTCTTCATTAAGTAAAAAGTTATTAAATTTATTTAAATGCCATAATCTTACTAACCTGTACTTTGAACCAACAAGAATAGAAAAGAGTAGCTCAACTTGCATTGATAATATTTATTCTAATGTTACACCCGTAAATTCGTCGATTATAAGTAAATTAAGTTCTGATCACTTCGGCCAGTTAGTTACATTTAAATACCAAAATGAAATAGAGATTAAGCAAAAATTAATGGTTGTCCCCGTCAATGAAAAACGTTTAGAGACATTCAGATGTAATATTTCGAACAATATGCCAAGTATTTTAAATTTTAAAAATGTTAACCAACAATATGATACATTGTGTAGTTTCATAAATAAAAATCATAAGAAAGTATTTATTCCTAAAAAAATAAATTCGAAACCATGTAAATCGTTCTGTAACTGGGCAACCCCTGGTATTCATATCAGTAGAAGAAAATTGTATGACCTCTATGATGAAAAATTATATAATAAAAATGATAGTTTTTACCAGTACGTTAGAAGTTACTCGAAAATTTTTAAAAAGGTATGCGCGGCGGCCAAGTCTATGTATCTTTGCAACAAAATAAAAATAGTTCTAACAAATGTAAAATGACTTGGAACATAATTAATACCGAAACTGGGAAAACTAAAAATCGTGATAAACAATTTAAACTCGTCATTGATAATAACGTCATTAGTTCCGATGAAAACGGAGCTACAGCGTTTGAAAAGTATTTTGCGGATATTCCTATTTCGACCACTAAATTATTAAATTCATCGCCTGTGATGGCCGAGTCGTTACTTATTAATAATGTTAGTGAGTGCAGAAAAAGCTTTGGTTTCAACCTATAGATACCGGGGACATTATCAAAACATTTAAGACATTAGATATCAAAAATACAACTGATTTGTGGGGCATATCAGTTAAAATTGTTAATTCGATTATAGATATAATAGCCCCTTATCTTGCAAAAATATTTAACAATTGTATTGTTAGTGGTGAGTTTCCGGACATGATGAAGCACAGTAAAGTCATCCCTTTATTTAAATCGGGTAGTACTACAGATCCCACAAATTTCAGACCAATATCAATTTTACCTACGTGTAGTAAAGTTTTCGAAAAAATTATTCTAAATCAACTTTTAGTACATTTCACTGAGAATAAATTACTTCATAATAAACAATTTGGTTTCACAAGGGGTCGTTCAACTACTGATGCAGGTGTTGAACTTTTTGTAAATATTGTTAGTGCATGGGAAAAGTCACAAGACGCCCTAGGTATTTTTTGTGATCTATCTAAGGCATTTGATTGCGTCCACCACGATACCCTTATAAGGAAACTCAACCATTACGGAATCAAAGATACCAATCTTAAACTTTTAATTTCATATTTAAGTGCTAGAACTCAAAAGGTTGACGTTAACGGAATCAGGTCGTCTGGGACAGTTGTGAGCATGGGGGTTCCACAAGGATCAATTTTAGGCCCATTTTTATTTTTGGTTTATATAAATGATCTTCCCTTTATGGTAGGTAATAATCACGATATAGTGTTGTTTGCTGATGATACATCATTAATTTTTAAGATTAATAGACAACAATCTAATTATGACGACGTAAACAATGCGCTCTCTAATGTTTTACAGTGGTTTAGTGTTAATTCTATCATCTTACCACTGTAACGTAAACACCTGTCACAATATAAAAAATCAAAATTTCCTTAAAATCATTGTTAAGTTCAGTTTTGCACAGTGAATTCTATAAGTGTATTGTTCTTTATCACTTTGTTTGTGAAATCTATATCAATTGCAGTGCGATTACAGTGATTTTGTCGAAAAATTTATCGACAAAACAACAAAGTTCCGATAAAGGAGGGTAATTTATAAACTTTTATTATAATCCTACAAAATTACAACGAACATATTGGTTCCTGACAGAAAGGCCAGCTGTCATATGCAACGGTCGAAGTCAAAGTCACCTGTCTTGAGTCACCTGTCACAGTTATCAAAGTCATCTGTTCACAGATTATACAATCACGTCCCGTTTGAGGCTGTAAAAATTTCTAAATTAAAATTCTGTAATTGATCACCAATCAGAAAAATGAAGTGCAAAGGCTGTATTGAACAAATTAAAAATAATCAATACTTAAAGTGCAATATGTGTAAGTCGCTTCTCTGCTACGCATGTCTCAACCTAACCACTGAAAAGGCTTCACAACTAGACACACGTCAATTAGCTGCTTTTAAATGCCCTGCTTGTTTAAATATTACCAAACGCCGTATTAATGAAAATACACCAGTAAGAAGACAGCAAGAAATGTCTCCCAATATGTCTAACGACATATTATCTTACATATCGTCAAATGAACCAACAGGCTCAACGAATGCCATAACACTGGATGCGATAAGTAGATTGCTTGACGAGAAACTGTCTCCTTCTTCAATTACTATGAAGAGTCTTCGAAAGGCCTTGTTGGAAGATGTACAGGCTACGATCAAGACTGAAATACACTCAGCGGTCTCGCAGCTGAAGGAAGAATTCAGTGTTACAACCGATTACTTATCATCGGAACAGAGGGACATTAAAAAGCAGATATCGAACCGTGACGATAAAATAAAGCAACTGGAAAGCTCTCAAGTTTTAATGCAAAATGATATTATGAATCTCAAAAATCGTCTTAACGCAATCGAAAAAATGTCGCGCGACTTGAACATAGAACTGCAAATGGTACCTGAGAGCCGCAATGAAAATGTGACAACATTGTTCCGGAACCTTTGCAGCACTTTAAATGTAACTCCACAAGAAAATGAAGTCCGCGTTTGCCGCCGTGTTGCCAAAATGGACAATTCTTCAAGTCGCCCCAGAAACATCTTAGTCACACTCGCCACACCCCAACTGCGCGATGCAATTTTATCGGCAACCTATCGATTTAACAAGTCTAATCCTAAAAACAAGCTCAACTCGACTCATCTTGGCATAAATGGAGAAGCTCAGCAAATCTACGTAGTCGAGCATCTCTCGCCAGAAGCAAAGAAGTTGTTTGCAGAGGCCAGAAAATTTGGGAAAGATAATAACTATAAGTTTGTTTGGGTTAAATACGGTCGGGTATATATTCGCCTCAATGAACAGTCCAAAGCTATTTTGATAAAAAAATCAGAAACGTTTTGTCAACTAATAAAAAGGGATTAATTTTAAATAGTTTTGGTACAATCTAGATTTTTATTCGGTAATTTGTTAAAGAAAAATTATGGTCTTATTGTACTACCAAAATGTAAATAGATTTCGATCGAAACTAAGACTTCTTATTAAGTGTTTTAAATGAAAACTACGATATTATATGCCTGACGGAAACTAACTTAAATGATTCTGTACTTGATGGTGAAATTATAGATTCCAGATATAACTTACATCGTAGTGATCGCACCGTACAAACTTCAAACAAATCTGGCGGAGGCGGCGTGCTTATTGCTACCAAGAAAGAGTTTTCGGTCTTTCGTCAAGTGTCTTGGGAGGATGATATTGAGGTCGTTTGGCTTAGCGTTATCTTTGACCGCAAGAAAATTTTACACATTTGCACTTGTTACTTACCTCCAGAATCAATTGATCTACCTTTTCAAAAAATTAAATCTTTCTTTCATAAATGTCAAACCACAATCTTGGGTAATCACAATTCAAATAACGACTTCTTAATAGTTGGTGATTTTAATACACCAAAAATATCATGGACTAAACCTAGTAAAGAAACGCACCTTCTACCATCTGAACCTAGGGATGAAAGGGCACGACTATTAGCCGACACATTACAATTATGTGATCTAAGGCAGTTGAACCACGTTCGAAATCAAGATAACCCACTTCTTGATTTAGTCCTTACTACCTTGAACTTGGTTAACGTCTACAGTACCGAACCGTTAAGTAAACTAGATTCCAGGTACCATCCGTCTATAGTTGTTGACTTATCAGTACATGCCCATTATACGCCAGTTGTAAAAATTAAACCAAAGAAAATTAAAAAGTTCAATTTCTCTAAATGTAATTTTAATGACGTAAAAACTGACCTTCAGGCCGTGGAATGGCCCTCTTTGTTACGATCGAGTGATGTTAATGGAATGTTAGATATATTTTATACTCAGCTCAAAGAAATCATAGCTAGGCATACACCCATGTCAAACTGCGATTTAAGCAAATATCCAGTATGGTTTAATGAGCCTCTTAAAAGATGTCTAAAAGAGAAAAACAGGTATCATAAACGTTTTAAAAAGTACAAAAATCCCAGGGACTATGACACATTTTCCATGTTACGCGCCAGATCCAAATATTTAATAAAAAAGTGTTATCAGGACTTTATTTCCTCCGTAGAAAATACAATAGATACGGATATTAGGGGCTTTTGGAGGTATATAAAATCTCGAAAAGGGCATCAGGATATTCTCCAAACTATGACTTTTAACAACAAGAGCGCATCAACTGATGAGGAAATATGTAATCTTTTTTCTGAGTACTTCAGTTCTGTTTATGAGGAAGCAAATAATAGTGCCACAACTCAACATGACTTAGATGAAAATTGTACAAATCATAATAACTCAACTTTAAGTTTAATTCAAGTTACACCTTCAGAAGTTGGTGAAGCTTTAAGGAAACTGGATGTATCTAAAGGAGCGGGTCCAGACGGTATACCACCTATATTTATTAAAACATGTTTTAAGGAGCTTAGTTTTCCCTTAAGTCTTATATTTAATACATCCCTGCAGACGGGCATTTTCCCAACTAACTGGAAGAAAGCTAATATTATCCCAATTTTTAAAGATGGAGATAGGAGTGCATGTGAAAATTACAGACCTATTAGCATACTATCTTGCTTGTCTAAAGTTTTTGAGTCCATAGTATATCCTTATATTTATAATCATTTTAAGCCAATGCTTTGTTTACAACAACACGGCTTTGTCAAGAATCGCTCGACTATCACTAATCTTTTAGTTTATAAAAATGATCTTTGCCACGCTTTTTCTAAAAATATACAAGTTGATTCAATTTGTACAGACTTTTCTAAAGCGTTTGACAAGGTAAACCATAAGATGTTGGTTAAGAAATTATCATCCTACGGTATTCATGGTAGTTTGTATCGTTGGCTCACTTCATATCTAAAAAATAGATCTCAGCTTGTTGCACTTAAGGGTCATTTGTCATCTGCAGCATCTTTACCTTCTGGCGTCCCACAGGGATCCCATCTAGGTCCTTTGCTATTCATAATGTTCATAAATGACTTAGCAGAACAGCTGAAGTGTGACTGTTTAATGTATGCAGATGACCTGAAAATCTACTGTCCCATTGAAACCATCAACGACTGTATGAAGCTACAAAGTGACCTGCGTGTGCTGGCTGATTGGTGTAGACTTAATCACATGAAACTAAATGTCAAAAAATGTTTCATTGTTAGTTTCACTCGGAAAAGAAACAAATTATTATATGACTATTATATTTCTTCAGAAGTTCTGCAGCGAAGAACTGAGGCTAAGGATTTGGGGATTATCTTTGATGACCAATTGAGCTTCAGAAATCATTATGACAACATAGTAAAAAGATGTAATAAACTACTTGGATTTCTTTTAAGAACAGCCAATGAGTTTAAAAATGTGAAAAGTTACAAGACTCTTTATTGCAGCTTAATAAGACCTATATTGGAGTATGGTTGCGTAATTTGGTCTCCCTCATATAAAGTCCATATTAACCTTTTGGAATCTATACAGAAAAAGTTCTTGCGAATAACAAGCTACCGTTTTTTCTTTGCTAGACAACATCCTCACTATTCTGATAAACTGAAAAAATTATCTTTAGACTCTCTGGAAACTCGCCGGTTACGCTATGACCTGCTAAACCTACACAAAGTACTTCACTCTACTCTAGATTGCCCACAATTACTTTCGTCGCTAAATATCAACTTTGTTTTTAAATCTCGATCTCACCGTATCTTTATGTTACAGACATATAAAAATAACATATCCTTCTTCAACCCAATTGTCAGAATGTGTCGAGAATACAACGAATTAGCCATTATACACAAAGACTTCGATATTTTTGACAATAATTTCTTGCGCTATAAGAGACACGTGTCAAGCGTCCTCAATTCAGCATAAACGCATCATTAAAACGTACTGTATCTGTAATTTCACACCATATTAGTGTTCAAATAACTTTTTTCTTTTAACAGTTTTTTTTTTAATAAATTATTTTTTGTTTGTGTTAAGTCGGTAAGCCTATCTATATAATGAATGTTAAAGATGCTGTACATACATTTTTTGGATTGCAATTTAGATCAAAAAGAAATTTACCAATGTTAGACTGTAAGTTTGATTGTAATCTGTTTTGTGTGTTAATAAAATAAAATAAAATAATAATTTAGCTTTTAATGATAAGAAAACCAAGTGTATAAAATTTTCAGCACCTAATGTAAAACAAGTCAACTCAAACTTGCAAATGAACGGTAAAAAACTAGACTTAGTAGATTCTACTGTTTTTCTTGGTTTGACTGTAGACTGTAAGTTACAATGGGGAGCCCACATCTCACAACTGGCGAGTAGGCTTAGCTCTGCAGCGTTCGCGGTCAAGAAAATTCGCTCTTTGACTGATGTAAAGACAGCTAGGATAGTATATTTTAGTTACTTTCATAGCTTAATGTCTTACGGCATCCTACTGTGGGGAAACGCTGCTGACATTAATACTATTTTTACGCTGCAAAAAAGGGCTGTTCGTGGAATTTACAAACTGGCAAATAGAGATTCTTTGAGAGAAATATTTAAAGATAGTGATATTTTAACGTTCACGTCCCAATACATTTTTGAAAATATATTGTATACTTACAAAAATATTGATAAGTTTGTAACGTGTAGTGATAATCATGTCGATAATAATTCGGTAAAACTAGGCATGGAAATAGATTAGCTTTCCCAAAGTGTAGGTTGGCCAAAAGCAGCAAGTCGTTTATCGGTATGTCGATACTTATTTTTAATAAAATTCCGGAGTCAATTCAATCCCTGCCATTTAATAAATTTAAAGTTACAATTAAGCAAGTATTGTGCAAGAAAGCTTACTATAAAATCAAAGACTATTTAGATGATAAAACAGCATGGGATTGATATCTAGACAGGCTATTTCTACTGCTATTCAAGATTGTTTTGTACCTATTAACTTCTCTGTAAACAGTTTGACTAGGACATGATACTCAACTTTGAGTATGTACTTTTATTGTTTTTTTTATTTATTTTTAATTTTATTTTGTACTGTTTTCTCGTTCCTCCTCTCACTGCTTTAACTTATTGTACGGGTTTCCTTTTAACTTGCTGTTTTGTGAGGTTCTTTAGTGCCTTATTTGGCCCAGGGTAGTCATGCTCGCCTCGAAAGTTACTGGGGCGGTGGCGTTGTGTCAACGGGTCGCCCAACTCCCTCTAATATGGTTGAGTAGGACGATGGCTGGAGCACACGTCATACTTGTGATCAGGTGCCGCCTTCGGGAAACGGTCTGCTCTGGTTCCGAATTGTGGTGCGGGAAGAAGTCCTTAATTAGTTCGTAGTAGCAGTTTTAATTTTTTTTTTACTTTTATAGTGTTGAGTTGAGGTACGAGAAAATAATATATATGTTCATTGAATGTACACGTTATAATTTTCAAAAAGAGTGCTGGGAGTTTTTTTCCGCCGGCTTTTTTCTCTCGGTCTACGGTTAGGTAAAGTCGAAGTTTGTAACATTGACGTTCATTAAGTATATGTTACATATCTATGATGAATAAAAGAATTTTGATTTTGATTTGATTTTGATACAATCATATTCCTGATAAACTATTGCCAGATTTTCATATTTGATTCCCATACAATCGTATTTCAACTTAACTATTGCAATGGGAGCCGCTCCTTTCGCATAACTTCGATTGTCCTAAAATCGTCCGTCATACATAAATTGTCATAATCACCAAAAAGCATAACACTCATGTCGCATAATTTATTCTTTGCATAACTTTTAAATGGCAAAACAGTCGGTTAAAATTTTGAAATCGGTCGCCTGATTTAGGGGTTGTTGGGGGTTGGGGGGGAGGGGTCTGAACCCCCCCTGACCATTTTCAAAACCAGTAACCTAACTAACCTAACCCATTGATGTCGGATTGTGTCAACTCGGAGTAAGACATTGCTATTAATTACCTAAGAATTATGTAAACACACTTAATAAATACAATATGATTACCTCGATTGTATTTCCAAACAGAGTCCAAAAACGTAGCCAAGTCGTAGAAAAAACACAAAACAATACGGAAGAACACATTCACATATACTCGAAAGCAAAGAAATGACGCGAGCTACGTACAAATTTGACATTTGAGCTGTCAATATCATTCATCCAAGAAGCTAAATGCGTTCCGATTCACGTTAATCACCGAAAAACATTGACAAGCTGTACTAAAGCATGAAAGTTACGTTCCGATTTACGCAATTGTGCAAGTATTTAGGAAATTTTGAATTTTTTTAAAAAATATTTAGACGCAACTCCGGCAGCCAAAATTACCTGTAGGGGGTTCAGACCCCTCCCCTCCACCCTCCCCAACCCCCCACAACCCCTAAATCAGGCGACCGATTTCAAAATCCAACCCAAACAGTCTATAGGCATATTATTCTTAAGCATAATGTATAAAATATGTTATTTCAATTGGCATAACATCCTCATCATCAGTCCCAAAATGCTTTAGCTTGATTAGGTTTGTCATAACTATAGGAAAACCTAAATATTATTTGGCATATTTTAGGTCGACCAAATTATTAAAATTATAATTTAAAATTTTGGGTATGCGCTGTTTGTTCATATATTAAAATAATAGGTACGACGACGAGCAAAGCGGAGTGTGAGATTGAATGGTGACCATGGTGACCGAGCGAGCGAAGCGAGCGTACCGCGGTAGCGGTCGGCGAAGCGCCAAAACCGAAGTTCTTTTCTAAAAGTATAGAGCCATTTAAAATACAAGGATTTAGTTGTTCTAGATATCGTTTATTTGAATTTAAAAAACTTGATTTTGATAATCTAGATATTGTTTGTCTGGATATCAATTAACTGTATTTCAAAAATTTGTATTTTAACCCTTAATAAAACAATGGTAGAAATATTACCACTTTTATTTTTCTACTAAAACCTTAAATTTTTTCTCGCATAGCAACACTAAAGAGTTTATAACCATTTGATATACATTCTTAAAAAATACAGATGTTTTTAAATGGTAACATTTAATTTACAAACGTCACAATCATCAGCTGTCGAGTGTCAAAGTTGACGATACGGTGTTTTGGTGAAAATAAAGTGAGTTTTGCCGGTGTTTTGAAGAGTTTTGGAAATTTTGTTAAAAATATATTCTATTTAGTGACATTGGCGTTCAACTACGGTAAGTAGAATATTTACTTTTATCGATTTTGGCATTCGTTTCCTATAAAAGTTAGTATTTGTACTATATTTTAGGTTGGAATTTGGTGGTAAGATACTTACCATTGTTTGTTGTACGATATTTTAGGTTCGAATTTGGTGGTAAGATACTTACCATTGTTTGTTCGTGCATTGTCTGCTATCAGATCACTATAAAAAAGCCGTGGGTTTGGTAATTTATCATATCGTATATTTTTATTGTTTCAGAAAATCGAAATGCCTCCTAAGAAAAAAAAATTTGCGCCAAGTGAAAAAAATGACTATCAAAAACTAGAAGCAATTGTCGGAAATTTAGAAGATTTATCTGATTTATCTGACTGTGATGAAGAAGATGATCCAGTTTATGGAAGTCATTTGAGTAGTCCTTCAGAGTCTTATCTGACTTTACCGGATGATAAAATAATTGAAAAACGGTTAAAAGAAATATTCGGATTAGAACTAGACGAAGAAATTATTGCTATAAATGAAGAAGTTGTTGCTACAAATGAAGAAATTGACCAGTCAACTGATTCGGTACTAGATGTCTTGTCAAATTCAACTCAGTCTAGTCCAATTCAAATACAAGATAGTTTTGTCCGTCCATGTGTACCAGTATTTTCTGAAAGAAAACGCAGCTCTCTCTCGTATGTTCACGACCAAGCAAAAAAGGCTCCACTCAACTCTGCCGATAAAGGTCCAGCTATGTCTGTACCTAAGCGACGTACGCGTAGTGCCTCTGCCTCAAAACCACAAATGCGAAGTGCTTCTGCCTCACCAGTGCCATGCCCGCATGCAATAGAACAAAGCAGCCCACCAGCGATCGATCCATTTTTTTGCGTTCCCGCACCTATAAGTCCAGCTAAGTCTGCCTCTCAGCCACGAACGCGAAGTGCCTCTGCCTCACCGACACCATCCTCTCGTGCAATTAAACAAAGAAAATGCAGCTCTCTCTCGTATGTTCACGACCAAGCAAAAAAGATGCGTTTGCAGGAGAATATCAGAAAATCTCCGCCGTTAGATCCAGCTCCCCTCAACTCTGTCGATAAAGGTCCAGCTATGTCTGTACCTAAGCGACGAACGCGAAGTGCCTCTGACTCAAAACCACAAATGCGAAGTGCTTCTGCCTCACCAGTGCCATCTCGCATGCAATAGAACAAAGCAGCCCACCACCGATCGATCCATTTTTTTGCGTTCCTGCACCTATAACTCCAGCTAAGTCTGCCTCTCAGCCACGAACGCGAAGTGCCTCTGCCTCACCAGTGCCATCCCAGCGTGCAATAGAACAAAGCAGTCCACCACCGATTGATCCACTTTTTCTGTTTCTGCTGCTGCAAGTCCTGACAGGTCTGTTACTGAGCCACGACCGCGAAGCCCCTCTGCCTCACCGACACCATCCTCTCGTGCAATTGAACAAAACAGTCCACCACCTATCGTGACTTTATCGCAAAGATCTGCACAAATTATTGCTGCTCTGGATGAAATTAGATCAGAAAACTTACCTACTGTTTCACAAAGTACTCCTATTGCTCCGCGCAGAAATCGTTCCTTGCCACGAGATTGGAAAATTGTGCATAATACACATCCAATTCCACCCTTTGATAAAAAAGGTGAGCCCCGATCACATTATACTCACAAGACACATCCCACTGAGGTCTTCAATAATTTTTTTCCTGATTCCATTATCGAAGTTATCGTAGAACAGACAAATAGGTACGCACGCCAAAAAAATTGTCGAAATTGGACTCAAGTTACATCAGACGAAATGAAAGCTTATTTAGGAGTTCTTATAATGATGGGCTTAAATCCACTACCTGATATGGAACTGTATTGGTCGAGTGATCCATTCTACAACAACCCTGAGATTTCCCGAATATTTACTATCGTCAGGTTTAAGAAAATAACCGAAAATCTCCATTTAAACGATAATGAATTGGAGCCCGCAAGAGATTCTCCTGAATATGATAAGCTTTATAAGCTGAGACCTTTAATAACTGGAATAAACGAGCAATTTCTAAACCAGATGACTGAATCTAGCAAGCAATCCATTGATGAGTGCATGGTGAAGTTCAAGGGTAGGAGCAGCCTAAAGCAATACATGCCTAAAAAGCCCATAAAAAGAGGTTTTAAAGTCTGGGCAAGGTGTGATGCTGTAACGGGCTATATGTATCAATTTCAGATATATACGGGAAAGGGCGATAAAACTGAAAATGAAGGCCTGGGTTATAATGTAGTTATGACGCTTTGTCGGCACCTTCCACAAAATACGCTAGTTGCGTTTGATAATTTTTTTACCAGTTGTAACCTTATGGAGGATCTATACGAAAAGGGCATATTTGCTGTAGGAACAGTCAGGAGTGACCGAAAAGACCTTCCACCCATTTTAAAAAAAGCCCAGCCAAAGAACTTGAGGCTAAACAAGCACGAATTTGCATCTATGACGTGCGAGCCAATTACAGCAATAAAGTGGTATGATACTAAGGACGTCACCTTACTTACGACGGCGCATCTCCCGCTTGATACAAAACTTGTAAAAAGAACACAAAAAGACGGGTCTAGGCAAGATATACTCTGTCCTACTGCTATAGCTATATATACACGCTTACGATGGGTGGTGTGGACCACTTTGATCATTTTCGATCATCGTATCCTATTGATAGGAAATCGAGAAAATACTGGATGAGGCTTTTCATTTTTATGTTTGATTCGGCCATCATCAACGCTTACATAACTTATAACATAAAGCATATTGTGTCGACGCATTCACATAGAAATTTCAGGTTGAAATTAGCAAGAGGTTTAGTAAACAATTACACACACAAGAAGAACCGACCGTGTTCAAAAACAAAAAAGGAGGAAATTTTGGAGTACCGGATGAAATCCGCCTTCTCAATGTCGGACTACATTTTCCGGAAGAAGGCGAGACTTATAAGCGATGCAGATTTTGTAGCACCAAAAATCAACAAAAGCGAACAAAAATTTTCTGCACAATGTGCAAAGTCACGCTATGTGCAAGTCCTTGCTTTAAGAGTTTTCATATGGCGGAAAATACACAGCCAGAAGAAAATTTTCAGGCGTGTGAGAATTACTAAATATTTTAAAACTTAAATAAAACTATTTCAGACTATTTTGATAGTTTTAATTTATTTTCTTATTTTTTAAATAAAACTATTTCAAACTATTTAGCTAGTTTTAATTTATTTTCTTATTCAACTTGATAAAATATATACCTGCGAGTAAAGCCAAAGCATAAAACTAGTTACAGCAAACTTATGTAACCTAAACGGATAATGGTAAATATTTTACCACCATTACAAGTTCTAAACGGATAATGGTAAAATATTTACCACCGAAAATTACAGTAGTTCCCCCCCCCCCCCCAATTCCGGATTTTCCTAAAGAATTGAAATCTGCGGCTCTAAAATACCCAGGAATCGACGTGATCTTATTCTAATCATTAAAAACTGCTCGTGTTTGTTTAAGGGTTAAAAATCTGGCTTTTGTGCATATGGATATCGGTCATCTAGATTTCGCGCATTTAGATTTCGTGTGTCTGGAACTCATTCGTCTGGATTTTAAAACGTCGTGCAAATGAATAAATGGGCAATTGAAATGCGGAGTTGCGATTATATGGCAAACAAAACTTCGAAATTCTAAAAAACGGGATTATGAAAAAATGTCCAAACGTTTTCTGGATTATGAAATACGGATTAAAATTCGGGATTAAGATAGGTAACCGTTAAAGGGCGCCTCACTTGAAGCAAGTGTTAACCTCTGGTCTGTATAGGCACAGATCTGCGCACCCACGTTATATGTGTTGGCACAGATATGTGCTCATACTACCTTTGTCACATTTTACTCGATTTTACACAATATCATCTATGAAATAAGACTTAAAATGGATTGAAATATATTCTCAATGAATGAATGAACCACAGTCATTTGTCGTTTCTGTCAAAACTTCACCGTCAACGTCATAAAACCGTTTTGAATTTCAAACTTTTCCGTTCGCCAGTTGAGATAGTGAGTGCGCGTCATTACGTGAAATATTGCTAAAATTTGTGAAAAAGGTAAGTAAATTACTATTTTATTCGGTTATTTATTGTATTAGGAAGGTTCCTTATTCTTATTACTACAACTCAACAAGTCGATTCAAGTCAAATTGTTCAACGTAAATTTCATCATCATTTAGACGTTGTTGAGGCTCTCTGTTCTGTTTGGTTTCGTCGCATTGTGATACATGTTTCTATTAGTTATCACATATAATCTTTTGGGAAATTTTGTCAGGATTTTAGTTTTATAAGTAGTTTTTACAGTATATGTATGGTTTCGTTACACAGATAGGTTATTTTCCAAAAGTATTCATATCACACGCACACAAGCATATATTCCTGTGACAGCAAAATGGAGGAAAGCGTGTACGTACACATAAAGCTACAGGATGATCACTTTTTACAAGATTACTACTTTTGACTTAGGAATTTTATTTGCAAAACTTGTAAAGTAAATGAAAGTATTTTGATAGTGGTTTTGTTTATCATGCTGAAAATGTTAGTTTTTGAGTTACTCCTCATTATAATATTTTAGGATACTAAATGTAAATTGGATGATACCCTATGCCTATTATACATAAATTCGTTGTTTAGGTATATTTTATTCAAAATTTTATGTGTGTTTTATATTGAAATCTATATAGGTATGAATCAGAATTTGAATACCGCGATTTATATATACAGGGTGTCCCAGGTACACCTTATATTTGTCGCAAAAACGGAAAATTCAGAATCACTAACAATCAGTTTTGTGTTTTGTAGTAAAATACGAACTAAATAATGGACACTGCAGCGCCGTCATGTAGCGGAAGGCCATTAATTGTAGCTCTGGAGGTGGATACCTCACCGCAAGGTTCCATCAATGTGAGGAACCAAATATTGATGGAAAGAAGCGATTCCGGAAATCTTCATGTATGTAACTATGTATTAAGTTATTTTTGTAGGATTATAATGAATATTTATTTATCTAATCAATATTATTATTTCCTTGATAGATGTGGAATCCATCACATTTGGTTAGTAGTGACGATGTGGAGGTAATTACGCCAAGTGAAAATATCCGACGTAATCTTTTCGGCCTAGAGGAAGACGTAAGTATTTTTTAATTAAATAAATTGAATCTTAGAAAACATTTATTTGTTAGGTTGGTAAACTTCGGTGTGTTGATCTGATCTCTATTACCTATATATTTTTTTAAGTATATTTCCAGCATTGTTAACATCTTACGAATTTATTTACAAACTATATTTTGTCTTGTTTTGCTTTACTTTTGCACAGATTTTTGCATATTGTTAAATTTATGTTTATTTGGCTGGGTACTAATGTATTTACATATCATGGGGCACTAATATTATAACCTTATTATCTAAAGCTATGGGATCTTTTTCAAACAAATCAGTGACATAAAACACCCCCGTATTGCTATTCAAATAAAATGTCTGGTTTTTAGTATATTATGTTTGGGTGCGTTTGCTGTGTGTGCTATTGGTTAAGGTTTTGCATGTTTTTATCTAGGATGAAGAGAGATTGTTAGATGGTCCTCTTGCAGAAGCTCTTCGTAACGATTCAGGGAGTGAATCGGAAGGGGATGAAGAGTTAACGCAGGAGGAGCTCCAAGAAATACTTGGAGATCCGAATCAGGAGGACCGGAGACCCGAGTTTGAAGACTTGGGGGAAGAGTTGACGTGGTGCGACGATTACACGACTTTTCGGGGGGAACGTGAAATTTTCCAAGAGACCGCTGGTCCCAAAATCGACGCACTAGAGCCTATAGACATTTTCACACAAATTTGGGATCAGCCTCTCTTGGAAATGATAGTTAGGGAAACTAACGAATATGCTTGGCAGAAAATTTCAGCTGCATCCGAGACAGGCATATCAGCCAGCTCGCGCATGCACAAATGGACAGAAACATGCACAGCTGAAATTTACCGCCTCATTGCAGTAATAACTCTTATGGGAATATGTGTAAGAGGGCGCGTGGACGAATACTGGACGACCGGTGTCATGGGCATGCCTGAGTTTCGCAAACTCATGAGCATTGACAGATTTTGGCTCCTGATGGGATATTTACATTTTACAAATAATGAAAATATACCAAGAAGCTGCCATGGTTCCGACCGGAAAATTGTAAAAATTAAGCCATTGGTTGATTACTTGAACCAAAAATTTATTTCTGTTTACACTCCGTCGCAAGAAATTTCAATAGACGAATCGTTATTACTGTGGAAGGGCCACCTCAGCTGGTTACAGTGTATTCGAACAAATGCAGCACGCTTCGGCATAAAAAGTTACGAGCTTTGCGAGGCGATAACTGGATACTGCGCGAGATACCTCATATATGCCGGTAAATGTAGCCTTTCCACGGAAGCCCTGTATGGTTTTACTAGTGTAACAGCAAAAACTGTTTTGAAGCTGTTGCAGGGGTTCCTTGGAAAGGGCTACACGTTATTTATGGATAATTTTTATAACTCGATACCGTTGACTAGGTTTTTAAAAAATCAGAAAACGGATGTTGTAGGAACATTAAATAGGCGCCGAGCAGGCACACCCTTAGACATAAAAATTTTGGATGAAAAGAGGATACAGAGAAGCCACGTGGTAAGTCGACATTGTGGTGATGTATCCGTCGTGGCGTGGAAAGATGTAAGATTAGTTACCACAGTGTCGACGTACCATAACGCTGATATGGTGCCGGGACGAAGAGCAAGACAAGACTGCATAAAACCTGCTGTGGTAGAAACGTACAACAAGTACATGGGCGGCGTTGATCTCAAAGATGCATTAAGTGGTATGTTAAAGTATTCCGAAGACTTTTAAATGTAAGCGTTTTAAATTCATTTATAATATATCGCGCTAATATTGGCCAAGGGACAAAAAAATTTACCCACCGTCAGTTCAGGTACCGACTGGCGTCCCAAATCAGGGAGAGGTATGGTCTTAACATCCAGCCAAGATCACGCAGCAGCAATCCGTGTGATCGGTTAAATATCACTTTGTGCCATTTTCCCGATCATCGGGTCGTTGCTGAGGAAGACCGCCGCTCAAAGGCCCAAGTGCGCTACCAGAGGGGACGATGTGTTCGGTGCACACAGCTCAATAAGCGCACAATGTCTAACGCTATATGCAGGCAATGTAATGTTTTTTTGTGCATTGGCCAATGTTGGTTGCAATACCACACTGAGCAATAGTTATTACGTACATCTTACAAAATTGAACATCCTGTACTTTGACACAGATCTGGTCTTACACAGAATGATGTTCTGTATAGTAGCACAGATCTGTGCCTACACACATGAGCGATGTCGAAGTGGCACAGATCTGTGACTACACAGACGAACAATACACTAAACGAACGCACACATACGCAGAACTGAATCTAGAGTGAATTTATTTTGTGCTAATTTATTTTCTCTATTTCTATATTTTCCTCTATTGCAAGTTGATGATTGTACAACATCATCAAAAAGCCTCATTTGTCTACTTTACTATGGTCAAGTTTCAGTTAGCAGTAAGCAGTCTACACACCAAACCCGCCGACCCGCCGACACAGCCCGGCGGCTTGGTGTCGGCGACTTTGTTTCAAGAATCATGTCGGCGACTCGTACCCGCGCGTGCAAGTCGGCGGCATGGCCGGCGACTTGCGTACGCGCACGCTCAGTTGCCCGCCGACACTCCAGCGATAGTGACGTGCTTGTGTTTTTTTTGCGATTTTCTGCAATAATGGAATGGGACGAAGAAACCACTCTAAAGTTAATAAATTTGTATCATATAAAGGAATTATTATGGAATCCAAAACACTTGAATCACAAATGTAGACCTAAACGTTTTGATGCACTAAATGAGATGGCAAACGAATTAAATACAAATGTCACAGAAATAGAACGGAAGATAAAAAATTTGACGAGCCAATATTATAGAGAAAGAAAAAAGACGATTGAATCAAAAAAGTCTGGAACCAGCGCAGATTCTGTTCATGAGAGCAAGTGGTTTGCCTTTAAATCTTTGAATTTCTTGCTCAATAAAAATAAACCTACTGGAACAATCGATACGGTATGTAACATTTCAGTGGTGTTGTATTATTTTATTTCTAACCTAATTATTAGAGCACACAAGAATAATATGTAAGCTTGGCCCGAGTGAAGAGAGGCGCGCGGTAAATAAAGACATAGGTACTTATTTTATCTGCCTTTGTTGTTGCGCTGCCGCTATTGTTATTGCACCGAAATATTTCTTAACAAATTATTTCTTGGAATGGCATGTGCACAGATATAATAGTCATTGCAAATGTATTTTTTATAAACTAACAACTCTTTTCTCAACAATTTTCATATATTCCGTGCGGTGTACCTACTCGCGGGTAAAAGCTAGTGTATAATACATTTCATAAGTAAACTGTTGGTGATTCAAATAAAATATTATTTCAGGAGATAACAGCAACTGACAATAATGCCCAACATGCGGACAATGATGCTCAACATGGGGAAAACGATCCACCTCAAACGTCAAACATCATTCCCCAAGCGAATAAACGTTATAAACCTAATCCAAGTAATGAGATGGTGTCGGAAGCATTAAATTTAATGAGAACAGTCAGTCAACGGACAAATCAAAAAATAAAAGATGAGGACGATTCGTTTGGCGAATATATTGCGACACAACTTAGAAAATTTGATAAAACAACAAAGGCAATAATAAAACATCGGATTAACAATATCTTTTTTGAATCCGAAACTGGATATCGTTCACACATGTTCGAAGCTTCGCCAAGACCTTCAACTTCCCATAGTCATCCAGGATATTATACAGTATCTTCAATGGATCAATGTGATGTAAATTCCTACTACTCATCATCCAACTCTGCCGTAACAAACCCTGTTTCACCGCCTCTTGGTGAACCTTCAACATCTTCAATTGAACCTTCGTTAAGTGTGTCGCTTCAAGAGAGTGGTGATATTGAGAACATATTATCATCTATTGAGTCAGATAAATACGAGTAGGTTTATTCCACAAATCCCCACCGTATACACTCTGAGAATAACCCTATCACCTGATGCGAGATAACGTTATGTAGGCACAAGTATTTCGTCTTAATGTTGTTGTCATAGAATCGTCATAGTATACTCAAAATGCATAAAAACATCAGTGGGGATTTCGCGGTGGGGATTTATAGAATAACTCGGTAAATAAAACCACTTATAAATGAACAAAAACAAGTAATTTACGAACTTTTTAATACAAATTATAATAAAAATACAAGTACTAATACAAGTATGAGTTTCATTAAAACTTACGAGTTAGTCATTGATCATTCTGCCATGGTAATCTCCCGACATCGGAAAGAAAATATTGAACCAATTCTGTCCTTATAACCTGTGTATTGTCTTGTCTAGGCAAGTCAGCAAACAAATTATTTTCACGTGGTTCCCTGCGCCAATCTCCTGGATTGATTTCTCCCCTACTATTTTCAGTATCATATTCATTTTGTTGTATTATACCATGTCGTTTTACATAATTGAACAAATGAATACATGCCAATGTTACAATAGTAACTTTTTGTGGATTTAGCTGGATGGGTTTGTTAAATATCTTAAATTGTTTTGTTAACTGTCCAAATACGTTTTCAACTACTCTTCGACCTCGACACATGCGATAGTTGTACACTCTCTTGGGAGACCCTTTCGCATGATTACCATCATAAGGTTTTAAAATATTGGTTTGTAAAGGAAACGCATCGTCGCCCAAAAAAAAATAGGGTACTGGCATAATTCTTCCAGGTAGAGGTTTTTTATCTGCCAATTTAAATCATTATTATATAACATTCTGCATAATGCTTAGGCCACATATTACGCGATAAGCCGATAATTCGCCTTAGCGTAGAATATGTGGCCATTGTTATTGTCTTAGCGTGTAACATTATCGGGTTAGCGCGCTAAGCCGAATGCCTATCGTTGCACTGTCGGTAAATTAGCTGAAATCAAAGAGATTTTTGCGCCGATACTCCGCTAGCGTGGCCACACTTCAGTCGGCGCAGTGACACCAAACGTTTCGCACGTCCCTACGTAATTCCCGCGCGCGCGTATACATAAAGTGCGAGCAATGGAGTGGACCAACGAGCGAATTCTCGAATTTATAGTAAATTTAGAGGCGGAACCGATTATTTGGGATCCGAAGGAGACGTTGCATAAGAAAAAAGACGCCATACATGATGCATGGATTAGATTAAAGAGTAATCTTTCGTTTGAAATGAGCGTGCAAGAGTTGAAAAAGAAAAAAGAGTCATTGATGGCATATTATCGCATCCATATAAATAAAATTAAAAAATCCATGAAGTCAGGTGCTGGCTCGGACGAAGTGTACAAAACTAGTTGGTTCGCGTTCGATGCTTTAGATGGTTTTTTGAGGCCTGTATACGAGTGCGAAATAACACAACACACTAAGGTTAGTACCATATATATTTTTATTTAATTTTATAATATACGAGTATGTAAACAAATCAAAATTCGCGTGCGCATACCTACTACTATGTAATTTAAAGAGTCCCAAAATGTTGTGCAAATACGTCCCTTATCTGTGTCGGCTGTAGTGCACTTCGTCTAGCAACCGCACTGATTGGACGTAAAGCACCATCAAAATGCTGTTGTTCATTTCTCCATAAACCTGGGACTATTTCTTCATTTGTAATTGTATCCGTAAAACCAGGAGGCGTGTACAAATTCTTTGATGTTTTACTGTTCCGCAAGAAGTTGTGTAATAGTACACAAGACATTACAATGTTGGATACCCTGTCAGGTTGAACTGCGATTGGTTTTCGTAATACTCGAAAAATTGCAGACATTATACCAAACACATTTTCAACTACAATTCTAGCTCTGGACAGATTTCGGTTGAACCTTCTCTTAATACTACCTTCTCGATGTTCACCGGGGTAGGGTTTCATAATATTTGTACTCAACGGAAATGCATTATCTGCAACAAATACATAAGGTGCGATTTCTCCAGAGCTAGGAAGTACAGAAGGAGCTGGCAAATTAAGGGCATTTGTTTCGAGTTTCTCATATAATAAGCTATTCCGGAATACGCCTCCATCACTAATTCTTCCTTGACAACCTACGTCTGCAAACATGAAGCAGTAATTTTTATCAACCAGAGCCATGAGTACAATGCTGAATGCATGTTTGTAGTTGTAGAATTCTGTTCCACTGTGATGTGGTGCTAAAATGACCACATATTTTCCATCTATGGCCCCTAAGCAATGGGGAAAGATATCATGGAATTTAGCTTCTTTTTGCAACCATTCTTGTTCATTTTCAGGTATCTGAAACAATAATTATGTTTTATTAAAATAGTTTACTATTGTTACAGATAGGTGAAGAAAATTTGACCGAAAATGAAGAAAATGAGTCTCAATCTACTCGTAGTAATAGTGCTCAGTCAAAAACGACTGCAGGTGTGTCAAAACGTCAAAAAATTAATATTTCTTCAGAGTTATTTGAAGCGAAACAACAAATGGCAGAAGCCTTCGAGCACGTAAAAGGAAGCTCTGCAAATGATGAGTACGAATTTTTCGGCAAGCTAATTGCAGCTAAAATAAGAAAATTAAAAGATCCGTACACAAGAGATATTATTATGGGTCAAATTCATAATATCGTGATAAGAGCTTGCACTTCAGACAGAGTTCAGCAAAATTCCCAACAGTTTTCTCCAAGTACGTCTTCTATATCGACTTATCAATCTCCATCTCCAGTCGGCCCATCATCATATCACTCGCCAGTTTATGTGGATCAGACATTTTCAACAGAAAATTACCAGATCGACTCTCCAGAAAATTATCAGATCGACACTCCAGAACAGATTCAACCTCAGCATGTAAAAGCCTCCGAAATTATTATTTCTGAATCGGGTGCAATAACATTTGTTAAAAAATAAATAAAATGTGTGAATAAAAGTTTTTATTTACCTTTACTTCATCCTGCATAATAATGACTAATGCTTTGCATACTTCATGTACTATATATGATATTAATTGATGGGATATTTTAAATAAATAATGCAGGCTTCTGAAGCTGTCTCCTGTAGCCAGGTAACGTAAGGTTACTGCCAATCGCACTTTTGCTGGTATCGCCTTCCTAAACGTAGTATCATTTTTAGCAATCAGAGGTCCCAATTTTGTAAGTAAAATTTCAAAATCAGACGAAGACATACGAATAAAATTGAAAAATTGGCTTGGTTCTGCAAGTAATTCCGAAAACATTTGCTCCATAGAATTCCTGAAAACAAAGAAAACTGATTAAACATAAGATGCATTTTTTCAAGTTTTTGTTTGTCGATTATAAATCTGTTAAAGAGGCATATAACCTATACCTATCTAGTAAATTTCAACAATAGGCAAGAAAATAAAAAGGAAAACTTACGTTGAACGATTTTTATGAATAGTTAACATCCAATAACGCCTTTTTCTTCTTTGTTTTTTGTTTTTCAGCTCTTGCAAGAGATGAAGCAAATAATTATTAAAAGACATTATAAACAAAGCTGCGTTCGCTTCCTCCATTTTGTTTTCTGCGGCGTGGCAAGACGCAATTATCGCGTTAGCGCAATAGGCCGTTATATGTGGACAGGTGTATTGCTTAACGCTGTATCCCGCTAATTTTATCGCGATAATATTATTGCGCTAACCCGGCATAGTGTGGCCGAACCATAATGAAGAGTTAGCAAATACACCACCATCAGAAATGCGACCCTGGCACCCCACATTAGCGTATAAAAACTTATAATCTGCATCCACTAATGCAAACAGTACAATACTGAAATACATTTTATAATTAAAATAATCGCTTCCACTTCGTGCTGGACATTCAATTCTAATGTGCTTTCCATCCATAGATCCAATACAATTAGGTACATTCCATCTACTCAGATATCCATCTGCAACTTTTGTCCATTCGTTTGATGTTCGTGGAATCTGAAATCGGAAATGTGCTCGGTGATAGGATAGCCATTTGCCTACTTATATATAGCCTGGTAAATGAGTGATTTTGGTTGGAAATGTCGAAAGCAGAAAATTTTATTTTGGAACTTTGTTAAGACTAGTTAGGACATAAACATACTAAAAGTCCTGACCCCTACGAGGTGAGCCCGAGGGGGGAGGGGGGGGGAAAAGGTCCCATTTTTTTGTTTTTTGCTTATATCTCGAAAACAATGCGTCGTACGAAATTTTTTTGTACTACATAATTAAAGCTGATAAAATTGTCTTCAACTTTGCCTCTTACACTTTCTATCTATCTCCAATCGTTTCATAGCTATGAGCACTGCAAAACGACCGATTTTCAAAAATGTGTCTAATTCTCTCTCCCGTTCGTTTTTTCTTTGCTTACAATTCGAAAACGGTGCTTTGCACGAAGTTTTGTTGTACTACATAATGAAAGCTGATAAAATTTTATCCAACTTTGTCTCTTACACTTTTAATCTATCTCCGATCGTTGCTAATTGATATTTCATTTAAAACATACAATTTAATAACAAAATAACTTACCGATGAAAGGACACGTTTCCATTTTCTCGTCTCACTTTTATTGAGTTGTTTTTACAGCTCAATATGGCACAATTTGACATTTTTTTAGTTTTCGATTGAAGTCTAGCACCGAGAACGTTCGAGCGTGGACTAAACGCGTGGCGCTAAATGATTGGATGCCGTACAACCATTTTACACGCGAAGTACATACACATGCGGTATCTACTTGATCTAAGTCTGTGCTCCATATGGTGAAGGCGGAAACAGTTTACTTCTATACTGGCTAAAACTCCCAATAATATCTATCAAGATGCCTTCGGTCTTATGTTGGTACTAGACGTGCCCCGGGGCTTCGCTTCCCGTGGGAATTGCAGGATAAAAAGTACTTTATGTGTTCTTCTAGGTTTTAATCTACCCGTTTACCAAATTTCATCAATATCCGTTCAGTAGTTTTTGCGTGAAAGGGTAACAAAGACACAAACTTTCGCATTTATAATAGTTAGTAGGAAGTAGGATTTCGTTCGTGACTTATTGAATATTGTGACTGTGTACCCGGTAACGCAGGGATTCATAGCTACTATTATATAATTTGGAGTATCATTGGTCCATCTGAATTCCTTTGGTTTTTGTACAACGGCCTGAAAAATGATTTGCGACATTAATCGTGGTACTGCTTCCACTGCAACAAGATCAATTAAATAAAAACTACTTAACGGATTTTGATGAAATTTGGTACACGGGTAGATTAAAACCTAGAAGAACATATAGGGCACTTTTTATCCTGCAATTCCCACGGGAAGCGAAGCCCCGGGGCACGTCTAGTACCAACATAAGCCCGAAGCATCTTGATAGATATTATTGGGAGTTTTAGCCAGTTTAAAAGTAAACTGTTTCCGCCTTCACCATATGGAGGTACTCCCAGTTGATGTTATTGTTAATAACTTGGATGAGAAATAATTGGCAAACAATGGTTAAAATGTACTGAAGAGAACACATTTTTAAAAATCACTCGTTTTTCAGAGTTCATAGCTATGATTTAGATATATAATATTGCAGATAGATAAAAAGTTTGACAACAAAGTTGTAGCGTATGATATTAGGTTTAATTATGTAGTACATCATTATTTTGTATGATGCTCTGATTTCACGATATAAGTAAAAACATAAAGAACGAGACAAAGAAATAAACACATATTTGAAAAAACGTTTTTTGTTTCTGATCTCATAGCTACGCAACGATCGGAGATAGATTAAAAGTGTAAGAAACAAAGTTGGATAACATTATATCAGCTTTCATTATGTAGTACAACAAAACTTCGTGCAAAGCACCGTTTTCGAATTGTGAGCAAAGAAAAAACGAACGGGAGAGAGATTTAGACACATTTTTGAAAATCGGTCGTTTTGCAGTGCTCATAGCTATGAAACGATTGGAGATAAATAGAAAGTGTAATAGGCAAAGTTGAAGACAATTTTATCAGCTTTAATTATGTTGTACAACAAAATTTCGTACGACGCACTGTTTTCGAGATATAAGCAAAAAACAAAAAAATGGTACCTTTTCAAAGGGCTCACCTCGTAGGGGTCAGGACTTTTAGTATGTTTATGTCCTAACTAGTCTTAACAAAGTTCTAAAGTAAAATTTTCTGCTTTCAACATTTCTTAGCACTACCCTTTTTGAGCACTTATTTACCACACTAATAGTAATTTTTCGGAACATAGTTTTTCTGGAAGATTAAAGAAAGTTAAACGCCCATATATGTACATACCTTCACATAATTCGAAAGTCCATCTACGATAGCTTTGCACACTTCTGGAATAATGTAGGAAATAAGTTGAGGAGATACTTTAAAGGTGTCACAAAGACTGTTGAATGAATCTCCCGTAGTCAGGTATTTTAATGTTAATGATAATCTGTCCGTTGGTGAAATAGCACTTCTGTAATTTGTATTTTTTTTAACTATTGTGGGTCCAACAATGCTTAGTAAATATTCAAAGTCGGTAAACGTTAACGACATAAATGTCTTAAAATGTAAGGGTCTTTTTACAATCAAATCGTCTATTCTTAAATCTTTTATTCTATCACTGTTACTGTAACGACTGTGACTCATTAAGCTTGGTCTAACCCAACACTGTCGTTTTCTGTTCAGGGACCCAGCTAAAATTATTCCACATGCTGCTATTATTAGATCAGCATCAGTATCCATGTTTATTGTAGGCTGCAATATTCGAGAAAAACAACACGTCACGTTCGTACACACTGCAATCACTAACTAAAAAAGTTGTACTGATTTCTTGCCGCCGACTAACTCACCGACACAGTCCCATGACACATGTTGGCGGGTTGGCGGGTTTGGGTCGCCGACACCAAGCCCCCGGGCTGTGTCGGCGGGTCGGCGGGTTTGGTGTGTAGACTCCTGATATACATGCTCTGTCAAAAAGAGTCATGAAAAATAGGCTAACCTTTTGGACCGATTTCAACTTAATTGGTAAAAAATCGTATTTATCTATCTAATTGGATGTATTTTACAGTCGTTTTAGGAGAGTGAATATATTATCTTCAAAATAAGTGCAACAGTACGTAATTACTTCACAGGACTGACTAAAAGAAGACTAAATGAAAACAACACAATGGCGGTTTTGTAAATTTATTTCCAATGGTTTTTCTCTTATATAAATCTATTTTCCAAATAAACCCGCATAAATGTTATACTAACAGATAGTACATATTTTTGTCAACCAAGAATGATAAAAAAGTTCGAAACTAATTCGTAAATAATTAATAAAAATACATCATTACGAGCTCCCTGTCGAATTTCAAGCAATAGCCACAATCAGATGCCTCTGGAATGAAAAATATAAACAGGACACTCATAAATAATAGCTTTTTATATTCATTAGTTATCTAACTTCTAAAATAAATCACAATATAAGCGTGCCTGGAGTAACAAGTAGAAAATAACAAACAAAAACAAACTCCTTGCGCTGCGCGCGGCGCGCTGTCTCTTGACCTTTTTTTTTTTTTTTTTTTTTTTTATATGTAATATAGGTAGCAAACGAGCATGCGGGTCACCTGATGGTAAGTGATCACCGCCGCCCATGACTACCCTCAACACTGTAGGTGTTGGGGGTGTGTTGCTGACCTTTAAGAAAATATATAAATAAATAAATAAAATTGGGCACCGGATACCGCACTCACCGAACGAAACGCAGGAACATCGTTCCTACTTCACGTCGGTTTCCTGTGCGACGGTGGTATTTCACCTTGCACAGACAACGGTATTTCGCGAACACGGCGGCTCACATAGTAGAGGTTAAGCAGTTTTTATTATATTTGCAGCCACTGTTTAATATTTTTAAAATATCAGACATTAGAATAGGTATCACATATCCATAAAAAAAACAGAATAAATAGAGACTGATTCTATACGGTGTTGTTAATTATGACTAAAAATAAAAATAAATAAAGTATATGTTCCCACATTAATACTGTTCTACTTTATTATTATAAAGGACATCAGGCATTCTGGTCTAAAAAAAAAAAATTGCGCGGCCAGAACTACGAATATTTCAAATAGCTAGGCTAAGTAGACCTTAAACTAGTTCTGATGAATTTAACACTGTAACTACGTTTTCTGAGTGGTTATTTAAGTTTTCATACGTAACTCATAATAATAAATAATACTTTTGATAATTCATCAGTATTTAGTTAACAATGCAGGCCGGCTAATAATACTATTATAGACATGCATATTGTGTCAGTGGCTTGATTTCGTTTTGGCCGCTCACTCACATTACAAAGCTAAACGTGTCGAAACAGGTTTTGTGCCATTCATTTGCCGCCCGACGAAACGAGACAGAGTGATAAGGGAAGAGTGAGAGAAACGATGCTCTTCTTACCTGCTGGGCTGCTATAGTTTTGTTTACGAATTATTTTTATTTAGTTATCCATTTGACGTACGTTAGATTGGACGGCTATCCCCTCGTAACAAGATTGTTGTTAACGATTGTTTATAGTTATGTCATTGTGCATTCGATGTGGTATTTCTGTGCGAAATCGCAGGAATTATGTTTGGAGTACTCGTGTACAGCAACACAATGAAATAGCACAGTTACTTATACAAGAAATACAAGACCGACAGGTAAGCTTTAACAAGTTATTAACGCAAAATAACGTAATACGAGACGTGTGTTTGTCAAAACGAAAACAGTTTCGTTGGCGCAGTGGTTAGTAGTACTGCCTACTGCGCTGAAGGTCGTGGGTTCGATTCCCACCCAGGGCAAACATTTGTGTGATGAATATAGATGTTTGCCCTGTGACCCTTGGTGTTATAATTATCTATGTATGTTTATATAACAGTCTCTGATACCTTTATTCTGAAACTATGTCTAAAGAATTAAAATATATTATTTCAGGTTAATCCAGAGAACTTCATTTGCCGCCCTTGTTGGCAAAGGGCTGAAAGAGCCTATCGGCGTCATATTCAGGAAGGCGAAGAGGCGGTCGCAGACGAAGCGGTGGAAGTAGAAGTGGTGGACGACGTAGAAGAACACCAAGATAGCGAAGAAGATGTTGACAATCATCCTGTTTCTTCGATGTTCATAGATGATTTAATTCGTGCACCAAATACATCGAGAACCTGTGTTTTTCAACATTGTAATAACGAAACTCGCCGCCGCATACCTGACAATGTTAAGGTTAGATTGATATGTCGGTACAATTATTATATACCTGAAAACGCGCGTGTTTGCACAGAACATCTCGAACAGGGTTCGTGGCACGATCTCCTTGCACAAGAAAATAATAGTCACCGCTTTACGCCTAATCAAGTTAGTGATATCGTGATGCTTTTAAAAGGGCGCGTCAACACTGATTTTATTGATTTCGACGACTATGAAAACATGGATCCGAATGAGTTCCAAACCTGGACAGGCTTAACTGCGGAACAGTTTACGGAAGTACTTAATAGTACTCCTAGTTTATCTGCACGTGCTAACAAAAAAACTATATTAGCGGCTTTGTTGAGTAAGATGAGAACTGGAGACTCAGATAAAAGATTAGCCAATATCTTCAAAACTAGTGAACGAACGTTCAGGCGTATGTTAAAAACAGCAAGGGAATCATTATTAAATGATTTTGTGCCCATCCACCTTGGCTTCGACCATATTACGCGCGCACAGGTGGTTGAAAGAAATCTTTTATTACCGAATGCGCTATTCGGTAACCCTGATGCCAATTCTGCAGAAAGAAGAGCCATAGTTGTGTGTGATGGTAGTTATATTTACTTACAAAAAAGCACAAACTACTTCTTCCAGCGAGAGTCGTACAGTCATCATAAGTATAGAAATCTCCTTAAGCCATTCCTGATAGTTTGCTGCGATGGTCATATAATAGATGTGCAGGGTCCATATGCAGCGGTAACGTCTGACGCTACTATAATGAACTCTTTATTGAATAGTGAAGACAGCGTCTTAAATTGGTTTTTTCAACCCAATGACGTGTTCATATTAGACCGTGGATTTAGAGACTCGGTGGATAACTTAGAATCCAATGGATACATTGCTCATATGCCTGCGAGCAAACATGCCAATGAAACACAACTTACGACGATACAGGCTAATAAGTCAAGGCTTATCACCATATGCCGGTGGGTAGTGGAAGTTGTGAACGGGAGGCTGAAGCGAGATTTCCGATTGCTACGATATGTATACAACAATCGGGCATTAGCCCATTTGTTCGACTATACAAGAATTGCAGCGGCATTAATTAACGCATTCCACATTGTGATCGAAGACAATGTACATGCTTCGACAATACTCAATATAATAAATGAACGATTGAACACCAGAAACCATCTATCTGAAATTGTTGAAAGATACAATTATAACAGAAGAAGAGCTCAATTCAGACTTATGTCAGCAGATATGCCAGAGTTTGAGGACTTTCCACGCTTGGAAGAAGAAGAGCTGTTTCTGTTTGCGCTCGGTATTTATCAACTGAAACAGGCTAGATGCTATTACGGCGAGCACGTTCAAGAAGATGGCTCATTTATGATAGAGCTCTTCAGAGAACCAGACCATGAGCAGTTAAGCGAATTGGAAGGAAATGATTTATGGATGATTCGCGCAAGAATTCAATCCAGACATGTACGGGCTAGGACATACTATGTTTATGTGGTCATAGATAATGCTTTAAATGGACGCGAAAGCATCAATCATTATTACTGTACATGTCATATTGGAAAGCGTACAGTCGGCTGCTGTGCACATTGCATGACAATTGTCTGGTATTTAGGCTATGCAAGACATCGACATGTAATACCACCAGCACCAGGCCTTGAAAATGTAATAATGAGAACTAATGATTAAATACAAAAAAATGTACTTTGTTGTTTTGTTTCTTATCCCCACCTAAAATCAATTATCTACATTAAAATAACTTGCAGAAGATTAAAACTTAAATACTTAACAGCTTAAAAAAATAAACGGAGTACGACGCCTTACCGCGTATCACCTCTTTCCCAGTACGGCCCCTTTCCCACTATGAACCCTTTCCCAGTACGACTCCTTTCCCAGTATTACTACTTTCCCAGTACGGCTCCTTTCTCAGTATTACTACTTTTCCAGTACGGCCCCTTTCCCAGTATAACTACTTTCCCACTTTGAACCCTTTTACTTTGCCAGTAAGACCCCTTTGAATGCATTAAGACTTTTAATCTTTTTTATAACTTAAATAACTACTTATAAAATGCAGTTACAGGGTTAAGTCCATATTTTTTTTTAGTTCTTAATATGGCCTAGCTATTGAAAATAATCCTAGGTCTGGCCGCGCAGTTTTTTTTTTTAGACCAACTATGTATGGATTTTGCCTGATGTCCTTTATACTTTAACTTTAGTTGAGTGTAGTTCCTTATTTTTTTCATATAAGCACCGCACTTGCGGTTGTTTCAAAAGCCATTGAATATTAAACATTAATTTTGAATATTAACTTTCACATATTGTCATGCTTTTTTATGATTGATATATGCTTTTAGGCTTTCTCTGAAAATATACTGTAGCATCAGTTTTATTCAGTAGCAATTGTATTTATGGAACTTGTTAAATCATTTTTTAATTCTCTGAAACTAGGAACTTAAGCAGATTCGAACTAAACATCATTTAATATATGTATTAAAGGACCTTTTTATTTGGTAAAAAATAAAAAAGGACCTTTAATATTACTATAAAACTCCAAGGAGTTTACCACATTTAAATAGCTGAAAAAAATTGTTTTGTTATGATTTTTCTTTGAAAAGCTTCAATATTATACTGCTTTCCTGTAAAGTTGCAAAAATGGTGGATAAACCAAATTGCATTTCGAACCTTGGTATGACCAAAACTAGGAATCAGCAGAAATAGAACAAATTTGTTCAACAACTCCATATAATATCAATACAATTTAGGATAAGATAAATTATGAATAAGACTCCCACAATTGTGATATTTGTTTCACATTAGTATCTCCAAGTCCATTAATCAGCTAGCAAATATATAAAACATACCATTAATATAACAACAATAGTAGTCTGCTCACAAACTGAGATATTACGGTTTCATTAATATTTTACATACATATCTGTATGATGAAATTTCCTCTACAGGCAGACGTTAAAGAAGACAGAACTATAAATGTCACAAACAAGAAGACACAGCCACAAACACTTAGTTATTATATTAAACAGCTGGAGGCTTCGTTTGAAAATATTGAACAATCGAGGCTGGAAATTCTAGGAACCTTTTATAAACACCAAACAAGACACATTGAAGCATAAAAACAATCAACTATTTTATATACCAACAATAACAGACTGCTTGCAAACTGAGATAGATATTTACCGTTTGATTGATTTTTTCTTACATATCTGAATGTTTAAATTTCCTCTACAGGCAGACATTAAAGAAGATAACTAACCAAGTAGAAATTTTAGAAACCTTTTTAAAATCCAAACAAAACAGCAAAGCGAAAACTATCAACTATATTGATTTTTTGGCTTCGTACCTATGGAAATGAGCCAAATGCCAATCTTGCCTTATTGTTTTTAGCATCTCATAATACTCAACTTGAAAGTCATTTGAAGAATTTCGTTTCGATCACTTGAAAGACAGTAAAAATATTTTAAATTGCATGATCACTTCTTACATTTCCTTTCCTTCTTAGTTTATTTGTTTTTTTTTTTCTCTTCTTTGGCCATGGTGCAAATATGGTATGCACATTGTGCCAGTGTCAAGTTTATACCACGTTTATTTGTTTGTTGTAATCAAATCAATAAAAAAAATCACGTGTAATGTACATGCTTGCTATACGGTCCGAAATTGCTGTCAGCGCGCTATCTGCATTATTAGCATGCAAACGGTAATAAACGGTTGGACCATTAATACGACAACTATACTGGTCCGAAATTGCTGTCAGGGCGCTTTCTGCACTATTTGCGTGCACATGGTCGGTCCATTAGTACGAACGTTTGCATACTCTGAGCAATCTGACGTCATTAGTGACGTTCAGTGCTCACAGTGCAAACAAAAGATAGGTAGTGCACTGTGTGCAGCAATGTCAAACTGACAACTGAATACTTTAATTTGTAAGATCTAAACTTTTGGACAAGTTTTATTGAACTTATATTGTTTAAAGTAAAGATATTTAGCAGATTCATCGGAAAAACCTCGACATGCAATCTTACTGACCCATATTAAACCACCTGTCATTTTGACAGAACGTTCAAGCATATGTTCGTACCAATAAGTGGACCAAATTGATTTCAGTGCTAACGTTTGTAAGTAATGAAATCTTTTTTGGTCCACGAATGTGCACGCTTACCAACGTTTTCACGTATTCTATTAAAGGACCACGACAAACGTGTTCGTGCACATCTCTGAGCAAGACTTCCGGTTTGCGCGCGGGAAAATTGGAAGTGAAAAATTTTTTCGTGAACTTAAAAATTCATTTAATTCTTTCAATTTTGTTAAATAGTGTACATTTTGTATATATTTTTAATAACTATAGTATAGAAGCTTAATTTTTATTAAAATGACGTCTCGGGCGAAACGCAAGAAAAAGAAGGAGGAGGCAGTAATATCAGGGGAAGACTCGCTGCTTTCGGACTCCGACTCCATGCACAGTGACTGCAATTCAGCTAAGTCCGATCCATATAAAACTTATTTCGTTCCCGATTATACACGTCGGTATCCTGAGGATTCTTCAGCTACAGATTTCGTTGTCTTCTTGGAATCAAACGATGAGTCCAAACCTATTTCAACAAGAGATATGATTTCTTTATCATCAACATTAAAGAAATATATAAAAGGCATAAAATATATGCAAAATCTTAATAAATACAAAGTTACAGTTCATTTTGACCGTGCAAATTTGGCAAATAGTTTTCTTAACAATAAGACTTTGTTATCAGAATATAAACTCAAAGCAACTATTCCTGCAAAAACTACTGAAATTACTGGTGTTATTACTAATGTGCCCATTAAATGGTCCAATCAAAAAATTTTTGGAGTGATTAATAGTAATAAAAAAATTATTTCTGTTCGGAGAATTCAAAGAAAGGTTAAAAATGAACAAAACTTTGAATTACAACCGACTAAAACAGTAATCATAACTTTTGCTGCCATTTATCTTCCTGATCATATTGATTTACAAGGCTGGAGGTTTCCAGTTAAGATGTACATTCCACCTGTAAAACAATGCTTTAAATGCCTACGGTATGGACATTTGGCTAAGTACTGTAAAAATAATGTTAGATGTTCAATATGTGGAGATGCACATTCTTTTAAAGAATGTACAGTACCTAGGGAAAAGGCTACATGCTGTCACTGTAGAGGAAATCACATTAGTATATCTGCTGAGTGTCCTATTAAAAAGAAAAAAATTAATGATATTAAAATTGGTTTATCCTCTTTGTCTTATGCTTCAGTTGCAAATACAGAGAGTTTTCCAGCCTTAGGACAAAAGTTTGACCTGCTCAGTCACTTGAAAAAAGATAATAAATCTTTGAATTTATTGGTTGAGGCTATTGTTAAAATAATTACATTAAATAAAACAAAGGAAACTTCCATCAGTACTAAAAATATTTTACAAATATTAAGTGATATTTATGAAAAGTCATCTGCTAATAATCCATCCTAATGGCTCATTTAAAAATAGTTCAGTGGAATGCTCAAAGCATTAAAAGTAATAAATCTGAATTTACATATTTTCTTTATAGTAATGATGTTGATATCGCTTTAATAAGTGAAACTTGGCTTAGACCACATCATACCTTTAACATAAAGGGATACACAATAGTTAGAAATGACACTGGTAATACACATAATGGAGTTGCAATAATAATTCATAACAAATTACAATTCTTAAAAATTGATACTTATTTTGATGATTCCTTACAAAATGTTGCTGTACAGATAAAAATAGGTGGTAAATATATTTCATTTGTTAGTGTTTATTGTCCTTCTAGGTGTCATTATTCAAAATTAAAATTTTCAAAATTAATTGATAGTCTTCCAACTCCAGTCTTTATTGCTGGAGATTTCAATGCATACCATACTTCTTGGGGTTGTCAAAAAGTGGATAAAAGAGGTGAAGAAGTACTAGATTCTTTTGATGAAAATAACCTTGTTCTGTTAAATTCAGGAGAAGTCACGACTGTAGGAACTTCGTCCTGGAGACCAAATGGTTTAGATCTTTCTTTGGTTAGTCCAGCTTTATCATGGGATTGTGAATGGTCTGTTCATGATGATTCCTTTGGAAGTTATCATTTGCCTACAATTACTAAACTTCTGTTGTCTCAAACTCCAGTTACATCTTCAGAACATTGTGTTCACTCTCAAAATGTCAGTAAGAAATTAAACTTGAATTTAGTTAATTGGGATTTGTATGTAAATATTGTTAATACTTCGTTGAATAGTTTTATGATTAATTCTGAATGTTCACTAGAAAGTTATTTGCAGTTTTGTGATATTTTATTGGCATCAGTTGAAAAATCTATGTCACAACAAAAAACGAAAACAAAGTCTTGTTGTCAATGTCAAAATCTTTGTCATTTATGCTCACGTTCCGTTTCAGGTTTTAGGGCAAAAAGGGCAAGACATTCCGTTCCTTGGTGGAATAGCAAATGTGCAGATGCTGTTAAAAAATGTAAAGATGCTTTTGTTGCTTTCAAAAATGATCCTTCTGTAGAAAAATATTTGCTTTTTAAAAAAAATCAGGCTTCTAAGAAATTGACTATAAACTTTGAAAAACAGAAATCTTGGCAAGATTATTGCAATTCTATAAATCGTCTTACTCCAATTTCTCATGTCTGGAATAAAATACGCAGATTTAACAAAACTTTTGTTTCTAGAAGTGAAAATGATCATTGGGTAAATAGTTTTTTAAAAAAATACACTCCAGACTATGTCTCGAAACCTTTTACTTTTGCAGATAACAAATTTCATAGACAAAATCTTTCGTTGCTTGATCCGTTCACAATTTCTGAACTTACTGCTGCCATAAAATCAAGAAAAGATACAACTTGTGGTTTAGATGGTATTTCCTATAAAATGTTTCGTCTTCTCAGTCATAAAAATCTATGTAAATTCTTGATAATTTTAAATATTTTGTTTGAAAATGACTTAATACCAAATCAATGGAAAACTGATTGTCTGGTCCCTGTACTGAAGCCAGGGAAGGATCTTGATAGTCCAGATTCTTATCGACCTATAGCGTTGTCCTCTTGTGTTGGTAAAATTTTTGAGCAGCTGCTCAAACAACGTCTGGAATATTACATCGAATCAAATTGTATTCTTCCTAGTAATCAGTTTGGTTTTCGGCGTGGACGCTCGGCTAGGGAAAGCATTGCACATTTGTTATTAGATGCAAATAAATCCATAAAGGAACGGAATTATCTTGCTTGTAATTTTTTCGATGTAACAGGAGCCTTTAACAATGTAGGTTTAGAAACGCTTGCTAATATCTTGCTATCACTCAGAATTCCAAAAAAAATGGTTCTTTGGATATATAACTTTCTAAATGAAAGAATGGTCTATGTTAAATTGGGTAACAACTTTTATGGTCCACGTAATTCCTATAAAGGCGTCAATCAAGGCGGCATCTTGAGCCCTCTACTGTATATAATTTATATTCATAAATTGAATGAGATATTAGGCGCAAATGTTTCTAATCTGCAGTTTGCTGATGATCTTGTTGTTTATTGTTCTGGCAAAAAACTTAAAGATGTGCAAACGAATTTAAATAATGCCTGTAAAAGGCTTGAAGTCTATTTTTCTTTCTTAGGTTTAACTGTAAATACAGAAAAGAGTAAATCTCTTGTTTTCTCTAGAGATAAAGATTGTAAATTAGAATGTGTATATAATGGTAACCTTATTCCTAACTGTACAGAAATAAAATTCTTAGGTGTAGTATTTCAACAAAATTTAAGTTTTAAAAAATATGTGCAAATATTGATAGATAGAGCTGTAAAAGCTACAAATATTTTAAAATGCCTTACTGGTTGTCGTTTTGGTGCAGATCCTAAAATATTATTGATGCTGTTTAAATCATTAGTTAGAAGTCACTTTGAATATGCTTTTTTTTGCTTTGCTTCTGACAATAATTTTATAAATAAAATAGATAAAGTACAAAATAAAAATCTCAGGATAATTCTAGGAGCCATGAGTACTTCTCCGATTAATTCAATGCAAGTTGAAACTAACACTTGTCCCATTAAATTTAGGTTTGATTATTTGAAAAGAAGGTTCATAATTGATTTGATGAAAACTTCTAATAATGCGTTGTACAAAAAGATTTTGATATCTAATTACTCTTATTTATGTAAAAATTTTGATTTCATTAATTATTTGAAAAATGAAAATATTGCTCAGTATGATATTTTACCTTGTTATAGTGGAACATATGAAGGTAAGTTTTTTAAATTTGATGTCATTATAGACACAAATTTAAAAAATAAATATGAAGTATATGAAAAGTTATCATACTATGATAATTACCGTCAAATTTACACAGATGCTTCAAAAACATCTCAGTCTGTGTCGATAGCGGCTTATGATATTATTTTGAAAATTGCACATGGTTATAAGCTGTCCAATATTTGCAGTATTTTTACGGCAGAAGCTGCTGCTATTCTGTTTGCTTTAGATTTGATTAGTTCTGTAGATTCTTCTGGTAAATGGATTATTATTTCTGATAGTATGAGTGTTCTTCAAGCTATTAATAATCCCCGTCTTTCTAGTAAAATTCATCCTTTTATATATGAGATCCGGGAAAAGATTTATAAATTATCATTGAAACATAAAGAAATTGTCATTTTCTGGACACCAGCACACATTGGTGTTAGTGGTAATGAATTAGCTGATACATTAGCTAGTATCATTACAAATACTGATAACAACATTTGCAAATTAAAAAACATAGCAATTCCCATTTCAGAGTTTCTTCCTGAAATAAAAAATCAAATGATTAATAATTGGTTTCAATTTTGGCAAGATTCTCTTAAAGAAAAGGGCAAGTGGTATTCCGTATGTAACCAAAAAATTTCGTCTCCTTGGTTTACCAAGGGCTCTTTCAAAAATAGAAATTTTTATACAACAATTTGTCGTCTTCGTATAGGTCATGCTGCTTTTAATGAACACTTATATCGCATGAATATGATAACTTCCCCTTGTTGTTCATATTGTAATGAGTCAGTACAGTCATTGGATCATATATTTTTTGAATGTCCTCAATTTCATATTGACAGGTTAATTTTCATTGATGAGCTATTAGAAATTTATAAAACATTAGAAAATATCCCGCGTAATACTCAAGAACTTTTAAAAACAACTGAATGCTACTTACCTATGTATAAATTCATAAAATTTACAGTGTGTAATATCTGATGAAAATGTTTATGTATACTCATAACAAATATATATTAGCATTTTATTATTAAAGACATGGACTTGGTCCTTATTATGTTTGTTTATGAGGAAATAAAATATCGTCAATGTTACTTCTTATTGAAAACTAAACAAAACTAAGTCAACAAGAAAGAAGAAAACCAAATTATTGATGACATGGCTGTATGGGCATAGTCTCTTTGCCTTTCCGCATGACGGAAGAATCTAAAAAAAAAAAAAATCTCTGAGCAAACAAAAGATAGGTAGTGTATTGTGTGCAGCAATATCAAAGTAAATGCCAAACTAACAACTGAATAATTGAATTCGTAGGATCTTAATTTTCAGACAAAATTAATTGAATTTATATTGTTTAATGTAGAGGCAGATTCATAAGAAAAACCTCAAAATGCAATCTCACTGACCTATATTAAATCAGCTGCCACTTTGACAGAACGTTCTAGCATTTTTCGTACATACTAGTGGACCAAATTAATTTCAGTGCTTAAGCGGATATTACACGGGTCAATTTTGGTTCAATATTGCTTTCAATTTCATTGCTTCAATCGCATTGAAACATCTAAATATATTTCAATGCGATTGAGCAATCTCATTGAAAACTAATTTTCAGGCACTTTTAGTGGGGGACGAGGAAGTGATGTGACAATAACAATAAGAATGAATGGGTATTTTTATTGAACGAATGAAGTTTTTTAGTTCAATTTAATTATAAAATTTACTGGATTCTGGCGGGAACCATTCAAATAAGTGGACGCAATTTTTCTCATTTTTAAGTGAAAGCTAATAAATATCAATAGTTTGATTAAAAAGTGTTTCAAAACTGCGAAATGGAGGCCGGCGAAGATCCGGGGCCTCCAGATCAACCCCCTTGGAAGAGGAGTTTCAGAGCGGTAGATGCCAGCAGCAGCGGCGGGAGCGATGGTAATATAAAATAAAACCATTTACTAAACCTAACTACATCAGACTTTTCCCTGAAAATGGGTCAGTAAACGAATATAAAGTATTCATACAAAGTACAAATGGGGAAAAACTGGGTAACAAAAGCCTAATATATTTCAATAAGTTATTCTCGAAAGATGTCAAAGGCGTAACAAGCGTAACTAGAATTAATGCTAACAAAATAGCTATCTTCTTCAAGCAAGCCATTACTGCCAATAATTTTATATTAAATACTACATTCCTAGAAGCCAACAATATTAAGGCTTTCATACCAGCTAAACAAATTGAGCGTACCGGTATCATAAGGTTTGTCCCTACTAATATTTCTACCATGGATTTGTACTACAAACTCACATCGCAGTATGAAGTTATCTCAGTGCGAAGATTCTCTAAGAAAGTAGGACAAGAAAAAATACCCTCTCAGACAGTCAGCCTCACCTTTTTATCCAACACCTTACCCGACACCGTCCAATATGATCTATTCTCATATAGAGTTTTTGAGTATATACCACCTCTACCGCAATGTTTTAAGTGTTTTAAATTCAATCACTCTGCAAAAATATGTAACAACAAGCAGAAATGCTCAATTTGTGCAGGAGATCATTCATATAAAGATTGTGATAAACCAAATGAAATTTCATGTATTAATTGTAATGGCCCTCACTTAGCAATCTCAAAATCTTGCCCTATTAAAATGAAAAAACTGATGGAGAAAAAGTCCAAAATTTCTAACTCCAGTGTAGTAAATACAAAATCCGTTACGGAATTTCCTCCTCTACCTAGCAAACCCCAGAAAAAACTACCTGTTAATAACACAAATTCCATTACTACTAATACTGTAAATAATGTTGTAAATAAAACAAAAGTTGATTTTCAACAAAATACAAAACAATCAAATATTTTAGATATTATTAAGGATATTATAGGCGCATTAGTAAAGACTTTGGTTGGCATTAGTAAATTGTTTGGTGAGTTAGGAAATAAAACTGATGATGTTCAAATTAATCATGCATTTATTCAAGATACATTATTGAAAAATCTCAATGGCTAATAACAATCCATTTGATTCTCAGTTACGAATTGTACAATTTAATATTCATGGTCTTACTTATGACAAAAAACCACTTTTAATTGATTTTCTTAATAGATATAATATTGATGTTTGCTTATTAAATGAAACACATCTTAAAAATAATACGACTTTCAACATAAAGGGGTTCAATATGTACAGTAGAAGTTCAGAAAATAAAAATGGAGGAGTTGCCATCATTATTAAAAATTCTATAAAACATAATCTAATTCAGACTCGGTTTTATCAAGATATTCAAAACATTGCAATTACCACTAAAACCTCTAGAGGTCCAATAACAATTTCTTGTGTATACTGTCCACCATCTAGTAATCACATCAGGACACATGTCTTTACCAATTTAATTAATGGTTTACCTAAACCTCTTCTAATATCTGGCGATTTCAACGCTCATCATACAGCCTTTGGTTGCACTACTACCAAGTCTAGAGGTAATGACCTCTATGAAATTATAGAAAATGAAGGTATGTACATACTTAATGATGGCAGTTCCACTACATGCCCTTTTCAATATAATGATACCCCATCGGCTATAGATATAACATTTGTAAGCCCTATGTTAGCTCCACTTTGTCAGTGGAGTGTACATAATGACCCTTTTGGCAGTGATCATTTCCCTACTATTACTACATTGAATATCAGTGCTGAAACATATAGTTTTAACATGCCATTTGATAAATTTCTTTATAAAAAAGCTAACTGGTCACAGTATTATGAACTTTCCAAAACAACATTTAATAATATTTATATTGACAACAGTAATCCCATTCTAGCCTACAATATTTTTTGTGGAAAACTCAATGAGCTTAAAGAAAACTGTATTCCTAAACTTTCTAAATCAACTGCATTTAAAAGTAAACCTCCTGTTCCCTGGTGGAATGATAAATGCAAGGAAGCTGTAACTAAAGCTTATGAAGCTCTAAAACTTTATAGAAAAGAACCTACAGTAGAAAATTTTATTAACTACAAAAAACTAGTTGCATGTAAAAAACGGATTATTTCAGAAGAAAAGAAATCTAGTTGGCGTAGACTATGTTCATCTTTTAACAGATTAACTCCTTCTACTGTAATTTGGAATTTTATCAAAAGGTTCAGTGGTAGCTACTCTAGACAACAAACAAAAGATGATTCTTTCATAGAACCCTTTTTATCAAAACTAAGCAAAGCGGGTTGTACTTTATCTGCAGATGATTTACAAAGTTCATTTGATTCAAATAATGAATTAGATACATCTGATAGCCTCTTAAAACCATTTACATGGAATGAGTTCACTATAAGTCTTAAAACTAGGAAAGATACTATGCCAGGCCTTGATGATTTTCCTTATATTCTAATTAAGAAAATGCACAGAAATGGACAACAATTGTTGCTAGATATTTTTAATAGTCTTTGGATTCATAATATCATCCCCGAATCTTGGAATACCCAATGTGTAGTTCCAGTTTTGAAACCAAATAAAAACTCAGATGACCCAGACTCATATCGTCCAATATCATTATCTTCCTGTATTGGTAAAATATTTGAAACAATGATAAAATTCCGACTGGATTGGTTTGCAGAAACTCATAATTTGATTCCATCCACTCAATTTGGTTTTCGTCGAGGTAGAAGCTGTAGTGACAGTTTTCTTTCCTTAATATCTGATCTGAAACAGGCAAAACAGTCAAATTTAAATGCTGTATGTGCATTCCTAGATGTCCAAGGCGCTTTTGATAACGTACAACCAACTACTCTGATTAAAGTACTAATTCAATTAAAAATACCTGGAAAATTATGCCAATGGCTCTACAATTTCCTGACTAATAGAAAATTGTTTGTTAAATTCAATAACATCTTACATGGGCCTAAAAATGTTTCAAAAGGCACAATGCAAGGCAGCATCTTATCGCCTTTATTGTACAGCTTATTTGTTAGTCATATATTAAACTTTGTAAATACTAAAAATGTAAATATTCTGCAGTTCGCAGATGATATTGTTGTATATAGCGTAAATAAAAATTTAACCACAGCAAAAGAACATATTAACATAGCTCTTGATAGTATTCATAGTTATTATAAATTTAAACTTAATTTAGACATTAACCCAGATAAAAGCTCAGTATTGATTATCAGTAATAGTTATTCTAATAAAAACATCACATTTAACAACCAACCAATCAAAGTAGTTCAGCATCATAAATTCCTGGGAGTAATTATAGATGACAAATTGTCATTCCTACCACACATTAAGTACATTTCAGAAAATGCTCTCAAGAAATTAAATATAATGAGATGCTTAGCTGGTCTTTCATGGGGCTCTGATCCAGTGGTACTTAGTACTTTATATAAAACACTAGTAAGATCAAATTTTGATTATAGTTTTCTTGCTTATATGGAATGCACCCAACATTTAGATAAATTGGACAAAATTCAAAATAAATGTCTAAGGTTAATATCAGGAGCTATGTGTTCTACACCTATTAGATCTATGGAAGTTGAAACAAATATTATGCCTTTAGTACTCAGGCGAATAGAACTAGCCCAAAGATATTGTCTAAAGTTTATAACTTCAAGGAATCAATTTAGTATAAATAAAATAATTAAATCCAGCAGTTCCCCTATAATAGAATTAACTAATGGAACTGATTTATTACTAGGAATGAGTCCGTCTCTCCAAGATATTTTAAATTTTACATACAATAGTTTTAAAAATATATTCTTCAATTTCAATCACTGGCCATGTTATTCAGGTACGTATACAAGTAAAAGTATAGATGTTAAGACTTCTACTGAACGCAATATCCTATGTAATGAGGACATGTTAGAATATAAAAATGAAATTTCTGATCATTATATATTATATACAGATGGTAGCAAAACTGAGCTACATGTAAGAAGTGGGTTCTATGACCCTTCTTCTGATTTCCGACAATGTTTCAATTTAGACCTCCATTGCTCTATTTTCACTGCTGAAGCATATGCTGTCTTTCGGGCTTTACAGTATATTAAACAAATTAAAAACTTTAAGAGATTCATAATATTTACAGATTCAATGAGTTTGGTTGATTGTCTCTCTAATTCGCAAATTGTATATAAGCTAAATTATATTATATTTATGATAAGAGAATTAATTTACTATTTCCAAATGTTAAAAGTAGAAGTTGTTTTAAAATGGATTCCATCTCATAGGAATATAACTGGGAATGAATTAGTAGATCATATTACGAGGACAGGTATAAATGAAATTGATTTGAGATGTAAGGTAAAGGTACCTTTCACGGATTGTTACGAAGGCATTAGAAGGAATGTGAAACAACTATGGGAAGACATGTGGAGGAAAGACATGGAAACTAAAGGCATATGGTATGGGACAGTACAGAAGAACTTACCTACTAAACCATGGTACGCTCACAGAAAATTCAAAGCTGCAACTAGACATTTTTTCACAACAATATGTAGATTACGCTTTGGTCACCATAGAACACCTTTTCATCTTGCACGCCTAAAAATTATTTCATCAGCCAAGTGTAAATATTGTGACAGCGAGAAATGTGACATTGACCATCTTCTTTTCCAATGTAGCCATTTCGCAATTCAGAGAATAATTCTTGCAAGTGAAATTACTGAAATTGTACAAAATGATGACTCCCGCCGCTTGAATTTTATCTTACAAAATATAGACTGCTTCCTTCCGATATATAATTATATTGTAAATACTTTTGAAAACTTATAAGAAAACATAGAAGAAGAAAACGGGAAACCGTATTGTACGACACGATAAAGCACGACATGATAAAACGCGACACAGTTTTGCACAACCTGATAATTGGTGTCATGTGTCACCAATTACAGGGTCGTACAATACTGTGCCGTGCAATACTGTGTCGCGAATTACAGGTCCGTTCAGGAATGTACGGCACAATATTGTACAACATGATAATTGGTGTACCTGAGAGATCCATAGACAAGCAAGAGTAACGTTACTTTCAAGTCCGATGCCTCATGCCTCGTTTACAATCACTTTTTTTTTTTTTTTTCAAAAATAGAGCAAATGCAGTTCCCATAATAAGGTCTTAATCGCAATGTTACAATATTTTTTTTGTTTTTATAAAGGTTGATAATAACTTTACTTACAATAGTAGATTTCTAATCAGAAACTACTCATTACTTGCACATTACTTTGTATAAATATATTACTTTGACATTAAAAAAAATCCTTTTCAATCGAAGCATTATTAATGTTATAAATACTTTAAACAAAACAAAGACCCAATTAGGTATGTATAAACTAATAAACGAAAATCACTTTATTGTACTGAGTTGTTTAAAGCGACTATGGAATAAAACTTCGATTTAATCATTAATCGAATATTTGCGTGCGATAGGCAACCAAACAAAAACAACACAGAAATAAAACCATATGGTCGTTTCTTGCGTTTTTTTATTTACTTAAAGTGTTTATTCAGGACAATGTTTTGAAATTGTAATAAATATGACTCTCAGTCGTTGCATTTAAATATAATATAAGCTTCAGCCTGTGCAAGGGCTAATACACAGGTGTCTACGGAAAGAGGGAGTTGTGGCGACATAGATGGCGCTGACCGTCGCCAACATTCTTTCCCGGCGGTACGCATACAAATGACACCGAAATGTATGGCAAATCGTATATCGCGCTATCAACATTTAAAACGCAGTTAACTATGTACTAAAAATCATCTCAGTGGCCTCGCTTGGCCCTAGACCCGTGTCCTGTCTAGCACTGGGAGATCTCCCCTTTTACCGCCAAAGAGTTATGGGCCAAGCACAGGTACTCTAGTTCCTCGAACATTTCTATCTCCGCCAACGCAGCCCCATCTGATATTTTAAGTTCAATAATATACTTATTACATCCATATACAGGGTTATTTCTAATTAGCGCATCAGCAATCCCAACAACATATAACCAACGAAAAATTAAAATTAATATTAAAAAAAAAACCATACAAATTTATTAGATGCCTCTGAACGGTACAATACTCTACGCGCACGCAACTGGCGTGGAAGGCGCGCGGGCGACGGGGGGTGGGCTACCGGTTTAGGAACTTCTTACAAAATACGGAGTTATAAATAACAGAGCGCGCAAATTTGATTTTGTGTTAATTATCAAGTTTTGCAAAAAGTCGTAGAACAAATGTTATTGGGATTGATGTAAGGAAGCTGCCTGCAAGAGGTGATGCGCTAATGGAGAATGTTACTAGGTATGCCAAATCGCTTGAAATTTTGTCTCAGTAAAGCCTGTATGCATACAAATACACTCGTTTTTGTTGTAATCAAAAATACCCAGTAGCTTTGATTTTATAGGCATTCAAAGTTTCGAAAAATATCGAGTCCCGCTAACAGTCACGTGACCGCTTGTGACGTATTACAACAACGCGCCAGCGGTGGCGCATATAGCTGGCGCAGTATTTTATTTAATTTTTTTATTTATTTAACATTTAATGTATTATTTTTTTGTGTTTTCGGTCGCGTATTAGTAAATATAAATATTATACATTAATAGTTAATATTATTCTATTAATAAATTGGATATAGGATTCGAAAAAAGGTAATCGTGTAATCTATCTAAAATAGATAAATTAATGACTGCGCACTATTTATCCAGAAATAGTGATTTTGTTGCCGCCGAAATGTTTGATATGTTCCAAACTGTTTTACCGAAACAAAATAACCAATATAATAAAAATACTAATGGAAGAATGCAAGTCCAATAGTAGAAGTAGGTACCTACCTACCTATCATTATTTTTTTTTTCGTTAAAGACAACAAATCATGTATCATAGTTTTGTAGCTATAGGTAGGTACGTCCTTCTAATATTATAAATGTGAAAGTTTGTGAGTATGGATGTATAAAATGTTTGTTACTCTTACACGTAAAAACTACTCCCCCCCCAAGTCAAGTGGCAAGTGATATTTGCGATAGCGAGTGAATAGAAAAAATATGTATGAAACAGTCATGGTATTTTTTACCGCGGGAAAACTTCTCATTCCCACGGAAACCGACTTCTACGCGAACGGAGTTGCGGGCGGCCACTAGTATGTATACAAAGATACCGCTCTTCTAAGTAAATTTAAATAAATACATGCATTGATTTAGTACTAACTAGCTTTAGTTAGCAGCTTCGCCCGCGTTTCCCTCGGGAACTGTACATTTTCCCAGGATTAAAAGAAGCCTATGGATTATTTCAGTCTTCGTCCAGATCCGTTCAGTACTTTTTGTGTGAAAGATAACAAACACAAACACAATCTTCTGCGTTTATTATATTACTAGGAAGTAGGATACCTATACGATCTAGATGTAGTTGAACGTTACAGATGCACTTTACCTTTACTATTTTATTTAAGTAATTTAATTTATTTTTTATTGCAAATGTAGATGATATGAACTAAACCTTTTTTATTTACTTATTTGTATTTTTACTAACAAATTGTTTAATGGTATTGGTTATGTTCAAGTTAAAAGATTTGGTTATGTATGTATGTATCCTTTGGAACTGTAAAAAACAACTTTTCCGGCAAATTGATAGTTGTATTTTTACATTTAGGCACAACACATGATTTCCTAGCAGTTGGATTAGACATTTTTAAAAGTATTTAGGTTTAATTTAGACGACAAGTGCGCGCGACCGCGAGCGTACTGAGTGAGCCAGACCGAGCCAGTTGTGGTGTGACGTCACACCGCCGCCGGCAGCCCGCGTCGTGCGGTAGCAACTTATTTTACTTATAAATCGAAAACTAATTGTCGCATCGAAATAATTCTTTCACCAGTATTTTTTATTTTTGACAGAGAATATGAAGAGATAATAATCAAAATTTGTTAACATTCTCCATTACAAATAACCCTGTATAGAGGATCTTTAATAATAACTCAAATCAAATCAAACTCAAATGCATTAGATCAAATGTTTTAACTTAATAAAAGTATGAATTTTGTAAGTGGTGAATAAAAAAGTTATAAATAAACCAAAATTAAGTCAAAGATTTTATACAAGAAAATGTGAATATCCTGTACTTGACGCGAAAAATAAAACTACTTTTAAATAACTATTTGATTTTCACTATCATAAAATTAATGGTATATGACGATCTTAATATTGTTGGTTATAATTTGGTTTTCTGCGTGTTTTATTATGACAATAAGATGTAAAGGAAAAAAACTAAATACCACTATTGTTTGCATGCCAATAATATAAAGATTACTACTCTAAAATTCCACTTCAATTCAAATATTCAGATTAATAACCTAGTAAGCTTGTTTTTTGAGTTCCTAACTTTTAAAGCGCAATACGTGCTCATAGCTAAGCAAGCAGAAAAAAAATTTAGTTGACAGGTGTAAAATTACAATGTGTCAAAGTCGGTCAGTGACATCGACAGCGGTGACGTATAATCTATGGCTATATTATGTTAAGTTTGTTTATGTCCGTCGTAGTGTTTACACGTTAAGAATGAGCGGTATTCAAAAAAAAATATGTATGATAAATGATTATGGTTATATATCTCCTAAATCTTGTTCATATTGTTGTGAAGATCATTTTAACGTAAATATACTTTATTTATATACAGCTTAATGTGAATTAGTAAAAAGTAAGTTTTGCATTAGCTATTGAACATTAGAAAATTCGGTATAAAAATAACCATTAGGGTAGGTTAATGAACAAGATTTAGGAGATATATTATCCCTTCTCATCTCCTTACACCACCGCCTTCGTATTTTCGCATCACTTGAAATACGAAAAAAACACTTTCTCGGGTGTTTTTCGAATAGTATTTGTGCACTCCGGTACTATGCAATACTTATAAGATATTTTTTTTGGCTTCTTTCATGGTTTTAAAGCTATTAAAACTGTAAATATGTATGAAATAACTGAAAAGTTCATAGTAAAGTCCCACTGGACGTGTCGTGTGACGTCACGCAAAGCGCGCGCAAAATGGCGGCGTTTTAACTGCTCTAATTTTTTCAATGTTTTATATTTCATTTTTAAAAATATCTAGAGTATTTTGAAGATTTTTTATATTTTTTTCTATGTTATAATGTTGTAAACTATTAATTTAAGGCAAGAAAAAAAAACATGAATATCCCCTATTATTTTTATTGTGAACTCAGTGTAGATACTATCTACTAGATAGGTAGGTAGGTAGGTATACATATAGTAATGAACATGTTTTTTAGCTGTCTGCGTATTTGAAATTGTTATAGTGAACTGTTTGCAGTAAATTTATCCAGCACATAACCACCTTACAATGAACGGTTTAAAAAAAAAAAATAGTTCATACAAATTCGCTAGATGGCGCTGAACAAACTAAGTACGCAGCTGGACCTTCAAAAAAGTAAAAGGATTGAATATCCTACAAATATTATAAATGTGAAAGTTTGTGAGGATGTATGGATGGATGAATGTTTGTTACTCTTTCACGTAAAAACTACTGGATGGATTTGGATGAAACTTTGCAGTAATATAGGTTATACATGAGAATAACACATAGGATACTTTTTACCGCGGGAAAACATCTCATTCCCACGGGAAACCGACTACGCGAACGGAGTCGCGGGCGGCCACTAGTAAATGATATAGAATAAAAGATGAGTCCAAAGTAATCAGAAATAACCAAAGAAATCCACGAACAAAGAAGTACACAACATAGACAGCGTGTAACCTTCGTCAAAATAGTTTTTCGATATTGGCGTCTGAGTGTAACTGGGTTCCCTAGTCCATTGTGTGGTACCTATAGTACCTACAAGCTTTGTTTAGTTTAGGGCCACACAGTTGGTGTGTCAGTCTGGAGAATTATTATTATTATGATATTATTACATTTTTTGTTTAATTCTACATACTAAAAGGTTTATTTACAAATCGCTCATTGAAATTAGGGATTTCCTTCATTATGATTTTCCTTCATAGACATTTTAATAACGGCCAGAAATTATGATATTTTAAACGGGACTTTATTTTATGTTAAGACTGAATAAATATAAAGATTCTAGTTTTTACAAACAACATAGGCTTAGAACATTTGCTTTAAAGATTCTGTAAAGCAAATGTTCTAAGCCTATGTTGTTTGTAAAAACTAGAGTAGCGTTGCTATGATATGACTTTGTTTATTGTCAAATAAGAAAAAAGCAATACATTCGTTTCTATCATCATATCAGTTTTTAATTTTGCGTAGTTTTTATTTTTACTTTAACATTTTATACTTCAAATAAAAGTAACAGGCACAGAATAAGCAAAATTAAACCAATTTTGTCAAATAAAACCAATCATTCATTTTGTCTCATCACTTACGCTCCCTACTCTCCACTAAAAGTGCCTGAAAATTATGTTCTTGTTATTTTTTAACTGTTGTTATCTCCATTGGTTAAAAGAATTGAATTTGAAAAGTCTCCATATTTTTTTCTGATCGTTTTTTTATAAACAAGTCACTTTTAGCTATAATAATACCTAAGTCATTGGTAGCTGTAACTGTCACTGTCAGGCAAGGCAACATAAGAAAAACATTGATACCTAACCTATTACATTATAATACTGTGAAATAATAATGTTTTCGACACTTTAAGTACTTTAATTACAATTTTAATAATCATGGAGGCACTTTGCAAGCAGCAAGCTACTGATCGGCGAAACAAATGTAGTATTTAAAATGTTTTTGCAGTGAACTATGTTTGATGTCCTCTCAAGGAGTTGTTGCAGTTACTCCATCCGTTTAAGCGTGGGAAAACTAAGAAGGTTAAATAATATCTGCAGGGACTCCTCTAACTCAAGTCAACTTTGTCTTCATGATGCAGGATTACGACAGCATCGACTTGCAGCAAGCTGGCAGGCTCTTAAAAATATCTTGCGTTGCTACGAAGTAACAAAGACGTCTTGAATTACGTGGCACTATGGATTATTTAATTATGAATTTAAATGTTTAAGAAGTATGTTTATGATATGGTTTATTATTTTTAAAAAACATGAGTTTGTCGTTGAATGTTGATTGGAGAATATGAAGAAAGTCTTTAACATTTTAGCATTAGTTTACCCTCTATGTATTAGATTTATCCAATGCCTACAATGTCACTGTTCTATAGGAAAAATAGGTAAAATTTTGGCATGGCAAAACACAAAAGGTTTTTTTTATTAACTTCTATGCATATTTAAATGAAACATTTTAAATGCTTTTAATATTATAACAAAAGTTTATTTTTTTAAATAAACAATGTACCATGTTTTTTTATCAAGTATAGAAATAATTTAAGTTTGTATATTCCACAATTGAAATTGTTATTCCAATACAATCTAGTCAAAGTTCAGGAACAGTGGTCTTTTTAAAAACCGTTAAATGAATTAAAAACTATTTATTAACTAACTGAGATACAATACATGTCTGTACAGAAGTCTATTTACTGAAACCTTATAGCATTACCTTTGTAGGAACTAACTAAGACTGAACATCAACCTATGCAACTGCAATTTCAGCAAGCTAAGCAATGAAGGCCACCATGCGAGTAGCAACGCCAGATAACATAACTATCTTGCTTCTAAGATCCTTGTTAAACATTATATCATAATAAATGTCCCGCTTTAAAGTCTCTTCTTAAGCCAACATACCTGATTGCTGTTATAAAAAATTGGTTACCTTGTAGGTTTTTCTTTTCAATAAGAAGTTGTTTGATAAGTTTTATATAGGTTACTTATAGTAAATCTAATAGTAAGGAAGAACTATTTACTTTCTGTTCAGTTTGCTACAAACTTAACTGTAGTAAGTAGGTGGTGGTTAAATGGTACAGTCAGCAGCATAAAAATATAATGTATCAGAGTCTACAATTAAATGTTAGTTGCAAAGTTTCAATTTTATTTTGGCATATACAGTTATCAAATTATTGTCACCAGTCTAAGAATCATATAAATCTGCGGGTTAACAATGTCCAATTACATCGTATCTTTTAAAGTAGTCTGTATTATATAGGCTGCCTAACATTCTCTGGTATCTAAGCGCCCAGAATAGTCAAAAATATCTTCGGTTACATAGTACAAGCAATTTTAAGTCTTTCGCCATAAGGTTTATAATTAATCATCATTGCAAAGATTTATCATCACATGTCCATAAGCTAGTAGTGTAGCCATAACATGTGGAATCCTACAAAAATCGTGTAAAACTTGACTACAAAAATAAAACGTGACAGGAAAAGTGCCCTTAATCAAAAGAAAAACGTATATTATGTATTAATGTACTATTTTTGTAGTAGCCCTAAAAATTTATTAAAATTTATTTACATCAAGAAAACGTTATTACATAGATTGCGTTAGTTATTTAATAAAAATAAAATATGAATTATAAACCGAACTAAAACCCTTTGTTTAAATAAAAAAAAAATATTGAACTTGAAATTAAAATCTTGTGTATCCTCCTTCTGCATTGATGACATCTAGAAGTACAGCATTTTGACAGAAATCAACACCTCGCAGGGAATCCCATATTTGCATGACATGCGTACGCAATGATTCCGAAGTTCGGGATTGATGGTGCTCATCGATGATGATAGAATTTTGCAAATATTCTGCAGTGCAATTTTATTAATTTGCAATACAATTACATGAATGTCAGAACTATTATTAGATATCTATGTTTATAGATTCCAAAGTGTTTTTTCGATTAAGTTCTATCTACTATTTGAAAATAATTATTTCTTATCTGAAGATTTTCATTGCGTAGTTATGTCATATAGACATACAATAAAAAATATATTATATGACAATGTATGTCACTGGTCATGTTGATTACCTATACATAATAGAATAAAGAAAAAGGTTTGTCGGTTCATTTAATGAATAATTAAATAATTTATTTTCTCTTCATATATTTCTAACCTTAACTAAACATTAATGGCACATACTTAGTAAAGAAAAAAACAGAAAATATAAAGAAAAGAAAATTTAAAATCACACAGAAACTAGAGAAGTGATCTTTTTTTTGTAGGTAATTATTATTTTACACTAGATTTTATAAGTTATTATTGGTGTTATTTATTCGCCTTTTTTAACTCAATCCCTTAGTCAATGAGATCGGTGAATTCGTTTAATGGTTATGAATTCGTTTTTTACTTAGGCACTACCGCTTGACACTACTAGTTGTGCCATGGGAGATTTTTACCTCCCATTACACTATCGACATTTTCCAGTAGTGTTATTTCAGATAAAACCGCGGGCGGGGCTTTCTTTCAAAAAACTATTTTCTTACGACTTTAATTATAAAAGACTCAGTTCTAAACAAAAGCCACGTCAATGACGTCATGCATAAAATGAATCAGATAAATAAAGATGATTACTGTGACTTAAGCCTCATTTACACGATACCATTTTCTTGCCTGTAGCGTACAATTATGTCGAAGCAATACTTGAATTGCAGCGTATAAACAACATGCCATATTCTTTCTCTACTAGGCAAGTTTTGCATTCAAGAATGTTCTCAGTTTAAACTGTACATACAATATTTTCTTGTGCAATACTTGTATTCAATAGGTTTGTCACTTGACTTTGATAGTCATTTTATCCGAAGACGTCCAAAACTTGAATGAAAATATTCGTCTGAGCAAATACGGTCAATTCTTGAAGCAACGTGCCAGTAAATGGAACAGGAACGTACAAGTCGATGTTTAGACAAGACAATTCTTGAAAGCGATAATCTCCTTACCATTATGGTATCAATGTAAACAAAACACGCTGGCAATTATTTCTTTTCAAGATTTGCATTCAATAATGGCGTTCAACTTTATAAATAATATCAACGTGTAAACAGTTGCTTACAATTATTGATTGCAAATATTGCGCTTCCACTATTGTATTCAATTATTGCTATTGAACGTGCAAGAAAATGGTATCGTGTAAATGAGCTCTTAAGTCATAGAGTTTATTTTTCTTAAGCGCGAAGATATTTTTGAAAAATTAAATGCCTAGATACCAATGAATAGTGTTTATGCCAACATAATATTGAACATCTTGATGCGTTATATAAAATTGCAAATTATTGCGATGATATTATGACAACTTTGTTTGGTTACAATGATATGGTTATTATGACATTAACATAAAATTGAATTTTTCACCCAAAGATATTTTTGACTATCTTGTCTTATAATATCTTTATGCTTTTGACTGTACAAGAAAGCCAAAGATGTTATTTTTAAAATATTTATTTAATGACATGCCAGGTCTAATAAAAGACACAAGTATCTAACAAATATTGTTATAATGCTAAGCAGATATAATAAGGTAGTCTTATTTAAAACAACATTTTTAAAAACTATATAACAAAATAAGTAACAGTATTTCTTTAAAACAAATGGCAGATATACAGCAACTCTACACTTGGTGGAATTACAAAATTAAAGTTATTCATGATTTAACGGTCGGAACATCTTAACATAAAAGTAATAATGTTAAAACCCTAATGTTATTGAGTAACAAAAGACACTTTAATTTAAAACTATTGAACAAACAAGGTTAATTAGTAACCTAAAGAACAAAAAAAATTAATAAAATATATATAAGTAAGTTTGGCGAGCATTGTAAAAGTAAATAAATATAATATAACCGAAATAAAAAAGTATTTAACTTCCTAAATGCTATTATATTTATCCGATATACTTACATATAACATTTGAACATTCATTCGCTTTAATGTAAACAGAGGGTAATATTGCACCAATAGATCTTAAAGTATTGTGTTCCTTTTTGATTCATAGCACAATCTACATTGCACAATGTAGGTAACATCTTTCACTCAAAACTAATGTTCCTGTATTATTTTTAGTACTGTCAATTGATTTGACCATTTGTCACTTTTTCTTTAGTCCAACCTGGTAAATTATTTCTAGTATTCATATAAAAGTTTGCACTAAGGAAACTTTTCTTTGGGATTATCCAATATTTTAACTGTAGCTTCTGTAATCTAAAATATTTTCCGCACATTGAAACAGCTTCATATCATAATCATCCACAGTTGAACATAGACCTCCCTTGCAACGGTTGTTTAATTACAAACTGCGACAATTTCAGATATTCCTCGGTCAAATCACAAATTTCATTATGTAGGACGCAATTAATTATTGAATTATTTATTATAGTAACAACTACAACCAACCGGTTCTCACTTAATTTATATTGTTAAAAAATAACCTAAACTACGTTCCCTATTGATATTGATATTAATTAGTCATAGACAAGTTTTGTTTGTACTCGCACAAGCAAGTAAATCTCTAACCAAGAAAAATATACTTTTTAAAGTTCAAACGGAGCATGAAATTGACATACGTCATGCGAACCGACCAATGAGAAGGTGACCTTTTAGCCAATAGGAGACTAGTTAGAATGTCAGCAAATACGGGTCGTACATTATCATGTCGGGCTTTCCAGGCCGTGCAATATCAGCACGTACTGATATTGCGCGACACGTATTGTACGACCCGTAATTGGCGACACGCCTTGGTCGCGGATTACTGGCCGTGCAAATACGTGTCGCGAATTATCATGTCGTGCAATACTGTGTCGTACATTATAGGGACCCGAAGAAAACTACGAAAAGGCTTAAAGGACGAAGATTCCGGGCCTGTAAAAATGTTACAAAAAAAAAAAAACTTTTTCTTCTTAATACTACTACAATAGGCATCATGACAAATTTTGAAAAACTGTTGTATCATATTCAGAAATATATACTTATTGTAAAAAATATCATATTTCGGAAAAAAAAGCATGATTTATATGAAAAAAATCAATTTAAAATTTTATGTTTAAAACTCCCACCAAAACGCTCCTAAGTGTCATGGCGTCGATTTTGACGTCACTTTAGAGCAGTGTTACCAACTCGAATTTTTATAAATCCTTCCGTACGACTCTAAAAGTTGGTAGTTTCCGACCAAACTCAATTCGAAAAGTAGGTAGATCTACCAACTTCTTTTTTTCAAGATTTAGAAGGAATCTGCACGGTCGTATAATATCTATAACCGATTATTTTAGTAAAAATAAATTATTTTTCTGACTATGTTTAAAAAAGCAATAAGAAAAAACTAAATTGTTAATTTTTAGAATAAAAACAAATTTAAAAAAAATCCCATCCCACTAATTTACCCCCTAAATTTGGGGGGAAAACCCCTAAGTTGGGAACCATGCTCTATAGTGACGTCATTCGCTCTGATTGGCGTTCAGAATATCATGGCGGACTGTCGTATTTTGTAGATTTATTTTTTAAAAATATTAATTAATCTCGCTTTAATTATAATAATACCTTGTTATTTTTTAATATTTTATTTACGTTTCATTAGATGGTAGCATAATTTTTGTGTATTTTATTCACAGTCATCATGCCTATTGTAAATTTGTAAGTGTTAAGTAAAAACACTTACAAATTTTGGTTTATCTAAAACAAGATGCTAAGGAATAAATAAAATGAGTGGGTAACATCAGTTTAAAATAAATCCTTTTATTTTTGTAGAATTTTAGCAGAATACAATACAATCATTGTAGTTCTAAATAATTGTTTTATTAATGAGTTATAACAGTAGATAACAAATAAGCATTTTTCTTTTTATTTAACATATTTATTAAATAGTCGCAGATTAACGAAACTCCCACACGTACGAGTTGGCGTGACATAGCAATGCACGAAGTGAGCATTGAATGTAAAATAAATGATACGTGTAAATTGGTAAAGTCGTTAAATTTGCAATGTTCAATGTTTTTCAATGGAATTGATGCAATTTTGTTGACCCGTGTAATATCCGCTTTACGTTTGTGAGTAATGATATCATTGTCAGGTGACGCATTTGAACGATAACCAACGTATTTCACTGTATTCTATTAAAGGACCACGACATTGGTTGGTTGACATTTATTTTTACGGGCTTGGAAACGAGTCCTTTTAGCCTGGTTGGTTGTCTTGACAGCAGTGTTGCCAGCAGCTAATCATGAAAATGCGGTAATGGAATTGAATTTCAAATCAAAATCGCGGCTTTTCAACAAAAAAGCGTTCTTTTTTTGTTTGTCCTATTTATTTGGGTCATCAAATATTTAAAAGTTCATGCTTATTCTAATTCATGGAAAAAAAACTTAACATTTTAAAGTAAAAAATAGTATTTTAGTCGCGTTAGTTAGTGATTTTAATTTGAAAACACAACCTCAGGGTTGTTTTTAAATTCTTCAAGCTGAACTTTTGATTGGCAGTAATTTTCTACTCGACGTCAAACAGCTATGTCTTAGCTTGTCGTAACGAGCGTTTCGTTCGTAAGCTAGTCGTATCGTACGTTGTACGTTACGGTGCAGAAGTAATCTGATGTACCTCAATATTGAAAAGTGCTTCGTAATCTAGTAATCAGTGTTTTGATTTGATTTGTATCTATAAAATAATTCACTCAATTTTTGATGTGCCTAATTTGCTTGCTCAAATAACCTTTAATATCAGATATAGCTCTCGAAGATCCAATCAAACAGGACTTTTTGTATTGCAAGTGTATAGAAACAATACTTCGTTTTACAACTCCTTGGTTAGGATGGCCCGTCTGTGCAACGTAATCCTCAGGGAAAACCCAACATTCGACATATTTGCGCCAAAGCTGGCTTCGTATGTTAAAATGGTTAAATATATCCTTTACAATGAGCGTAGCTCGGTTTAAACTCTCCTACCTACTTAATATACAGGGTCTGTCGTAATGAATGGATAACCCGTTACCTACAGTTGATCCGGATGTGAGGCTATAAGAAAATGGTGTCTTCTTGCCAGGGTTGTCAACCATAAGAAAATGGCGTAGACTTTTAAACTTTTTTATAAATTTCGCTATTTTTTTCATTTATTCTGCTGCCATTTCTTCAAATTTTGATGTATTTGTATAATTCTTTTAGTATTATACTGCTGAAGACGTGTATTATGTAATTTAAATACAATTTTAGGTGTTATTCACGTTGAACATTATCAAAATACTCATTTTAAGAAAAACATTTCCAATTTTTTTTCTTTATGTCAACTTTTGATCATCTCCTGTGGAAAAAAAATTATGACGTTATAGCTGCCCATGATCTCAATAAATTGTCTAGTATGTGTAGATTCTAAAAAGATATAACGATGTGTACTTTACAAGCAACATTAAATTACAGGAGCGAGAACACTAATCAAGGTCGGAATTTTTATTTTTCATGTTATGTTATAAATGGTTGTAAAACTTCGTCATAATGATTTTATTCTATCAAGATACTTTGCACAAACACTATCGGGCCACTAATAGGATATTCAGAAGAAAACCCGGTTGTTTTTGGGAAAAAAATAACATTACTCCACGATAATAATGTAATGAAAATGTACAAATGAAAATTGTTGTGCTCTAATAGTTACATGCGACAAAAATGTTGCGACAAGTTTATCCGAAATTGAAACGGATTTTAAAAATCGAACAAGGACCGCATTACAAAGAAAAGTGGAAAAAATTAGAAGGAAATCGTCCTTCCATAAATGCATTGTGCACTCTAATGAACACACGGTAATCAGGATGTCGCACATTTGGATATCTTACACGATAAACACTAGCAGCTCTATTGGTGCTGCCATTACATACACCGTAAATGTAATTCATGTTCGCGTATTCGGCCGGCGTGTACTGTTGCGGCATGATACACAAACTACACAAAAACTTTTCCAAAACAACAAGTTCAATCGATAGCACAACACAATGTCCGTAAATGTGAGCAAAGTCATCAGTATCACCACGTTATCAAGTCCAAATCACAAGGAAAATCATAGTCAAATATTAGAAAGCAGTAACAAATTGACGAAAATAGTGGCCCCGATTCTTAAATAACTCTCTAAAACTAAATTAAAAATATCGCTGTAACTTTCTCATGCTTCGTATTAGAACAAGACAGGTACATTGGTCTCACTAAATTTAGTCCACATCATTGTGAAATTGAACGAAATGCGCTGAGGACTAGCCTAAAATTGCCTTCGCCGTGTCATATTGCACGTACATTTTAGTTTGACAGGACTAAAATGATTACCTGTCTCTGTCTTATTGATGTGTAAGTTACAGCGATAGTTTTAGTTTAGTTTAGAGAGTGTTTTCAGAATCGGGGCCAATGTGAACAAAAGGACATGCGATGGTCAAAATCAGACTGATGTGATAAGTACCCTTGTCTTTGTAATGCGGTCTTGTTCGATTTTTAAAATCCGTTTCAATTTCGAATAAACTTGTCGCAACATGTTTGTCGCATGTAACTATTAGAGCACAACAATTTTCATTTGTACATTTTCATTATATTATTATCGTGAAGTAATGTTATTTTTTTCCCAAAAACAACCGGGTTTTCTTCTGAATATCCTATTAGTGGCCCGATAGTGTTTGTGCAAAGTATCTTGATAGAATAAAATCATTATGACGAAGTTTTACAACCATTTATAACATAACATGAAAAATAAAAATTCCGACCTTGATTAGTGTTCTCGCTCCTGTAACTTAATGTTGCTTGTAAAGTGCACATCGTTATATCTTTTTAGAATCTACACATACTAGACAATTTATTGAGATCATGGGCAGCTATAACGTCATACTTTTTTTTTCCACAGGAGATGATCAAAAGTTGACATAAAGAAAAAAAATTGGAAATGTTTTTCTTAAAATGAGTATTTTGATAATGTTCAACGTGAATAACACCTAAAATTGTATTTAAATTAGATAATACACGTCTTCAGCAGTAAAATACTAAAAGAATTAAACAAAAACATCAAAATTTGAAGAAATGGCAACGGAATAAATGAAAAAAATAGCGAAATTTATAAAAAAGTTTAAAAGTCTACGCCATTTTCTTATGGTTGACAACCCTGGCAAGAAGACACCATTTTCTTATAGCCTCACATCCGGATCAACTGTAGGTAACGGGTTATCCATTCATTACGACAGACCCTGTATGTGTAATACTTTTCTATGTTTGTTCATTGGATTATTATTTGTATCTTTTCTGATTATAATCTGCAACTTTTGTATGTTCATTTGTTACACTATTTAATGAAATCTCCTTTTGTTAGTGTTTATGTACACACATTCTTGTGGAATGCAACCTAGATTTTAAATATATTTAAGTATAATTTGTTTCTGTAATAGTTGTAGTCTGTTGTGTGTGATATAAATAAATAAAGACGCCTGGTAAGGAAGGTACGAGCCCGTTTAACTACGTATTTAGTTAAAATTTTCTGTCTCATTCTAAAAAAGCTATGCCTATTATGTTCTCTATTTTGTCACTAGGCAACACTTCTCTTGTTTGCTATTCTCATGTATAAAAAAAAATATTTTCTGACTGAAGATTGTTGTTGGCCTATATGAAAACTTTATAGCTTCACCGAACTATGGGACTACTAAGGCCACTCAGTTGGATGCGGACCTCAGATCGGGGCTTCGCGATCATTTTCACGACACTGTTTCCCTTAGGGGCCTCACTCTGAGAAGACCAAACGGTCTCTTAACGGGCTGTTAGGATGGCGGCCCTTTAATCCTTTTTAAAAAAAACTATTTATTTATGCTGCGAATTATATGATTTATTCAACGACTTTACAAAGACGCGTCACAAGTTGAACTGACTTAGAATACGGTTACAATTAGTTTTATGTAAAATGATTTTCCTTAGTAAGCAGTATGTTAGACTTAAGTTAGGGCATAACAGGGCGTTGGATATGATAGTGGATAAAACCAGATGTTGAATGCCGCACCTGCCGGTTGGAGCGGTGTATTTATAGGGAAGACCACTTTACCACTATCGTGTCCACGGGGTCGGTAGCGGGCGCGGGCTGGAGGAAGCAGATTGTTTCTTACGGTAATCTTTTGACGTTCAACGTTTGTTTGACGATAGTTTTTTGGTCGCCTCTTGCGAGGATCGCAAATAGCAGTAGGATGGTTTGGGTGGTGAGGAACGGAGTAAAAAAAAACTCCTAGATTCAGTCTCCGTGAACCGGTTCTACATGACTTGCAGCTGGTGAAATGAGATTTCCTTGCATGAGAAAATACTACGCTACTGTGAGCCATGACTAGACCAACGAAAGTCAGATAGATGATAGCTTATTTTCAAGTGACATTTTTTAATAGCAAATTAAAAAAAAACTTGTGAAATTAGATTTTCTTTCATGCGCAAAGGCCACGCTACCGTTGGTCATGACTTTTTTAAGCAACATCTTACTCCGACTGTAGAAAAGTGTAGGTCACCGAGAATCTGCGCCGAGCAGAGTTAAACATGTGAGATAGTAGAATCCTCTTCTATTCGAGGCAGAAAAAGTGAAGAGGGAGTCGAATGAGATAACCCAATAGGCATAGCTTTGTTAGTAGAATAAGACAGAAAATTTTAACTACATACGTAGTTGAACGGGTTCGTACCTTCCTTACCAGGCGTCTTTGAAGACCAACTTACTATTTCTGTTTAGATTTCGATTTCATAATTATTTAGACATAAATAATTATGAAATTCAACTCTTATATCGGGTGTCCAGAAATAATGATGGTGTTGAGTTATTTGACCTCGTTACGAGTAAAAATATGAACACAGTCAAAAAAATATGAAGTTTTTTTTTAAAGCGCCATATTTCTTGCAGTGTAAGGGTTATACTTTTTATCAATTATTTTTTAGACTTGCCTTTAGTTCTACTATTAGCCCTTCAGAGGTTATCCATTGTTTCCTGGACACCCGGAATTTTTAATTTTTTCCATAGCCAAGTTGACTGAACATTTTTTTCCCACTGGTTCTTACAAATTAATGATTGCATCTGAATAAAACAGTATTAAGCTTTAAATTAAAATTATTTCCGCTTGGTTCCGAAAGTAAATAAAAAAATATTGGACATTTAATAATAAAATCGGGGATTTTCTTAGGAAAATCTTAAAAATATAATAAATTCTTAAACTTGAACCAAAATACAATTTAATAAGTGGAAGTAAATAGCGAATAGCCTCACCTATCCGCCATTTTCATTTGGCTACTCACCCAACAAACACTATTCTTGTTATTCCGTTTAAATCAAGATAAGCGATTTTTTACTAAAACGTAATATTTATTTTAGCGTAAAATTAGAATTACGTCTGGCAACCCTGGTCAGTCTGCGAAAAACAAATTGTTTTTTGCGAGACTTCCGGTTTGCGCGCGGGAAAATTGGAAGTGAAAATTTTTTTCGTGAACTTAAAAATTCATTTAATTCTTTCAATTTTGTTAAATAGTGTACATTTTGTATATATTTTTAATAACTATAGTATAGAAGCTTAATTTTTATTAAAATGACGTCTCGGGCGAAACGCAAGAAAAAGAAGGAGGAGGCAGTAATATCAGGGGAAGATTCGCTGCTTTCGGACTCCGACTCCATGCACAGTGACTGCAATTCAGCTAAGTCCGATCCATATAAAACTTATTTCGTTCCCGATTATACACGTCGGTATCCTGAGGATTCTTCAGCTACAGATTTCGTTGTCTTCTTGGAATCAAACGATGAGTCCAAACCTATTTCAACAAGAGATATGATTTCTTTATCATCAACATTAAAGAAATATATAAAAGGCATAAAATATATGCAAAATCTTAATAAATACAAAGTTACAGTTCATTTTGACCGTGCAAATTTGGCAAATAGTTTTCTTAACAATAAGACTTTGTTATCAGAATATAAACTCAAAGCAACTATTCCTGCAAAAACTACTGAAATTACTGGTGTTATTACTAATGTGCCCATTAAATGGTCCAATCAAAAAATTTTTGGAGTGATTAATAGTAATAAAAAAATTATTTCTGTTCGGAGAATTCAAAGGAAGGTTAAAAATGAACAAAACTTTGAATTACAACCGACTAAAACAGTAATCATAACTTTTGCTGCCATTTATCTTCCTGATCATATTGATTTACAAGGCTGGAGGTTTCCAGTTAAGATGTACATTCCACCTGTAAAACAATGCTTTAAATGCCTACGGTATGGACATTTGGCTAAGTACTGTAAAAATAATGTTAGATGTTCAATATGTGGAGATGCACATTCTTTTAAAGAATGTACAGTACCTAGGGAAAAGGCTACATGCTGTCACTGTAGAGGAAATCACATTAGTATATCTGCTGAGTGTCCTATTAAAAAGAAAAAAATTAATGATATTAAAATTGGTTTATCCTCTTTGTCTTATGCTTCAGTTGCAAATACAGAGAGTTTTCCAGCCTTAGGACAAAAGTTTGACCTGCTCAGTCACTTGAAAAAAGATAATAAATCTTTGAATTTATTGGTTGAGGCTATTGTTAAAATAATTACATTAAATAAAACAAAGGAAACTTCCATCAGTACTAAAAATATTTTACAAATATTAAGTGATATTTATGAAAAGTCATCTGCTAATAATCCATCCTAATGGCTCATTTAAAAATAGTTCAGTGGAATGCTCAAAGCATTAAAAGTAATAAATCTGAATTTACATATTTTCTTTATAGTAATGATGTTGATATCGCTTTAATAAGTGAAACTTGGCTTAGACCACATCATACCTTTAACATAAAGGGATACACAATAGTTAGAAATGACACTGGTAATACACATAATGGAGTTGCAATAATAATTCATAACAAATTACAATTCTTAAAAATTGATACTTATTTTGATGATTCCTTACAAAATGTTGCTGTACAGATAAAAATAGGTGGTAAATATATTTCATTTGTTAGTGTTTATTGTCCTTCTAGGTGTCATTATTCAAAATTAAAATTTTCAAAATTAATTGATAGTCTTCCAACTCCAGTCTTTATTGCTGGAGATTTCAATGCATACCATACTTCTTGGGGTTGTCAAAAAGTGGATAAAAGAGGTGAAGAAGTACTAGATTCTTTTGATGAAAATAACCTTGTTCTGTTAAATTCAGGAGAAGTCACGACTGTAGGAACTTCGTCCTGGAGACCAAATGGCTTAGATCTTTCTTTGGTTAGTCCAGCTTTATCATGGGATTGTGAATGGTCTGTTCATGATGATTCCTTTGGAAGTTATCATTTGCCTACAATTACTAAACTTCTGTTGTCTCAAACTCCAGTTATATCTTCAGAACATTGTGTTCACTCTCAAAATGTCAGTAAGAAATTAAACTTGAATTTAGTTAATTGGGATTTGTATGTAAATATTGTTAATACTTCGTTGAATAGTTTTATGATTAATTCTGAATGTTCACTAGAAAGTTATTTGCAGTTTTGTGATATTTTATTGGCATCAGTTGAAAAATCTATGTCACAACAAAAAACGAAAACAAAGTCTTGTTGTCAATGTCAAAATCTTTGTCATTTATGCTCACGTTCCGTTTCAGGTTTTAGGGCAAAAAGGGCAAGACATTCCGTTCCTTGGTGGAATAGCAAATGTGCAGATGCTGTTAAAAAATGTAAAGATGCTTTTGTTGCTTTCAAAAATGATCCTTCTGTAGAAAAATATTTGCTTTTTAAAAAAAATCAGGCTTCTAAGAAATTGACTATAAACTTTGAAAAACAGAAATCTTGGCAAGATTATTGCAATTCTATAAATCGTCTTACTCCAATTTCTCATGTCTGGAATAAAATACGCAGATTTAACAAAACTTTTGTTTCTAGAAGTGAAAATGATCATTGGGTAAATAGTTTTTTAAAAAAATACACTCCAGACTATGTCTCGAAACCTTTTACTTTTGCAGATAACAAATTTCATAGACAAAATCTTTCGTTGCTTGATCCGTTCACAATTTCTGAACTTACTGCTGCCATAAAATCAAGAAAAGATACAACTTGTGGTTTAGATGGTATTTCCTATAAAATGTTTCGTCTTCTCAGTCATAAAAATCTATGTAAATTCTTGATAATTTTAAATATTTTGTTTGAAAATGACTTAATACCAAATCAATGGAAAACTGATTGTCTGGTCCCTGTACTGAAGCCAGGGAAGGATCTTGATAGTCCAGATTCTTATCGACCTATAGCGTTGTCCTCTTGTGTTGGTAAAATTTTTGAGCAGCTGCTCAAACAACGTCTGGAATATTACATCGAATCAAATTGTATTCTTCCTAGTAATCAGTTTGGTTTTCGGCGTGGACGCTCGGCTAGGGAAAGCATTGCACATTTGTTATTAGATGCAAATAAATCCATAAAGGAACGGAATTATCTTGCTTGTAATTTTTTCGATGTAACAGGAGCCTTTAACAATGTAGGTTTAGAAACGCTTGCTAATATCTTGCTATCACTCAGAATTCCAAAAAAAATGGTTCTTTGGATATATAACTTTCTAAATGAAAGAATGGTCTATGTTAAATTGGGTAACAACTTTTATGGTCCACGTAATTCCTATAAAGGCGTCAATCAAGGCGGCATCTTGAGCCCTCTACTGTATATAATTTATATTCATAAATTGAATGAGATATTAGGCGCAAATGTTTCTAATCTGCAGTTTGCTGATGATCTTGTTGTTTATTGTTCTGGCAAAAAACTTAAAGATGTGCAAACGAATTTAAATAATGCCTGTAAAAGGCTTGAAGTCTATTTTTCTTTCTTAGGTTTAACTGTAAATACAGAAAAGAGTAAATCTCTTGTTTTCTCTAGAGATAAAGATTGTAAATTAGAATGTGTATATAATGGTAACCTTATTCCTAACTGTACAGAAATAAAATTCTTAGGTGTAGTATTTCAACAAAATTTAAGTTTCAAAAAATATGTGCAAATATTGATAGATAGAGCTGTAAAAGCTACAAATATTTTAAAATGCCTTACTGGTTGTCGTTTTGGTGCAGATCCTAAAATATTATTGATGCTGTTTAAATCATTAGTTAGAAGTCACTTTGAATATGCTTTTTTTTTGCTTTGCTTCTGACAATAATTTTATAAATAAAATAGATAAAGTACAAAATAAAAATCTCAGGATAATTCTAGGAGCCATGAGTACTTCTCCGATTAATTCAATGCAAGTTGAAACTAACACTTGTCCCATTAAATTTAGGTTTGATTTTTTGAAAAGAAGGTTCATAATTGATTTGATGAAAACTTCTAATAATGCGTTGTACAAAAAGATTTTGATATCTAATTACTCTTATTTATGTAAAAATTTTGATTTCATTAATTATTTGAAAAATGAAAATATTGCTCAGTATGATATTTTACCTTGTTATAGTGGAACATATGAAGGTAAGTTTTTTAAATTTGATGTCATTATAGACACAAATTTAAAAAATAAATATGAAGTATATGAAAAGTTATCATACTATGATAATTACCGTCAAATTTACACAGATGCTTCAAAAACATCTCAGTCTGTGTCGATAGCGGCTTATGATATTATTTTGAAAATTGCACATGGTTATAAGCTGTCCAATATTTGCAGTATTTTTACGGCAGAAGCTGCTGCTATTCTGTTTGCTTTAGATTTGATTAGTTCTGTAGATTCTTCTGGTAAATGGATTATTATTTCTGATAGTATGAGTGTTCTTCAAGCTATTAATAATCCCCGTCTTTCTAGTAAAATTCATCCTTTTATATATGAGATCCGGGAAAAGATTTATAAATTATCATTGAAACATAAAGAAATTGTCATTTTCTGGACACCAGCACACATTGGTGTTAGTGGTAATGAATTAGCTGATACATTAGCTAGTATCATTACAAATACTGATAACAACATTTGCAAATTAAAAAACATAGCAATTCCCATTTCAGAGTTTCTTCCTGAAATAAAAAATCAAATGATTAATAATTGGTTTCAATTTTGGCAAGATTCTCTTAAAGAAAAGGGCAAGTGGTATTCCGTATGTAACCAAAAAATTTCGTCTCCTTGGTTTACCAAGGGCTCTTTCAAAAATAGAAATTTTTATACAACAATTTGTCGTCTTCGTATAGGTCATGCTGCTTTTAATGAACACTTGTATCGCATGAATATGATAACTTCCCCTTGTTGTTCATATTGTAATGAGTCAGTACAGTCATTGGATCATATATTTTTTGAATGTCCTCAATTTCATATTGACAGGTTAATTTTCATTGATGAGCTATTAGAAATTTATAAAACATTAGAAAATATCCCGCGTAATACTCAAGAACTTTTAAAAACAACTGAATGCTACTTACCTATGTATAAATTCATAAAATTTACAGTGTGTAATATCTGATGAAAATGTTTATGTATACTCATAACAAATATATATTAGCATTTTATTATTAAAGACATGGACTTGGTCCTTATTATGTTTGTTTATGAGGAAATAAAATATCGTCAATGTTACTTCTTATTGAAAACTAAACAAAACTAAGTCAACAAGAAAGAAGAAAACCAAATTATTGATGACATGGCTGTATGGGCATAGTCTCTTTGCCTTTCCGCATGACGGAAGAATCTAACAAAAAAAAAAAAAAATTGTTTTTTGCGTCATAAATCTATGTTTTTCTTTCTTTCTTTCAACTTTCAAAATTGAATACTTTTAATTTTTGATAAATATCAAAAATGCAGAATCATTTGCAATAATTATTGATTAACTTTGTATTTAGAACGTTTAAGATAAAAACATGTAGTGCCTTCTAATAACCTCAACATAACTGTGAATGCACCACAGTGTGGTGTAATAATAGAACATTTCACATTTAACTCATCGGAGTTCCAGAATAAGTCAAAATGCTATTTTCTTCTTAAGTTTGAATTGTCTTAAGTATGTTTCGAAGATAAATATTTTTTAAACCTTTCTGCCTGCTTCATTTGCATTGCACTCGTATGTAAGTACTTGTTTTACCAATTCCCTATTATCCTAGATAATATTAAATTTCTTTCAGAAATGTAAACATATTTTGCATGGTATAACTTAAGAAACCCTCTCTTAATTTATTGTATTTTTGTTGATATTGATTTTGTTGACTATTGAAAAACCAGCCCTTAGTGTTTTAGTATGAAAACTAAAAAGTGTGTGATGTATTAAACATGTAAGCTTTCTGCACAGAGATTAAAAATGGTCACATCATAAGCATGACAAATTACATTAATAACAAAGAACACAAGACATCAATGATAAAAGACAGTTACAGGTCGAGAGAACTATTTCAGTGAGTAACTTTTGTAGCGAGTGCTCAAAATAAAAGATCTGGGTTTTCAATTGTATGAAAAACTCTTAATAACAAGTAGTTTACATTGGTGTGTGTGACATAAGCAGAATTCATAGTTATCTTTGATTTAGACTTATTTAGCAAAATTTTACAGAGAAAATTTAAGTATTAAAATCATCAAACATTTTGTTGGTTTCAGGTGTACATGCTAACAGCTATATTTTTTTTTGTAACAAGACTTGGTGGAACTGTCTCAAATCAGGAATAGAATTATTACAGATCATTAAAAAGTTATAAGACGGAGAACTGGTAGATATCAAAGATTTACCTAGCAAATTAACATATTTTTTTTTTCTATTGGGCATATCATTCGTTTTTGTTATGTTGTGAAATGAAATAAGTATTATTTTTTGAATTTTAGTTATTTATGGTCAATATGGATAGACAAAGGGAAATAAGCAGACACTTTATTTCTTGTATAGTTTGATCAGATCAAACAAAAGCAATTATTGTTAGTAGTAGTATTTTTTATTATGTAAGCTAAGATTAGATATTGTAAGCTTACTGGTTTTGTTATAAAAAAAATCTGTTCCATTTCTTGGTCTTGGTGTTGGTAATTCTTGGGACTTGGTAATTTTCTAGTCTTGTTGGTATTAAGGCCTAAACATACTTTTATTCAATTCATTGCTGAAACCTGCAGTTTAGTGTTTTGTCTGTATTTGGCACAATTTTAAGTTTTACCATTTTACTAGGAGGATCCAGATGTAGTAGAAAAAAATTGGGGTATAGTTTATAGAGCTAATGGATTAAATCAACATTTGGATAATTAGAACAATGATTGTGGCGAAATGGTTGGACATAGTTGGACAAAAAAAAATACTATTAGGTTTACAAAATTATTGCTCAGCTCTTCATTAAAAATATAAATACAAATTACAATATACATTATTCTACATACATAATAAGTTGACTTCGTCCCAATTAAATTGTCGAAAACAGTGACTTATATATAAAGGAACTTTGTATCATTACTTATCATTTTTGATATCTTGTTATTTATTTTAGTGCATCTTTGCGAGAAGAAAATGTTTTTATGTCTCTATATCTACTGGCGAATGTTCTCCCAACTGCCCCCCAAGTCAAGTGGCAGTTGATAATTTCTATAGCGAATGAATAGAAAAAATATGTATGAAACTGACATTTTTATCAAGCAATTTGACAATTTCAAACATTTTTATCCTATTCATTTGTTAACACAAATAGAGATTTTGCCACTTGACTTGGAGGGCTGGTCAGTCCTCAGTCGGTCAATCATCCATCTGAAACATAAGTTAACTGTCTTCCATCTTTCATTACTGTCTTACTTTTCTTGAAGTTGTATTTGGGTGATTCCAAGTTAAGAGGTAATTCGTTGTATGGTGTGACGGCACGGCCTTTTTTCTTTAGACTTTAGTTAAGAATACTTTTATTATATAGAAACTGGTTTAATAAAAACGTTTACAAAGTGGTCAATCATTATTTTTATTTTAACTCGTTTTATTAGTGACCAGGGGAAATACTCAGTACAGGGGAGAGACATGGTGCACAGGGGAGGATATATAAGGAACAGGGAAGAGACATACAAATGAAACGCAATGTGTTTTTGTCAAAAATCAACGTTATTTATTTCTTCTATTAATTACTTGTTCATTAATTTTTTTACAGGAATTATTAATCAGACTTTTCGTTTCCTACAAGTATTTTTCATAAAATAAATGCATCATAATACTCAGTTTCAAACATTTCTCTTATTTCTTATCCATTAACATAAATATCAACAAAACTTTACCAACATTAGGCAACAATCAAATAAAAAAAAACTAGAACCTCTCTTCTGAACTAAAAAAATAATAAACAAAACTTAACCAACATTAGGACACAATCAAATAAAAAGAAACGAGAACTTCTCTTCTGATCTGAAAAAAAAAATTAACTTGGTTGTACTTAAGCTATGAAATAACAACATATTAAATTTGAAACATAATATTATACATATCCTTATCCGCGCTCAAAAACATCGACGGTTTCATTAAAGGAATAAAAAATCCGTTGCCCTTTCATTTTCAAGGCAGGAGCAGGAAGTTTCCTTACAATCTCATCCCAGGTGATGAAAGAAAGGTCATCATCATTAATTCGGAAGTGTTTTCCAGTGTCATCAGAGATTTTGCAGAATACTACCTGAACTTCATCATTTTCTTCAACACCTGTGCACATTGCTACATACCGATATTCAGTTTTTCTGCAGTGAAGTCTAACCAGTACAAAGTCGCCATTGCAGAATGTGACTTTCCCAGATGTAGAGGGAGTTGGATCGTCTATCGTATGTATAGAGAGCTGCTCTATTTCGTGAGTCGTCGTCTTCGTCGTGCATTCTTTCGATGCCAAATTTATAAGTGGTTCATCGTCTGAATCACTAGCTCCATATATGTCATCAATCCGCAGGCGAGATTTTGGACGTGCTTGTGGATAATTCAAAGAACCCAAATGGAAATGAGGACATAATTCAGATTCACAGAAGCAGCTCAAGCTTTTCAATGACAGGCAGTTAGGTATAAATACGCTTCCGGTTACTTGATGAACTTTCAGTGTACCCGAAAAAGTTCTATCTTCAGTAGCTGATTCCAGTTTGGTTGCTTTTTCTGATATGCCTGCATCATCTATTGTGAAAACTTTAATATTCGGGCAGGTTTTCTCAAGAGCTCTTGCTAAGTCTTCCACTGTTGAAATATCAGTGCCACTTGCAACTAGTTTATCAGCGGACCTTTTGCAAGTAGCACCTACTCCATCAGGAGCTCCCTTCCCGTGACCTGCCTCGTGATAGTTCCAGGTGAAATTTTGTAGGTTAGGGTAGAAATCTCCTAACATCGTTGCCAAAACCTTGAACATGATTTTGTTACGATACTGGGTAACCGGCCCATCGCTTAAGAAATGTAAATTCACAACAGTCGGCGGCAGCAGGTCAAGTATGGGCTGCAAATGGGCCCAGATTGCAGGAGGTGAGTGCGACAAGTTTTGTGACAAAGTGCAGTAACATTGGCTTTTTAGCTCTTCATCGTCACCTTTTGTGTAAACCACTACCGTGTGCATACTTATTTGCTGTCTTGATCCTCCAAAATGGAAGGATTGCACTTCTTCAGCGTATTTTGTCTGGTAGTTTTCACTGAAATCTACGTGTATTATTGCATCCGACTCTGTAAGTGTCTCTTTTTTCGTTTTGATTTCATGATATTGATGAACAATGTTTCGTTCATGATTCAAAAACTTTTCCATTCGCGACTCTAGATCCAAAATCAAGTCCCTTGGTTGAATCTGAAGTGTGCTTTTGACGCATTTCGTTACAGTTCGTGGTCTTTTAGTTTTTGAATCGACGATTTCTTGGCGCACATTTTGCCATTTGCTGTAAAAAATCGGAAGAGAGTCATCAAATTCCTTGTAATGGAGACCTTTATTCACACAGGTCTTACACTCGCGTGACAAGCATTTTTCGTCAAATCTGTTGCAGCAAACTTGATTAAGAAGATCCACGTAATTCGAGACAGATATTAATCTTGGCGTTGTATAGTGATTTCAGTGATAAATCCATGTTGCTATGTATAGCACACAGGCAAGTGTCACGACTTTCACAGCTTGGCTGGATGACCCAAAATGGTCGGAGGTTGCAGAACATTGAATAAGATACGTTGATGGACGTCTTTTCCACAAAACGTTTGTGCAAGTTAAGTAAGGAATCTAGCATGACTCTCTTTTGCTTACGCTCGCCTTTCTTCGTGATGATGTCTTTTTTTCCTGCACAAAGTCTGCTGTTCGAGTCATCTTCCATAAATTGAACTATGTTCTTCTTCATATCCTCGCATTTTTTTCTTGCGCTGCGGTTTCTGTCTATCAGTCTTAATTTCTTTCCTATTTTACTCAGCGGTCTCACATTCATTTCCTTTGGTAGAACATCGTATTTTTGAACTATTTTCCCGCTTATCACTCTTCTGAAAACTTTTTTTTCTTGCTCTGTTTCAAGATCGGCAAAATTTTCATTAAGTTGTTGAGTAATAACTTCGCTGAACAGAAGTTTTTTCTTGATACTTTCTTGGTCATCGGAATTCACTGCTTTTGCTAGTAAATTTACTTTAGTGTTGGGCGAGCTAATTAGTGGTTTTCTGATCCGTTGTAATTGTTTTTTGTAGCGTTGAACTACTGACTTAAGTTTTGCTATTTCAGCCGCTTGTTTTTTTAGCTTCAGATTTCTTGCTTTTCTTGCCCTAGCTGACTTTATCTGAGCCGCTTGCGCCCTCCTGTTTTGTGGGGGCTGGGGTACAGGTGGGTTTTCATTATCGGAAGAAGGCGGTGTTACAGGAGCATTACTTATATCCTGAAGCGCTAAACGGCGTCTGCGAATTTTTGCTTTTTCTCTCCATACTTTTCTAGCCTTCCGATGCTCTCTGGGTGTCATTTTCTTTACTGTCTTAATAGCACCTTTTTCTTTTTTCTTTTCATATTTTTCCCTTTCTTTAACCTGTTGTTGTGCGTACTTATCCGGGTCATTTTTAATTCTTTGGTATCGTAATCTTTCAGCTATCCTCTTTTTTTCAAGCCGTTCATCTCGAGTAATTTTTTTCCGTGGCGCCATTTTTCTGCAAAAACAAACATATTTTAGTGTAAAAATACACAGATGAAGTATATAAACACTGTTTAATTGATTGAGAGAGAAAATGAAAGAAATGTGATTAAAACAGGTTCAAATGTATCTCCCCTGGCCATTAAGTATCTCCCCTGGCATCAGAAGAGCCAGGGGAAATACGCCAGGGGAGATACATTTTCGATTAAAACCCTAAATAGCCATAAAACTGTTTGTCGTATGTAATCAACAATTAAATTTAAGACAATTATGCACTATTTAAAGTAAATATTATAGTATACATTCGCATTTCAAAAAATAATTACGAAATAAGGCTTACCAGAGGAGAGACAGATCTCACTCGAACACCGCACTGCACCTCGCACGTGGCGTGACTGAAATGGCCGACAAAATGGCGTGCAATAGGCATAATGCCGCTTGCGGCTAACTTCACGTCGCACACTTTGTTTTCAAGGTCACAACTGCCCATAGTTAAAACAATACCGATTTCTGAACGAAAACAAATAGGCCAGGGAAGGAGACACGAAATACGGAGGACAAAATTCGGCGCTAATATTTATTACGAAAAAATGGAATCTGAAGAATTTTACTTCAAGGATAGTGTTATTTAGTTATCTGTGATTATGTTATTGACGGTTTTAAAGTAATTAATGAATTTAACTACAGTCATACCTACCGGTTTATAAATAATATCGGTAGGGGGACAGGCCAGGGTAGGGACTTTTTTCTTATATTCGACCTAATTGTGATTAAATTATATGCATTTCCTGTTAATATTTTAAGTGGACAAGTAAAAAACATTTAGTTTAATGAACTAGCCCGGTTTTTATAAAACTAAATATAAAAGAAAGACCTTTTTTTATGATGGCTACCAAAAGTACCTCTTAACTTGGAATCACCCATTTAGGCATTAAATTGATGCTTCTCTTTCTGGGATGTCAAGTTCTTTTGGTAGTGCTATCCGGAAATCCTTTTTGTTCATTAGGGGGAAGTGGAAAAGATTGATGCACAAAAAAGCCACCATTCCCTCTTCAAGACCACACTCGCACAGAGAATGGTCCCTAACTCGAATTTTAGCTAGGAATGATGGGGAGCACACGTGATCAAGACGCATACGGATAATGCATGATGTGGTAGCTTTATTCAGTTCTTTGTGTTAAAAGAACCACGGTCTAGTGGGGACATCTGGTTGTAGACTACCGTAGTGCTTAGATTTAGAAGCTTTGTATACATATATGCCAATTTGACTCCCAATTTCCAAAAGATTGTAGGTAGAAGTAAGGTCTTAGGTCAGAAGGGGAGTAGCTAGAATATTTATCACAGCCAGTTCTAATTGATTTCCCTTTTTCTCTTCCTTTCTTAGATGTCTTTTCATTAAAAATCTTTTTTGGATATGTTCGTACAGCTGTTGGCGACATTATGATATAATTTGTCTGAAAGCTTGGTCCAGCCTGTCGAAGCGTTCGAGTCGTAAAGTCGTGGAACAATATTCGCAGATGCATCAAAATCAGATTGCTTATCTAAAAGATCTGTTTGTATTTCATCTCTGTTGCAGCTTTTATTAATAATTTCATCATTTTGACTTATTCCCGGCTTCATAAACATAATCTTTGTTTTTCTCGTGATAACCTCCAAAAATTTTTGTAGTTGCAAAATCATCATCTCCAATGCAAATCCGTTTAAATACAAAAAACCATTAATTCTTTGAATTATAGGTAAACTTTTTGCAGTTTTCACTTGCTGCAATTTCTTTGGTAATGCTGTGCACGAGTGCTCTAGTTTTTTGGTGATGCTGGTTTTGCTCCCCCAGTTTAATATAGTATTTTGCGCGCACTTTCGGATGTTTTCAGTGATCAGCTTCTTTTATTGATTGGAAATGTATGTTGTTCCTCCCTCGTTGTTGGTGCGGCCGACCATGAATGGTTTTAATTTCGTTTTGTTTATTTTTCTTTGGTGACATCTCGAAGAGTTCGTCTATTGATGGACTTGAACTGATGCTTCTTTTAAGTGGATATGGTGAGTTAGGTTGGTCCTCTGAATCCGACAGCGAAAGTAGTAATGTTTAAAGGTGTTATCCTCGTAAATATCACCATTATTACAGGAGTGTATCTATAAAGAAAAGATAATTACTTTAATACTATTGTTCACTAACAAAAATAGTATTCTTAATCAGGGAAAAATAAAAAATACTTACATCCATCGTGACACTGACTGACTTACTAGGTTGTTTCTCACAGTCGGTAAAGTTGTGGTGCTTTTTTTCAGTAATATACTATATTTATACACTGTTATTATGTTATAATGCAAACAAAAATGCTAACCAATTATTAGCGGTAACAAGTTAAGGTACTAAAAAAGCACAATCATGACATATTAAAATTGTGTCTAGAAATTGTGCCTAGAAATTGTGCAGGAGGGGCTATGTGTTCTTGATGCCGTGCGCAACCAAGATACCATATAATACTCAAGGTATGGGCCCAGCACCCTACTGTTCGCTTTCCTACTAAACAATAACAATAGTATGTTTTTATAGCGTCTGTTCCACTGCAAGAGCTGAGAATTATAAGGTCCTCGTCTACCTCTCTACACACTTCAATAATAAAAGTTCCATTTTCTCTTATATGCTCCCCATAATAAGATCTGGCTTGTTTGATTTGGTATGTACCCAAAGAAATTAAAATCAGCTGACTCATAGTGAGTTCTGGAAATTCGCTTACATTATTTCTGTCACAATCAATTAATTTAAATTGTGCCCTACGTCTATTCAAAATACAATTATATACATAAACACCTTGTTATTCTTTAATTTTTTACCAATGGGTGTTGGCTAGATAGTAGATGAACGCCGGGGGTCCCCTTACCCTTTTTGAAGTCTAGCTCAGCAGAAAGCACGGGGTCGCGAGTGGGCAGGCTCAGAGGCTGGGAAGGAATGCTACAAAATAGTGATGTGCCAACTCTGGAAAAAACAAAATTCGATTTAACCAGAGTTAAAATCCACGTAACTCGGGTTGAATTCGAATTGCGTTACTCGAGTTAACTGGATGGACAAGTAAATGTTTTTTAGAGTTTTTTCCTAATTATTCCCTCAGCTTGGCATAAAAATACTTTAAATAATTGGAACAGACAAATTATATTTTTATCTGTTTCAATTCTTGGGAGAGTTATACCTAGCTAAAGAAACAAAATTGTTATTGTTTGAAATTAAATCATTTATTTAAGTATTTTTGGCTCCAATTTTAATTTAAAATAATATTCACTATCAATTAAACTATGAAATTATATAGCAGTCTTTTTAAAATTAAATCAGACTAACATTATGATGCAAGTATGTACATAAGTACGTACATTTACAGGCTCATAATTGTTTTATAATCAGTCATCACAATATTTTCAAGATAACAAGATAATTAGTATCACAAAGAATATTTTTTCCTTAGTTAAATTATATGTTTATATTTTTGTCTTAAATATATCGTAGGTACTAGGTACTATAAAGGAAAATGTCAAATTATTTTAAAACAAAAAGAAAGATATTTTCCCGGCAATTAACTAACAATTAGTTATTGACAAAAAACATAAAAATCTTATGAAAAAAACTAAAATAAACTTCTTATAAGTTTTAACAAAAATAATATTTTTTTTTTCAATTGAAGTTAAATAAAACATAAAATAACAAAATATGATTAAAGTACTTAAAAAATAAACAGTCATGGAATACTGTTAATCTTTTTTGGTGCTAGACGGTTTCTTCTATCATTGCACAAAATCCCAGCTTTTGAAAATAAGCGTTCTGAAGGGACCGACGATGCTGGTATACAAACCGCGGAAATAAACATTTCTTGTCATCCCAAAACTGAAGTGGATCGCATTTTCTGTCAAGATATGGTAATTCAATGTATTGTTTAACCATCATAGCTGCAGAAGTGTATGGAGTTAGGTGAGCACTACTCTCCGTGAGTTTTTTATCGACAACTCCCCAAATGTCGTCTCTATCCAAAGCAGCAACAATTGAAGCACTTGGGCTATTTGATAACTCATTGATTACCCACATTTGCGCATTATTGGCATTACTTTCTAACCTAAAGCCTTTTTTTTTAAATCGAGGGTCAAGGAAGGTGGCTTTTGATGCTGTTCTATTAGTCTCATATACTGCAAGCCGTTTTTCTTTTACTGCAGAAAGACTTCGTTTTAAATTCTTGCCCAATTCCGTTACTGGCATCTTGTTTTCTATAGCATTTTGTAGTCCAAGCACAAGAGGAATAACAGAAGACAAACTTGGATATTTTTCTCCTGATAAAATCAATCAGTAACCTTTTCGAAAGGGCGTAAAAGTGTCACCATGTCTTCTGTTATTATCCATTCATTGGAATCCAGATTTGGCGGAGATGTATCTAGCTGTGGAAAAGTAGCAGAAAGAGGTATTTTAACCTCTAATAGACGTTCGAGCATATAAAAAATACTATTCCAACGAGTCCGAACGTCTTGCTTGAGTTTTAATGTATTTACATTTAGTTGCTCTTGCATTTTGAGTAAGGCATAAGAAGCTTTGGTGCTATGTTTAAAATGCGAAACAATTGCTCGACATTTTGCCAAAAGTTGTTGTAGCTGACAGTTAGAAGTGTTTCCTGCTAAATCAAAAGTTTCTTTCTCTAAACAGTCTTTAACCGCGAGATTAAGCGTGTGAGCAACACAAAAATGATTTCGCTTATTCAAACATTCACTTACAGCTTTTTTCATAGCTGCAGCATTATCTGTGACAATAGTTACTACTTTTGAGCTTATTTTCCACTGGTCCATTACATCTTGTATAGCCAATGCAATATTTTCAGCCGTGTGATGTAGTTGTATTTCTGAACTTGAAATAACTACAGATTTCAATTTATATTGATATATGTAATGTGCAGTCAGACTTATAAGGCTTTTATTACTGTCTGATGTCCAAATATCAGATGTTAACGCTAAATAAGATATATCATTTAACTCATTTTTTAAAGATTCGGACACCAATTTATATTTTTTATCTACCATCAAAGCTAATTGTTTTCTATTCGGTAGTTGATAATCAGCATTCAATGCTTTCGAGTATTCTTGGAAACCTGAATTTTCCACTATCTGAAATGGCTGCAAATCTTTGACTATCAGGTTAATTAAAGCGTTATCACCAGAATTTTGCGTATTGTTTTTTGGCACAGTAAGACGGGTCTGGTGGATGTGCCTTAACCTTTTTTGAGGAGGCTCAGGCTCAACATTCAATGTAGTTGTCGATATCACTAACTGCGATGAAGATGAATCGACCGAAGTACTCGTATTACTTTCATTTGTTGATGATGAACTCTGACATTCCTCGATGGCAACAGTGGTAGGATGCTTCTTTTTAATGTGGTTTAATAATGTGGTCGTATTTCCACTATATTTGAATGAATCTGAACACTGTTTACACCTAACACGTCCACTCACTGCCGACGATTCGAATACATCCCAAACTATAGATTTTCTTTTAGGACCCGGCATTTTTCAAAAACATAACACCGCATAACACGCATAAACTAAAATAATAACCGGCACTTTAAAGATAACCTCAAATCTAATGTAATGACCCTGAAACCAAACAGCATTATTAGCATGACGCTATTGCACTGTAGGCACAGTATATTAAAACAAAAAGAGTGCAAGCTTACCACATTGCGGGTTATAAGTTAAATTCAAATGACCAGTCCAAAGGTCACACGCAGGCAGCACGAGTTAACAAAGCAAATTAGAGGCACAACTTCAGTAAAAGCGCATATAAAGATAGTATTGAAAATAAATATGAACGTTGAAGAGCATGCTTACCAGCCATCTCCACGATATAAAGTTTGATGGGAGTTTAAAAGATGGAAATCATGCCAAAGGCCGTGCGGTGACGCCGTCAAAGAATGGAACTACAAACAGAACACAATATCAACGCTTGATCATCCTTCAAAAATGGGCGGCGGCTACACTTACGCGAGATCTGTCGCCTGTCATTGTCAAAAGACACTGAAAACGACGTAGGGAGTTACCCTTTAAAAAAAACAATGTAACAACCTTATCTATTTTCGACATACATATTTTCATTAATCCTCTGCAGCATTTCCTGAGCATCATCACGGTTTGTCACAAGAGGATGATACGCATTTATAAGAGATGCACAAACTTCAACATCAATTATTAATGTTTGTGATGCTCTATTAAAAAATCTTGCCTTATCATATACTGTGAAAAAGTAAATACATAATGATGTAGGTATACTTACTGATTCTGGTGCAATATCTAAGAACCGAAAGTATAGCTTCATCGTTCAACAATCGTCGTCCTATAGTATTGCAACGATCCATTGTTATTCCGCAATTTCTACACAGGTTCATGATAAATACGCCGGAGTAGACGATAAGGCAAGGTAGGTAGGTACTGTAATCCGTTGTTCGTGCAATGGTCAAAGTGAAAAGCAGGATTCGGCGTCCAGAGTTAGTGCAGCGGTAAGTCAATCATTAAGGAATCAGGGGCCGGTATTCACGCACAGTTCGTAGGTAGGTAGTAAAGAAAACCAAGAAGAGTAATCAACTCACGCAAAAATACGAAATGCCAATGTCCCCTTCCGTGCACTTTCATAACTAAGTTTTGTTAACTGGTTAAGAAAAACCCTTTTTTATTATTGTTTTCACAACTGGTTTTTAAACAAGAATACGAAGTGTTCATTCATAACTGACAATCACAAATAGTTAAGAAACGAATAATTATGATTATGTTTTTATAACTAGCTACAGTCAGCAATAACATTTTTCCTTTAACCTTAAATCAAACACAAAATGTAATTTAGGTAAATTAACTTTTACTTAATATTTAAATGGGGCAATTATTTCTAAACAATGTCCAACAGTGATAGACTTATTTGTTAAAAGACGTATAGTATCCGCAATTTCTTGGTCAATTTCTTGGTAATTTTTGTTCGATGTGTTTTTATTTGTTTTGAACGACATTGAAATTTTTGTTTCTTTAATAAGAACATTCAGAATTGTTGCTAGCGACGGTTTTTGGCGTCCAACCATTCTATTAAGTCTTGCGTGCCAGCCTTCTAGATTGTTGGTGGTCCGAATTTCCTCGCCGTAGCAGCACCAAGTCTTGATAAAATTTACGTCGCTGAACCAGTAACGGTTTAGGTAATTGTTGAACTTTATCACTGCTTCAGTTTTCGGGGATTTGGTCATTGTATACTTGTAACCTGCCATTACATATCTCAATGGCAATCGGGCTAAGCCAGCACATCTCGCAATATGTCGTCTTTGTATTGTAGATTTAATCCCTAATCGTTTCGCCTTTTTAAAAAGGCTGGCACAAAAATGATAATAACATCCTTTCATTACTGCATTCGGAAAAATTTTACGTATTGCTTTCATTGCTGAGATTTCGTAATCCAGTGTCAATTTTACGGGGTTCCATTCAGGAATTTGTGACTTTATCATTTCAAATATAAGTTTGTACGTATTTTCAGTTTTATTATGAATGAAACCAAAGAATAAAGGTACAATTTTTTTTGTTATTTTATGTAGTCCATGAATGGTATATATTTGTGTGAAAGGTTCAGGGCAAGACTTAAAAGTTCCATCCAGAAAGAAATGTTCGAAATTGTCCAAATACGTTTTTATATCAGAAGAAGAAAATATTAAAATCCTGTTGTTTGTGTCATTGTCGTTATAGTCAGCCAGGAGGAAGTTTTTATATTTTTTTGGTATTTCTACTTTAGTTGGTGATTCAAAATGGAGCTTAGAAACTCCTAATGCCTTATTTCTTGCTTTGTATAGACCACTTTTAATATTGTCAAATTTTGGTAAGTCAGCAACTAAGTGCACGCCATCGTCTTCCAGTTCGCATACTACTTCTTCAAACTGTTTTTGTATTGGATCGACATTAGCTACTATTTTAGTTTTCAAATCTTTCATTTTTTTCAAAACTAGATATTTTGCACTATTAGGTAAACAATCAATATCGTGCACGCCCTCTTTAACTATAAGGTTTTCATTGCTTAATGTCACATTACCTTTACAACCGGTTTTATTGTAGCATTTCCAAAAAACATTTTCGTTCACATAAGTTTTAATTTTATGGTACTGACGGCCGTCGTATAGTAGTTTCTCGCGATCCCTTTTTGTCGTTATGAACTCCATGATGGGCTTAGAAAGCGACATAGTTTATCACTTAAGTTTTCGGTTGTTATATATTATTTTATATAAATTGCACTCAATTGCAATAGAAAACTAAATAATACTAAAATGACAATGTCAATGTCATGCCATTGCAGTTTACATATCAATAATAGATAATAATTTATTGAGATAAGAACCTCATCCGTTTCCTCATAGGAAAGATGTTATTGCTGACTGTAGCTAGTTATAAAAACATAATCATAATTATTCGTTTCTTAACTATTTGTGATTGTCAGTTATGAATGAACACTTCGTATTCTTGTTTAAAAACCAGTTGTGAAAACAATAATAAAAAAGGGTTTTTCTTAACCAGTTAACAAAACTTAGTTATGAAAGTGCACGGAAGGCAATGTCCAGCCAAAAGTAATGATCCGATCCACTCATCTGTGATCTCAAAACCTGTCCCCTTTAATTTCTGTGCTGTCTCAACCATTTGAGATACGTAGGTTGTCATGGAATCGCAGTTTTCAAGGCGAATTGAAATTAACGTTCGAAGTAAACTGATTTTTCGTTGTAACCCCGTGTCATCGAACAATTGTTTCAATTTATTCCATACACCGTTTGATAGTTTCACTCTTTATATGCACGTATAATAAAGGATCAATAGTCGTCACGAGCTTGGCTTTGGCTTTCTTCATCTCAGCTTCACTTAATGCCTCCGGGAGACTATCCAAGTCAATTCCCTCGAGTAACATAAAATTGCTTGTCGCGAACGCCCAATCATCGTAGTTTTCGCGACCTTTGAGTTTCGGCATATTGGCTAAATATCCCGAAGACGACATTATTCACTTTTCGGACACCACTAACTGTAGATATTTTTCCGGATTAATTAATTAAAAATGGGTCTGGGCCCATATCCTAATAAAAGTACGCTCGAAGGTATGGAAGGTTAAATATGACCAACTTAAAACATTCAGGACTACTTGACACGATAGAAGAAGAAGTCGAAGGGGATTACCTAAAAGAGTTCTGCTCACATGTGATGGTCTTTATCTGCTTAATCACATACATACCTCAACTAGATATGAAACTGTCGCAAGACGACCTCCAGCCGTACGCTTAGCCGTACGCGAGTCAAAATACTCAATATGTCACTTGGTTTAAAAAAAAAAAAATTCTACTTTACATTTTGATTACTTTTACTAGCAAACTAAGAAAGGATCTCCGGAATGCTTGCGTGCTTTGCCTTATATACTGGTTGCTTGTTGATTGTTATGGCTCTCGATGGCTCGTCTTTCATACTGAATAGTCCACGGGGTCATACCAGGAACGCGTGTTATCAAGTTATAATGATCCTTTGTTTCACAAGTAGCAACACTTATTTTATTTTTAAGTAGAGTCGCTGTATTGGGGTAATTCACTCTCCTCTCCCAATTTTGTAGTCCATGGTATTTTACAGACCTTGGATCTATAAAATTTAAAAAGTAGTATAAATATAACAATAGCTGAAACAATACTTATCCAACTGTATTGGACATAATTATGCATTTCTTGCGTTTCCAATGCTTGTATATGCTTCAGCTGTTTCACTTTTCTTGTTATTTTAACTGGATCATAACTTAATTCTATTTCAGGACTGTTCTCCGTTTTGTTTATCTCCAAGTATATTGTTATTACTTTATCATGTGAATATCTTGTTTTAAACCTTTTTATGCCTGAAATACTTAATTCACAGTTTTCTCCATTTGACAAATAAGCACCCCTTACCCATAAGGTTTCTTATCCCTTACCCATATTATTCTCACTTCAGTTACATTGTTTAAATATATAAAGCAAGCTTTTGGTGATATCTCTTGAATTTCTTCTGAAGGACACTTTATTGGTACACTTTTTGGTATCTTTCTTCCAGAAAAACTCATTTTCGCAAGTTTCTTCTCTCAATATACTTTCTTTACAAATTAACTGTATCTCCAGAACAATCTTTAATTTCATAAGCTTCTCAATCTGTATATGCTAAAGTCATAATAGGATAGGTATTATAGGATAGGTACAGGAAGGGTTGTTTTGGATAACAGATACAATTTTCCTAGCCATATATTGAATTGGTTTAACTAAAGGAATTTCTATAATGAAATATACTATGTTATTAACAATCTTACTGTTTACATTAATAAAGGGTTCAATATCATTTATATTATTAGAAATCATAACATTTTTTGTTTATTTTATCAAGTGTCTCTTGTAATACTTGTGACTTAATTTAACATCTAATTTACTTTTAATTTCTAATATAGGTTTTATATTAATTCATGAATAATAGACCATTTTCCTTCTATTATGCGTACGGGGCCCATTTCAACTAAGAGCACATGTTCATTTGGATCTAATTGGCGGAATTTGTATCCAGAGATAATGGTGATTCTGAAACAATAAGTTCCTCTAGGTGATATATTCTACCATTACTCTGTTTATATTTTCGCTCTTCGCAACTTAATATTATTATTAACTGCTTTTGTTGTGTAGTATAATTTTGTATTGCAACTCTTAAATGGTCGAAGTTTGTTAATTTAGTTTTTCTCACAAAATGAACTTCAATGGCGATGTGTTTATAATTGTATGCGGAGTATTATTATATGCATGCGTAATATAATAAATTTTTTGATAATTATCTAAATCTGAGTTTCTTTGTAACCTTAATAATTCTTGTAAAGAACTATGAAATCGTTCAATATCTGAATTAGATTTATGATGTTGTGGTGACGTAGTATGATTAATAATTTCATATGTCTGAAAAAGCTCATTAATTATTTTACTACAAAATGATTGCTCTCCATCATGAACAATTTTCTTTGGTAAACCTATAATCGCAAATATTTCTAACAGTGTATCGTAGACTTTTCCTTTCTCTGTTGGCTTAACTATAACATATTTTGAAAATTTATCTATTATAGTAAGATACCGCTGTCTTTCTAAAGACAAAATCTGTATGCCATATTTCCATAGGTGCATTTGGTGTTTCTGTTTTTAAAGAAGGAGTTACATAGGGGTGTGTGTTATATTTCTCCTTTCTACATAATTCGCATTGCAAAATAAAATATTTAATTTGTTTACGCATTTTCTCCCAATAATATTTTCCTCTAAGTTGCTTAAGCATAAACACTTTCTATTCCAGCATGTCTATATTATCTTTTAAATGATAACTTTTAATTAACTGTAATTGCTCTTCTCTATCATTTATCTCAATTAATGTTTTAGTGTAACGAACTGGTTTAAATTTAGTATGGTTGAACTATTTTCTGTAACATTCTGAAATTTTATAATATAACTCATTTTTTGGTATTATAAAAGCATACTTTTCCTTAGGTAGATACTCTAACATGAATTCTTTAACTGTTTCCTCTTCATGACCAGGGGGAATATAAAAATACTACATACCATTTTCCCTCTTGGCTTTCTTATATGGTGCAAGTTCGAATATTACACGTCTTAATCGTTTAGGTGGATACGAACAAATGATTGGAATACCTCCATCACTATCTCCTTGATTCGAATAAACAGAACCTTGTATACTATCATTATCAGAATTTAAAGACTCATTGTTCGGAATGATAAAATCCGCTTCTAATGGATGTGTAACTTCTTGGATATCAACATCCTCATTGTCCGTGTTAATTGGTGTCGGATATAAACCTAATGGCTCACTGTTATTAGCTCTTTGAATAAAACTACTGTCATCGCTATCACTTAGTGTAAGGCCCTCGTCAAAATTAACCTCTAAAGAACTTCCATCCGTGTGGTGAATTTCCACTCTACTCAAGGTATCTGCCACATAATTATCTTTACCTTTTACGTGTTCAATACCAAAATCATAATCTTGCAATTTTAATTTCCATATCGTTAATCACTGATTTGGTTCTTTAAGTTTACTTTTCCAAATTAGTGCTTTATGATCAGTTCGTAACGTAAATCGTCTACCATAAACATAAGGTCTAAATTTTGTTAAAGCCCATAATATACCTAAAAGTTCTTTTTCAGATGTGTTATATTTCTGTTCGGTATTTGTTTATGTTCGTGAAGCATATGCTATCGCATGACAATCTTGACTTAAAACTGTTTTATAGCTTCTAAATATTTTAAATTAGTTATATTCATCAAAGCATTCTGTGAGTGGTTTTACAATTTTACATAAGTTTGGAAAAAACTTTCTATAATAACCTATTAATCCTAAAAATGCTCTCACTTCTTTGACTGTTTTCGGAATAGGAAACTATTGAATAGCTTCTATCTTCCCCCGGGTGTAGCGTTGACGTGCTACGCTGACGACACGCTCGTCACAGCCCGGGGGGCTACTTATAGGGAGGCCGCCGAGCGTGCCACTGCGGGTGTGGCTGCGGTAGTAGCCCGACAGCGTCGGATAGGACTCACTGTGGCCTTGGAAAAAACTGAGGCCATATGCTTCCATGGGCCTCGCATCGGGATCGATGCGAGTGCCCATTTAGTGGTCTCAGGTGTGCGGATCAGGGTTGGGCCCCGAATTAAATATTTGGGGCTCATCCTGGACAGCCGTTGGTCCTTCCAAGCACACTTCGAGGCAATGATTCCCAGGCTGTCGAGGGCGGCAGCTTCCCTCGGCCGCCTGTTACCAAATGTTCGGGGCCCGGACGATGCCTGCAGACGGCTCTACATCGGCGTGGTCAGGTCGATGGCCATGTATGGAGCTCCCATATGGGCATCGGATGGCCTCACGCCCAAGAACGCTGCTCTCCTGCGTAGGCCGCAGCGGCTGTTGGCGCAGCGCATGATTCGCGCCTATAAAACGGTGTCGTTTGATGCTGCGACCGCATTGGCGGGGACTTTGCCTTGGGAGTTTGAGGCAAAGCTCTCCGCCCAATGTTACGCCCGGGGGGTGACCCTAAGGGAAAGGGGGGAGTTTTTCCCCATACCAGAAAGGGTAAGCTGGTGTAAGAGGACCCGGCAAGCTCTCATTGGAGAATGGGAGGAGAGGCTGGCGACACCATCTGCCGGCCTCCGCACTGTTGAGGCTTTGGGGCCGATATTGCAAGCGTGGCTGGTGCGCAAGCACGGCCAGCTTACTTATCGGCTAACACAGGTACTCACCGGGCATGGGTGCTTTGGGGAGTACCTGCACCGAGTAGCCAGGGCCGAGCCGCTGCCCGTCTGCCACCACTGTAGTGGCTGCGACGAGGACACGGCGCGGCACACTATGGAGGAGTGTCCGGCGTGGGGCGAGGAACGGCGTGTCCTCGTCGCAGAAGTGGGGGCAGACATTTCCCTGCCCGCGGTCATGGCGGCGATGGTCCGCAGCGAGGGGGCGTGGCAGGCGATGGCCTCTTTTTGTGAGGTCATCATGCTTCAGAAGGAGGCGGCGGGGAGGGTGCGCGAGCGCCAACGTCAGCGCCAACTGCCACCCACGCGTGGCAGAGAATTAGGGGCTCGGAGGAGGCGATACAATCGCCAACTCGAGCTCCTACCCTAATCGAGGACCTAGGGCGGTGGATTCGGGGGGATCCGCCGTCCGCAAATAGGTCCTCATAGAAGGCGCGCGCCATGTTCCGGCGCGCCTTCCGACGGACGGGGGAGGTCTAACTTCCCCGTCAAAAGTGAGGGGGCCCCGCGTGATTGACGCGGGCCCACGCCGCCGGGGCTGATTTGTGTGAAGGCTTAAAGCTATCCCGCAGCCCCGGCACTATGGCGTAACAGGAGGAACATCGACTGGTTTTTAGTGGGTATACCCGAAAGGGGGAGTCCCACACACGCCTCTCGTCCCCCCGGGCGGGAGGTACGGTGCGTAATGCATTTTCCAGTCGTAAAACAAAAAAAAAAAAAAGCTTCTATCTTCTTTTGATTAGGCTTTAATCCATGTTACTTTAAACATGTCCTAAAAATTCGATTTCTTCTTTCATAAACACGCATTTGTTTTTGTTTATTTTAAGATTATCTCGTCTCAAGGCTTCAAATTCTTGTTGCAATTTATTTGTGTGTTCTTGTTTACCTTTTGAATATATTATAATATCATCTAAATATACTAAACATGTATTGTTATTAATTTCTTTTCTTAAAACATTGTTCATCATTCTTTGAAAAGTGGCCGGTGCATTCTTTTGTCCAAAGGGCATACGTAAAAATTCGTAATGTCCATTGGGTGTGCTAAATGCTGTCTTTTCAATTGATTCCTCGTGTATCTTTATTTAATGGTAACCAGAAGTTAAATCTAACGTACTAAAATATTTGTTCCCTTGCATTTTTTTAAATAATTCTTATATGTTCTGTAATGGATATTTATCTGACTTGGTTTTTTAGGGTTCCGTACCCAAAGGGTAAAACGGGACCCTATTACTAAGACTCCGCTGTCTGTCTCCAGGCTGCATCTCATAAACCGTGATAGCTAGGAAGCTGAAATTTTCACAAATGATGTGCCTTTCGTGCGCGAGCCCGACTCGCACTTGGCCGGTTTTTTATTTAACCGTCTATAGTCAATAACCATTTTCCATTTTTGGATACCTGATTGATCCATTTTCTGCGAAAACTAATGTACTGGTGATGACCAAGGTGATTCCGAAGGTCTACAACTCGTACGAATCAACTGTGCACTCCGCTGGAATGCGACCCCTCTCCCGCTTCTCCCGTCGGCTATAAATACACCCTAAATTCAGGTGTAGAGGTTTAAGGTATATTAAAAAATTGTATTTTTTTAACATAATTTTAAATTTTTTTTTTTTTGCAACGGTACCGTCCGGAAGACGTTACAGAGCGAGGTGCACAGTTAATTCGTACGAGTTGTAATTATATTTTCACTTAGTAATTTATGTATTTGCCGCTTAACTTCTTGCGGTTTTTGATAAATTGGTTAATTATCTATTAAATTAATATTATGTCTTACGTTTGTAACAGCACTGTTAGTTATGTCTTCGGTAAATAAATCTTTGTATGTTTTACAAAGCTCTTCCACATTTAATTGGTTATTTTCTGTCATATGAAAAATTAAAAGTTCATTGTCTGGCATTGTCAATTTTCTTTCCTTTAAATCTATTTTCGCATTAATTTGTTACACGCATGTTATCTACGCTTACCTTGCGTCCAACCTTGCTTGCTGTCCTTGCGTGCTAGTGATGGCCGAAGACGCGGCTCTGGCAAGAGGCGATCCTCGATGCCATCCAGTCTGGCATTGAGCATGTTCCATTCTGTTCGATATTGGAGCGGGAGACTTCCTCAAACAACTTGTGTACGTCGAACTCCGACGCTGGAGAGTTGCCTTCAATTTAGCAAGTTCTTTTTGGAGCTCCTCCACTTTAGCAGAGAGGCAAGAATTTGTCTGCATCCGTTTGGTCAGCTCATCGTCTGACCCAGATTTCTTCGTCTTAACGGCCGATATGACACTACCCTCCGACTCCGAGTCGAGTTGCTGAGACTGCGTACGCCTCACCCTCTTTTTCAGCGAACGCACAGGTGGGCTCACAAAAGCCGCTGCACGCTCCTCCACAACAACCTCCATTGCTCTCTCTGTTTGGCCCTGAAAAGGGACTTTTGGTTGGCCCTGAGAAGGGCCTTTTGCTTTCCCGGGGGACACGGGAACCTTGACAGACATCGTAACAAGATATCAACACTTCCGCACAGTTTAGTTCTACAGATTCGGTCACCTCTCCTACTGGCCACTGCGTTTCCGCGCACCAAGGGCAGACGACGCGGACGTACTGTTAGAACACTGTGGGGGCTGCCCCATACCTCTTACACCTACCAAAATTGTATTATTAATTTAACATTTGATGAAAATCATAAATCCCATAAAAAAATATTAATAATATAATCAATAACTTTTTTCTTGTGGATAGTACATTGTATAAAATCGAAATCAACACAAACATTGCTGTTTTAATTATATGGGACAAAAAAATTACTCTAATATAATTTTCAAAACTTTATCAAAAATATCTTGCATTTGTGAAATTAATAAAATTTAATTTGTGGTAGGATAGCACAACCAACGCCGTCCTGCATACTCTTTGTAATTTATATACTCAATGTTTTGATCACATATAAAATCATCGTTACAATTATTGCAATCTTTAAATATATTGCTTTTAAGCTTTTTTAAAATATAGCCACTAACGTACTGCAGAGGCGCTATTTTTCTTTTTAGCAAAAATTCCTTCTATATCAACAGCCCAGGACGACGTGGGCGACTGCATACATTGACCGATGACGAGGTTTTGCAACGATTTACAAAAATCTACTTAACAATTTGTTCCTTGAGTGATGACACTAGATGAATTATTAATTAGCAACGATACGAAAGCTGCTTCAAATTGGTCGCAAGTTGGATTGACATTTCGACTCCCGTGGCTCCTAACTGCAGAAACAAAGTTTCGTACTGCAGAGACGCTATTTTTCGGGGGTCCAATGCTTTTTCATCAATTGATGTAAAGGTAATTGCAAAAATTCCTTCTATATCAACAGCGCAGGACGACGTTGGCGACGGCATACATTGACCGATGACGAGGTTTTGCAACGATTTACAAAAATCAACTTTACAATTTGTTCCTTGAGTGATGACACTAGATGAATTATTAATTAGCAACGATACGAAAGCTGCTTCAAATTGGTCGCAAGTTGGATTGACATTTCGACTCCCGTGGCTCCTAACTGCAGAAACAAAGTTTCGTACTGCAGAGACGCTATTTTTCGGGGGTCCAATGCTTTTTCATCAATTGATGTAAAGGTAATTTCAATTTTTTTTTCTATATCAACAGCGCAGACGACGTTGACCGATGCTGCTTCAAATTGGTCGCAAGTTGTATTGACATTTCAACACCCGTGGCTCCTAACTGCAGAAAAAAAGTTTTCCAACGGGTCCTGATTTAGGTTTCGCATCCAAAATGATGTAATACCAAATTTTTAATCCAATATACATATATGGTAGGTATACTTGCTCAACTTTACCACTGGTAGTTAAAAACTTCATCGTTTTAAATACTTCTCTCGCTTCAGCCCAAGTTTTTGGGTGGGGTGACTTAGGCGTAACAGCTCCAAGTAAGAGATTAGCAACTTGTTTTTCCCATGGCTACCGTTAACGGAATCAAAAACATTATCTATGAAAATTAGTAAATTAGCCGTATCTTTGCAATATGGTGGTAAAATGCCTTTATGGGAGACAGTAAAGTGTAACTACTAGTAAAAGGCTACTGTGCGGCTAAATATTTGTGAGGCAATTTTTTTTTAATTTTCGTAATGGGTTTAAATGTTTTTTGTAAGTTTTGGAATTAATCTAATGCCTTTATAACCTGGATTTTCATTGAGCAACAATTGTAAATGGAACCATTTAGCAACTTTTGTTTTGCCATCGATTTTAACTTGTAAATATTTAGTTAGCAAATTATTCCTTATTCCTTTAAGCAGGTGTGGGGGATCATAAAGATAAACTATTTCTTGTCCGTTTACAATCAGTACATTTTCTTTCGGACTATCACCTTGTCTAATATAGATCCCCCTCGCCTCTTGCTTAATGGCTTGCTTATTATTTGTTCCTTGGTCACATAAAGTTGCCAACACTTTTAACCCTGCTTCTTGCACTGCTTTGATAACATCTTTAATTTGTTTTGCTGATTCTGGGCCTTTAGTTGCACGTGCTGAAAATGTGTATGCAACTGGCTGTTTGTAATTTTTTACCAGACCACGCACCATAAAATTTTGGGCATGGTCAGCGAAGTCAGGTTGCATTTCTTGTCCATTATCTGAAAGCCCAACAATCTTTTTTTCATTAAAATTTAAATGTGTTTTATGACACATCATCAAATAACAAAACGCACAGCCTATTTTCTTCTTTCATGTTGTTTGTTTTTTGTTTCAGCTGTGAAAATATGTTTCAATTTATTCCAGCCTTCGAATTAGCATTTCGAATTAGTTTTATTAATGTTTAAGGTGTAGGCAATACAAAGATTTTTCTAAAAATCGGTAACCCTTGGGATTTTGTTTCATTAATGTTAACGACATAATTTTTTCTTCGATAGTAAATCGTCTACCCTTTCCTTTCTTCTTATTTTCTAGACATTGCAATCCTAATCCAAACTATTTTCAAATACCTTCATCGTTGTAGGATCAAGTGCAATATTTTTTGCCGCTTTTATTTCTAAGTACTATTAACGTACACGATTTTTTAATTTTTATTTTTACATCAGCTACTTTTTTGTAGTGCCTTTTCCATATCAGTATAAGATGTTATAAGTTGTTTTTATGAGTTGGGACCGATCGACCCTATGCCTTCGCACTGTGCCAGACGCGTATATTCTGTTTTCGAACAAATAGACACAAAGGCTGTAACCTCAAAAAAATATCAATTGTGATATAAGCACTCATACCCTTTTTAATTAATTTTTGTGTTAGTGTCTTGACAACTCTTGTCCCTAAACCTTCTTAGACATTATCAGTTTTTCCTGTATAAATTTCTAACTCATAGAGAAAGCCAGTATGACTATCACACCGACACCATACTTTATACCCACGCTTGATGGGTTTCAAAGGCATGTACTGTTTCAAACTTGAACGACCTTTGAATAAAATCATAGATTTGTCTATACTTTGAGATGATGTGTCTATTGCATTCGTTTGGCTGGCTTCATTGATGAGAGATAACAACGGACGAAGTTTATAGAATTTATCGTATAGGGACGTATTTTTTTCGGGCTGATGCTGATTATCATACAAATGCAAACATTGCAATATTTTTATGAACCTTTTTATTGGCATCACGTCAGCTACCTCGTTGCCCCTTAAACCTGGGTCAGAGGACCAATAGAGGTCTATAGACGGCAGTACGTGAAAGCCCATCATGATCAATATACCTAAAAAGGCTTTTAGTTCTGGCTGTGTCAATGTAGTCCACGATTCAATATTGTTCTGCTCAGCATACAAATTGGTTTGCACAATAATGAGTTCGTAAACATCCTCAGAAAAAAGATTTCAAAAAAATGAACTGGTTTAGTTCTGCTGTTGAGTCGTCTGTTTACCGAAAGTGGCGGGTTTATCAAACATTTGAGGGTCAGGACGGTAATTCGGGGAATACTATTAAATAGGGACAAAAAATTGATTGTCGTTAGCTCAGTCCAATAGTGGCAGATGTGATTTGGAATTTCTGCAACGTCTTCAAAATGAAAAAAATTTGGTTTTGCCTTTAAAATGTTAATAATGTCTTCAATTTGGAGACTATTAAAAGTAGAAAATTTCGTCCTAAGTTGTGGCAACGTATTCCACTCGTTGGAATAGAGATGTGTCTCACATACTCTACAACTTCTAGGAATATAAAAGTTGAAATCTTGTAGCATCATTCTTTTTATAAAGGCAGGCACAAGGTGAAATGACTGATTAGTGCAACTATCAAATATGCAGTGAGCAGAAGTGTTAGAAGCACGCTTGTAGTACGGCAGATTTAAATTGTTTTGCTCAAGCGTTGGGTTAGGTACAGGTAAAACTTGCAATGGAGATGGTATTGGTAATTCATTGTTCGGTGCAGCATTGCGAGCCAAAAACCTTCGAGCCCTCGTACCACAAGTATAACATGCATAATACAACTGAATGGCCTTCGTCCTTGTTAATTAAAAGATGCGATATTTTCCAGTAACACGTTTATTCCTTTCGGTTAATTCAATATCCAAAATCAAATAAAAACAAACAATCAAATATAAACAAACAATATCCTTCCACATTTCTCGCTTCGAGCGAATGAATTTTTATCCAAATCAGTTACTTCTTATTTTTGAAAATTGAAGTAAAATAAAAGAGTCAAAATAGCAACCCTTTAAACAATTTTTTGACATTTACAAAATAACAGCTTATTATCTACAATTAACTCTTCGGCTTTATATAATAATAATCGTATCCTATATAATAATCATGGAATAAATAAAGACTATACACATACAGGTAGGTACTTAACCTTACACAACACATTTTAATGCTGAAACACAAATATAAATAACTAAGCTTCAACCAAAAAAAAAGTAAAATATGGGTCAATAGTTAATAATTCAACTTACTGGTTGATTATGCCATGACAATATAACTGGTAATATTGGATCATCATTGTTTAGAGTTTGGTGTCGAAGACTTGTTACACTGACACTGCAGCCATGACAAACCATTGAGTGGCCAAACTATCTTTCATGTTCAGCTGCTTCTGTACTTAATAATCTAAAACATGCAGGACATATATTTTCATGCAATGAAAGCTGGAACAATAACCGACTCAGTTTTACATTTATTTAAAAAGTCGTAAAGAATAGAAAAAAGCTGTATTGAATGATATGGTGAGGTCAATGTAATTTAAAAAACAATAACTGAAGCCCTCGGAAAGTTTAAATGCAACAAAACACAAACCATTGTTTCTGAAACAGCGAGTAAGAATGAAAACAGCGAGTCAGAATCACCCTGTCTCTTCTTCTCATCCGATAACCTTTAAACATGTTTGTGCGCACATACAGGTTTTACATCGGCCTCTTGTAGGTCACACTAACCACCTACGACATGGGCAGGATTTACTCAGGTCTTTTGTCAGCAAGGGCCCACCCATAATACCTCCCGCTGCTCAGCCACCTTCACTCAGGATTTACACGGGCCTTTTCCAACGAACACATCTCACAACAACAAGTAAACATGATAATAAGTGATTGTTTAGTACATAACACAAAAGAAAAATCAGGCAAAAGCTGGGGCAAGGAAAAACATAACTAATCAGTGCAGCAAAGCAACACAATACCTTAAAAAAATCCAGCACATGTCTCAGGTGTCCATTCACCTCTTCACAACACCAAGTACCCAGTAGCCGCCGACTCGTCTTTCCGTAAGAGCCAGTTAACAATTCTAATTGATAACGATCGTTTGGGGAACGCTGGTAATTTTATAGGGGCCTCTCATACCGCAATCAAGTTTACTGGCACTTAGAGAGCGTTTTATCACGTATCCTAAATCTATTGACGTATGATTCTTGTTTTAATCTATTATTCTCAATTAGCCCTTTCACACGTTGCCGCCGTAACTTGCGCATCGCTTCTCTATTGGGAGTCGACCCGTTATACGTTATATCACGTATTAACGCATTAATAACCGGGGTAGTCGTATCCGAACCGATTAAATTATTAAGCGGTGAACTTTGCGTGGTCTTATGCTTAGTAACATTTAGAATTAATTATCTTCCACAACACCTTCGACCATTCATTACTATTGTAATTAACTTCAACTCTTATCATATTCAAAACGATTACGACAGTATCTTTCGACCCATTCTCCTGATGCATCTCCGGAGTCACGAAGTGCAACTAGGTACCGAACCCAGCAATCCAATCAACAAACTCACGGTTGTCAAACATTCGGCTTAAATCGCAAACTAAACGCTTGAACGTACCGAACAACGAAACACTCTGAGTCCTAACTCGTTTCAGTTCATCGCAATCCTGCTTGGGTAAAGCATTCAACAAACAATACTTCGTAAACGCATCGACCATGATTAGAACATATTTGTTACCATTGCATTCTCTCAACGGTCCGAGTACATCAGTACAGTGTCGAAAGGTGTAGGGAGTAGGGGCTTTCGGCCACGAAGCTATCGACTGTAACGGCGCGCGCGGTGCTTGCTTGTGTGACAAGCCCTACCGTGTTAATTCGTATTAACAAAGCTTAGTAAAAAAATAATTCAAGTTTTTATTTTTGGATGTGAATTTCAAGATCGTGGCTGAAAATAAAAATGTCGTCCATGTAAGTGAAGCAGTGTATTCCTTGGATTCCTGAGAGGTCGATATTTATCAGTCTTTAAAACGACGAGGGTGCATTTTTGGGACCAAACGGCATTCTGGTAGTGGCCAGCTTGGTCAGAAAGACCAGGAACACTGAAAGCTGTCTTTTCAGCATCCTTTTCAGACATTGTCACTTAATGGAAAGAAGACGCTTAGTCTAAAGTTGTGAAATATTTACTGTGGCCTAATTGATCGAGAATATCTGTGATATTTGGAATGGGATAGGCGTCTATAGTTATTTTATTTAACTTTCGGTTATCTATGACAATTCGCCATTTCGGTTCACTAGAAGCGTCCTGCTTCTTTGGAACGACCCAAATGGGAGCCGACCGTGGTGAAATAGAAGGAGCAATAATATTTTTGTTTAACATACTCTGAATTTATTTGTTCATTTCGTCTTTATGGCATTCTGGAAACCGGTAAGTTTTTGCATGGATACGAAGTTGTACGGATTTCATGTTGAATAGTCTTAGTAGTTAATTTGTCACCCTCTCAAAAAATATGTCATTGAAATCCTAACAAAGTTCGTGAAGAGCATTCTCTTCTTCGGAATTAAGGTGGTCGCACTCATCAATACCACTGACTCGTAGTACAAAGGTAGCAAACCCTTAACATTGAGAAGAAAGGTCAGAGACAGTATTTTCTTTCGAATAGGGTTGTGTTGTAGCCGGCATTTATTGAACCCAGCTTCTTGTTAAAATTATTTTCATATGAATGTGCGTTGTCATTATTAAACGAGGGGTTTAAATGAACATCAGTAAAATAATGAGGTCTGACTTGATTCGGTTGTTTCTGTTTCATTGCGTTATTATACAGACATTTACGGCATTCGGAAAGCGACAAACTATAACTAGGTAGCCCACCGAATTTTTGTTACGATGTTGATGGATGTTGGAAAGAGTTTTGAGGTTGGTATTGGTCAACAGTTCTCATTGGTTTTTCCAATGAAAAATTCTTTTGTGGGCAGTCAGCGACAAAGTGTTCAGATTTAAACAAAAAAATTACAATCCGTTATAGGAGTGGAAATATTTGAGCTTTGGATTTTTCTTCCTTATTAGCTAGCTATATTTATGGCTTGATTAAGTGTCTTGGGGTCTTTTAACTGAACAATAGTACTTAATTTGGATTTAGACCCATGGAAAAATTGTACGAGGCGAGGTCTACGGTCATGGCAATTCGTCCTGGCAGATCTTTTTTCGAAGAGTTGGAACTATGGATTTCGGCTTGTAAGTTCATCAAACCACTTTCAATCCTTAGTCCCTATTCGGCAACGGACTCGCTAGATAATTGTTTACATCGTTGTAATTCGAAAAGATAATAGTGTTAATGTCTAGTCTAGTCTTCTCACCGAAATTTTGCTTAAGGGAAAGTTTTAGTTCATCAAAGCTTTCAAAATTTCGATTTGTACATGCGATCTGTGCTTTTCCAGATAGCCGCGACAGATTGGATTTAAATAAAAGTGACTTTTGGCTTTTGAATGCCGAATTTAGTGCATTTTGGCAGTTGGTCAGAAAAGCACATAAAGTGTCACTTTACTTCCTTTATACACATCTATAAAACTACACAAAACTTGTGTCGGATAAACTTCATGTTGCGAAAAAGTGACATTTATTTTCTGACATACGAGTAGACATTAAAATATATATTAGTTAAAAGAAAAACAAGAAATAATATAAAGTCTATACGAGTGAGGCGACAACCAAGCACTTGACTTACTCGTATATGAGAAGGATTAAAATGAATATTTAGCAACATAAAAAAACTAGGTATTACTCACAGCAAATTCAACGTATGTCTTAACATCTTTGAACGTCGGAATGGAGAGTGGCAGGAACTGTGGGAATATTCCTTATAGTAAATAATTTAATTTCAAGTAGATGCTTTTATTTGGCAGAAGAGCAGCTTAAATTTGGTCTTGCAGAAGTCAGTCAGTTCAGGGTTCTGAGACGTCAGGGACTCGATGAGTTCTTCCCGGGATGTACTTGCTGATTCCTTTAATAACGATTTTAGGGTCAATTTTCATTTCAGGCTCCGTTGAAACACCCAGAGATTCTGCGGCGGCATTGATCCGGTTCATTGCGTCGTTCAGGTCTTCTTTCCTATCAAACTCTACTCTGGTTAATCCTTTGCGAGTTGAACGACCTTCGACGCCGTGTATCCGGTTGCCTTGTCTCAGGGCCGAGATGTCTCAGGGCCTGCACAGATTTCATTCTAGAAGCCTCTGGGCCTTCTTTGCAGATCATGATAAGAACGGGTCTGGTGGCGGGAACTGCCGGCCTCGTGGGGTTCCTGCCATGTTCTTACCTTGGTTGTTCTTGAAGTGTTCAGGTAGGGCTGTGAGGGCCCGTAGGGAAGCGGCGTGTAGGCTGAAGCGGCGGCAGCCCTCCCTAGCTCCGTCCGTACTGTGTTGGTGACAGCCTCAGCCTTCTATATTATTCCGCACTAAAGTTGTAAATTACATTTCCAGGAGGGGGGGGCGGGATTTAAAATAACGGGGCGTAACGTCCAGCCCCCCTACCGCGTAACTAGCGTCGATTTGAACTCGACGGCGACAACTGTTTTCATAGGCTAAATTGTTAACAATGGCGGGTCTCTAGCCAATGAAAACAGTTGTCGACGTCGAGTTCAAATCGACGCTAGTTACGCGGTAGCCCCCCAGGTCTTCTGGAGCATCAATTCTAAAGGTTCTGTCCAATTGACCCTGCAGGCATTGCGCCTGGCGGTGTCCCTCTCCTCCTGTGCGGGGCGTTCCCCACGCGCAGACTGATGTCCTGTATTTCCTCGTTTGCCTTATGCAAGTCTTTTAAAAATTGTTCTTTGCATTTTAAAATAACATCATCAGACATATCTGGCTTTACACAAGAATCAACATAGTTTTGATCACTGTTTCTTTTGATAAAAAAAACGCTTTTTTCTTTTTTTTTCTTTTGTGATGTTCGGTTTACCTTTCGTGTTTCCAGAGGTTTTAATCTTTTAGGACTTTTGCCGAGAATACTTGTGCAAAGTGCACAAGGGTTTCTTTTAATTAAAAGATGTAACAGCTGCTTCGCAACGTGCTTTCAACATGCCACGTTTCAGTAAAAAATTGACGCGCTTACCACCCACGAATTTAGCAACGATGCTGTTAAAACATACGACCCTGGTGCTATCCACGTCGCAAATTAGGCTGCGAGATTTCGATGCCAGAATTGTTTTAATCCCGAACCATATAGTCGAAGTTTTCAAAAGAAGTGTCAAATCCTCGCTCATCCGACTACTTTCGCAGTTATCTTTGCAGAAGCTATGGTTTCCGAATGCGTAAAAAATTAAGTTTGTAATATCTGTGTAAAGGTTAGTATTTTTTGTGTTTAAATCGAAATCTTTGGACATATGTTTCTTTATTGCACAGGAAATGACTTACCTTACGGCCCGTTCACACATGTCTCCGTTTTACTGTTCCGTTTTATCGTGTACGTTTTTTTTTCGTCGATGGCGTATGTAGTTGTATAAGCGACTTCATACATAGCACAGTATTATGTATACATTAAAAAATATCGTTCCGTAAAAAAATTACATTCCGTTTTGTCATCGAATACTGGACGACGGAACAGTAAAAATATACGGATACGTATAAATATACGGTGTGCGTGGCGGGCGGTGTGTGCGAAACCAATACAACACGACAGCGTCCATCCTTGTAGAACAGCGGCGGTATACTGCGAGTTTCCTGTTCACACGTCTTTCCAGTAATGACGGATCCGTTGAACGTTATACGGTGCCTATGTGTGAACAGAGCATGACGTATCCGTTAAAAACGTACCAGTAAAACGGACTCCCAAGTGTGAACGGGCCGTTACAGCTAAAATTCTATGAGTTGTAATCTTTTTTCTAAGTTGTAGGGGGAATTTTACATCTATAGCTACAGTTTTTAGCTTTGAAAATATATTTCTGAAAATATGGTTACGACATTCTATTTTCTCGACACTAAAATTGGAATAAACCCGGGCTTCGGTCATTTTTTGAAAGAACTAGAATCTCTGTCCGCCACCATCCGCGTATAAATTATGTTGTGGGTTTTAAGAGATTGCTTAAAACCTTCCAATAAAAAATATATCAGATTCCATACATGACGATGAACCAGAGTAATTCTTAAAAAAATGTATGTGTACCTGGTATTTCATTATTTTTTTAACTATAATTAGGTTTTAAAACTATCGTGGTTTTTATTATTTATAACACTATGAACGGGATATTTACCATGATTATAATAGTCTTTGGTTAATTTCCGATATTTCGGCACAATTCCATGTGCCATGGTCACGGAGTAACTTGACTTAGCGAGTGAGTAGTTATTGACAGGTGTAGCGATCTACCCTCTTTCTTAGTCTTTTACTACGATTACCACTACCACCGGCCGCATTCTCGATATCGACTAAATTTTTGCAAAATGTACTGACTGTATCTGGATGAATGTAAGTAGGTGTACACTTTCGAGTATTACACAACCTCACTACAGGGTTTCACGCAACCGAAAACTGAAAGCCATCGTTCCTGTTGAAAGTTTGGTATTTAATTATCTCAAAAATCGTTTCGAGATCGAGAATGCGGACGGTTGTAGTGGTAATCGTAGTAACAGACTGAGAAAGAAGTAGGGTAGAACCGACCATTCAGCCGAATATATATGAGCGCTTGGACCAACAACCATCTGCAATACATCTAGGCTGTTTCAAAATGCGCGGGAATTATAAATGTCTAAAATTTTATAATATTTAAAACTTGGAACGTGGGATGAACTAAAAAATACGACGAGTATTTTTTTTTCAATCATTTTTTTTAATATCATAATTTTTCGGTCCAGGGATTTCCTTTTTTTTCGTCATCGATTTCTCTATTACAAATGACTACAAATCTTCCGTCACATATGGAAAAAGTAGATAATTTTAAATGGTTCACATTAGAATCATAATGTTTCATACATTTCATCAAGAAATCAAATTCAACAAACTCTGAAAGAATTTATTTTTAGATAAATATTAATTGCACAATCCATTAATTTAACACAGTTTTAATGATTTCTTCGACTGTTGGAACTTGTGAAAATAGGGTTCCATCTCTTGTGACAAAAAGACTTTTTGGGAATCAACACAATGGATATTTCTTATTTTATTTAAGATAAACCCACACACATATCCACAAGGTTGGCTTTCCGGTGTTGCCTCTTCCACAGTTTCAGTTCCAATGTTTATTTAATTAGTATCAATTTGTGTTTAAATAGAAGATTTTGTTTCTGATTCAGTTGCTTCAGCTATTAAAAAACTACTTAAATTATTTGCCAAAATTGCGGTGTCGTCCTCACATTTTTTCTTGTGGCCTCAGTGGCGTAAATTTGTTAAAATGTCTATTTTAATACCTGCTACAAACTGGGTTGTTACTGGAACCACAATTATACCTGATGCAGCCGAAACAGTTTTCGAGTGGATCCTTATTAAGACGTCGTGTCTATAGACTTTGTCGAGATTACCCCATAGTTTTTCTATCCCATTCATAGTATGAATCCATCCTCCTTGAGAAGGCGGGTCTGACTTACAACCTATGTACTTTATAGTAGATATAAATTGTTTTATATAATTATGTAGAGTTCTGAATGCGAACTTTAGATTGTGTAGTTTGTGAAAAAAAAATTCTCTTCGAAGATCCGGGCTGTCTGTATTAACAGCATCAAAAAATTTATGGAAATTTTGTGTAAATAATGCAGTTGCATTTGCGTCTATCGGGAGTTCATCTGGACTAAAAAAATAAAATCAAAACCTGTGAAAGATTTTACGGTATAAAAGAAAATTAAGTATACAATAAGCACTTACTAGAAGCAATCTTTGCTAATATTCCTGCCGTGACAGAGTTGTTTAGAACTTGTGCAGCCAGCAGTGCCGGATTTAGTTTTCGGCCCATTGGCAGAGCATGTGGTGGAGCCATCAAAACGTTTTTTGTTAACTGTTGAAAGTTTCTATTGAGTTCTAGTTACAGAAGATATCAACTCAAAAACTTAACAAACATAAAATTGATTCAAAATAAAATAACAGGCAACATAAAATACAAGCTAAATAATCTTTCGTCTAATTTTTATATTAATAAATGTATTGATAATTTCGTTGAAGTCCGTTGCTCTTAAAACATCATTCTCTAATAAACTAAGGTGAGCCAAAACATTTAATCTGTCCTCGGTCATGGAACTTCGAAGCTTATTTTTTATAAGCTTGAGTTTAAAAAATGATCTTTCAGCCGTTCAATTTGTACCATTAGAGCGAGCTAAGTTCTCAAAATTACTCCAACGTTGGGAAAACACTCCTTGACATTATTTTTACTCATTCATTCATGCATCCATCTCTCATAGGTAGTCCCTTCCCTTATCTCCTTTTCAAATTCTTCAACTGAAGTACAATAATTTAAATTGTATAAAATTTTTGCCCTAAAAATCATCTACGTCATTGCAGTAGGTTTTGACAAAGTTTTGGCTTGCAGACAAAATTTCTAGATCAGAAATGGTATTATTTTTTTCAAAAATCCAAATCTTTAACTTAGAAGTGAGTAGGCGTCCATTCTCTTCTGAAGAGCTGTCATGAGGTGGTCGATAACTGGGATATAGCTTTGAGTTTTAAAGTCTAACTGACAGTAGCTTACAATTATGACATAGTTCAAATGTAGGGAATCTATAAGGAAGAAACAAAATGACTTTAAGAACCACTCTTTGTGCTCTCTCAATTCTAAGTAAGAGGTAATTTAGAGGCACCACTCCAAGCTGTGATATAATATGAAATGACAGACTGACAAATAGCCAGATAAACAGTTTTGAGATTCTGTGAGTGTATTACCTGATGTTTCTAATTCGGATATAAGCTGGTCGAATTTGAGAAAATGTTCTTGTAGAGGACTTGATGGATCAAACTTAAGACAATAGTTTCTTTCTAATATGTCCATTTTTAGAGACACTTTTTCTCTCGAAAATTCCTTCTAACTGTACTTTCATTTCTTGTGCTGTTTTCTCCTTTTTTACGATATTTACGAAAGTCATTTCCTAAAATAGCGGGTGTCACAGTGTTTTCCATAACTTCTTGCAGAAGTTTGGCAAAATCTTTTTTTTTTAGGGTGTGCCCTTCGCCACTACTGACCCGTTTTCGCCAGGCTTGTTTTAGAGGCTTGAAGACTTCGCTGCTGCGCAGGCGCACATCCTCAACTGCGTTTTTCATTGCATTCTCCTCATAACTTAAAAAATTTGCTCTGTTTCCAGGCATCTAAAAGAAAAAATAATTCATTAACAACGCACGCGGCCCAATGTATAGGCCAAATAGGTATATTTTTAGTAGTTGGCCAAAATTGAAGTCAGTAGTTGCCCACCCGGCCCATTACTGAAATAAAAGAAGATAACACAAGTATTTTTTAGCTGTTTCAATGCTTCGTGTATTTCGGTCAAATTTAAATATATTAATAAAATTTTACATATAAAGGAGAATGGTCACGGGCCATACAAAATTTACCCAGGCCCGACATTATCGAGACCTATCTTAGTGTTTTTGTAGTTGTATGTGTAACAAAAATATGTAATTATTATATTCAAAATCGGTGGCTAACATATAAATAAAATAGTGGTCGCCCGCGACTTCGTTCGCGTGGAAATCGGTTTCCCGTGGGAATGAGAAGTTTTACTGCGGTAAAAAGTACCCTATATGTTATTCTGATGTATAACCTATATTACTATAAAGTTTCATCAAAATCCATCCACTAGTTTTTAAATGAAAGAGTAACAAACATCCATATATCCGTGTGCGTTTTCAAGTAGGTACTACCTGTTATTCAAGTGTTAAGTATATGAATTACAACTACTTAAATAAATATACTTTCGCAACAAAACATTTTCAAATATGAAATATTACATTGCACTAATATTTTTAATATTTGGTGACGCAATCCTACTAATATTATAAACGTGAAAGTTTGTGAGTATGGTTGTATGGATGTTTGTTACTCTTTCACTTAAAAACTACTGGATGGATTTTGATGAAACTTTTCAGTAATATAGGTTATACATCAGAATAACATATAGGGTACTTTTTACCGCAGGAAAACTTCTCATTCCCACGGGAAACCAACTTCTACGCGAACGGAGTCGCGGTCGACCACTAGTTTATTTAATATGTTAGCCATCGATTTTGAATGTAACAATAACACATTGTTGTTACACAAGATATAAACAAAAAACTGAGGTAAGGTTCGTTCGTGTCGGGCCTGGGTCACAGATGACCATTCTTCTTTCAAAACCTCGGTAGTTGCTCACCCCGGGCAACTTCTATTTTTAATGATAAGTAGATGCCAGTAATGGTCCTTCCCCTCCGTTGCTAATGTAAACAATCCGAATTCACTGAGTTCATAAAAAAACCTTGCAATACTTATGCAAATTCCAAACCAAATAGTTTAGCATATAATAGCAAGAAAATTGTTCAAAATTTGCAAAATACCAAAAGAATATCCTTAATAAATAACTTAAGAAATTACCTTGAATAACTTGGGACGCCGATGCTTAAAAGTGAATATGCCCCATCTTGTAGTTACAGAGCTGCCAACATTCACACTTTTTGTCTACAAACTATTCGATGGTGATACCATCTCATAAGCTAATTATATGCTAAAAATAATATTTAAAACTCTTATTTTTTAATACTTTGTATCAAAGTGGCCAACTACTGGCGCATGGCCATTTACTAGCACTTCTACCTTATGTACTGATCTGGCAGACATTGCACTATTATTGATTTTGCCTAAGCATCATTTTTCGGCCAATTTTTTGTTTTAGTATTCCAGATAAACCTTTTTCTTCTAGAACTAGTTCCAATCTAAATTTCTATGAAGCCTTTAATTTAAAGTGAAGAAAAAGTATAGGTACGCTACTTACTAATCGAAAAAAGAAAATTACTATTTTTACATTATAGTGTGTGATTACCTTTTCTATTGAAAACTAGGTGTGCTCATCTACAGCTGGCTTCACAATTGCAACATGTAACTAGTTGCAACTACCCCGGCAAATTATATTTTTTCTTTAAAACCTAAAATAACATTTTGATAAAAGTAAATGCATTGTTTGCGTTCCTGTCTACATGAATAGGTATAAAAAAATTTAAAAAAAAGTTTTTACTCTCTTCTTATTTTAGCCCTTTCTTGTATTGATTCAGGATATTTAATATATTTCCCTAAAATATTTTGGGTATTGAGAGCCTCAACCACTTCTTTAATACAGCGACACGCGGTTTGCTGAGGAAAATGCTGTGTCATGACCACATTTTTTTTTAAGTCTGAAATTAGAGTTTGTAATGTGGCATATCACAAATTGGCTACCAAATGTTACTATCGTGGTTTCTTGTCTGAGCCACACCTCTTCGTTATGAGCCTTCCACAACATATTTAATGAATGCATTTCTAACTTAGTTATAAAAGCATTTTGAAAATTGTTGATCCTAAGCGCGGCAACAGCAACCAAGTTCAACTAACCACCAACTTTTTTTTTCTTGTGCGCTTATGGTCAGGTCCATTTGCACATCATGCGGATTATCCGCTCCGGCCTCGTGCTCCTACTAAGTAGTCCTACTGGTAGGAGCACCAAGACACCTATGTCCTGATGCTCCTACTTCATGGAATTTCCAGTAGGAGCACCGAGACATTAGAAACCCTCCGGCCTTGTGCTCCTACTAAGTAGTCCTACTGGTAGGAGCACCAAGACACCTGTGTCCTGATGCTCCTATTGAACGTTAAAACAAAGAGGAATAAAGTAGTTTCAATATTTAATTCCTTCTGCTCCTATCGCATTACATATGGTACAGTCAGTGACTGAAAAAATACCCCTCCGGCCTCGCCCCTTTAGAAAAAAATATCGAATTCCAGTAAACTAAATTATGTAATTTTCAAATAAAAAAGATACAGTTTTCAACTAAAACTTAAACTTGTTATTATAATAATTCCCGTCATACAATAAAAAACCAGTTTTCAACTAAAACTAAACACTATTAGAGGAAATTGTTTATCTATGAATTTCCAAAAAATGACCCACAGTTATGTTGCCATGCAGTAGAGATAACTGAGTTTCACAAATTATATGGTCCTTTTCGGTTTGCTCCTTACGTCGCTTTTTCGGTGTATTGACTCTTTCTTCGGTTGCTTTGGAGAGAAAATTTATCAAGCGTAGAATGTTTACATTTTTACTGAGTGCTTTATTTAACGTTGTATTCCAACTCTCTGCTACATTATTAGTGCGATGCCTCTCTTGATGAATGCACCATTGTTTTCTAAAATCTCCCTTCATCCAAGTTTGACGCACATATTTCAAAAATTTAATGATCTTTGTATTTTCTGGGAATGATTGACTCATAGACACAATATACTCCCAGCCTTCTTGAATTAAAGATTCGGGCACAAGCGCTAGAGCGGAACACAACCCAACGAACCTGCGCTCAACTTTATTACTTACGAGTATATTTAAACATTTTGCTTTTTTATACAAGGATTTTGTATAATGATAAAAGCAGCCTTTAATATTTGCTTCAGGAAACACTTCTTTTACCGCATTAATTATGGCTTTCTCGTAATCAGTGTGAATTTTTTTTGGCGCCCATGTCTTTATTTGCGATTTAATTATTTCGAAAACAGTTATGTAATTCTCTTGTTTTTTGTTGGGTAATAGTGCAAAAACTAAGGGAACGGTGTTCGTTTCTGCTGTAGTTCCTCCCATATCACCATGAACTATTAATAACTGTCCAAACGGCTTAGGACAACTTTTGAATGTCCCATCAATAAAGTATTCATCGACGGTTAACATAATTTCTTTTGCTTTTTCGGTACAAAAAACAATGATTCGAGAATCTTTGTAAGAATAATCTCCGATACAAAAGTTTTCAAATTTTGAAGGAATTATCACTTCTTTTAACTGTTTACATATTAACTTTTCAATACCTAAGGTATCATATCTGCTTGTATATAGATTTGTTTTAAGACTAGGAAGTGATGGTACGTGCAAGTGGTTTTTACAAATTTGTGGTATCGGTAAATCAGATGTCGAGGCTTCTACTTTTGCAGAATTTACACACATGTCGATCTCATTTTTCAAATGATTTTCTTGACAAGTATGATTAACTTCTTTTAATATTTTATTATCCTAGAAAAATAAACCGATTTAAGCACAATAACAAGATGTCATACGTCTCGTGTCGGTCTCATTGGAATCAACACAATTATTATCAAATTTAAGTTAATATAGATAATTAAGATAATACTTGAAAAAGAAATCTTCTTCTAGGCAGGGTGGCTGCCTGCCTAGATGAAGATTTCCTTTTTCAATAACTATATGCGATAACTAGCGCATACCTGCACCTATCCAAACGGCAGTTAACAGAACATGTTACTAAAACATAGTTTCTAAACTTACCGCAATAGTAACGGTTCCCGGACATTTCATTTCAGACTTTCTTTTCATCATACTGCACTGCCATATTACATTAAGATTTTTATAAACACGTTGTTTATAATATTGCCTCCCTTTAAAAAGTAACACAATTCCGCGTTTTCTTTTAATGAAGACGGGAACATTTTCTTCTAAGTCACTCATTTTAGTAGGTACATATAATTAATTTTAGATAAAATACAGATTTTTTGACTTGCACGGACGGAAAATAAAGGATAACACAAATGACAAAATATATATTTTTTTAAATACATAAAATAACCGTCATAGTTCGTATGGCCATACCTAATCAACAACAAAAGGAGATTTTAGAGCTTACAAGGCATCTACCTACTTTCATCGTGAAGTGACACTTATAGATAGGTGTACTTGACTCAAAGTATGTCGATGTGTAATTTCGTATTTGTAATGTCTCGGTGCTCCTACTGGAAATTCCATGATTTCCTTAGTAGTAGGAGCATCAGGACACAGGTGTCTTGGTGCTCCTACCAGTAGGACTACTTAGTAGGAGCACAAGGCCGGAGGGTTTGTAATGTCTCGGTGCTCCTACTGGAAATTCCATGAAGTAGGAGCATCAGGACACAGGTGTCTTGGTGCTCCTACCAGTAGGACTACTTAGTAGGAGCACGAGGCCGGAGCGGGATTATCAATGGTAGGTGATTTTATTCGCTAAACGGATTTTTAGTGTTGAATTCAATTACATCTTTGTTGTAAAAATTATTTAAAATTTAAAATTGTGTAAAAAAAAATAAGTGCCGATGACATTCAGGAAATTAAATATATTTCCCTAAAATATTTTGGGTATTCGGAGCCTCCACCACTTCCTTAATACAGCGACACGCGGTTCGCTGAGGGAAATGCTGTGTCATGCCCACAATTTTTTGGTACGATCCAGTTACCAAAAAGCTTAGAGTGCACAGTATCTAAAAAAAGAGATAACTATTAGGAACAAAATGATTTACAATATTTTTATGTTGATGGTTATATACGTAAGTATAGGTGCTTTAGTTATTTCCGAGAAATTTGCTGCAAACTCTATCCTATTTTATTTACTAGTAACTACTTACGAACATACTTACTCCAGTACCGTTTTCATAGATTACCTTTACTTCGAGAAAATTTCCTTCGTACCTCGTAGTGCAGTTAGTGTTTTTAAGTCTGAAATTAGTGTATGAAATATGCTTTTGTTTAAGCGTAACCGCTCAATAAATAAGCTTTCCAGCATATCACAAATTGGCTCCAAACTGTTTCTATCGTGGTTTCTTTTCTGACGTCTGAGCCACACCTCATCGTTATGAGCTTCCCACAACATATTTAATGAATGCATTTCTAATCTACTTATAAAAGCTTTTTGAAAATTTTCGAACCTAAGCGCGGCAACAGCAACCAAGTTCAATCAACTTTTTTTTTCTTGTGCGCCCACGGCCCAAATGGACCGGCATTTGCACGTCATGCGAAATATCAATGGTACCTAGGTGTTTTTTTTCACTTAACGATTTTTTAGTGATGTATTCAATAAAAGCTTTATTGTAAAACTTACAACTATTTATTAAAAGTTAAAATTGTGTAAAAAAAAAGAATACGTGCCGGTGACAGTCAGAAAATGGGTACGAAATATTTTTACGCCATGTAAAAAATTATAATTTGCCATTTTCAAAGCATTACAAAAAATCAAGTCGGAAAATTTACGAGCGTTTCGTTTCTTTCAAATTCGCTATGAAGCGTGCATCATCATCAACCTTGTAGTTAACGATAGAAAATGGCGGCTATTTCGATCATACGTTCCTTGTATTTTAAGGCATTATTTACAATGATTAGTGACAGAACGACAACAGTACATGGTGGTTACCATGTACTGTTGTCGTTCTGTTGAAAATACTAGCAACTTGGTGCTGATCAAACTTGAAAATAAATTCATTTTCTATGAGGAAATGCTCTGTTAAACATAAAATATCTATATGCTCAAAATTTAAAAATATTTCAATTTCATAAAGTTTTTCTGAAATTCCTTGTTTATTCTGATGCACCAAGTTTAAACAGTTTTTAGCTAATATTTTATTACGCTTAATTAGTAAGCTAGACGCATTCGCAACTGTTGTCCTTACTAATACTTAATTTAAACAGTTGGTCAATAAGGTGTTACTACATGTAACACTGGTAAATTGAAATGAATTAGACTGCTCAATACGAGGGTCAAACTGAAAGTTCTTAGAAAATCAAAAACTAAGCATTCTAGCAAGCTATTAGTTTTATTATAACTTTTCAAAATAGCGTCCATTTACATCAATACATCGCTGCATTCGATGGAACCATTGAGAAAAGCACCTTGCCCACTCGGCCTTAGGGGTCTCTTCGACGGCGTTTTGAAACGCAGCCACTGCTTCTTCGGCGTCCATAAAATGTTTTCCTCGAAGTTTTTCTTTTATTTTCGGGAATAAATAAAAATCGCAGGGTGCGAGGTCGGGGCTATACGGCGGGTGACCCAGTAATTCCACGTCTGAGGTCGCCAAATAGTCGATCGTTTGCCTGGCGGTGTGCGACGAGGCATTGTCGTGATGAAGGAGGATCCTGCTGCGAGGTCGTTTCTCTTGAACTTTTTCCAAGACAAGTGGCAAACAGTTGTTAGTGTACCACTCTGCATTAACCGTTTTCTGATCCTCTAAGACAACTGTCGCGTAATGACCTGTCTTTCCGAAGAACGAGGCCACCATCTTTTTTCCAACACTTCGACCTCTCTTCACTTTAGTTGGCAACTCTTCGGAAGGAAACACCCACTGAGCAGACTGTCTTTTGGTTTCCGGATTGTAACAGTAAATCCAGCTTTCGTCACCCGTTAGTATGTCGAACACAACATTTGAGTCACCTCCGTTAAATTTTTGGATCATTTCTCGGCACCAATCAACACGGCGGAGTTTTTGAGCCTCGGTCAAATTATGGGGTATCCAGCGGGCACAAAGCTTCCTGACCGCTAAATGTTCATGGAGGATTTTGTGCACTTGACTCATACCTATGCCTAGACTTGTCCGAATCTGCTGATAGGTCACTCTTTTGTCAGTCTCTATCATACGCCGCACAACACTGATATTATCTTCAGTCGTCGCTGTAGAAGGCCGTCCCTCACGCAAATCATCGGTGAGATTAGTTCGACCACGTTTGAATTCATTAAACCAGTTGTAAACTGTGGCACGAGATGGGGCTTCATCGTGAAAAGCCACTCGAAGTCTATCATAACTTTCTTGTTGACTTATATGACATCGAAAGTCATAAAAAATCATTGCACGAAAATTTTCTCGGCTTAAATTCATTCTGACGTGCACAGACAATTTTCAATTTGCTGCCAAATCGTAAAACAAATGAGAAATGAATGAAATGTATACTCAATATTATTGGTAAAGAGTTCTATTTTCAAAATTTAAACTTATTTTTTTAATATAATGCTTTTAATTTGCCAGTTCTAAAAACTTTCAGTTTGGCCCTCGTAGAAGCAGTATTATCTAAAGCAAAATGTTTTGCTTGTCTTATATATAAAAAATTAAATAGTATAAGATCGGAAGTGGAAATAGACTAAAAAAAACAATATTAGCGGAAATACACATCTACTTAATCAAAAAACTAATCTTTTATAAAATACTAGTGGCCGCCCGCGACTCCGTTCGCGTAGAAGTCGGTTTCCCGTGGGAATGAAAAGTTTTCCCGCGGTAAAAAGTACCCTATGTCCTTTCCCAAGTTCAGTTCTTACTTCATACCAAATTTCATCAAAATCGGTTCGGTGGTTTAGGCGTGAAAGCGTAACAGACAGACGGACAGACAGACAGACCGACAGACAGACAGAGTTACTTTCGCATTTATATATTAGTAGGGAGTAGGGATTGGGCTATTGAGAAACGGATTTTCATATTTCACAAGTAACACAAAATAAACACAGAAATGAAAATAAAATCGATGAGAAAATAATAAAGATGAAAGAAATACGTAACTCACGCTACCAAGTCGACACCAGGAACGCTCGAGCAAAAAGTGTGCGTGCGACGATGCGCTTTGCCTTTAATCTACTTGGTAGCGCGAATCACAGAGGGGAGGTCTCCTTATAATAGCATATTTGCTATCTGTCGTGTCATATAGTTAGGTACAAAATACCTATCCTTGGTCAAAATAAAGTTAAATTTAAAAATAGAATTAACATCTATTAAATCAAATAATACACCTGTTCTATGGAGTAAATTTACATTTTTAGAACCTACATAATTGTATAAATTTGAATTAAAATTTCGTGGTTGGCATCCCTGTCCCTGACATACGGCAATGTAAACAAAATAACCTTCTAAACTTGAAGATTATTTAACTTTTCTAGGTAAATTGACATTTGTTTTTGATTCACATTGCCCCTTCTCCCATTAAATATGATTAAAGTAGTGTCCAGTGAAAAAGGGGTGGTAAATATCCTATCCATTATGTTTGAAAGTGAGGCTCCATGCATACAAAAGTTTGTGATTTTTTGTGAATAATCTAACATAAAGGTACCTATTTTCTTACCTATCTCATCACAGAACATGTAAACTGGGCTTTGATATTATTAATACATAACTTTGGTCTTACAGTTTTACTATCATTCAATTGAATAAATGAGGAATTGATTTCTGAAGAATTGATCTCACATGGGAGCCCGGTGTTAATGTATGAGGAACCACTATGGTGATAAGTATTAGCTTGAGTAAGAGATTGAAAACGCTCCTCATTGTATTTGGATAACTGTAGTAATTCATCCATGTCTATCACATGCTGGTCAATTTCTTTTTGCGCACTAGTGTACTTAAGGCTGGTTTCAGAGCGGCGCGTCTCAGCAGCGCTGCCCAGGCGCGCGCGGCTCGGGCGCGTGCCTGGGCAGCGCGTTCGCTGTGAAACGACATTCAGACGCGCGCGCTTCGTTGTGGTGTACGGTCGAGTGCAGAGAATCATTATGCCAGCAAACGTAATCACTATATTAGCTATATACGTTATATGGAAAAGAGTGCAACAACGACGTCTTAAAAGATTGCAAGTCGATCCTTTTAATGCTACAAGGTTGTTGAGAGGAGCCTTTGTAACATCGTTTTCTGATTTACGAGAAAATGGTTACAGATTTTATAAACATTTTCGACTTTCGCCACCAACGTTTGACGAATTACTGTGTAAACTACAAGCAACTTTATTGCGATGCAATATGTATCGTATCTCCATATCACCAGCCGAGAAATTGGCGGTAACTCTAAGGTAAGTTAAATAAAAGAAGAGTTTAATCTCTATTGATCATATTTATTTATTAGCAAGATTTATTAGCAAGAAATTCAAGTAAGTATACCCCCAGCCCATGTGTTTAATGTCACATGAAAAATATCTATAACTAGCTTAATCAATTTTGTACCTAAATTAGTGTAATCTAATCAGTCTCATTTATAATAAAGGGGCTGACACTCGCCAATGACCTTGAAAAATAATTTTCAAAAAAGTTTTTAGGAGTATCCGCTTGATCTGTGGCTATGGAAAAAGGATATGTTATTTTTAAGGATATCCTTGAGAACTTGACCAATTTCAAAACACGATATTATTACAATGTCTTTATAAAAAAATGTTGCAAAGTTGGCTCTGAAAAAACGTTCGAAGAAAAAAATACAGACTACCAATTAACTTCGTTCTGATATTTTTACAGGAATTGATGCCTCTTTATAATTTTGCGAACTTGGCCAAATTATTTTTTTGATAAATGTTATACTTTTTGTGAAATATGCTTTTTTGTGTGATTTTCGCACTATTTTGACGCGGTCGCCGTCGTAACCTCCACGCGGAAACGCACGCCAACTTGAGCGATATTTCATCGGTCATACGTGCGATGTTTGAATATCTCGAAACGATATTGCTAATTTTTGAGTGTCAGCGCCTTAAGTAGGTACCAATTTGTTAATCAGCATATTTTTAGTTTTTGGTAGGTATTGATTTATACCTTCTTCATCAACATGGTTATTCAATCTTATATTATGTATGAATCTTCAGAATTATTGAAGTCGTCAGCTGGTGACACGTGATTTGGATACTCTTGTAGCTGAGCTGTAAAATTTGAGTCATCATCATCCAACGATACGGTAGCAGACGGTTCGTTATGGGATCGTGGACGGTTTTGGAGCTGCAGTCCGGATTCGTACTGTGGTTGAGCTGACGTAGATGGCGCTGTAAAATTACAGTTTGGCGACAGTGTTGTTTGATAATCTCCTCGCAGTCCGGATTCGTACTGTGGTTGAGCTGGCGTAGATGGCGCTGTAAAATTACAGTTTGGCGACAGTGTTGTTTGATAATCTCCTCGCAGTCCGGATTCGTACTGTGGTTGAGCTGGCGTAGATGGCGCTGTAAAATTACAGTTTGGCGACAGTGTTGTTTGATAATCTCCTCGCAGTCCGGATTCGTACTGTGGTTGAGCTGGCGTAGATGGCGCTGTAAAATTACAGTTTGGCGACAGTGTTGTTTGATAATCTCCTCGACTTGTGTCATTAGTGCTATTGTAATTTCTTAATCTAAACCTTCGAAGATCATTGGTGGGTTCGTAATATTGATGATTTGTTGGAGCCGCAGAATAATTACGTGGTGTTGGTATATAACTGGGTGTTTGACTAGTCGTGGTCGAAATATCCATTATAATTTCTAGAACCCTTGTGCGAAATTTTAACTTTTGAACGGAACTAAAACTCTTTAAAATAGGGCCAAGAGAATTAAAAAATGCCATATCGTCGGGATTTATGTCGTTAATATTATTATTTAATACTGTAAGCAATTCTTTTTCAAATTGGGTTGGCTGTGATTCTTGCTGCGAGCGAATTTTCCTTCGTTTTGCCCATGTGGGCGTATCTTGATTGTTTCGAGTCTGTTGGTCTTGCAGCGGAGGACGGTTTGAAGTATTCTCAGAGGTAGCCGGCTCATTATGGGCATCATTACTCGAATCATGGGATATGATCGACTGATTATCACTTAAAGATTCAGTTACTATATTTCCTGAAACAGCGTCAAGGAACCTCATTTGCTCAAAGAAAATGTACTTAATATGTTTTGCTGCACTTCCTGAGGGCGTATTTTTCATACTTAATTTGGTTCGATAATATCTATCTCTCGCTGATTTCCATCTCAGACGTATTTGTTTATCTGTAATAAATAAAAACATACCTATTTATATTGGGTGACTATAATACATTATTCACAGAATGCCCCACCGTGGATACGCCCATGGTTCGGCAACACTAGATGTCGGCAGTGGCGAGTGGGGCGGCGCGGGGCGGCGCGGGGCGGCGTGCGGCGCGCGCGGCGGCGTCTACAAAGGAGCCGCCCGTCTTTGAACGCGCCGCTACAGCCGCCGCCGCCCGCGCCGCCGTGCGCCGCCTCGCTCACCATCACCACTGCTGTACCACGGTGCCATACAGTTCGTCGCGGTTTAAACTGACGTTAATTGCTCGAAATATGAGGCATTTACAGGGGTCATGTTTGTTTCCTAAGGAAGCTAATTTGATTAGGATGAAGACAGAATGAAAAAGTTGTGACTTTTTGCGGTATTTTACAAAAGCAAGCCAAAACCGTAAAAAGGGCCGACTTTAGGGCGGGGGCCGAGATTAGGCATATTTACCCTATTAGGAGGTTTATGGCTGACATTTTTAGTACCTACTTAGGTAGTTATAGTCAAGAGCACGTCAAGCTTTACACTACCAGGTTAAACTGAACACTACTAATACCTAAGTAAGTATGGAGCCGCCACCACCAACAGTCTAAAGTGTCAAGCTTGACGAGCTCTTAGCTGTAGGTAGGTACACTAGCAATGTGCATGACTTGGAACTAGGAAGATGTAGGTATCAGGCCGCCCACGTTCCGCGTAAGTCGTCCGTCGTGTCATGTCGTGTGGATTGTATCGGGGGTGGGCTGAGCGAGGCACGAAAGTTATGTGTAAGTACACTCAAAAGACACAATAAGCTTTACACCACCAGTTAAAGTTGAGCTCTGATGTTCTACGGCGTTATACCTACATTACGGGGAGAAAGTTTTTAAAAGTGTAAAGCTTTGACTATATGTACCTAGGTACTTATTTACTAAAAATTAATACTGATTTATGGAACAAAACAATAAACATTTTTCAATTATAGGTATAGGTGGCAAAGTTAACCTGCCGAAGTAGGTACTTACCTACGTGCATTGTTTATATCTACGTGCATTATTTAAAATTATTACTAATTATAAACTTATTAGGTTAGGTACTTATGCACTTTTAACAGTCTAATGTAAAATAGGTACCTAATTATTCTTTTTTACTTCCAGGTATTTGGCAACAGGCAATTCGTTTACCGATCTGTCCACCACATACAGAATGGGAATTAGTACCCTAAGTCTAATAGTCAAGGAAGTTTGCTCCGCTGTATGGCAGATGCTACGTTATGAGTGTATACCTGAACCAACTACTGAAATGTGGCAGCGTATTAGTGCGGAATTTGAAATGTATGCAAATTTTCCCAATTGTTGTGGGGCAGTAGATGGTAAACATATACGGATAATAAATCCTGCAGGCGGAGGTTCGATGTTTTATAATTACAAACACTTTTATTCTATTGTCCTTTTGGCAATGTGTGATACAAATTATTGTTTTACCTATGTCAACATTGGGGCGTGTGGGAAAAACTCAGATTCTGCTATATTTAAAGAGAGTTCATTGTTTAGGAACTTAGAACGAAGGAGCTTGGGTCTACCTAGTCCAAAGCCTCTGCCGACCACTAATTTTAATGTACCACATATAATAGTGGGCGATGGTGCATTTGGAATATCAAACTACGTAATGAAACCTTATACTAGATTCAATATGACCTACAAGAAGAAAATTTTCAATTACCGTTTGAGTCGCGCTAGAAGATACATTGAATCAACATTTGGAATAATGTCTAACAAATTTAGAGTGTTTCATACCCCTATGAGTGTCAGTTTTCCTGTTGCAAAAACGATAGTACAAGCATGTTGCGTATTGCATAATTTTATTAGAGTACGTGACGGCTACAATGTAAACCATACATTAACTATAACGGGAATGACTGATTTAGATGCTGAACCAGTTACTATGTCAGGAAATACATTACGCGATGTATTCGCTGATTATTTCGTATCACCCACTGGCCGTGTATCATGGCAAGACAGATCTATATTTTAGTGTTTTGATTTGCAAGTTTCTGTGATTTAAAATACCTAGGTACGATGTAATAGTGTACTTATAGGTTTATAGTACCTACCATTAAGGAAACCTAAGTACTCGACGAAGTAGGTAGATTAGATACTTAGGTACCTATTACATCGACTGCACTGAGTAGATAATAGTATAACCCGTTCGCGCTAAGTTTGCCGCTGCCGATATGACGTCGACTCGTTTTTCTGTGATTAAACGCAATCAATGTGTCTAATTTTACCTAAGTATACTTTTTTTATATAATAATTGTGTATTTGGGTAAAATTAGACACATTAATTATTGCGTTTAATCACAGAAAAACCATTCGACGTCATATCGCCAGCGGCAAACTTAGCGCGAACGGGTTGTACCTACCTACTTAGTAGGTACTTATCTTAAGTTTCGTAATTTTTTTTTAAATATTGTATTATACTATGTATCTACTTACTTCTTACACAAAAATAAGAAGGAGAATATTTAATTCTTTCTCAAAAATGATTGTAATGTTTAAATAATTACTTAATAAATGTTTTTCTACCAACCTTTCTGTGTAGTGAAATTTTCTCCGAACAATTCTATCCCGATTTCTTCCCAAGCTTTATTTTTCGCGTCCCTATTTTTATAATTCGCATCAGATGCATTCCACAAATATTCTCGATGACGAACTTCATCAATCAGTCGCCCCGTGTCGATAAAGTCATCCATTTTCAGTCACGTAGAGGAATACATTAGACTGTACGCAGCCGCGCGTCCGCACCGTGTCGCTCTGAAACGCTACTGGCAATCGAAGGAGATCCGACCGCGGCGCGGCCGAGACGCGGCCCAAGACGCGTCACTATGAAACGCTACATACAATCTAGTGTAATGCGAGGCGCGCGCGGCTGGGCAGCGCTGCCGAGACGCGTCGCTCTGAAACCAGCCTAAAAGTCATGTCTTGTAACGAAAAATGTAAAGTACTGATTCTACTATTTAAGGAATCTATGTCTAACTGATAGTTTTTCTTAATCATATCTACCTCACAATAGATTTTTTTACACTGTGCAACACTATACTTATATTTATTACACAAATTAACATGGTTTTTTAATGTATGGTTCTTTTTAACAATTTTATTTGATTTGTTAATAAATTTCTTCAATCTAAGATATTTCTTTAACTTTTTATGGCTGACACAAGCTTTATATATACATGTGTTGAGTTAGTCTCATCACCCGTCAGGTCTATTACAATTGGTTGGGAATTTGGTAATTTGACAGATGAACAGTCAGTATCATTTATCAACTGTGTAAAGAGTTGTTGTGTCTGGCAAGATTGACTATTGGCAATGTCCTTTTCCAGTTGCTTAATGAGCTCCTGAGCACTACATAGTTGGAGCGGAGTGATGTTATTTCCTTTAAATTATTGTCATATTCTAAATAACAAGTATCAAACTCCTTAGTTTGCCTTTTCAATCGATCTCTATCCTCTTTTATCTCTAAATACAGTGTATATAGTTCATTTAACTCTAATTTCAACTTTGAGTTTGATTTAATTACATTAATTGTTTTTTATTTCATTATCCTCCCGTTCTTTTAATAACTCTTCGCCATCCAATTTACTATTTTGTGTAATTAATTGTTGAGCCTTAACAAGGTTTTTATAGTGAATAGATTGAAATTCCTGACGTTCGAACAATTGACTATTAACATCATCCACTATGCACTCCATTCGTAACTGAACCTCATCGTACTGGGTGAACAATAGTTCAAGTTTACTTACGCGTAATTGCAGTTCACTTACCTGGGATAAACTTAACTTCTCTTTAAATTCATTAATATAATTTGAGAACGCTGTTAACTGACCTTTGAAACTTGCTCGCTTTTTTATAAGTTCTTTTTCCTCCTTGTCAGTCATTATGGATCACAGGCGTCAAATCTTTACAAATGTTAACGCTGAAAACCCTGAATAATAAACGTTAATTAATGTCTTATTAACTTAACACTGCACTGGAATGCGCTTCTTTGTTGTTACGACGACCGAAGTGACGAATGCAGAATTGAAGGTCACCTTACTCGCCGTGCGAATATTTCTTCGATATTTTAATGAATAGCGGTAAATCCGTGCAAATTCTTTTGTTTTAACTTCTTGACTTAATTCGCTGATGAATCCGGCTCGAAGGACCATGAACAGATCAGGAAATTAATTTAAAAAAAAAAAAATTGAAGAGCCGTGTATTCCGTGAATATTACAAGAAAAAGAGTGAGAGAGATAGATACATTGACTGACATTGACAAACTTAAATGATGAATTAAGAGCAAATATTTAAACAAACTTAATTGCTATCGAAAATTAGTAGGCGATGCGCAATAGTAGAAGTATTACACATCATATTGAAAAATAGCAATAATAACTGCAATACTTATTACATATCGTAAAATTACAATTTAAGTAAATATTTAAAAAATGTAGTTGATTTCCCTACATACTTTGCCACGTACTTTATGTTGTTTGTTAATAATTGTAATGAACGCAAGCAAATGTAAAACAAAATAAAAAAGGGCCAGGCTTAGGACTGGCAATTTTTGTTTAAGGAAGACAGGCGTATTTAAAAATCAACTATTAACAACATTGATTGGTTTATATATATAATATATACACATATACATGCGCATATATATACATTTGTATAATATTTACATCTTTATGTTTTTTTATTTACTTTTTTGGAATTTTTTTTTGTAACATAGGTAACTATTTAACATCTTATTGCAACTAATGAACATAAGTTCCGATATTTTTTTTTTTGTAAGCCGAGTTCTTTTTTCGTTCAGCGTTAACCCTTAGTTTAGAAAAGACTCGCTGGCAATGAACAGATGTTGCCGTGATATTTAGGGGCAGCGCAGACGGCACACTTTTTGTGCGATCGAGTCTGCGGCGCTCAAAAAGTCTGCATGGCGCGCAAAAAGTCGGTCGCGGATTTTTCACAGACTCAACGCACACGACGCACATCTTCGATCATTCTGTCGGCGGAGCTGTAGGGACGTAGTCGCTATGGAAATCGTGCAGAGATCGCGAAGTATTATTTTGTACATAAAGTACAGAAAAAAAATAAGAAACAGAAAATTTTGGGTACATCCTATACTTTCGGAAAGATTACTGAAGGGACAGTTCCATACTAAACATTCAATTCTGAAACAACATCCGGAAAAATTTTTCAAATGTTATAAAATGTCTGTTACTACATTTGATGAGTTGCTATTGATTTTAAGACCTGCTTTGACTCATTCAGAAACAACAATGAGGAGGTGCATTGGTCCAGAAGAAAGGCTGTCTGTGACACTCAGGTAAGTAAATAAAATATACCTATATATTTATATAACATAATTAAATGATTTATTATATCTCTCAGCAACAAACTAAGTTTTTTATTATTTAAATGACAAATAGGTTTCTGAGGTACATATTATTTAAATCAAAACATTATGAACAAACAAAGATTTTCTTTTATTAATTAGGGAAATACTTGTTTAAAAAATAACAAAACATAAAAAATTATAAGAATTACGTTGATTTTTATGGCAGCAAATTTTTAAGTATGTTGTACTTTTAAACAATAATGTAGGTACACAATAATATCGATCTATTACAAGTGAATTGTCACTTATATTATAAATTTAAATTAGGGGCTTAACTACTAAATCACGATTATTATAGCAGATTAGTATTATTAATTTAGTATTATTAATTATTAATCACAATTGGGAGCTTAATTACTAAATCACAATTGGGAGCTTAATTACTAAATCACAATTGGGAGCTTAATTACTAAATCACAATTAATATTGCTGATGTTATTATTATACCTTGGGAAATTAAGTCTTTTGATTGGTGGTGTATAATTAGCTTAACAATTTGGTACCTAACTAATTTTCTAAAATCACGATCAGCCTTTTATCGATTTTTTTTTGGTTACATTTTTATAATATACCTACTTTACACCTCGCCAACGTCGACGTCGTCGCCAAGAGAAAAAAGCGATTCATTTTCGGGAGAAATTATTGATGCGTAATCTCTATGAACGGGTGAGGGTGTATAGGACGAGCCGCTTGGCCTGCTTGAGTTTTGTAAAGAGATTGGCCTGGGAACGTATTCCGAATCTTCTGCAATGTCACTGTAGTTAGGGGGCTCAGTACTCGGTCTCTCAGCAGTGTCATATTGGTTAGACATAATATTTGAGTCCGTCGATGGATCGGTTACAATTACTATTCGTTCATTAGGTATATCCAATACTTGTTGTGTTTGGTTGTGAATAGACGCTGAACTGCTTAAGGACTGTTTAAAATTTAAAACTGTTTGTAGTAATTGTATTCTTAATTGCAACTTTTGGTCTGATGAAAATTGTTTGACATAAGGCAGAAGCGACCGCAGAAATGATTCATCTTCATCAATATCCCCTAAGATTGTTCTGCTTTCTGAATGACGTAAGTTGTTGTTTTTCATCAGCTGATTGCCTTCTCTTAGTATTTCTAAATACTCCTCATCGTAACAATTAGTCTTGCTCTTCGGTTGCGTCTTTGGTCGTTTAGAATCAGTTGTTCCTGTATCTGAACTCTGCACTGTGACGTTAAATATTTCGGCACTTTGTTCGATTTCGATAGAAGATTCATTATTCTCTACCACTGTAAATGGCAACAAAAATAGCAGTGAATCAAAGTAAACATATTTTCTCTTCTGTTTTCTTCCGCTTCCAGAAGGAATATTCTTTTGAGCACTGAGTTCCCTACGGAAGCAACTTCTCAAAGAGTTCCACTTCGTCTGTATATCTTTTCCTATAAAAAAAGAAATAATTATATTTATGTAGGTTACTAAAAATTAGGTATTCATTACAGTTTATGAACTATTTTTTTTTGCAGGTATTTAGGACGAGGGTCATCGTTCGGCGAACTCGAAGAAGATTATCTGATTGGCGCATCTACTATTCGTTCTATAATTAACGAAACCTGTACATCAATATGGGAACTATGTAAAAGTCAATGCTTTCCTGCTTTTACGGTGCAGAGATGGCTTGAGATTGCGAAACAATTCCACGATCGAACTCAATTTCCTAATTGTTTAGGAGCGATAGATGGGAAGCACATACGTCTTAAGATGCCGCCAAATTCAGGTTCTAATTACTATAACTACAAGTCATATTTTTCTACTGTATTGATGGCAGTAGTTGATGCCGATTACTGTTTTACATTTATTGATGTTGGCGCCTATGGAAAATTCAGTGATTCAAACATTTTTAAAAACTCGACACTTGAGAAAGGAATTCTGGATGGTAAAATAATTCTTCCGGATAAACAAAAACTTCCCGGTGATCTGAATGGACAACCAATGCCGTTTGTTTTTGTGGGAGATGAAGCCTTTGCAGTTTCATCACACATAATGAGACCTTTTCCTGACCGCCATTTAAGTGTCCAACAGCGCATTTTTAATTACCGGTTGTCAAGAGCACGAAGAATGGTAGAATGCGCCTTTGGAATTTTGAGTAGCAAATGGAGAATATTTCAAAGAGGTTTAGACGTGAATATGCCACTAGCCATAAAAATTATAAAAGCAGGGTGCATTCTGCACAATTTTGTAAGAAAAAGAGACGGTATTTGTTTTGAAGACACGTTGTATAACTGCCCTTTCGAAGATATATCTAATATTGGTGTGAGAGGGACAGATAATGGAATAGAAACGAGAAAGTATTTTACTAACTACTTCACCACTTCTCTGGGAAGTGTACCCTGGCAGTATAGTAAAGTCACATGAGTAAAGAAACCGTACACTCCGTACAGATACAAAGCTTTCATACAGCGCGCTGCGATAAGTCCACTCACACAAGCGCACGGCGTGTATGTGAGCAACCACTGGCGGCTGGTCACGTACGCGCCCGCCAGTGGTCAATCTCAGGGCGCGCAACGCGATGCAATGTTTAAAATCTGTAACAGGTACAAAAAAAACCTACCTACCTACCTACTTTATTTTTTTTATTTTTGTACCTACTTTATTTTTATTTTATCCGACTGTGACAACCCTACCAAAATAGCCATACATTTTGACAGCTCCCTAGAAGCTTGGTCTCTGTACGGTTCTACTCATGTGGTAAAGTCTAATAAAAACTTAAACTTACCGTATTTTGTTTTTTCTTTAGACGTCATACATGTCCAAACAGGTGCGGAATAAACATTACAGCACACTTCATCCCACATTTTTCTTTTTAAATGTCTATCATGATATTCTGCCTTAGAAGTATCATAAATTGCTGGTCTGTTTTGTATTTCTTGAATTAATATCGTTACATCGATCTCTGGCGCCATCATTGCGTGCGTTACGTCCACCCCTAGCAAATGCAGATAGCCGACTAAAGTGTGCGCCGTCTGCGTTTGCGCGCGTTGAAGCAAACGTTCTATTTTTTTCACACACTTTTTGTGCGGAGCGGCGCGGCGCGGCGCGGTGCGGTCTGCCCGAATACACGGATTTTATGTGTGCCGGACTTTTTTGCGCGTTGTGTGCGTTACTGCATATAATTGCATAGGTTCTATTTTCACAGACTAAAAAGTGCGTCACGGATAGTCTGTCGTCTGCGCAGCCCCTTAGGCGTTTTAGCATATATATGGAGTCGCGTATAAACTCATTTACGATCCCTCCACCACTGCAGCGGATCTTGATGCCGGCTGATCAACGGCTCCTGCAAATATTTATCAAACTCCACGATCCCGGCTCAATTTCCGGATCAATCGCGAAATTTCGACATCAGAGGTCCTCCCAAATTGAGCCTGTTTAGAAAGACCAGGGGTCGGTTCTTCGGACACTGGATTGTTCGCTGTGTCCTCTATGGGCAAGACAATTCTACCGATTTTCATTTTGAGTGCCGCTGCGGCAGTCTTGAAGTTGGTAGGATCTCGAAAACCAGTTTTTTTTAAAGCGTGGGTCTAAGATAGTAGCTTCACTAAGCAGGACATGTTTTTCAATATCGCCGAATCCACGTCTCAGCTCGAATTTTAATGACGCCACTAGTTCATCATCGGTCCATAGGTCCCTGCAGAAGTTGTCGCTGATAATCTCGCCAATGTTATTCTCAATGTTCCATTCTGTGAACTTCTGCCTCAGGAAATCAGATATATTTACACTAGTGTGAATTTGATCAAAATTAATGCACCCAATCATAACTGACACTAATTGATGGGAGTCTACATTTATATAATGTGCAGTTATTGCAATGTAGTCATCATTAGTAATAGATTTCCAACCATCGGTGGTGATACATATAGCCGTAGCTTTTGTTATTTTACTTTTTACATTTTCTAATAGTTTATTGTAAAAAATAATAAAAACCACAACTCGGTCAAACTGTCCGACTTATTGGTGTACGAAATGTCTTTTTTCGGGCCTCTGACGTGGTTCCCAAAGTGTAGTAGGGTGGCCCCTACTGTTAGTTTTTTTCAAGCCGCTAACGTAGTAGGCACCAGTTTTTTTTTTGTTAATCTAGGAAAATGCCTACGCATACCTGCTCCTCCAAGGAAAGGAGACGGGTTATGTCGGACTCACACCGACTAAAAACCCGGAGTTTTGCTTCAGGCCGTCGAATAATGGCGGGGACACCGGAATAACCTGTTAAGGCCCTCGCCGCGAACCTGCCGACGGCTGGCCACCGAGGCAGCAAGTTCGGACGCGCGCTGGGACAAACCGCGGCGTGCCTACCCCCTCACGTTCCCTTGGTAAGCCACCGACCTAGTCCTGTGTCGGCAGCCTATAAACCACCCCAGAGTCTTCGGCCTTATGCCGATCTGGGACCTCACCGGCTGGAGTCGCCGACGCGCCACTGCGGGGACAGTAGCACGCCACCGAATCTGCCCTGGGCTGAAGAGAGGAGTTTCCCCACCACCCCTTCCTCAACCCACCTTCAATCCAAATCGCGAAGAATCGGATGCGGCGGCTGCCACGCCGCACCACCCGACCCTCCACGATTATCCCCCTGGACGCTCAACAACCAGGCCAAAGGCCCTGCTGGAGCCTCCCCTCCGAGCCCGGCCAGAGCTTTCCCTCCGGACGGATCAACACGCTGGGCTTACGCCCAGCTGGAGCAGCCCCCCTCTCGTGGGCCAGTCTACCTCACGACCGGCCCCTGTGTGGGATTTCGCCATCCCGCAACGATGAATCCTATTGCGGGACCACGATTGCCATCAGGGTGCACCGGGCCGAACCCCTTCTTTGCCCTGTGGAACACAAGTATTACAGAGGGCAGGAAAGAGGACGGCCACACGAGGAGGTATCCCACGCACACCCCAACTAGGCACCTGACTTGGCTCGACGAAAAAGTACCCGGGACAAAAGTAACTGGTTCGTGATAATAATGCCACTTTTAGTTCCTATTAATCATATTAATTGAATCTCTCTGTCTTTGCAAAGCTGCTTGTCTTGTTCTTAAAACTGTGTGTGGAGGTTCCGCTTCAATCTCTTCGCTTGCTTCAAATTCAGGCATTGGGGACCTACAATATAATATAATTATTTTTATTTATCTATATAAAATACACTATAGTTCATCAAGTTTATGAAAATGCTGTTATTGTTTCAACTGCTTCCCTTATTAAGAATATTAAAAATATTTTTAAAAAATAACCTGAAGTAATGCATCATATTATAAATAGTGCAGCTGTCGTTGGCTGGCAATGAAGCACCCTATCCTTGCGTAGACATCTAAATACAGCTTTAGGTATGCCATTTGTCCTTTCTACACAATTTCGGACTTCCGTAATTTTTTTGTTGTAGAAATGCTCAAGTGTTCCTTCGCTAGGGGTTGGTAGAATAGGAGTCAGCTTAAATGTATCCTAAGCATAGACTAAATCACCTGAAATATAAAACACGAGCGACCCGCCCACGCTTAGCAATGGTGTAGTTTTACCGACTTGCTCGCGAACCCTTGCATTTTTGCGTACTTAAAAAAGTCTCGTCGCCAATGGGACATCTTCCATTAATGGAAACAAGTGATTTCTAAAGAAATCTTCATACACTTCTCCATTTAAATTGTTGGGCAGAAAATGAGGTCCAATGAAATACCCATCAATGATGCCCATCCAGACATTGACTGAAAACCGTCTCTGAGACCCCTTCGGTCTTTTTTTCGCGGATTTAAAACTTCTTTATCGGCCCAGTAATGAGCATCCTTATCAAACTTCGATTCATCGGTCCACAGAATTGCATGCGAGTCCTTTGAGAATAGTAACGATTAATAATTCCTCAAAAATTCAGCCTCTGTGGGTTTCATTGTTTTATCTCAGCATGTACTTCAGTTACTTGTAAGTTTTATACCTCAAATGAAAGCTTGTTAGATAGAGATATTATTTACATAATTTGCACATTTCATATTTTGGAGTTTTTTTTAAAAGAAAATTGCATTTTTTATCGAATAAGTTTGTAAAAAAATAAGAAAATGCTACTTTTAACGCGTAATTTTAAAACGTTTGTAGCTTTTCAACATTTTATTACTTATTATGAAATATTGGAATTTCCGCTATGCGACGATAACAAAAAACTCTAAATCCAGCATGTTTTTTTTTTTTTTAATTTTTAACCGTCTGAAATCGGAATAAAAAATAAAAATAAATAAATTGAAATAACTCAGAAACGGTAAACTTTTGTATACGACATTAATGGTCAAAATCTGTTGCTTTTGACCTTATCTATCACCCCTTAACAGGAGTACGTGACATTAGAAGTCACTTAACAAGAATAACAGGAAACACATATATTGCATTTGTTTATGTTACGGCCAATACCCGAAGTGCGGCTACACCTAGTTTTAGCCGGTTAGTAGTCTTTTTAATATGGGGAATGTAACAAAAATGTATATAACTATATATATAAAACTGGCTTCAAGCATGAGTCGACGGAGTCCCGCTAAGCGGGACTCCTTTTTTTGGGCGGTATCAAAGAAGTAACCTAACTAACCTAACCTATTGATGTTTCTAACCGGCTAAAACTAGGTGCAGCCGCGCTTCGGGTTTTAGCCGTAACATATAAACAGAAAAAAAACTTTCCATTAAAAATCATTTGGTGCTTTTTAGTTATAATTTGATTTTCTAGTTCGTGAATTCCGTGGTAGGTTACAGATATGTCTTTAGCTCCTATTTTACAGCATTTTCTGACACATCTTTGGATTGAAGAGGAATTACTTGAAATTGAACTCATTTTAAAGGGTATTACACAATTATTTATTTATTTTTCATTTACCGACGTTTCGTCATTTTTTCAAATGCTATCGTGGAGAAGAACCGTCACTCCATAGAGAGAAAATTTAAGCATAGACTTAAACACGTACAACAACTACCGCCGCGACGGAATAGCAATACATCTTGGCTGCTTTAAAATGCGCAGGAATTATAAATGTCTAAAATTATATGGATACTTAAAACTTGGAACGTGGGATGAACTAAAAAATAAGACGAGTGTTTTTGTTTCAATCATTTATTTCATAATATCATAATTTTTCGGTACAGGGATTTCTTTTTTTCTTCGTCTTCGATTTCTCTATTACAAATAACTACAAATCTTCCGTCACATGTGGCAAAAGTAGATAATTTTAAATGGTTCACATTAGAAATGTAATGTTTCATACATTTCATCAAAAAATCAAAATCAACAAACTCCAAATAAGCCATTATATTTTCTTCGAAATTTGATTTGAAAGAATTTATTTTTAGATAATTATTAATTGCACTAGCCATAATTTCAACACAGCGAATCATTTCTTTATTTACATAATTTAATGATTTCTTCGATTGATCATATTCTTTGAAACTTCTTGTGACAAAAAGGCTGTTTGGCAATCAACACATTTCTTTTTAAAGATAAATCTACACACATATTCATAAGCTTGGCTTTCCGGTGCTGCCTTTTCTTAAGTTTCGACTACATGAGCTTTAATTAGGTTTATTTCATTAATAGCAATTTGTGTTTCAATAAAAGTTTTTTTTTTGCCAAAATTCTGATCTCGTCCTCACAATTTTTTTTCTGGCCTGTGTGGCGTTAATTAGTTAAAATTGTTGTTTTAATACTTGCTACAAACTGGTTTACTATAGGGTTATAATTGGAACCACAATTGTATCTGGTGAAGCCGTAACAGTTTTCGAGTGGATCCTTATTAAGACGTCGTGTCGAGAGACTTTTAATTTAAGGAATTTGTTGAGATTACCCCATCGTTTTTCTATCCTATTCATGAATCCAACCTTCTTGAGAAGGTGGGTCTGACTTACAACCTATTTACTTTATGGTAGATATAAATTGTTTCATATATGTAAACAGTTCTGAATGCGGACTTCGGTTTGTATAGTTAGTGATTTTTTTTTCCTCTCCGTAGATCCGAGCTGCCTGCATTAACAGCATCGAATAATTTGTCGAAATTTTGTGTAAATAATGCAGTTTCATTTGCGTCAATCGGGAGTTCATCTATGTTCTATCAATAAAAAATTATATCGAAACCTTTGAAAGGTTTTATTGTATATAAGAAAATTAAGTATACAATCAGCTCTTACTAGAACCAATCTTTGCTAATATTCCTGCTGTGACAGAGTGGTTTAACACTTGTGCTGCCAGCAGCGTCGGATTTAGGTTTCGGTAGCCCATAGGCAGGGCATGCGGTGGAGCCCTAAAAACGTTTTTTGTTAACTTTTGAAAGTTTCTATCGAGTTCTTGATAAAGAAGAGTTCAGCTCAAAAACTAAACAAACATAAAATCGATTCAAAATAAAATTACAGGCAACATAAAATACAAGCTAAATAATTTATCGTCTAATTTTCATATTAATAAAGGTAATGATACTTTCGTTTGAAGGCCGTTTCCCTTAAAACATCATTCTCTAAACTAAGGAGAGACAAAACGTTAAATCTGTCCTCGGCCATGGAACTTCGGAGCTTTTTTTTATAAGAGTGATAAAATGATCTTTCAGCCGTACTATTTGTCACCACAAGAGAGTGAGATAAATTCTCAAAATAACGTCGTCTTAGCTTAACTACGTCGTCGCAGTAGGTTCTGACCAAGTTTTGGCTGACAGACAAAATTTCTAGATCGGAAATAGTATTATATTTTTCAAAAATCCAATTCTTTTCTTAGCGGTGTTGGTGGTGGTGGTGGTGAATGCCCTGAAAAAAAATTCTTTTTACCATTGCTTTATCTCAAGAATGTACATTCTTCAAATCTCAACCAACTTGAATACATTCGATTTCAGCATCCAGAAACCCGTATACTGAGGCGCTCCCAACAATGTCGAGTATCTTCGACTCCACATCAGTCAGGGCAGCCTCAGCAGGTCCACCTCCTGTGGCATTTATTGGATCTCGCACCTTTCTTGCCTTAGTTTTGACATTCGCCACCCACACATTCCAAATCTGTAAATGTCGAAAATTGGTAACCATCATTTGATACAAGAGATTTCATGTAAATACTTAGTATTGTCCCTACTTACATGCTGCCACTGCTGTGCAGCCCTGCTGCAGCCTAGTTGGTTAAGTTCGCTGGTCACAGTGTCCTAAAATTCTTTCACTTGTTGGTCTGCTTGGTTGCCAAAAAATGATACAAAGTTTTACCTTCATGGTTAGATATCGATAAACTTTAACATCAACAACGAATATGTAATTTATTATCTTTCGTTATATCAATATTGGCATGCAGTTCTTCTACTAATCTCTGTTGTTGTCTTTTATTACTTCTTTTTCTATCCATTTTACTTCTTTTTATCGACCATGGTCGACGATGAGTGAGAACGATGACGTCATTAACTGACGTCATTAGGGGACGTAGTTGCGCTCAGAGAGCCAACACTTTGGAGCATGGTCGGCGTGAGCGCTGTCAAAACTGACAGGTGGTTTGTTGTTGTTTTTTGGGCATTTTATTGATAAATATTAACTTCAAGTTTAATTTTATGAAGTGCAAGCAATGGCTCCTGTGTCTATAAGAGTTGAAGCAAGACATGAAGATATTGTTCTAGATTTAGATGAACACGAATTAAGAAGAGCTGCGCAAGGTAAAGGCGAAATTATAATTCTGCTATCACTAACTACATTTTATCCGCCTAACACCTTTATAAATCTGTCAAAATTGCGTTTATAGTGATGATTACCAATTTGTCTGTAAAATTATCTTTTCCTACGGCTGGAACGTGTTCGGACACTGCAAAATACGTTTTGAAAATCAACCAGTTCGGATTCAATTGACGACAAACTTATCGATATTTTTACAGATCATGAATATTTAGACTTACTCGTTTCGCAATATTATGAACGAGCAGCAGCTGTACCACATCAACCGACACCAGTACAACCTACACCAGAACAGCCCTCACCAGAACAGCCCTCACCAGAACAACTCGCACCAGAACAACCCTCACCAGAACAAATCGCACCAGAACAACCCGCACATCAACAACTAGCACCAAATCAGAACAATCGAGGTATTTTTTAACTTTCATCATCAATCCTTTTTGTGTATATGTTACGGCTAGAACCCGAAGCGCCGACTCATGATTGAAGCTAGTTTTATATATACAGTCGACTCTCGTTAATTCGAAACTCGAGGGACTCTTAAAATATTGCGAATTATCGAGTGTTTGAAATATCAAATGGTTCGAAATTTGTGAGAGAAAATAAATAAAACTTCGAATTATTAAGTGTTGATCAATTATTATTTATTAACTGCTATTCTATAACAATGACAAAAGTTTAGAGGTACATTCGTATACATACATGTATTCATAATGTGAATTAATCAATCTTTCGAAAGAACTCTGTTATACTGGTTTGCTTCAAAGCACATTGCTGCTGCTCAGACTGCTCAATAACTTTTTTTAAGAGAAAAAGTGCCTGAAATGCTTTTTCATCACTTTCGTTTTGTAGACAAAAGCTTTGTAAGGTATCAAATGAGGATCTTGCTTCCTTAACTGACACCTCTGCCAAAGGTTCTGATGTATTGTCCTCATCTTCATCGCTACTTTTCGTATCTGTCGCAGATAAAATTTCGCCATCGGTTAGTGAACCTGAGACAGCAACATCTTCATCCACTTGAACAAAGTAAAAAAAACTCACACCGCTGATGTCAACTAATGGTTCTATTACTGGTTCTTCATCATCCATAAGTATTGGAAGATTTTCTTGATTTTCTTTTAAGAAACCGGATTTTTTGAAGCAGTTGAGAATCGTTAGGGGTGTTACAGCTCTCTATGCTTTGTCAATAAGTAAAATAGCTGTCAGAACCGTGATATTTGCAGTTAGCTGTTTGTCGAGAGATTCTAAAACGAGCTTAACAATTTCTTTGCGATAGATCGTCTTAAAATTATGGATAATCCCTTGGTCTAATGGTTGCAATTTGGAAGTTGTATTTGGCGGAAAGAAGTAGAGTTCCACGTTAGATAATGTAGGAGGACTGTTGTGGACAGTGCAATTGTCTAAAAATAGTAAAATTTTCCGCTTTCGTCGTTTCATGTCCCCATTAACTGTTAAAAGCCAATTGTTAAAAAGTTCTGTCGTCATCCAGGCTTTTTTGTTAGCGAGATAATCAGTAGGAAACGATTTCACTCCTTTGAAACATCGCGGTTTCATTGCTTTTCCTATCACTAAGGGTTTAAGTTTTTCCGATCCATCCATATTTACTGCAAGTAAAACTGTCAACCTCTCTTTACTATGTTTTCCTCCATGACATTTTTCATCTTTAAAAGTAAGCGTCTTGTCCGGTAAACATTTGAAAAATAGGCCAGTTTCATCAGTATTAAAAATGTCTCGGGCATCATAGTTTTCAATCAAGGTCTTCAATTTACCGTGCCAATCTAAGCAAACTGCATCATCAACACTTCCACTTTCCCCACAAACTTTTTTAAACACAACTCCATTTCTCTTTTTGAAATTTGTAAGCCACCCTTCACTTGCCGCAAAGTTTTTGAACTCTTTTGCTTTTTCCTTCAACAAGTTCCCGCTAATAGACACTTTTTGTCCTCTACACTGTCTTAGCCAAATGACCAGGCTTTCTTCCAGACGAGGGAATTCACCTTTAGTAGTTCTTTTCCGTACTCCAACAGTTTGAGCAGCATTAATTTTCTCCTTGTGCTTTATTATGGTTGAGAGAGTACTCAGAGGAATCTTAAATTCTTTTGCAACATCACTCTTCTTCTCACCATCCTCTACTTTTTCGATTAACTTCTTCTTTTCAGCAATCGTCAAACATTTATACACTAACTTTTAATCTGCATACCAACGAAAGAGTAACAGTAACTGAAATATAACTAAACAAACCAATTCGTGAGAAGTGTGTGTGTCAAATAGTCAAACGAATCAAAACAAAGGCTCGTGTACGTTGATACAAGTTTGAACTTGTCGCAAAATGTACTTACAATCTTTCCGCCTCTTGCAACTTTGAATTGTCGAGTGTTGGACGCCGATAAGTTCGAATTAACGCGTCGTTTTGTTATATAGCAATGATTTTTTCGTTCGAATTACCAAGTGTATGAAATGTATTGATTTAGTTCGAAATATAAAGAGATTTTGTAGGGAACTCGTGATCACTTTGAATTATAGAGAGGTTCGAATTATCGCAGGTTTGAATTAACGAGAGTCAACTGTATAGGTATATATATATTTGTTACATTCCTCATATTAAAAAGAGAACCTACTAACCGGCTAAAACTAGGTGTGGCCGCACTTCGGGTATTAGCCGTAACATATACACTCTAGGGACACAGGCTTATCCTTTTACACCAGGGTAGGCAGGAATGTGCCTATATATCATAATTCCCATGAGGACCCAATAGTGCATTAAGGATAATGGTCTTTAATTTATAATTGTAACTTTGCCAAAGTCAAACTATCTACTTTTATTCTGGTTTTGATACATTATCACTTCCTTAACTTTGCAGAATCAGATGACAGAAATACCAATGAGCAGAGTATTTTTATTTGGAACGAAGCCTGTATTTTACTACTATTATCATTATATGAAGAAAATAAAGAAGAGATGAGTCGAAAAAGACACATAATAGTTTATGACAACATTGCCAGAAAAATTAAATGAAATCCACCCATCATATGAAGTTACCGGAGGACAATGCCAATCCAAAATATTGATAGTTTAAAAAAACAATATAAGAAAATTAAAGACCATAACAACAAATCTGGGAATGATCGAGTCACATGGCTTTATTATGAGGTAAGTTGCTATATAAAGAGTTTTATCATATATTATATAGCAATTTTCCCTAAAAAGAAAATTTACGCAGTGGATTTTCAATCAGTGTTCCTCTTTGCCTCAATCTTAAATTATTTTCAATGGGAATGAGGTCTCCCCTTAATATACATATATTATGTAAAACAGTTAATGCCACTTAATATTCTGGTATTTTTTTAACAGTTGTCATGGGAAGGACGTCCAAAATACTCCTCCAGCGGGTTTTCAAAAGCCCAAATGCTCTTTCAATCGAGACACGAGCTGAAGATAAACAAAAATTGATTTTTTTTTGCATCTGTGTCAGGTGTCCATTATTTTTGAAAGGGACCATCAGGCATGGATCAATCCCGTATGCAGCATCCCCTATCAAATGAGTGCCACTTTCAAAATATACATCAGGGTTGTCCACATATCTTTGGACCGGAGATATCCTGAAGACTCGTGCATCATGGACACGTCCTGAGTGTCCAGCATACACACTTGTGAATATCATATCCTGAGTACAGACAGCCTAGAAGAAACATAAATACAAGTATAAGTTTATGAATATGCACCCAAGATGCATCATGTGCATCATCAAGACAATAGTGTTCTGTAAAAATATAATTTCACTGGTGGCCGCCTACGACTCGTGGCGTTTTTCACGTGGAATTCGGTTTCCCGTGGAAATGATAAGTTTTCCCGCAGTAAAAAGTACCCTTTATTGTTATTCTGATGTATAACCTATATTACTGTAAAGTTTCATCAAAATCCGTCCAGTAGTTTTTACGTGAAAGAGTAACAAACATCCATATACTCACAAACTTTCACATTTATAGTAGGATTTTAGTTTTATCTTTTACATTATTGTTTGATTCTTATTATGAAACTAAAGTACTCATATAGCAATCAAGACCTGCACTTGCCTGCATCTGTATTTAATTTCTTCCTTTCCTATTTATATATGATTTCCCGTCATGTTTCGGTGCATATATTTGAATATGGGTTCCGTCAATGGCTCCTATAACTTTAGGAAAACCAGAAAATTTCTCAAATTGCCTAGCCACAGCATTTGCCTCTTCACCTGTATAAATCTCGGTGCCAGACTATGTAATGCATGTGCACCTCTTCTCATCGTCCTCAAGGCAGTGGCTCTTCCTATGTCAAATTTTTCACATAAAGATCTAAAAATAATAACATTAAAATTATCTAGTTAACATTAACACAATAGAGAAGGACATACTAATTTTGTAAAACATACCTGTAACTATCTGGAGTCGCCATCATCCACAGCATTATTAATAATTGTTTTTTCCCATCTATTGTACTATGGCCCCTTCGGCCGGCTCTTTGGGTAACGGATATCTTAGGACCAATAAGACTTAAATTGTATTCAAATGTTTCTGGGTAAACTCTGAAAAAAGCAATGACAAATTTTAGTGAAGGTGAAAAATTTGGGGTCTAAACATAGGTAAGTGACATTGAAAAGCGAACGAAGTGAGCATGGGGAGTTAAGGGTCAAAATTTTACATTCACAAAGTGGTGTTTATTGATAAGTACAGTGAAGGGCAATCGGTCGGCCAGCGGATCTCTTTTAATACTAACCTAAAATGTTGCTTAAATTCTTCTCTATTATATTGCACTACAATGTTTTCTACATATGCTTCTATGCGTGGAATTTTGCGTCGACCAGATCTTGTTCGGCTCACTAATTCTGCAATTATTGGGTCTATATTATCTTCATCTTCGCTGCTGCTGCTACTATTTAAATGAACAATTGATTCAATATCTGAATCAGATTCAATAATATTTGTTATTAGTGAAAAAACCTGTTGCGGCTCCATCTTAATGCAATGGAACTTAGTTAAAACAAAAACCATCAAACAGTTATTTTGAAGTTAAAACGTCAAATAACGTTAGCGCGCTAAAAAGCCGTTCCGATTAAATTTACGCAATAACTATCAATATCGCGCTAAAAGTCAACGGAACGGTTGTAAGCGATTTGAGCGTTAACAATTCTGTAAGCGATCAACGGAACGCAAGGATTGAACGGATAAAATAGTTTTATTTCTATAAAACAAAATCAACATTAAATATTTAATTTGCTGGTTGCAACACAAGCTAAGCTAATTCAATACAGAGCTGTCAAAGTGGAGTCAGATGCATGCACTAATTTTAGTGGGATGTATTTTGAGAATACGCTTAAGCGTAAATTAGTGATTCTAAAATTAAAGTTTCTCTATATTTAGACTAGTTAGGGAACGGTGAGAATCGCCACCACTATATATCCCCTAGAGGAATCTCTTACTGTAGTTCTATGATCGGATTGGTGGTAAAAAGTGGCAAGTTCTGTGCGTACCTACTTTTAATAAAATAAATCAATACGAATAAAATGTACATAAACATACACATTGTGTAATGTGCATAAGCACTATGTAGGAGACTTATTACTTGAATACTGGCAGCTATTAATTTATATTATTCAAATAGATTCTAAAGAAGAAACAATGAGATATAATGAGACAGCTTCCTTCCAGACACAGTCATATTTTCGTGCTGAAGCTGCTGAGATCCATGATGATGTGAGTTTCATATCCCTGGTTGCTATCTGGTATTTCCTGCTCAACTCTTCCCTTGTCTGTAAGTTAAGCACCTTCGAATTATAAGAATTATGTAAGTACATACTGGATGCTTCTGCCTTAGCAGCAGGTAACATTTTCTGCCATCCCTAAAACTTTGGCATTAATAGTTTCTGATATCTTGAGATAAGGCACCAAAAGGACGTCAAAAACCATATTCACACTCTCTTCTCCAAGAGTGTGAGGTATTATACTGGCACACACTTGGTGCCTTGAAATTAAGGGATATTCTGAGTGAATTGCCTGGATCTCAGAAAAGGGGACAGCCATCGGTATTTCATGGACATGCAGAATACTGCATACAAGTTCAGGAAAACATGCTATCATTCGAGACAAAGTAACAGCACTATAATCGCCTGCTACATTCTTTTTGAGATTCAGAACTCTTATGCAAGAGGTGAATTCTTTTGCCACATCGCTGGATCTCATGGTCTTAGCAATTCGATCTACATTGTTACCTCTAACCAGGCCTATCAAAATGCAAAGAGTTATTTTCTTGCAAGAAGCTTTTGAGAGTATCTTCTTCCTCATTAGAGGAGCGTCAAATCCTGTAAATGCTATGATGCTGTTTATCCAATCAATCAACTTACCACCTGTTTCAGATAAGAATTGATTAATGGCAGCTTTAAACTCTGCCTCAGACCCGACCACATCGGGAACCTGTGACAGAGCATCGGTCACTGCCATGACATTTGTACTAGATGAGGAAGAGTCAACCATTTTGACAACTGGCTGATTCAGTAGTATATCAGTACTTAAGTTATATCTTTTACTTAACTCAAGCGAGCTCTGAGATCCCTTCTTACTTCCTTTCCTGGATCTACTTGAGTTTGAAGACTTGCTGGACATAAAATCTTAAAGCACAGAAGTATCAAATGGAAAATAAAACACACTTATCCAATTATAATGAAAAATATTGTAATTAAAGAGCCGTCTTTGTGTCCTTTCCTTCACTTTTATGCTTTAAATATAAAGCTGAAAACACGTTTCAAATCTTTCATTTCTCTTTCACGTTTCCCCCAAACGTTAGTCATTGTTACGGACGAAAAGCCAGTGTATAGACAGTTAATTATTTTGTGATAAAAGTGTATTTTGATTTATATATAGTGCTTATAAAATAGTGTTCAATTTTGTAATTTATTGTAATATAAATGTAATGTGGGTACTTTGATAGTTACAAATGTTAAGTTAGCAAGTAAGTTTTGATGTGCTAATAAATAAAGTAATTTTTGGTAGTATCATTTCATACACCTGTAGGGGCTGCAAATAGGTAGGAAATTGTATTGTTTAGGTATAGAATACCTAAGTAAATAAGTTATTTTGCACATAGGAAATGATGTATGATGTACTACCCACGGTTAGTTAACATTTAGGAATTTAAGTAGAAATGTTAAATAATTGAAGGTAGGCCGTGAGGAAGGTGCGGGGTGAGGATATTGTTGTACCCTACAAATTGTTAATATTTGCCATGTTCCTACAGCTAGGAGGCGGAGCTTAAAAATATTAAAAGTAAGACTACCCCGCTAAAGCCGCCTTAAACCGTGGGTAGGAACCCGCAAAATAATAACATTTGCAGCCGGTGTATGATTGGTCGAAATTGTAATAAAGTGCTCTGCGAAGCACTCGAATGTAAAATAGTGAATTTGCCTATGTATATGGGGCTGGCTGGCCTAGTTTGTGTTCGCTCCGGACCGGCCCCACCCTAAGGAAATGGAGAAGAAATAAACAAGAATACAGTCCACTGCAAGAGTTTTTTATTGCCAGCTACAGAAGAAATTTTGGTCCATCGGCGCCGGATATGAAACAGCAAGAATCAACGTGTGGGGCACTAGAGCGAAACACCAGCGGCAGCCGAATGAACTAGTGTCGGCATATCTTCGGTCGGCAGCGGTGGCCGAATGAATTAATTTCGGCCTACCCTCGGTTGGCGGCGGTAGTCACGGATGCCAAGCGGTCAAGGGTCAGCGCAAAAGAAGAGGGGAAGCCCAGGTTACAATTGAAGAGGCGCGGCCCAGGGTCATCGCACAAGAAGAGGGGCAGGCGCGGAAGCCAAGCGGTCAAGGGTCAACGCACAAGAAGAGGGGCAGCCCAGGTTACAAACGAAGAGGCGCGGCCCAGGGTCAACGCACAGAAGAGGCGGAGTCCCTGATTGACATCGCACAGAAGAGGCGGAGTCTCTGGTTGACATCGCACAGAAGAGGCGGAGCTAAGGAACGCGTTTAACGCGGCTCGCAACAGGCTACCTAAAGGTGCCAAACGGTCTGTTGCGAGTGAACGCCACTCAGGCGGTTTTCAGTGGTAGGGCTGTTCACGGCAAGGCCAGCAAGTGCCGAAGCAATGATGCCCCGAAGCCCACCCGTGACGAGGAAGAAGACCATGAAGCAACGCATCTTTGAAGACCCCCCCGCGTCCCCGTCCGACGCGCTTTCTACTGCACTCGGGTCTGCTGTGCTCGAGTCCATCGCCCCCGCATCTACCGCCCCGCATCCACCGCGCCAGAATGTACCGCGCCGGCGCGAACTGCGCCCGAACGTTCTATGCCCGAACGTTCAACTATGAAGAAGCCAGATGAGATTCCCGCCCCTGAACATGAAGTTGAGGCCCAGAGGGACGGTCATCAGTCGCGAGCTGCTTCCGTGTGCTCAAGGAGGTCGAGCGTCTCGACGACGCTGCGAATACGGAAGGCTGAAGCTGAAGCGGCTTTACGATTGGCTGAAATTAAGAGAAAGCAATTGGATTTAGAAGCTGAGATGATTAGAAGCAAGTTGGCAGTCGAGATTGCTACGATACAAGAAGAGACTTGTGATGAAGACGAGCCGGTCCAGGTCGAGGAAACGGCAGAGCGTGTGCGTGTATGGCTCCACCAGGGCAACGTACGGGGGGAGCAGCCGCACAAAACTGACCAGGTGCGTGACGTCACGGCATTGGAGGCGAATCACCGCGTCGCATATGGACATGCGACAGAGGAACAAGTGGCGGCGATTCGACCTACGTCACCCACACGGCGAGCGACGACGGATGGCGACATCGATCGACTAGCAAAAGCGATCGATAATCTGAGGCGAAGTGGACCTCCCCCGCTTCAAAGCCAGGACCTGCCGACATTCAGCGGAGCAACAGCGGAGTGGCTGCCATTTAAGAAAGCGATGACAGAGTCAACGAGAGAGAATATGGCCAGACTGAGAATGTGTCTACGAGGTGAAGCACGCCAGGCGGTGTCGGCGCTGCTGGGAATAGCAGCCGACCCAGATGTTGTTATGAGGAGGCTAGAGGCGTGTTTCGGCCGGCCAGCGATGATAGTCTACCAAGCTATGGAAGACATCAAGCGTCTACCGAAGACAAGTGCGGAGCCGAGTGATTTGAATAGCTTCTCCATCAAGCTGCAGAATGCAGTGACTGTTTTGGAATGCGTGGACGACAAAGGATATCTGCAGAACCCCCTGCTAGTCCAGCAAGTTGTAGAGAAGCTAACGCCGCACATCAAGTCACGGTGGTGTGATTACGCGAAGCAATATGGCAACGTTCGTGAACCAGAGATAATAACGCTGTCGAAGTTCCTCGAACAGGAAGCGGATGCAGCTGTGCGGCACCTACACGCCCCGCCAGTGCGTGTGATGGCCAGTGAACGACCGCACACAGGGACGAAGCCCATCCGCCGCAGCGTATACGCCGTACAGAAGGAGAGCGGAAGCAACGTGAAGAGGGAATGCTTCTGCTGCGGCGCCGCCCATAAAACCACAGAATGCAAGAAGCTTGTGGCAATGACAGTGCCTGAACGATGGCAATGGGCGAAGGAAATAAGAATGTGTTTTCAGTGCTTGAATAGCAAACACAGGCGTTTTCAATGCAAGGCCAGGCGGTGTGGAATCGGCGAGTGTCGGCGGCCACATCACACCTTGCTTCATGGATCGGTGGAAAACGCAAGTGCTCCTGTAGAGGAAGAGAAGGCGACAGAAACAATCGCGTCTACACGAGCAAGCAAGAAAGAAATGCGCGTACTACTCAAGGTGTGCCCTGTGACGGTGCGAGGGCCGACAGGGAAAGAGATAGAGACGTACGCACTATTGGATGAAGGCTCTACGATAACTCTCATCGATGAGCAGATCGCAAACGAGATTGGAGCAGGAGGACCCAGGCGACCGTTGAACATTGTCGGCGCTACAACCAGCCAGGTGCAGCAAGCAAGCCGAGCTGTAACGGTCACTATTGAAGGCAAGAGGTCGCAGCCTTACACAATAAAGGCGCGCACGGTGAACGACCTCACACTGGGCAGACAATCTCTTGAGGAAAGGGCGCTACAGCACTCACACTTGCGCGATCTAGCTCCGGAGGAGGTGTGCTACACCAATGCGAAGCCGCGACTGCTTATCGGTGCCGACAACTGGCCACTGATAGTGACGAGAAGGTTGCTGACGGGAAGAGAGCGTGAACCGGCCGCGTCGCTCACTCGGCTGGGATGGATAATACACGGATCTACGCCGTCAAGAATGATAACGGAACGCAACCGCGTGCTGCACACACGAACGTCACAAGACTGGCAAGGCAGAAGCGAGGACTTAGAGAGTCTAATGAGAGCACACTTCGACATTGATGCACTGGGAGTTTCGATGAAGAAGAAAACTAGAGCTACTGATGAGCGCGCCGTAGCCATCTTCAATGCGACAGCGAAACGCGTCAACGGGCAGTTTGAAGTGGGACTGCCATGGGAAAGCGACGACATAGCCATGCCTCCGAGCTACGACATTGCTTTGCAACGCCTACGCGGAATTGAACGCAGAATGGATAAACAGATCGAGTTCAAACAGAGTTATACAAGAGAGATGGAGAAACTGTTTGAAAAAGGATATGCGGTAGAGAGCATGGACGACCACACAGAGAGCAAGCTGCTGTGGTACTTACCGCACTTTGCTGTCACCAATCCAAACAAGCCTGGAAAAGTGCGATTGGTGTTTGATGCGGCAGCAAGAGCGAACGGCGTATGTTTAAATGATGCGCTGCTCGAAGGCCCTGATCTGTTACAATCACTACAAGGCGTTCTATTCAGATTCAGAAGATATCAGATAGCTGTCATGGCCGACATACGAGAAATGTTTCTGCGAGTAAAGATAAGAGAAAAAGATCGCTTGGCGCAGCATTTCCTATGGAGAGGAGATAACCGAAGTGACCCGCCACGGAAGTATATGATGACGTCAATGATATTCGGCGCACGCAGCTCTCCCTTTCTAGCACACAGCGTGAAAAATAGAAACGCCGACGATAACAGAGAGACGCACCCATTGGCGTTTGTGGCGATCACGAAGAATCATTACATGGACGACTGGGTCGACAGCTTTGAGGAAGAATAAATGCAGCTACAGTACCGTCAGAGATGAAGTGCCCGCCTATATTGGACGGCCGGCACCGCCTAGCGTAACTGATGATAAAACATGAACACGAGAAAAGCAATCATGCTGGAAGAGAGCAGCTGGTCAACAACTTAAGGCAGCGAACGTGGATATTGCGCCTGCGAACAACAGTGAGAAAGGTGCTACGCGGATGCGTGACGTGCAAGATAAGAAGAGCGAAGCCTACTGTGCCAGTGAAAGGGGACCTACCGAGAGCGCGTCTCACCACACATACGAGACCGTTCGCGCATTGTGGCGTGGACTGCTTTGGACCTATGTGGGTGGCGATTGAAAGACGCAGAGAAAAGCGATGGGGGATGCTGTTCACGTGCCTCGTGACACGGGCTGTCCACATCGAGCTCGTCGCAAGTCTCAGCACAGACTCAGCTATAATGGCGCTGAGGAGAATGGCCGCCAGAAGAGGCGTTCCGCAGCTAATGATGTCAGACAACGGCACAAACTTCCACGGAGCGGACGTCGAACTTCGCAAAGCTTATCAAGAGTGGCAGCCGGCGCTTCAAGACTACGCCCACGCGAAGCGCATGCGCTGGGAATACATAGACCCCGGCGCGCCGAACCAGGGAGGCGCGTGGGAGAGAATGGTGAAGACAGTGAAGCACGCACTCGCCGTGACGTTAAAAGACAGAGCGCCGAAAGAAGAGGTTCTCACTACCGTGATGACAGAGATCGAGCACACGGACAACTCGCGGCCGTTGACACACGTTCCAGTTGACCCCGATGAACCTGAAGCACTAACGCCCAATCACTTCCTATTGGGCACATCAACTGGGCTCCCGTACGTGGGCGAGAGTAATGTCGCAGACAAGCGGACTTGGCGGGCAGCTCAGGCGCTGGCGAACATGTTCTGGCAGCGGTGGGTGAACGAGTACCTACCGACGCTGACAGCACGAGGAGACCACCGCGGGCAGGCGAGCAACCCCAAGCCCGGCGATGTTGTCATCATCGCCGACGGGCTGCTACCGAGGAACGTCTGGCCTCGAGGAGTCGTCGAGAAGGTGTACACGGGACCTGACGGCGTGGTGCGCAGCGCAGACGTCCGTACGAGAGGAGGCATCTTCAGGAGACCGACGAGGAGGCTTGTCGTCCTGCCGATCACCTAGGGCTGCGAGTTTATTCGCCGGGGGGAGGATGTTACGGACGAAAAGCCAGTGTATAGACAGTTAATTATTTTGTGATAAAAGTGTATTTTGATTTATATATAGTGCTTATAAAATAGTGTTCAATTTTGTAATTTGTTGTAATATAAATGTAATGTGGGTACTTTGATAGTTACAAATGTTAAGTTAGCAAGTAAGTTTTGATGTGCTAATAAATAAAGTAATTTTTGGTAGTATCATTTCATACACCTGTAGGGGCTGCAAATAGGTAGGAAATTGTATTGTTTAGGTATAGAATACCTAAGTAAATAAGTTATTTTGCACATAGGAAATGATGTATGATGTACTACCCACGGTTAGTTAACATTTAGGAATTTAAGTAGAAATGTTAAATAATTGAAGGTAGGCCGTGAGGAAGGTGCGGGGTGAGCATATTGTTGTACCCTACAAATTGTTAATATTTGCCATGTTCCTACAGCTAGGAGGCGGAGCTTAAAATTATTAAAAGTAGGACTACCCCGCTAAGCGCTCTTACGCACTAGCGGCTAACCGCGGGGGCGGCTAACCGCGCGGCTAGCCGCTTTTCCAGTTTAATATGCAACCGCTTATGGGCTTGTACACAAAACTGCGATGCGACGCGATGCGAATTCGCAACTCAGAAAATTACGACACGAATTGCTGCGATGCGATTTCGTGCGGCAAGGCGTCTCCCAGTGTGACCATTCCTTCGACGACCGTTAACCGTACTAAACGTATTTTGAATTGAAAGCTAGGTCGTGACATGGATCGTAAAAAGAAGTGTGCACTTTTATTATTGCTTAGGAGATATAGAAAAAAGAAACAAAGAAGATTTTGGGTTCATCCATTTATTACTATTATGAATCCTGATGGAAACTTTTTTCTTCTAAAATATAAAGCTTTGAAAACCGACGAAAAAAAATTTTTGGAGTATTTTAGAATGAGCATATCTTCATTCGAAGAGCTTTTAAGTTTATTATCACCATATCTTCATAAACAATCGTACAAGGGGAGAATTCCTGTTATGCCTCTGGAAATGATTGGCCTCACTATCCGGTAAGTGAAGTAAGACAATAATTGTTTACATTAGTTTTTATTGAGAAAAGAGTTTTTAAGGGTCAATTTATACTAGGGCAGAGTCGAAGCGCACCGAAGCGTCAAACTCTTCACAACTAAGGGTCAATTCATACTAGCGCAGAGTCGAAGCGCATCGAAGCGTCAAATTCCTCACAATCAAAGCGAAGTCGCGCGTATTCGCGTGAATTAGCGCGCATTCTCGCGCTTTTTCGTGGCATTAGTGATGGACACCAGTTGCCAGTTGAATCTCGTTGTTGAAACTCGTATAAAATGGTTGACATTGATCTTGCTATGATGTTGCTTATATCAGAAGTTGAAGAAGAAGAAAACGCAGAAAAAAGAAAAAGAAAATTGCGAAATTTTGGAGTTCACGACTTGTGGAAGAAAAGACGTATATCTGGTGAATTCATTTCTTTTTGCGCAGATTTATATCTGTACCCAAGTATTTATTACGACTATTATAAAATGAACTATGATCAATTTGAAAACTTGGTCAATATTTTGAAGCCACACACTGTAAAACAAGAAACTAAATTAACGATACCCATTTCCGTTGAAGAGCGAATATCAGTCTGCTTAAGGTGAGTTTTACGTCTTTTTGTAATTTTTATATAAATATAACTAATAAGAATAACAAGAAGATATTTAAACTCTCGGTAAAGCTGATAGAAAAGTTAACCAATATAATAAATAAACAAGCTTATATTTGAAATTCTTTATTTAAAAAAATTCTTATATAGGTAATTATTTGCCATGTAGAATCATAATTTCTAAGGTCAATAATAATGAATTAATGAATTATTACTATTTGTCAACTTTTTGCAAATAGTCTTCGATTTCATCTAAATTCGGTTGCCGCTGATGCTGCATTGTTGAAATCGGCTGTGGTACGTAAGGTGATGGTGGTGGGACCAAACTGGTATCGAATGTATTTGGATTTTGTTGAATGGTCATGGTGGATGGGATGTAAGTTGAAGTAGATGGCGGATAATAATTTTGCTGAGTAGTTTTAAGTGGCCGCTGTTGTTGTGTTTCATAGTAGTTAATCAGAGATGGTGGAGTATCGTTTCTTTCCTCTGAGGCAAGTTTTACTTCTGCGTCGGTAACTAGGCCAAGTATTGACTTCTTTAATTCGGCTTGTATTGATACAGGCATTTTTTTTACTGTTCCACTCATTGATAAAAAAAACACATCTAATGGATCTTCTTTCTTTTCTTTGGCTTCGAGATATTGTGTGAATAATAGCTGCGATAGGGGCAGTGATTTTTTTCTGGCGCTATAATTTGACAACGATGAATCAGAGCGTGGACTTTGCATGACATCTGATGGTGGTGCTGGTGACTCTATCATTGTGTTATCTTCCGTGTTTATGTCTAAACTATCTTCAGAACAACCTAGGTTTGATGTTTGTGGTTTGTCCTGGAGGTAGGGTTTTAAAAATTCCAACTCCTTCTCAAATTTAATTGGTTTTTCATTTTTTCGCGCAGATCCGCTTTTATATTGTCTTAATCTTAGAGCCTTTTTATAGCAATCACGTAGTTTCTTCCATTGTTTCTGACATTCAGCCACTGAAAAAAACAAATTAAATATATGTACTTAATTAATACTTTTATACTTTATAATATTAATACTTTGTTACAGGTTTCTAACTACTGCTATTAGTTGCAAATCACTGGCTCATAATTATCGCATGGGCTATAGTACAGTTTGCACAATTGTACATGAAATTTGTGCTGCAATATGGAAATATTTACAGCCTCTTGTTATGCCAAAACCAACGCTAGAGTCATGGATTAAAATCGAGGAAGATTTTAGAATTCTATGGAATTTTCCCAATTGTATAGGAGCGATCGACGGAAAGCATGTCAATATAAGGGCACCCTGGAACAGCGGAAGTCTGTACTACAATTATAAAAAGTTTTTCAGCACTGTCTTGTTAGCTGTTGCTGACGCTAAATATAAATTCATTATAGTAGACATTGGAGCATATGGACGTAATCACGATAGCGGCATATTGAGCAGTTCCAAATTCGGCCAACTATTACAAAATAATATGATTAGTATACCGCCTAATAAAAACTTGCCAGGTATGACAAACACAGTTCCTTATGTTTTTGTTGGCGACGAAGCATTCCCTTTGTCTGAACATATTATGAGACCTTATCCTGGTAGTGAGCTGTTAAACAATAGCCAGAAGAAAATCTATAATTATCGTTTAAGCCGAGCAAGGCGTATTGTGGAAAGTGCCTTCGGAATATTACAACAAAAATTTGAAGTATTTCAAAAACGTATAAGAATGCAACCAACGTATTTAGATACCATGATTCTTGCATGCACGTGTCTGCATAATTATATTATGGAAGATTTTGTGTCGGAAGACATTGCCGTGCCCAATAACAGCATTTTACAAAATTATTCCGTTGACAGTCAAAACATGGACATAACCGGTAATCAAAACGTGGATGCCATGGAGATTAGAGAGATCTTTAAGTCCTATTTCATTTCTGAGCATGGGGCAGTATCATGGCAAAATGAAAAGATAACACGATGTTAAGAAATAGGACAAGATTATAAAATATTATATATGTTACCGGCAATCTGTATAATTCAGGTATTCTATACAATACCCAGGCAATGTATAGAATACCGGATTATACAGATTGCCGCTAACATATATATTAAATGTGTGAAATTACATGTTACTTCTTGACGTAAATGGTTTGTTTTTGCGCCGCTTTACGACGCGCCAGCATGTGAGCTGGCAACGTCGCACGGAAGCGAAAACATGTGTAATAATAATAAATACTTAGTACTTACCAGGTAGTTTCAATTCACTGCTAACTTTTTCCCACGCATTACTTTTTGAATTTTTGTCGCTATAATATTTGGACTTCGAATTAAATAAACATTCGTATTTTTGGACCAAATAAATTAATTTCTCGTCGTTTTCCATTGTGATTCACTTCGACACAAGACAGTTTCCGTCCGATTCCGATTGCCGACTGACCAGACGGCGCGTAGTTCGCCTAATAGCCGCTTGGCTTCGCGCGAATGCGCGCGCACCAATCAGAGTTACTCGCGCGCAGGCGCCCGAATTCCCTCGAATGTGCGTGAATTCGCGCGTCTTTTTTTTTCTTGGAAGAAATATGTGCATTACATTGTGGAAATAAGGGTGAATTTGCTATATTAAGTTTCGGATTGACGCTTCGATGCGCTTCGACTCTGCGCTAGTATGAATTGACCCTAAAGAGAATGCGCACGCACCAATCAGCGTTGGTCACGCGCAGACGCGCGAATTCCGAAAAATGCGCGCGTCTTTTTAAAATCTCAGAAGCAATGCGTGCGTTACGCTGTGGGGTTAAGGTTGAATTTGTTATGTTCAGTTTTGAATAGAAGCCTCGATGCGCTTCGACTCTGCCCTAGTATAAATTGACCCTAAAATATTACAATCCATAAAATTTACGAAAAATCAAAGTCTTCTTCAGTTGAAAGTGTGCTTAATATGCTTGAGTTAGAAAAATCATTACTAGGTGAATCAATTTGATCTGGTATGTTAGATGACTGTGGACGTATCAGTGGCGTTTGTTGAGATCTCGCAAAATGTTGAGTTTGATAGCCACCCTGGTAGTTGCTATTCGGATAGTAGTAGCCATGAGGTTGATGCAATTCTGTTAAAATTTGAAGAACTCTGCTCTGAAAGATTAGAGTTTTATTGTCATCTAATCTTTCAAGTGATGGTAAAATACCTTTAAAAAAAGATATGTGTCTATTCTCAGGTTCCTTTAAAATCTTTACAATATCATCTTCAAATGTATTATTAACCATCTTTCTTTTTGGTGGCTGCCTTTGGTAACGTGTTTTTGATGTACCTTCTTGATTATCTTGCTCATTTTCTGACTCATTTATACTAGTTGTGGTCTCATTTTGCAAATTTTTCTTAAGAAATTGTAATTGTTTGTACAGATGGTATTCTTTTATATTTTTGGATCCAGACCCTGACCTACTTGCATCTTTGAGTTTCTTTTCATATTTATTAAAGGTATCCTTAATCCCTCTCCATCTTTGTATTACTAAATTACCTGCAAAAAAAAATAGACAATATTTAATTTATTTATTTATTTATAATTCATCAAATACCATTTGTACAGAACAATAATATAATAATAATAACAATAGGCGAACTTAGCGCTAGAAGCGTTGTCTACCAATGAATTAAATTAAATTATGTATGTTTATGTCGTTTTAAGTTAGTGTTCTTTACTTTTTAAGTTTGTTATATAAATTAATCCTTATTTTTCTATTTATGTTACAGATTCCTAGCGTCCGGAAATGAAATCAGAAATATACATTTAGATTATTATCGAGGAATAAGTACAGTTGCTAAGATAATACGAGTAGTTTGTAAAGCAATATGGAAATTTTGTTTAAATGCAAACATACCAAAAATAACACAACAGCTGTTTGAAGAAATAGCTGCGGACTTTGACAAGAAAGCCAACTTCCCTAACTGTATTGGAGCCGTTGATGGGAAACATATTCGTATTCGTAGTCCCCCAAAAAGTGGATCACTTTTTTTTAATTACAAGGGCTACAATTCAATAGTTTTGTTGGCTATTGTGGACTCGAAATACAGATTCATCTATGTGGACATAGGAGCATATGGAAAGGAAAGTGACTCCACTATTTTCCACAACACGAAACTGTACGACTTACTGATGAGAGGTGATTTGCCTACACCAAAATCAAGGCCGCTACCGGGCTTTCAAGAACCGGTTCCATATGTTTTTGTCGGAGACGAAGCTTTTTCTATTTCGAATAATGTCATGCGTCCTTATTCTGGCAAGCATTTGTCTGTTAAACAAAGAGTATTCAACTACCGTTTGAGTAGGGCAAGAAGATATGTCGAGTGTACTTTCGGCATATTAGCCAATAAGTGGCGAATATTTCACCGCCCCATTAACGTTTCATATGACTTTGCTATAGATATTGTTAAGGCTTGTTGCATACTACATAACTTTGTCATTAACCGTGATGAATTAGACACCCCTATTGAAATGATCATAGATGATTCCGAACTACAACCACTTGAACAAGGGTTGAATGTAGGTAGTCAGGTGGTTGGTGCAAATATAATTAGAAACGAATATTCGGATTACTTTACAAGTGAAGTTGGAGCATTAAACTGGCAACTACAAAAAATTTAAGACTATACCATACGGCTTGTATTGTTGCTCGAGTTCTTGGTAATAAGTCAATACAATAGGTACAAAAGGACACACCGTAAAACATTAAAGTAACTCGCTGTCGACGCCTAAACATTTGTAAACAATTTAAAGAATATTTTTTGTGCTTATATGAATAGAATGTTTGATTTGTAGGTAGTTTTAGTAAAAAGTAAAAAAAAGTTATACTTAATAAATGTATTTGTGTACTTACCAAGTTTAGTTTTTTCATTGTTTTCTTTTTCCTCGAAATTTGGAAATAAACTTTTACACACGTCCTTCCAAGCATCTTGTTTGATGAATTTGTTTTTATAATCTTCATTACTAGTGTCCCAAACAACAGGGCGCTCCTCAATCAGTGATATTAAAAAATCAACGTCGTATTCTGTCATTTTTAAAGTACCTACACGTCTTGCCCACGCGCTGTCCCAGAGCGAACTAAAATGGTGTCAACAAGTGTGACGCAACATCGCAGGAATGCGCGATGCGAATCAATTCGTAAGTTCTTGCGATGCGTAGAGGGAGCTCGCAGATTTTTGCGATGCGACGTCGCATCGCAGTTTTGTGTACAAGCCCTATGATCGTACGCACTAAACCGCCACAAAATTTCAACCGCGGCGGTTGAATGGAGGGCCGCGGCCCTCTTCGCGGCTAGCCGCCATCTTGTGTATACGCACTGGCGGTTAGTTTGCGGCGAGCCGCCGGTGAAGTATGCACGTGTTTTGAGTTGCGCAGCCATGAACTTCGACACAGAGAAATTCATTGTTGAAATTCAACAACGAGAAGCTATTTGGAATTGTGAAGGAGCAGTTTATAAGAATAGAGATTTAAAACGGAAACAGTGGGAAGAATTAGTAGATATTTTTGGAAAAGAAGAGATGACAACAGAGGCAAAAAAAAGTCTTGGTAAGTATTTATTATTATTGTTACATATTTTTAAACGAAACTAAACATACTTTAAACATCTTAGAACATAATAAATAGGTCTATTTTCAGTTAAATCATATTTCTTTGCCATTCTAATTTCCCATCAGTCATAAAATATTCGGCAAACAATTCTCTGTATCTCAACGCAGTTTTAGAGCTAGCGCGCACCGGTGACTTTTGTCAGCATGACAAAAAAGTTTTTGTCGCTGTCACGTCACGACTCCAAAGCGAGGTGCGCTCACGAAAGGTGACAGTGACAATTATTTTTTTTAAAAGCTTCATTTGTCGAAATGGATTTCGAAGAGACGGTCGTCATCTGTGAGCTTATAAGGAAACTCAAAAGAGAAAAAAAGCGAAAAGAATACTGGGTACACCCCCTTTGGAGTGACAGGTTAATAAATGGAAAGTTCTACACCATGTTTCATAAACTTCGGAAACATCCAAAGAAATTTTTTGGGTATTTTCGAATGAGTGTTAGAAGTTTTGATGAATTACTTCGCAATTTAGGACCTGCGTTGACATACGAAAATACAAACATGAGATTGTTTGTTCCGGCTGAAGAAAGACTCGCTGTTACTTTGAGGTAAATATAAGTAATTAGAATATTATGTAATTTTAAATTGTTTATTTTAATGAAAATACAAAAATGTTATACAAATTAAAGTAAGTAGTTTTTAACTATAATCAAAAATCAAAAAAGTAATTGAAATGTAATATTCTTTAATTATTCTTCATGTTGGTTGATATTGTACTCATGGCAGATGTCATACAATTCGGAATCTTCTGTAAACTCTGTAATATAGGTTTGAATTGATGACGATGAGGCGGCTGAGGAGTTTTTCGGGTCTTGCTTAGGAGGCGATGATTGTGAAGATGAATTCGGTTGAGTGTGTGCAGAGGGTAGCAAATTTTGGGAACTTGTAGATGTATGAGTAGGAGAAGGAGATAAAACAAGTTGAGTGTTTCTTGCTAAGTGGAGCGGATTTTGAGGAATGTGCGATGGAAGAGAGACAGAATATTTGGGTTTGATTTGTATATTTTGAGGGCTTGTAGATGGAATATATGTAGGAGAAGGAGATAAAATCAGTGGAGTGTTTCTTGTTAAGTGTAGTGGGCCTTGGGGACTTTGCGATGGTAGAGAGACAGAATATTTGGGTTTGATTTGCATATTTTGAGGGCTTGTAGATGGAATATATGTAGGAGAAGGAGATAAAATCAGTGGAGTGTTTCTTGCTAAGTGGAGTGGGCCTTGGGGACTTTGCGATGGTATAGAAACAGAATATTTGGGCTTGATTTGGAAATTTTGAGGACTACCTCTATAAATTGTGGATGGGCTATTCATAGGAGAATAATTATTGCGCTGAGTGTTTTGTTTCTGAACTTCCTGGAAAATTTGTAAAATTTTGATCTGTACGTCTAGTTTATTCTCCTCCGGGACTGCTTTTAACAACGGCACCAAAGACAGCGCAAAATGCTTTTCCTTGTCATCGTCATTACAGTCACTTTTGTTATTTCTCATAGCCTCGCTAAACCTGTTATCATCAACTCTTTTGTTGTTTAAAATCTCTAGAAGCCTTTCTTCGTAACATATTTTGTTCTTATTTTTCTTTCGGGAATATTCTTCTCGCTGTAGTACTTCCACACTAGCATCCTGACTATCTTCTTCGCAAGCAATTTCCTCTACAGAATCAGCATTTCCTGAGGTTTCTCGGGTATCCATGCTTGGGATAAGAAATAAAAGTTGGTCAAAATGTTTGTACTTTCTTCTTTTTGTAGCGGCCTGGCCAGACTTAGTACATTTTTGCTCACGTAGCTCACGTGAAAAACAAGCCCTTAAATTCTTCCATCGTTTTTGTACAAGTTTACCTGAAAATAAATATTTAACTAGTATAAAACAGTCAGTCATTTATTTAATTGTATTATGTATTTAATTTTCTTTTGTTTCAGATATCTTGCAACCGGCAACAGTTTTTACAGCATATCATTTGAATATTTGATAGGTGCCACCACTGCACGAGAAATTGTAAAATCTACATGTTCCGCGATCTGGAATTTACATACACTATACATGCCTGCAAAGTCTGAAGAGGATTGGTATACTATTTCAAATCAGTTTTACCAACGGACAAATTTTCCGAACATAATTGGCGCAATTGATGGCAAACATGTGAGAATAATTCAGCCGGAAAACACCGGTTCGCAGTGTTTCAATTACAAAAAGTACTTTTCTACTGTTCTCATGGCATGGGTAGATGCAGATTATTTGTATACATAGATGTTGGTGCTAATGGAGCAGCAAGCGACTCCAATGTATTTCAGAATTCAGGCATGGGCAAAAGAGATTGCAGCAAAATCAATTGAGCATACCAGATGATCGTAATTTGTCATATGATGAAAATGGAAAAAAAATGCCATTTTGTTTGGTCGCTGATGAGGCATTTGGCTTGTCGAGGCATATTTTGCGACCATATGCAAGAAAATCATTGTCTACTGTGAAAAAAATTTACAACTATCGCCACACTAGGGCACGACGCATGGTTGAATGCACTTTTGGTATACTTTGTAACAAATGGCGAATTTTGCACAGGCCCCTTGACGTCAGTCTTGATTTTGCTGATATAATAGTAAAAACATGTTGTATTTTACATAATTTTGTACGGTGCAGAGATGGCATTCAATTTACTGACACTGTTTACGATTGTCCATTAAAAGGTATTGCAACAAATCCATCAGACAGAACCATATCAGCAGCAAATATACGTAATTATTTTGCGAATTACTTTACTTCACCACAAGGGGCTATCTCATGGCAATATGACAAAATCTGAATTTCACTTTTTTGTACACTGTACAAAATTATGTAAGACACAAGTAGCTTTTATGATATCTTTTGCTAGAGTGAATTGAACATTTAGAGGTCTATGAAATATACGCCACTTGTTTGCATAAATTCCAAAACTGCATTCTACATATCTTCTTGCTCTAGAAAGCCTGTAATTGAACGTTCTTTTGGTTTCATCCAAATCTTTTTTTGCGTATGGGCGCATTAAATTCGTAGATAACGCAAATGCCTCGTCGCCTACAAATACGTATGGGATACATGTCTCGCTGCTTTGTGAAATCGGTTGTGGCTCTGGAATATCCAATTGGTTTTTTTGCATTTTTTCATAGAAAACCGAATTTTGAAATATTGACGAGTCACTGAATTTACCAAAAGCTCCAATATCAACCATAACAAATTTATAATTACTGTCGCATATTGCTAATAAAACCAAAGAGAAAAAACTTTTATAATTAAAACACATCGAGCCACTGTTATTAGGTGCAATGCATCGTATGTGCTTGCCGTCAACAGCACCTAAGCAGTTAGGAAAATTTGCTCTTTGAAAAAAATCATTGGCAATTTTTTTCCAAGCGTCTTTGTTTGGTTCAGGCAAACAAATATCTTTCAGACAAAACCAAATTGCAAAACAAACTTCTCGTACGATTTCTGCTACAGTGCTTACTCCAATTTTGAATGTATAATGTAGTTCCGTGAATGTACAACCTGTTGCAAAATATCTGAAACAAACATTTTATTATTATTACATGTTTTATTGAATTCAATGACCTATGTATATTCTTTATTGCACATGTCACACGAATTACAACAAATCTATTACTTTATGACTAAATCATTAACTTGTTTGTTGTATTGTTCTAGGAAAAGAATTACAAAAGAAATGGAAGAACATTAGGGATAATTTCGTGAAAGCTCTAAAGGACAATGTTACCAGGAGTGGGTCAGCGGCTAAGAAAAAGACTCAATACATATTTTACAATAATTTAATGTTTTTGAAGGACACAGTATCTATCAATGAAACTGATTCAAGCATGCAAAGGCAAGAAAATGAAAGAAATGAAACAGAAAACGTAGCTGACCCAGTCGTAGCACCACCGCCAAAACGAAAAAAAAAGAAAAATAAAGAAGATGATATAGGAGTTGAATTGATTAACGTCTTAAATAAGAATGTAGAGTTGAAAAAGGCGGAAGAAGATGAAGATAGACTTTTCTTTTTGTCGTTGGTTAGTGAAATAAAAAAAGTGCCTGAACATATACGCCTACGTACAAAATCTCAAATAATGCAAGTCATTACTGAAGCCCAAACGTCTGGATACAACTACTGTAACTCTACTTGGGATTACGTACGACCATTTAACTACAACCAAGGGCCATCCCAAGGATATCAGACACCATCATTTGCTAGAAATAATAACCCACCACCACCGCCCTCAGTTCCACCTACACACCGTGGAACATGTAATCAAGAACAATCTGTAATGTCTCCTGAATCAACATATTCACAGATATCTCAAGAATCTGATTATCTAGATCTTTTTAATGATAATAATTCTCAGTAATAGTTATAGTTTACTACTTTTTTTATTCAATTATAAACCCACATTGCGATTAAAATTAAAACATAATAACTACTAAAACTTTTTTTATTTTTATCATACTTACCTTAATGTTATTACTAATTTCTCTTCGGGTTGGATACAATCACGAAATTTAGTATCTTGTCCTTTGATGGTGTCATATAAAACTGTTAGTAGTTCTTCAAATGACGAAACACTCATTCTAACATAGCCGAAAAATTTATCTTGGTGCTTCTTCAGTTCTTGAAAACAACTTGCGAACTGGCCGAATTCGTTGCGTGTTTCTAGTAAAGGATGAATCCAGTATCTTTTTTTATATTTCTTTCGTTGTTTTCGGGAGTAAAAATAAATAACACAAGCTATCTCGACGGCGTCCATTTTATTTATGGGCCACGCGCCTTCGTGCGGTCCAACCGCCTAGCGGCCAACCGCTAGTGCGTTAGGTACCTAAGAGCGCTTGTAGACGTCCGTTTTTTTCACCGGATAACGGACCGTGAATAAACGGCTATCCTTGTATACATATTTTTTTTACCGGATGGATGGACTGCCGTCTATATGCGTTAGTTTTGAACTGGTAGTCAGAGATTACACACGTGTGAGATGTCGAATAATAAGAAAAAAAAACTCGTATTGGCCTACTATTTGTACAAGAAGAAACAAAAAGAAATAGAAAAACGTAAAAGGTCATCGTGGGTGCATCCCATATTATTGGAAAGGGAAAAATATGGTGCATTTCAAACTCTTTTTACGCAGTTGGAAGAAGATGAAACTAAATTTTACAATTATTTTCGGATGAAGAAAGAAACCTTTCAACTATTATTAACAGCCATATATGATAAAATAAGACACGAGGAAACTGACATGTGTAAATCTATTTCCCCGGCAGAGAGATTAGCCGTTACGATAAGGTATGTTAAAGAGATGTTCAATTTCAAATTATAGAAAAGGGGATTGATTACCTGTATTAATTAAAACAAAATTTAGTAGGTAGTAATTGTTTTATTATACTCAAAAAATAAATTAAGGAGTTTTAGAAAAATCGAAATCGCCTCTAGTAGCAGTAGTCCGGTTGTTAGTCCGGTTGACCGAACTAGTGCAACTTTTGGGTAGCAATAGTTCGGTTGATACAAATCACCGAACTGATGAAACTCTAAAGTTGCAGTAATTCGCCTTTATTCTAATCTGTCCTACCAGTAGTTCGATAAAAAAGACATAAAACAAATGAAGATTGATATAACAAATGAATATCTTTAAAAACAAATGTGTTGTATCTTTTAAACGATATTCATTTGTTTTATCCATCTTCATTTGTTTTGTCTCTTTATTTTGTTTTCGCGATTTAGACCAATTACGTTTTAGGTATACAGAGAAGTACAGTCAAAAGCATAAAGATATTATAAGACAAGATAGTCAAAAATATCTTTGGGTGAAAAATTCAATTTTATGTTAGTGTCATAATAACCATATCATTGTAACCAAACAAAGTTGTCATAATATCATCGCAATAATTTGCAATTTTATATAACGCATCAAGATATTCAATATTATGTTGGCATAAACACTATTCATTGGTATCTAAGCATTTCATTTTTCAAAAATATCTTCGCGCTTCAGAAAAATAAACTCTATGACTTAAGACACAGTAATCATCATTATTTATCTGATTCATTTTATGCATGACGTCATTGACGTGGCTTTTGTTTAGAACTGAGTCTTTTATAATTAACGTCGTAAGAAAATAGTTTTTTGAAAGAAAGCCCCGCCCGCGGTTTTATCTGAAATAACACTACTGGAAAATGTCGATAGTGTAATGGGAGGTAAAAATCTCCCATGGCACAACTAGTAGTGTCAAGCGGTAGTGCCTAAGTAAAAAACGTATTCATAACCATTAAACGAATTCACCGATCTCATTGACTAAGGGATTGAGTTAAAAAAGGCGAATAAATAACACCAATAATAACTTATAAAATCTAGTGTAAAATAATAATTACCTACAAAAAAAAGATCACTTCTCTCGTTTCTGTGTGATTTTAAATTTTCTTTTCTTTATATTTTCTGTTTTTTTCTTTACTAAGTATGTGCCATTAATGTTTAGTTAAGGTTAGAAATATATGAAGAGAAAATAAATTATTTAATTATTGATTAAATGAACCGACAAACCTATTTCTTTATTCTATTATGTATAGGTAATCAACATGACCAGTGACATACATTGTCATATAATATATTTTTTATTGTAAGTCTATATGACATAACTACGCAATGAAAATCTTCAGATAAGAAATAATTATTTTCAAATAGTAGATAGAACTTAATCGAAAAACCACTTTGGAATCTATAAACATAGATATCTAATAATAGTTCTGACATTCATGTAATTGTATTGCAAATTAATAAAATTGCACTGCAGAATATTTGTAAAATTCTACCATCATCGATGATCACCATCAATCCCGAACTTCGGAATCATTGCGTGCGCATGTCATGCAAATATGGGATTCCCTGCGAGGTGTTGATTTCTGTCAAAATGCTGTACTTCTAGATGTCATCAATGCAGAAGGAGGATACACAAGATTTTAATCCCAAGTTCAATATATTTTTTTTATTTAAACAAAGGGTTTTAGTTCGGTTTATAATTCATATTTTATTTTTATTAAATAACCAACACAATCTATCAATCTATGTGTAACGTTTTCTTCATGTAAATAAATTTTAATAAATTTTTAGGGCTACTACAAAAATAGTACATTAATACATAATATACGTTTTTCTTTTGATTAAGGGCCCTTTTCCTGTCATGTTTTATTTTTATAGTCAAGTTTTACACGATTTTTGTAGGATTCCACATGGTATGGCTACACTACTAGCTTATGGACATGTGATGATAAATCTTTGCAATGATGATTAATTATAAACCTTATGGCGAAAGACTTAAAATTGCTTGTACTATGTAACCGAAGATATTTTTGACTATTCTGGGCGCTTAGATACCAGAGAATGTTAGGCAGCCTATATAATACAGACTACTTTAAAAGATACGATGTAATTGGATATTGTCAACCCGCAGATTTATATGATTCTTAGACTGGTGACAATAATTTGATAACTGTATATGCCAAAATAAAATTGAAACTTTGCAACTAACATTTAATTGTAGACTCTGATACATTATATTTTTATGCTGCTGACTGTACAAATAAATCATAAGCGTTACCCCAGCCAGATTTTGTCGAAAATCACATTTTTTTTAAGTAGATAATTAGAAGTCCAACTTCTTCAATTGTTGTGCTGATTTTTAAATTTGTTTTGCTTATGGTTTTTTAGTTATTTGACAAAAACAGATCTGGCTGGCGTAACGTTACCCCAGCCAGATGTTTTGTTAATTAAAGGGTTTATTGAAATAAACTTTAGGTACATAATTAGTATTCTGAACGAGGTAAATGTTGCCACAAAATTTGAATTTGTATCGTTTATGGTTTCGGAGATATTCAAAATCCTGCTGGGGTAACGTTTACGTGTTCGCTGAATCTCCGAAACGGCTAAGCGAATATGTATAATTTTTTGTACACAGCTTCTATGAATTTGTTATAATTTGTTTGCCAATAAAGAAAAACAAAATAATGCACCGTTTAGAAGTATTTTAATTAATAAAAAAACTCAAAAATAGCTCCTAGCTCTTCAAAAAAGAGCTCTAAAGCCTTATTTGAAACGTCATTTTGTAGCTTACAACTGCCTTCAAATGTTTGTAAATTTTCATTAGAATCCTGTAGGTATTTATTAAGTTACAACGATATTTAATTCAGTTCTCGTAACGATGCGCTCCGGAGATTTTAAGCCTCCGATTTACTGAGTTCCTTGTGGATTTAAAAGTTGAATAAGATATCATTAATTAGTATTTTAGTTCAATTTTCTACCTGTAAAATTTCAGCGTAATACGATTTGTAATTACCGAGATAATTAAAAGAAAGACATTAGGTAGTGCATGATCATGGCAACCCGACCAAGTATAGATGGTTACGAAAAAGCGGCCGCGTAGTACTTTATACTAACTTTTGAAATTAATAGGATAGTTTTAAACGTAAAGTACAGTTACGTACAGAAGTGTAAAACGAAAACAATATCATCTTAATTTGAGTATTTTTATTTACAAATCATGTCTTATAAACTTACAAAGAAAAATGCGAAGTACCTAAACACTTTAATTTAGTTATATATTTTCTTATAGCAGCATAATAAATGTTCATTGGCTCAACATAATTATAAATTAACTTCAAAAAGATTAACATTGATTTTCAAATCATGAACTAACAATCACATAATAAATTATTGACTCTGACATTATTATTTTAAGAGCACATTACGATGACTGGCTGGCTAGTATTCTTATAAAAATAGTTTTATTATTAAAATCACAGATCATTATTAAAACTAAATTAAATCACATTGTACTTAGTAAAATGTTCGATTTTAAATATCAAAATAAACTTTCGGACATAGATACAGCTCTAATATAGTTATATTGTTTTAAAATCACAGATCGATAATTTTAAAAACAAAGAAAATATTTACAATATGTACCAACTTTTTAAGGGGATTGCATAGGCTAAAAAAATTGGTCCGTGGGCGTGGCTTAGTCTTTCGCGGGGGGGGATCGCGGAGCTCCTCGCGCCTGCCGCACCTCACTTGCGAATTTACGTAGACTTATAAAGCAAACCGAAAAGACATGTCAAAACATGACATACAGAAAATAGACTATATAGTCACACAAGTGACTCACATAGGTATCTTGATATTTTCAAGTAAATAGACTATTATACTGCAATATTGTTTTTGTACTTATTTATTTTTTTGACTCGTACACACTTCTATTTCTATGAGGGTAAGCCGAAAAATGTTCAACTGCGTAAAATTGTCCACTACAATTAAGTTAACTTTGATATTTTAAATGCAGATGGACTTACTTTCATGAAAGGATCATTATTGTATGGAATAAAAGATAAAGAGCACAAAGGCAATTGTATGTTTTAATACATTTTTTATTTTATTTATTATAATCAGTTAAATCTGTTGACAGTCAGTAACTTATTAGCTGGGGTTCTTCCTTGCCAATCAGTACTGAAGATACCCATTGCCGCCCCCGCTTGCGGTTTAGCCGCCCCCGCTTGCGGTCTTGCCGCCCCCACTTGCAGTCTGCCCGTATCCACTTGCGGACTGTCAACTATTGCCCCATCTTGCGGATGCGGTTGCGGATGCGGATCGGGTTACGGATCGTATTATTATTAAGTCATTGAGTAGTTAAATGGTTTGTTGCATATTATGTAAGGATTAGAGTTTTTTTTTGTTTTGTTTAGTGAATCTGATGAAATAAACGAATGTTTCAATTTAATCATGAAAATGCAATTAATCGGTGCAGTTTAGTTAAAGTGGGTTTATTTTATTTATTTTAACTTTTTGCAGCTTATTACGTACGTGTAGAATGAAATCCAAAACCGTCAGCCTGGAAGCCAGCAACGCGATCACAAACTCTATCAGGTAACAGGTTACTATAATACTGTACTTTTATGAGAAAAACACTTTATTGGCAATATTTTACAGGTTTATTGGTAATATTTTGATTTAGTACAACCTTAAAATTCCCTATAATGTAATACCCGTTCGCGATCAGTCTGAAACATATCTGATTGCTCATAATCTATTCTCTCGTCATCTGACATCATGGGCTCATTCTCTTTGTCAGCATCATTATCAATTTCCATTGGCTCATTACAATTATGTTCATCATCATTTGTTTCCAGCTGATTTTCATTATCCATTTCTATACTTTTTTTATCATTGTTATCATAAGTGTTTTGATTTTTTTTCTCTGGTTCTCGGATTGCCATGCCTCTTCTTAATCGTGAATCAACAATTTCCGGTAACAAGCAGTTTAAATAAAATCTGGTGAGTTTCGGTGCCATTTTACTGGCCCAAAAATCATCGTCACGATCAATGTATTCAGTTTTCAGTGAGGCATTTTCACCACTCCATACAGCAAAAAGACAAGTTTGTTTTTTAGAAATGTGAAGCTGGCCTTGGACCTGATAAAACCAGTGGTGGTTTTTATTAATTGTGTAATCTCCGTTTAAAATCGACCAGAACCGAACTTTTTTTTTCTTGATTGCTTCTTCAAGACCTAGCTTGTAGGCTGTTATAGGGCATTTTATCTCTACAATTATATTGTGAGTTTCAACCACTCCATCCGGTGTAGCTCCTAAGAACGGATGCTCTTCGTCAATGAATAATCCGCATGGTCTTATTTGAAGATTTTCTTGAGTTTCTAGCTGTTTCAAGGCGGTTCTTTCATTTGTAATGCCATGTTGGATTGCGGATACCCCCACAAGATTTTTTTCACTTAAAATTCTTTTCACCAAAGGTGCACTTTTCGACGATTCTCTTCGAGTGATGACGGCTCCAAACCATGATGCTGTTAGCATCTTCCGTCGCAACTCCATCCATCTTGTATCTTCTCTTTGTAAAACTGTTTCTTCTTGAATTTTTCCTCTAATAAGGCTGTTCTCTTTCAAGTTTTCTAAAATTAGTTTCTTTGATTTCTCGAAAGATATTTCGTCCATATCTGGATGGGTTGCAGTTGGACCGTAATCATTTTGCTGGTTCAGTGCGGAAAAATTCACTCTTCTTCTTACTTTTCGGTACTTTTTCGCTAACTGATATCTTTGGAATCTTTTTTTTTCCCTTTTTTTTATACTTGAGGAAGGCGTACGATTCAGCACTGAACGTTGAAGTTTCGTAATTGGCTCTTTTGAATTGTGCATCAAAACAGCTGCATAACATCTGGCTTGGTATGAACCACGACTCGTGAAATTAATTCGTTTTCCACCGATGAATTTGGCAATAGTGGAGTTGAAACTTTCAACTATGTTACTGTGGCTGTCTTGTATAAGGCTTCTGGCATGAGCTGCAACTGCTGACGTTATCACGGTCAACCTGAGCCAAAGTCCACTACTCCTTAACTGGTTGATAAGGTCTATGGCTCCTGGTTTTATTTCTGAACAATAAAAATCTTTGCAGTTGCTGTGGGAATGAAAAACATGAAATAACTGGTTATTAATTTCTGAATATAATCCATCTATTTTTTGGGTGTGTGACATTGCTGAATTTTTGTAGTATTGAGCAGCTTTCTTGATGTTACGTCGTAGTGACATTATTCGTTGTGAAGTTACGAGTTTCCTTAATTTTACAGGGTATCTCGTATCAGTGCTTGCTGCTCGCATTTTATTGCAAAAATTGCGCAACAAATGATTCGTACATTCAATTTTCTCCACTGTTACGTTTTGGTAAGGTCGCGCTTCCAATATTTTACAGTAAGTTCTCGAATCACCATCTGATGTCACGCGGCCGTAAATAATGTTGTACATTAAAACTGACGTTCTAAAACCTTCCACTAAAATATTTGCTTCCATGCTAGTCGAGGACCCTTCAAAATTTTTAAAGCACTTATGATCAATGTTGACATTTTTCTTTTTAGCGTGATCACAGATGGAACAATATTTATTACGTACTGCTAAGAAAAGAACTTGACCAAAGCGTTTTCCAATTATTGCAGCTGCTCCTGACAATGAAGAGTAGTTAGTACGGTAAGAGCGTTTCGCCCAACATCCATCTGCAACAACGTCTATGATCGGTGTTCCTTTCTCATCAAGTCTCCCTTCCGCCAGAGCTGCTTCTCTTTCTTTTGCTGCTGCTTCAGCCATAGACTCCTCTGCAGTTTCTTGCCATTTCTCAGATAAATGTGCATGTATTTTTTGATAGTGTTTATCTGACATAGATGGGACGTCCATCGCTGACATGATCTGATCTAAAGCAGAGCAACCTCCTCCAATGGATACTATTCCAGATACTGCTGATTTATTTATGTCAAAAACATTTTTTTCTTTTGAATCCGTATTAATAACTTGGCGATAGTTACAAAAATTACACATTACAGTTAGTTTTGAAGATAATCCTGAGCGTTTTTCTCCTGTACAAATCATGTTATCTAAAGAACAACCGTATTGCTTATTGTGATCACCAAACTTTCTTATGTCTGAAAGAAATTGTTCCATATGAACAATCCGACGGCCTGACAAGATGAACTCCTGTGAGTGTGCGTTTGACTCCTGCAACAAAAAATATTATTAATAAATAAATATTCAGGGACAAATCACACAAGGCAATTTGGCTCCAAACTTTAAGTTTTATTGTACTATGGGACTACCCGATAAAAATTAATACTCTTTATAATTAAGAGCGTTCACGCCGTCCAAACGCAGTATTAGCACAAAACAGTACTTTTCAAACCTGTCAATACCATCAACCACCTGTATTACTAATATGTTAATTACTAATAACTTTAGGAAATTTTGTTGTCTCGATATTAAGTAGAAAAAACATTTCGATTACTAGAGTATTGTGTATTCTATCAAGATAACACAGTTAATTTCCTATTCCTGTATTTAAATAAAGAAAATCTCTGTTAAGTTATCTTGATAGAATACACAATACTTTAATAATCGAAATGTTTTTTCTACTTAATATCGAGATAACGAAATTTCCTAAAGTTATTAGTAATTAACACATTAGTAATATGAGTGGTTGGTGCCTGGTGGTATTGACAGGTTTGAAAAGTACTGTTTTGAGCTAAAACTGCGCTTGGATAGCGAGAACGCTCTTAAGTACACAAATGAGTATCACAGGTCGGTAGGTACCATGCACTAATGTCCGGTGCACTTGTAACCTCGTGAGAGAGAAATAAATTACATTTTATACGGGTACCAAAAAGATGTGGTAACATTTTCATAAAACTGCAATGCAATTTGCATTTGCACTTTGTAAATACCTTACAAACTAAATAAAACGCCTTACTGTACGTGCTGAATTAATTTCAATGTTGTCATCGCCAGCGTTAGTATTGGTACTTGTTGGAAAATCGTTCTGTATGACACGAGTATTATCATGTTTGGTATATGAATAAACTGCCTACTCCACCACCACCGACTCACCTCGTATTTTCGTCTGCTGGTGCTGGAGGGCCCTCCGAAGACTGTATTTCCTTGGCTGGTATCGTTACTGACACACTTGGCCACCACAGGTGTTATTTAAAGCTGGATCTTCTAATATTTTAGAAATTTTGCCGGAGCGTCGCGATAACACATCCAAAACTTTTAGTTGCGAAAGTTGAAGGGGAAGTGGCACCAGAGGGCGCCACTGTCTATGGATCGTCGGCGACGGATTTGGTAGGCAGAAGTAACGCGCGAATATTTGAATTTGGAAAAGGCTCATTACTTCGAAATTGGTTATAAGTTTGTATGAATCGGTACCTACCTACCTGTACTATACGGAACATACCGCCGACCTTAAAATACATAGTATTTTAATGAAACTATGTGGATTGAAATGAAGTTTTGAATTCAAAAAACTTAGAATTAAATAAGCTAAGATATCCTAAACTAATCCTAACTTAAAGGATGAAATTCGAAGCTAATCGTAACTTCGGAAACGAAATACAAATGGAAATTGAAAAATTACCTAGGCACATAGGTATACATACTACTAGGTGAAATACTTGTCCTGAATTAAAGATACAAGTGGAATGAATACCTATTACTAGGTGGAATACTTGTACCTGAATTAAAGATACAAGTGGAATGAATACCTATTACTAGGTGGAATACTTGCATTTGGATAACCTAATGCAAGTGGAATTAAAATGTTTTAATTTTCTATTGGAAGTGGATAGACCTTTACTATAGGTCGTTTTGTGAAAGTGTTACCGACGCGCAGAGTCACAACCCGCACCACGCCGTCGCGGCCGGGGTGCACCTGGTGCACGCGCGCGAGCTGCCACTGCATCGGGGGCAACGAATCGTTACGAACGAGAACTACGGTACCCTCGCTTATAGGGGGCACCTTCTGGTGGTACCATTTACCTCGCTGCTGGAGCTGTTGGAGGTACTCAGCGCTCCAACGCTTCCAGTAATGCTGAAGCATTTGCTGGAGTAACTGCCACCTTAATAAGCGGCTGGTTTGGGAATCAGTATAGTCATAATCGGGCAGAGAGGTCAATGGACCGCCAACAAGAAAATGCGCGGGCGTCAGTGGAAGAGGATCTGAAGGATCGTTACTCAACACACACAATGGGCGCGAATTGAGGACTGCCTCAATCTGACATAGTAAAGTATTAAATTCGTTATAGGTAAGAATTTGGCAACCAACTACGCGGAATAAGTGTTGTTTAAAACTCTTCACTCCGGCCTCCCATAGGCCACCGAAATGACTCGCGTATGCCGGTTGAAAATGCCACTTTATGTTTAAATTGGCGGAATGTTGTTCAATAGTTACTTGATTCGATTGTAAAAAGGTGTAGACTTCCTTTAAGTATCTATTACAACCAACGAAGTTACGTCCGTTGTCGGAATATATGTCAGAACACATACCGCGTCTGGCCGTGAAGCGGCGCAGAGCTGACATGAAAGCTTGAGTAGTAAGATCGGGAACTAACTCGAGATGTATGCACTTGGTTGACATGCAAACGAAAATACATACGTATGATTTAAATATGTTAGCCTTGCGAATATTAACTGTTTTAGTTTGAAACGGTCCCGCGTAGTCAACACCGACGTGTAGGAAGGGGCGCCGCGGACGGACGCGCGCCTCGGGGGGCGCCGCCATCGGCGGCTGCGGCGCGGTTGGCCGCACGCGGAAACATTGTAAACATTTACCTAACCGTTTACGGATTTCGTTCCTAGCTGATATTATCCAATATCGCTGAGACAAAATAAATTGCAACGCTTGAGGACCAACGTGCAGATGTAATTTATGGAAATGATCGATTATTAAACTAGTTAAGGAATTGAATTTCGGTGAGATCAATTGATGTTTTGCTTCGTAATTTAAATTTGAACTATCGAGGCGACCGCCGACCCTGAGAAAACCGGCGTCGTCGAGAAAGGGTTTAAGTTTCTGTAAATATCTTGAACAATTATTATTTTCCCTAATATTTTTTATTTCGTCCGAAAAATATTCATGTTGAGTTAGAAAAATAAGTCGATTAAGTGAAAAATTTAATTCTGGAACTGTTATAAAATTATTTTTTGTAGTTAAGCTTGTAAAATTATGTAATTGCTTTTGTTTAGTTGCTTGTTGACACTTGTTGTAAAACCGAAATATATATGAAATCACTCTTAGTGATTTCCCCAAGTTGGAATAATTTTGTAAAATTGAATTAATAGTGTTTTCTTGGTTTGTGACTAACGAATGAATTTGTGTACGTCTCTCTTCATTTGTTGAATAACCGGGAAGTAACTGTGGCCAGTTTTCCTCGGCTTCCTTCAGCCAATCAGGTCCGAAAAGCCAAAGTGAATGATTGAGTTGTGAAGGCAACACACCGCGCGACGCGGCGTCCGCAGGGTTGTCCGCCGAGCGCACGTGGCGCCAGCGAGCGGCGGGGACGCGCTGGGTTATCTCAGTGACGCGGTTTGAGACGAACACCTTCCACTCGTGGGAGGATGAAGAGAGCCACGCGAGTACCACGGACGAGTCACTCCATGCGTACACGTTGTCTATGGTAATTAAATTTTGATATGTATCGACTGTGAATTTAAGTAGCTTAGATAGCAAAAGTGCTCCGCAAAGCTCAAGACGTGGAACTGAAATACGTTTGACTGGAGCAACCTTTGTCTTTGCGATTAGCAAGTGTGTCTGAGTTTGATTGTTGTCATCAGTGACCCGAATATACACACAAGCTGAATATGCCTTCTCGGAGGCGTCTGAGAAACCGTGTATTTGAATATTACTAATGTTATGATTAGTCGAAGGTAAAATGTGTCGCGGTAATGAAATGGATGATATTAATGGAAGTTCGTCGATAAACTTATTCCAAGAATCTAATATATGTTGTGGGGGAACTTCATCCCAGTCTACACGACATAGCCACAAGGATTGGATAAGAATTTTAGCGTATATGGTAATCGGTGAAAGAAAACCTAACGGGTCGAAAATCTTTGAAATTTCACTCAGCATGGAACGTTTTGTGCAATTTGTGTTTATTTCGCTAGGTAGGGAATCATAGCTAAAGGTGTCTTGTTTAGGGGACCATTTGAGGCCTAACACTTTATGTGTAGTATCTCCGTCGAGAGAAGAGATGACGAGTGCTTCATCCTGACTCTTGGAATCCTCCGCGAGGACGGAGGATAACAGAGCTGGGTGGTTGCTACTCCACTTGCGGAGTTGGAAGCCACCGGCTCGGCACAGTGCTATAAGCTCTCGCTGGGTGGCGAGAGCCTCGTCTAGACTGTCGGCGCCGGAGACTGCATCATCGACGAAAATGTCTTGGAGAAGAACACGTTTAGCTCGCGGCCACTTGTCACCCTCGTCGAGAGCGAGCTGGCGTAGAACACGCAGCGCGAGGTACGGCGCGGAACTAACACCGAACGTGACTGTACATAGCCTGTATTCAAGAATGGGATCATTTGGATCTGCTCGCCAAAAGAGACGTTGGAAGTCACGATGAGCATCGTGGACCTTTACCATGCGGTACATCATTTTGATGTCGCAGGTGAACACTATGTTATGTAATCGAAATTTAAGAAGGACCATGACAATATCCTGTTGTAGTTTAGGACCTGTCAGTAAGTTGTCGTTAAGGGATCGTCCGTTAGACGTAGGACAGGAAGCATCGAATACAACACGAGTTTTTGTAGTTGCACTCTGAGATTTCACCACGCAGTGATGAGGAAGGTAATACCTCTCAGACACGGGAGTCGCGACTGAGGAAGGTGAAACTAATTGCATGTGCCCAAGATCTAAATATTCTTGAAGACAGCGATTGTAATCTTGTTGTAAGCAAGGATTACGGATTAAACGCGCTTCTAATTTATTGAAACGGCAGATTGCGTTATCGCGGGATTCACCAAGTGGTGGGACATTAGGTTTGAATGGAAGAGAAACGGAATAACTACCGGATGAATCTCTAGTGTGAGTACCGACGAAGATCGATTCACAAAGGAGTTCATCGGGTGAACTAGATTGGATTTCTGGAACATTTTCTAGTTCCCAGAATCGCTGGATATCTGTTTCGTTTTGAAACAAAGTCACGCATACGTTCAATGCGGATGAAAACGAATTATTGGGTATTTTCCCCGAAAGAATGTATCCGAAAATGCTATTCAGCGCCACGGGAGTACCGCGCGGTCCGCGGACGTTGTCGTCTAGCAATATGACGTCACTATAATCCGCTCCGAGTAATAGCTCAACTGGACGCGCAGAAGCAAAGTCTGGATCAGCAAGTTGTAAATTACAAATGTGTGGTAATGTTTTAATATTTATATTTTGTGCACTGGGTAAGTAATTAGTAATTTTTGAAATGACGTGAGCGTTTACACTAATTGACGGTTTTATTTTATTATGAGGAGAGATGTCGCATGAAATGACTCCGCGAGGACGCACTAACTCCCCTCCCCCTACTCCCGAAATAGAAATGGATACGTCGGAATGAAAGCGCTGCAAGCCTAAACGCTGAACGCATGCTTCCGTAATTAATGAAGCCTGGGAGCCGGGATCAATAAGGGCTCGAACAGTGTACGTCGTCAAAGAAGTTGACCCGTGCGGTCGGATGTCGACGAGCGCGGTCGCGAGCAGCACGGAGGTGGCGGGGTCGCGGCGCGGCGCGGACGCACAACTCACCGACACCGGCACGTCTGTATCAACCGGCGTCATTACGTTACCCGAATTCGAGGTCTTGTCCTCGTGCAACAAGGAATGATGACGCTCTTGACAGCGTTTGCAATTAAAACGTGAAAAACATTTATTAACCGTGTGTCCGTAAATCAAACAATTTGTGCATATATTATTGTTTTTTAACATAAAATCTTTACGTTGAAAGACGGTTAAGTTATCGAACTCTGAACATTTACTTAATAAATGGGAATTAGAATGACAATAAGAACAAAATAATGTACGCTGAACGTTAGCATTATTATTTTCATTTCGTGTGCGCCGAGTGGCTGCGCATAGCGCGGGAAACGAATAAGAACGTTGCGCGTAGGTGGCTCGGCCGGGGGGGCGCGCGGCGGGCGCGCGGGCGCTGCCCCGGGCGCGCGCGGGCGCCGGCGGCGGAGACCCCGAAGTGTAGGCACACCTCGCTATGATGTCGCTAGTGGCTAGCTCTTTTTCAAGAAACTCTAACAACTCGTCAAGTTTAGGTATCGATGAAGCGGAAGTTAAGGAATGTTCGAAACGTTTACGAATATACGGAGACAATTTGCGCAATAAAATATTAAGTTATATGAAACTCCATTGTTCAACTGGGAAATTCATAACTTGGAGCGCTGGCAAGTTTTCGTGATAAATGTTAAGAATGTTGCGGATGCCTTGTTCACATAAGTTAGGTTTATCTGACATAGGTTCCATGTCCAGAATTTTATCGATATGCTTGGTTGCAATTATACGTTTATTCTCGTACCTATTTCTTAAAATCTCGAAAACAACATGGTAATTATCAGACGACAAGGGAACAGAACGAACTAAACTTAAAGTTTCATCGCGTAATGACAACAACAAGTATCGAAATTTTTCAATGTCACTCAAGGTTTCGTTATTATGTACGATAGATAAAAACAAATCATAGAACGAGTTCCATTCCGTCGGCTCGCCATGAAACTGTGGCAACGAAAGCGCCGGTAAATTAATCTTAGGACGTGTATGACAACAACCTTGAGATATTTGAGAATTAGAAGTATTTGCAAACCTTACCCGTTGCTTCCTGAGGGTGTCCTCGGCTTTTAACTTGTCACTTTGGGATTTAACGCTATAAAACAGATTGTTGAATTTATTTCGGTTTTATTTTGTCGTCTTGTAAGAATTGTAACATTACTTGTAAGTCATTGTAAATGACGTCACGCTCGAAAACTAATTGTTTCACTTCATCACCCATTATAACTGACTGATACACTATTAAATGGTTTACGTAAATATTAACACTATAACACTGCACAAACAAATTGAACGCAATATTATTTCTAATTCGTATCGAACGGTAAGTATGAAAACGAACGGAATAAATAGTCAAAAACAACACTCACTCACTATTTAGGCGGATAATATTATTAAAACTTTGTATAAACTAACACGATTTATGTGTGTGCGTTCGATATTCGAATTATGTTAACCTAATGTAACTGGACGGGCTATAGACTCTGAGCGTCGGTACTTACTTTCAACTACCCTACGCTAAGTTGGAAATATCGTATGAAACGATGGAATATGAATTGAATGAATATGGCAAAAACTAGCTTAAATAACCAATTTGGAAGTAATATGGAAATGAAATAAGTGGCTGAGACCCTGTTAAGGACTCGAAACTGGCCAAATATCCGGCTCGAAGGACCAAATTATGTTTGGTATATGAATAAACTGCCTACTCCACCACCACCGACTCACCTCGTATTTTCGTCTGCTGGTGCTGGAGGGCCCTCCGAAGACTGTATTTCCTTGGCTGGTATCGTTACTGACACACTTGGCCACCACAGGTGTTATTTAAAGCTGGATCTTCTAATATTTTAGAAATTTTGCCGGAGCGTCGCGATAACACATCCAAAACTTTTAGTTGCGAAAGTTGAAGGGGAAGTGGCACCAGAGGGCGCCACTGTCTATGGATCGTCGGCGACGGATTTGGTAGGCAGAAGTAACGCGCGAATATTTGAATTTGGAAAAGGCTCATTACTTCGAAATTGGTTATAAGTTTGTATGAATCGGTACCTACCTACCTGTACTATACGGCACAATCACCATCGTTCATAACAGATTCCTCCAAAAAATTTGTTTGGTCTTCTTTCATTTGAACTGCAATTTCTGCCTGAATATAAGTTAAAAAAAATGATTTTTATTAATAATAGTAATGTAATATAGAAAATTTTGCTCTAAGAGAAAAAGGCAAACAAGGCATGGCATCAAGAAATTCCACCCTGTATAAATTGCTTGTTTATGCTATAAAAATATCTTTATCCTGGTACAATTTACACATGATGTACCTACTCGTACCTAGTTGTAAGGCGTAATTGACAAACAGTAGTTGCTAAATACACAACAAATTGTGTAATGTACATAAGCACTATGTAGGAAACTTATGTAGGCTGGAATACTGGCAGCTATTGTTTTATATTATTTAAATAGATTCTAAAGAAGAAACAATGAGATATTGACAGCATCCTTCCAGACTCAGTCATATTTTCGTGCTCGGACTGTGGGCACACAACATTAAAATCACTTTTATGCTTTGAATATAAAGCTATAAAAAAGATTAAAATCTTTGATTTCTCGCTCACGTTTCCCCCAAACGTTAGTTGGTGGAGGCGCCGGGTAATCAGTTAACTACTTCTTTATATAGTAGTTCCTCTCAATGAAGTTCGCTAATGCGTTAAGCCGGTTACCGGCTGGACCCCTTGAGGTAAATCTGCTCTCCCGTAGGTGTGGATACTCGGGATGTAGTACTGGAGCAAACAAATCTTCCATGTTGAAGTTATTATTGCAGGTGGCCACCCAACCAGCCGCAGCCTGCCCTGCTACAGTTAGGCAACAAAGTCCTCGTGCCATGTTAGCTCCCTGTATAACTCGCCTCCTATGCATGCACTCAATGTTAGCTTGGTTCGCAACTGATGAACCCTGTGCTCCGAAGCTGTGAACGTTGACTGTTCTAGAGGCTAAAGTGACTTGCCCATCATTTATGGGTCCTTGGGATTCGACGAATAATAAGTTGCCAGAAGTTATCCGTCTCTTAATCTTGTCTACAACGTTTAGTCCTTGGGAGTTACCCTCACGACGAATCTCTACCATTTTGAATCGATCCTTCATTTCCGCTAGAACTACATAAACTCTTGTTTGCAATAAGCTTGATATTCTGTATCTTCCTTCAAGGGTATCATTGCTCTCGAAGGCGATTCCAGCAAGACGGGATCTAGCTCCTACAGTCGCGATGTCAATTGGCTCAAATCCAAGTAAGTTGCGATTTGGAACTAAGTTCCCAACTATTTGCTCTGGTGGTAAAGGGTTGTAGTCTGCCACTTCTTGTTGTGATGCTAATACTCTATTCGAGGAAACTAATGGTGATATATAACACTCATAGACATTATGAGTTTGCGCGTTCAATACACCAAAAGAACCGCTTGGCATCATCTCTGCGTCTCCATCCATGATTGGCCCTTGTGGGATAGCTATCAAGGGTAGATTGAGGCGAACCTCCTTACCATCTTGAGTAATCACATCCGTAATATGGGATATATAGTCAACTATTGATTGAGGTAAAACTTGATAGTCCGGTAATATTTCTCTTGCATCGGTCCTCAAATTCAATACATTCTGGCCGGCTTTCCGTGCCACTTCCAATATTTCTAAATTTAAATGAGTTACCATGGCATGTGAAAACATGGATAAAGGAAGTCTTTCGTGTAAACGGGGATCCACACCCCGCATCTTCTCATATGTCTCATTTACTAGGGGAAGAAACCCCGAAAATTCGAAGTTCTGACTATATACATCGAAGTCCGGGACTAAAGATGAATGAGGTCCTATGTCGTACAAAGGTTCATCCCTCGCTCCATCGTCCATCGTCTTCGGAACTACTGTCTGGTCCGGTTCTTTCTTCTGCGGTTTAGCGCCTCCCCTCCCCCGGAATTCCTGGGATCGTTGGGTTGGTTTTCGGACCCTAACTTCACGCGCTGGGTCGTACGGAGCAGGCTCATATGCCCAATCTCGTTCCAACTGCCGATCATTAAAGTGATCGTAAGCTCTCCGCGCGTCGCGGGCTGCTCGGCGGTTTGTAATGTACATAAGCACTATGTAGGAAACTTATGTAGGCTGGAATACTGGCAGCTATTGTTTTATATTATTTAAATAGATTCTAAAGAAGAAACAATGAGATATTGACAGCATCCTTCCAGACTCAGTCATATTTTCGTGCTCGGACTGTGGGCACACAACATTAAAATCACTTTTATGCTTTGAATATAAAGCTATAAAAAAGATTAAAATCTTTGATTTCTCGCTCACGTTTCCCCCAAACGTTAGTAATTGTGAGTTGCTTTTTCTAGCATTATTATTTTGACAGAAGCTAGTTTTAATAATAATAAAGAAATACTTCTAACAATCACACCACATTATCTAGCCTAAATTAAGTATCATTAAGAACTTGTGCTATGGATACTTGATAACTGATAAATTAGCTTAAGAAATACATAAACACCATAAATTGTTTTTATTATATATACATAAACACCGAGTCCCATAACAACTATCTACAGAACATATAAATTTTGTCATGGAGCGGGGGGCGGCACACTTCGGTGCAGATAACTGGCGCCTTAGCCACCGCGCTACAGAGGTCGTCATGACTTTATTTTATATTTTAAAAAAATACTTTGATAATTATGTGACTTTAATAGTGACAATAATAGTTTCACACAAGCAAAGTAATATAAAAGTTTTAATAAAAAAAATGCATTATTTTACCTACCGGCTGTAGTGTTTTAATGTTACAGTCGTTTGTACTCTCCCGCATGACAATACCTTGTACACATTGCACAGCTGATTCACATTTATTAGCATTTCTGAAAAATAAATTGTGAGCTTGGCGTGCATTACAATGTTAAGTGTTAAATACGTACTAGCTGGGTATCAATATTTATAAATTAGTAGGTAGGTAACTTACGTAATTAGATTATATCTTTTCATTATATTTTCTTTGCATGCCAGTTTCTTTTTTCTTGTAGGACGTTTTTTAATACCTACTTTGTATTTCTTCTTATTCCCCATCTTAGTACAAACCTAAAAGTACAATTAAAAATCATGATAGGGTTTCAAACAGTGTACATATAATTCGATTGCAAAAAGCCGATAAGTGCGTGCGTTTCGGCGGGCAGCTGGCGGCGCGGCGTGTCGTTGTGAGTCGTCACCCTCGTGGGCCTCCGAGCCGCCACCACGCAGCGCCCGTGCATAGTAAAAACAAATTTTTACAAGGGCTGGGGCGCCCGCTCAAAAAATGATATTTTTTTTATTATTTAGTTTAAGAGGCCTGCGTATTATTTATTTAATTAGCGCGGGGAACAAGCACCAACTCCGTCTGTATGGCGTGCGTAATACATACATTACGCTCGAAAACCAATAGGCACCTTACTTTAATAGCCCGGAAAATAATAAATAAAAAGTTTTTCAAGCCATTCTTAGCTGAACCCTAGACAAATGGTTTCTAATGCGAAAGGTTCAACTAAAAACTGGATAGATACTATGACTTTATTATTTTCTTAGACGAGTTGTCAACTGATTCTTAGGTCTATGGTTATGCTATCAATTACGAAGTACTTACCAGATATTGATTCTTAGGCAGAAACTGTATTTGTCCTGGCCAAATAGTTACGTGTAAGTCACGAAAATAAACTTAGACGCTAAATAATTTCGGTAAATTGAGCGTGAGCGCAACGACACAGAATCCACGTCTGAACGGCACCAGCAAGCGGTGCAGACTGTAAAGAAATCTAGCGTAATCGCGGATTTGGGGTGAAAAAATCGTTTAAAATATATTCTATATTCCAAAATATTTAATATTACTAATAACTCTTCAAATCACAAATACCTATTTTAGTAAAAAAGATTGAAGGGTATTATTACTCACATAACTTCTGAGATACATGCTTTTAGTACTTAAAAAAATGTTCTTATTGTATATTTTTTTTATAAGTTACTAATTGTTATTAAAATGTAAAACTTCTAATACCTCTTTGTAAAAGATACATAAATAACATATATTTTTTTGAAGCTATTAGCATGTCAACTTTCATAGAAAACTACATCGAAAAACTATAAGTTTTTCCTCTCGATTTCTTTCTAGGGTTAGTATTTCCCTTAACACCCTAAAAATCACAGATCATATAATGGCGGGTACACATTGGTGCAATGCAACATGCAATGCAACATTCTGCCTTACATTGCATGTTCCCTGCTGCCTTGGACGTGCGGCGCGCGCGGTACGCGCATTGACTACGAATCATTCGAGAACATCTGTTCCCGCATTTCGTTACAAACACTAGCCCTCGACACACGTGTTCTTTTCTTTGTACGCATCACTCTACTTACTTAAGTCGATATACGAATCATGGAGTCTGAAGACAGTCTCCTTGCTCTGACGATTATCAGTGCTTCAGTGTTAATCATTGATCAACTTTTTAAAAAACGCCGAAGACCCCGACGTTGGCTGTCGGCTTTCATAATAATTTCAAATATTGCGTGTTCTACGCAAGTTCTAGTCTGAGAGGAATAGCTACACATTTTAGCTCCTATAAATGAAACAAAACTTTTTGTTAAATCAGGAATGCTTGATGAACTGTCCAATTTCTGTGCAGTTGTTTTCAATATCCCCACTACATCGGTAAGAACATTGTTTTCGTCTCTTCTGGATCGTTTCGCTTCCTGTAGACCATGCTCATTTGGTGGTGCTGGAGGCGTGAAATCATGTTCCGTGGCTTCGGCGGCATTGTTTTCGGAGGCTGAGCGGTGAATGGGCTCCTGGAAATAATTATAATGATTTAAGTATTTTTTTAAGGTACCCACGACTGCAAACGCCTGGTTGAAGATAAGCAAGGAGTTTCAAGACCGGTGGAACTTCCCACACTGTATAGGGGCATTGGACGGGAAGCACGTTTTACTTCAAGCTCCTATTAAAAGCGGAACCGAGTTTTATAATTATAAACAAAATTTTAGCATCGCTTTGTTTGCTCTAGTTGATGCAGACTATAATTTTCTATTCGTAGATGTAGGTTGTCAAGGAAGGATTTCTGATGGCGGAGTTTTCAAAGATACCCAATTATATGATAAGATAGAGAATCGAACATTAGACCTGCCAGAGTCACGTCCCCTATCCGATAGAAATGTTTCTATACCATATTTTTTTTTAGGCGACAGTGCGTTTGCTTTAAGTGAATACTTGATGAAGCCATATGCTGGGATACATCCAAAGGGTTCATCGAAGAGAATATTTAATTATAGATTAAGCAGAGCTAGACGGGTTGTTGAAAACGTATTTGGCATTGTATCGTCTGTGTTCAGAGTTTTAAGAAAACCAATGCTTTTACAACCCGATAAAGCTGAATTGGTAGTTATGACAGTTACTCTTTTACACAATTATTTAAAACGTCACTCTACAAACGTGTACATGATTCCAGGGTTAGTTGATAGGGAGGAAGGTGGACATTTAAATGAAGGTACGTGGAGGCAAAATAATAATAACATCACATCTATACTGCCTGTAAGAAATATCCCTAGACGATCACCTGCGCATCTTAATGCTATCAGAGACGAATTAGCTGATTATTTTATGAATGAAGGAAAGGTTTCTTGGCAAGACAGATGCTCGTAGTTCAAATCTTACCGTATTTTTTCTCTTTCTTGGTGTGTTTCTATCGTCTAAGAACTTTAAAGCATTGTAGGCAAACCATCGACTTGTGTATGTGTCCGAAGTACCTGCAATAAAACACACATACATACATGCACATTTTTATTTACTTACTAGCTTTACTTTAATTATTGACCTATAGTAAGTTACTGTACATAATTCTTTAATAATAAACTATGTTATTTAATGAATAATAATACTACAAAATGTCGTCATTATTGAATTTAAACAAATAAATTAAAAATAAATCCCTTGGCAGCCACGTCTCGCTATCAACTATTTATTATTTAATCGACCTAAAACATCGTGTATAAATTGAATATAGGTACATGTGTTTTTATTCGCTAGGTAACTATAGACCGTGCCAGATAACGATGCATGCACTAGGTAACGGTCATTGACCCGCGAGCCAGAGACGTCTCACCTGTGGCCGCCGCCATTTTGTATGTATAAATATTTTATGTAAAAAAATATTTTTACAAGCTATTATTTTAGATTTATAAACTCCATTGTACTTTTTTCCTAATTTGATTTTATTATCTAAGTAGGTACTTACCTTAATTTTGTGATGACTTAAATTATAATATACCTATATAAACACAAATAATATGCGTTATTCTTACCTTTTCCAGTCCCTTTGGATTTTTTTTCCTTTGCTTTTTCACGACGGTAAGAAGAGAGAAGACTTGCCATTTTGTTATTGCACTTTTCTGCTCTTATTTTCAATACATTTCCGATTTCGTCCCACGCATCTTTCTTTAAATTTTGTTTATAAAAGTTTTCATTTTGAGGGTTCCATAAAACTTCCCTTGTTTTGTATTCCTCTATCAATAAAAGAGACTCATCATCACTCCACGCATCTTTCACCGCCATGATCGTTGATTCGTTGTGTGCGCATCCAAACGAAACGAACAACCGTCCACAGCGGAGTCCTGCGCACACTGCGCGCCCCTTTGTGTTCGTACCAAAAACCGACAAATCTCGGATCGCGCCGCGCACGAGTTGCAACGCTCGGAGCGTGCGCGACCCAGGCGCAGTTCGTGCGCGCGAGGCGTCCACACTATGGGAATTCTGTTACATTACATGTTGCATTGCAGCAATGTGGACGTCAAATTCTTGCATTGCATGTTGCATTGCATGTTGCATTGCACCAATGTGTACCCGCCATAAAACTATACAAAATCACAGTGCGTTTCATAAAATATTTACAGTAGGAAATGGTTTGATTTCAAATATGTACTACAATAATCTTTCGTACATATATACCTCTATAGTTCTAAAGTAAAAACTAAATATAGTTATATTGTTTTAAAATCACAGATCAATAATTTTCAAATCAAATAAAATTCTTAAAATTGATATCTACTTTTTAACACTAGTTAATAGCTCTAGTGACAGTTGAACGACAGTGAACTTTTTACAGTCATAGTGCTTTTATTTTCACGTTACAGCTAGACCTCCAAGGATGTTTTGTTCCTCTAAGCTCAGGAGGAATTGTCAGAATAAGCATTTAAATCACATCAACATTTAAAAAATTAGATACAAATATAATCATATGTCATCAGATTGCAACGTATAAATAATCGCATGAGGCATTATTTCTGTTTTATTTTTTTGAATTTTGGTGTACATATCGTCATAACATTGAAATGTCCGATTATGTTTCCGAAAGCAATGAGCTTTATAGTGACCAATCCCTTCTGAGCTTAGAGGTGGATCAAATTCAATGATAGACAAAATCTCATAGAATCTTTCGTTGATCTCAATATTGACAGGAACATCATTGAATAGAATACGGATATCATGAATCTCAAACATTATCAAACTGTTCAAATTATAGTTGAAGCTTACTGTTCCTTTTTTACAACAATAACAGAGGGGTGGTAAATTGTCCTTCATTCCCGATTCTACAGCCTCTTGTAATTTTGTAATACCTTTCTGATTTATTATATTTATATTTAGTGGCAAGTATTTACATTCAAAATGTGTTTTGTTTTCGTGATTAGTGCAATTTTCGTTTGAACAAGTTCTTTTTCTAGTAGCGGAAAAGTATGATGTGCAGATTTCTTCGAGTATTTTTGTGACGTTACATGCACAGTTTATTACATTGCACCTAGTTTCATCATTGATTTCAATTCCAGGGCAAAGAATACTTGATAAAAGTATATCTCGCGTGTCATAAAGTTTTTGATTAAATCTCTTTGCAGTAGCAAGGTCTGCGATGAACTTCGTAAAAGCATCAACACAATTATTAATTTCTTGCCTGAACACAAGTCTGCCTTTGTAAGCTATGGCAAATGTTTGCGAGATGGCGTCAAATGCACAAGTATTAGTAAGAATTAGTTTTTTATTTTTAGATATGGCAATGTTTCCATTTTGTAGTATATATATGGGTCTCAAGTTATAATTTGCTTTGTTATGAGGAACAGCAAGACCTCTCCAGTTTTCAACTTCTACAGGTTTATCCTGAAATATGGATTCTAATCCGAAATCTATATTGCTCGTTACGTTTTCTATTTTATCTATCTGTTTTTGCGACTCCTTCCTATTAATCAAATCCTTATTGCTCTTTTTGATTTGAACTTTATTTATCTTTTCCTCAGTAGTTTGAGATTCAGTTGTTTGCGAGATACTTAATTTCACAGTCCCATTTATAAAAGTGTAGTGTTGAATCAAAAATTCATCTAGTCGTATTCTCTCGTCTTTGGTGTTAAAATAAATTGTTTTTAAGTCCTTAAAATGGCTTTCAACATTTGAACTACTAGGAACATCTTTGGCATCGACAAAATAGTTGGTCATGACGTTACCCCACATAGGCAATTTTCGCAACAATCTTTTCAATGTCTCATTAACAGCCGGCAAATAATACTCATTTTGTTGTTGATATTTTACGTCAAATAATAATAAATATAACTTTTCAGTCTCAATAACGTCGTTGTAATATTTGATAAGAGGACAAATAGTACTGTCAGCCTCATAATTTTCAGGAAGTGTATCATTTTCAGGAAGAATATTTTCTTCCTGAAAATGATTATCTATGTCATCATCAATTTTGATATGGTCGTTTTTAGAAATTTTAGAAATTTTTGTTGACAAACGCTGTAAAGCTTCTTCGTATTTACCAGGGCAAATATATTCGGGTAGTGACACCGTAACAATATCATCAATAATCTTTTTAATTTCTTTGTAACAATGTTGTCCGTAAATTACTTTTATACAATGAATATAAAAATATTTACATTTTTCTGAGCATTTGTCAAAACAACTTTGTTTAGGCAGTTTTTTGAAAAAATGGGATTTGTCTAGTCTGACGTAGCAAACTGGCACATGCTCAACCTGCCCTTCCAAAAGTGAAAAACACTGTGCTAAGTATTCATTGGTATCTGTTTTAAGGAAAGTACGACATATTGCTTTTAATAAAGCAGCTGAATCGTCACAGATTATTTCTTTGGGTAAATGTCGATTTACTGCCCATGTACTTAACCAAGTGGCTATACATTCAGTTGTGTGTGACTGTGATGCCATATAACATAAGGGAATGCTAGTACTGGTAGTGTATGCCATAACAACATATAAAAAAGTATGTTTAGCGTCTTTAGCGCTTACTCCTGGGGGCGCTATCGTTTGAAAGATCGAACCTGTTGCGTCTAAGGATAAAACAGTATGTGTATTTTTTAAAATCTCATCGTAATATTTACTTTGTTCGTTTGTCCAGAAGTAAACAAAAAACGGTACAAGTGAAAAATTGTGTATGTATGTATTAAATGGGGAACTCTGAGACATTGCATAAATAGATATAATTGTGTTTTTATCAAATTGTAGTGCCCTTTTAGCCTCATGACGTATTTTCCTCAAATTATTCAATTTTGGCATAGTTGGAGGTTCTTTTGGATTGTCTTTATCCATGAGTTCGTCTGCCATTAAAGTTCTGACTTTCAACGCCTTGTAATTCATTAACCTCTCAGCAATTTTTCGTTTTCGGTTTGATGTCAGTCTATTTTTAACGTTTTTATCGTGGACAAAGTTTTTCTCGAAACGATTTACTTGACAAACCACATTTACAAAATTTTCAGTCAACGGATTTAAGTACATAACAATATTCGCGCCACACTGAGTACATTTTCCCTTGCATACAATGTCGTTTAATTGGAAGTTCGTAGGTACATAACAATTTTTAAAAGCGAAAGTACAATCAAGTTCCGTTTTTTTCCATATTTGGTCTTGAAGCTCATTAGTCCAACTATTCTGTAACAATGTGTGGTTTTTAGGTGCGATACGTTTGAATTCATAAATGTCCATTTGAAACTCTATTTCCAAATCAGAATAGTTGTCGCAATTATCAGTTTTTTCAAAGTTGATGTTATTATCGAGGTCGGTTATGTTGTTCGTCACGTCCGTTGTGTTATTCGTTAGTCCATCTGAGTTATTATTATCGTGAAAAAAGTATTTCTTATTACGTCTTACTGAAGCTTGTATGGCCATTTTAGACATTTTGTGTTGAAACATTTCGTTTAATTCATTCTGTATGCTTTCATCATACATCATGATTAATTGGAGGACAAGTCTTAAAATTATCAAATACATAACCATATTTCGAAATAACGCGTTTTTGATCATGCAACGGTATAACGCTTTTTCTACCGGCCATTATGTTTATAAATTTCTTGTCGGATGCAGGAATCGATTCACTGGTGTGCGTTGCTCCAGCACAAAAATACGTGGCCAGATAAATAAATAAATATACAGCAGGCAACGAAGATACTTGGTGCTTGCACATGTCTTCGCTTAGGAGATTGTCGGAGCCATCAAATTGTCTACAACAAAAAAAATATAATTATTAAAGCACATCTAGTATACTCAGGTACTAGACGACCAATACTACGATACGATAATTCGTGGCTGCATCTTTTGTCGCACACGGCACAATAGTGCAGGAACTTTAGCATATCTTTGTATGGCGAAATCGCATTAATTCATAACTTCGATTTTTTTTCTCCTTGTATAGTTGATCGTATTGCTAATCGAATAATAAAGGAATCCAACTGATTTTATGAACGGAAAATAATAAAAAAAAAAATTTTTTCTTATTTCACCTCGTAACAAAAAAAGTAAAAATACTATAAGATTATTTTTTTATCCAAACGCATTGTTTTATTTTAAGCTTAACAAACATGCTATAATCCAACTGTTTTTATTTACGGAAATATTATATTGATTAAATAACGTGTTTTTCGCCAATGTATTATTTTTTCTATGTTCCGGTCTTAAATTTAGGTGGATTTTTATTCCCTTGTGGTTTTTGATTTTATGCATATCTATATCAATAAAATAGTGATAGTATTTATGCTTTATTAAATAAAGTGTTTTTCGCCAATGTGTTTTTTTCTATGTTCCGGACTTAAATTTAGGTGGATTTTTATTCTCGAGTGGTTTTTACAAGATTTTATGCATACTATATCAGTTAAAATAGTGATAGTATTTATGCTTTGTTAAATAACGTGTTTTTCGGCAATGTATTTTTTTTTTCTATGTTCCGGACTTAAATTTAGGTGGATTATTAAATATAGTATCTTAAAATTGTCCTATTTAACGAAATTTAAAATATTACGCTGATAGCGAATTATTTTTTTTTAACTTGTATTTTTCCTACACTACAAGCCAGCGGCCAAGTTTGCGACCACGAAGCAAATTATACGTAGCTTGATTGCAACAATCAGTCGTGCCAGCCAGAGCTGGACTAGACCCATTCTGAGTATTGGGGGAAAATTAAAAAAACAATAACTACTCACCACAGGTAAGGTAAAAGCACCTATTACGGAGGTATTTCGCATCATTTGAAAGTAAGAAACAAAAATAAGCATTTGTAGGTATTTCTAAAGGTGAAAAAAAATTCTATCGTTAAAAGTGGAATTTATATTTTGTATTGCTGTTGAGACTATGTTTCTGTTGATGATATTTCTTATTTTAAAGAAATATTTAAATAGTCTGGTCGATTTTCCCTAATACGGAGGTACAATTTTGGTCTGATCCTATTACTGCGGTAGACGGCTCCTAATACGGAGGGTCAGAAATCATATTCATTAAAGTTCCGTACAAATAATATTTATTAAATAATATTAATGTGTTAGTAACGTAATTCGTAAGTTTTTCATTTATTGACCATTGATTTTATTACGTTGCTTAATCAAATTAATGGTGAATGAATTATTTTTAGAATTACTTTAATCACATTTATATTATTTAATAAATATTATTTGTACGAAACTTCAATAAAATTAAAAAAAATCTTTACGTTGTGACAAACAAAAAGTAAAATTAAAAAAATGAGCGAAAGAAGTCGGTCTGTATAGAAAAATCTTTCCGTACAGACCGAAATCGCTTCGCTCATTTTTCTATATTGTATTATTAAATTAATTCACATGAGAATCCCCTATAAGAGAATCCCCTATGAGAGAATCCCCTAGGATTCTCTCATGTTAAAATAAAATAATTTTTATTCCCAAATACCAACAGATTCCGAAGGAATTTAAGAATAAATAAGGAGGTATGTTCACTGGTTTTATAGAATTAAAAATACAATTATTAAGGAATCAACTAGTTATATTATTTAAAAAATAATGACAACTAATAACAATAAAATCTAAACAAAATCTTTCAAAAATCAACAGTTCGTTGAGGAACAAAAGGTTATAAAATTAAAAACGTATTGAAAGATTGAGATTTAAAATAATGTTCTATAACATCATTTTAAATCTCTATTTTTCAAAAATTAACAATTCGTAGAGTATAGTTAAAAACGAAATAAAAGTAACTGAAGGTTTACACATTATGCACTTAAAAAAGTAAAAAAAAAACATCTAAATAACATAACAAAAAGGAACAACAATTACTTACGTAATTAATGGTAAATAAACTGAGGTAAGTGAAGTTTTAGACTCAATTCAGGCAGCGGTGGTAGCGGCCGGCAGCAGCTCGAAGAGTACTTTCACTTTTGAAAGAATTTTAAACGTTATCAACATTATTTTAAAGACTAGTATCGCTGATACTGATCGTAACTGCCACCAGCTGTTAGCGGCATCAGTCACCGACAGTTTTATCTTTTTAAATAGGTATTGATAATAATTATTTTAATGAAGATAAAGTTTAAAACTCTTTCAAAGCCGAAAGTGTTACGCACCGCTGCTTTTCGCTGCCACCGCTGCCTGAATTGCGCTATACACGATATTTAACATGAACTTAAAATAATAATTATTATTTATTGATCACTTTGTGAATAAATATTTAAACAGAATCATCTGAATCAAAGAAGTTACGGCGTTTAATTTTCTTTGCCTTTGCAGAAATGTTAAAAACAAAATCATCGTCACTGTCAGAAGAGTTTTGGATTGAATTTTTATCTAGTGTCTTGACGTGACGCATATTTACATCTTTTAATTTCTTCATTACACTTATTTTTTTCGGTTCTTCTTTTTTCTGTTCAGTCTGTGCTTGTTTTATCTTTTTATCGTTTTCTTTTTGTCTTTTCTTTTCTAATGCCTTACATTTTCTCAGTTGTTTAAGTTTTTCTTTTTCTTCTTTCTCTTTGTCTAACCTTCTTTGGTGTTCCATAAATTCTGCTGCAATAGCTACGGTGGGAGTAACCTTTTTAGTGAGTTTTTTGGTTTGGGGAGTATTCTCGGTTTTCGGAAAAAAAAATGCATTCTTGAAAGGTGTAGGTATTCCTTTGAATGGGGTCGGCGGCGTGACATTTTCAATAACTATTGGCGTTGGAGCTTTGCTTGTACTAGGCATTATTAAAGAGTTTTGAAGGGTATCTATTTCTTCCGAATACTTGTCTATCAGTGTTTTTTTTTGCATTCTGTTTGGACGTAGACTTAAGGAAGAAGAGCAATTACTATTAACTTCATCATCTGCGTTCTCTATTTCAGAGACTGATGGAGCGGCACTAGAACACTTGCTTAATTCAGGAGTCGATGAACGTAATATTTGTTGGGCTTTTTCTTCTGTTAATAATCGTATTTTCTGTGGTGGGGTAACTTCTGATAACCTCGGATCAATAATCTCTATCAATACAGGTGAATCAACCAATGGTTTTGGTAGAAGAGAATTTGCTTCAAATGTATTTTCTTCGATTGTTGGGACCACATTAATTGATGACAGTGACACTTGCGATGACTTTGGTGTGACCTTTCCTATATCGTTAGCTTCCTCATAATTAAGTGGGGTTAGAATACCATCCGATCTAATATCAAAGTTTACGGAATCATAAACAATTTCTATATCGACATTATTGGTAAAGGTTGTCTCCCCAATATCTAGAGCAGAGTCTGCTTGATCTTCAAATATGCTTTCCGATGATGTAAGACTTTTCCAGAATAAAAATAGTTTTTCATAAGTGGGGTCACCTGTCCACTGGTTGCCTGCCTCTTTAAATAATTTTAATGTATTTTGTGATAATCGACTTTCAAATTGTTTCTTGAACTGCTCATTGTTATCGATATTGCTCATCTGTTGAGTATTAAATAGAGTATTTTGATTGGCCTCAGATAGTTTGTCTTGGTGTTTTTTCACTTTTGACAAAAGTTTATCATAGTCAATATTTTGTTCATCAAACGGGTAAAGTCCGCAGCATTTGAATCCGCTCATTATTGTTTCAGGCTTGAGGCTTCTGTGAAAACATTTTTCTACTTCTCTACAAAAGTCTGTACGCTTAAGCTTCGCATAATTATGTTTAACCCTGAATTCCCTCACAATATCCCGCCAAGTCCCCTTAACGGGCCTGAAAACGGCGACATCAAGAGGCTGCAAGACATGCGTTGAATTTGGGAGCAAAGCAACCAGTACAATCCCTTTTTCCTTGCAAAAAGTTGTTAAAGGCAGAGATATATGTGAACTATGGCCATCTAAAAATAAAACAACGGGCAGTGTTATTTCCTGTTGTTGAAGCCATGGGTAAAACACATTTGCAACATATTCATAGAACGACTCCATAGTCATCCAGCCTGATTCTGTGTTACCAAGTCCCCACCACGAAGGAACCGTTGACTTGATATTGTTAGGTAGCCTCTTGTAGGGGAAAAGTACCATTGGCGGAGCTAAATTACCATCTGCTGACACATTGACTAAAACGGTCAAACATTCTTTTTCGTCATTTGCAACGCGGTTGTATACTCGTTTACTACCCTTTTTTACCAAAACTTGCTTGTCTTTTGGACAAAGAAAAAACCCAGTTTCATCGCAGTTGAATATACGTTTTGGATCTTGAAGAACTTGCAGCAAATCGTTTTCTTTAAAATATGATTGTACTCTATCAAACCACGCTCGCAATGCAACTTCCGTGACTTGGTTTCTACTTGTTGGAAGATTTTGTGCCACACGTTTTGACACTGCTGGATGTCGTAGCATAAAGCCTGAAAACCATTTCTTTCCAGGAACTCCTTCTTTAAACGGATTAGGGCGCTGCAGGTTTTCAACTAACTTAAAGACAGTGTGTAATAATTGATTCTTAGTAACTGGAAAGCCACATTTACCAAGGTAATGGATCCAATCAACGATTTGTCTTTCTTCGTTTAGGTTAAGTACTGGTTGCTTACCACAATGTTCATTCTCGTAAAGCCCATCTCGTTTACTCCGTAATGTAGTCTCTGGTATATTATACTGTCTGGAGGCTTTGTAAATACTCATACCTTGTCGAATCGATGAAAGTGCTTCAGCCACTTGGGCATTACTATAACACTTGCGTTTCTTTCTGTCCATAATATCTATAAAAACAAAAATAAAAATTATGTAGATTGCATAAATTTAAATAAAACAATTACATAAATTTTAAAGTTTTCATCGCTTTTGATTTTATCAAAAAAAAACATGCATGTCAAATAAGAATCCACAAAAAAAAAGATACAAAGCTTTTACGGAACCCTAAAAACTTGTAATTTTATGTTGTATGAATAGAGCCGTAATAGGAGATCTTAGAACCCTACACGGAGTTACCTTGAAATAATTACCGCCGTAATAGGAAAACTACTCATGTTTTCGATAATCCTAATTCTGACCCATAAATATTTCGATAAACAAAAGAGTAAAAATGCCTAATCAAACATTAACAGTTTTTTGGCTCAGATTTGTAAAACTCAAGTCAAAATTTATACAAAATAAATGTTTTGTGATAAATTAAAATACACCTTCCCATATTTGCCTCTTCTAAGAAACTAACATTTTGTACTCGACAGTTTTCATATTTAACTAGATTTCTAATTAAGAACACATACCACAGAATATGGTTTCTAAGTTATGTGATTAATAATTATTTCAACTAAACTTGAAACTAATTCAATAAGTTAATCAATTGAAAGTTATAAACAATTAAACATGTCCAGTACTTTTCCTATTTCGGAGTCATACCACCGTATTAGGATTAATCTACAAAATTTGTATCGTATTACGGCGGTATTTTATTTTTTATTTTTTTGGTAAAAAATGACTTACAAATATAAAATAAGCTATTTAAATAGCGAGTGTAATAATAAGAAAATGCTATAAATAACAAATGAACAAACTCGAACGGCATCTTAATACGAAAAACTTAGTTTCTAAATATTTGTGTACTTACTTTTGTTGTTCCGCGTTTGTATGGAAACACCTCTCACGTCGATGACGTTACACAGACTGATTGATCTTGTTGTGTTGTCTATGTGCTATACTTGCAAACGTCAGTTAAGTCATAAAGTAATAGATTTAGAATAAATAGTTTCGGTTTTTGTGTACCTACACTGAATAAAACGGGAATAAAACGCGAAAATATAAATACCACCGTAATAGGAAGCGATTTTGGCTACCGCCGTATTAGGAGCGTTTACCTTCGATAGTCGCCAGATTTATGAGTGTGATGTGTGTCAAGTCAACATGCATCCAACTGTGATTTGCTTATATCTTCCATAGGCAGCCGGCGCCGCGCCGTCCGCACCGCTATTACCTACTCATCTCGCCACAGTCACCACCAAATTGCTGTGGTTACATTGTTATGCCTACATTAAAGAGAAACACTAAGTTAATTTGAGTCTTATTTTTTTATATTAAAGTCATCAACATCATTAGTTAAGAATTTTAATTAAAAGTGTATTATTCACGGTTGGTTCATGGCGAATCATTTCACATAATTCGTGTAATTTATCAGTGACTAGACTTCCGCCCCACGGTTTCACCCGCGTTCAATGAGTTTTCCCAATGTGAATTATACATAAAAACCTTCCTCTTTAATCATCAATCATCATCATCAAAAAAACCGCATCAAAATCCGTTGCGTAGTTTTAAAGATTTAAGGGCGAAATGCAAAAAAAATGTAAAAATAACAAATAAGAAACAAAGATGACTTCTGTTGCTGTAACAAATAAAATAACAAAGATGAACTATAAAACCTTGTTCATATTGTCAGTTTAAAATCGAAAACGGACAAGTGTGAGTCGGGCTCGCCCATTAAGTGTTCCATAGCTAGAATACTCTCTCAACCATAGAGAGGCCCGCTCGGGATGGAGCGTCTATATATTATTATCTTAATTTCGTACATAGGACTAGCAATTAAAATAAATAAATAAAACAAAACTTTGATTAGATTTTTTAATTCAAAGAGCGATAATAACAATTTACTAATAAAAGATGAGAGACCTTTGCCCCGCAGTGGGATTATAAATCAGAAATTAAGAAAACTTAGTTATAAATCAGAAATCAAGAAAAAAAATTATAAACAACACGTCGTTGATATAAGATAAAATACTACTTTAATAATATTATATCAGTAAATATTTTGTATATTAAAGTAGGAAATATATTTTTTTGGTAAATCGACTATAAAAAAAATCAAACAAAAATCTTCATAGGTATTATAATTTGTGTTAACATATAATCACCGACATTATAAAAAAATTGAAAAACATTATTTAGAATGTTCACCTCCATGATTTTTATAAAAACTAGTTTTAAATGCCAAGCTTTTCTAAATAATAATTTTAAATACTTTTATAAATCAAGACAAAAATTTAAACAAAACAATTTTTTCTGATATCGAACTTAGAACTACTCTTACATTTAACAAGTAGGTGTCTTAAACATAATTTTTCGGTAAATCAGTCTGTACATAATTTTAAATACTTTTATAAATCAAGAAAAAATTTCAACAATACAAATTTTTCTGAAATCGAACTTAGAACTACTCTTACATTTAACATTTTTTGGTAAATCAGTCTGTACATAATTTTAATACTTTTATAAATCAACAAAAAATTTAAACAAAACAATTTTTTCTGAAATCGAACTTAGAACTACTCTTACATTTAACAAGTAGGTGTCTTAAACATATTTTTTTGGTAAATCAGTCTGTACAATATTTTGTTAAGTACCGTCCTATCTTTATAGGTATTAAGAATTATGTTAACATAAACATTTTTAATAAATGGCCTTTTTCGATAAATTATTTGTAATATTGCCCTCCATGATTTTTTAAAACTCGTTTAAAGTACCAAGCTTTTCGAAATAATCATTTTAAATATTATTATAAATCAAGTCAAAAATGTAAATGGTAAAATTTATAAGGTATTTGTATTTTAAAAGTAAATAACATTAATAAAATAAAAAAAGCAATTAACACGGTATTGCACATTCAATGACACCAATTATTTTAGCACATTATAGCTTGACAATAAATCATCATCAAAGTATTTTAACAAATATAAGTTTTATTATTATCAACAATATTAGACCGGGTCGCCAGAAAACATCCGTTAGCAAAATATGAGGTCCGCAATCTTTTTTATAAAGTATAGAAAGGGGTTCTAGGACTATTTAAAAACGCACGTTGCCACGCGCTGGAGTGATCACATCGTTCGGAATCTTTATGAAATTATGCGTTTAGTGCGTTATTAGTGCATAAATATGTCTATCTTCCGAGGATAACACGCAAAAACCAGGGATAAGGTGAGGGACACGTGACCACTCCAGCGCGTGGAAACAAGCATTTTTGCATAGACCTAGAAGCCCTTGGAATACTTATAAAACAGATTGCGATCCTCATAATGCAAACAAAATGCCTTCTGCGATCTGCATAACATTATAAGACTATTGACTTTCCATTATGTAACTTAGCTCGTAGCAGATAATCAAATTAGAGTAAAAGAAAACTTCTTCATTTACTAATTGTAGTTTAGTTTTCTTCATCACTACTAGTATTAAAGAAACTAAATTCTTTTTGTGGCTTTTGTGCCAAGTTTCGTTCGACTACTATAGGACCATCTGTATTTTTAGCTGATAAAATTTCTCGTTTATTATGTACATTTTCTTTCGTAGGTAAGTTAGACGGCGAAGAGAAAAGCTCATTTAAATCTTTTTTTAAATTGAATGACGAAACATTATAGCGCGCTGTACTAGATAACATTTTTAACCTAGAGCTGTTGCGACTATAGTCAACTTTAACATTTGACAGTACACATATCTTAGAAGTAGCTGGCCTGCCATCGTCTGCTTTAATGACATGAGCCGAGGGCGATAGTCTTATGAGCTTGTTCCTCGCATCCGGTTCTGAATCCATGATATTTCTAGCACGATTTGTAAGAACATTCTCAGTTATAGATGTAGCAGAAGCAATTTTTATTTTTGACGTTGAAGCAAAGTCTTGACTTTTCGCGATAAGTGAACAAAAAACATCATCATCAGATGAATCGGATATTTTCTCTTTCGAAACTTTGCTATATTTTGAAATTGATGGAGAATTGTATTCTTTTTCTGGGTTCAACATACTACTGGCAACAGTTTTAAACTTCTTTGGGAAATCGAAAATAGTTTGATAGCTTTCATCATCATCAGATGATGACATGATAATTTTGCGTTTACGAACAGGGAGAAACTTGATAGAGCTATCAGAAGTTGAAGAATCAAAACGTGTTGGCGAGTTATTAAGTGAAACTGCTTCTTCTGATGATGAAATATTTTGATCATCGATTTCATTCACACGAATCAATAAGCAATATTTTTTCAATTCAAAGCAATTACAAAATCCTCTTACTTCGGAAAAATCACAGAAACAACTCAAAATGCGATAGCAAACTTCACCAGACTTATTAGCAGTTTGAATTTGATGAATTTTCATGGTTTTTGGTATAGCTGTTAAATTATTTAAGGCAAATTCGTTGTCGTTTTTAATATTATCAATATTTTTAGCATCAATGTAAAAGAGTTTAATACTAGTTTCGCCTTTTAACATTTCTATCGCACTATTAGCGCTAAGTACGTCAATTCCATACGATACTTTCTTATCCAAAAGTCTTTTTATAGTTCCACCTACACCATCAGCAGCTCCTTTTCCATGATAAGATTCAGAAAAATTCCAAGTAGGTCTAAAGCCTAATTCATAAGTAATTTTACTGAACAGAAAGAAATTCTTTTTTTGTTTATACTGAGTGCTTGGTCCATCAGAATAGACATGCAAAACATTAACTTCTGGTGTGGTTTTTTTTATATCGGCTAATACTGGCATCAAATGTGCCCAGATTGCTTCTGGAGAATGGTCAGTTGAGTCTGAAAATGTGCAATAAGATTGGGGTTTATAATTTTTTTTATAAACTACGCTGGTATGTAATGTAATTTGGTATTGTGAAGCCCCAAAGTGAGCCGATTGGATTTGTTCATGCATTTTGCATGTGTAATTTTCGGAAAAGTCGCAATGTAGCAAAACTTCATTTGACTGTTAACTATCTTTAACTTTTTTATAGCAGTTGTACTGGTGCCGTATGTTAAAAATATGCACTTTGTAAACAGTGAGTTCTTTTTCAAACATGGTGATTAAATTTGCCAAATTTCCATTTCTAAGATCTTTTTTCACTCTTTTCGAAGATTTAGGTTCATTATTTTTCACATACTCAATTTTTTACACAACCCATTCCAGCCATGTAACAGTCTCCTCTTCCTTATGTTCAGTAAAATTGTATTCAACACATTCATTTTTACATTTTGGGCATTCATTAAACATACATTCTTTTGAATCAATTGTGCATACTGTATCTTTTATAATATCATCGAGTTCGTTATAAACATTCAACACAGACAATCTTTTAAGGGCCGTAAATTTAAATTCTATATTAGAATGTATCTTACAAACGCAAGTATTTCTATTTGAAAGTTGTGGGCTGACAACATAAAAAGGCTTTTTATGTCTTATAAATGTGGAATAAGAAATTTTGCTACCCGTTTCTACTTTGAATTTTCGGTACAAGTTAAAAAGCAAACTATCCAAAAGGTATCTTTTTTGCATTTTTACCATATTTCGCGTCTTCGTCTCTTTTTTGCCAGCAGATGCCCGAGATACGTCGTCTTGCAAAAAGAATGTTTCTATTTGTTCTTGGTGTTTTTTGGTACACTTATTGTCCTTTGGTTTTGAAAGTCTAATTTGTCCTCTTAACCCCAAGTAATGTCCTATCTGAGTTCGCATATTATATTTGCAAATCAAGTTTCTTTTAACCAGGTTTTTCATAACATTTCTTTCAATGTTATTTTGACAATCCCTGTAATGTTCTGCCAAAACCGTAGACATTACATTTTTTTCCAATAAAACTCGTTTTACTCTTTTTTTATCTTCTGCTGAAATACTATTCAATGTTTGCAAAAATGAATCTGATTTCGAATTAGGTGTCAATGGATCTATATTTTTATTATCATGTTGATGATCATCAGTGGATAATTTTTGACATTTTAAAAGCAAATCCCTTCTGTACACCTTTTTTTGTAGAGACGCTATTCGTCGTTTCATTTTTTCAATTTTATTGTTCTGTCTTTCTACTAGTTTTCTTAATTTATGATGCTTTTGATGATATTTCTTTCGAGATCCAAGTTCTTTTTTATCACTATTTGTACTATCTTTCACAGCTTGTTTTTTTTTTAGATTTCGCCATGTCTTTCTTCTCATATCTTGTTGGCTTTTAGGCAATAATGAAATTTTAACGTATTTGCTTTTTATCCTTTCGCGATTTTGCCTTTGCATTTCTTCATATTTATCTGGATTATTTTTTTTGAGACGTTCTCTGTATAAACGTTGTCTTTCCGCTGGCGATAAGGGCATTTTCTACAACAAACAAACTGTTTAGTCAAATTGTACTAAGTATCATTTCATACATGTTATATATATTGTTGCTTATTAGAATGAACGCATCTGTTTATTTGTCTGTCTGCCTGTATAAATATATTCAAAAGCATAAACCGCGGGTAAAGCTACAGGCGAAAGCTAGGATTACTATAAATATTCATGCCTCCTAGTTAATATAACCTTAAGTTATATTAGGCAACTAGAATTTTTCCATTGTAGCGAAATATAACCACATGACTCTTCCCAGTTAACCTATTTGAGCAGCATGCAACTGAATAATGTTGATGTAATTCAGAAGATATTATTTCATTCAAAATTAAATAGAGAAAAAAAGTAACAATAAATGCTTTCATGCTGGACTGGGAGCGAAAGAAAAACATAGAATGTGCCAGCTGCTTCTCTTCCCGGGCAAACTGTAAAAGTCAGTTGAGGGATGGAGGTTTTACTGACATTTTTGTAGGCGATAGGCTGACCCCCTATCACTGCAAGTCTCTGTCCATCATTTCAATACCTCCAAATTTGTCAAATGTGACATCAGATGGTTTATAGCTTCTGGTGTTCTGCCTACCCCATCAGGGATATAGGCGTGACGTTATGTATGTATGTATGTATGTAAAAAAAGTAACACGGTTTTGTTAAACCAGTGCCACAGTAGCAAGAAAACATTATATTTAATGTAACAGCAATGTGTAATGTGTATGCTAGATATTTTTATAAATAATATGTAGGTACGTAGGAGAAATCATCCAAATTATTTAATGTACGGAAGAAAAGGAATGGCTATCAAATGGAGGATTAGTTAAAAGAGTGTCTGGCTAAAACAATTAACTAACGTAAACTATTCAACCTCATTTTTGTAGGGAGAGACCAGCAGTTTGGCACCAGTATGATACTTTACAATACTAATTGTTGCCTGCAGCAGGTGCTACAGATCGACAGACACACATACGTACCGGTCAAAATTATACACCCCTCTTTTTGTATCGGGGGTTAAAACACTGCAATGAATATTATAATTTTAATAAACAATAGGTACCTATTTAATATTACATAGTACACATGAAATAGTTAAGCTTAAGACAACTCTCCTTGGGATTTTAATATACCTAGATATAACAGCAATTGTCATTTTGTAAATATAGGAGAAGTCACAGGATATAACCTATATTCCTCACTTTCCAAATGTGAATACGTCTTTACTTCATATTTGTTACAATTTGTTTGTAACGTCACAAATAAATGTAACAAATCCGCAACAAATATGAAACAAAACACGATGTGTAAATAACCTAAAATATTCTCAAAACAAAATGACAATGTTTTTAAGCTAACAGCCACCATTTCGAAATAATTCGTTGTCAAACCTTATGATATGTACATCAATACAGCATAAATCACTTACCAAAGTGTTTGAAACTGAAGTCATCAAAATGAACAAATTTTTGTTGAATTTTCACTGCACAAATAAAAGAGACGCACGTTGTTGCTAAACTGAACACAAACAATATGGCTGTCACGCAAAGCATTTAAGACCTACTGACGTTGTCTATGGTTTTAATGTTGCCAGAAATAAAATTTATTTTCTGCTATTTTTTGTGTTCACAAAGATGAATAACAAATATGAAAGATTTTATAGCCAAAACTATTATTTTAATTAGTTTTTACTAAAATAATTTATTATATTACTATAAAATATCGAATTATATGATATTCTTCATAAGAAAAAACTATTTACTTTATATAATATGGCTTGTAATATATTTTCCTCATTTCACAAAGTTGATTATGGTTCCATAGGACATTTTCAAATGTATGAAAAAAAATCTACTTCGAATTATAAATTATTTATTTTTTTATTATTTATGCAGAAAATACAATTATTTATATATTGAGTTGATACATGTTTTTTCAGAACTTTAATAGTAATTTTTCAGAGCTAGCTAACCTACTAATAAAAACAAGATTTTATTTTTGTGTAGTTTTATTTCTGGCACAATGTCCATCTTGCGAAGTGCGGGCGGAAGAACAGAGAGAGAACAGATTAGTGATGTGCATGCTTATTAGTGATGTTCTTAACACTCCTCCTCATTTTTAAATTTAACTACTTAACTAAAATTTGAAAATGCCACCAATAAGCTTGCACATTGTTACAAAATATTAGTTACTTATTCATAATACATGGTTTTTACTTAAAATTAAATTTTTAATACTTACTAACTAGTTGTTATTATCAACTTACTGAAAATTATAACAAAAACAATCTGTAAGTTATACATGAAACAAACTGATCTCTTTTTACCAATCTACAATATTTTATGTTTATTTTAAAACAAAATATGTTCACTTTTAATTTTACATCTTTTTGTTTATTTATTTATGTATTTATACATCTTTTAGCAACTGACTAACAAAATATTCAAATTTAGGTTTACATAAACTTTTAGTCATAATATCGGCAAAGTTATTTGCAGTTTCAATATACTTTATAACAATTTTATTATTAACAACTAAATCCTTAAGATAATGAGCTCTTATATCTATGTGTTTACTTCTTTTAGAATTTTCAAAACTTTTTGCAAGACAAATCGCTCCTACATTATCAACAAATAAGAAAGCATTTACATTACAGTATCCCAAATGTTCAGAAATACCAGTCAAGTTCATCAATTCCTGAGCTGTCATTGCAGCAGCAATGTACTCTGATTCTGCTGTAGAAAGAGCTACAGAACTTTGCTTTTTAGAAAACCATGCCACAGGATTTTTACCACAAAAAATAAGTCCTCCGCTTACACTTTTTCTGTCAGTCTTGTCTCCTGCCCAATCTGCGTCTGAGTAAGCATACAAGTTACTGTCCTTTTCCTTTGAAAATTCTAATCCTTTATCCTTTGTCATTTGTAAATATCGTAATATTCTTTTTCCTGCTACCCATGTTTGTTCCGTTGGTTTATCTAAATATCTACTTAGGTATGAAACAGCAAATGTTAAATCTGGTCTTGAGGTTACTGATAAATAGAGCAAGCTACCAATTAACTCCCTATATCTTGTTATTTTCTCTTTGTTTTCTGTATTTATTATCTGTAAATTTGGTTCCATTGGGGTTGATATTCCTTTGCATTCTGTCATGTTAAACTTTTCCAATATTTTCTTTATAAATGTACTCTGACTTATTAATAAATTATTTCTATTTCTTTCAACCTCCATTCCTAAAAATTTCTTTAATTCTCCTATATCTTTTGCATTAAATTCTTCTTTCAGCGCTTTTACTATTTTATCAACATTTCCAACCAAAATTAAATCATCCACATAAATAACAATCCAACAATCTTGTGTATAATATAGGCAATAATCATACTCTGACCTCTTAAATCCTTGTTTTTTCAAAAAAATATCTATGGCCTCATTCCAACATTTTGGTGCTTCTATTAATCCGTATAATGCTCGCTTTAATTTCAAAACTTTATCTTTTCTTTTCTTTATACCTTCAGGAATATTGATGAATATTTCTGATTTAATATGACCATTGAGAAAAGCTGTGGGTATATCCATTTGCCTAATTTCCATGTCTTCTTTTACTGCTTTTGAAATCAACATTCTGATAGTTTGCATCCTTGCCACTGGTGCATACATAATATCAAACCTATCTTCAGTCTTAGCTTGAAAACCCTTCACCACTAATCTGGCTTTCATAGTGCCATCTTCTTTAACTCTAAAAACCCACTTCGTGTCTATAACCTTTTTATTCTCCGGTCTAGTCACTTCTTCCCATGTCTCTAGTTTTTCCAATGCATCTATTTCTTTATTAATTGCTTCTTGCCATCCTTTCTTTTTAATGGCTTCTTTATATTCTGTAGGTTCTTCTTGTGTTATCATACAATATCCCATAAATGTTTCATACTCAGCAAAATATTTTGGTTTTCTAATTTCTCTTCCTGATCTACTTACTGTTTGTTGTTTTGTATTTTCATTTTGTTCATTAATGTCTTCCATATTATTTTTCACAATACTTTCCCTCTCTTCGCTCTTATTTTCTTCTTCTAGCTCTGAACTTTCAGTCTCCTCCTGGATTATAACTCTTGTATCTTCATATTCATTTCTTTCATTCTGTTGATCATTTCCATTGTACCTTATATTTTGCTCATCAAATCGTACATCTCTTGAAGTTATTATTTCATTCTGTTGAGGATCCCACAATCTATATCCATTTTTGGCATAACCAACCATTCTTACTTCTCTAGCTCTTTGATTGAATTTTCCATTTTTCCTCGGTACATTTACTGACCATGCTCTTGCTCCGAAGATTCTTAATTTGCTTAAATCATTTTTACCATACATTATTTCACAAGGTGTCTTGAATTTTATTGAAGAAGAAGGACAACGATTCAACTGATAAGCTGCACTCCGGATCGCTTCACCCCATAGAGTACTTGGTAAGTTGCTTTCACTTAATATTGTTCTAGCCTTATTACATAATGTTCTGTTCATACGTTCACTTACTCCATTTTGCTGCGGTGAGTATGGCTGAGTAGTTTCTAGTGATATTCCCTTATTTGTACAAAAATCCTTGACTTTATTGCATGTAAATTCTAAACCATTATCACATCTGATTCGTTTCACTCTTTTTCCAGTCTCAGTTTCCATTTTCTGTATATAGTTTATTAAGTTTATTGTAGCTTCACTTTTATTTTGTAGTAAGTATACTGTACAGAAGTGTGAGTAATCATCAACAACTACCTGAAAATAAATTTCATTATTATATGTGGCTGGTTTCACTGGTCCTGCAATATCTGTATGTATCAATTCGCATATATCAAGAGACCTAGGTGTATTGATGGACTTAAATGGTAATCTGACACTTTTACTTTCCATACATTGTTTACAAAAACCTTTTAGAGTAGGTAATTTCATAATTTTCAATCCTTGGTTACATAAATGTCCTAATCGCTGATGCCAAATGTCTACACTATTACATTTTTCAGTGTTGTTATTAACTATTAAGCTATTTAACATATAAAGTTTACCTTGCTTTTTACCAAAAATCAAATTATTATTTTTACATATTTTTACACAGTTTTTATTGAAATTTACTGTATAACCTGAGTTTACAATTTTATGAACTGACAATAAACAATTTAATGACAAATTTTTAATTATTAAGGCCTCAAATGTTAAATATCTATTAGAACACTTAACTCTTAATTTACCTTTTGAATGAGCTTCTATATATTCACCATTTGCTACAAATATTTTTCTTGAGATATCTAACTTTACAATATCGTACATATACTCTACAAATTCCTCTTTAATTAAATGTTTAGTACAAGCTGAGTCTATTACCAAATCTAACTTTAAACAATTACCTTGATTATGTTCGCTTGAAGAAATATGAAAGCATATATCTTGCTTACTGTCTGCCGTTAACATATGGGTCTCATCTCTTGGCACTGAAGTTGAAGCTTGCATGTTATTATATTTTGTGTGATAGCCTCTTGATCCTCTGAAACTACGACTGCCTCTACGACCACGATATCCTCTAGTTGACCTGCAATTGCTAGAAATATGTCCACGCTTATTACATTTAAAACAAGTTATAAAAACTGATTCTTGAAAATGATTTGTTGTTTCATTTTTCTGATATGGTGTTCCTTTTTCCTTCATCTTCAACTCTTCATCAAGAAGTCTTCCTTTTACAAAATCTATTTTCAATTCTGTTGTCACACACTCAATGGCTGTGATTACATTATCAAATTTTTGGTCCAGTCCGGTAAGTAAACATGCTATTTTATCTTTATCATTGAAAATTTCGCCAGCACACTCTAATTCACGGATTAAGCAGTCAAATCTGTTAAAATAGTCTTCTAATGTTTCCTTATGATTTTGTTTTACATTCAAAAGTTTTCTTCTAAGGCGAATAATGGATACAATACTTTTTCTTTGGAAGATATCAGAAAGTACACTTATCATTTCTCTTGCGGACGTACACTTTTTAACCAAATTCAGGTATTTATCAGGAATACATTGTACCACAATACTCTTGGCTTTTGCGTCATTTGCCATGTAACTGGTTTCCACAACTTTAGGCTTTTCATCTTTTACAACGTACAATAATTGCCTCTCCTCCAATAGACATTCTAGTCTAAATAGCCAGTTGTTGTAATTTTCAGGCGATAACAACGGAATTTGCACATTTTGTAACGACGCCATTACGTTGTAGTGACTTACGTCGCTGCGTCGCTGCTATTTCCGTCGTCTCCATCAATTTTATAAGTATCCTTTTATATCGTCGCGCGTCATGACGGCGATTCACTCCTGTAAATTTAATGAAGCTACATTTCACTGCTCTCATTACACTACACAATACGTTTGCCTGCATTAATTCTCACCTTATGATATATATTATTTATTTTTAGTTAAAATACTTTAGTTTGTTTATTTTCATTTTTGCACACTGACACCCAGCCTGCCGCCCAGCCACTCCTGGGCCTGCCGCCCAGCCACTCCTGGGACCAGCTGCCCGAGGTCTTCGTGGACTGCTGCTCGGACCCTCGCCGCTAGGATCGTCCCACGCCCTACACTCACCTCACACTTACTGCTCACCGACTGACCTTTTATCCCAATAAATCTTTGGCTTCTATTTCTGGACTTTATATTTATAAATTATAAATCTACAGGTTAGGTAGATTCTCTCCTCTTCTCTACTGTGTCGTTTACTACGCGACAACGTAATGCAACGACCGGTTGCATGCACGCCACGCGGTACCAAACTCAAAATTACTATTTGACGATTCTAATCTATCCCTATTCGGGCGTCTGGGCCCATAACCTTTCAGAACTTTAATAGTAATTTTTCAGAGCTAGCTAACCTACTAATAAAAACAAGATTTTATTTTTGTGTAGTTTTATTTCTGGCACAATGTCCATCTTGCGAAGTGCGGGCGGAAGAACAGAGAGAGAACAGATTAGTGATGTGCATGCTTATTAGTGATGTTCTTAACATGTTTTAGTAAATAAAAATAATAATTCTTTTTAAAAATAGATAAAAAATGTCAAAATATTTTATCTATAATAAGACGTAAAAGATTTCTGAAATGTACAATTTTTTTGCATTTCGCCCTTAAGCGTTCAAGGGGAAATAGGGACACATAAAGCGACTTTATTTTTACTATGTAGGGGAAACTGGGGACACTTGATCCCCCACTTTGATTTAGTGATGTAACTTTCACATTTTTCAATTAACACAGTATTTATCGTGACTAATGTGTTCATAGTTTATCTACCTACAAATTGTATGAATGTTGATTTAATACATGTTCATATAAAAAAGATATTTCGCTATAAGTGAAAAATCATTTATGTACCAAGTGTCCCATATGTAAGGGAGATATGATCCCCTGTGTTGGGAGACTTGATCCCTAATATGTCGGGTACAGGGCGAGGATTAGCAGAGTTTGTTAATGTTAAAAACTGTTGATTGTTTAGAACTTAATTTATTGTTAAAAATGTTATAAAAATGTTAAAGTGAATGCGACCGATTAATACCGTTGTTTGTTGCGCACTGACATTAAAGCTAACTTAACAAATTAAATTATTTAGGTTAATAACAAATTATAGCTGACATAAAGGTGTTCGGATTTACACCGAACATATTCCGGGGCACCAAAAAAAGTAAAATCCTAAAATAATTAAGTGTACAAAAAATAATGTTAAGATAACAAAGAGAGATAAGAAAGTGTAAAAAGAATGTTTACAAAATAAACTAAAATTATTTCTTATTAAATTATAAAAAATAATGAAATAAAATTGTTTTATTACTAAGTAAATATTTCATGTTAGTGTCTCTAGTGTTATAGTTTTTCGCGGTATTGGAGAGCACGTTTTATCACATACTACAGTCTTATTTATTTTGGCATAAACATGACGAGCACTAGGCTGACGATCAGCCGTATTAGAACGCGCACTATTTCCCGCATCGTTATTCACTTCACTTGCACTAAACGTAGGTTGTAGCTCGAGATCCGCGGCTATGCATGCTCGCTGCTCTCGCTGGCGCCGGACGCGGCTCAGCAGCCACCCGCCGGCCGCCAGCGCGCCTGCTCCCGCCAGGATGTAGCTCAACACGTAATGATGGATGTCGTGAGGAGATAAAGATTCCTCGACGTCTGATTGTTCTTCTTTCATTTGTTCTATTCGCTTGTGAAGCGACTGTAGAGAAGATTCCAGTCTACTAGTATCTGTTTCATTTGGTAGGCTGCTCAGCTGCATCGAGTTGTAAACTATATGATTAAGCTGATCCACTGCAGGTATGTAGATGTCGTTAGTAGTCTCTACATCATGATTTGTAGATTTTGGGATATGTAGATAATAGTTTGGACCCTTAAGAGCACATCCCGGTGTGATAGAGATGATGCCGACAGTACTTAGTTGTTCTGTTTGGATTTGGTTACTGCAGATCACTTGGACAGTAAATTCCTTGCAGAAATGGAACAAATACATCGACGGATGCGTGAGTGGTATTATCTTGTTTTCACATGTTGATTCTTTGACCTTGCATTTTGTATAACGATCGATGGTACAGAGATTGTTAATGCTACTTATATGGAAAGTAGGTGTTTTCAAGTTACAATAAAAAGCTTCTGTTTGTTGGTTACAATGAGAAAGTTCTTCTATAGTGGTGAATATAACCAAGTCTCTTCTCAAATTTGTTGCGATGTATTGCGAAGCTGTTTCCAATTCTAACATAGTGTTGCCTCTTGATTGTGGGATAGATATCACTTTGTACAGTTTATAGGAATCACGGCTGATCAGAGGAAACGATATCTTGAATAGGAAGTAATTTTGAGTTATCCTTGCTTGGATGTTCAAGAGAGAAAATAATTTTATAATATTATGGCGAGAAACTGGTAATTTGATATCATCAGGTAAGTGTTCTGAGATGATGTTTAGTTCTCTTTGAAGTTGTTCCGGAGTGAGAAGGTGAAGATTGAACTGTCCATGATGTACGTTCGCCAAAAGATTCAACAATAAATCTTGCGATCCTTTCAAGTTGTGTAATAGATTAGTTGCAGTTAATGACGTCATCGTAAATTCTTGTATCACCGATAAGTTGTTTATTTCTTGCTGAATTCTGTTTGTAAGTCTATCCAAGTTAAACAAGTGTTTGTTTATTAGTTTATGTTGTTTTTTCATAATAACTTCGGTTCTTTTTAATAGATTGTACTCTGATTCCACGATTGATGTTTGATTTTTTAGTAAGTTGACCATATGATGTTCGTTATGTTTAATCTCTTCAATGTCTTGAGTTTACTTTTCTGCGAAACGTTCGTCCAATACTCCGAACAGCGAATTTGCAAGGTAGCCAACTCCATTGATAAGCCCTCGCACGCGTCGGGAGCGCGCGTCAGATTTCTGTGTCATCAAAAGTTCATTGTAGTAATTCAGTTCATTGTACTCGTGAATCAGCTGAGTGGCTATCGTATTACATTCATAGCCGCTAATCGTATTGCATGTTTTATCTAAGTAGGTAGTTAATTTGTTGAATGCTTGTATTCCTTCCCAGTAAGGAGACATGTTATAATAAACCACCATGGTCCATGAGTCCTTTATGAGGTTTATTTGTGAAATCGGGTCAAAATAGAGAGACTGATTATTCGGTAATTTTGTGACGTTAAATGACCCACTTACGTTTCCCATTAAGGTCATAAAAAATGTTAATGCCATAACAATATGAGATATGTTTCCAAGGCTTGTCTTTCGCATTTCTTGTTTTGTTGGGTTAGTAGGTTTTTGTTTATGCGTTATGTTAGGCTTGTTTGTTTCAGATTGTTCTCCGTCAGCTGTTGTTACAGGTAACCTTGAAAGCTTGATAACAGGTCTCTTTAACATACCGTTCTTTGTTTTCAACGCCACTACTCTCACGTAGCCATCACTGCCCGGAAAAAGCTCTATGACTCGCCCCATGAGCCACCTCCCTGCGGGAATGTTGTCTTCATGCACCATTACTAGATCACCGACCTTGAGATTGCTCTTAGGTTTCATCCATTTCTCTCGCGTTTGCAATTGGTTCAAATATTCGGCTTTCCACTGTTTCCAAATCTGTTTAAATATGTTATTTGTTAAATGCCACCTTGTTCTTGCGTCGTCTGTTGTTTCCAAAATAGTCAATCCAGCTCTCCCTTGTAGAAAATGCGCAGGTGATAAGTAGTCCAAATCTTCAATGTTTTCTGTCACTGAACATAATGGTCTGGAGTTTAGGCAAGCTTCTAATTGGGCCAGTATGGTGGTGAACTCCTCGAACGTAAGTTTTTGTTCACCCACAACTCTTTTGAGATGTCGCTTGAGACTTTGGACTGCTCTCTCCCACAAACCCCCTGCACTCGGCCAAGATGGCGCGTTAAAATGCCATTCGATGTTCATGTCTACTACTTCAGCTGGTACACTGTCTTCAAATACTTGTTTTAATTGTTCATACTCCTCCAGCAGCATCCGATTAGCTCCAATAAAGTTGGTCCCTTGGTCACTGTAGAGATGGACTGGTGCGCCCTTCCTGGCTGCCATTCTCTTTAATGCAGCTATAAAGGCTGAACTGGTTAGATCGGATACCAGTTCCAAATGAACAGCCTTGGTGACCATACATACGAAGACCGCCACGTATCCTTTCAGTGTTCGAACGCCTCTACCTTTGTTGGCCTTGATGTCGAAGAACCCAGTGTAGTCTACTCCGGTGTGGTAGAACGGAGCGGCCTGATTAATTCGTGCTGCAGGAAGATCTCCCATGAGCTGGCCTTGTTTCTTTGTATCGTATTTTCTGCAAGTTACGCAATTTCTCAATTGAGTTTTTGTAGCACTGTATCCACTTGTTATCCAATATTGTTGCCTCAGGGTAGTTAAGGTAAGTCGAGGTCCTCCATGGAATGTTAACTCATGGGCTTCTTGTATAAGTAGCTCCGCAAGGCGCGATTTGTTAGGTATTATTTTCGGATGCTTCATCTCGATGTTAATGTTTGCTTTCCTTAAGCGACCCCCAACTCGTAATAAACCGTCTTGATCGATGAATGGATTTAAATTCAATAAATTACTAGAGTTCGATACACATCCGTCTGTTTTTAATTTCGCAATATCCGAACCAAATTCTTTCATTTGTATGTATTTTATTATTTTCAACTTTGCGTTTCGCAATTCTTGCAGTGTTAGGTACTTCGGTAATTGTTTACGTTGCGATACTGGTGTCAATGTCCTCAGTATCCACGCTAATACACGTACTATTTTAATAAATGAATTATATAGTTGTAATAAGTCTTCTATAATATTGTTATTATGTTGCACAATGTTAACTAACTTGTTTGATTTTATTTCTTCGTTTGTAAAATAAGTTGATGGTTTCTTCATACATTCTTGTTTAAAGGTAACCAGCCACTCTGGTCCGGTCCACCATAAGGGATGTTTTTGTAGTTGAGATGGTGTTAGGCCCCGACTCGCTGAGTCAGCGGGATTTTCACTCGATTTAACGTAGCGCCATGCTTCTGCTGGTACAATAAGTTTTATAAAATTTATTCTATTTGCGACGAATGGTTTCCAGCGAGCCGAGTCCCCTTGAAGCCAGCCTAACACGACCATTGAATCACACCAGCAGTAGACTTCTATTCTGGAGTGAAAACTCAAATTTATTTTTTCGATAAGTTTTGACAATAGATAAGCTCCGCAAAGCTCAGCTCTTGGTAATGTTATCGCCTTTCTGTGAGGAACCAATTTAGATTTAGCTGCGAGCAGTACTGTTTTATTATGTTTCTTCGACCTTGCATACACGACACAGGCATATGCATCGGCCGATGCGTCACAAAAGCCATGGATCTCGATGACGTCATTCTCTTGACATAACACCCATCTCGGTATTACGCAACTGTTGATAGCGTCGATATCTGATATTATTTTTAACCAATTGTTGCGAATGTTCTCCGACACTTCGTCGTCCCAGTGTAGGTTATTTATCCATAGTTGTTGAAATAAAAGTTTTAATTTTGTTGAAAAAGGAGTCAGCCAGCCTAATGGGTCGAATAATTTTGAGATTTCAGAAAGTAAAAATCGTTTAGTTAATTTTGATGTTTGATTGGAAAAATTGCAACTATAGGTAAATTGATCTTTCTTTGAATCCCAGTACAACCCTAAGGTTTTTGACATGTCTTCAGTTTTAAATTGAGTTAGTGTTTGTTTGTCACATTCTTGTAATGTTTCTAGTAATTCTAGTTTGTTCGAGGACCATTTGCGGAGATTAAATCCGCCTGTTTTAAGGAGAAGTATCAATTCAGCGATTAATTGTTTTCCTTGTTCTACAGTGTAACAACCATGGAGAAGGTCATCCATGTAAAACGATTGTTCAAGTACAACTGCAGCTTCCGGATATTGATGTTTCTCATCTGACGCTAATTTTTTCAAGGTCATCATCGCTAAAAAGGGCGCGGCCTTGGTCCCATAAGTGACGGTTGTTAGTTTATATGTTTGTATGGGTTCCTCAGGTGATTCTCTCCAAACAATTTTCTGGAGTTGTTGGTCGCTGTTTTCAACGGCTATCTGTCGATACATTTTTTCAAGATCAGCCGTGAACGCAAAAGGAAATTGCCTCCATTGTAATAATAAAGATTGTAAATTTTTCTGTAGATTGGGACCTGTTTTCATTATATCGTTCAAACTCCATGTTGAAGATGTTTGCGCCGATGCGTTAAATACGACTCTTAATTTAGTTGTTGTTGAACTCTCTCTGAGAACTCCATGATGTGGCAGATAGCATTCTAGGGCCTTTGTAGTTTGTTCATTTTCTGGTATCATATGTTTTAATTCGGAATATTCTTTCATAAATGTTTTATATTGCAAGGCTAAGGCCTCCTGTCTTTTAAATTTACGTTCCAGGCTTTTAAATTGAGCGATGGCCATCGTCTTGGAAGTACCTAACTTGTGTTTTAGTTCTTGTTTTAGTGGCAATCTTACTTCGTAACGTCCGTCTTCATTTCTTTTTGTAGTTGTGTTATAAAATTGGATACATTCCTGATCTTCTTTAGATAAATTGTTCGACTCGTTTATCTCTTCCACCTCCCAAAATCTTGTAATTTGATCTATATTATTTAATACCACATTACATTGGTAAATGTTAGTGTTTATCTTTCCACACAGTAGCCACCCTAATTGTGATTGTTGGGCAATTGGCTGCTTCAGATTTTTTCCCTTAATTATGCCTCTTTGGATAATGCTGGCGTAAATGTCGGCACCCAGCAATAAGTCCACAGGACGACTGTTATAAAATTCCGGGTCCGCTAAATTAATGTTCCGAATGTACGACCACGATGGTTCGGGGAATGTTTTGTTAGGAAGGCTTTTGATTAAGTCATTCATTATCAAGGCGTTGGTTTCAAATGTAAAATCGTTGTAAATCGAGCAAGCTGTAATAGTAATCATCCCTTTGCAGTTGTTCTCCTTTTGACCTACTCCAAATATTACTCCTTTGCAGCGTTTTCTCTTCAAACCCAACATTTGTGCTGCTCTTTCTGTTACTAGAGAGATTTGTGAACCTTGATCCACCAAGGCTCGCAATTTCAGATAAGATCCGTCAGATGTTTTCACCCTTATCATTGCTGTTGCAAGTAATATTTCAGCGTTTTCGTTTTGTGACGCATGCGATGTACCTATCACATTTTCCTGACGCGGCACATATTGTTTAGAGTGATTTATAATAGCTTCGTGTAAAATCGTGTTATGCGGAGCAAAGCATTTACGACAAGTTAAAGTCGATGTACATGGATTTCCATTATGGCTAACTAAACAATTGGTACATAATTTTAGTCGATTTGCAGTTTTCAGTTTTTGTTCGTCATTCATTACTAAATAATTCTTGCAATTATAAATGCCATGTTGGTGGTTACAAAGAGGGCATTTGATATTTGATACCTGCATTGTTTTCGCAATCGGCTTATTTCCGTAGCTTTGATTGTTATAATAATTATTATTGTAAGATCTATTTAATGGGTAATTATTTTTTCGTTGGTTGGACGATGATTGCGGAAGATTAAAATTAATGGTCGGTTTTGTTTGTAATACATCTTGCTTTCGGCGAGCGGTTTCAAGAGTGGTAAATTTCATCTCCAAGAAATCTAAGAACTCTCTGAGTACGGGCAATTCCTTTGAATTTTTTAGCGAACCAATGTATTCTGTATAAGTGTCGGCGTCCAATTTCTGCCCCAAAATATGGACAATTATAGGATCCCATGTTTTTATGTCAACCCCTAAATGTTTTATAGCATTAAGACACTCTACCGTGGTGTCATGCATTCTCTTGATTGGTTGTGACGATTGTTGTTGAATGTTAGGAAGGCCGAGTAAAATGTTCATGTGGGACGAAAATATCATCTTCTTGTTATCGTAACGATGTGTGAGTATTTCCCAACAGATAGAATAGTTTTCTGTGCTGATCGGAAGATGTTGGATTAGTTTTTCAGCTTCTCCGCGGACTTTACTCTTTAAGTGTTGCATCTTTTGGCCGTTCGATAAGGAAGGATTGTTGTGGATAACTTCGGAGAATAAGTCTTTAAAAGGGACCCATTGATTGAAATTACCGTTAAAAATAGGAATGTCTAATTTTGGAGTTGACTTTTCTCGGTGAGCAACTGATGTCATTTTAATGTTCAACGCCTTCTTTAAGCTGTTATATTTCTTTTCATAATTATCATACATGTCTGAGTATATCTTATTTTCCCCATCTTCCTCGGTATCGATTTCCCAATGTAGGGTGTCGATAGCTGACCATCTAGCCTGTAATGTTTTTAGGGCATCCTCAAATTCCCACTTATCTGCAATAGTCTCTAGTTCTATGTTGTTTGCTGTTCTCAAAAAGGCTTTAAAATTTCCATACTGCCGTCTAAGTAGATCGTCTCGTTTGCTGTTCGTCCCCTCACTTAACTTAAGCGGTTGTTCCTCTCTGCTGCTTGGTCCAGCGTCTTGAAATAGCTCCTCCTTTGCTTCCGACGGTGTTCTCGGTTGACGTTGACCGTGCAACAGATGGTATTGATCGTTTATCACCGCCTTAGTTGACTCAACCGCTTTTAATGCTTTTTCGTATTCTTGTTCAACAAAATAGGGGTGAGATCTACTCAATTCTTTACACAACTGCTGATGATTCAGTTCATATTCTTTCCAATATACTTCCAAAGTTTCCATACGTCTTCTAAAGTATTCTACCGTCTTTTTGTCCGTTCCATCCTTTTTAGTGTTAATACCAAGCCTTATGATGTTCTCATAAATTCTCAATTGCGCTTCGCAGAGCTCCGCCATGATAAAGTTAAAAGCAGATGTTTTAAGTAAAAGAGAAATGTATTACTTCCCTGAAGTGTTGCTGTTACTCCAATGTTAACACTGCAATCCTCACACTTTACACTACACAGTTAGTTGTTGTTGTTCCTTCACTGTTAGCACTGCAATCCTCACACTATACACTACACGGTTAGTTGTTACACTAGTACACTACCTCGCCCGACGGGAAAAAAAAAACACGACGCACGAGGCCCTATTCGAAGGACCAAAAAATATGTCGGGTACAGGGCGAGGATTAGCAGAGTTTGTTAATGTTAAAAACTGTTGATTGTTTAGAACTTAATTTATTGTTAAAAATGTTATAAAAATGTTAAAGTGAATGCGACCGATTAATACCGTTGTTTGTTGCGCACTGACATTAAAGCTAACTTAACAAATTAAATTATTTAGGTTAATAACAAATTATAGCTGACATAAAGGTGTTCGGATTTACACCGAACAAGGCGTGTCTGTGATTATTTTAGTAGCACCTTTTTTTCGCCCTTTTTTTACATTTTTTCTTGGTTCAGCTTTCGGGTAAGGCCTTATCATTTCTGGGCTGAAGTAGGTAGATGGTTCAGTATCAACGTTTGGTGTATTCGTTGATGCAGCTACAGATAGAGGAAGAGATGTGCTTTCAGTAATTATTGATGGCGAAGTAACGTTATCACTGTTAGTGGAATCCTTTGTGTCTTTGCTTATTACAGGTTGAGTAGTTATGTGGTCCAGTTCTTTTTCTATTTCCAAATTTTCCAATAAGCCATCCCTTTCATTTTCAGGGCAGTTTTCTGTTATAGTCTCACATACTGAAGATACGTTTTGAGACATTTCTCTATCTTGGCTAGTATTTTCTTGCATTTCAATAGTACCATCACTGTCATCAATTGGCCTGTCTGTAACGTAGGATGACAAAAATTCATCGTCTGTAAATATATCCCTATTGAAAGGGTAAATGCCTGTTACTTGAAAACTTTTTTGTATATTTTGTGCTGACATGGCTTTTGGGTAAGCAAAACCTAATAATTCGGCAATTTCATAAATTGATATAGGGCGACCTGGATGATTGGTCATCCAGTTATCGCAGGCAGTGTCATAAAAACATTTGAGTACCCCGAAAACAATTCTATCCAAAGGCTGTAATTTTTGGGAGGTATGGGGGGGAATAGTTAGCAAATGAATACCATTATCTTTAGCAAAATTAATTGAATCTACTGTAATGTGGCTTTCGTGATTATCGAATATAATTAATACTGGATTTTCCTTAGAAGGATTGACATATTTTTTGAAGTGTTCCATATATCGAATAAAATTTGGTCCTGTCATCCATCCAGACGGGTGCGGGGCTCCATCTACTCCAGGTGGTCCGTTATTCTTCATTCTTTCTTGAAAGTTCTTCCTCGGAAATATAAGAAATGGTGGTATATGGTTACCAATTGCGTTAATAGCAGAGCAGCATGTTACAAGTTCACCACGTTCTGCTGACGTAACTTTGGAGACTTGTTTCAACCCTTTAGTGGCCACAATTTTTTTTGGTTTGTGTACAGTGGTGATACCTGTCTCATCTATATTAAATATTTGCTGCGGTCCAAACTCATATCGGTTATACAAGCTCTCCAAATTGTCGAAAAATTGCTTAACGTTATGCCGATTAAAACTTGTTGCACGAGACAAGCTAGTTGCTTCTGGCTTTCTAAGAGAGAGTTCTGTACGTCTAGACATGAAACCATGAAACCAATCGTAAGTAGCTTCCTCTTTGCTTTCCCATTTTGCATGGATATCTTTTTGATTTTTGACGGCAAATTGGTAAGCTAACTGCCTAACATTTTTTGGAGTAAGGCCATGATAAAGTTTACTTGCCTTTTGCAAATAATCTGACAGCTGTTTTTCTTCATCATCGCTAAAGATTTTGGATTGTGTGAAATTAGGCTCATAAGAAATTTCGGTATTACTTTCATTTTGCTTTCTAGCATATCTTTTGAGGGTCATTACAGGAACATCATATTCTTTTGCACTTCCTCTTATAGACTTTCCGCTAAGTACCGCCATAACCGCCCTTTTTAATAAATCTTTATTAATTTTTTTTCTTTTTTTTACTCCTGGTTTAGACTTGTAAACACGAGGCATTATGTAGGTTAGTACAACTGCAAGAGAAAAAGTTTTCAATGTTGAATGTAATAAAATGAATTTTAAAACACAAAAAAAATTAAAGGAGAGATGATCCTCTTATGGGAGACTTGATCCACACATCAACTCTCCCCTAAAAAAACGTACCAAGTGTCCCGAATCATGTTAGGTTAGTTTTCATAACATGAATTTACATTCCTTCAAAACAATCACTAAATTTTGCTTCTATCACTCAATAAATAATATACCTCCTAAAATAAAACTATTTACGTTTTAATTCTATACATTTAAAAAGGAATTCAAGGCCTACAAAAACTCACCAAAAAAATCTCTCGCCACCAAGGAAAATGTAAACGCCTGTCACGTCGAAACGTCACTTACTCGAGACACGTGACAGAGAGCAAAAGTTTGCCAGTAATGTAAGCTTCAAATGTTGCTAGTGAAAATAAATCTATCTTTGGTAGAATTTGTATAAATTGAACGTACCATGTCTCCCATACGGATCAAGTGTCCCCAGTTTCCCCTAATGATTAAAAAGGAAAATTATTTTTATACATTAAGTAGCTTACCTTTTTCATTAGTAACTCACGAACTCAGGTATTATGGTCCGCAATAGAAGTACTTCATAGTAGTTCACTTTAAATTAAACGAAATTGCGAAAATATTTTACGGAAGCGTATGCGCACTCATTCAACGAAACCAAATCTTTGACTAACTCTATCGAGCGACAAACAATCATCCGCCCTCCGTCCCTCGTCCCAAGGACGCGTTATCGACGCTCTCTTTCTTTCTTCAGTAAGTTGCAATGATGTCGTCTCATGTGCATAACTGTGAAGAACATAGAACACGCGCGAATGCAGCGCGCTAAGTACAAAGTCTTCTATCTCTCTATCTATATTATTTTAAAACTGCAACGGGACCGTGTTTGTGCCAATTAAATATTTCACTATTTTGTTAATAAATATATAAGTTTAGCGCTTACGTCACAACAGGTTAAATAAGATAGGTAATGAATGGTACAGTATTTTAAGTAGGTAACATAAATAAGTAGACACAAATTAAAAATATATAATTTAATTCATTTCAAGATATATACTATGCTATAGGCTGAATAGTTTAATTCTGTACGCGACTGTATTGAGCATGTAGCGTTATTATACTATACGTTTTAAAAGGTAGGCATAAAGTACTACGCGGCCGCTTTTTCGTAACCATCTATACTTGGTCGGGTTGCCATGATCATGCACTACCTAATGTCTTTCTTTTAATTATCTCGGTAATTACAAATCGTATTACGCTGAAATTTTACAGGTAGAAAATTGAACTAAAATACTAATTAATGATATCTTATTCAACTTTTAAATCCACAAGGAACTCAGTAAATCGGAGGCTTAAAATCTCCGGAGCGCATCGTTACGAGAACTGAATTAAATATCGTTGTAACTTAATAAATACCTACAGGATTCTAATGAAAATTTACAAACATTTGAAGGCAGTTGTAAGCTACAAAATGACGTTTCAAATAAGGCTTTAGAGCTCTTTTTTGAAGAGCTAGGAGCTATTTTTGAGTTTTTTTATTAATTAAAATACTTCTAAACGGTGCATTATTTTGTTTTTCTTTATTGGCAAACAAATTATAACAAATTCATAGAAGCTGTGTACAAAAAATTATACATATTCGCTTAGCCGTTTCGGAGATTCAGCGAACACGTAAACGTTACCCCAGCAGGATTTTGAATATCTCCGAAACCATAAACGATACAAATTCAAATTTTGTGGCAACATTTACCTCGTTCAGAATACTAATTATGTACCTAAAGTTTATTTCAATAAACCCTTTAATTAACAAAACATCTGGCTGGGGTAACGTTACGCCAGCCAGATCTGTTTTTGTCAAATAACTAAAAAACCATAAGCAAAACAAATTTAAAAATCAGCACAACAATTGAAGAAGTTGGACTTCTAATTATCTACTTAAAAAAAAATGTGATTTTCGACAAAATCTGGCTGGGGTAACGCTTATAAATAAATCGTCTAACTATTTGGAATGTTTATGTCCAAACAGTTCGACCACCGGAGACAGTCTAACAACTAGGAATATTTTATTCCAAATAGTTCGATCATCGGAGTGAGTCTAACAGTTTGGAAAAAAAATGTCCAAACAGTTAGATGATCGAACTACTGGTAGGACAGATTGGAATAAAGGGTGGTTCGCATCAAGATTAATTATTAAAATTGAAGTTAATTATACTTAAACAAAAGTTTGTATTTAACTCAAATAAAGGTTACTTTTTTAATAAATGATAATACACAGGTAACTTGCCTACACTTGAAAATATTTATACTTGAGTTTTAAAAAGTACTCGTAAATAAAGCCGCTTTGTAAATAAAAATTTCTGTGGTAATTTCACCACAGATCAACTCTAATTGGATGAATCTAATAAAATTGTCATTTTCGATATCTTTCTTCCTCCTTTTGGGCAATATTTTGTTACCAAACCTTTTATTTTGATCAACATTCAAATTTGCCAGAGTATCGTCATCTTTAATTACATGAAGAATTTGCAGCATAGTCGGGTTTTTTCTAATTAATCCATTTATTTTAAAATTCCAACCTTCGACAATATTTGTAGTTCGATGGCGATCTGAAAAGACTGACCACATGGGAATAAAGGCTGGCCTCATCCATAAGCTTTCAAAATAGTTTACAAATTTATTTAGATAATCATCGTCCTCGTTTATTTCTTTATTTTTGATATATTGCCAGCCTTCGTCCACTTTATCCACTGGCAACAAAGGCAGTACAGAACATAAGTTTATAATATATTTGTGTTTTCTTGTTTTAAGATTAAGCGTCGCTGCTTTGCGTTTTAAACAATTTCTGTAATGGAAATAACATCCAGCCAAAGTGACATTTTCAAATATGGATTTCAACGCGCGTATAGTTGCTTTTTCAAAATCTATGTGCACAGTAGTGGGTTCCCACTCAGGGATTCTGGACTTTATCAATTCAAATACAATTTTATAACATTTTACATTCTTGCGAGACATGAAAACATATACCAAAGGTATTACGTTCGTGTTTTCAATTGTGCTACCCAAGTCGCCGTGTATTGAAAATAGTTGTGTGAATGGTTGAGGACTAGCTTTAAAAGTACTGTCCATGAAGTAAACTTTGGTAGTTTTCATGTGTACTTGTGCATCGTTGCTACAAAAAATTATTATTCTATTGTCACCATCAAAATAATCGGCTAGTAAAATATCAAAAAACAGTGACGGCACTTCAATGTCGGAAAGGGATTTTCCACGATTTTTTTTCACTTGGGCATGTTTGCGGATCTTGCGGTATATACAAAATTTTTTTTGGGCAAATGTTGGGACTGGATTAGAGATTCCTAGATGTAGTCCTTTATTTTTTATTTTCACCAAACATTTGCGGTACACTTTGGGAGCAGGTTCTTTTCCCTCTGTAGCTTCTGTTATGCTATCATTAATTATAATATCGATATCATTTTGCGAATGTTCAGGACAACAATAATGATTGCCTTCTTTGAGGATTTTATCCTCTTCCTAAAACAATAAATAGTAGCTTTTTAAACAACAAGGCCCGTCTGTATTATTTTACTAAGAAAAAAAAGATTGGAAAATTAATTATTTATTTTCTATATGACAAAAATAATGGACTCGAGGGGAACAAACTGTTCGGTTTAGTTGCTCTGTGAGAAAAAAGGAGAATAAAAAATGATGGTACTACTTACCATTGATAAGGTAACGTAGCCTTTACAGCGTACATTTTTATTCTTGTACTGTTTACACCGCCAGTAACTTATTTTAGTCGCGTAGACCGAGTTTTTGTAATATTGATGTCCATTAAATAACAAGACTCTACCACGTCCTCGCTGCAGTATATTAAAGTCTAAATTCATTTTTGTAAAACACCGAGGAAACAGGAACGAAGAAATGCGAACCGAGGAAATGCAAAAACAATAATGACATAATAATGACATGATAAATACGCATAAATAAGTTGCATTTCCGTCATCGATATTAAATGGCCAGTTATATACTTCAAAGACATACTATAAAGGAGATAACTTTAAAGGAGATACAATACCATAATGTATATCATATTAATATATCGATTCTAAACTGTGTAGCCAACTTACATGTTAAGTATTATTATTTAACTACCTACCTATATTAAATTTAACTTTTATTTGAAATAAAAACAAACTTTTGTTTAAGTAAAATTAACTTAAATTTTAATAATTAATCTTGATGCGAACTACTGCAACTTTAGAGTTTCATCAGTTCGGTGATTTGTATCAACCGAACTATTGCTACCCAAAAGTTGCACTAGTTCGGTCAACCGGACTAACAACCGGACTACTGCTACTAGAGGCGAAATCGTAATCAGGCGATGTGATTGAACTTAACCGACTCCTGTCCCGTGACCCTTTGTTCTCATATTATTACATTAGCAAAATATTATATTCGCAAAATATTATATTCTCGAATTATTATATTCTCAAAATATTAGAAGTACAATCAAACACAGTGAAAAATAAAAATGAATTTATTCAAACTAAAATCTCTCTTTATTCCAATACCTAGGCATCATGGAAACACTCGAACGTAATACAATATTAAAATCAAAATTGCAGTATCATACAGTATTGCAAGATTATTTGCATTAATCATTAATATACTATAATTAATAATAACTGAAACTAAACAAATCCCGCGTGAAGTGCATACAAGTTTTCACAAATGGCACCTGTTTCCAAGCACGACGATTGGTACAGCCGCTCAACAATAAAAATTACAAAAGTATATGGAAAATTTATGGGAGCTTATTCAACGCCGCTAACATGGTTAAGCATTCTATTGATTGAATTTTGTTGGATAAACAGTCTGTGATAATGCAATTAATTTTTCTATCATTTTCAATGTATTTTAAAGATCTTTTTTTATCAGGGCAGTGGAAAGCACTTTTTAGCAATATTTTATTTTGAATTTGAGCTTCTACTTTTAATGCTACTAAAAATTGGAAAATGGTTGGTCGAGATGGAATTCGAGAGTTAATTCTTCTGTGCCATCCTTCCACTGCATTCGTAGTGCGGTTCTTTTCACCATAACAGCTAAAAATATCTTTGGTAATGTTTTGTAACCACTGGTTATTAAAATAGTCTAGAAATTTCTGTGAAACTTCCGTCTCTGGTGCGATTTCATGTATAGCAAGATATGCTTCTGGAATTAGATTGGGTGGTAACAGAGCCAAACTTGTGCACAACTGTGTGATTTTGCGACCTAAGTGAGTTTCATTGAAATTCATTTTTTTACTCATTCTAAACACAGCATTTAAAAAATGGTAATAACAGCCTTTTACTTTTATTTCTGGATATACCTCACGTATAGCATTAATTGCAGCAATTTCGTAATCGCATTTGTATGAACTAATATTCATACGAAATTGATTTCTAAGTACAGAAAAGAACCTTTTGTATGTATTTGTGTTCTTATTTGGTAATAAGCCATAGACAATAGGTACAAAACTAATTGTGTTTTGGTCTCGTGCGATATCAATATGTAAAGTGTACAATTGGTAAAAAGGCGACGGTGTCACCTTGAATGTACCATCTCCGTATATTATATCAATTGTCTGGAATAATTCTCGTAGCTTTTGAGCAGGTAACATTGAAAATATTATAATTCTATCATCCGTCTCATCATCATAATCATCAAATAAAAAAAAGTCTTGTACAATGTGGTGTGGCAATCTCACATTACTTGTAGTCTTTGATATACCGACATTCAAAAAATTATTTCGCTTCCTGTGCAGCGTATCCTTTTTGGAGGTAAATGATGGGATCAGATACTCTTTATTTCGAAAAACTTGTTTTCCCAAGAAGTGCTTTTCAAATATTTTTGGAATGGGTTCAAAATTTTCGCATACTTCTTTTTTGCACTCCTCCATTGCCAAATCAATTATATTTCTTTCAAAATCTACGCTGCAACTATGTTTGGGCTGTCTAACGACTTTCTTATCCGAACTTAATGTAATCGAAGTCTTGCACTCCCTTTGGTTGCAACATCTCCAGTTGGTTGTACCATTTTTATTATTCATGAAGAAGTTGTATTTGTAACCGTTATATAAAAAAACAGACTTGCCTTTTTGACTCGTTATAAATTTGGCTTCACTATCTTCAGACATTTTTATTTTAATATTTATTTATCAGAATGCAAAATTTATTCCCAATAAATATTTTTCACAATGTCACATTATACATCAAAAACAATTGATAAATAAAGACTGACACTAGTACAAACATAGGTTTTTCATTGTAATCTGACAGGAACTATTATAGCAAAGAGTTTATCTATTAAAACTTTAATATAAATGCACATAATATTATGTTAATTTATATCTTCAGGATTATATGATGATGACAAATATTTATTATTTCTTCCCTCAAATTAAAAACATTTTTCGCTGTGATTGTTCTTTGTGTAATATTTTGAGAATATAATAATTCGAGAATATAATATTTTGCGAATATAATATTTTACGAATGTAATAATATGAGAACAAAGGAAAAAACACATACTCTTACTCTTGTCTTCATCTTCAACTGATTTAATTAAAGTAAGCATTTGTCGATCAACTTCGCTACAGTCTGTCTTTCTCTTCTTGCTTGTTTTTGTTAAATCGGTAGTATTGGCTGGTGCGGTAGGGTCATTATTGGTTTCTGAGTCAGTTTCTTTGTTGTGAGATTGTGTGATGTTTTTTTCTGATGTAATACTTGCTTCCGTTGTTCGGCGAGTCACAATTTTACACAAAAAGAGCATTTGATCGTAGAATTTATATTTTCGTAGACTTTTTGCACCAGAGCCGGATTTACATTCCTTAACTTTTTTGTGATATTTCATCCAGTTATCTCTTGCATTGTTCCATTTTTTTATGATATCTTTGCCTAAAAAAGAAAAAAATGTTACAGATATTTAGCTGCAGGGAACACATTTAGTGATCTACATTACAGTTTCAGAATAGGTATAAAAACTATCAGCTGTATTGTACAAGAAGTATTTGAAGCATTGTGGGAAACCCTTTCTCCAATTTATATGAAACTACCATCGGAAGACGAATGGTTAACAATAGCAAAAAATTTCGAGACCAATGCAAATTTTCCTCATTGCTTGGGAGCCATTGACGGAAAACATATTAGAATCATCAAGCCAGAAGAAAGTGGATCAATGTTTTTCAACTACAAGCACTATTTCTCAATAGTATTAATAATGGCCGTGGTAGACACAAACTATAATTTTGTTTTTATTGATGTTGGAGCCTACGGCAAAGAATGCGATTCAGCAGTATTTAAAGAAACAGAATTTTGGAAAAGAATAGTAGGCGATAAATTAAATATTCCTCGACCTAAGCAGTTGCCAGGTGCAGGCAGTGAGTTACCTTATGTATTTGTTGCTGATGAAGCTTTCGCTTTTCATCAACACGTACTTCGTCCTTACGGTGGGCATCAACTTGACTCAATAAAAAAAAATTTCAATTATCGTCTCACAAGAGCTCGACGCTACGTCGAATGCGCATTTGGTATTTTATCCAATAAATGGAGGATTTTGCATAGACCATTAAATGTTTCAACAGATACTGCTGTTAACATTGTAAAAACATGCTGCTTATTACAAAACATAATTCATAAAGTTGAGGGTATTGCTAATAATGCTACTGACACTGCTAGTTCACACATGGTGTCTACTCTATGCCATTTGCCTCGTTCCCATTCAACACGAGGTAATGTAACAGCAAATATGATTCGTAACAAATATGCAGAGTATTTCATGTCACCAATAGGGCGTGTACCATGGCAAAATCAACATGCATAAAAATAATGAAAATAAAATGTTACTTACCAAAATCATTTTTTTCTTTCTCGGACATCGTTTCAAAACCTTCATTTAACGCAAGACAAATTTCTCTCCAAGCGGCAAAACTCGACTGTCTATTTTTATAGCACTCTTGGGTTTTGTCCCACAGTACAGGCCTATTTTCAACCAAACTTATTAACAATTCCATGTCAATATTACCCATTTTTAAAAGAACGCAGGTAGACGGCACTCAATTAACAGAAAACAGGCAATACGTCCGGCAGCGTCAACACGCACCAATACACTGGCGTGGATGACCGCCATTTCTTACACCGGACCGGTGTCCGTCGCGCCGAGGGGAAGGGGTGGTGCATCCGGCGTAAATTGTTCGCCGGACCGATGTCCGGTGCATGTACACACAATCATTATAATTCATACACCACCGCGAATCCGGCAAAAAACACGGTCCGTTATCCGGTGAAAAAAACGGACGTCTACAAGCGCTCTTAAACCGTGGGTAGGTACCCGCAAAATAATAAGGCCGGGTTCCCACTACGCCGGACCGGCAGATCTGCCGAAAACCGGACACCGGACAGAGTGTTCACATTACATCGGATCCCGGAAGAAATTCAGACAGTCCTCAGTTGAATTTTGGACGCGCGCACAATGGACGACGAAATTGTTGTGTTGTGGTGGTATCTTAATAGAAGGCAAAATAAAAGAAAACATTGGGTACACCCTATTTTACGGGAAAGATTTTCACTTGGAACATTTGAAACATTAATGGGTGAACTTAGAAGAGACGAATCAAAGTTCTTCAATTATTTTCGAATGACAGCAACCACTTTTGACGATTTACTGGGACGACTAGACATAAGAGTACGAGATACAAGTTTCAGAGAATGTATTTGCCCAGAACAAAGATTAGCCATATGTCTAAGGTAAGATTATTTTATGCACTAGATTGCGTAATGATAGTTTTGACGTAGGTACCTACTTAAGACTGTATGAATGAATGAATGTTTGTTATGTATGTTTGTTTTATGAATGTGAATATATATAATGTGTGTGTGTGGGAGGGTGTATGTATTTGATAATCATTATGAATTAAAAATGCAAACAATTTATTTAAGTATTTATTTGTACTCAAACTTAAATCCCTTCAAAATCTAAGTAATCTGAGTCTTGGGAATGTATGGAATGATTACTAGATGCTGATGGCGAAGCTAGAATCGGATTCGATGTCTGAGATGAAGTTGATGGTATAGATGTTGTTGCCTGTTGATTGCTACTATTATATTGCGTAGAGTATCCAGGGTAGTGTTGATCTTGCGTAGGTATTGGCTGTTGATTGACGCTATTATGTGTGTAGTATCCAGAATACTGATCTGGTCCGGTCATCTGATTATATGAATCACGCCAATGTCCGTAATTTGGTCTCTCATTATTCCTACTTTTAATTTTTTGCAACATTGTCATGACGCTAGCTTGAAATTCTAAAGTCTCTTCGATAGTTAAAGTGTTCAAGATTGGTATAATGCCTTTGAAGAAAGATAGATGATGGTTTTCCTTTTCTGGGTTTATTCTGGAGTCCAAAAACTTTACCATCCTGTCATTTACCTCTTTATTATCAATTTTTCTTTTATCTTTAATTAAAGGTGAACGAAAATCTGATTCCATGCCTACTTCAGTCTCGGTTCTTGCTTTTTTTGAAACTGACTCATGTGGTGGTCGAGGTTCGGAGACTTTTTTCAAAAACATTAATTGCTCGTGATATAAATAATTTCGTGTCTTTTTGGCCGAAGATCCAGATTTAGACTCATCTTTTTGTTTCTTTACTGTCTTAAGCCACGAATCTCGTATATTATTCCATTTAGATGAAACCTGTTTTCCTGAAATCAATAAAAAAATATCATAAAACAATACAATTTGTTTCTTGGTGACGTATAAAGTAATAATGTATTAACAAAAAATACTTTTTTTTTCAGATATTTAGCTTCAGGATGTTCATTCAAAGAAATACATTACTCATACAGAGTAGGCGTTTCGACAATAAGTAAAGTAATAAAAGAAATGACCCACGTCATTTGGGAAAACCTAAAGACAGATTTCCTTAAGCTGCCTGATACTGAGAGAGAATGGGAGGACATCGCTTCAGGATTCGAAAGAAAAGCCAACTTTCCTCACTTATACTTGTTGGCGATGAAGGCTTTGCTTTAACACCTAATCTCCTACGTCCATATGGAGGTACACATTTGAATACTGATAAAAAGATTTTTAACTATAGACTAAGTCGAGCAAGAAGGTATGTTGAGTGCGCTTTTGGTATTCTGGCAAATAAGTGGCGAATAATCCATCGAGCTATAGATCTCAACGTAGACACAGCAATTCAAGTAATTAAAGCTTGTGCAGTCTTACATAATTTTGTAAGAGAAAAAGATGGTATAAATTTTGAAAGTTACCAAAATATAGAACATAGACAAGAACAAGAAACTACACCCATGAATCGAAATGTGTCGAGTCGAGGTGGCCCTAATGCCAACGCTATACGGACATCATTTACTAATTATTTTGTTTCGGATATTGGTTCCGTTCCGTGGCAGGCAGCAGCTATAAAATAAAATTTATCAATGCATTTACATTTTATCAATAAAACATTAAAAACTCACCGTACTGTTTTCTTTCTTTTTCATCCAGTTCATCGAAGTTTGGTTTCAGTATTAAACATACTTCACGCCATGCTGCTAACTTTAAGTTTTTGTCTTTATAGACGTCTTTGGTCTTATCCCACAGAACAGGTCTCTCTTGGACAAGCGTAATTAAAGTTTCTGCTTGAATATCCATGCTAAACGTCTACTTTTACCAGAACATGCGAGCCGAATGACGTGAGTGGAACACGGGCGGGGCGAGGGGAGCACGAGCGGGGCGAGCGGGGGACAGATACCGGCACAAACTCGTTCACATTACTCCGGGCCCGGTCGTTCTACCGGTAAATTCGTTGACAAAACGTTCGGTAGAAATGCCGGGCTCGGCAAAAATGCCGGACCCGGGATAATGTGAATAGCTTCATATAAATTGTACAGCCACTAGCTCTTCCGGCAGATTTACCGGCGCGGCAGATCTGCCGGTCCGGCGTAGTGGGAACCCGGCCTAACATTTGCAGCCGGTGTATGATTGGTCGAAATTGTAATAAAGTGCTCTGCGAAGCATTCGAATGTAAAATAGTGAATTTGCCTATGTATATGGGGCTGGCTGGCCTAGTTTGTGTTCGCTCCGGACCGGCCCCACCCTAAGGAAATGGAGAAGAAATAAACAAGAATACAGTCCACTGCAAGAGTTTTTTATTGCCAGCTACACACATTATGAATAAAATATATACAAAAATATCTAGATACATATAAACACAAACATATACATACATATTACATAATTTTAGCATTGAGACAAGTAGTATTCTCTTATACGTCTTCTAAAACCAGATATAGTTAGGGAATTACGGATTTCCGAGGGCAAGCAATTCCACAGCCTAACGGCGTGGACAGTGAAGGAGTAGGAAAAGAAGTCAGCATCTTCAGCGTGTTCTAAAGAGAAACGCTGACGTAGGCAGGAAGGGGAACAAGGATTATGAAGGATATTGTAAAGGATGCACAGGATACGAGTGTTCCTACGAAAGTGGATCGGAAGCCACTGGAGCTGTTTGCGAAACTGAGTAACAACGTCGAATTTTCTCAGATCAAAAATAAATCGGATTAGCAGATTTTGCAGGTTTTTTTAATCAGTTTCCATTATAAAGCAATACACAATATAAATTACTAGCTTTCCGCCCTGCGGATTCACCCGCAACTAAATGGTTTTTCCCGTGAGAATGAGGCTTTTTCCCGCAGTAAAATTTTCGTATTTTCTTCTTCCCTGGGTGTCGAACTATCTAGACATTCGGTTAAGCCGTTTTTACGTAAAGCGAACATATAGACGGACAGACAGACATACACATTTTCCCATTTATAATACTTCTAGCGACCCGCCCACGCTAATGATGATGGTGATAGTTAGGATAGACCTACAAAAAAAGCCCTTCGCAGTACCTATATACCTATCTATATCTTAAGTATAAGACATGTTAGCCTATACTGCAGAAGCTACCTTTATGCCTGTAATAAGGTAAGGGTGCTGCAGGGCTTTACAATAAAATTAAGTTGTTATAAAGGGTTTCCACGCGAACGAAGTCACGGGTGGCCTCTAGTTTCACAATAACTTCAAAACCAAACGTCCAATTTTAATCATTCAAAGACCAAAAATTATCTACATAACCTGTACTTAGTGCAGAAATAATTTATTCCCTTAATAAGGCACGAGCTTGTGTAAAAGATAGTTAAAAACTGGCATACGATTTAGTGTAAGTTTATGCTATAGATGGCAAAAAATATATTTAAAAGTGGTGGGGGGAGGGGGAAAGAGGGTATTTTCACGTGGGAAATTATTTCCCTTTGCCCGATTATGCTAGTGCATTGAGTTTCTATGTGGGAAAATAATTCCCCTTGCCTGTTTAGGCTACACACTTTTATCACGTTTTAATTGTTATTCACATACTAGCATTCGATCCCGGTTATGCCTCTTCTCAAAATTAATTTTTATAATTTAGGAATTATATTATGTAAGTATACGAAATGAAAATAAATAACACAAATATGCTGTCATTGTTTGTTTATTAATTAAGTTATTATAAAAGTAAAAGAAATTTTCAGTTATTCCTGTGGTGGAGCCGTGTGAAACAACTTGAAACATTTCTTTGCACAAAGCGCGACATTACAGGTGGAACATAAGATTTTGGTTCGTTTTTCTTCTTTCCTTGTGCTGCAGAACCGACATCTTTTGTATGTGCTACCCTCATCTGGGAGATGCACACCAACATTGAGAAGACGAATTTCATCAGGTACTCCAAAGTTCGAACCCCTTTTGTTTTTAAATACAACTGGACGGTTTTTCTTACTCGAAAAGTTCGAAATTAACTCACGAGCAAGTCTCAGTCTAAATTCTCTGTGAGAATGTGTGTGCGTAACGTGGACAGTACTGTAACTTATGTAACTGTTAATTATCGCCGCATCAAACATAAAAAAGAATAAACGCATCCAAAATTTCCTGCATTTGCGGTTTATAGGATACGACGATCTATAATGATCGAAGCGATCTACACCGCCCATTGTAAGGGTGTAATCAGCTACAGCTTTGGGGCATAAAACTTCTTTCTTTGAACCATCCTTTTGTGTTCTTTTAACAAACATCACATCAGTTGGTTTGTGTGCTGTAGTAAGAACTGTCACGTCCCTTGTATCCAGCCACTTAATGGCAGTGATTGGCTTTGCTGTTAAAGCTGCAAATTCATTTTTTGCAAGTTTCAAATTTTTAGGTTGGTTTTTTTTCATCATGTCCGGAAGATCTCGCCTATTGGATCTTACAGTTCCAACAGCAAAAACCTTTTTTTCATACAAGGCTTCTAATATGTTGCAACCCGTAAAAAAATTGTCAAATGCTAGCAGCGTGTTTTCAGGCAGATTGGTAGACAGTTTGTTGACGACGTTATACCCCAACCCTTCATCTTCTACACCATCTCCTTTTCCAGTGTATACTTCAAATTGATAAAGGTAGCCAGTTTTGGAGTCGCAACGCGCCCAAACCTTAAAACCACGCTTGATTGGTTTTTTCGGCATATATTGTTTTAAGCTTGAGCGGCCTTTAAACTTGACCATGCATTCATCAATCGATTGATGGCTTGAGTGATGCATCTCTTCAGAAAATACTTTGTTAAGTTCATTGATCATAGGTCTTAATTTGTATAATTTATCATATTCTGGCGAATCCCTTTGAGGCTGCTCTGCGTTATTGTTTACATGCAAATTTTCAATGATTTTTTTAAATCTTTTGATGGGCATTACTGACGATATTTCTTTGTTGTTGTAAAAAGGCTCTGTACTCCAATACAACTCCATGTCAGGCAACGGATTTAGGCCCATCATAATCAATATTCCCAGATAAGCCTTAATTTCTTCACCCGAAACTGGTGTATACTGATGACTGTTTTTTGTACTGCATAGATATTGGTCTGTTGTACTAGAATTTCTACTAGGTAATCCGGAAAAAACTTTTCAAAAATATCAATAGGGCATGTTTTATGGTTGTATACAGATACTGGTCTGATTTCATTTATAAATTCTGGTATAAAATGTATCTGTTTTTCTATTTTCCACTCTCGTGGGGGCTTTGAAATTACTGTTTGATTAGATCTTCTGTTTCGTGTTATGGGGTCATGATTAAGTGGTTCTGCATTTGTGGCGTGTATGTGTACCTGAACCGAATGAATTTGAGAAGATTCAGCTCGAATCTCATCTAAACATGTTTGAATTTCAAGATCTCTTTCACTCACATATACTTCTTGTGTATCCGCCCTTGAGGAGTGTTCATGAATGGAATTAACTTGGAATCCACCTAAAATATCATCTAAACATTGTTGATTTTCAATATCTTTATCTTTTTCCTTTTGTCTCTCCAATATATTCTCTTCTTCTGTCTGCATGTTTTCTTCTTCTTCTATCTGTTTATTTTCTTGACCTTCTCTCTGCATATTTTCTTCTTTTTCTGTCTGCATATTTTCATTTGTAACCGTTGTTGATTGTTCATCTAAATTTAACATACTCAATAGGGATTTCTCTGAATACGTTTTTTGATTAATAGTAGTTTCTTCTTCGTTTTCGGAAATACCAAACATTTTTTCAAGACGACTTTCAATAATGGCATCTTTATCTAGAAGATTTAGATCATCTGCTGGACTGTTTACAGGTGCCGACTGGTAATTCTTGGAGAGGTGAGCAATAAAACCACCAGGAGTGCGGCACACTTTACTTTATTTAGGTATAACCAGTTAAACAATAGCATAGAAACAACATGGCAGACCAAACTCCGAACAGAAAGGGAGGAGAGGCACAGACAATATTTTTAACCATAGATAACATCATAATAGAGATGGGCTACACACTCATTAGTGATGTGCTCAACATTGCTTTTACAATACCCCCCTTCAATGTAGGCATCATCACAAAAGATCAAAACATTACCACTTAAGCTCACAATACAATAACCTTAACTTTACAGTTTACATCAAATTTAATTTATCCCTTAGTTTTAAGAACACACTGTAGTTTAATGGCTTAGTACATATATCAGCAATCTGATCCACTGTTGAAACATAAATAAGTTTTACACCTTTGTTCATTATTTTATCTCTAATAAAGTGATATTTTAAGTCGACATGTTTCATGCGTTTATGATTATCAGGATTATGGCAACTATGTATTACAGACTGATTATCCTCAAGCATCACAATATGATTAGATTCCAATCCTATTTCTCCTAGCAATTGTTTGATCCATACACCCTCAGATATACCACGTGCCAATGCTATGTACTCGGCCTCAGTCGATGACAGAGCTACACACTGTTGTTTATTAGCTGACCAAGACACTGTATTTCCAAACACCATGAAAATATTACCCGAAGTTGATTTTCTGTCATCACTTCCTCCCCAATCAGCATCACTATATCCCAACACTTGCTCGCTACATCCATTCTTGTATATTAATTTTAAATTTAATGTCCCTTTTATATACCTTAACACTCTTTTTAACGCCTTCCACACATCCACATTTGCACATGACTGATATCTGCTAAGAAAACTTACTGCATAACAAAGATCCACTCTAGTACCCAACATAGCATACATCAAACTTCCAATCAACCTTCTACATTTGTTAATTAGTTCCTTATTTTCTGATAAATTATTTGAAATTTTTATTCCTGGCTCTATTGGCGTTTTCACAGGCTTACATTCTTCCATTCCATATCTCTTTAATATTTCTTCCAAATAATCCTTCTGATCCAGTGTAAAACCACCTTTACATTTAACTATATTAATACCTAAGTATTTATTCACTCCTTTCATATCTTTCATCTCAAAATTCTCATTTAATGCTTTCTTCACTCTTTCAATCTCACTATCACTCTCAGAAATCAAAATAATATCATCCACATATACCAGAATATAAAATTTAATTCCCTTTTTGTAGTACACACACCAATCACTCTTACTTCTCACAAAACCCTCACTCATCATAAATGAATTAAACTTTTCATTCCATTTCTTCGGTGACTTTTTAAGACCATATAGAGATTTATTCAGTTTCAAAACTTTACCATCTTGTGCCATGCCCTTAGGTTTCTTTAAATAGACTTCTTCATCAATATCCCCATAAAGAAAAGCACTTTTCACATCCATTTGCGTCACATGCAAGTTATATTTTGCTGCTGTTGCCATCAAAATTCTCAAAGATGTCAACTTGGCCACTGGAGCATAAATCTCATGCTGCTCAAAGCTATCTTCTTGCTGAAATCCACGCGCGACTAACCTTGCTTTATATTGGGGCATGCCTTCTGCATTTTTGATCTTAAAAACCCATTTTGTGTCAATTAACTTCTTTCCTTCTGGTACTTCAACTTCTTTCCACGATTCATTTTTTCTTAAAGCCTCCAATTCCTCTTCTATAGCTATGTTCCAGTTTCCAGCATTTTCACCCATTATGGCCTTTTCATATGTTAATTCTTCTGATGACTGAATTATAAAACTTGTATCATAATCTTCCAGCCATGCAGGTTTACGTTTCTCTCTTTTTCCTCTTCCCAACTCTTCCACAGTTTCCTCTTCATCTGTACTCCTCGTAGTTTCCAGCTGCTCGACACAAGGAGAGTTCTCGTTCATTACTTCAATATCATTCACACTTTCATTCATAATAGGCTGTACACACTCTCCACACTCATTCATCTCTTCATACTCAGTTTCAGGTTTAGGTAGACACTCTCTCTCAACACTCTGGTGCACACTCTCATTCTTATTTTCTGCAAACACTACATCTCTGAACACTTGCACACACTTTGTTTTAGGGAACCACACTCTATAACCTTTACAAAATTCACCATAACCCACAAATATTCCTCTTTTACCTTTTGCATCCCATTTCAAACGCTTTTGTTTAGGTACATGAACATAGACTTCTCTCCCAAAAGACTGAAACTTTCTCACATCACAACTTTTATTATACAACAACTCATACGGTGATTTTCCTTCCACATGACTTACCCCTGTCATATTAATTGTGTACACTGCTACATTCACTGCTTCTGCCCACATATTCTTTCCCAAATTTGCATCAATAATCATTGTTCTAGCAGCTTCCACTACAGTCCTCATCTCCCGTTCAATTCTCCCATTCTGCTCTGGTGTATACATTACACTGGTCTCATGCACTATTCCTTTCATTTTAAATAAATTACTAACATACCTGTTCATAAACTCAGTACCATTATCTGATCTAAAACGTTTTATTTTATTAAATTGATTTTCAAAAGTTGTTAAAAATTCAGAAATTTTCTCCCCAACTAAAGACTTACTTGACAAAAAGTACACAAACCTGAAACTACTGTAATCATCCTTTAACAATAAAAAATAATGAGACCCCCCCAAAGATACCTCTTCCATAGGTCCACACACATCCATATGTATAAGATCACCAGGCCGCTCACTTCTACTCACACTACTTTTAAATGGTTGCCTTTGCTGCTTTCCCAAAACACAAGACTCACACTGCTCACTGTTGCCATAATACCTGATGTTATTCCTATCAAGAAAATCTTTTACATATTTAAAGTTTTGATGTGCAAACCTTTGATGCCAAGAAGTCAAACTACTAACTGAAAAACAAGAGTCATCTAATTTAAATTGCATTATAAACATTTTCTCTTTTCTAAAAGCTATTGAAGTTACTTTATTATTTTTTATCAATTTACATTCATTCTCTGTTGACAACATTTTATAACCTTTATCCAAAGCACATACTAATGAAAACAAATTAACACTCAATTCAGGCACATAGAGAACATTACACAAAGTGCTAGGCAAATATGTTTTTCCATCAAAGGCAAGTACATCAATATCACCAATACCAATTACCTTTAACTTTTCTCCGTCACCAACTGTTACAAATCTGTTACTTATGTCTCTAAAGTTTGTAAAAAGATTTTTATTATGAGTCATATGCTCACTAGCCCCTGAGTCTAAAATAAATTCAAAATGGTTAATACAGTTTGGCAAACACACTACAAAGGCATTTTTACTTTTATCCTGGAAATTAAACTTTTTGTTAACAAAATTAGACTTACAATTTTTTGAAAAATGACCCAACTTATTACATTTATAACATCTTACATTTCTACATTCACTTTTCTTATGACCGACTTTACCGCACTCATAACACTTAATGACCTCACTTTTCACAACACTATTACGCACTGCACTTTTAAACGGCTTGTATCTGGCTGCCAACGCTGATGACGATGCTGCCGGCTCCTTGCTCTTAATGCGTTCCTCCTCAGCTAACAACCTGGCGGTCAACTCGTTGATGTTCTGCTTCTCTTGGTCAACGCTCTCCCATGCACTAACAAAGTGGCTGTATTCCTCGGGCAGTGACATAATAATCTTGGTTGCCAACATCTGGTCATCAATTTTGTGATTCAATTCCGCCATCTTACTGGCCGGGTCTTGTAAATAAGAAATGTGTTCCCCCAACGAAGCTCCCGGAGTATACGTATACGAGAAGAACTTCTGTTGTATCAAATGTAGACTACTCGCCGACTTCAACTCAAAAATAGTAAGCAGCTTGGTCCATATTTCAGCGCTCGTGTTGCAATTGACCACATGCAACATAACCCCCTCCGATAGCCTCATGACTATTATAGATTGCGCCTTTGCATCCTTCTTCTTCCAGCTTTCGTCGTCTGTTTTTGTTGTTGCGTCCGTAACTATCTCCCACAAGCCCTGACTCACAAGCAGGACTTTGGTTTGGAAACGCCAAACATTCCAGTTATTAGCGCCTTCCAACCTCATGGCGGCGGCCACGCCGACGCCCTCCATTTTTTCTTGTAATTTACTGTATTTACGCAGAATCCTTCCTGGGCCCATAACCTCTTGGAGAGGTGAGCAATAAAACCACCAGGAGTGCGGCACACTTTACTTTATTTAGGTATAACCAGTTAAACAATAGCATAGAAACAACATGGCAGACCAAACTCCGAACAGAAAGGGAGGAGAGGCACAGACAATATTTTTAACCATAGATAACATCATAATAGAGATGGGCTACACACTCATTAGTGATGTGCTCAACATTGCTTTTACAATAGTAATACGCATCATCATCTAAACATTGTTGATTTTCAATATCTTTATCTTTTTCCTTTTGTCTCTCCAATATATTCTCTTCTTCTGTCTGCATGTTTTCTTCTTCTTCTATCTGTTTATTTTCTTGACCTTCTCTCTGCATATTTTCTTCTTTTTCTGTCTGCATATTTTCATTTGTAACCGTTGTTGATTGTTCATCTAAATTTAACATACTCAATAGGGATTTCTCTGAATACGTTTTTTGATTAATAGTAGTTTCTTCTTCGTTTTCAGAAATACCAAACATTTTTTCAAGACGACTTTCAATAATGGCATCTTTATCTAGAAGATTTAGATCATCTGCTGGACTGTTTACAGGTGCCGACTGGTAATACGCATCATCATCGGAGTCTAGATCAGATAAATCTGATAGATTGTCTACAATGCTTTGTAACTGCTTGGTGCTTGTAATCTTTTTATTCTTACTCATTTTATTCTTCCTATAAATGAATAAACAATACAATTATATAAATACTTAAAAAACATAAGAGATAAGAGGATGACTCAAAATACTGAATACTACATTCAGTCTTACCTACTTAAAACTTGAAAGAATATAAGGTAAATAAATTTATTGATGTTACATGAAATTCGGACACATTCATCACCTACTTGAATAAAGATATACCTATATAGGTATGTATATACACAATTGAAATCAGAATCTATATATATGTATATATAGCTAACTGCGTTTGAAATGTTGATAGCGCGATATACGATTTGCCATACATTTCGGTGTCATTTGTATGCGTACTGCCGGGAAAGAATGTTGGCGACGATCAGCGCCATCTATGTCGCCACACCAGCCCCCTCCGAAGACCGGAAGTCGGATCTAACCTATAAGCCATATCCACGGTGAGTCGGGATGAGGTGGCTGCGGTTGTCCGTGTTGCGCTCCTGTACAGTAAGTTGCAAAAGTCCATACCGAGTTGGTAAAAATTATAGCATCCAGTGGTCGCTTCTACACACACACTGACATAAATAAACTAATATTTTACTACTACTTCTTAATATCAACCTTAACGCATCAGTTTTAAAGCTCAATATATTTTTGTAAACTATTGTGGTTGTTAAAACATTTTCGCATACGACGATGTTTTTTCGGATCAACCTACACTCTAACAGACAACATTGATACTACTTGTTGCGATAATTCTCAACCTTAATCTGAGAGCTTTTGGTTCAGGTTCAATTTTATTTATTTTACTTTTTAAGTTGTAAGAAATACTAACTAAATGAGGGTAAATAAATATAGAAGGTAAGGTTGTAAGAAAACAGTAATTAATTATAACTTGTTTACAAATATATTTAGGTAATGCTTGATACTTAATTAAAATAATTGATACTGATTTCAAAGATAATAATAATTACAGTCTATATTTCAAACTTCCAACAACAAACATTAATGTATTTTTACACTTGTTTTACTTTTAAGGTTAGTTGTAGCTTAAGTAATCGTTTTCGTAAAGAAAAGAAAATTGAAGCTAGCTAACCATAAAAAAATACATTGTAATTGAAAAATGTTTTACTTACGAACTTATATTCAATTACTACTTTAATGAAATACTATTGGTATTTAATATACCCTCCCCTGTTTTCAATAACCATAAGCTAACGCGCATCGTCACATTGATTTCACTATATTCGAACAATACACAGTTCCACTTTAATTTCCACACTTCCAGACACCTCCATTGGTAGAAAATGCCTCTGTAGTCCTTTCATTTCGCATGTCCCATCTCTGCGCCATCAACATGGAACTATTACTCTCTCGAGGCCATCAATCCCCATACATTTAGGTTACATCGATGTTTTGAACTATTGTAAATCTACCGTTTTACCGTTATCTACTGAAACAAAAACAAAATATGAATAAATATAACAAACAATAAGTTAAAATAGATAGTTATGCAACACACGCTAAATTTGTTATAATAATACCCAATCAAAGAAAAATAATGGATAAAAAACACTATTTTCATACTTACGGTAAATATTATATTATATCATATAAATGTATGCTTTTCGATAATACGCATTCTGTCCTGCATACTAATACATATTAACTTGCATGTTATAGAACTTGGAAATCAACTTTATCAAACACATCACTGGCACCTTCGCTAGCGAACCAGCAACGACAAAGCGTTTAGCAAATAATTCAATCATTGTATGATTTTGGATATTTTCGTTTTACCCTCAAATTATGACATTTGTAAGAAATGTTCAAATGTTTTCTAGTTTTACTCGCAATTCGACGAATATTTTTTAAAATGTGTTTAGTCTTAAGCCTTTTATGTTATGGTTGAAAATAATTTGTAACATTTAATGTCTATGTGTGTGTAATTTGCATGCAAGCAGTTACCTTACACTCAGTATGGACTTTTGCAACTGACCGTACCTACTACGCTATCCACGGTGAGTCGGGATGTGCGGAGGTGTTGTGGCTAGGATTCAGGTTTCGTGATCTGCACTATACGTATGAACCCTACGACCGAGCTGCGGGACTGGGGCGAAGAGAGGAATACCGACGCCAACATTAGATCACGTCGGGGTCACCAATATGGCGTAGTGTGTACGGTGGAATGTGGGTACTCACAGTTCTTCAAACAAAGGTCCAAGTAAGTTTTACTAGGCGGTTTATTGTTCAGTACACTACACATAAAACACAAGAAGGAGAGAAACAGCACAATTGATCACAGCACAATAGTTTATGGAAAGATATACAAGCGTAGGCAGCAAGCGGTAAGCAATGCGCGGTAGTCGAAACATAGCTACGACGCCATCCGCACGCTTCTCGTTGCACCGCCCGTCTTTCTTTTATTTCAGTGTTACGCAGCCCTCTTATGAACTGAACTCGCAGATGGGTCTCAAAAGTACTATGCTTGCAACTATTGCATATGAAATTGCATTTACCACCTATTTCTTTTAGTCCTGCGACATAGTTGGCTATACTTTCAGAGTCATGTTGCTGGCGCAGGCAGAATTTATGTTGTTGCGCGACTTCACCGGGTTCTGGCGCAATATGGTTGCGTATGAGTTCTACCAGTTCGCCGTATGTTTTTACTCAGGTGATTCTGGCGCAGTGATGTTTTTAAGTACTTGGTAGTATTTCGGCCCAATGCAATTGAGAAAAATTTGTACTTTCAGTTTAGTATTTGACACGCCCTTTAAGGTTATGTAATTTTGTAATCTTTGTAGATACGAGGGAAAAGACAATAGGTAAATGGAACGAAAGGAAAATAGGTAAATTGAAGCACGTGGTATTTCTTACGTCGCAATTTGTCACTTCACACTTTAGTTTTATGTTTTCTTCTTCTTCTAATCTTGTAATAATAAAGCACGATTGTAATTAACGTATAGTTTTATTAATGAGCGCACAATTACACATAATCGTTTTAGTAGCAGAGTCACAGATTATAATTATTACCAAAAACAGAGAGCAATAGCGACATAGATGAAGGATGAGTTATTTAACATTAGTTCTTAAAATATCCGCTAGACGCGCTGACAATATTACATATTGGTCTAACAATTTTCAACCAACAGGCATGAATATGCAGTTCAGGAAGCAAAGGAAGACTCGCACATAAACGGACAATATGTCGTCTCTCTTTATTTTTGCATATCTTCATTTCTTTTGCCTTCTTCCACACCGCCCTGTTAGAATAAAAGCAGCATCCAGATACAACAGCCTCAGGAAAAATGTTCTTTACAGCGTTCATCTGTCCTTTTTCGAAGTCGCATTTAAAGAAGCTTTTTACTATAAGCTTTGTGTAAGTTTTCTCAGTCTTGTCAGGGAGCAGTGCGACTAATCTGCCTTTTTCTTGTACTCAGCATACGAAATGGACGGCGATACTTTTTATATTACGTAGAGAGTGTTTTCAGGATCAGAGTCAATGTGTAGTTAATATTTAGCAAAAATGTACGTAAAAACTCCGTTTTTTTAAATATAGACTTATTACAAACTCCAGTTCTTAGAAAAAAATGTAAATTATGATTGAGTTGCAGCCCGAGACGTAGGTGTTGGCATAAATCAGCCGTGTGTCTAATGAACAAGTTGCTCACGAGTTTCATAAGCACTGTCATGGGGGGTGCCAAATCACCGTGATTTTAATAGTTTCAAATAAAACAATCAAATTTCTGATTAACAAGTGACAATAATTTATTGATATTTAATTTATTTATGAATAACCTTTGGTAATAAGTACAGTACAATAACACTAGCGTAAGCTTTTTCAACACATTTACGAGGAACAAGTTTATTGCATGCGCCAAATGTAATGTGATTGACATTATATAATTCACACAGATTTAATATAATAGTGTCAAAAACTAATATTTTATAACCGGTAATTGTTAATTGTAATTAATTTAATAATCAAGAATGTTTTTGCTTCTTTTCGTCACTGCACTTTTCTAAACCGCTTCAACATAGTTGAATTGATGTTGTGGAACTGTTGAAGTTAGTATTTTCACCTGTTAGTATTAACCCACGTGGCAGCTTGAAGCCCTTCATCCGATGTATTTCCGAGATATTCAGATACTAAGTAATTAATAAAATGAGAACGCATAGTTCTTCCGCGAAGCCATCTGTATTTATGTCGTAATAGTGGTGCCGACTTACATATATCTAACACATATGGACATTCATTTATTTATTCTAAACCCAAAGAGCACCTTAATGAATTTCCAGCGGCATAAAACCTCATTGCAGTTACAAAAAATATATTTCCCGGTTAAATTGCAAATGCTCTGTTTACACGTATATTATTTGCAGTCAAATAATAACTTAACTTTAAAGGGATGATTATTATTTACTAGTGTGTAATATTATAATGCCCGTATGTGAACTAGAATTTTTCAATTCAAACCAGTAGTTCCTGAGACAAGCGCAAACAAACAAACAAACTCTTCAGCTTTATAGTATTGGTATAGTATAGAGGTTATGTAACCTTAGTCCCTGAGGTCAGAGGTCATAGACGCTCACTTTTGGCGGCAAATTCATAACCTCTTCGATTGCTTGTGTCTAGTGCTTGTTTATGCGTCTTGTAGTAAGGTTTGGTGGGCATATTATATTTAAAAATACATAAACAAAGTGAATTATCTGTTTTTTAAATCTTAAACGTAATAAAAGGTGAGTCGAGATTTTGTTTTTAAAACTTTGTTTATAGGAAGGACCCTTAATTGGACAATACCTTAATTAAAATTTATGGTTTAAAAAATGTTGCGGATATTTTCATATCTTTTTTCTGTGAATTTTCTAAACATTTAAATGTTACAAAATTCTAAAATTACAAAACGGATATTTTTTTACTTCCTAAAATATAAATTACTCAATTATGATAATAAAATATATTCAAAAATAAATTAAATTTTCATTAAATATAGTTAGGATATGTAAAACTAAAATCGATTGTTGCAAAACCAGTTTTACATATTATATATTTTTTAAATTATACTAACAATAATTTTAATTAAACAAGCAATCCTTTTAGTATCAATTTATGATCATCAATCTTATATTTAAAATTCTCGTGTCACAATGTTCGTTCCGTACTCTTCTGGAACGGCTTGACCGATTTTCATGAAATTTTGTAAGAATTCTCTGAGAATCGTCCAACATCTATTTTTATAACCCTAAGTGATAAGGGGTAAAAAACCCATTTTTTTATTTCAAATTTGGCAAAACAACGTTTGCGGGTTTAGATAGTAATCTATAAAATAACAAGTCCAAGACTGACTGACTAATTCATCGCCGAGAGTAAACTATTACATTTACGGTCATGAAATTTATTTAGCACTGAGAAATGATTTTTATAAGTCTCACCGGAAAAGCAACTTAGCTACGAGTGAAACCGCAGGACGGAAAGGTAGTATTGTGTGAGAAATGTATTTACCCAGTAAAACACAGGAGGAAACTAAAGTAATTAGCAAACATTTTTACAAGAAGAATTTTATATGACAGTCAACAGCGAAATCCGTTGCCTAGCTACCAGTTATAGTATTTTTATTGCTGGTCGACATAGGAAGAGTTCGACATCCACTCTTCACATGTTATTTAAAACATAAACTGAAAACAAACCGAAAATGTAGCAAGACAAGTACTTCAATCATTTCTGAAATGTAAATTTTATAGAGCTCGGCAAAGTGACTGCTTTCCTTTTAAATATTTTAACTTTACAATACTTTTAATTCAATACCTTTTTAGTTTTATTTTTACTTTTTCTTTTTTTTCCTTTTGATTAGTTACATTGTATTGTATGGAGAACTCACTGGATTCTTCATAACAGGCAATAGCTTAGTGAAGAAAACAGTGCAGCATTATTTCTTCGATTTGATGTAAAACAATATGATTAATGTAAAATGTACCAAACTTGTAACCTCTTTGTTCAATAAATATTATTATTATTATTAACATGGTCGCTTTCTCTGTCCCTATGTATGTACTTTAAAACTTCGCAACGGATTTCGATGCGGTCTTTTTAAATAGATAGAGTGATTCAAGAGGAAGGTTTACATCTATACTAATATTATAAAGCTGAAGAGTTTGTTTGTTTGTTTGTTTGTTTGTTTGTTTGTTTGTTTGTTTGTTTGAACGCTCTAATCTCAGGAACTACTGGTTTGATTTTAAAAATTCTTTTTGTGTTGAATAGACCATTTATCGAGGCAGGCTTTAGGCTATATAACATCACGTTGCAACTATAAAGAGCGAAGAAATAATGGAAAATGTGAAAAAAAACGGGGAAAATTATTCATCCTTGAGAGCTTCCGTTGCGTGCGCTGCCAAAAACGGTTCTAGATACCAAAAATATATGTATGAAAGAATTAAAGGAACTTTTTACCGCGGGAAAACTTCGCATTCCCACGGGAAACCGACTTCTACGCGAACGGAGTCGCGCGCGGCCCCTAGTGTATAATAACATAGTACAGGGAAAGGAGATTTACTCCGAATTTAACGCGTGCGAAGCCGCGCGGGTAAAAGTTAGTTTCACTATAAAGTAATTCCAATTCATTCGATGAAAGTCAATATACAGGGTGTCCCAAAAATCAACGTCAAGCCGAAAACGTATTATGGGCCAAGGGATGGTGGTGCTCAAAAAAAAAAATCTGATATTGTGTAACAATAAATTTTCTGGTTGCTTTTAGTTTTTAATGGTGTTTAATTTGCATAGATTGTAAAAAGTTTTAAAATAACCAATATAATAAATAAAGTTGCTCTTATACTATAAAGCTATTTTTAAAAAGTAATATTTTTCTATTTGACACTCAAATACTACATGAAAAACAAAATTTAATGTTTAAAGGATTAATAATCGTATTCAACAAAGTAGCTTGTTGATCGGTCTACAATTTCTTATTTATCGTAAATTACATAAAATATACCTTCATACTAAATAATACTTTCATTCAAAATTTCATTTCATTAAGACGACGGTAATTATTTTTTGGTATTTTTTTTCCGTTTTTGTGTTACCAAAAACTTATCGAAAAATAATGAAGTTTATTATATATATTTTTTATTAGTGTATTATTATTTTTTTTACAGGCGAAAACATGTGGTTCCATGCAACGACACCTTTGGTGAGTACCATTTAGGCTGTAAAAAGTCTCATTTTTTTATGTAACAATCAGATATTTATGCTAATTTTCCGTTTTTTAGCACATATTTAAGATCCATCCTGTATTAAAAAGTAATGTGTAATAATATTAAAAAGTGCTAGTAATTGACGCGTCAGAACCGTCTGATTACAGGAAGCACCCTTTTTACGAAAATACTAAAATATGCAGAAATAAAAACAATAAATTTTTAGTAATTTTTTATGTCAAGTTTGGTTGCTTCTCGAAAAAAGGCTCATATTTTTTAGTTGATTAATAAAACAGTTGCTCGTCGATTAGCCGTCACAAGCCCTCAAAGAAGTTATAATTAAGTTTTTTGTCGCATACTCTTAAAAATAGATTGTTAATAAACTTTAAATCTCTTTATTCATAAACTCATTTTAAACCATTTCTAGTTGTAATATTTAATGACTCTGCCAATACAATAAACAAATATGACAGTTTCGGTACGGGAATAAGATTACATATGTTAACTAATTTAAGTTTAAATCTTAATATATAAATAAATAAAAACTCTTTATTGCACAATTACATATATTTACAGGAAATTTATAAAATAAAGCAAAATATAACCCAGCCCAAACCACTGGACGGATCGGGCTAAAGTTTGGCATGCAGGTAGATGTTATGACGTAGGCATCCGCTAAGAAAGGATTTTGATAAATGACACCCCCAAGGGGATGAAAGTTTGTATGAAATTAAAATTAGTTGCGGGTGAAACCGCAGGACGGAAAGCTAGTGTGTACATAAAGAAACTAGCAGTTCATAAACAAGTAAAAACATAGTAATTTCGCGAGTGTACAACAATAGATTTTTTTATTAATTTTTGCTTCAGTTTTTTCTTGAATAATTAAATGAGACTAAGCACTTACTTACTAATAATATTATAAACGTGAAAGTTTGTAAGTGTGTATGGATGTTTGTTACTCTACTGGACGGATTTTTATGAAACTCTACTGTAATATAGGTTATACATCAGAATAACACATATGGTACTTTTTATCGCGGGAAAACTTCTCATTCCCACGGGAAGCCGACTTCCACGTTCTTCAAACAGAGTCGCAGGCGGCCACTCGTTTGGAATATATCCTTATCCGGAATGATACTCAAGACTTCAGTAAAATTCTTCTTTCGAGGTCACTAAATTAATTTTATTGACTATCAATAATCATAAAATCATACGCAATTCAAATCAAGGCGATATAACAATGACCTTATTATGATTTAGTTTTGTAATCACTTGATTTCCATAAAAAAATGTTGAGACGACTATTTACATGATTTAGTATAAGATGTGTATGTATAATATTATTAAGTGCAGAATTAGAGGTTAACGAAATCTTAATACAAAACGATTTAAAATTGGTTTTAAATAACAATTAACGCTTTATAACTGTGTCTTACAAGTGTGAAATGATTTTATATGTAGTCATGTGTCAAATAAAGTACAATTTATTGAGTACTAGTGGCCGCTCGCGACTCCGTTCGCGTAGAAGTCGGTTTCCCGTGGGAATGCGAAGTTTTCCCGCAGAAAAAAGTTCCCTTAATTCTTTCAGACATATATTTTTGGTTTCTAGAACCGTTTTCGCAGAACACGCAACGGAAGCCCTCAAGGATGAATAATTTTTCCCGTTTTTTTCCCGTTTTCCATTATTTCTTCGCTCCTAATAGTTGCAGCGTGATGTTATATAGCCTAAAGCCTGCCTCGATAAATGGTCTATTCAACACAAATTTTTAAATTCGAACCAGTAGTTCCTGAGATTATCGCGTTCAAACAAACAAACAAACAAACTCTTCAGCTTTATAATATTAGTATAGATTAAGATGAAACTTATCGAGAGTTTGTTTTAAATTGCACACGAAAATTTTGAAATCGCGAATAAATGTTTTAAATGTATTTATTTGTTTATTACTGTGGCCGCCCGCGACTCCGTTCGCGTGAGAGTCGGTTTCTCGTGAGAATGAGATGTTTTCCCGGGGTAAAAAGTACCCTTTGTGTTATTCTGATATATAATCTATATTACTGTAAAGTTTCATCCAAATCCGTCCAGTAGTTTTTACGTGAAAGAGTAACAAAGATCCATACGTGAGGATGTATACTCACAAACTTTCACGTTTATTATATTAGTAGGATTTATTTTACACGTTGTTGAACATATGTGTTAGAATATGTTATAACTATTAAACATTTGAAACTTGTAGTAGCTATAATATGGTTTGCTGTTTTGTTCATAACGAAAGCTGTCTTATAAGATTGATATATACTAAAAGGCAATTTTAAAAAAAACGTTTACTCCAAACTAAAGTTTTGGAGTAAAATGAAAATCAAAGTAAATTTTGAGTAAATTTAGCTGAAAATTCAATCTTGAGTTTTCGTGAAAATGGTAAGGGATGTCTATAGACGCGAAGCAGAAACAAATTTAATTAGTCAAAATAAAATGTTTTTTCATAGAAAAATATTCAGAGGAGGCGAAAAACGGAATTTTAATGAAAATTTAAATATTCTTATCTGTATCATGAAGTTAACGTGAATTTTATACAAAAATATTATAAGATGTTCATCACTGAAACACATTAACTACTGTATTATATTCTTAAAAAGAAAATAACACCAATTCCTTTTCAGAACTCGTCAAAGTTACCAAATTAGCGAAACAAAATTTTACGTAATTCTAGTTGAAATATTTTCAATTCAAACATTTACCTGATCTTTGACCTTTATAATTGATATGTTCAAATAAAGTTCCAAAGCCAAATGTCTCTTGGTGGAGTACTTCCATAATTTATCAATCACTAATGATTTGAAGTTTCTAAGTATGGTCAACAAAAAAATCTAAATAATAAATTGCGTTAGCTATATTTGTTTTAGTATTTGTTACTTCAATTAATCATATCATATAACGTTTCATATCTTTGCAATGAAATAAACTGTAAATAGTGTTTACAAGTGGTTTTTCAAAGTTCCATAAAAATAGCTTATTATTTTGTAGTTGTGATGAAAGCACTGAATTAAACCATGTCAGAATACTTAAATTCAGTTTTCAGATTCTACTAACTCTGAAACACTGAAATACTTACAAAGTCAAATTCATCACACGAAATATTAAGGAGCCAATAATGTAAATTCATTTTTTAGATATTTTTTCACATCATACTCGTTCTCGTATTTTTTATGCTGACCGTACATGTCAAGCCCACGTTACCACTTGTCGCTTTTTAGAACTTATTGACATTGCGTTGGGTTACACTTAGCGTTGGACTAACTAGGCAATTTGACATTCAGCTTCTGTGTCAAATTATATAATGTTGTAACTGTTATTTTTAAAATTTTATTTACATACTGACACTATTTGGTAACACAAAGTCTTAAATGTTTGTCATCTTAATAACGATTGCTTAAATTATATGAATGGGTATAACAAAACTAAGTCTCATTGATTTGCGTACTAATCTTTAGAATCGGTATTGACGTAGCAAAGAATGTAGACATTTACCAATCCAAGCAAACAGTACATCTAAAATTGACCCAAATTAACTTAATCGGCGTTATTTAACCCGTGGAACTGTGATTCGAATCCGTATTTAAAATGTCACATAATTGCATGTGACCCTGCGACTGAATCACGATCGTCATATTCGAATGTCACTGGTGCGCTTGCGCGGTGACTCTTGACAATCAAACATTGGTATCTGACGTAAATGTCAAAATGATAGCACCATTAGAACAATGGGTAGAGGCTAAATGCTGATGTGTGGTATTTCTACGTATGGTATGAGACTTTCTAACAGATTTATGGTTTGTTTTTACTAGCAAGTTCAGGACCGTTCTAACAACGAGATATAAAGATTTAACTTTGAAAATTATGTCAACACACGATTTTAATTTAAAAACAACTTAGTTTTATAAGGCGTCTATTAGTAAACTTCGTCGTAAGTTGAGAAATAGAAAAAATAATTTATACACAATTCTTTTTTTACATGTTTTATGTTGCCATATTTTCTATAAAATGCATTTTTATTTATAGTAGCTTAAAACTAATCTTTTGGTGTTACGGTTTCCTATAAACGACATAATATTGTATCACTACATAGTATAAAACAAAGTCGCTTTCCCTGTCCATGTGTCCCTATGTATGCTTAGGTATATCTTTAAAACTACGCAACGGATTTTGATGCGGTTTTTAATAGATAGAGTTATTCAAGAGGAAGATTTACATGAATAATAACATAGTGCAGGGGCAGGAGTTTTACTCCGAATTTAACGCGTGCGAAGCCGCGCGTGTAAAGTCCAGTACAGTCATAATAATGTAAAAGCTAACCAATATGCCTTTCACCATTTAATTGGTTGTTTTGAAAATGTGCGTTTGCAAATACGTTTTGGATTAGTATTCCCATTTTGCACTAAATATTGTAAAGACACAGGTCTCCGATTTATTATACAAACTTGAACTCAACATAAATTTGTGAATTAAATGACATTAAGTCAAATAATCGTAAACGGCGTGTATAATCCTACTAATATTATAAATGTGAAAGTTTGTGACGATGTATGGATGGATGGATGGATGTTTGTTACTCTTTCAAGTAAAAACTACTGGATGGATTTGGATGAAACTTTGCAGTAATATAGGTTATACATCAGAATAACACGTTAGGGTACTTTTTACCACGGGAAAACTTTTCATTCCCACGGGAAACCGACTTCCACGCGAACGGAGTCGCGGGCGGCCACTAGTTAATTTACATAATTTGAAAATATGAAGTCAAGACAATATATCTTTTATAACACCTTAAATCTATATTAATCCTTAAATCTATATTAATACATGAAATCTTCTCTCACAAATTCTAACATTTTGGGACTCAATCAAAGAAAATATATTTTACTAATATTACAAATGTGAAAGTTTGTATGTTTAGATGTTTGTTACTTAATCACGCAAAAACGGCAGGTGGGATATGTGAAAAGATTTAATTGTGATTTTGAATAGTTAGGTTATATATACCTACCCTAAATATCATACACGCTAATTGAAATTTAGTAAAATTGGGGCTATTAAATTTTAAATTAACAAAAAATGTCATTTGAATCGAAATAGAGTGCGCAACATGTATTTTAATTCGGTAATCTGAAGTTAATTACCTGGTTTGATCATTATTCATAAAAGAGAGAAGAAACAAACGTTATTCTATTTAATATTAATTTTAATAAACGTTATTTGTTGTAACAAGCAAACTGAGATTCTCTTCATTAGTTAAATTTTTACGTAACAACGATTATTAAATTGTATTGCATGAAACGGTACAAGAGATGTTAATTCACTACAACGTATTAATAAGATAAATAACAATAATATTACCAAACGCGTTGTCAAGTTGTGTAAATTAATGTTTGGAGTTACGACTTTGGTTATTTTAATATTGCTTAACTTTTTTCAACAAGCAGTTTTAACTTCTTAAAGTCATCGTTTCATGCAAGAAGTCCACTGTAGATTTTAAGCCCGAATTGTTGTTTTTTTTAATATCTAATTCCAAAATTAAGGTCATTAGTGTAATTGCGACGACCTCTGTGGTGCAGCGGTATGTATACCGGATTGCTAAGTGGATGGTTCTGGGTTCCCCGGGTCGGGCCAATTTCGTAAAGATATTTTTTCGATATTGGTTCGTGCCTGGGTTTAACTAGGTTGTCCTTTAGTCCATTATGTGGTACCTATAACACAAGTGCTTACTGCACTAACTTTAAGGCCACATAATTGGTGTGTCAGTCGGGAGATTTATTTATTATTATTTATAAATAGTACACCTAACTTAAAAGCTCTAAGTTCATAATCTTTTGGCGCAATGTCCAACTTAAATATGTTTTTTGCATATCCTACACTATTGACGTATGACTCAGCCGCTAACTTTTGTACTTTAAATGTGACTTAAACTTACTATCACACAAAAAACACAACTTTTTTAAACGGCAGTTTCACCATAAATTTTATAATACTTCTTGCAGAAAGAACGTAAATGTAGTATCATTAAGATTACTATTAATAAACTAAATATAGTTGAAAAGAAGACAACACTACCTACTTAGAAGAACAGACTCAAGGTCATTGAACTCAGCGCACATGTAAATTTTTCAAACAAAGAATAAGAAAAAAAAAATTTATTTACGCAAACTTCGACCCACTGGTAAATTACCATAGCATATTTATCCTCTATTATAGTCATAACGCAAATAAAATATATAAACACGGATTATTGGGTAGCTCTATTGAAGATTTTTATAGTTTTTTTACAATCCGCATGAGTACTAATTTATATGGAAATGTTTGGTAACATTTAATATTATTAGGAATGGTGTAATAATTATTGTGTGGGTGCACACATAAAGTTGAGAGTTATTTTTAACATAGGCACGTGTTTATTTTAAGTAAGTAATGACCTCTGAAGCGCAGCGGTATGTATACCGGACTGTTTTATATCTCACCAGGGTAAAAGGGTGGGACAGAAACTTCAAAAAACCTCACGGTTTTATTGGACACTAGTAGCTGCCCGCGACTCCGTTCGCGTGGAAGTCGGTTTCCCGTGGAAAGGAGATGTTTTCCCGCGGTAAAAAGTATCCTATGTGTTAATCTGTTTTATAACCTATATTACTGCAAAGTTTCATCTAAATCCGTCCAGTAGTTTTTACGTGAAAGAGTAACAAACATCAATACATCCATCCATTCAAACATACTTTACAATACTCACAAACTTTTCCGTTTATAATATTATATTAGGATTAGGATTATTTCAATTTCTGGGTCGGTCTGGGTTAATTGGTATTTCTTAATTGGTCTGGGTATGACTAGGTTGCCTATAATATTAGCTTTCGCTTAGTTAAGAGCAATATTAGATGATGTGGTAGTCTGGAGATTATTAAGAAGACAAAGTATTCGTAAATAGACACAGCAAATTGAATTTTAGATGTAGGTATACAATAGGCGAAGTTAAAATTGCATAGTTTTAAAGATTTAAGCAGGACAGAGAAAGCGACTTTGTTTTATACTATGTAGTGATGACTATGGAAAAAAACTCTATGAGGCTTTAAGTTATGTTATCACACAATTATGCTTTTATTATATATGATAACGATAAAACTCTAACCATATTAAAAATAAGCTTTTGCACCGATCAAGTTTTGTCCCAGCTCTATCGTTGCTTGCGAAAACAAAAAATTAAAGTCAGCTATAACCTTAACATTTTATTATCTTTTAAAATTCTTTAGAACGGCATAACAATCTCAATTTTAATTATGTTTTAGTTTTGAGACTATGGTGACGATCATAAAAAGCCTTTTAATTTTATAACATTTAAATGAGGAAACATTTTAAAGCTTGTATTTAAACCCGATTTTTTATCATGAACTTTTAAGGCATTTAATACGTTTGCTGAACCTTTTTTGCCACTATCTAGATTTTTTTTATAACCTGTGCAATTTGGTACACATTCTATTTATCGATCCGCGAAAAATTAGACTAACTTTATTTAGTTATAAAGGGTGTAAAAAGACTACCTCCGAAGCCTGTAACCACGTATTCTTGAGCCAAAAGGGTAACTTAATTCACTAACAGCATACCCAGAAAACTCAATTTAAAAAAGTTATTAAGGATTAAAATATATAAATAGCACAAGGTTGTTTCTATCTTTTTTTATACATTTTTAAATCGTATGTTCCTTCCTTAGATTTATATAGTTATAGTAAAATAAATAAATAGCACAAGGTTGTTTTTTTATTTTTTTATACATTTTTAAAACGTATGTTCCTTCCTTAGCTTACATTTATAAATAACACATTAATAGACCTGTAAAAATCTATTACTGTTTTGTCTCGAATTAAAACTAGTCAGTTACAAAAAAGATTATTTTGTGTTAATTATCTTAATTTTATATTAATTAATAAGCAATAATTTTCAGATCCTGGCAGTTTTCATTCGGGCAGCTTGCAGTCAAAGAAGTGAGGCTATCAGGCATGACTTTGAAGGCCCAAATCCTGATGGATCTTATAAATGGGCTTTGCAGACAGGTAAAAGTTTTTTTTTACCTTTTTATAAAATGGTAATTCGCTCTACAAGACATTAACAATCAGAGACGATAACTTACGCACGACGAATCTTTATCTCAAGTCACGGTTTGACGGCACTTTGAAAATGAACACTTGAGATGCATCATGACAGCGGTTTTGAGTGCTGAATTTGATTTATTAATATCACTTTAATTTATTGATATCACTTTGATTTATTGATATCACTTTAGACGCTGAACATAAGAGTATACTCAAGGTTGGTCTATTAATTTTAATGTCATCTCCAGATCGCGCTCAAGTGCGCTATCGGAGTTGAGAGCGGTTCATAAATACAGGCCTTAGACTGTCACTAAACTAGTAAAGATTTTTCATATGAATCAAAGAACTAAATGACAGTTAAAGTGATTATTGGAAGTCTCTAAGTGCGTCTGTTAGTCAATGCTGGTAGAGCTATAAAGGTACGTAGACATAAACATTACTAAGTCATAAAAAGCAGTCATCTACAAATCAGTCCAAATTAAGAAGGCCCAACATTCGTTATGACTTACGTACGACTTTAGGTAACAACAGTCCGATAACCATTTCCCTTCGTTACAATCGTCTAATTTCTCAGAACGTTATTTCCAGAGGAGGGCATATTCCACGAACAGAGAGGGTCCCTGCAGCCCAGTTCAAATAGCGGGGAGCCAAGTCTTCTTGTTGAAGGGCAGTACCAGTACACAGCTCCTGATGGACAGGTTATCATTTTATCATTATCATCATCATCATTATTATATAGTATAAATCAAAGGCTGTCTGTTTGGCCGCTATCTCCTCCTAAACTACGAAACGGCTAACTTGCTATCTTTTAGGGAATTAATTAACTTAAATGTGCAAGGAAGCAAGCAAGTTTTTCTCAGTTTTTGTTTTCGAAACCTGCCTTTTAACACGCCGTATTTAAACTGTTACCAGGTAATCCGAGTGCTATACAAAGCGGATGAGACCGGCTTCCATCCGAGTGGCGACCACCTGCCGACGCCGCCACCCGTGCCCGCCGCCATACAGCGAGCGCTCGACTACATCGCGCGAGTTAATAAATCATAAATAATACTAACTTGTGTTTTTATTATTATCATTACTTCTTCTTATCGTGTCGACTTTGGCGTTTTATATTTGTGAGGACCAGTATTATCATTACATTGTATAAATCCAAGTCGCTAATTATGTCTGTTAGTATGTTTTTTGACTTCAAATACTAAGTCCAGAAATGAGAAAATTCCTTATAAACGTCTTAAAGGTGGAGTTCGTTATAATCCTTTCTTAGTGCTCAATAACATCATGAAAATGTCATGTTTATAGGTACCGTCGTTACGGCTGTGCGTTGATATATAAGTCAGCTTTGCCTTTTATAATAGACTAGCGGCCGCCCGCGAATGAGAAGTTTTCCCGCGCTAAAAAGTAAGTCAAGAAATTAATTTATATCAACATAAAACATTTCATCATGACCAATAGATCATAATAAAACCACAGTAATAAAAATATACGGTTTTATTAAATTTACAAAATAATACTCTATATGCTGTATATTTAGCAATATTTTACAATACTTAAAATTACTTACCTAAATTATAGGTAAATATTACTTTTTATACCTATTAATTCCGTAAATATACTTCTTACCATTAACGGTAAACACATTGTATACAATATATTACAGAGAAATTGTATTCCTATTTAAGTATACCAACGGTGTGATTACATAATATGGTAAAAAACTGATTCTTAAAAAAATCTGTATGAGCATAATGAGTGACGTTCTCGAGAAAACTTCCAAAAAGCGATATTTGCATGCTTACTTTAGTTTTTTAAATCAGACTTTAAAGTGTAACTTCTTTGACTCTTTATACTTTTATGTCACACCATTTGTCTTAGCTAGCTATACATATAAGCTAATGATTAATAGTCAATGGCCCCGATTCTGAAAACATTCTCTAAACTAAACTAAAAGTATCACCGTCACTTACTCGTCAGTAGTATAAGACAGAGACAGGTAATCTTTTAGTCCTGTCAAACTAAAATGTACGTACATTATGACACTGCAAATTTGAGGTCCTCAGCGCATTTCGTTCAATTTTACAATGATGTGGACTAAATTTAATGAAAACTATGTACCTGTCTTTTTTAATATGAAGCATGTGAAAGTAACACCGATACTTTAATAATTTAGTTTTAGAGAGTGTTTTCGGAATCGGGGCCAATACTAGATAAATAAGTATTATTACAATGGCATATTGCTTCAATATTGCAACTTAGAAGACATCAATTTTAATTACATAAGCATTGCTAACTTTATTATTGCATTAGATAAGTGATTGATTTCGGAATAGGCACTAACTTCATATAAATTTTAGTCAATATTAATTAATATTTACTTTACAAAAAATATCTTAAAATATTAACATTATTATGAATACACGGTTTTAAAACATCAAATACTTTAGTCGATTTTTTGTCTTTTTGAGTCCTGTCATTTTTGTTTTTTTTTATTATTATATTACAATAAATAAATAATTATCATAAAAATGATTGAAACTTTGACATCTATGGCACATAGAATAAGAACTATAAAAATGACTTCAAAAATAGAAGATACTTTGTTCAAACTTACATATTTAAAAACAAAATTAATAAACTTATATATTTAACATGTAGTATAATTAGCCTCTTATAAAATTATAAAGTTTTAATATTTTTAATAAGAAAATCAAAAAAAATTTGCGAATCAGACTCATATAGATTTATTAGAATATATTGTAGTATATTTATTATTTTGGTAACACTGAACACAATGGTAATCGTATTTAAGGTGATTAATAACATTATAAATAATACATACATAGCTCATGAAGCATTTGTTGACCCATTCAAATAAAAAATGTGATGTTACTACACCATATTAAAAAAAACTTTAAAAGATTAAAATAATAAGTAAAAAACTATTTGATCGATATACGTTTTTTGCCTTTTCTTCTTATTGCCTTGTCTTAACTTAATGCTGTCATAATTAAAGCCCAGAAAAATCAATTACTTAACTTATAGTTTTTAAATATTGAACTTTGAAACCTGCTCAAAACTTAAATAAAAAACTACATAAAATATGTACCTTCCTATTAAAATTACCATATTTCCGTCAAACTTAATTCAATAACTAAAAAAACAACTTCACTTTAAGTTCGCTAACTTGAAAATGTGTCACCTATCGTAATTTACAAGATAATTATAGACAGTAATTGGCCATTTAAATTCATAACAATCATCAACGTCAAGGTAATCATAATTTTATTTAATTTGATTGGCTTTTTTTATTTATTTTAGAATTAAATATACACGATGTGAAGTGATCTTGACACGAAGTATATGCTTCTAAAAATGGGTAAAATTTATTTATAATGCGTACATAACACTAATTTATTAAGAGCAAAGACCGAATGGTATGTTTTTTTTGTATTTATGAAAAACCAAGTGTCAATATGATAAGTATAAGACGGACATATTTTTTGTAAAGCTAGAAAAAATACATACATATATAAAGGTGCTATTTTTGACTTAATCTCTAGTTTATTTGATTGTTATTTATGTTTTCTTATCTTGTTTCACAGCAAACAGCTGATTACCATCCCATTTGTTTTTATTTATACAAAACGTAAAAATACTTAATTAAATTATTAATGGATTCGTAAAAATCTATTTTAACAATGTCTCTTCACCGTCAATATGTATAAAAACATATTTTGTATAAAAAGTAGAAAAAAGCTATATAAAGTATAACTCATTAATAATAATAATGTGCCTAATTAAAACCTGTTGGGAAGACGCAAAACTTCAAACTTACATTTTCAATAGTTATTGAACCCTGCATACATTGAAGTTAATAGTTTCTAAAAATTACAATAAACATTAATAAATATTAATACACGAAAGGAATATGGCTTTTTGTTTGTACTTAAATAAATTGAAAACATTAAGCGATATTTATGTGATGACAATATTAGTACAATCAGCGATGATTAAAATACACTTACAATTTAATTAGAAAGGCTTTATAGATATGTACTTAACAATTATATTTTAAATATTGTGTAATAAATTCTTAAAGGTAGTAAAAAATAAGCTTAGTTGCACCTATGAGCAACTTTTTTACGCAATATTCTTATTCTAATATATAATAATATTATATAATTATAATTTATGCAACTTATTGCTTTGGTTGCTCATGAGAATATTAACATTATTACTTACTTTGCCCGTTTTCTGGCCATTCATTAATCTTTTCTTTAAAATAAACCATTTTTAAATTATGTTGTACGTTAAATATTGTATAACGTACACAGAGATATTAATTATCTGTTTAAATCACAGATCAAGCAATATTTTTTGTAAAGAAAAAGCTTTTTTTATTTAAAAAAATAATATAGTGGCCTTTTAACGATCTTTATCGCAGACTTCTCAAGCATTATGCTGATGATAGTAGAAAAATAAATAAAATAAAAAACATTTTAGACAAGGAAATAGCTCAAAGGATAATTAACAACACTGCAAGCACTTAACTTTTAGCGATCGTTAATATCGTTATTTTGACAGTTATCATCGTTACTGTCAAAATAACGAAATTAACGATCGTTAAGAGATACATGCTTCAACTAATCATAGCTACAATAAAATTGCACAGAACTTTTAACGGTGGTTAATATAATACATTTATGCGTAGAATATGATACGACGATTCGTTAACTGACTAATTTGACCTCCGCTTCGGTAACAGGTTCCACCGTTTCCCGGTAGATGGCGTTGTTCGGAGATAATGGTAGCATTTTCTCTTCTACGTCCGCTGGAGCCTTAGTTTTATTTTTGTCTAGGAAAAAAAGATTATTATTATGTTTTTTTTTTTCATAAAATGACGTATGAAACCAATTGGATACTAAAATGTTAAATTATAGTCTCAATAATATTTTAATTTAAAAAATGTCAACGAAATAAACTATAACATACTTAGACATAATATTAAAAAACTAGCTTTCCACTTAGCAGTTTTAACCGGAGGTTATGGTTTTTCCTGTGTGAATGAGGAGCTTTTCGGTAAAAAGTAGAGATAGGCCGAGTGCTCGGTTTATACTCGGTACTCGGCGTACTCGGCGGGTTTTTTGGTACTCGGTACTCGGCCGAGTAACTCGGTATACGAATGCCGAGTACCGAATACCAAAAAAGTAATATACTTTGTTTAAGAAAGCAATATATTTAGGTAGGTATAATTGAAACAACAGTGTTTATCAAAACGTACTGATTGAGGAAATCTTTGACATCCTCAAGTAATAGAATCAAAATTATGCTAAGGCAGGAGTACTGGTGAGACAAAATTAAAGGAACTGTAATAAAAATAATCAATATTTAAAATTTAATAAATGTAAATTATGATGCCTTGGTTGGTGCCCTGTCCACCATTTGCCAACAAATTTTCTTCTAAATATACTTGTTGTATACGTGTTCGTTTGTACTTGTTTACGCACGCGAAATTGGGAATTTGATAGAACCGAGTTACTCGGCCGAGTACTTGGTAAAAAAAAATTGAACCGAGTAATACTCGGTACTCGGTACTCGGCAAAAGCGTTACTCGGCGCATCTCTAGTAAAAAGTAACCCATGTGATATTTCAGGTTATAGTCTATCTTATATAACAAGTTTCATCCAAATCCGTGCAGTTGTTCTGCGTCACAGAGTAACAATTTTTTTTTTAATGTTATTCAGAAAATTTCTTAGATAGAAACTTAGAAAACCGCATTTATAATATAAATTAAAAGTAAGACTCACCATTTCTAGTGACCAAAGCGAAGAGAACCGCGTGCACAGCCGAAGCTATGGCGCCTGCTATCGCCAACGTCAGAAATGAAGAACTACCCCCAAGATGCGAATATAATACACCGCCCACTAACGATCCTAGTGCAAAACCTAGAGAAGAAAAAGTAAGTGTAAACATACGACAAAATATGTCTATACTTATATTATGTATCTGAAGAGTTAGTTTGTTTGTTAGTTTGTTTGTACGCTTATCTCAGGAACTAATGGTTCCAATAAAAAAAAACTTTTGAGTTGAATTGTTAATTTATTGTGGAGCGGAACAGTAATGAAAAATGTTGCAAAACTCACTTTACTCTTACTAATCATAACGTGATGTTCCTAAATAGTACTTTTTCAGCTTGCAAATCAAAGTTTAGGCATGTACTTATAGTCGTATCTTAGAATGACACTCAGATTTTATAATTATTTAAACTCGTCGATCTCAGGGCTTTCTTTACCAAACTTTCTGTTAAATCGGATATAAAGTCTTTAAATGTGATAGCATAAACTTGATTTCACTTTGGTTATTGTAAACGTCTTAACACTAATTTCGGACTCAAGTCTCGTTTCAAAATACCAACACACGTAGAGTTCCGCACCTTGGGAACGTCTCGTTACTTATCGACGCCGTCGTCCATGCGGCGACTTCGCTTTATACTACGTAATGATAATGATGATGAATGCCGATCTAATTATGATACTTACCGACGCCGTCGTCCATGCCGCGACTTCGCTTTATACTAGGTAATGATAATGATGATGAATGCCGATCTAATTATGATACTTACCGACGCCGTCGTCCATGCCGCGACTTCGCTTTATACTACGTAATGATAATGTCAATGATAATGATGCTGAATGCCGATCTAATTATGATACTCACCGACGCCGTCGTCCATGCCGCGACTTCGCTCTATACTACGTAATGATAATGATGATGAATGCCGATCTAATTATGATACTTACCGACGCCGTCGTCCATGCCGCGACTTCGCTTTATACTACGTAATGGTAATGTCAATGATAATGATGATGAATGCCGATCTAATTATGATACCGACGCCGTCGTCCATGCCGCAACTTCGCTTTATACTACGTAATGATAATGATGAAGAATGCCGATCTAATTATGATACTTACCGACGCCGTCGTCCATGCGGCGACTTCGCTCTATACTACGTAATGATAATGATGCTGAATGCCGATCTAATTATGATACTCACCGACGCCGTCGTCCATGCCGCGACTTCGCTCTATACTACGTAATGATAATGATGATGAATGCCGATCTAATTATGATACTTACCGACGCCGTCGTCCATGCCGCGACTTCGCTCTATACTACGTAATGATAATGATGCTGAATGCCGATCTAATTATGATACTTACCGACGCCGTCGTCCATGCCGCGACTTCGCTCTATACTACGTAATGATAATGATGCTGAATGCCGATCTAATTATGATACTTACCGACGCCGTCGTCCATGCCGCGACTTCGCTTTATACTACGTAATGATAATGTCAATGATAATGATGATTAATGCCGATCTAATTATGATACTCACCGACGCCGTCGTCCATGCCGCGACTTCGCTCTATACTACGTAATGATAATGATGATGAATGCCAATCTAATTATGATACTTACCGACGCCGTCGTCCATGCCGCGACTTCGCTTTATACTACGTAATGGTAATGTCAATGATGATGAATGCCGATCTAATTATGATACCGACGCCGTCGTCCATGCCGCAACTTCGCTTTATACTACGTAATGATAATGATGAAGAATGCCGATCTAATTATGATACTTACCGACGCCGTCGTCCATGCGGCGACTTCGCTCTATACTACGTAATGATAATGATGCTGAATGCCGATCTAATTATGATACTCACCGACGCCGTCGTCCATGCCGCGACTTCGCTCTATACTACGTAATGATAATGATGATGAATGCCGATCTAATTATGATACTTACCGACGCCGTCGTCCATGCCGCGACTTCGCTCTATACTACGTAATGATAATGATGCTGAATGCCGATCTAATTATGATACTTACCGACGCCGTCGTCCATGCCGCGACTTCGCTCTATACTACGTAATGATAATGATGCTGAATGCCGATCTAATTATGATACTTACCGACGCCGTCGTCCATGCCGCGACTTCGCTCTATACTACGTAATGATAATGATGCTGAATGCCGATCTAATTATGATACTTACCGACGCCGTCGTCCATGCCGCGACTTCGCTTTATACTACGTAATGATAATGTCAATGATAATGATGATTAATGCCGATCTAATTATGATACTCACCGACGCCGTCGTCCATGCCGCGACTTCGCTCTATACTACGTAATGATAATGATGATGAATGCCGATCTAATTATGATACTTACCGACGCCGTCGTCCATGCCGCGACTTCGCTTTATACTACGTAATGGTAATGTCAATGATAATGATGATGAATGCCGATCTAATTATGATACCGACGCCGTCGTCCATGCCGCAACTTCGCTCTATACTACGTAATGATAATGATGCTGAATGCCGATCTAATTATGATACTCACCGACGCCGTCGTCCATGCCGCGACTTCGCTCTATACTACGTAATGATAATGATGATGAATGCCGATCTAATTATGATACTTACCGACGCCGTCGTCCATGCCGCGACTTCGCTCTATACTACGTAATGATAATGATGCTGAATGCCGATCTAATTATGATACTTACCGACGCCGTCGTCCATGCCGCGACTTCGCTCTATACTACGTAATGATAATGATGATGAATGCCGATCTAATTATGATACTTACCGACGCCGTCGTCCATGCCGCGACTTCGCTTTATACTACGTAATGGTAATGTCAATGATAATGATGATGAATGCCGATCTAATTATGATACTTACCGACGCCGTCGTCCATGCCGCGACTTCGCTTTATACTACGTAATGGTAATGTCAATGATAATGATGATGAATGCCGATCTAATTATGATACCGACGCCGTCGTCCATGCCGCAACTTCGCTTTATACTACGTAATGATAATGATGAAGAATGCCGATCTAATTATGATACTTACCGACGCCGTCGTCCATGCGGCGACTTCGCTCTATACTACGTAATGATAATGATGCTGAATGCCGATCTAATTATGATACTTACCGACGCCGTCGTCCATGCCGCGACTTCGCTTTATACTAGGTAATGATAATGATGATGAATGCCGATCTAATTATGATACTTACCGACGCCGTCGTCCATGCCGCGACTTCGCTTTATACTACGTAATGATAATGTCAATGATAATGATGATTAATGCCGATCTAATTATGATACTCACCGACGCCGTCGTCCATGCCGCGACTTCGCTCTATACTACGTAATGATAATGATGATGAATGCCGATCTAATTATGATACTTACCGACGCCGTCGTCCATGCCGCGACTTCGCTTTATACTACGTAATGGTAATGTCAATGATAATGATGATGAATGCCGATCTAATTATGATACCGACGCCGTCGTCCATGCCGCAACTTCGCTTTATACTACGTAATGATAATGATGAAGAATGCCGATCTAATTATGATACTTACCGACGCCGTCGTCCATGCGGCGACTTCGCTCTATACTACGTAATGATAATGATGCTGAATGCCGATCTAATTATGATACTCACCGACGCCGTCGTCCATGCCGCGACTTCGCTCTATACTACGTAATGATAATGATGATGAATGCCGATCTAATTATGATACTTACCGACGCCGTCGTCCATGCCGCGACTTCGCTCTATACTACGTAATGATAATGATGCTGAATGCCGATCTAATTATGATACTTACCGACGCCGTCGTCTATGCCGCGACTTTGCTTTATACTACGTAATGATAATGATGATGAATGCCGATCTAATTATGATACTTACCGACGCCGTCGTCCATGCCGCGACTTCGCTCTATACTACGTAATGATAATGATGCTGAATGCCGATCTAATTATGATACTTACCGACGCCGTCGTCCATGCCGCGACTTCGCTCTATACTACGTAATGATAATGATGCTGAATGCCGATCTAATTATGATACTTACCGACGCCGTCGTCCATGCCGCGACTTCGCTCTATACTACGTAATGATAATGATGCTGAATGCCGATCTAATTATGATACTTACCGACGCCGTCGTCCATGCCGCGACTTCGCTTTATACTACGTAATGATAATGTCAATGATAATGATGATTAATGCCGATCTAATTATGATACTCACCGACGCCGTCGTCCATGCCGCGACTTCGCTCTATACTACGTAATGATAATGATGATGAATGCCGATCTAATTATGATACTTACCGACGCCGTCGTCCATGCCGCGACTTCGCTTTATACTACGTAATGGTAATGTCAATGATAATGATGATGAATGCCGATCTAATTATGATACCGACGCCGTCGTCCATGCCGCAACTTCGCTCTATACTACGTAATGATAATGATGCTGAATGCCGATCTAATTATGATACTCACCGACGCCGTCGTCCATGCCGCGACTTCGCTCTATACTACGTAATGATAATGATGATGAATGCCGATCTAATTATGATACTTACCGACGCCGTCGTCCATGCCGCGACTTCGCTCTATACTACGTAATGATAATGATGCTGAATGCCGATCTAATTATGATACTTACCGACGCCGTCGTCCATGCCGCGACTTCGCTATATACTACGTAATGATAATGATGATGAATGCCGATCTAATTATGATACTTACCGACGCCGTCGTCCATGCCGCGACTTCGCTTTATACTACGTAATGGTAATGTCAATGATAATGATGATGAATGCCGATCTAATTATGATACTTACCGACGCCGTCGTCCATGCCGCGACTTCGCTTTATACTACGTAATGGTAATGTCAATGATAATGATGATGAATGCCGATCTAATTATGATACCGACGCCGTCGTCCATGCCGCAACTTCGCTTTATACTACGTAATGATAATGATGAAGAATGCCGATCTAATTATGATACTTACCGACGCCGTCGTCCATGCGGCGACTTCGCTCTATACTACGTAATGATAATGATGCTGAATGCCGATCTAATTATGATACTTACCGACGCCGTCGTCCATGCCGCGACTTCGCTTTATACTAGGTAATGATAATGATGATGAATGCCGATCTAATTATGATACTTACCGACGCCGTCGTCCATGCCGCGACTTCGCTTTATACTACGTAATGATAATGTCAATGATAATGATGATTAATGCCGATCTAATTATGATACTCACCGACGCCGTCGTCCATGCCGCGACTTCGCTCTATACTACGTAATGATAATGATGATGAATGCCGATCTAATTATGATACTTACCGACGCCGTCGTCCATGCCGCGACTTCGCTTTATACTACGTAATGGTAATGTCAATGATAATGATGATGAATGCCGATCTAATTATGATACCGACGCCGTCGTCCATGCCGCAACTTCGCTTTATACTACGTAATGATAATGATGAAGAATGCCGATCTAATTATGATACTTACCGACGCCGTCGTCCATGCGGCGACTTCGCTCTATACTACGTAATGATAATGATGCTGAATGCCGATCTAATTATGATACTCACCGACGCCGTCGTCCATGCCGCGACTTCGCTCTATACTACGTAATGATAATGATGATGAATGCCGATCTAATTATGATACTTACCGACGCCGTCGTCCATGCCGCGACTTCGCTCTATACTACGTAATGATAATGATGCTGAATGCCGATCTAATTATGATACTTACCGACGCCGTCGTCTATGCCGCGACTTTGCTTTATACTACGTAATGATAATGATGATGAATGCCGATCTAATTATGATACTTACCGACGCCGTCGTCCATGCCGCGACTTCGCTTTATACTACGTAATGATAATGATGATGAATGCCGATCTAATTATGATACTTACCGACGCCGTCGTCCATGCCGCGACTTCGCTTTATACTACGTAATGGTAATGTCAATGATAATGATGATGAATGCCGATCTAATTATGATACCGACGCCGTCGTCCATGCCGCAACTTCGCTTTATACTACGTAATGATAATGATGAAGAATGCCGATCTAATTATGATACTTACCGACGCCGTCGTCCATGCCGCGACTTCGCTTTATACTACGTAATGATAATGATGATGAATGCCGATCTAATTATGATACTTACCGACGCCGTCGGCCATGCCGCGACTTCGCTTTATACTACGTAATGATAATGATGATGAATGCCGATCTAATTATGATACTTACCGACGCCGTCGTCCATGCCGTGACTTCGCTTTATACTACGTAATGATAATGATGATGTTTTTTTTTATAAAATAGTGAGCAAACGAGCATGCGGGTCACCTGATGGTAAGTGATCACCGCCGCCCATATACACCCACAATTACATATGCATTGAGGGTGCGTTGCTGGCCTATAAGGAATTGGGCACCGGATATCGCACTCACCGAACGAAACGCAGGAACATCGTCCTTACTTCACGTCGGTTTTTTGTGCGACGGTGGTATTTCACCGGTCGAGTCAGCCCAGTAATCGCTGCAGAAAGAGCCTACAGCTAGACTCTACCACTTTAGAATGCCGATCTAATTATGATACTTACCGACGCCGTCGTCCATGCCAGCCACGATTCCTTGCACGGTGGCGGAGTACCCCTCCGGCGCGACGTGGGCCGCGTAGCCCACAATCGTGGAATAACACAACGCGTACGTGGGGCCTTGCATTACTGCCTGCAGGTTTGTTATAATAATAATAACAGCCGATATATGTCCCACTAGTGGCCGCCCGCGACTCCGTTCGCGTGGAAGTCGGTTTCCCGTGGGAATGAGAAGTTTTCCCGCGGTAAAAAGTACCCTATGTGTTATTCTGATGTATAACCTATATTACTGTAAAGTTTCATCAAAATCCGTCCAGTAGTTTTTACGTGAAAGAGTAACAAACATCCATTCATCCATCCACACATTCATACTCACAAACTTTCACGTTTATAATATTAGTAGGACTAGTTGAACATAGGCCTCCTTATCGGATAGTGATGGGGATTGAGCCGGGTTCCCCCACTCTTCACTGGCTCGGTGCGGGTTAGCGGGTTGGTAGATGCACGATGTTTTCCCTCAACGTGCGTAATAAACATGTACATAATTTGGGAAAGAACACCCTAGTTTCTGTTGCCACTAGTTCCGTAAACGAAAACTAAGTTCCGTATGTTTGAAGTGTGTTTAGGATTTTTTTTTTCAAAAACACAGTAATTATTTTAGGTACACGATTGCATGTTGAACTCTAGATTTACTTTTTTATCAAATACGCAGTAATTAAATTTAATCTACAATGTAAGTGATCGCCTCCTCCTACTTTTTCAACAGTTGTATTATTTTTAACTAGTGGCCGCCCGCGACTCCGTTCGCTTGGAAGTCGGTTTCCCGTGGGAATGAGAAGTTTTCCCGCGGTAAAAAGTACCCTATGTGTTATTCTGATGTATAACCTATATTACTGCAAAGTTTCATCCAAATCCATCCAGTAGTTTTTACGTGAAAGAGTAACAAACATCCATACATCCATATTCACAAACTTTCACGTTTATAATATTAGTAAGATTGAGGTCGATCGAATCCGGAACTTTTGGTATAGAAGTGCCACATGCACTTAATTATATAGTTATAATAATCAATCATCAATAATCTTATTATTGACGACAGAGTTAGTCAATAATTCGTTGGATTAAATTGTTTCACTAAACTTAAATTTTGTAAATGTTTAAATTATTTGCTTTAAGAAAAAAATACAGTTGATCAATTGCTAATAATAATCAAAGTGTTTTGTGCTTTTTTATATTTAGACTTGATTGAAAATTGAATCCAAGACTCCAATATAAAATGTGCTTACCTCAACAAATACTAAATGCCAAGGGTCCTGAATTAATGATATGAGATAAAGTCTCACTCCGTAGCAAAATAAAGAAAACGTCATCGTGGTACCGTAGCCCCATTTCTTTATGATTTTACCTGGAAAAATAATTTTAAATATAAAAAGAGTCCATACCATTTTGATCGATAACAATTTGCAAAAAATATTGTTTTTTTTTATATAAATTCGTAAAAAAATTCAACTGTGCTGCAAGCACAGAACTTTTTGTTTCAGTAATTTATATCATGAACATTTACGATGAAAACTGTCAAAATAACGATATTAACGATCGTTAAGATACATGCTTCGACCCCTGTTTTGCTACTACTGTGCATGAGAAACAACAGCCTAGTGACATACAGACGGATGGTCAGACAGACAGCGAAGTCTTTGAAAAAGGGTCTCATTTTTACCCTTTGGGTTCGAAACTCTAAAATAGTTAAGCGTTCATAAAAAAAAAAAAATTCGATTGAAAAGAGAGACAGTGGGTTATAGGGAGAAAAAGTTAATTTTGTGATTTTGTTAGTCTGCGCTTCTGGACGGAGTTAGGCTGGCTAAACTCTTAGCCGGCAAACCACGCACAAAGGACCAAACTTGAGTCCAAGTGCGGAAACAAGAGCCCACTAACCTAACCTAGGTATTAGTAACCCGACCCGCCCAAGCTACGTAATGGTGTAATTTTTGCCGAATTGTTAACGAAACATTGAATTTGGCTTACTCAGGATAACCTAATCTTAATGTCGTTTTACAAATTAAAGTGAAAACCGGAAACCGCATTTAAATCCTATACTAGAAAAAGCGAAAACTGAGCGCGCGGTAGCTCAGTGGTAAGAGCATTAGACCGGCAATCTAAAGGTCCTGGGTTCGATTCCCAGTCGCGCAATGCTCAGAGACCCGCGTTCCTTTTTCCAGTATCTATAACTTCAAAATTAATAAATTAGCATTTTTAATGCAAAACTAAAAGTAAAATCTCAATCCTTAAAGTGGTTTAGGAGGAGTAAGTAGACAAACGTACAAACAGACTCGATTCGCGACTTTGCTTTATACTATGTTATGATGATAATGATGATGATGATGATAATGATGATAACGATTATCATATTCTTACCAGAGAAGAAGAAAAACAGCAGTTCGCCCACAAAACTCTGTCCGGCGATCACAACGCCCTCTATCAGTTTTATTTGGGCCATGTGACCCGTCTTCTCTGCTAGTTCTTCTAAAAACCTGAAATATTAAAATGTCAGTATTTATATTAATAATACAAGTGGCCGCCTGTGATTCTGTTCGCGTGGAAGTCGGTTTCCCGTGGGAATGAGGAGTATTCCCGCGGTAAAAAGTACCCTATGTGTTATTCTATACCTATACCTATATTACTGCAATGTTTCATAAAAATCCGTCCAGTAGTTTTTACGTGAAAGAGTAACAAACATCACATTTATAATATTAGTAGGATAAGTAAGTACTATGTCAGTATTCATATTAATATAAGTACTGAACTGTTGGGTTTTTTTCAGCGTCTCTCCTGGTGATAAGTTTAGGGATCATACAGTTATATTCTTTCTGTAAAATTGAAGTATGAAAACCTTCAAGATTGTATCAGATTGTATTTAAAAAAGCCGGTTCCGTACTATCATTTTCTACCTGTTTATTAAGATCGAGTAAAAATTGCTTAAAAACTACGTTTGTTGTATGGGGACCCCCCCTTATTCTATATATTTTTTTAATTTTTTGTATTTGTTGTTATAGCGGCAACGGAAATGCATAATTTGTGAAAATTTCAGCTTTCTAGCTATCACGGTTTATGAGATACAGCCTGGAGACAGACAGACAGATAGCGGAGGCTTAGTAATAGGGTCCCGTTTTACCCTTTGGGTACGGAACCCTAAAAAACAAACTTAAATAGAGTAAAATATATCCCCATTATTTAAACGAAGATTTCATGTAAACGTTAGTTAACTATGCCATTTTTCACACCTAGATGGCGCTGTTTTTATTTTAAATCGCGCTTTCATAATCACAAAAATGAAAACATTATTTTCTCTAGGTATACGTTTTTCGTTTACAAAAGCAAATAAATAGAAAAAAATACTTACCAAAACATGTAATAAATGATAAAGCTATCAAACGTGCCTGCGACGACCGCAAATATGATAAAAAGCAACACTCTGGGTATTTTCAAAACATCACGAAGAGCTTTTCCCGCGTCAGTTGGACTCGAAAGTGGTGGTAACTGGAATAAAATCAATTTGTCAAATTCCTTTGTATTTAAATATTATGATTGTTTAATATTAAGTTCCTGTCTCGCATTTTGTGTCATATAACTCTGTGTAAGTACATTAAATGGAAAATAAAAATGTGAAATGCACTTAGAGCATCTAACCAAAGGAGATGGCATAGCAGGATTAGCAGGCCTTTCCCCTCAGGCAAAATCTTGGTCATAGCGATGGTCATAGTCGAGAACAAAAGTACCACGCACGGTACTTGATCATTCTGTGTCGCTCGGTCATATGTTTATGTGCTCCACAAAATGGTTATTTGTTCGGTTTTGTTGTGTAAACGACGTTCAGAAACTTCGAATTTACGTTTACATGGGATTTCATATCACCTGTTAGTATTTTTGGCAATGTACTACACTATTTATTGATATTTTCGAATTTTAACCTAGATCGTAACGACACTTTAAACGATAGCAAATGTAAACAACGAATACTATATTAGGGAGTCAAGCTGTCAACGCTGTCAAAGCTGACAACCACTGTGATGAGATTTCTTTTTAATTTTTTTTAATGTCGTTTTTAAAGGCCGGGATTCTAGACAGTGATGGGAAAATAAAAGTGAATTGATTTGAATGACTGGTGGGATGAATGAATGGTTCGAAAAATATAAAGTTTAGCAGACATATATTACTAAATAGCGCTTACAGGTTTTAAGCTAAGACTTGCGAAGATGTGGACTAAAACCTAAGCTAGTATTAAAATAAACCTTATTATTTGTAGTTTCCCAAAAAATCCAAGTGTAAAGGACATTTGGACAAAATTTTGCGCGCGTGACGAATTGTGGCGTCCTCGTAGAACAAGCGCCATTTGTTCAGAACATTTTAGTTCTGAAAATTATGAAGACCATATAAAATATAAAAATAGAAGGTTAAAGAAGGGAGCAATACCATCTATTAAAAAATGGGAAATGTTTTTAAAACTATAGAATTAATACTAAAATATAATATAATTGTTACAATAAGTGTTTAATTCAGATAATAATAACTTATTTTTATCCTTTAAATAACATCCTGGGATGAAAATAGGCTACTTTTACCGTGCGAATAAGTTTAATTCCTTTGGTATAATCAGACAAAGTCGTATCCACTAGTATTCTATAATTACGGTTATTCTAAATTCTTAATTATGGTTTGAACACAATGACTTCATATTTACGTAATTACGGCATTTCTTATGAAGATTAATTTTCAGATGGAAACCGCTGCGGAATTGGAAAATAAATTATCAATGACTATAAATAATTCAGAAGCTGCATGCTCTTCAGTCGTTATTCAAACAAACCAATGCTTAATTGTAAGTTAATTTTGTTATTACAACAATAAAAATGTGTCACAGTATGTGTGCCAGTTGGATAACGGTGTGGATCCGGGTTCAATTCCCAGGTAGAGGTTATTACCAAGACTAAGGTAGGTTAGGTTAGGTATGGTAGGTTATACATCAGAATAACACAAAGGGTACTTTTTACTGCGGGAAACTTCTCATTCTCAGGGGAAACAGACTTTAATAATTTTGGTTCTCTAGCTCTCGCCATAGATTTTGTAGAAAGGTCTAATGGGATGGTATTGATTTCAGGTCGATTCTCCGAGAAAAAGAAAATTAAAAATGCAGATCCAATTTAAAAATAATAAAATTCGCAAACTACAGGCAAAAAATCTATATTTGAAAAAAAAAGTAAAAACCCTTTCTGACCTTTTGAATAACTTAGAAAATGAGTCATTAATTAATAAGGAGGAAAAACTGGTATTGAGCAAAATTGGAGTTACCGAAAAAGAATTACTACTACGACAAATGAAAAAAAAAAATGGTGTTAGTCTCCCTAGAGCAAAATATTCTTCTGAGCTAAGATCATTTGCATTAACCCTTCAATACTATTCGCCAAAGGCTTATAAATATATACGAAAAGTATTTGGTACTTGTTTGCCACATCCTCGAACTTTGTCTAAATGGTTTAGCACTATAGACGGGCAACCGGGGTTTTCAAAAGAATGTTTGTATGCACTAAAACTTCGGGCTGAGCAATCAAATACTAAAATATACTGTACATTGGTCTTTGACGAAATAAAAATAAAACTTAGTCAAGAATGGGATCCTCGGACCAAAAGGTATTTTGGTTATGTCAACCATGGGTTTGAAGTTAATTCCGATAGCTCAGACAAAGCAACGGATGCACTTGTATTTTTGCTCGTTGGCATTAATGCAATATTCAAAGTCCCCATTGGATATTTTCTTGTTAAGGGTACAACAGCTGCGCAAAAAGTCCAATTAGTAACAAAAGCTTTATCACTAGTGAGTGAAACTGGTGTTGAAATTAAAGCCCTCACTTGTGATGGCGTAAGAGCAAATCTAGCTATGGCCGAAGAATTAGGGTGTTGTTTGGACCCCAGTAATTTACAAACTTGTTTTTTGGATTCAGCCTCTGGACAAAAGATTCACTTCTTTGCTGATCCTTGTCACATGATTAAACTAGTTCGAAACACTTTCTCAGATTATAGATACTTTATAAATGAATCACAGGAAGAAATTAAATTTGAATATATACAAAAACTACACGATTTGCAAGAAAAAGAATTTTTTTTTTTAGCCAACCGTTTAAGAGCTAATCATATTTATTATAAAACCAAAATCATGAATGTGAGGCTTGCGACACAATTATTTAGCACTAGCGTCGCTGATTCTTTGATGTTTTGTAAAAATATTTTAAAAATTCTCGATTTCGAGAAAGTTGAAGCAACAGCTGACTTTATTCGACTAGTTAATGATATTTTTGATATATTAGATTCAAAGAGTAAAAGTTATGGTTTTAAAAGAGCTCTCAATAAAGATAATTACCAAGCTGCGTTTGGCCGCTTACAAACTGCTCAAAAAGTATTTTTACATTTATATTCTGATATTGAAAAGATTGGTAAGCCAGCTGAACGAAAAAACATACTAGATTCTCCACGTTATACTGGGTTTTTAGGTATTTTAATTTGTATAGAAAGTACTCAATCCTTATTTCAAGATCTTATTCTTAATGACAAGTTAAAATATTTACCAATGCACAAAATCAGCCAAGACCATATTGAAATATTTTTTTCCGTTATTCGTTCTCATGGTGGGTATAATGATAACCCCTCTGCTCGTCAATTCGAAGCCATTTTTAAAAAACTATTAATTCACACAGAACTACAAACAACATCAATAGGCACAAATTGCATTCCTTTAGAAAAAATTTCCATTTTAAACTGTACATCTGCTATTGATAAAATAAATAAAAGCATCAATACCAAAGATAAAGAAGATATAATTCAACCACTTATTTCTACTCATGACGAAGGCGATATACTCAATGATATTGAGAGCCAAATATTTCTATCCCCCTTTGGAGAAAAAGTCGTAGAATATATTGCAGGATTTGCGGCCTTCTCTGCAAGCAAAATTCTCAAGTGTCTAACTTGCATAAAAGGATTATTGGGACCTGTTAATAAAAAAAGCCTAATTTTTCAAAAAAGTAGAGGTTTTCTTGTTTATGCTTCGCAGGAAGTCATTGATTTATGCAGAGTGTGCGAAATCGAAATTCGGAAAAATTTGTCTGGAAAAAACGAGCTGAACACAAAAATAACCTCAAAATTTATTGTCAATAATTCATTAAAACATTTTCTTGGAAAAGATATTTTTCCTAACATTGCAGAGCACGCGTTGGAAAATGGCTATGTGAACCATAATTTGGAACTTGGAAATATAATAATGGAAAAATATACAAACGTTCGACTATCGTACTTATCAAAAAAAACCGAACCGAAAAAATGTATCCGCCACATTTATAATAGTCTTATACATTTCAAAAATCAATGATGGGTTTGAAATTCCCGCTATAAAAATTGTTATCTACTTTGAATTTTTAGATACCGGAAAAAGGAACGCGGGTCGCCGAGCATTACGCGACTGGGAATCGAACCCAGGACCTTAGATTACCGGTCTAATGCTCTGACCACTGAGCTACCGCGCCGCTAGTTACCCAACGAAATTTCTCCCAGTATCTATGTGCTTTCGTCATATAGCTGACGTTATTCCATCAAATGAGAGGAGTTTCCGCCTCTTAATTTCAGTAGAAATACATTCACAGGATATTTGACTACTAATTAAGATGAAACAAGCTAATGATTGAAATTTTACTATTCGTTTTGCATTTTAAAAATGCTTATTTGTTATCTACTGTTATAACTCATTAATAAAACAATTATTTAGAACTATAATGATTGTATTGTATTCTGCTAAAATTCTACAAAAATAAAAGGATTTATTTTAAACTGATGTTACCCACTCATTTTTATTATTCCTTAGCATCTTTTTTTAGATAAACTAAAATTTGTAAGTGTTCAGTAAAAACTTACAATTGTAGTAGTATTAATAAGAAAAGGTAAATTTAATAATTAAATTGGACTAAAAAACTTCATTCGTTTAATAAAAATACCTCACTACTAAAATAGTCACATCACTTCCTCGTCCCAAGGCTCAAAGGACGAAGATTCCGGGCCTGTAAAATTGTTACCAAAAAAAAAAAAAACTTCCTCGTCCCCCACCAAAAGTGCCTGAAAAATATGTTCCTGCTAAAATGATCTTGTCATCTCCTTTGGTTAAATGCTCTAAGGAAATGCATTTATATAGATGACCTCTGTGGCGCAGCGGTGTGTATATCGGACTGTTAAGCGGAAGGTCCCGGATTCGATTCCCGAATCGAGCCAATTTAGTTTAAATTATTTTTCAGGATTATCTCCAACCTAGTTGGAACTAGGTTCTCCCCTAGTCCATTGTGTGGACCTACAATACAAGCGCTTACTTTGTAAACTTATAATTGTAATCTGTAATGTTAGTATGGAGGTTAACTTTATTAACACTTACAAACGTTGTATTCTAACAATTGGAGTCTATATGAGTAGACATTTTTGAACGCCAATGACATATTGTTTATTTAATATCAAAGTTTGTGAGGCGCTTTGTATTCCACACAATAAACAATGCACCCAAACTGTTTGACAAATATTATTATAATCTTCCGTTTAAATTTGTTAAAACCCCAGAAATTATACAAGTAAGAAGCGTGAATATCGTAATTAATATTTAAATGTTTTCACATTAGTTTTACTCTTAAAATAGAGTTAATATCCCCAACCAACTACAAAGAAACTTACCGTCAGTCCCCTGCAGCATTCAAAGTCCACTGCAGTCGCTATCAAAGCCAATATGAAAGCCGGTGTGAAGTTTTTAATATTGCCATCAGAGAAGACATCGACTAACCAACCGCCTAGTAAAGCGGTGAGACCGTACCCAGCTGTGCCCCAAGCTCGTTGGGCACCGTATTTTGAACCGTTTTCAGGGCCTGTAATAAATAATAAATAAATATCCGGACTAACACACCAACTGTGTGGCCCTAATAAGCAGAGCTCGTACTATAAGTACCACACAATGGACTAGGGGAGAACCTAGTTAACCCAGACACGAGCCAATTTCGAAAAACCATTTTGACGAAATTGGACTGACCCGGGGATCAAACCCGGAACCATCCGCTTAGCAGTCCGGTATTTACACCGCTGCACCACAGAGGTCGTCATATTTTTTTGTTAATTAACATGAAAAGATCAAATACGGATTTATTTGGTAGCTTCGCAGAGGTGTTTTTGGCCGACTTGTTCACGAAACAGTTAATTTTGGCTTACTTAAAAAAACCTTCAATGTATTTAGGTGGGAAAATTACGAAAAAACCGTTCAGTGGTTTAGGATGAGATAGTGAACAAACATACAAACAGACACGAAAAGCGACTTTGCTTTATACTACGTAATGATGATATAATTATGAAAAAAAATAGTTTAGTGACCCTTAGCAGAAACAGATTTTTCAGTTAAGAATGCGGAATCCTACCTTAGTATTACATCTTAATAGCTGCGTATAAATAAATATATTAAAAACTATCTGTCCCGAAGAACCTTATTCTGCCTTTTTAACGTCAAAAGTTTTGACAGTTTGGCAGAAAAGAGTGGCATGTATGTAGGAAAGAAAATTATTGTTTTTATAACTTTCTTGGTATTTTTAACGTTTTTTCTCTCATTAACAACTAGTATGTAAATAACGTGTCAAATTTTATGCTTAATTTAATTTTTTCTGTGACATTTTTATTTTTTATTTATTATTGTTATTATTAATAAATCAAGTTAAATTTTAAATAAATAGGAACCGTTGTCAAAGTTATATTTTATTGAACGTTTAAGTAACTAACTAAAGCCGTTGTAACAATAAAACTATTTGTAGTAATCAACGTCGTACAACAAAGTGTAATAGAAACATTAGATAAGCAAATTATGCCATAAAAGATTGATAATCATGATAATGTTAATTCACTATTGACTTTATACCTATATTTGCCATCACACGCTGTGTCGGTGTTAATTTAAACTCGCACAGATAATAAATATTCTTATCTAAATTAGGAATGACTGTCTACAGAATAAGCGTAGTAACTTTAAGATAAAAATGAGAGAAAAGGTATCTTTTAAACTTTTGCTTAATCAATCTACTCAATGTAAAATAAAAATATATTAGTTTTAAAAACTCAAAAAAACGCTTGCCATAGTCTTAGGAGCGCTGCACGCTTCTGCGCAAAATAGTAGACGAATCATTGAGGATTGGAGTCATCGGTCCTTAATAAATGTGCAAAATTTCAAGTTCCAAAGTACCTATGTCAAAATTACGTACAAAGTTTCCGTAACATACGATAGCATGTTCCAACAGAACCTAATAAAAGGGTGTTTAAAGAAATACGAGACCATTTTTGAAGTAATAATTTTACGAATAATACTTTGCAGAACAATAGGTAAATCTATTGCTATCGCTAACCGGTGCCGCATATCTACAAGTCTGACTGATAATTTTTATTTGTATGTTTAAATGAATATACCTAATACCTTTGTTTGATTGACATTTGTTTTGTATTCTCGGTATCCAAAACTAAACCGATTGTGTTTCTTTTTTCAATTACAGTATGTTAATGAACGCTGCTTTGAGGATATATTTTTTATTTAAATTTATTCAAGAAAATTATTGTAGTTTCACACATGTTTTCTGTCAAACTTTATTAACAGATTGTCGGCAGCAGTTCTCGTTCCAATGCTTTTAACATTGTAACGTTTTATAACTACTAAGATACTTAGTAAATATTTTAAAACTATAACATCTATATCTTCGTGTCTTTTCTCGTGGGAATAAGTTAATTTGCTGCGATAAAAAGCACCCGTTGTGCTCTCTAATTTGAGGTCGGTAAGCCGTTGTTTTTATTGTGGTAACAAATCAATTAGCATCAATCATCATGATAATCTGACTCAATAGGTCAAGAACTTACCTAAAACATCGAAGCATACAGCATCGCCGATACAGTTGGCAACATTAAAAGCCACAGTCCCAACGCACATCAGCACAACGAACGCCCAAAAACTAGCAGTCATATACAAATTGGCATCATTATTTACTTCTTTCTGAGAATGCACTGGCAACCCTTTAGCTACGGTTTTCGACATCATGTCTTTAGCATCAAGTGATTTAGACTCTATATCAACTTTGACAGCATTACTAGCATCATTTACAGCTCTTTTACTTCTATTTAGGGCAATATCGATATCATCTTCGTAACATAGTAGGTAACATCCATTTGTCGGTCCACATATCACGTTACCATCTTCTAGTTCATGGAATAGCATTTTCAATTTTGAGCAAGAATCAATAGTTATTTCTTCGTCAATGTAAACAGTATCAAGTGTTGTTGTATTTGTTAAATAAACTTCAAATTTTCCTTGGCTTGAGCAGTTCCAATGGCATGTGTATTTATCTATCTCGCGGTCGCTTTTATTAAATCTTTTAACATACACTTTGTCTTCTAAATTGTGGATTGTTTCTAAAATTGCGTCATTGGCACTGGTATCTTCTGGCATAGGCAAAAACCATAAACTACAATAACATCCCGTCATAGTTAGTATAAGGAGTATGAAGGTTTGCTTTCGACGGTTCTAGAAAAAAGGAAATCATATCTTCAGTTACACACCACACCGAGTTTTAATAACGTGTTTTTTTTTTTAAAGTGGACAAGGTCTAACCATAACTTTATTAAATAGCTTAAGTAATATATTAATGTTTTAGAACTACAAAATGATTTAAAACTAAAGTCGGTTGCGGTTATGATCAAACTCATAATGAGTCTTGCTAAACACAGGGTATTAATGGCTTTTTTATAGTCCAAATTAAATTTACCTTGAAGCATTTGAATTAAATTGAATACTCACTGGCCAATAATCGACGACATACCCAAACATTGGTTTCGCCGCCGCCCAAAACAGTGGTAGGAAAGCTGTCACCACCCCCATAACGGCGGGCGATACTCCCAACTGTTTACCGAACACATTTAGCTGAGGCAGAATCGGTCCTAAGGCTGGAAAAAGAAAAAAAAGGATTGAAAATAAATTCATTCTCTATGAGTAGGTACTAAATATTAACATAATTTACTAACAGAAATTAGGCTAATTTTATCGCGGCAATAAGTTCATCTTCACGGGAAAATCACTTTCAAAATCGGTCGCGGGTACCTGTTTACTATACAAAAGTGTATAAAATGAAAAGTATGTAGCTTTTATATTTTCTACGCTAGCCCGGCAGTGCATCTTTTTTTTTTTGTAAAGCGTTTTAGACAACGATTATAAAACAGAAATGACCCAATTTTTTGTGACTTCAGACACATAGATTTTGACGGATTAAAAGCGAATCTCCATTAAAATTATCTAAGGCCCGTATTACAGAAGGCGACTCAAGCGTCGTTTGAACTTCAATCAGTCAAAATTTGTTTTAAATACAGATCACCACTCAAGAATCGATCTTATTATAGAACGCATTTTAAGTTCAGTTCAGGTGAAACTTGACTCGAGTGGCGATTTGAGCCAAGCTCATATTGTTTATGGTTCAAGTTGGTTTTCATTTACAAATTATTGTGTTTTAAAAAATATATAAATATTTTATAACACAAAGTTTAGAATACTGGATTTTTTCATAGTCTAAATTAAAGACTGATTAATATGTTAACAGTGTAAGCAAGTAATAAATAGTTTTTTTAATGTTTTATTTAACTGTTTGTTGTTCTGTGTAGAATATCAAAAACCTTATATACTGTGGCGACATAGATGGCGCTGATCGTCGCCAACATTCTTTCCCGGCGGTACGCATACAAATGACACCGAAATGTATGGCAAATCCTATATCGCGCTATCAACATTTTAACGCGGTTAAGTACATATACAACTTCCGAAATCTTCTCAGAGGCCCCGCTTGGCCCTAGAATACTAACATAGGGCTTACAAAACGTCAGACTAGTACTCTCACTTATTTATTTCTGGTTTCTGAATACTTCATGATGCTGCACTTCAGTAGTATTGACACTCTTTATATGTGTGCATCAATTGCACCATCAATATTAGGCAATCCATGATATTGTAGATATTGTCGTCAAAAATATTTGTTGTTTACAATATTTACAGCTACAGACTTTTGACAGAATCTAGTTCAATCTACTCTCAAGAGTGGTGTTGACACGATTTACGTGATCATAGATCAAATCCTAGCTTGAGTGGTGATTTCAACTTAAAAGTCAATTCAAAATATAAAAATACTCAATTGAACGTCGATCAACGAATTTCGTTTCAAGAGCGGTTCTAAAATAAAAGCTTTACTTAAAACTAGTTTTAAAACTAAATTCATTACTGAGTTACATTCTATAATACGGCCCTAAATCTGTTAAGCAGAGTTAAATCAGTTTGCTGATACACACGGAATATTGTGTAAAAGATAAAGATAACATTTTCATTGTCAAACAAAATTGTGAATAAAAATGTTCTCATTAGTAAATTAGTAATAGTATTGAAAACTACATTTTTGGAAAAGACAATTAAATGAGCGTTACATTTATAAGTACACATATAAGTCTTAATCCTGCTAATATTAGTAATGTGAAATATATCTTAAAAAGTTAAAAAAACTAAAAAACTTAAGGATATCAAGACGGAGTTTTCAAACTAATCTTTAGTGTAAAATTTCAAATTAATCTGAAGTTCCAGAGTATGTCGAAATAACGTTTAGAGATTCCGTAACATACATACATACAAGCCGAGCTAATAAAAGCGTGTTAAAAAAAAATGAATTTGGTACTCTACCTCACGGTACTCTATAAAACGGCCTGGTTGGCTGGGTTGTATTTCGACATTATTTAATTAAGTTATGTCGAAATCAAGGTATTAAGTTTAACAAAAAATTTTATTCCAAAATAGAGGGCGCCACGTGTATATTAAATCGGTAATCCAAAGTAAACTTTGTAGATGTATTTAAATCTTAAGTGTTTGAACTTGGTTGGTGTGTACTTCATGAATAATTGTATAAAAGCTAACATTTCTATACAATTTGTATTTGCCATTACTATGCCGTTACAATAATACATCTCTTCCAATAGACACTTTAGACACTCATAGGCTTGTTAACATTGAACCAGGATATTCAATTAAGGTGTAGTATGGCAATGACATTCATTTTAGGGTCCTTTATTGATGTGCCTGTAATTTAGCCGCTAGTAGTTTCTCATTATTATGAAATAGAAATTGAATCTATTCAATGTTAAATCTATATATTTCATTACAATGAGTAAAAAAAATGACTATGAAATGTAATGGACACATACAAAATTAGGGTTGTCAAAATATGGAAAAGATATTTTTGCACTGTTTTATACAGAATAATAGAAAATAAACCATTGTTAAAAAAAAAAACATGATCAAGTTGTTTTTATAATTACTACTACAATTATTAAATATACAAATATGTAGTTTAAATGGGTAATTTATATAAATATTAAAAAAAACAGAAATAATAGCAGAAATCTACTGCATATTAATTTCTCTTATGCATATTTCTTATAATGAAGCATTGTTGTAATAAGAAGATAAAATGATGATAAAATCATGCACTTTATGACTTTCTTGAAATATTCTTTATCATGAAAATATAAATAACTGTGTTTAAGATAATAGTGTTGATAACATGTCTATTATTTTCAAATTTGAGAATTCTCTTCCTAACAAGTGATCTTTGTAAAGAAATGGCTGTGGATAATTTATTTATTGCTATTTTAGAACTGGCATGATTACAACAACAATTTGCAAACCACCATTATGAATAACTAGTAGCCGCCCGCGATTCCGTTTGCGTGGAAGTCGGTTTCCCGTGGGAATGAGAAGTTTTCCCGCGGTAAAAAGTACACTTAAGTGTTATTCCAATGTATAACCTATATTACTGCAAAGTTTAATCCAAATCCATCCAGTAGTTTTTGTGTAAAAGAGTAACAGACATCCATACATCCTCACATCCATACATACTCACAAACTTTCACATTTATAATATAAGAAGGATTAGAAGGATAGAGTGTTAAATGTAAATAAGAATTGAGAATGTAATGGAAAAAAAAATCTTTAGCCCACCATAGTGTACCAATGTAACCAAATATTTTCCAGAAAATAAAACTTTGGTTTTTAACCCCGTAGTGTTAAAAAGTTAATAATTTGATTAATAACATATTTTAATTATTTCCAGTTTATCATGAAACCAGCACAACCTACCTTTACAGCTTGTTCTCTGTACCTAGATATTTTCTTCAAAATAAAGTGAGTACTTATTAATTTTGAATAATTTGACTAATGCTTTTTACATTACCTATATCATTTTATTAAGGGCATTTGTTTGCCCTTATTTAATACTATGGTTGTGAATACCTTTATGTTTTGTAAGCCTGAAATATATTATATATTTACACCATATGGATAAAAACATTTTATTGAGTCCCTTATCATTTGAAGAAAAAAAATATTTTGTTGATTTCTGATGAATAGTAAAATTAATGTAAGTAGCTACTGAAAACCCACTTAATGAAAGGGATAATATAAATAAAATATGGTCTTGTTTCAATTATTTTTAACATACTTCAAATATAAAAGGTATAAAGCTATTTGACCTAATTACCTGCAATCCAACTTAACTGCAGGGAAAATGAAAAAATAGCTTAACCACCACTTACCAGATTAATATACACATATAAGAAAACATACACACCAGCAAAGAAGAAGAAGAAATGCGCCTTGACAGGTAACAACCTTCGGTTTATCTTCAATTTCATGATAACACAATTCCTTTGTCGATGTTTATATGAAACTTACACAATAATGAACTTAAAAAGAACTTTGACACGTCGGGCCAATTAACTTTTACATATTAATTACTATCACATAATACTAGTCTGGCCGCTTTCTAATTTCGTAGTGTATGAATGGTGTAAATTTGAGCATTTTTATCGCAAGTTGATATCACAAACAAACTTTTCGTTTGTTTACGTGCTAACTGACACTGACAGTGACTTCACAAAGGAAGTCGAGACATACGACAGTGACATATTAAAATTGCGACTCTAAATTTCAAAAACCCCTATTTATAATTTTTTTCTAATGTGTTTCATATTTTGTTGTTGATTCTGCAAATTGCATGATTTACTTAATATTTAAAAAATATTTTTAGCATCAAGAGAGAATCTAGCTTGGCAGCGGCAGTCGTCGTCCTTGTATAAAATGTGTAGTATGTATGTTATATTATGTAAAGTAAACAAAGTGTTTTAGTAGAATCATCGATTAGTTGTGGCGTACGTTAGTAACTTCTCTTTTATTTGTAATGTATGTACGTTTAATATTTAACAGAAATGAACACGGTGTTTAAAAAAAATACCATAAAAAAGATGTAAAAGATTGTAAATTTTACTTACTCATTTTCAAGCAACGTGTTTTTTAGAGTAACTTAAATTTGTGTGTGAGTGTTTTCTTACGTTAGTAGAATATTATTATGTACGTGAGCATTGTAATAATCATGATACTTGTATACTTACTTTATACCCCATTAAAAGTTCTGTAAAATCTGCTCTTTGATGCTAGGCAACAACTATTCTTTGGTTAAATACTTAATGATTTACAATCATTATAGTATTAATAGAAAACTTAAATTTTAATTCATAAAAGTAAAGGCACTTATTTAACATTTAATCTTCATTCGCGCAATATAATATTACCAGCGACCCGCCCACGCTTCGCAATGGTGTAATTTAGTCCGACTAGATCACGAAACATGGAATTAAAAAAAAAAAAACGATTGTTTTTTGTTTACAGATTTAAATGAATAAATTCCCTAATATATGTCGAAAACCGCATTAAAATCTGTTTCGTAGTTTATTAGGAGATAGCGGACAAACAGACAAAATTAGCGACTTGGATTTATATTATGCAATGATGATAATGATAAATAAATAAATATAATAGCATAGGTAAGTAAAAATTTACATTTAACATCTTAATCAGCGTTGTGAATAATTGCTCAATCACTTTGTTAGTACTTTTTAGTTTTTGGATAAGAATCTTATCATAAGATATTAGTCCTTGCTAAAAAAAAACGTAGTTGGTAACCCTCGTTACGTCAGTTAAATATAAAATTTTAAAAATGCAGGCTTATTTAAATTGATTTTGCTTGTGAACGACGAAGAGAAAAAAGGCAAAGAGGTATTCTAAATTCGATTTTACGTCAAGCCTCAAATTTTTCATTTTATCAGTCAGATTATTGTTTGTCGGCCTTTTTTGAGTGCGTTTGAAGCAAAAAGTTATTGAAAATGGACGAAGAAGATTTTATAGGTTGCATTAGTTGCATGAGCACTAACGATCTTAGTGACTTGTTTGCTTCGTATGGTGAAGTCGAGAATTACGCAAAAATGTTCGACACCTGTTTTAATATCAAGGTATTACATTTGAATTTATAAATTATAAATTTTACTTCAGTAGGTATTAATTTACTACTAACTTAAACTACATCAACGATTTGTATTAGGCAATTATAATAAGTTTTCAATATTTAGTTTACAAGTCTGCCATCATTAACTATCTTAGGTCCCAACTGACCTGAAATATATATGTTCAAATTGTGCAGAGAAGCTTGAAACAGCTTTTTCATTAAGAGAACAAACGGCTAAATCTCTAGCAATGTTGCAAAGTATAAAAGGTATTGATTACTAGTGGTAAAGTCTCCCTAAGTTAAGTAGAAAAGTTGACTCTTAATTTGTAGGTTAAGACTTAACTTGTTTCAAATTAGAATTACATTTCCATTTAAAAGTTAAATCTATTATCTTAGAAAGTAGCTACCAAGTAGTAGTATGTTGTTCAGTAATTATAAGCATATAATAGAATTATTATTGAAATGATAATTGCAAAGTGTGGGTGATCACTAGTATAATTTAAAAATAAAGCATTCCAAATTCGATTTGCATAATCCAGCAGCGTTGCCAGATGCCAGATTTTTTTCCTCGTATAAATGATACAAAAATCTCGTACTACCATAAAAGATCTTGTACAAGTAAAAATTCTTAATAAAATCAAATTTAATGTAGAATTACCTCATATGTCTGGCAACCCTGTAATCCAGTATTCAGTACAATATATTCTATTGTATTCACTCTTGCATTTATACTTTCTTTGAACACTGTTCAAAATCATTTTTAAGTATAGACTAGGTATTACAATGATTCAGAGATAAATGACTTTACTAATCCTATAAAATTGTAGATTGAATTTATTTAGAAAAAACAAGTGTTCAGTTATATCTTTCAGTAAATACATGTGGTTAAATACATAGATAGTTATAATAGTATTTTGTTTTTATAATACTTTTTATATTGTCTTACCTATATGTTAATAAACAATAATACTTGTAGATGAAGAATATCTTGATGAACAAATCTTGGAGGAGGAAGAGCCATCTGGGAGTAGACACGGTGAACGCAAAACAACTAAACCAATGTACGCTAGAGAACCAAACATAGATTCCAATGATGAAAATGTTGATGGTAAAACATTTTTACATACTAGCTCTTCGCCCTCAGTTTACATGCATTCATTTATTTATACGCCAACAGCTATACATATAAAAACAATTGATAAAATACACTTGCTTTTAAAGAGGTAATATGTAGAGCCGTTTAGAGGCACCAACAACATTGTTTAAAAAAAAGTTAAAAGAAAAGGAAAATGTAAAATCTAAAATACAAATAAAATACTTAACAGCAAAAGTTACTTATCAAAAAGTTACTGTATCTTAGCTCTGAAAGGTTTTAAGTTAAATTTAGATATCTAAAACCATTTTTGCACAAGCTTGTTGAGGCCAGATAGACTTTTATGGTCATTAAAACAAAGTTATTAATACTTTTGCGATACATGTTATGGCGAGAATAATATTATTTTAAGCTGTTTAGGAAGCCCATGCTACATTATTGATTTTTCCAGACTTAAGTTACATCTATTTTGATTTTAAATGCATTTAAGACAAACATGAAAGTCTACAATTCTCAGGATAAATATAGCTTTCTAACAATTTTATTAAATTCAATGTACACATTTCTTTTGTTTTTAAATTATTAAACTGAAACTCAATATTTTTTTCTCATAAAGTCCTGTTTTATTTATGTTACCATACCTTTTTATTTTTTATTTTTAGATGACTTTGACGATGTTAACTCCATAGAGGCATTAGATGACACTACATGTATGTACTGTTCAGCACAATGTGCCTCAGTTGAAGATATCCAGGCTCATATGCGTTCTGAGCACGGTCATGAAGCCCGGAGTAGGTTACGGCTTAGAGAGTGTACTATGTGCGGAGCTATGTTAGAAGATTTGAAGGATCATGCCGATAGGTTAGAAAGATTTGTGTCTTTTATCTTAAAGTTTAATAAATTGCTTTCACAATAATTGTATTTACAGTATTGAGAAGTCTTTGAGTTTTTTTTATAAGACTAAAAATATTTCCCTATATTTTTGAAAAATATGCTTAGTAATATTATAAGCATAGTTTTGTGAGTATGTATTTTACTCTTTTATGAAACATCTACTGCACATGAAGTACTTTTTATAATGGGAAAGTACCTCATTGCCACAGTAAAGCCTAACTTCTCAGTATACATGCTAACTCCTTTTGTGAATATGTTTCTAATTGTTTTTAGGTGTCATGTATTGAACTCGGAACGAGAGGGTAGGCAGTACCCGTGCCATTTCTGTGACAATATTTACAACAGTAAAAAAGCTTGCTTCACACATCTACGCATGAAACATGGCTGTAAGTATAATATATTTTAATTGTATTAAGATCAAATTGAAGTTATGTTTTATCGAAATGTTTGTTTTATTTATTTAGTATGTACTTAAAATTATATATTTAATATACTATTTTTATATTCTATCGTAGACTGAGTTGAGTACGTGTCTAGGTACTGTTTTCCTTCATTTTTAAATTAAACAGGTCACTTTATTACAACAGAAAAGACATTAAATTAAATACTATTGACCGGCCCACGCTTCGCAATGGTGTTATTTTGCGCGCCTTGTTCACGACACGTTGAATTTAATTAAACCAACTTTAAATGACTTTTCCTGAATGTTTTTAATTTAAAATTTAAGTGAAAAAATGCCTCTAAGATGGCGAAAACTGCATTACAATCTATTTAGTGGTTTAGGAGGAGTTACACAATTAGCGACTTGGATTTATTCTATGTAATGATATATTGTCAGTTAATGCAAATGTTAGCGCGATTCAAAATAGTCGCAGCTCTATTTAAATTTGTAAAATGAAATATATTTTTTTAGTGAAACTATGTAACGATCAACCACCAAAATACACTCCAAGGGAGAGAAAAAAATGCCACATATGCAACAGAGATTTTAGCCAGAAACAGATTTTAAATAAACATTTGTTGAAAGCTCACGGCTTAGAGGTAAGAGTTTGTGCAAAAAAAATGTTTCAAAGACGTGTTTTAGTGGAGAACCGAATTTAATACGAAAAGATCGATTTACGGCTTCATGTAACAAAAAAAACTTTTTGAAATAGATTTATTATACTATTATATCTAGATCTAAAATGTAGTACAATTTTATTGGTATCAACTTTTTTCTATAACCGTTCCAAATAAGTTTTTAGATACCATCCAATACTGGAAATATAGTCTAAATTTTTAAAGCATTTGGAACTCAAAAGTAAATGTCATTAAAAGTAAAGTTATGTATGAAACTATTAAACAGATTTTAATGATTCTTGCACCAGTGTTAAGCTAGGTTACCAGACATAGGTTACATTTATTCTAATTATATTTTCACGCTATTGAAAGAAGGCTAGTGATTAATTAAATAAAAACCGCTTAAGCTGCGTGCGGCGTCTATACTTAACAATAAAAAATAAAGCTAAGTTCTGTTCAATATAATTTTCTTTAAAAAAAAACATTTTACAAATAAATTTTCTATGCAGGTGGAAAAGCGAAAAGCCTTTATTTGCCCCCTCTGTGACGCTCGAGTTAGTTACGGGTCGCATTTTAGTGCACATTTGCATAACGAGCATAGAGTGCGTGAGGAAATTGAGCGACTCGAGTTTCAAGATATGGACGGTGAGTCATTTACTTTGATTATAATATACAGGGTGTGAGCACAGCATTTCCGAAACCTTAAACGATGCATTTTTAAGTCTTTGATATACATGGTGTATATTGTATTTTGTTTTGTCTAAATTGTCATTGAATCATGGTAATAAAATAATAAAAGATAATTTTATAATTTGATTTAAAATAATCCCAAAATAAAGGTGCAATTGTGTATAATATTAATGTATATGTTTTTATGCTTAAAACGTAACGGATACTCTAGCAATGTCCAGTTTTGGTTTATATCCCATATATTGTAAGCATACAATAACTTCTGAACTTACTTTAAACAAATAATAAATAATATAAAGATAAAAACAAAAAAAAATCAATAGGCAACCACCATTAATTTAATTTAAACCGCGGGTATCGTCTTGTACTAATTTTTATTATTTCTTATTTATTAATTTTTATTTCTAATTTATTTACTTTTTATTTTACTAATCTATATATTTTACATTATACTTATTCGGTATATTTTTTATAGATTTCATGTTATACAAAAGCGCAATACAAGAGGAGACTAAGTGCCGTTTTAGGAAAACTACGGCCAGCAAGCAAACCATAGAGGGCATGAGGTCCCACTATATGTGCAGTCAATCTGGGGTGTATGTTTATCAGGTAAATTTATTAACATACTAGGGGCCTTTTTGAAGTTATAAATACTGGAAAAAGGGGACGCGGGCCTTCGAGCATTACGCGACTGGGACTCGAACCCAGGACCTTTGGATAACCGGTCCAATGCTCTGACCACTGAGCTACCGCGTCGCTACGTTGACCCATCGAAATTTCTTCCAGTATCTATGTGTTTTCGTCATATAGCTGACATAATTCCATCAAATGAGAAAAATGTTATCCAAAGGTCCTGAGTTCGAGTCCCAGTCGCGTAATGCTCGGAGGCCCGCGTCCTCTTTTTCCAGTATTTATAACTTCAAAATTAATAAATTAGCATGTATAATGCAAACATTTAAAGTAAAATCTCATACTAGGGGCCGCCCGCGACTCCGTTCGCTTGGAAGTCGGTTTCCCGTGGGAATGAGAAGTTTTCCCGCGGTAAAAAGTACCCTATGTGTTATTCTGATGTATAACCTATATTACTGTAAAGTTTCATCCAAATCCTTCCAGTAGTTTTTACGTGAAAGTTTATAATATTAGTAGGATTGTTTTAAATTAAGCTAAAGTTTTTCTCAAAAGAAAAAATAGTTTGATATTTTTACTTTTACCTTATAAGTTGTGAAAATGTTTTTAGAACTATTAATCTTTTATATTATTAATCAAAAACATATAATTATTTATCTTTCTGTATTTGGTTTAGTTAACGCGAACTTGAAATTTTATTTAAATTTAAAATATGTTTTTCATATCCTAACTATGAATCTCTCAATTTACATAAATTTAATCTTCTTTAAGAACTATATACAAGTGAACCTTTAAGCAAAGGTGTTCGTTTGGAACATTTAATAATATATTAGTACCCACAACATTATTTTTTACATATTAAATATTTTGCTTGAGTAAGTTCTACTCATGGAATCTACATTTGTAAGAGTTTCTATCTGCTATTTTTTTTTAAATAAACCTTATATCTCATCAATATATTTCTCGTTTACCATTAAAAAGGGTAAAGGCAAGCGGCCGGCCCCAGAAAGGCAAATATACAAAACTGGCAAAGCATGTCCCGCGCATATGATAGTCACGGAAACTATGGATCGGGTGTTAGTCACCTTTTATAAAACTCACGTGGGACATGGGGGTAAGTTAAATAAAAAATATATAAATATTAAGGTAACTTCTTAGATTTACGTAATCTTTTTACTTGAAATTAAGCACTTTCGATGTCACGAAACGTAGGAAAATCAAAAAACTCGTAAAAACCCGTTTCAAATGAGTTTAATTTCAAAGATTAAGGGTTGAATTTTCAATAGTCCGATTTTTTTTTTCTCCTTAGGAAATAAGTATGTTCTTGTTGCCCGTATAAGCATTTGGCATATTATGTATGAAGTCGAATGGTATTTATCTGCCAATTGAAAAAAAAAGCTGGTTTTTAAAAGTACGTAAGTAGGCCTATAAAAGTAAAAACAGGATTACGTTACGATTATATTCCTTGACCTGAAACGATAAATGAAGATCAAGATTTTAAAAAGAAAACATTTATCATGATTTGATAGTAGTCTTTATCCATTTTTTTTTATGTGACAAAGTATCTTTTTAAGTTTATCAATCTTTAAGTATACAAGAAGATGTATACTGTTTGTCTTCCACAAAAACAATGATATATTTTTGACGACGAAAGTACGATTTAGTTTTTACAAAATGATAAAACTCCTTACTAGAGATGTAACGAAACTAACGGATAACCCGAAATTATTTCATATCCGTAACCGTATCCCTATCCGGTATAATAATAATTCCAATATCCGTATCCGAAATTTTATATCCATTGCTCCTTACCTTAACTCTTGATGGGTTAACTAGTTTACTTAATTTGCCTAGTTACGTATATTTTTGCACACTTTTATCCTTCAATCACAAGATGTAAATAATTTAAGTGATTAAGGGCTGATTTTTCAATAGTCAGATAAATGCTAACTGACTGATAAGAGGTATGTTTTCATTGTCACTTCATACATATGTCAAGTATTAATGTTCGACGTGCAACAAAAACATACTGATTTTCTGTCAGATAGAATTTATCTGACTATTGAAAAACCGGCCCTTAGTAAGAAAACAATTTCAGCTTGCCCATATTATGAGCCTAGAGAAGCGAAGAAACTTAAATGTGAACTTCGATCTACTACAAGCATGCAATTAAAGTGTGAAGACGAAGCTAAAGGTACTAATTTAATAAATAAATAAAATAAATCTAATATTTTCTGTCAAATATTATTTTTATATAAAATAATGTGCTGTATTATTAAGATTAGAAAAAAAAAGTTGAATTGTAGTTTTATGACTATACTAGTGGCCGCCCGCGACTCCGTTCGCGTGGAAGTCGGTTTCCCGTGGGAATGAGATGTTTTCCCGCGGTAAAAAGTATCCTATGTGTTATTCTGATGTATAACCTATATTTCTGTAGAGTTTCATCCAAATCCATCCAGTAGTTTTTAAGTGAAAGAGTAACAAACATCCATCCATCCATCCATCCATACATCCTCACAAACTTTCACATTTATAATATTAGTAGGATAAATTCATTCATTTTTGTAATAAGTAATAAGCAATTACCGTGAAATTAGTCATACGCAGACAGCCAATTTCACAAATCATTTTTAACTAAATTGGCCCGACCCGGGTATCGAACCTTGGACCTCATTGAACTATCCTTTTTCATGTATTTTCAAATAAAAATATATATTAAATCTACTACATATATGTTTATATTCGTAGAAGACGACCCAGACTCAGGGGAAATGGCGTGGGTTTGTGACTCTTGTGGCGTTGGTTTCCTTGAGTTTGACAAGTTCAAGGGTCACATTGCCACGCATGGCCTTAAACTGTTCCCCTGCCAATATTGTGATAGCGTGAGTATACCCTTATCTATCTATACTATCTATACTAATATAATAAAGCTGAAGAGTTTGTTTGTTTGTTTGTTTGTTTGTTTGTTTGTTTGTTTGAAAGCGCTAATCTCAGGAACTACTGGTTCGAATTTAAAAATTATTTTTGTGTTGAATAGACCATTTATCGAGGCAGGCTTAAGGCTATATAACATCACGCTGCAACTATTACGAGCGAAGAAATAATGGAAAATGTAAAAAAAAACGGGGAAAATTATTCATCCTTGAGGGCTTCCGTTGCGTGCGCTGCGAAAACGGTTCTAGATACTAAAAATATATGTATGAAAGAATTAAGGGAACTTTTTACCGCGGGAAAACTTCGCATTCCCACGGGAAACTGACTTTTACGCGAACGGAGTCGCGAGCGGCCTCTAGTAAATTATATTATACAATTGTTTTTCTCTCTTGGTCTTTCGAAGCATATAAAAATAGCAAACTAAAAAAATAAACAGCGTATGTGTATATGTCCCACAAGCAGGCCTTGCTTAGAAGCATAATGTAATTAATAATTACAAATGAAATTAAACTAATTTTAGCGGATTATTTAACTTAATTAACGTATGCTTATATTTCATTAATTAAAATTGTTATTCTACCTTTAAGTTTTTGAAGTATAATACTACCTGGAATTAAAGCCCTTCTAAACATTAACTAGGCGTTAAATATTTTATGTTTTACTAGTACGGGACTTCGTCTGCATTGAGTTTGATTTTCCCGTAAAATTATCCTATTTTCACCCCAGGCTGTTATGCTGTGTCTATTCCTAAATTCATTATAAAATCGGTTTAGCCGTTTCGACGGGAAAACTAATCACAAAGACAATAGACATACACATTTTCACATTTATTAATATAATAACGATAAGAATTATCATTTTTTCGGCATTTCACTTTTTTCCAAATAAAAGTATTTTTTACGACATTTCCTTATTTACAGGTATTCCAAAATATAGACGCTTGGACTCGTCATACAAGGTTGGATCACGACATTGGTTCAATGTTTTAATATGTTTAATATCGATATCCAGCATTTTAATTTCTAAGATCAGAAGAACCCAATATTTGAGTTAATGGAGTGACTATTTTGTTATAAATGAAATTGAACGTCAATATATTAAATAGAATTAGTTTTATATTTTAGATTTTATTTTATTTTCCGGCGGTGTTTGAAGTGATAAATACACATTTGATGATGAGGTAGTCAGGTAATGACGGATACTTAAACAAAACTTATATATTTTTTTTAAAAGGACATAATAAGATATTTAATGGAATATTCCTACTAATATTATAAATGTGAAAGTTTGTGAGGATGTATGGATGGATGGATGGATGGATGGATGGATGGATGGATGGATGGATGGATGTTTGTTACTCTTTCACGTAAAAACTACTGGATGGATTTGGATGAAACTTATACATCAGAATAACACATAGGATACTTTTTACCGCGGGAAAACATCTCATTCCCACGGGAAACTGACTTCCACGCGAACGGAGTCGCGGGCGGTCACTAGTATAAAATATTTTCTTATCTTGCACTGGCCTTCTCAAATCTTCTTCTAATTATTCCCCGCAAATAAGCTTTTTCCTGGTCTCTTGGCAATTTTTGTATGTCTTATTCGGTATTCATTTTTTTTGTGTCCGACAAGGACTTAAAAGTAGGGCTTCTTTTAAGTCCTTGTCGCTTCAGTTTTGTTAGTTGCAAATATATTTTTCTCCACCAAAGCATTTTTATATGGTGGTCTTCTCCATTGCCGAGACAATCGCTGCAGCTGCTCTATCGGAAATAGCAAATCTAATTTTGAAGTTATAGATACTGGAAAAAGGATCTATCTATAACTTCAAAATTAATAAATTAGCATTTAAAATGCAAAATTAAAAGTAAAATCTCAACCATAGCAAATCTATCTAGCGTTTTTCAAGTGTTGGTAAGTACGACTTTGTTTCCTGTTATTATCGGTGGTTAGGAGTTGTTGCTCGCTAGAAGGAGAGTCTTTGTCTAAAGAGCTGTCAGAAAATGTACTTCAACTTCAACTTTGGGCAACTTTGGCTTCTATCCGGGGGTAATCCTGCCAGTGTCAAGCTTTGTGAGAATACCACTGTCAATACATACTTCTGATTGTCTTTTAAGAGGTAAATATGTATTTCTTCGTATATCAGGAGAACCGTTGGATCCCTATTTAATTGAAATCGTAACCAATTGCTAATATACTATGCTCACAATGTAGGCACACATTAAAACTTCTAGAAACTCGGAAGATTCAAGAAAAAATTAAAAACACGTGTTGTCACCTACTCCAAACAATGCAACCCCCTAGATATTGAAAATCTCGTCTCCGAAAATGTAGATGGTATATCCTCATAGGACGTTGATTGAGTTGAAGTTGACGGAATGTTTGTAATGTTTTCGTTTTCTAGCTAGACTTCGCGCCCTTTTTTGATTCCATTGACATCCACAGCAGATTATCATCTTTCTTACAGTACCTACACAAAATTTCTCTCCGATTTCATTACTTAAAAATATGTTATAGTTTTTCCACTGTCATTTTTTTTCTATCTTTGTGTACGTCTGGTTTAGATTCGGAAGCATTGTTAGCTATGTACGAGTATATACTGTTCTATAGTACTGAGTTTACGGATTGTTTTATTTAACGGCTTCTAATAATCTTTCATCACAACCAGATTTAGGCATTGTTAATTCTTCTACGCTCTTATAATTTTGTATCATTATGTTTATGTTTGCGTACAGTCCCCTTTTTGGTTAGTTGAATTAAATGATCGCAAATTAAATTTTGGGGCTCAGAATTATCTTTTTTTGGTGTCTCTGATTTGCGGATATTATTTGGCTGCAGATTTCTTATTTTATTACTATCTGAATCTGAAACGCTATTTGTAAGTTTTGAGTAGCGTGCCACGCGTGACGCGAACTTACGCTTACAACACAAGAACCCGAATACTTCTAAACTACGTTTATTTACGTGTAAATCACATTGTTAATCAATTTACTTACCACCAAACGCTTACCGTTGCAAAGTTTTGGTGGGTTTAAGTTTAGAAGCATGATTTCTACGGAGCCAATCTTCAGGAGTAAATTGTGCGGCGGTACCTAAGCCAAGCACATCCAAGAAGTTTAAACATTCAATTGATTAGTTGGTGGCTTCATCTTCATTTGTTACACAGTCAATTGATTTGAATGAATTTATTGATTAAATGCCCAGTGCCTAAGATTGTCTTCGATAATTCAAAATATTTTTATAGGTCGAAAATTATCGCTCCACATCAAATCAACAATGGGTTCAGTTATCAGTATAAAGCGTGTGTCCTTTTTGCAGATAGCCTTTCATAAGAGACATCACAACATTATTGGGCGTTGTATATTCAGTCTCGTCTTTTTTTCCGCAGTAAACTTGAAGTTTGACTGCATATCCTGGATTGGTACATAATTTAAACAGCTTAATGCCATATTTGTGTCTTTTCAATTTTATGTATTTGAAAAGGATTCGGCCTCGAAATGGGACCAAGAATTCATCAATGCATAAATTTTCTTGGGGGTTGTAATGAGCAGCAAAGTTTATTTTTAAAGTTTCAATTTAACTACGCAGTTTGTACAATCGGTCATTAGAAGGTTGATTTTCATTGTTGGAAAAGTGCACCATACGTCATAAAATCTCAAATCGGTTGCGTGGCATAACTGTCAGGGGAAAATTTTGCATTATCATGGGATCAGACGACCAATAATCGGCAATTTTTGGTAGTTTTACGATTCACATAAATAAAATCAAACCAAAAAATCTTTTTATTTCATCCGTATTCGTCTCAATCCAGCTAAGTAGCCTAGATTTTTTTTTATTTGGTTCTTAGATTTCAACTTTGCGATCGTTTGTTTGGCATAACGGTTTGTTTCAATAGCTATAAGCCGCGTCCAGACCGCCTGAGCGCCGCTCGCGAGCCGCGCTCAGACTTCCTGCTCGCGAGCCGTGGCACCCGAGCAAATTGTAAAAAGTTCCGAGTCGGGCTCGCAAGCCAAGGTGAGCCGGTTTGAGCATTCAGTTTCTCTCCGTGTAACTATGGAAAACCACGTATTATTAGGTGCTACGGCGCTTATGTTGTCTGGATATACAGGGTGTTTGGAGGTTGAGTAGCCAAATGAAAATGGTGGATAGGTGAGGCTATAAGCTATTTACTTCCACTTATTAAATTGCATTTTGGTTCAAGTTTTAGAATTTATTCGATTTTTAAGATTTTCTTAAGAAAATCCCCGATTTTGTCATTAAAAGTCCAATATAATTTTTATTTACTGTCGGAACCAAACGAAAATAGTTTTAATTTAAAGCCTAATACCGTTTTATTCAGATGAAATCATAAATTAATACAAATCATCTCAAATAAAGTTACAGTGGGTTCATAAACTTCGCGGAACCAGTGGGAAAAAAATGTTCAGTCAACTTTGCTATGAAAAAAAATAAAAAAATATGAGAGTTTCAAGATTTTATTTGCTTTTAAAAACTTCTACATTTAATACTCATTATAATGATATGCCACATGTAACATAAATAATTAGAAATCTCAACAGAAATAGTAAGTTAATCCTCAAAGGCGCCTGGTAAGGAAGGTACAAACCCGTTAAACTACGTATGTAGTTAAAAACTTTTGTCTCATTCTTACAAAACTATGCCTATTGTGTTATCTCATTCGACTCCCTCTTCACTTTTCTTGCCTCGAATAGAAGAGGATTCTACTATTTCACATGTTTAACTCCGCTCAGCGCAGATTCTCGGTGACCTACACTTTTCTACAGTCGGAGTAAAATGTTGCTTGAAAAAAGTCATGACCAACGGTAGCGTGGCCTTTGCGCATGTTATTTTTGTTATTTTTTAATTTGCTGGTGAAAGATGTCACTTCAAAATAAGCTATTACCTATCTGACTTTCGTCTGTCTAGTCATAGCCAACGGTAGCGTGGTCTTTTCGCATGCAAGCAAATACCATTTCACCAGCTGCAAGTCATGTAGAACCGGTTCACGGAGACTGAATCTAGGAGTTTCTTTTACTCCGCCCCTCACCACCCCACCCATCCGCTCTTTGCGACCCTCGCAAGAGGCGACCAATCACAATCGTCAAACGAACGTCAAACGTCAAAAGATTGCCGTAAGAAACAATCTGCTTCCTCCAGCCCGCGCCCGCTGCCGCGCCGGCCCGGTGGACACGATAGTGGTAACAGCTTTAAATCTTCCCTATAAATACACCGCTCCAACCAGCAGGTGCGGCATTCAACATCCGGTTTCCTCGACTATCAGATCCGACCCCCGTTGAGTTTCTTGCTGGGTCTTCTCAGAGAGAGGCCCCTAAGGGAAACAGTGTAGTGGAAATGATCGAGACGCCCTGAACTGAGGTCTGCATCCAACTAGGTGGCCTTAGTGCTATAAAGTTTTCATATGGGCCAACAACAATCTTCAGTCAGAAAATAAAAACATTTTATTACACATGAGGTTGCAAACAAGATAAGTGTTGCCTAGTGACAAAATAGATAACCCAATAGGCATAGCTTTGTTAGAATGAGACCGAAGTTTTTAACTACATACGTAGTTTAACGGGTTTGTACCTTCCTTAGCAGGCGTCTTTGAGGACTAACTTACTATTTCTGTTGAGATTTCTAATTATTTATGTTACAAGTAGCATATCATTATAAAGTGTATTAAATGTAGAAGTTTTTAAAAGCAAATGAAATTTTCAAACTCTCATATTTTTTAAAAAAAATTCGTAGCAAAGTTGACTGAACATTTTTTCCCACTGGTTCTGCGAAGTTTATGAACCCACTGTAACTTTATATGAGATGATTTGTGTTAATTTATGATTTCATCTGAATAAAACAGTATTAGGCTTTAAATTAAAACTATTTTCGTTTGGTTCCGACAGTAAATAAAAATTATATTGGACTTTTAATGACAAAATCGGGGATTTTCTTAAGAAAATCTTAAAAATCTAATAAATTCTAAAACTTGAACCAAAATGCAATTTAATAGGTGGAAGTAAATAGCTAATAGCCTCACCTATCCACCATTTTCATTTGGCTACTCAACCTCCAAACACCCTGTATAATAAAAAAAAGAAAAGAGAAACGAAAAGTCTGGATTAAAAAATTATACCAAAACCGAAACCAATACGGCAACAGTTTGTTAAAGGAACTAACAATCGACCATTCAGTCTCAAATTTTACACGCATGTCTGCGGGAGACATTGAATATTTGTGCTCCTTAGTGGCTGTGAAAATACAAAAATGTGACACTAACTACAGAGAAGCAATAACTGTATCCGAAAGAGTGCTGATAACATTGAGATATTTGGCAACAGGAGACTCCTATAGCAGTCTTCAATATCTTTTTAGAGTATCGAAACAATCTATATCAATTATAGTTCCAGAAACGTGTGATGCAATTATAGACGCCCTCAGTGATTACGTTAAGGTAAATAAATAGTAATCAAATCAATCAAATTATTTATTTATCAAATTATTTAAGCAATCAAATTATTTATTTATCTGCCTCATATTTAAATGACGGAGCTGTCACCAAAATTAAAGTCTGATGTTTCTGTAGTAGTAGCAGGACTAAATTGTGTGTTCTGCAGATCTTCAGCGGAAGTTATGGTTGACGTGGTAGCGGGTGGCTGTGTGTAATATCCTGGTCTATACATCTGATATTTTCCCATGTCCGCTTCGTGGTTTTTTACACATGATTGAGTGTAAGGATCATATTTTCTGAGTTCATGTGCAATATGATTACCGAATGCTACACATGGATCATTTATGGAAGTTGAACTTTTCTCAAGTATGGCAAAAGTGTCCTTCAATATATTGTCCATAGAATCATTTTGTGCATTCGTATTCAGCCGTCTTTTCTTTCGCGATGGTTGAGGCGATGGTGATGGTTGTTGTGACGATAGCAACGGTTGTTGTGGCGATAGCGATGGTTCTTGTAGCGTTGGCGTGGGTTCTTGTGGGGATGGCTCGGGTTGTTGTGGCGATGGCTCGGGTTGTTGTGTCGATGGCTCGGGTTGTTGTGTCGATGGCTCGGGTTGTTGTGGCGATGGCGTAGACTGTTGTGATGGTTCTGGTTTTTGAGAAGGATTGCTCTGTAAAAATAATGTTTATTTTGTTATTTGCAGACACCGTCCACAGAAGAAGAATGGCTAGCAGTATCAAATGAATTTGGAATAAAATGGAACTTCCCACATGTTATAGGGGCTATGGACGGGAAACACGTAACTCTTCAAAGACCCATCAATATAAGTACTGATTATGACAACTACAAGAATTTTCCTAGTATAGTGCTCTTCGCTCTCGTGGATGCTAATTACAAATTCTTGTTTGTTAATGTCGGAAGTAAAGGGCGTATTTCCGACGGCGGAGTTTTTAAAAATACTATTTTATATCGAAAATTAGAAAACTGTCAACTGAACATTCCTGAAGCGCAGATACTACAAATACCGTACATAATGAAAATACCATATTTCATATTGGGCGACAAAGCTTTTATGCTTAACAAATATACTATGAAACCATTTGAAGGTAATCCAGAGGCGGGTTCCAAAGAAAGAGTGTTTAATTACAGACTTAGCAGAGCTCGCAGAGTCGTTGAAAATGCCTTTGGTATTTTAAGTTCAGTCTACAGAGTCCTTAGGAAACCTATCCTCCTAGAGCCAGAAAAAGCTACAAAAGTTGTCTTAGCAACAGTGTATTTATATAATTACTTACGAAGAAATAACTATTCTATTCCACCAGAATATTATGATAGAGAAGTGGATGGTTCATTTATTCCTGGTCAATGGAGAAACAATTTTCCATCTACAGCACTATTACCTCTAACGGCCATTCCGCGCAGAGGTTCTGTTAGTGCTAAAGATATTCGTCTACATTTAGCAACACATTTTGTAACAAACGGAATAATTCCATGGCAGCATCAATATTAATGTTCAACTAATTTTGAAAATAAACATAAATAAAGGACTTACGTTATCTATTCTGCCTTCTTTTGTAATTCCTGTGTCATCTTTATTTGACATAAAGTCAAAATATTTGAAACCAAACCACTTCGATTTATAAATTTCATCAGCGCCTGTAACAAATATGTAGACCATAGATTTATTATCTTCGCTCTCGCTCTTACTAGATGGAGCACTGCCTGTAAACAATAGCTTTGATCTTGCGGCAGTTTTTTATTTTCGTGCCAACTCGTGTGTCAAATCTTACGTAACTGTTCGAAAAGCTTCCGACCAAACCATGACATGTTTTCTGACTTAGTACTAGGAACAAACCAAGATGTCGCGTAAGTCCAAACCTTTTATTTACTCATCATCCTCGCTGAGCAACAAAATAATACGTAAAAAAATTCAAGCTCGACAAAACGGAAACTTTACATCATCTTTTCAATCATTTTGGCAATAAATAATAAATGTTTCAAAAGTTTTGAAACGCCATCTACATATGACCCCTGACATTCCTTGCAAGCTGTTATATTTTAGTAACTACTCTTAAAATTGACTATTTTTTAACCATCAACCACCTACCTACGGTCTCAGAGACCGTAATGTTTTATAAAATTCAAATATAATTTTAATAAAAAAAAATTATGGTTATTTTTTACTACTTTTTATGTTAAAAACTTACAAAAATACGAAACAATTGCTTTATATTTTTTTTCAGTTCTTAAAGACATTTATAATTTAATAGCAAATATTTGGTGCTAAAACGAAGCATTGGCGTATAAAGTTACATGTTTTGTTACGGAACTTTAATTTGTTAATTGAAATCCTAAAATCAACGCAATTATCTATTAGCGGTCTTTGCGACCGCACGGTGGTGGTAACAGGACAAAAATAGGTGCTAGGTGGTTAAGTGTTAATGTCAAATATTATGTCATATAAAAACAGGGGCGTAGGAGTAACAATATTTTTAAGGGCCCTATAAAAAAATATTTAAACATAGATTCACAATTACTCCTCGCCCATAGTACTCGTAAAATGCGGGATAATAAAGAAGGTAAAAGCACCAATTATAGACAATATAAAGAATATTTTTCTTTTTGCTTATTCATTTATAGGCTTTACTATACACGTTTCTAGGATTTTGGATGTTATAATAAATAGTGACTTAAAACCAGTTTTCGTTTATTAAAGAAGCTTATTACTAGTTTCATCAAAATATACTTATTTATATACAAGTATATCCTCTGTCAGACTATCCTCTTTGATCTTACTATGCATTTTCAAACGAGAAATCCTATATCTAGACCATATCGACCATATTTTTTACGAGTGGTAGAGTCTAGCTGTAGGCTCTGTCTGCAGCGATTGCTGGGCTGACTCGACCGGTGAAATACCACCGTCGCACAGGAAACCGACGTGAAGTAGGAACGATGTTCCTGCGTTTCGTTCGGTGAGTGCGGTATCCGGTGCCCAATTTTATTTATTTATTTATATATTTTCTTAAAGGTCAGCAACACACCCCCAACACCTACAGTGTTGAGGGTAGTCATGGGCGGCGGTGATCACTTACCATCAGGTGACCCGCATGCTCGTTTGCTACCTATATTACATAAAAAAAAAAAAAAAAAATATCTTGTAAAAAATATTTAATTTTTTTTTGGAAACGTATGGACTGATGGAGATTTTTTTGTTTAAAAAAAAAGAATCAAGTAAGCTATATTCAATGTGTAGGTTTAAAAAAATACATTCATTTTAAGTTTTCACTATTTTATGGCCCCTGTAGCTCGGGGGCCCCAAAAAATTGATACGGCGGCTACGCCCCTGCATAAAAGTTGACACAAGCTCGGGTAGGTTCGAGTATGCTGAATTCAGCACACTTATGTTTTGCCGCATTTTACGAGTACCAGTGCTCCATCTAGAAAGAGCGAGAGCGAAGATAATAAATCTATGATGTAGACGTTATAGGTATTTTTCGTTTCCTATGGTGTGTCCTATAGTAAATGTTGTTCATATGGATATTTGACAATGAGATTAACTAATCTAACATTCAAGATAATGTTAGATAGACAAAAAAACCATTGATATTTTTATTATCAATTGTTTTTTTTTATCCTGTGTACATAAATTGTTAAATAACATAAATAAATAATAGAATAAAATAAAAGAATCTTTACCTGAACCAGTGATATAACTTTTTCTCTGCTTTGACTTTTCGCGTCGGTATGAACCTGTCAATGAGTCAAGTTTCTTTTTCAACTCGGGTACAGGTAACTTCATTTCCTTAGAGATCTTCCTCCAGCAATCTTCTCGCTTACTTTTATTTAAATGATCTGGATCTTTCGAATCCCATAACATTTTGAAGCTTCCGTAAAGTTGTATTAAGCGAATACTGTCTTCTTTGTCCATTTTTAATTCAACTGGCTCGCGAGTGTCGTTACGTCCGTCTACACCGGGCGAGCAGCTCAGACTGAGCCGCCTTTGAGCATCGTTAAAAACCGACAACGCATGGCTCGGGGCCGAGCGGCGCTCGGGCGAGCCAAGGTGCGCCCGAGGAAGCCCGAGCGCCGTCCACACCGGCCGAACTATTGGCTCGCGAGTTTTGCTCGCGAGCCGCGCTCGGCCGGTCTGGACGCGGCTATAGATTAAAAAATCATATCTGGGACTAGTAAACTATAAAACTCTTCTGGCTTTGAATGAGAAATTGAAATTCTCTGGCTGTACGGCTTCAAGCCAGGGCACTCTGTAAAAGGTATAATCTGTCTTCGCTTACGTGACGGCTCAGACCATAAATCAGATTTTCGTTGAGTGGTTGGTGATCTAACCTGCTGTTCTATAATCTCTTCTTCATCTCCGCTTTCAATCACACGTCTCCTCTTCCTGTTGGTGCATATTTGGAATACTTCTTCCTCTTCGTCACTAGATTTACTCTCACTTGGAAAATTAAAAAATAACTGACAGTTACTTTGAGTTAACTCCCTCTCTAACTCATCTATTTGTTGCAAATCCAGTAAAGATATGTCAAAATCATCCATGGCTAGCAAAATAAGCTATAAATTGCATAGTATGGTAATCCGATAATATTTATGCGTGCACGCTCCCGAAACTATTGTGCAACTATAACACGCATCGGTAGACATGAGAGGGGTGCGGGTGGGTGGGTGTTCGCGCACCCGCTCGACAACACGTCGTTTGACATTAGACAGCCGGCAACAGCCCAGAGCAATAGACGTGTACGTTTGCGCGGGAAATGAGCTGTTGCCGCCAAATTACGAGACGTAATTTTACATCGTGCCTGATAACATGCTTGACATGGCGCTGTGAAATGACTTTTATTTGTTTTATATCATTTGGGCCGCGTCAGGCACCGGTGACTGACAGTTGTATTTTTTAACTGATTTATGAAAAAATATACCCAAAAAAATGATTTAATCAACATTTTTATACTAGTACACAACATTTTAAAATTTGACTACTTAGCAAATCTACTATGGCAGAATACGTGTTGAAAAAGTTAGTACAAATTTAAAAAAATCATTTTTCTAAATAGGATATCTGAGAAAAAAAAATATGGCTCCTGTTCGACAGATATGCTTAAAAATATCTACGTTTTATCAGCTATCTAACGAAGTATAATACTCTAGGTTTTTATTTAAACTCATAGAAAAAAACGTGTTAGAAATGCTCAGGTAGTAAATGTAAATTTTAGTTGTAATTATTTTTTGATTTGAGAAAGCAAAATAAAACAATAAGATGCGTACAAAATAAATAAATAATAAAAATAAAATAAAATAAAAAGCCTTTTATTTCTTGCATAATTTCAAAAGTACAATAACATATTAGTAATCATAACAAAGCTTGGTCAATATTCTAAATTACAATACAATACAATTAGATCAGATGTCAAATTATTTATAGGTAATATTATAATATATTAAGGTCAATTAAGAAATGTTAAGTTATAAATTATTAAATTTGAATCGGAAAATAAAAAAATGTCACGATTTGTTCAAGTTACAAGAACCCCTTTCAGGTGAAGGCCTCCTCCATCGATTTCTAGAGATTTCTATCTTTAGCCTTTAGTAGCCAGTCTGGTCCACAATAACATTTATTAACTTTTATTATGTCTAAAGGTAGTTTTCAACGTGTCCACCTCTATTTTGCACACATTTTCTCAATCTTATACGAAGTCCAGTTTTTACAACTCTAGTTGTTAAGGTCCTTCTCATTTCATTTGCCGCATGAATTATTTTCTTTATCAGTTCTTCCAATGTGGAAATTGCGTTGGGCTCACTGTACACCAGACTCTTCATGTGCTCCCATACGTAAAAATCCATGGGGGTTAGGTTCGGACTTCTGGCAGGCCATGGTAAAGGGCCGCCTCTTCCGCTCCATTTATTTGGGTAATTTTTGTCCAGCCATTCCCTTACACTTCTCCTGTAATGTGCAGGGCAGCCATCTTGTTGGAACCACATGTCTCGCACGAGATTTAGTGGCAAATCCTCAAGTCGTCTAGGTCACCTTTGAGGAATTCTTCATAATTTTCGCCATTTAAATTATCGGGAAGAAAGTAGGGCCCAGTTAAATGGTTTGAAATGATGCCCATCCACACATTTACGCTAAATCTACGTTGTGATCCCTTTATTATTTTCTTGTTGGGATTTCCAAGTTCTTTTGAAGCCCAATAGTGAGCGTTGTGGTAGTTGGTAATACAATCTTTATCAGATTTTGACTCATCAGTCCACAATATTGTTTTCAGAAAAGTCGGGTCTTCTAAATCAGCATTGAGCATAAATCTGCAGAAATCCACCCTTCTCCCCGTGATCTCCTTCCTCGATAACTTGTACCGGCGTATAATACGGGTACAGTCCAGCTGTATGTACTGTGAACCACACTTTGCACTGTGAGAGTCCCAGGTCATGGGCAACAATATTAGTGGAAGTGGTTGGATCCAAGCGAAATCGTTCCACTATCTCATTGTTTTCTTCTTCATCGTGATCAATGACACGTGATCTTCCCAAGTCTGAACGACGTCTTGAAACAGAGCCAGTTTCGCGAATTCTTTGTATAGCTGCGCCGAACACGCTCACATCCGGCACTCGGCGGTTGGGATAGCGTGATATGTACTCAACGCGAGCATGTGCGGACACACCATTGCAGTATCCGTAGCACATTAAAATATCTGCATATTCATCGTTCGTGAAGGTTGTCATCTTTAACAGTTCCGTATCACAAACAAAAATCAGAGTGCAGTTAACAAGCACAGTAGTCGAATTAGCAAAAACAGTCAGAAACACAGCCACGTCGGAAAACAGGGAGTACAAAAATATCGCATCTACAATGTACGAATCACATACGCAGACTAAACTACAATTACAATCAAACACAAAACAGTGATGTGCAGAAACTTTGGTGTATCATTATTTTTCTCTGTCACACCTGCGTAAATCGTAAGTTATCTCGCTCGCACCCACCGCTTTCCTGCAGGTTAGAACCGCCTACCTGAGCATTTCTAACATGTTTTTTTCTATGAGTTTAAATAAAAACCTAGAGTATTATACTTCGTTAGATAGCTGCTAAAACGTAGATATTTTTAAGCATATCTGCCGAACAGGTGCCATATTTTTTTTACAGATACATATCCTGTTTAGAAAAATGATTTTTTATAATTTGTACTTACTGTTTTAACTTTTAAATCGTCTACAATGACATATTTAGTGAACTTATTTAGTTGAACGTACGATTTTGGTTATTGAGGTCATTAAGCATCTTGTCATGCATGTAAAACATAAATAATGATAACATTAACACATTTCAAAATAACTAGTTTAATAGACGAAAAATCGGCAATATTCTAAAAAAGACTAACTCGAATATCTCAAAAACGGTCAGGTTTGGGGTAGGGTGTTTCATAGTGAAATCTGTCAGATATGGTGAGTACTATACACCCTTAACGGGGATAGGTCGACTTAACCAATAACCCTGTATAAACATAGTATAGGGAAAGGGGTTTTACTCCTAATTTAACGCATGCGAAGCTGCGGCCAAAAGCTAGTATTTACTAAATTAAACACAATGCTAATGGTAAATGAAATTTTAATCAGTATTTTACGTTAATAAACAGTAACAAGTGACAAAAAAGACACGACATGATTTCTTGTTTATTAATTTCAAGTTATTTTTTCGAGCTTTTATAAAACTAAGGGCTGATTTTTCAATAGTCAGATAAATGCTAACTGACTGATAGAGGTATGTTTTCATTGTCACTCCATTCATATGTCAAGTATTTATGTTCGACGTGCAACAAAACATAGTGATTTTCTGTCAGATAGAATTTATCTGACTATTGAAAAACCGGCCCTAAATGTATTAATAACGTCATCAAAATCCAAAACCGAAGCTGTTTTTCTTTTGATGGACAAAATAGCCAAACTGGAAAGCCGTTCTGCAAACATAGTCGATCTTAAGTAATTTCTGATTAATTTAAGTTTTTGAAAAACTTCGTACTTTTTTTTTATTATTTTATTTTATTTATTAAAGCACACAACACATTACAACCACAACAGAATATAAATTAACATTGTTTAGAGTATTGAGCTTAATTGTAACATACAAAGAATGTGCTACATTTAAACTATAACATAATGCTGAAACTTGTTGATGAAAATATACACATAATTAAAGTTAATTAAAAAAATAAGGTAATAAAAAAAAGATATTCTAGTTTGACACATTTGCATTTTTTACATTCCTAATGAACTTGTTCAATTGAGCCAATTCGTTATAATGCCTCGCCATTCTTGTAATGGGATTGTAATAAGAGATGTTGTTTTTGAAGATTTGAAGGCAGAAAAGATTTACTTTATCGGAGTTGCGAGTACGAAATCTGGTGTTGAATGAAATAGAGTCTAAAAGTTTAGGCGAGTCTATCAATGAGTGAATGATTCGCATGAAGCCTAACTGATATACTTAATTGTTAAGAAATACTGAAGAATTAGACTTATGTTGGGTATGGATTCGGTAAGGTCCCATTTAATAATAAATTCAAACATATTTTTAGCTGACCATGAAGCAGCATATTTCTTCCTTGTCAAAATCACCGTAGACTTGGTTGTACAATGTGGAAGTTGCTACATATGTTTTCCATAGCAGTGGATCTTGCAGTCAATTCTTGAATAAATCGATCCAAGCCCTGGAACATACACCCGCGACCTTGCTTTTGTAAAGTTAAGCCCGCATCAGCGTATATTTCTCCGGGTAGATTCTTTTAATTTTTCGTCTGCCACGTCTCTCAATATCTACTTTTCCCATTGCTTCACATTTTTGCGTACCAAATTGTATAGCCTTATCGACCATAATATATTCTTTCATCAACAAGAAACAATTGAAATGCCTTCATTTTTGTCAAACCCATATCAAAAGTGATTTCAGGTGTGTGCAAATATTTTTGGGTGTGATTTATTACTTCCAAAATTATATTCCAAAACTCCAAGTAGCATAGGAATGTAAAGTCACAAATAGCTGGAAGAAGAACGCTTGCTGCAGACCTAGTGTCTTAATTCAGAATGAAATAAAATGGTTTATTTTAAAACAACACACAAAACATTATAAATAAAGAAACGGAAAACTTATGAATAAAATAATGAGACTTAGTTATTCTTCAAATAGATCTTGATTGCTGCGGATTAGCATAACATTTTTTATTAAATTGGCGTTAATATTTCTTCTCAATGGATTTAATATATATATGTTACGGCTAATACCCGAAGTACGGCTACGCCTAGTTTTAGCCGGTTAGAAACATCATCAATATATTTTAGCCGTAACATATATATTAGTGAAGAGAAAAGCCTTTCCACTAAAACTTGCGTCGCTGGAGCGGCTAATAAACAATTATCAACATTAAATAAGTTTTTATTGACTGAAAATTTTTTCTTTGTCCAGTTGGTCAAGACATCTTCGTGTAATGGTACACGAGGCTCATATCTTAACTTAAAAAGTATTCCTTCAAATTTTGAAGCGATGGGCGATTAATACTAAAAGTAATCGAATCAGTCGATTGTTCTATGCAGTCGATAAAAGTCGATAAACATTTCCATTCCATCTCGTTGGCATGTCCTTTTTAAGTTTTAAAATAGGTAAACCTATTTGCTCTTGAGTTTCTTTTAACTTGTAGCTTGCGACGTTGCTATGTTTAAAATGAGCGTGTAATGCACGACATTTATTTAAAATCGTTTGGAGTGCCGTGCATTTTGTGATGGATTCCTGGACAGACAGATTAAGTATGTGTGCGACGCAAGAATGGTGAATTTTCTGAAGTGATCGGTCTCGGCTTTTTTTACATTACTTGCATTATCTGTCACGACCACGGAGATTCTACTGAGACACCCTGGGAATTTAGATAATATTTTTAAGATAGCTTCCCCGATAATTATAGCAGTGTGATTTACAATAACTTCTTCAGTCCCAAGAACACAGTTTTTTAATTCATATTGCCAGATGAAATGGCCGGTGATCGTTATGTAGCTTTTGTTGCTGTCGGATGTCCACATATCGCTAGTTATAGACAAATGAGAGATATTGTCTATCATATTCCATAAAGTTTTATTAATTATTTGGTGTTCATTAGGCAGCAACTTTTCTGAAACAGTCTTTCTACAAGGCAGTTCATAATTCGGCTGGAGTAGGTGCACAAACTCTTTAAAACCTTTCGAGAGACAAAGGCTGATAGTCAGTTACTATCATCCGGATTAAACTCTTATCAAAAACTTCTTTATCTGCCTTGCTACTCGCCGCGTACAGTCTTAATTGTCGAGATCCTTTTGCTGCTGGGGGCGCTACTGGCGTGGCCACATTCAGTGACTCAGAGTCCAAAGTTCCTGATGGCTGCTGGGTTGCGGTGTTTGCTGGTTGAGGCTGTTTTTTCTTGGGCTCTAGTTTCTTGTTCATACTCGGCCAATTGAATAGGATGTTTCCTTTTTAAATGGTCTTTTAATTTTGTAGTATTTTTATGGTATATTACTGAATTTGAACACAGCTTACACTTAACTTTTTCACTGTTTCCTTCTTTAATTTTATCAAAAAAAATCCCAGACTAACGATTTTTAAGGCATTGTGTCAAGTGATCTTAGCCCGCGCGCGTGAACTTTGCTCTTAAAAAATCAACAGACTAACGAATGAACGAATAATAACGATGTGACATGTAGAAGCTACATGACAGATCACGCACACAGCTAAGTTCAACTTCAGTACGTAGTAATACGCACACGCAAATATACGTCGCCCGACGCACAGGTCGTTTGCAAGCGGTAACCGCAGTACACACATACATACGCGAGCAAGTGTGCCCATGCCCGCAACCGGAACGCGTTTAGTAGTTAGTAGTTCAACGATTGTTATTCGAATAATGATCGTGAGGAACTACTAAATCGACAATCGAATACGCAAAGGCGCGATTGTCGATTCAGTCGATTGTGTATTTTGCAACAATCGCCCATCGTTCAAAATTCTCTGATGACATTCTGCCGGTAACCCCACGAACAATTTCGGTTTCTCGAAGAATATTTTCCAAAATTGACATTCGACTATTTGTAGTCATTTCTTGTTGACTTGTGTCAGCAACAGTGCCCAGACCCGGTACAGATTCATCAGAAGGTTGAAGGCTCTGATATTTTCTGTATGTTTCGCATATGAGTGTTTGAGCCCTTACAGATACTTCCTCTGATAAAACAAGAACTTGTATGAAAATTGTGTGCAGAATTGTGAAGTTTATGAAAAAAATCGATTAAATAAAAATCGATTTTCTTTTTAGTAAAAATTATTCGATTTTAATTATAGAAAATCTTTATTATTTATTTATTTATTATTTATTTAACAATTTATGTATTTACACACAATAACAAAGGATGTAAAAAGCACTTAAAAATAAACTATAAATACAAGGGTCTTACTTATTCCTAAAGAAATCTCTTCCAGTAGACCCATAATTGAAGAGGGGGTATAGATGCAATTTTGTGTGTAGGTACAATAAATACATATACTTATAATAAATAAATACAATTACATATTATTTAATTATACATACATAATATTATACTAAAATAATACAATTACATATATAATATTACGTGACAAGAATACATAATACTACTTACAGACATAAATATATATATATAAACTAAGTGAGAGCTAAATAGTATGATTTGATTTGTTTTTTAAAAAGTGCAATAGTTTTTATTTCTCGAATTTCGTGCGGTAGAGAATTCCAAAGCCTGACAGCATGGACAGAAAAGGAATAGGAATAAAAATCTGTGGAATGGGTAGGAACAGAAAGGAGATTCGCTTTATGTGGTCTACAAATCACCCCTGGAGAGTTTTTGTAGGTAAAGCGATCGCGTAAATAGGACGGGTAGGTAGGATTATGAAGTATTTTATGAAGGAGGCAGAGGATACGTGAGTCTCTACGAAGGCGGATAGGGAGCCACTGGAGTTTTCTGCGAAATTGAGACACATGGTCAAACTTTTTGAGATTAAAAATAAATCGAATACACAAATTTTGCAGACGCTCCAGTTTATTTAATAGCTCCTCGTTGGCATCAAGATAACAAGCATCTGCATAGTCGATGATTGGTTGTATTAGGGTTAGGGAGAGGGAGATTTTAGTTGCCAATGGGAGATAAGTTTGAAGGCACTTCAGCCAGTGGAATGAGTAGTAAACTTTTTGGCTAACTTCGCTAACGTGCGCGCCCCAGCTCATGTAGGAGTCAAGGGTAACACCTAAATTTTTGGCAGTGTTGGTAACATTGATCGCAATGCCATTAAGTCGGATAGGAGGCAGATAAGCAACATCAAGGCGATTACGCATCGATCTGCTACCTATAATTAAGGCCTGTGATTTTTTTGGGTTGATAGGGAGACCAAAAGACAAAGCCCAAGAACTGATGCGCTCTAGGTCCTCATTAATCGATAAAATAGCGGAAGTGAAGTTCGAAACATGGCAGTGTTGATAAATTTGTAGATCATCAGCATAAAGATGGAGCTTTGAGGAAATGACATGGGTTACGGAATTAATGAAAATTGAAAAAAGCAAAGGGGACAGAACACCACCCTGTGGCACACCCGCAACGAGATCTGCCCAATCAGAGTAGGACTCTTCATGGCGAACACGCTGCGAGCGGCCACGAAGATAAGAGTCGAACCAGGATAGTGCGGGAAGTGAAATATTCAAGGATTTAAGGGTACCGAGAAGAACGTCAAAGTCAACAGAGTTAAAAGCGTTACTGAAGTCTAAGAGAATAAGAATAGTGAGAGATTTATTTTCCATGGCCCAGCGAATATCGTCAGTGACGTTGATGAGCGCTGACGTAGTGCTGTGGCCAGGACGGAAACCAGATTGAAAGGGGTTTAGAAGATGGAAAGACGAAAGATAACTAAATAGCTGGCCATGTACTATGTGCTCGAGGACTTTGGAGAGGAAAGGTAAGATGGAGATAGGTCGAAAATCAGAAGAAGTAGACGGTTTGGGTGTTTTAGGTAAAGGAATAACATACGCATATTTCCATGTGCGGGGAAAAGTTGAATTGGATAAGGAGAAATTGAAAATATGAGTAAGAACAGGAAGTAGCTGAGGAAGAATCAAGGTTACCATTTTTGAGCACACACTATCATGGCCAACAGCCGCAGAGTTAATAGATGAAACAGCTTTCTTGACGCTCTCCTCGGAGGTATTGGAGAACACGAATTGAGGATGAGTGGAAAGGGTATCGGCAAGATTCTTCAGCGTCAAAGACTTAACACTAGGGTCCAAAATACTAGGAGGTGAAGAAAAATGTGTATTGAGTGACCCTAAGTCAAAATCTTTGACAGAATCATTAGAACATTTGCCGATACCAACGGATTTGAGGAAGCTCCAAAGTTCAGCTGGACTACGATTATGCAGGGAGTCGTGAAAGTATCGTCTCTTCGCGTCTCGGCACAAACGGTTGCACTTGTTGCGCAGCGTTTTAAAACGTTCAATGTTAGGATCAGTTGGAAATCGCTTGTACCGTCGTTTGGCCTTGTCACGAGATGCCATTAAGTTCTTAATATTGTCGGTCAACCAGGGAGCTGGATTATATTTTACTTTAATACGCTTTAATGGTGCATGAGTATCATAGATATTGAGTAGCAACCTATTAAAGTGTTCGATTTTCTCATCTAAGTCACTGCAATTTAAAACTGGACCCCATTCAATATTTGAAGCATCGTGCTGTAGTGCCTCCAAATCTATGCCCTTGTAACTACGAAGGAGGAGAGTTCTAGGTTTTCGTTTGGGAGGGCGGATACGGTAGGATAGAAAGATGAAGTCATGATACGAAAATGATGCTGTAATCTGACCGTGAACAGATACATTACTGGGAGAGGAGACTATCATGAGATCAAGTAAGGAAGGCATTGAATGAGGAAAGTGATGGGTGGGAGAAAGAGGTAGGATATCAAGACTAAGAGAGGAGAGCAATGATTTTAATTTACTAGTGCGAGTATCGTCCTTCACTAAGCACGTGTTGAAATCTCCCATCATAATAATGTGATCATACGTGGGACGTAGATCACTCAAGGTTTTTTCTAAGGACTCAAAGTAATCTACGTGGCAATTTGGGCTGTAAAATACAAAAAGTAGGATTTTTGTGCTGTGTAGCGTAAGTTCGAGCGCCAGATATTCAGCAGACTCAGAATAGAGAGAGGGAGAAGCGCTTACTATCCTGTGGGGTATACTACTGCGAATGTAAATTGCGACTCCTCCACAACCCTTACCTATTCGGTCGTTGCGCACAAGAACAAACCCGGGGAGAGAAAACTGAGTGGAAAGAAGTGATGGTTTTAAAAAGGATTCAGAAATTAGTAATGCATCTAAAGGGAGATCGTTAAATGATGCCAGAAGATCGGAGTAGTGACTGGGAACACTTTGAATATTTATGTGACCAATATTAAGGTTTTTGGGATAATCTGAAAAAGCAGAGGATATCTGATCGTGTAACGTCAGAGTCGGGGAGGAAGAACTGTCAGCACTAAGAAAACTATCCGAGGACGAACACGAGAAAAAACTATCATCCATGAACATAAAAAAAAAAAAATACTAAGTAATATTAATAAAATAAAAAAATAATAATACTTATAATAAATTATATATCTAAATAATTTTATAAACAAACTAAAAATAACATGTATTACACTGCCGAACTTTTAACTCAGAACAAATTAAATGATTAAGGACATTACACAAAAATAAAAAAAATAAAAATTAGAGTAAACTTACACAATAAAGTTAGTTAACAAAGGCTGTGTACCGATTGAGAGCGCCATGTTAGCACGGCGACTATAGTTGAAACTCGGAACGCATGCGACGCACCCGATGTCAATGTCGTTGACATGACATGACAGATACACTTTGACAGTGCCAGAAAGAAAACAAAGAGAGAAAAAAAAAAGTTTTTACAACAAGTACCGGCTTTTACGCTTATAAAATCTAATGGATAAAATGTTACAAAAAGAATGCATAAGCCGTCGCAGTTTAGATGGTTAAGACATTCTTGTGTTATGTTATTACCAAAGACTTAAACTTAATGTCGGCGACGCGTTTTCCTTGGCGATTTCACTGGTTCAGGTTGTAATGTTGGGGCACTATCAACAATGATCGGTGGGAATTTTAACTGCAATGTCTCAAGAGCAGACATGCACTCAATCTTCCGGCGGGATTTGTCAGGAAGAATTACCACTATAGTCCCGTCGGCAGACCAACAGTTTCTGATTCCAAAGTGCTTTCTGGCGGATGTAAATATGAGTTGCCTAGTTTTGGTCAGAAATTCCGAAACCGTTATGCCAGTACCTTTCAAAGATGTTTTGTTATCCCAAACCAGACGACGGTGCTCCAGGTCCACGAAACGCACAAGAATTGGACGGGGTTTGTTGTGTGTTGTACCAAGCCGGTGGCAGACTTGCAGGTCAGCCTTACCTACTTCAGACATTTTTATTTGGTCGGTTAATATCTTGTGTACCGTGTCCAGTAACTTCTCATTGGGTTTTTCAGCCACTCCATGGAACAACAAGACCTTACGGCGCATCATGGTTTCATGCCTATCCAACCCGAGGGATAGAGTTTCAACTTCCTTATGCAATCTTGCAAACATTTGCCAAACAAGGGATTTAAACTCACCGAAGTCACGAGAAAGGGAAGATATATCTGGGTGTTCCGGAGTAGCTCCTGCAACTTTGCGTAGCTTGTTCTCATACTCGTTCATACGAGACTCAAAGAACTTTCCCAGTGCTTCCATTATGAGTAAATTTTTTGGTGTGAAGTGAAGTCTTGAAGCTCAGTGATGTTTACTTGATTAAGAGGTGCAGTCCAAGTAGAAAAAGTAAGTGGAGAATGAGTGGATAAGTTCTGCAGTTGATTAACACATTAAATAAATATAAAATATGTTTATATTCTATTATTTCAATATAAAAAAAATAAGCACACAGAAATTGCGTGTAAACACAGCGAGAGCTACCCGCTTTATTGTATAATTCAAAGTACTTGCCCCTTTCATATTCGCACAATGAACCCAACAAAATCATATAAACAATTCAAAACTAAAAATCAAAGACAAGGTTTCTTTTATTTATCATAATATTAATTAGCATTCCAATACAACTACCAACTCATCTTCTCAAAAACTAAAACTTAAATAAAAAAATAATGTAAGGGATGGCGAGGCGAGAGGAATGAAACACTCGAATGCTGGTTACTAACTAACTAAGCCCTTCATCATGCAGTCTCATTAGTGTTCTACTGGCAGGACACATGTTCCATACATGGGAATCATGGCTGGCACCACCCATTGATGCATCCACATGCAAAATCCTGATAAATCTGAAAAAAGAAAAAATATGAGAGACTAGCTTATTCACATTTATAATATTAGTAGGATAACTAACATGTTACAACAATTAAAATATAGGAACACATCTTACCACAAGAACATTGAGTGAGTGGTAGCCCTTTCTATTGAAGTAAATCTCCTCATCATCCTTTGGCTTAACAATAGCCACATGTGTCCCATCGATGCACCCGATGACCCTAGGGAATCCAAAGTTGTCACTGAACCTAAACCACAGTAGTTAATTATTTCTAAATCAAACAAATGTAGATAATTTAACTGTAAAATAAATTATATCAATTTAACATTCCCTGATAGTCAATACCATTGCTGGCTTGGAGAATTTGTTGGCATTTATAGTTATTTTTTAAGTGTTAAAATTACAATTACCTACTTGCTAGGGAGTCTCGTCGGCTTTGGATGTGCGGAAACAAGATATATTTCTGTAGGACGCGAGGGTTGTTCAGAGCCTCAGTGACATCCTGCAAGCATTCCGATGTGGATTGCTGGCTGAGGTGTAGAAGATCGTTCTCACCAATGCCACTCTGATAACTGCCGGTTTCATAAAAATTTTATGCAGCCAACACCTATAATAATAGTTATTTGTTATGCTTCGGGGCGAGACATTTAAACAATACAACGTTTGTCACAAGATTGGTATATATGATAAAGAGGTACCGGGTTTTATCCCACTTGTCGTTACTCTTGCGGGCAGAAACACACAAAAATCGTGCCGGTAAAAATTTTGAAATCGGTCGCCTGATTTAGAGGTAGTGGGGGGTGGGGGGGAGAGGTCTGAACCTCCCTGACCATTTTCAGCTGGCGGAAAAAAAAGAGGGCGCCAAAAAAAAAACTCGCTTCAATCATGAGTCAAGGACTCCTTTTTCTGGCAGTTTAAAAAAAGTTACCTAACTAACCTAACCCATTGATGTCGGATTGTGTCAACTCGGAGTAAGCCATTGCTATTAAATACCTAAGAATTATGTAAACACACTTAATAAATACAATATGATTACCTCGATTGTATTTCCAAACAGAGTCCAAAAACGTAGCCAAGTCGTAGAAAAAACACAAAACAATACGGAAGAATCGGAAGAACACATTCACATATACTCGAAAGCAAAGGAATGACGCGAGCTACGTACAAATTTGACATTAGAGCTGTCAATATCATTCACCCAAGGGTCACCTCCGCCAAATCGAATGTCAATTGATCGAATATCAAATGGTCGAACACTATTAATCGAAAAGTCAGCACATCGAACGTTCAAAATGTCGAATTTACAAATTCTTGAACGTCCAAAATATCGAATTTTTAAATGGTAGAACGTTCAAAATCTCGAATAGTTATAAAATCGAAAGCTCAATACATCGAATGGTTGGTTTTTCGAAATAAATAAAACTTATTCATATACATAATACATTTTTTTATTTCCCAACTAGGTGTTGTCCGCGGTTCCCCCGTAACAAAAAAACCTCCTCCTTCTTTGATGTCTGTTAAAAAGTAGTATCTGCCAGTGAAGTGAAAGTCCCGTCAAAATCGGTCTAGCCGTTCCAAAGATTGGCCGGAACAGACAGACAGCCAGACAAAAATTGTAAAGAAATACATTTTGGTATATGCATTTAGACTTTCGAAAAATCAACCATTCGATGTATTGAGCTTTCGATTTCATAACTATTCGAGATTTTGAACGTTCTACCATTTAAAAATTCGATATTTTGAACGTTCAAGCATTTGTAAATTCGACATTTTGAACGTTCGATGTGCTGACTTTTCGATTAATAGTGTTCGACCATTTGATATTCGATCAATTGACATTCGATTTGGCGGAGGTGACCCTTCACCCAAGATGCTAAATGCGTCCCGATTCACGTTAATCACCTAAAAAACATTTGACAAACTGTACTAAAGCATGAAAGTTACGTTCCGATTTACGCAATTGTGCAAGTATTTAGGTTTTTTTTTTTAATATTTAGACGCAAATCAGGCAGCCAAAATTACTTGTAGGGGATTCAGCAAAAAGGGATACTGATAATTCACTTTACAAAATCTTGCTCCTGCTCTTTGGTCAGTGTAGTTTTTCGTCCTAAATTAAGTTTGGCCTTCCCACTGTTTATAAAATCCCTGAGTGTGCGTCGAGGAATATTATAAGTGTCCGACGCTTTGTATGACGATAATGCGCCTGTTCTGACCTGTTCGACAGCTTTTTCGAAGTCTGATTGTGTCCATGCACTTCGTTTTTTCTTTGTAGACATATTGGGAACCTGTAACATAACATACAAGAAAAACAAAAACACTCACAAATACACTTACTCTCATTTTTTGGTAGTTTAGTATAAAGCGCTTTAAGTTCACATTATTTGGGCTCGATATGATTAATAGTAGATTATACAGCATTATTAGGCTGCATGGCAGGTAAAACCTATCCACAATGTGAATTACCCCTTTATGTAGGGTAAACCCGCCTACGATAGATTTTGGCGAGGGTAAGTACGCCTAGGCGTAATTAGCTGTTCTTTCCAGTTCTTAAAAAAGTAACAAAAAATAAAACATATCACTTATGTTGTAAATAACAAGCTAAATTTTGATTAACAATTAGTTATTATAAAGAGTCCAATCAATATTGAAGAGAAAAATGGACAAACAAAATAAAAGCTTACCGAAAACCATCCGCAGCGTGTTGCCAAAAATTGCACGTCGACCACTCGCGCCGAACGTCGCTCCACTACTAGATCGCGGTATGTGCGGGGTCGCGGGCGAGGGTCGCAAGCCCAACGATACATTATGACCTTTATTATGTGCGCTGTATGATTTGTTTTATGATGCATTTAACTAGAATTTCAGAGCTTATGCGTAATTAGCTTTTAGGCGTAATTCGACAGACATACCTTATGTAACGTGCCAAACGTATTGTAAAGATAAACGTATTGTAAAAAAAATATTACACTTAGTTACACAACATTTTGTAGATTGAGACCATTCTGGATATTACCTCCTGATATTCGTTCCAGAGACACGTGTTTGTGTAAACTACACACAAATGTTTAATTAATCATACAAGCTTTAAAGCGAAATAAAATTACCAATATTGGCAATGCACATGATTTGCTAAAACATATAACTTGTGTCATCTATAACGTTGCCTCCTTACACAGACAATGGTGGCGATTCTCACCGTTCCCTAACTAGTCTAAATTTAGAGAAACTATAATTTTAGAATCACTAATTTACGCTTAAGCGTATTCTCAAAATACATCCCACTAAAATTAGTGCATGCATCTGACTCCACTTTGACAGCTCTAAATTGAGTTGGCTTGTGTTGCAACCAGCAAATTAAATATTAAATGTTGATTTTGTTTTATAGCAATAAAACTATTTCATTCGTTCCCTCGTTTCCTGAACCGTTCCTCAGATAATTCAAAGGGATTTGCATGGTCCTGCAAATACCTCGATCTGGGGCTCCTTAAATAAGTAGGATAGAAAAAAAGACTCAATACAAGCACTTCTTGAAGACAACATAAAATAAAAATTTACACTAATGTTTACTTACTTACTTTCTATGTTTATTTTAGTCTGGAGACTTATCTTACCTTTGAATTGAATATGCAAGCGCTGCAATAACATATTCTTACATTATTTCCACTCACAACTTGGATTTCAGCTATTTAGGATGATTCACTAATTTACTCTACACCAAATTAGTTAGCCTCTAAATTTAGTTTAATTCTCTAAGTTAGAGATTTTTAGTCTAGTTTTGACGTAACATTTGTACGTTAGAATAACTTTTCTCTAAATTGAATAACTAAAATAAATTTAGATATGTCAACCTAAATATAGTTTAGTCTAGTGTTTTGAGAATACCAAAGACGACTAAAGCTAATTTTAGAGATTTATAGTTTAGTTTAGAGAAATTTGTACCGCGAGAATTGCTACCAATGTAATCTGTGTAAAGATAAAGTTGTTCCTTATTTAGAATTTGACAACTCTCAATATATATTTGATTGGCAATGGCTTACCAAGCAGGAAAATCTAGACATATGCAAGAAGGTACGTGTAACTGAAAAAAAAAACCGCGGGAAACTCCACAGAAAGTTATTAAGGTATTAAATAATTTCATTGATGATTGTTTTGTTCACTGTGGCGATATGCTAATGGTAATAATGCTATGGACAGTACAAAGCTGTACAATCGTTAAAACAAAATCTTCCACAAAGTCATTTCATTATTCACCATTTCGGCGCAAGTAGAAAACAAATAACGTTACATACAGCCGTCCTCTATTTAAAGATACTAATACAGGACTCTTAAAACATCAATCATTTTGTACAGTAAGTAACTGTCTCAGACATGTTCAAGAGTTTTAGATGCTTTTCCAGAAATTTTAGTCGCAAAGTCGTTCGAGGTACATTAAAATCTCTATTAACAGTGGAAACGGGCATCCCATTTTTAATTGCGTTTAACGCTAAAGTTATTTTATGTGTAAGTACTGGAATATATTTTTTTTCACGGCTTCTTTTTTGACACTATTTGATTTTGGTTGAGGCATTTTATTGTAACTCTGAAAATAAAAAATATGTATCGAAACAATTACGTTGGTACGTAAAGCCAAGTAAAAATCCTCAATAAAATATAAATGGCCAGAAGTGGGGTATCTATGTACACCACTTTTGGCCAGCCACGTGGCCAAAGATGGAGAAATACATGATTTTGACTCCATTAGTGGCCACCTGCTCATAACCTCGCTTCATAAACATATGGCGACAAAATAACTTTAGTTCTACTTAGACAATATATTCTTCAAGTAGTATTAACATAAAAATCCATAAAATAGTCAAAGACTTAAAAAATTAAAATTTATTAGTCACCGGCTCGCCTTAGCCTTTTTACTAAGATCTTAACAATTTCGCGCTCACCTAATAAGAATGGCTTGTTGCATCGAAGTCAAGCTTGACACATCAGATCTATCAACGGTATCAGTGCTACCAATATTCAATATTCTAAATAATATAAACCATAGATTAATAAATTTGGTTTTGCCTTAGTTATAATTATTTGAAACCCCGAATGGCCACAAAGGGGTCGGTGGCCACAACCGGGTCACCTGCGAATCAATCATTGAGATCACAATTGGAAACATTCAAATCACAGTCTACATGAGATCAATAAAACAAAGCCGTAGCTAAAATAATCTGAAACTTTTAAGAATGAGTACAGTTAAAACAGTCTAAACATAACCATGGATTATTCGGACAAGTCATACAATAAGTTACAACCTTTTTTGACTTATTTTCGGCTTCTTTAGCACTCATGGTTCTAGTGTTCAATTTGTAGCATTGTTGGCATGTTCTTCTGACTGCTCTAATAGGACCTTCTTTTTTGGCAAGTTTGTGCTTCATCCTCTTAGGTCTTTGTATCGCCACAGCGCGTTCGTCATTTTGACACAGATGCTTCAGTATTTGCTTTCTGAATTCTACAATTTGTATTTTTTTCTTTGTCACGGTCTGATACAAGATCAAAGCATTAACAATTGACGTATTTAAAATTAAATCGATGCCAAGTTTCTTGTACCACTTAAGAGATTTACGTAAAGGTGACGAATAAGCGGTCATTTGGTCCGAAAGATCGACCGCGCCTTTTCCTTTATTGTAGTCGAAAATTATTTGTGGTTTTGAAATTACTTTTCCACGCTTTGTAACGGTATGAAAATTTACCGAATGTTTCGTTGACAAAACCAGGACGTCTCTCTTGTCCTTCCATTTCATAACTGTAATACCGTCTGGACTTTTCCTAGCAATATACTGACCTCTCTTGAGCTTAGACGAAACGACAGTTTTCGGAATATGCTTCCGATTTTTTCTGAGAGTACCGACCAAGTAAGTCTCATTATCTAAGAGCTTTTTAGCTAGGTCTATACTGGTGTACCAGTGTCGGTGTACAACGTGTGACCCTTGTTCAAAAGACCACTGCATAGCTCCATTACCACATTCGTTGGAGTTGTATTCCCGGTGTCATTTTTGCCTGAATACACGTTGACTTTGTACGTATATCCAGGCATGGTACACAGTTTAAATTCTTTTATACCGTACTTGTGCCTCTTTTGCTTATTAAACTGACGGAAAATGATCCGTCCTCTAAACGGGATCAAGTTTTCATCAATACATAAATCCTGAGTTGCTGTATAATTGTTCTGAAAATTTGTGTTCAACATTTGTAATAGATTCCTAATACGATGCAATCTATCTGACTTGTTAGTTTCATCACCTGTAGAAAAATGGAGCATTTGAAGCAAAAGCTCAAAGCGGTTGCGTGACATTACTGTACGTGCAAAAGGAGGGCCCGTTATTTCATCTTGTGACCAGTAATCTTTTTTTTTTTTTTTTTGTTTGCGCGGTGAAATGCGTTTACGCACCGTACCCCCCACCGGGGTGGCGGGGGGCGTGTGTGGGACTCCCACCTGGGCAACTGACACGTCGCCCAGGGGACTACCCACTAAAACACCGCGGCGCTCCGTCTTCGCCTTTGTGGTGAAGCCGTGGGGCCCGGACCGTCGGCCCTACGCCACGACTTCACCGGCGATGGGCCCGTCTACTGCACGACGGGCCCATTTTGACCCCCCCCGCGGTGAAGGGGGGCCTGTGGGAACGACCGGGAGCGCCCGATCGTTCCCACCCGTCGACGGTGGTGGACCGTGCAATGCGGGCAGGTGGATTTGTGACCAGTAATCTGCAATTCGAGGAAGCCTTACAATGCCCATGAACAGTATTAGCCCAAAAAACTTTTTTATTTCAGTAATATTAGTAGGTTTCCATTTACGGAGCCTAGCGTATCTGGAAGCTTCGTTAGATGTAATCTTAGTAATGGCGAATTGGTTAGTGCAATCCACGATTTCCTGGAATATTTTATCCGACACCAAAAGCTCAAGAAAATTATGCGGGTATTTGTGAAGCATATTATTACGTACAGATAATGGAACACCAGAAATTTCAGTGTAAGGTATTATAGTGCGTTGTTTACCCAAGGGCGTTGTCCAAGTGCTTGAAGACGGTGTATTACCTGAAAATACAAAATTCCATAAAATACAGTACAAAACATTTGATAATGCCGTGAGGCGAAATCGTTCAGGTTCTATTCATTCATTCATTTCAGCCGATATTCGTCTGCTGGTGTACATAGTACTCCCACCTAGTGGGGGGGGGGAGGTGAGTTGACAACCGCAGTATCAATGGTTGTACGTGAGAGACGCTGCTGCCCATTCCCGGTAGGTTTCCCTTACTCGCCTCTCGAGTCTATACAATTATATAAAACCCCGCGAACTTCGTACCGCGTAACTTTTTCCGCCCGTGTGGAATTCGGTTCCCGTTCCCACTGTAGTTTTTTTAGCCAAAGTTACTCCTTATTAGATAACCTATCTGCCACTGAAAGTCCCGTTCAAATCGGTCCAGCCGTTCCAGAGATTAGCCGGGACAAACAGACAAAATTTTTAAAAGTATATATTTTGGTATGTGTATCGTATATACATTCGTATATACATGCATGTAGTAGAAAGCAGTTATTTTAATATTACAAACAGACACTCCAATTTTAATTATTTGTATACATGTATAGATAGATTATCTACTTACCTGATGCGTCAGGGACATCCCTATTTTCATCGTCGCTTTCGCCAGACTCTGATAACAAAATACGTCGGCGTTTTCTGTTAGGCCTCGGTCTCGAATTTTGCGGGAAGCGGGGCGGCGGCGGCGGCGGCGCGGGAGAGGGGCGGGCAACGCATACCTGTTCTCGAAACCAGCGGGCAGATCGCGCGGCACTGTAGCGGTGTAGTGTTGTGTTTGTGGTTGTGTTGTCGACATTCGCTAACGAAATGTCTGAAAATCGGCGACAACATCTTTTTGATTCAAATGTATTCCTAATGCTCGATTTATTGTGGGCAAAAGAAGAAGTGGATCCCTACTATAGGGCAAGAAAAATAAATGGCGAGTTTTATCGAAATTATGAAGAACAGAGACAAAATCCCGATAAATTCTACGACTACACCAGAATGAGTGTAGAAACTTTTGACTATATTCTAGAAACTATCAAGAGTGATTTAGAGTCTGGAATTAATCCAAAAAGTTTTAGAGGTATATCTCCAGCAGAAAAATTATACATAACGCTTGGGTAAGTAAAACAACGAAATTGTAATTTGTAATTGTATTTATTGATAGTTTCAAAAAGGAAGTGTTGTACCTACTAATTTAGTAAATAGTTTGGCATCGGTATTAAGTTCCCAGATACAATAATTTTAATTAAATACCTACTACACACTAATCAGCCTTAATTATTTATCTTTGACGAAAAATATAATATAAAAACGTTTCGTATGAAATAAGTAACATAACAGTTTGTCATTTATTTTTAAAATCACAGTTTTCGTTTGTACGACGATTAATTATTTCTACAATCACAGTTTTCTCACTCATTTACAGTATTTTTATTACAAGGTCGATATACTTAGTGGTCAGTATAATAATTCCACGCTTATTCTAATCTTAAAACTAAATCTCCTTTCTAAAATTAAAGTTCTCATTTGTACGACGATTAGTTAACTATTTAAATCACAGTTTTGTTATTTATTGACAGTATTTTCATTATAAGATTGATATAACTCTATTGTTGAGTACTATACCCATACATACAGGGTCTGTCGTAATGAATGGATAACCCGTTACCTACAGTTGATCCGGATGTGAGGCTATAAGAAAATGGTGTCTTCTTGCCAGGGTTGTCAACCATAAGAAAATGGCGTAGACTTTTAGACTTTTTTTTAATTTCGCTATTTTTTTCATTTATTCCGTTGCCATTTCTTCAAATTTTGATTTATTTGTAAAATTCTTTTAGTATTATACTGCTGAAGACGTCTATTATGTAATTTAAATACAATTTTAGGTGTTATTCACGTTGAACATTATCAAAATACTCATTTTAAGAAAAATATTTCCAATTTTTTTTCATTAGGTCAACTTTTGATCATCTCCTGTGGAAAAAAAAAGTATGACGTTATAGCTGCCCATGATCTCAATAAATTGTCTAGTATGTGTAGATTCTAAAAAGGTATAACGATGTGTACTTTACAAGCAACATTAAGTTACAGGAGCGAGAACACTAATCAAGGTCGGAATTTTTATTTTTCATGTTATGTTATAAATGGTTGTAAAACTTCGTCATAATGATTTTATTCTATCAAGATACTTTGCACAAACACTATCGGGCCACTAATAGGATATTCAGAAGAAGAAAACCCGGTTGTCTTTGGGAAAAAAATAACATTACTTCACGATAATAATGTAATGAAAATGTACAAATGAAAATTGTTGTGCTCTAATAGTTACATGCGACAAACATGTTGCGACAAGTTTATTCGAAATTGAAACGGATTTTAAAAATCGAACAAAGACCGCATTACAGAGAAAAGTGGAAAAAATTAGAAGGAAATCGTCCTTCCATAAATGCATTGTGCACTCTAATAAACACACGGTAATCAGGATAAACACTAGCAGCTCTATTGGTGCTGCCATTACATACACCGTAAATGTAATGCATGTTCGCGTATTCGGCCGGCGTGTACTGTTGCGGCATGATACACAAACTACACAAAAACTTTTCCAAAACAACAAGTTCAATCGATAGCACAACACAATGTCCGTAAATGTGAGCAAAGTCATCAGTATCACCACGTTATCAAGGCCAAATCACAAGGAAAATCATAGTCAAATATTAGAAAGCAGTAACAAATTGACGAAAATAGTGGCCCCGATTCTCAAAACAGAGAGTAAAACTAACTTAAAAATATCGCTGTCACTTTCTCATGCTTCGTATTAGAACAAGACAGGTACATTGGTCTCACTAAATTTAGTCCACATCATTGTGAAATTGAATGAAATGCGCTGAGGACTAGCCTAAAATTGCCTTCGCCGTGTCATATTGCACGTACATTTTAGTTTGACAGGACTAAAATGATTACCTGTCTCTGTTTTTTTGATGTGTAAGTGACAGCGATAGTTTTAGTTTAGTTTAGAGAGTGTTTTCAGAATCGGGGCCAATGTGAACAAAAGGACATGTGATGGTCAAAATCACACTGATGTGATAAGTACCCTTTTCTTTGTAATGCGGTCTTGTTCGATTTTTAAAATCCGTTTTAATTTCGAATAAACTTGTCGCAACATGTTTGTCGCATGTAACTATTAGAGCACAACAATTTTCATTTGTACATTTTCATTACATTATTATCGTAAAGTAATGTTATTTTTTTCCCAAAAACAACCGGGTTTTCTTCTGAATATCCTATTAGTGGCCCGATAGTGTTTGCGCAAAGTATCTTGATAGAATAAAATCATTATGACGAAGTTTTACAACCATTTATAACATAACATGAAAAATAAAAATTCCGACCTTGATTAGTGTTCTCGCTCCTGTAACTTAATGTTGCTTGTAAAGTACACATCGTTATACCTTTTAAGAATCTACACATACTAGACAATTTATTGAGATCATGGGCAGCTATAACGTCATACTTTTTTTTTCCACAGGAGATGGTCAAAAGTTGACATAAAGAAAAAAAAATGGAAATATTTTTCTTAAAATGAGTATTTTGATAATGTTCAACGTGAATAACACCTAAAATTGTATTTAAATTACATAATAGACGTCTTCAGCAGTATAATACTAAAAGAATTATACAAATACATCAAAATTTGAAGAAATGGCAACGGAATAAATGAAAAAAATAGCGAAATTTATAAAAAAGTCTAAAAGTCTACGTCATTTTCTTATGGTTGACAACCCTGGCAAGAAGACACCATTTTCTTATAGCCTCACATCCGGATCAACTGTAGGTAACGGGTTATCCATTCATTACGACAGACCCTGTATATGATTCATTAGAAGGGTACGTGCTTTCATTTACACTTAACTCATCTAGAAGAGCTTGATTAATTTTTTGTCTTACTCTAAACTTTTGAACGGGCGTGAATTTTTCCATTTGTGGAAGTAAACTCATAAAAAAGTAGTAGTCATCAGACTTATTCTCATTTCTGGAAGCCTCGTTTCTACTTTGATTTGATAAATCATTTTCCAGCAGTCTTATCCTTTTCCTTTCCAATTCTAAAAATTCAGTTCTTATGTCATTCGCTGTTCTCTTTTTTCTTGATCGTTGTGACGCAGAAGCTTCTCTTGGAGGCGTAGAAATTTCTTGCGATGATGTAGAAGCTTCTTGAGAAGAAACAGGAGCCTCTTGTGAGGATGTAGAAGGTTGTTGTGGATAAATAGAAGATTCTTCATTATGACCGGTTGTATCTTCTTGAGAGTTTTCTCCAGATATGTCTTCTATCTCAAAAGAATCATTACTCATCTGATTACTTACTTCAGTACTGCTTAAATTACCCTCAGTAACATTTGGTACAACTTCATCTTGCAAAAACCTCAATTGAGAAAAATATTGCCAATTTGAGGGTTGATTAACATTTCCGGCATCTCCTGATCTAGGGGCAGGATTTTTTTTTAATTCCTTTCTATAGTGATCTTTTAAATTTTTCCATTTCTTCTTTAAATCGGTCACTGAAACAAAGAACGAACAGACTATTTATTACATACATAACTTTAACATATACATGCTTTAATTTTCAGGTTTTTGGCGAGTGGGCAGCCTTTCAAAAGACTGTCGTTGTCATTCAGAATGGGAAAAACAACGGTGGCCAACATAGTTTATGGCACTTGTAAAGCTATATGGAAAAATTTGGTACATTTACATATGCCAAAACCGACAGAAGAATTATTGAAAAATATAACGGAAAAATACTATGAAAAATGGCAATTTCCTAATTGCGTTGGTGCTATTGATGGCAAGCACTGTCGAATAAAAAATCCTAAGTTCGCTGGATCATCGCATTATAATTATAAACATTTCTTTTCGATGCACTTGCAAGCGGTCGCGGATGCTGACAAAAGATTCATTTGTATAGAAGTTGGAGGAAGAGGGAAACAAAGCGATGCAGGGACATTCCATTACTCTAATTTGAACCGTTTACTTCAGAGTAATAACTACAATATACCAGGACCACAATATCTACCCTCATCAGATATCGTTCTACCAATGGTTTTTATTGGAGATGAAGGATATCCACTCAAAACATATTTGATGCGACCTTATCCACAAAGCGTACTTAATGCACAAAATGAGTTATTTAATAAGCGATTATCGCGGGCTCGAAAGACTATTGAGTGTGCTTTCGGAATTTTAAGATCCAAGTGGCATATTTTCAGATCGCCCATAGAGACAAACAAATGTCATGCAAGATTACTCATCAAAACTTGCTGTTTGTTGCATAATATTATCCGAGATAAGGATGGTGATAATGACATTGCCTATATTACTGTCAATACGAATCAACAAACATTACAAACACGATTACAAACCAACGCCCGGACGTCTTATCAAGCACAATATATACGTGAAAAATTCAAAGAATATTTTGTAAATAATCCCATTAGCTACTAATTAATTTGTAAACCATAATAAACATTGTATATAACATAATAAATATTTTTTATATTCACCTACCTTCAATATTCAGTTCGTTTTTTATTTCTTCCCATAATTGATTAATTATTCTTCTATTTTTATGGTTCACATCTTTGCTGTTCCATATGGGTCTCCTCTCAAAGATTGCCGAAATAATTTGCTCTTGCACGTCCGAGGACATTTTGAAACGTCACAAAAAAAAGTACAACACTATACTACAATGCAGACGCGCAACGCGGGACGGTCACCGCTCGACTGGAGGGCACCGCTCGTCGCCCGCCCCCGCGCCGCTCCCGCGCCGCTGTTTTCGAGACCCGGTCCATTTGACGATACGCATAAGATCCTGCCGCTCCCGCGCTTCCGCCGCCGCCGCCCCGCTGCCCGCAAAATTCGAGACCGAGGCCTTACGCACTGGCCGCGGCACTTCACACAGCTGATCATCTGAACTCAGTTGAAAACTGCTATTTAGTAGATTTATTTCAATATTATCGATCTCGGCAAGATCTTCTTGACTTATTTCAAAATCTTCTAAGTAATCCATGAAGAAAAATAGTTAGGTAGCTATACGATGAGTTCAAGAAAAAAACGGTTCAAGAGAATACGGACGATACGTGCTTTCTTTGCGTCACGAATGGGCGACTAAATCACCGCAAGAGCTTGAGGGGAGGTGCACGGGGTGGGCCGCGCTGTGATCCCCGCGGCCCCTGCCGAAGTAAAAACGTAATTCCTTCCGAGGAGGCCACGGGGGACACCCGTGTGCCAACATACAATTTCCTTGGATTTTTTAATAAAACCATCAGAGTTTTTAGTTTACAGTGGTAAATATTATATTTTAAATGTATTTTAATGAAAATACAACATTGTAAAAACTTATGAAAATGACGAAATCCGGAATGGCTCCAACAAACTTCATAGTGTGGCCCACATGGTGACCCGCGTGGCGCTCAACGTGCTCATTCACTTCATTCGACAACTTTTCTAAGAGGTTATCACGCCTATGTTTTTTAAAACGACGACGATGAGACTTTTTCTTCTTTTAATCTCGCGAAGATTCTGACGAGCTAGACGAGTTAGTACTCGAGCTACTGCTACTTCCACTTGACGATCGTTTCCGCTCACGTAAACGCGATTTACGATTTTGCGGTGCGGTGCCAGAAGTACCGGCCGTAGCTGGTTCATGATAATTCTCGTTATCCATTATAACTTGTATTCACTTTCCTAAAGGGAAAACATTCCTGCTAAAACACTCACTTAGGTAGAAAAAATATAATTGTTAAGATTCTGATGAAAATTTTCAATCATTACTTCCTTACAAAATATTAACCACCTTTGGGGTAGTTACTAAAAATTACTTGGCTACGAACGGTAAAACCGTTATACAAAATAGTAATTGTGCACTTGACTTACATGTGATCTCGAACTTCACACACTATAAACTGTTAAGTAGGTATTTAAAAAATGTGATTTCAAATAATATGACAGCAATTTTAGCGCACAAGTTTACTTTACGGGAAATTTCACGCCAATGACGAGCAGCCGAGCTAACTCCAGCCCGGCGCCTCACCTGTTGAAAAAGTGGGACGATGTGCAAAAGAGATAGCTGCTAAAGGTAGAAAAGGAAATAAAATACAACGGGAAACGGAAGGGCCTATCTCCAATATTATAAGCTTCTAATTACGGTCAAGTTGTTTAATAACGAGTTTCACAGTGCCACGCAATTCACGACGTCTTTGTTACTTCTTAGCAACGCAAGATATTTTTAAGAGCCTGCCAGCTTGCTGCATCGTGAAGACTAAGTTGACTTAATTAAGAGGAGTCCCTGCAGATACTATTGAACCTTCTTAGCTTTCTCACGCTTAAACGGATGGAGAACTGAAACTGCAAAAACTCCTTGAGAGGACATCATACATAGTGCACTGCACAAAACATTTTAAATACTACATTTGTTTCGCTTGCAGCTTGCAAAGTGCCTCTATGATTATTATATCACAGTATTAAAATTGGTTAGGTATTAATATTTTTCTTAATTTGCCTTGCCGGACAGTGACAGCTACAAATGACTTAGGTATCATTATGGCTAAAAGTTACTATATAAAACGAACAGAAAAAAAATTGAGGCTTTTCCAATTCAATTCTTTTGAGTATTTAACAAGTGTAGTTATCTTCATTTGTTAAATACAGTTATAAAATAACAGAAACTTAACTTTCAGGCACTTTTTATTAAATGAAACTTCAGTTTGCAAAAGGTTTCAAAAATATATAAAAATGTAAATAAAAAAGCAATCAATTAACAATAATTCTAAGGGTGTTTTCTATTTCTTGTCGACAAAATGGACATTGTGTAACCTGCTCTCTGCAGGATATACATAAAATGTGCCCACATGGCATTAAAGCCATTGTGGGCACATTTTCATCGCAGATGCGACACATTTGAGGTGGTGGAGATGATGTGACCGACACCGGTTCTGCATTAGGAATTGCAGGTTCTTCTGATGGGGAAGCATCAGAAGAACCAGCAATTTCCAATTCTTCACCGATCTCGGGCACATCATCAACCACCACTCCCGCACCCACATCCAAATTCCTACTGCAGAGCTGCAGGAACTCTCTGAGAGAGATTGTGCCTCTTTCGAGAGCCCTGCTGTTTTGGACGTGGTATGTTCCCACGTAATGACGTAGTTTGTTGCGCCTCGGTAAACGGCCTTCCCGCAGTGCTTGACGCCGAGTTGCGCTAACTACAAATTTTTCGGCGGCAACATCTGCAAAAGAGGAGAACATTTGAAATTTGGGTTCAAAGAAAAAACATAGGTGTTTCATTGAAATTTTATATTTCAAATAACTACCTAACTAGAAATATGTTACCTTTAAAATGAGTTGGTTCTCTTTATAAACCAATGCTTTGTTTCTTTGAGGCACCATTTAGAGCTGTTCCTGTTAGTTTAAAAAAATATATGTTAGTTCATAAACATCATTTTGTCAGATGACGCAATTAAAACTGTTGTGTGTAGTGTTGAGGGGATTATGTAAGTTTCGTTTTAGTATGTAAGAATAAATACCTATGCTCATAATTGATGTTATTAATATAAATTTATTATTTACCCGGGACATCCACTGTTCCACAAAGTATTGGTGGAACCTTTGGTTAGCCGGCAATCCTTCCTCGGCAGCAGCTGCGGGAATTTCTGCTAGGCCCAGGGTTATTTGGGCCGCCGGCAACAACGCCAGTGCCCCGTAGATCTGCACAAGCTGCCGGCCCGGTGAGTTGCGCGCCACGTCTACACCCAGCTGCTTCGCACGCCGCAACAAAAATTGCTGGAGATGGAAAAGGCATCACTGTACCTGTAAAAAAGATTTTTTAATTGCAATTTCGAACTAAATAACTTAAACAAATAACTTTATATTGCATAAGGAGGAATACCTCACCTGGACACCGACCCGAGTGCTGCTTGGAGAGCTGGCTCGTAATCCGTGATTATGTTCGCCGGATTTGGGCGCTCTGCCGCCTGCCAAATTCTTTGCAGGACAGCTTTGTATAAAGCCCGGCGCCGATTTTGCATGAGAACTATCACGGGGTGAAAGAAGCACACTTTTATCACCCCGTAAATAGATAAAATTTGGTAGGCGGGCAGTCCTGCGGGAACCGTCTGAAAAGTGCCATCCCCGATGATAGTTGAACTGTCGCGGAGGCACCTTCCGAAATCGGCCATTGCCAATATGTCGCTGTGGCGCGTCGGCGTACGCCTCCAGGCTCACCGGTATAGGGGGCTGCGAGCTCCGCTTCCATTTCCGCATCGATGGCTCCACCGCCTCAAAAATGAGGTGTGGAGCTGCTTCGGCAAATCTGTAATTTTTGAGTTTGATGTAGTTATTTTACTTTTAAACAAACATATCTTTGTATAATACTAGCTTACGTACGTAGCCCGCGGCTACGCACGCGTTAAATTTAGAGTGTTTTACTCTAAACCGTGAAGATCTTTGAAATTTGATAAGTCTCGTAGGGTTCAGCCTGCATTGGTAATGGAAGCGGTTAAAAAGTAATTATTTACCGACGACATCATATTAGAAACCCCAAAAAGAACCAATATTTCTCCACTCTTTAATGGATGGTATTATATACCTAGTCGGGTCATAAAGTCTGTCAAAAACTTTAAATGTGATTAATGATACAGTTTTTGATAATTGTTTAAAAGTTATATATGAAATTAAAGGTAATTAAATGCACAATCCAAATTTATTTACATTATTCAAAATGCCCTCCCCCATTTTGAATACAAGCCCGTAATCGACGCGGCCAGTCGTCGATCGCAGCACGCACCACATTCATGTCTATTTCTGCCGCTGCTTTAACCAAAGATGCTCGGAGAGACTCCAAATTCTGATGAGGTTTAGCACAGACAATCTCCTCCAAATGTTGCCATATCTTGTAGTCCAGTGGGTTTAGATCTGGACTAGAAGAGGGCCAGTCTTCATAACCAATGAAGTCAATTCCTCGGGCGGTCAGCCAGTTTTGCGTGCTTCGTGCCCTATGAGCTGGCGCAGAATCCTGCTGGAATATCCAGTGTCTGTTTTCGAACATCGTTTGGGAAAGAGGTTCCACAATGTTCGTTAGGACGGTATTTTGGTATACAACGGCACTGGTTTTTAAACCTTTTTCACAGAAAAACACCTCAGTTAATCCTGAATATGAGACTCCAAGCCAAACCATGATTGACGAAGGATAATGCCCACGCTGCACCCTTGGAATACGCGCGCTTGCTTCTTCACTGCTATGGGCATACACTTTATCATTTTGTTTGTTGTAGCTTTCCTCGATGTTAAAAATTTTTTCGTCGGAAAACAAAATTTTGCGGTATTTTTTCCCCGCGTACCGCCTTGACAAAGCTCGGGATCTTTCCAACCTAATTTTTTTCAAACGCTCATTCAAAAAATGTCCGGTCTTTTTACGATAAGCTCGTAGTCCTAGGTCTTCATTTAACACTCTTTTAATCGTGGTTCTGCTTAGGCCCATCTGAAGAGCTAAGATTTTTTGCTTCCGGACGGGATTTCGTTGAATTCGCGCCTTCACGGCTTTGATGACCGCTGGTGTCCTAACTGTGCGAGGTCGGCCGCTCCTCTTACGATCTTCGAAGCTTGAATCTTCAGTGTACCGTTTGATAGTGCGATAAACAAACCGTAGTGTTATTTTCAAATTTTTCAGAATGTTGAAAATCTCTGTTGGCGCGTAACCACAGCGGTGCAACGCGATAACCGCGACTCTATCTTCCTTTTGCGACCACTCCATATTTGAAAATGAATAAAAATGATTACTTTCTTTATATTTGAGAAGGGCGAATGTTCTATTTTTAAAATTAGTCGAAGCATATGTGGCCAGTATTCGAAAATCAAAAAAAATATGGATGTGACAGAACTTAAGACCCGACTAGGTATTATAAACCTTCCCCTTGAATCACTATCTATTTAAAAAAAAATACATCAAAATCTGTTTCGTAATTTCAAAGATCTAAGCATACAGACACACAAACGGCGGAAAGTGACTTTGTTTTATACTATGTAGTGATAAGCGACCCGCCCACGCTTCGCAATGGCAATTTTGGCCGACTTGCTTTCGAAATATTGAATTTTAGCTAATTTGAGAATTTTTTCTTAGATTGTCAAGAACAAATTAAGATGAACAAAATCCCTTTAAGATGGCGAAAACCTTATTCGTTCAGTCGTTTAGGAGGAGTAAGCGGACAAACATACAAACAGACACAATTAGCGATTAGGATCATACATTGTAATGATGAAGATAATTAGCACCTACTTATAAAAGTGTAGATAAGTATATATACCTGGAGGCTTCTTCTTCGTATATTCGATTGATCGAAGTATTTTCATTGCGGGCCCTTATTTTAAAGGCCTGGAACATGGCATTACTGTAAAATATATTTTATCTGTATTAGTAAAGTATATGTGATCTTTAGCGCTCAGTCAGGAACGCGATGTCGCAATCGCGTCGCCAACACGTCGCCATGGCAACGCGAATTCTATATCTAGGATTGTTTTTTTGATTGAATCATAAATTAATATCTATGATTGTTAGGGGTCCTGCTTCTATCATCACAGCTGCTTCCGTTTCGGACACAAGTTGCGGGTCATGTGTGACCTTGACCTTGTCCCCAAAGATGATGATGGCTGCTTTTACAGGTTTTTGGCGGTTGAGGATGCATTGTGTTATCTGCGTGCCAGGTGGTTACTTCATCGCAGTCGGTTAGCGGCTCTTTTGCCTTCTGGCTTCAGGCTTCCGTGTCCTCTGGTTCGGAGCCGCATTCCGAGACCTACTTGGCTACGACTACGGTTTAGTAGTCTTTGCGGGGTGTGGTGCGCAGCTCGGCGAGAGTTGGTGTGGTTAGTTTTCTATGGGCAGGTGTCTGTGAGGCTTTCGCGGGAGTTTGAAGATCCGCGCTGTCATTCAGCAGAGAGATGTCCGCCAATCTCCGGACATCGTCTGCTGCAGTGTTTCTGGCAACCGATTGGGCGTTTTTGATGGTTGCTGCCCGTCTGATTCCTCCTTTAGCCGTTTTTTCTTGGTTTTTTGCTCGAGAGACAGCTGGCGGCAGAGGTCTATGGGGCTAGAGGTCTATGTTGCAGTGCAGCGCCTGAGAACCAAACTTTGCGTGGCACCAGCAGTTGGGGTACCTACGGTAGGTGGAGCTGGACCTTGATCTCGGGCGAGATATTGACCGTCGACGATTGTGAGAACGGTGTTCGCGATCACGTGGTCTACGATTTTGCTGATCCATCTTTATCTCCAGCCGTTCCACCATCCTGCGAAGCTCGGTGAGTTCGCTGCGTGCATCGGCGTTTGCTGGAACGCTGCTGGGACATGACGCTGCTGCCACATGGTGTGTTGTTGGTGCGGTTATCTCCTGGATGCGGTCAGCCAGGCCCGCCAGCTGGTCGAGGGAAAGCAGCGGTTGAGAAATCAGCACAGTCTGGATGTTTTGAGGCAACCGGTTACTCCAAAAATCCTCTGGTACGCTTGGGCCAGCTAAGTCCTTCAAATGTCGCAGGAATTGTGTTGGTTTATGATCCCCAAGCTCTTCGTGGGTCAAAAGTTGCTTCACTTTATTTTCTTGTGATGCACACTATCGCCGAATCAACTCAGATTTGACCTTTGCGTATTTGTCCGTTGCCGGTGGGTTGACAATGACGTCCTTGACGGCCTTTGCATACTGCATGTCGATGTTGGTAATAACATGAGTATATTTGGCGTTGTCATCGGTAACACCAAAAGTTGCAAACTGCCCCTCCAGTAACGCGAACCAAAGCTCCGGGTCATCCGGTGAAAATTGAGGAACTTTAAAACTCGGGCGCACGATATCGGGCGACGACATTTTTGGTTCCTTGGGAACGAACGATTGAGGTGTACAACGACGAGTAGTAAATATTGCTTCTTCCTGTATTCTTCCTTAATTTTGGAGCTTCTAAATTGCTGCAGTTTTCTGGGGGTAAGTAATGTTTTATTAGCTCTAGTTTGCATTCTTTTGTTAAACCGTTGGCCAGTATGTGCTGCCATCTTGGGGCAATATCCTTATGCAGATTATCCCCGAATTTCTTTTGTTCAGCTGGGTCATCTCTAAAGAGCGCTCTACATTCGCACGCGAATCGCGCCGTGAATTCACACCGCGATTCACGCCAGAACTTCGCGTTGAAAACGAGTTCATCCACATTCGCAAAGTTTCCCATTTGCGTTCGCGCTTTCATAAGAAATGGACGACAATGTGGCTGCAGCTGCTGCTGTGACGATCTGCGCTTTAGCAGTCTACAATTACGTGAACATTAAAAGTATCAAACAAATAAATATAAAATGGAGAAAAAGAAGATGGTGGATGACGCAGATTCATCACAGCAGAACGAGGTAATAATTATTTTATAGAGCTCTCAAAAATGGATTACTTAAATCATTTTTGGTGAAATGGGTCATATTGCAAATTTCAAATTCTTTACTTTACATTTTTCTTTTTCAGTGTTACTTTGGAAAGACTGTTATACTTTGAATTTCACTAGTGGGTGTTGGCTAGGTAGTAGATGAACGCCGGGGCTCCCCTTACCCTTTTTGAAGTCTAGCTCAGCAGAAAGCACGGGGTCGCGAGTAGGCAGGCTCAGAGGCTGGGAAGGAATGCTACAAAATAATTTATACGAGGCGCCAGTAGCAATCCCTGCCCTACACAAGCTATAGCGATGGGTGGAGTAGAGAAATGATACAACAAATTGTTTATAAATGCAGCGAAATTATATTAATTACGTACTAAGCATACAATGGGGTAGTCCCTAACCCTGTTCAAATTGTATGTTTACATAAGAGCTACTTATAAGGTAGTAATAACTAGTATTATAATTATTAAAGAGGAGACCGCCACAGGTGTGGGTGCTCCATGAAAGTAAGTCAAAAGGTTATATTTGCTTAATACAACATTACAATGGTGTAGTACCTAACCTTGCTCAAAACTTGTAGATTAAATAGAAGCTACTTATAAGGTAGTAATAACTGTTGTTAAACTATCAAAGAGGAGGCAGCCGCAGGCGTGGATGCTCCATGGAAGTAAGTCAAAAGGTAGGACTCACCAGAGAAATTTGATACTTATAGCAGGCTTAAGAGAGCTGCATAACATCAAAGTAAAATTCTAAGCATACCAAAAAGACCTAGTCCAGAATTAAAAAAAAACCCTGAAACCAAACAGCATTATTAGCATGACGCAATTGCACTGTAGGCACAGTATATTAAACAAAAAGAGTGCAAGCTTACCACATTGTGGGTTATAAGTTAAATTCATATGACCAGTCCAAAGGTCACACGCAGGCAGCACGAGTTAACCTAGCAAATTAGATGCACAACATCAGTAAAAGCGCATACGACGATAATATTGAAAAGAAATATGAACGTTGAAGAGCATGCTTACCAGCCATCTCCATGGTATAAAGCTTGATGGGAGTTTAAAAGATGGAAATCATGCCAAAGGCCGTGCGGCGACGCCGTCAAAGAGTGAAACTATAAACAAAACACAATATCAACGCTTGATCATAGGCTTGCATGTACAAATCTCACCTGAAGAAACGATGCACATACATAACAAGTTAAGTAAAAAAAGATTTCACGAAAACATATCGAGGCTTGTCTGCTAACGCACATCCAAAGGAAAAATAACCTTCAAAAATGGATGGCGGCTACACGTATGCGAGATCTGTCGCCTGTCATTGTCAAAAGACACTGACAACGAAGTAGGGAGTTACCCTTTAAAAAAAAACAACGTAACAGTACCCTTCCAGTTGGGGAAAATTTTTATTTCAAAATTTGTGAAAAGAAATTTTGAAATAAAAATTTTGCTATGCTTCCCAGCATCAGAAGACTCAACATCAACAAACAAAAAGGATCAGAGGCAGAGACTAACCCAAAGAAAATGAAAATGTGAAATTTCAAGTTTCACCGTTAACACCAAAAACACATTATTCAACCAAAACCAAAAACAAAAAAAGGTTTGGACACCCTACATTCCATGTCCAAGCAACTATGAACTCAAAAAGTTCCCAACACCAATGTGGAAATCACAAAAATAAAAATTAAGTTTCAACTCCTATGAAATTCTTAGTTTCAAATAAACTAAGTATCTAAACCATTCCCTAGGTTTATTAATAAGGCTTAAAAAAACTAAACTAATAAGCCTGACCACATAACAGTACCAGAAATCAACCGTGCAAGTTTTGCAATAATTAAAGAATTACAAAACGCAGGGGCACAGGCTGGGCACCGCATGGAGTACAAACAAATAAGGTAAGCTGTGTACAAGGCGCTATATAGAACGCAACACAGAAAAGATGCGAACTACGACGAGGAAGTTCACAAAAAAGGTAAACAAAATGAACGAAACATAAAGATGACTTGCCCACTCCCAGGAGTAACTCCAAAGTGGCAAGCTGAGCACCTACTCGAGATGTGATGAGAGGTAAATGTGCGAGAGACGAGCTGGCTACCCTACTCTAATATCGAGAGGGCGGTGGTACTCACCCAGTCGGACTTGGCACGGAGTCCTACCACCAATTAGGCATGCAAAAAAACTCGTAAACAGGTCAGGTGTACAGGGCCTAAAAAAAATATAAAGACAGGTGTATAGGACCTGTAACAAAACCGTGTATATAAAGAAAAATAAAAAGGTTGGTTAGCAGTTAGCAGACATAAAAAGAAGCCAAGTGACGTCGAAAAAGAAAAGGGGTGAATGTTGTTTTAGGATTCACAATCTTCACCACGATTAATAATATCCTTAATGTGGAAGTCACCCAACGGTTTTCCTTGTAAGGACTTAAGAGTATAGACCAAAGGAGAACGCTTCTTAGCTATGACACATTTTTCAAATTTAGGGCAGAGTTTAGCAGAAAAATGTTTATCCGCGTTAGAAAGAGGAAAACACTTTTTATAAACAATTTGACCCTCTTCATATTGAAGTGGCCGCTTTCTTAAGTTATAATGTTTAGCTCCCTGAGCATGGGCCTTAAGTAGATGTGACCTGACACTAGTGAAAACTTCTTTCAGCTTAGAGATTCCCGTAACAAAAGGTTGAGACTCCACCACCACATCTGAGCGCTCTAAGGAAATGTCAGCATTGTAAAGCGAACCGTCAACTATCATCTCCCTACCGTGGTTAAGGTAAAAGGCCGTAAACTTAGTTCCTTCATGAACGTGGGTATTCAGGGCGCATTGTATCTCCGGAATGTTCTGATCCCATTTCCTATGGTCAGAACGCACGTAGGAGGCAATCGCACGAACGATATCCCTATTTACCCTTTCGGTTTGGTTCGTCTGTGGATGATAACGCGGGTTGTAGAATATGTGAGGAACGCCGTACTCAGTCAAAGCATCTCTAAATTCTTTCGAAACAAACTGAGGACCGTTGTCTGTGTACAAAATCTTACACACACCGTGAACGAGGAAAACGTGTTTAGTCAGACAACGAACTACTGCTTTAGCAGACGCCTTGCGTAAGGGAAAAAGCAAAACATATTTACTAAAATAATCAGAGACTACAAACAGATACTGGTTCTGGGAGTAAGACGGAGGAAAGGGACCGAGAATGTCACATGAGATGGCCTCCCACGGACGAGTCACTTGCCTAGGCTGACCCATTAGACCAGGACGAGCAGTATTAACAGGCTTGTAGCAACGACATGTTTCACAGGCATCGACGTATGTCTTGACATCCTTGTAAAGCGAAGGCCAGAAATACAACGCACTAATTCGTTTGTGGGTCTTGGCGACACCAAAGTGTCCAGCAGTTGGATCATCGTGGTACTTTTTTAAAATCCCCGTTCGATGATCGAGCGGCATGACCATCTTCCAATCGAATTGAGAAGTAAGGTTGTATTTATTCTTGGGAAGGCGGAAAAGTTTACTATCGGATACCCTAAAATTCGGAAACAAACGAGGACTCTTAGTACAGCCTTCGAAGAGCTTATTATACCAAATGTCGCAACTCTGAGAGGGATCGATTTCGATGGATCCTACCTGAATTCGCGACAGAGTGTCCGGAAGAATATGTTCTTTCCCTTTTCTGTGGATAATCTCGAATTCGAACTGACTCAGGCGACAGGCCCAACGGTTCAGACGACCGGTTGGGTTCTTAAGCTTATGGAACCACAAAAGAGATGCGTGGTCAGTCACGATAAAACACTTCCTACCTTCGACATAGGCGCGATATTGTTCCAAAGCAAAGATCACAGCCAAAAGCTCACGCTCTGTGGCCGTATAGTTGCATTCAGGCGCAGTTAAAGTGCGACTGGAATAAGCTATGGGATGGTCAACCCCATTAATTTTCTGAGTCAAGACAGCACCAATGGCAAACGAGGAGGCATCGGCGTGTATATAGAAAGGTTCTTTGAAATCAGGACACCTGAGGATAGGAGCAGAGATGAGAGCTGTTTTTAAATTAAGGAAGGAATGTTCAGCTTCCGGAGACCAAAGGAATTTCTGCTTCTGACTGGTGAGCCTAGAAAGAGGGCGAGCAACTTTGGAGAAGTCCCTTATAAAACGACGGTACCACCCTGCCATTCCTAAAAACCGCTTCGTCTGCTTGGCATCTGTGGGACGAGGGAAGTTCGAGATAGCTTCAACCTTAGCAGGATCCGTCCGCAGACCGAAAGAGTCCACAACATAACCGAGATATTTTAACTCACTACGACAAAAGAGAGACTTCTTCATGTTCACCGTCAAGTTGGCAGACTTAAGCTTAGCCAAAACTTGATTAAGGATACGGATATGTTCCTCGAAGGTGTTGGTACATATAATGATGTCATCAATATAACAGAAAACTTTATTGTCAAATTGGGCGGAGAAAAGTTGGTCCATTAACCTTTGCATGGTAGCAGATGCACCAACGAGGCCAAAACACATAACGTTATAATGGAAAAGACCTTTCCCAGGCACCGTAAATGCAGTTTTCTCCTTGGAAGAAGGAGACAAGGGAATCTGATGATAAGCAGCACTCAAATCAATTGAAGATAAAAACTTAGCGTCTCGCAGATTATCAAGGATATAGTCAATATAAGGAAGTGGATAAGCGTCAGATTTAGAAACGGAATTAAGTTTCCTACTATCCAGACAGAGTCTCATGTCGCCATTGGACTTAGGCACCATGGTGACAGGGGAATTCCAGGGGGAAGAAGAAGCTTCGACAACGCCAGTAGCTAACATACGTTCCACCTCCTGGTTTAGATATTCGAGTTTCGCAGGACTTAAACGATAATAACGTTGCTTAATAGGTTTCGCGTCGCCAGTATTAATCACATGTTCAATTAGAGAGGTACGTCCCAAACCAACATGTTCAGTGTCGACTGACTTAAATAGTTCCTGAACTTCCAACAGTTGAGATTTCTGTTCAGGTGACAAAGAACCTACTCCTTTCAAACCTTCCTCCTGAATTGAGGCCAAAGAGGCGCCGATAGAATGAACGCTAGCCTCAGGAATACAAGCTAAAATGTCAGGAGCTAAATTAAACGATTTCCAAAAGTTAACACCAAAATGAACAGGTAGTTGAATCTCAGGCAGAACATGGAAAGTAATAATTTCGATCTTGTTATTATATTCAATAGGAATGTCCATATAAAATTTACATAAAAATTCTTTACCACTAGCCACTTTTAAAACTTTAGGTAAACTAAATTCCAGCAAGGGAATGTTAAATTTTAAAAATACCTTGTGTGCATTATTACCAAGAATAGAACAAGCTGCACCACAGTCAAGTAGGCCAGTTACATTGACACCAAGTACTTTAACAGTTAAATAGGGTCTAATATCATCATAGTCCGGTTTAAAGTAGACCTCCTCGCACCTTGACGAAGAGGTAGGGCACACTAGTTTTTTGTCCGGGTACACTTTTGACATTCTGTGGTACGGACACCAGGATTACCACAACGGAAACAAACAACAGATCTAGACACATTACACAATCGAGTAAGATGACTACCATTACATCTAAAACATAAAGCAGAAGGCTTAGCCTCATTGTTAACTACAGTATGGTCAGTTTGTACCAGGGAGACAGAGTTCTGTTTATTTTCTTTAGACTGTACAGAACTGATTTTATTAAAATGAAAACCACGTTTAGGTTTTGAACAAAAATCAGAGGAGCAAGCAGAAGGCTTAGACGTATTAGGTTCCCGGAAATCATCAGCTTTAACTTTAATCAATTCTAACTTCTTACATAAAGATTGTAATTGAGAAATGGAAGTTACCTCAACTAAACCTAAACCTCGACTATATTCAGGCCGTATATTACGAAGTAAGATATCCAGCTTCTCGGCGTCCGGGAGCTCGGAGCTCAACCTAGACATCATGCTAAGCATAATACTTATATACACAACCACGGTCTCGTCCTTGGCTTGTGTTCTAGCTAAAATCTCTTGACGAAGTTTAAAGTCGTAATCAGGTAAGTCAAAGTCAGAACGTAAGGCATCAATTAATGCACGGTACGAAAAGAAACGTGATCGGTTCGCTCTAAACCAGTGTAGTGCAGGGCCCTCAACCAGTTCCGAGAATCCATTGAACAGAAGTTTTTCAGGGATGTCCCTAGCTAATTTCAATTCCTCCAGACGTATCAAAAAAGAGCGAACACAAGTATCGCCATTAAATTTGATATTTAAAGAATTCAAATTCAACTTCGATTCAGATTTACAGACAACACTAGGCAAAGTTCTATCACAAGACTGACCTTCAGAATCCGAAGAGGAGTCAGACACAATCTGGTAGTCAGCCATGGCCTTGACCAGACAACCTTTAAGTCTGTCAATCTCTGTAGTCGAAGGAGAGATCCGCGACAACCTAGAAAGCAAATAGTTACACCTACCGAGTAACCTAGACCTTGTTAGGTCAGACACTAAGTCCGCATCAAAACCTTTAAGTATTTCATCAACCTTAGGTGAAAGTAATATGATCTCACTATCAGCTTCAACAACAATATTTACTGAGGGGGATAAACTACCCCTTGTGGAAAGTTTAAGTGCCTTCCTAAGGTATTTTCTAAGATCTTCACAAGTACATGGTTGTTTAACAGTTATGTTTCTTAATTGTAGTTCATGAGTCAACTCATCTTTGGTTAAAAAGTTTACATTACAACCTATGGTGTCAGACATATTGAAATAAACATAAACAACCACTAAAGCAATATAAAACTAAAGCTCAATGAATACAATTAAATAACAAACAAAAGTACATGTAATTGTTTGAATAATGTTACTTAATATATAAATGCAAAGTAAATGTTACTTTATTAAAACATTAACAATATAACTCAATATACACTACACACCCATAGCTATATCTGAGCCACACGTTGGGTCCGCCACTGTTATACTTTAAATTTCACTAGTGGGTGTTGGCTAGGTAGTAGATGAACGCCGGGGCTCCCCTTACCCTTTTTGAAGTCTAGCTCAGCAGAAAGCACGGGGTCGCGAGTAGGCTGGCTCAGAGGCTGGGAAGGAATGCTACAAAATAATTTATACGAGGCGCCAGTAGCAATCCCTGCCCTACACAAGCTATAGCGATGGGTGGAGTAGAGAAATGATACAACAAATTGTTTATAAATCCAGCGAAATTATATTAATTACGTACTAAGTATACAATGGGGTAGTCCCTAACCCTGTTCAAATTGTATGTTTACATAAGAGCTACTTATAAGGTAGTAATAACTAGTATTATAAATTATTAAAGAGGAGACAGCCGCAGGTGTGGGTGCTCCATGAAAGTAAGTCAAAAGGTTATATTTGCTTAATACAACATTACAATGGTGTAGTACCTAACCTTGCTCAAAACTTGTAGTTTAAATAGAAGCTACTTATAAGGTAGTAATAACTGTTGTTAAACTATCAAAGAGGAGGCAGCCGCAGGCGTGGATGCTCCATGGAAGTAAGTCAAAAGGTAGGACTCACCAGAGAAATTTGATACTTATAGCAGGCTTAAGAGAGCTGCATAACATCAAAGTAAAATTCTAAGCATACCAAAAAGACCTAGTCCAGAATAAAAAAAAAACCCACAATGTTCAGCTTCTATTTAAACTACAAGTTTTGAGCAAGGTTAGGTACTACACCATTGTAATGTTGTATTAAGCAAATATAACCTTTTGACTTACTTTCATGGAGCACCCACACCTGCGGCTGTCTCCTCTTTAATAATTTATAATACTAGTTATTACTACCTTATAAGTAGCTCTTATGTAAACATACAATTTGAACAGGGTTAGGGACTACCCCATTGTATACTTAGTACGTAATTAATATAATTTCGCTGGATTTATAAACAATTTGTTGTATCATTTCTCTACTCCACCCATCGCTATAGCTTGTGTAGGGCAGGGATTGCTACTGGCGCCTCGTATAAATTATTTTGTAGCATTCCTTCCCAGCCTCTGAGCCAGCCTACTCGCGACCCCGTGCTTTCTGCTGAGCTAGACTTCAAAAAGGGTAAGGGGAGCCCCGGCGTTCATCTACTACCTAGCCAACACCCACTAGTGAAATTTAAAGTATAACAAGACAGTTGAACGAATTAGTAGCGGAATCATCAGGAGAGTTCAAAAAGTTTACTAGAATGTCGCAATCAGATTTTGAGTATTTACTACACAAGGTTTCACCAGTGATTGCTAAACAAGATACTCAATTAAGAGAGGCCATCCCAGCAAGAATTCGCCTCGCTATTACTTTGCGAAATTTGGCAACTGGTGACAGCTTTGAAAGTCTCCACTTTTTGTTCAAAATCTCACCTCAACTGATATCGAAGATTATTCCAGAAGTATGTCAGGCTTTGAACGAAATACTGAAGGATGAAATTAAGGTACGTGTCTCTCACTAAGGAGAGGGCTTAGGCCTAAGGGCCATAGACCTCCACACTGCGCTGGCCCAATGCGCGTTGTGGATTTCACATGTTTTTAAGGGTATTAGACCTTCTCTAACATGTAGGTTTTCACGATGTTTTCCTTCACCGTAAGCTAGTGATATGCCAATCTCAATGTACATTCTTCGGAAAGGTCATTGGTACATGCGCCGACTGGGATTCGAACCATGGACGCCCGGAACTGAAAACCATCGGTATACTAGTTGCACTACAACGCCACTGTGTGCTACCAATCGCAACTCGCAAATATGGTAAAAATAAAACAAAATGTTTAGAATGTAAATAATTTTAGTAGGAACTTTTATTAAGGTATTAATTATGAAAGTATTAATAATAGTATTAATTAAATAAAAACGAAAAACAAATCAAGCGTTTTTGAACGCGTTCATAACCGGATCACCATAATCTGTAGAGTCTTGAGTAGCCGACTCAACATTAAACTCCTCTATAGTAGTTTCATCGCAATTTTTGGTATCTTTAGCCGGCTGAACAACTTTGTTGGAAGTTATGATAATCCGTGATGCTGCAGAGGCTGTGCTTTGATCGGGGATGTGAATTTCGGGAGGTTCATAATAAAACGTTGGCTCATAGTAATTGCTATGTGAACTAGATGCTCTAGATGTACCGGGTTCAGAATAAGACTTAGTTTGTGTAGGACGCATTTGTATACCATGGTTAAATCGGTGATAAGTCGATGATGGTGATGGAGATGTAACAAGAAATGCAGCATTTTGTCTTGAATTTATTTGATCACGGCGCAAGAACATGCCGTATATTTCACAAACAAACTGCATTCTTTCATCCTCGGGTAGTTGTCGCAACTTTTTGGCTATAACTTTACCATGTAAGTCGCACTCATCATCATCTTCTTGAATTCGCCGAGCATTAACGGTTGCTTTTAGTGTAGACAGAGCATCTTTGACAACTTCACCAGCAGCCAACAGTTCAGAGGGATTGTTACGGCGACGCACAGTTTGTGTCAATATTGGCTGGCTATTATTATCACCATCCGCATTATCCTCCTCTTCATCGGCACACACCGATGATGATGATTCTTCCTGAAAATAATAAAATTTAATTGTTTACTTTTTTGCAGATGCCGACCAGCCCGGAAGAATGGCTAGAAATTGAAAAAGGTTTTGCACCCAAGTTTCCAAGAGCTATAGGCTCAATTGACGGAAAACATATCGTTATACAGTGTCCAGTAGGTTCCGGGTCAAATTATTTTAATTACAAGAAAACATACAGTATTGTACTGCTAGCTCTAGTAAACAGTAATTATAATTTTATATTTGCAGATATCGGATGTCAAGGTAGAATTAGTGATGGTGGGGTAATGAGAAATAGTTTATTATGGAGAAAAATTTGCAATAATACTTTAAATTTACCTGCGTCACATCCTTTACCTAATTCGAACAAAGATGTACCCTACGTATTTTTAGCAGATAGTGCCTTTGCATTGACAGAACATGTTATGAAACCCTACCCCGGTAACCATAACTGGGGATCACCTAAACGTAAATTGAATCAAAAATTATCTAGTGCTAGGGTTGTAGTAGAAAATACGTTCGGGATACTTGTCACAAAATTTAGAATATTTCAAAAACCGATTCAATTAAATCCCTTAAAAGTACAACTTTTGACAAAGACATGTATACTACTGCATAATTTCTTAAGAAAAAGCGCCAGTTCATCTGACATTTATTCACCTCCCGGAACCTTGGATACTTATGACGAGAACGACACATTAATAAATCCTGGTTCATGGAGAAAAGAAATTGAAAATAATTGCGCTGTTCGTGATCTGCCACGTGTACCTCGCCGAACAGCTATGAATGCTCGTGAAATAAGAGATGAGTTCACTAAATATTTTGCAGATACCGCTGCAAACAGACACATATAATTCTATAAGTTTTCTGTAGGTATGTATGTATCTACCTATATTTATAATTGTAAGCAGGGGCAGTAAAAAGCACAAATAAGTCTGTTTCGGGAGAGGTTTATTGAGTAAATATATAACACAACAAATGATATGGCCGACATACAAGGCAGCTAGGCAGGAACAAGAAAGAGGATGGTGTTACCATAATTAATATTAACATTGTACTAATAACACCCTCCCTCAATGTTAAAATAACTTACAAAAACAAAACATTACATAGTAAGCCCCAACATCTCTCTAAATTTCTCAAACTTTACTTTACCTAAGGGCTTTGTTAAAACATCAGCGGGTTGTTCACATGAACCAATATGCCTCAACTCAATTTCTTTAGAAATTACCTTTTCTCTTACAAATTAAACTTTAACATCAATATGCTTTAATTTATGATGAAACTGTGGGTTCTTACAAAGACTTATAACAGGCATATTATCTTCATACAGTACAACCGCTTTCTGAGTACAAGATAAACTGCAATACAAATTATTGAGCCAGCAGGCCTCACTTGCAGCCATACTCAATGCAATAAATTCAGATTCGGTAGATGACATTGAAACAGTTGTTTGCTTTCTTGACACCCAGGAAACACTACAACCCAAAACTTTAAAGATATAACCCCCTGTAGACTTTCTATCTGTCTTGTCACCTGCCCAATCTGAGTCCACATACCCAATTATACAATCATCTTTACAATCCGTGTTCCCAGCAAACAACAGACTCATTTTCAAAGTACCTTTAATGTACCGTAAAACACGCTTCAAAGCGTTCCATAAATCTAAACTAGCACAAGATTGATATCTGCTGAGAATACTTATTGCCACACAAATATCTGGTCTAGAACATAACATTGCGTACATCAAAGAGCCTACCAATTTTCTACACTTCTTTTCAATTTCCTCATTTTCCGATTTTTCTCTTTTTAATACACTGTGATCGAAATTTTGCTCCATAGGAGTTGAAACAGAATTACATTCAAACATTTCAAAATCTTTTAACACTTTTTCCAAATAAGTTGTTTGATTTATAGTAATAGTTCCCTCCCTCAAATTTTGAACAATATTCATCCCCAAATAGTTTCTAATCATGCCTAAATCTTTCATTTTGAAGTTACTGCTTAATAACAATTTCAATCTATCAATTTCACTCTGTGAAGTTGAAGCTATCAACAAGTCATCAATATACAAAAGTAAGTATGTTTTATTATTATTATCTGTCTTCACATATAAGCAATATTCAAAATCATTTCTTACAAATCCTAAACCAGTGATAACTTTATTAAATTTCACATTCCAATTTTTAGGAGAGTCCTTCAATCCGTATAAGGCCTTTTTAAGTTTACAAACCTTGCCTTTCATTGCAGTACAACATTCAGTAGGTAATTTAATATAAAAATCACCAGCAATCTCTCCATACATAAAGGCACTACAAACATCCAATTGATAAATAGGAAACTTGTTCTTATTACAAAACACTAGAAATAACCTCACAGAAGTTAATTTAGCAACTGGACTATATATTTCCGAGAATGTCAGTCTTTGTTGGAAGCCTCTGGCTACCAAACGTGCCTTGTAGGATACTACATTACCCTTCTCATCTCGCTTACGCCTGAAAACCCATTTGGTATCAGTTATATCACAATTGCTAGGCTTGTTCACATATTCAAAAGTATCGTTTTCTTCTAGGGCTTCCAGTTCTCTTTCAATGGCTTCTTTCCAATAGTTTGCATCACTGCGACACATTGCTTCAGAGTAAGTACTGGGATCGTCATCACTCACCGTCGTCAGTAAGCCCAACTCATAGTCATAGTCTTGTAGGTATCTTGGGACCTGGATATTTCTTCTTGACCTTAGGTTTGATGGCCTCTCATCTTCCTCTATAATATTATCTGAATTTCCTTCGTCCTGTATCAAATTATCAACTCTTACCTCTTCCTGTCTTATTTCTTTATCTTCTATTATTTCAGATTTACCATTTTCCATGATTTTGTTTTCTCCTTGATTATCCATAGCTTCCATATTCTCACAATTTTCTCTCTCAACCTCAAATCTTGCTTCATGACTCATATTTTTCTTCTCTTTTTCTTCAAACAGGCAGGAACCAGGCTCTGGCAGGAAAATCCACCTGCCCGCATTGCACGGTCCACCACCGTCGACGGGTGGGAACGATCGGGCGCTCCCGGTCGTTCCCACAGGCCCCCCTTCACCGCGGGGGGGTCAAAATGGGCCCGTCGTGCAGTAGACGGGCCCATCGCCGGTGAAGTCGTGGCGTAGGGCCGACGGTCCGGGCCCCACGGCTTCACCACCAAGGCGAAGACGGAGCGCTGCGGTGTTTTAGTGGGTAGTCCCCTGGGCGACGTGTCAGTTGCCCAGGTGGGAGTCCCACACACGCCCCCCGCCACCCAGGTGGGGGGTACGGTGCGTAAATGCATTTCACCGCAAAAACAAAAAAAAAAAAAAAAATGCTCTGGCAGGAATACTACATCACGTTGGATTTCAACATTTTTTATGGACAGTATAAAAACCCTATAACCTTTTACATTCTCGTCATAGCCAACAAAAATTCCCATTTTGTTTTTCGGGTCTAATTTTAGTCTCTTTTCCTTTGGTACCAAAACAGATACACGGCTTCCAAACACTTGGAGTGAATCAAATGAAATATCTTTTTTGTAGAATACTTCATAGGGCGTTTTTCCTTTAATTGGACTTGGACCAGTTCTATTTAGCACATAGGCTGCTGTGTTCACAGCTTCAGCCCAGAAATGCTTAGGCATGCCAGAAATCATAGCACGTGCAGCTTCTACCAAAGTGCGCATTTCTCTCTCGGCTCTTCCATTTTGTTGTGGCGTGTACACAACACTCCTCTGATGGCTTATGCCTTTTCCACTCAAGAAAGTACTCAAATCTTGATTCATAAATTCAAGCCCATTGTCACTCCTTAAAACTTTCACTTCAAAGCCAGTTTCTCGTTCTGATTTCACAATAAAGTTCTTTATCAGCTCCTTAACTTCACTTTTGTGTTTCATAAAAAACACCATTCTATAACCCGAATAATCGTCTTTCAGAAGTAAGAAGAACCTTGAGCCTCCTACTGATTGGGTTTCCATGGGTCCGCAAACGTCTGCATGAATTAATTCGAGTGGTTCACTAGCCCTGGACGTACTAGAGGGAAAGGTCAAACGATGCTGCTTCCCGGACAAACACTCTTCACAAGTGTTGAAATCATCGATAAACTCCACACAATTGCGCTTCAATATCTCCTTCACGTGCGCAATATTCTGATGGCACAATCTTTTATGCCAAACACTAAGTTTTTCCGTCTTTTTAGACAAGTTTATCAACCCGAAGTCCATTGAATTACAAACATAAACAAAGTCGTTCTGACATTCACGACTGTCAGAACTGACATTGACATTTGCGCTGCGTTCCGATACACATGCAGCCACGAAGTTTGTTTTCTTTGCACGATTTTCAACAAAAGAAAGTTCAGAGTGCGTTCCGTTTAAGGAAAACAACATGCGATACATTTTATTCACACGTTTCGCTAGCGCACGAACTTCACCATGAGAGTTCATAAATTCACAATGTTCACAGTTCCCACCGAAAACAAATTGAACTTCAGTTCAGGCACAAAAAGCACTCCACTAAGCACTGTTTTGATTTTGTTCTGAAATTTCTTCCCATTCCAAGCGAACCAAAGTTCCACAGTTCCATGCCCAATAACATCAAGAAGTTTACCATCGCCCACAGTAACTTTCATTGAGCTTTTCATAATGTCCAAGTTCATAAACAACTCTTTCTTGCCGCACATATGTTCACTAGCGCCTGTATCCATAAACCAAACTTCTTGGTTGTCTTCACTCATACACATAAAGGCATTCATATCAGAACTCTTCTTGCCTTCTTCTTTTGACTTCAACAATCTACAATCTGCCTTCAAATGACCTTTTTTCTTACAATAGTTGCAGCTTCTTGCTTCTCTCTTAAATTTTTGTTTACAGTCCCTCGAAAAATGGCCTACTTTACCACAAGTGTAGCAGTTAACCTTTTGCTGCCTGCTTACACTGGCCAAAGCTACCTCCGGCTGGTTGGACTGGTCGTTCCTCTCTTCTTCAACAAGCAATCTTGAGGTCAATTCATTTAGATTCTGTTTCTCAATAGGTACGGACTCCCAAGCTGAACGAAAATGATTGTATCTCTCCGGCAAAGACATTAACACCTTTGTAATTATCATTTTCTCTGAGAGTGGCTCACCCGCTTGCTTCAATTTTGTGTTTACTTCCTCCAATTTAGACATAAATGTAACCACCGAGTCATCACCAAACTGCAGGGAGAAGAATCTTTGCTGAAGAAGATGGATGCTCACAGCAGACTCTTTTTCATAAACTGACTTCAGTTTTGTCCACATTTCCGCAGATGAGGTGCACGACAGTAGATGCGTGAGTGGCGCTGTTTCCATCCGAGTCACAATAAGCTCCTGCGCCCTCGCGTCACTAGTTACCCAAAACTTCGTATTCTCTTTATCATCTTTTCCGGGTTTTTTCAATATTCCAGTAACCACATCATAATAGCCTCTTCCTCGGAAGATGACTTCCATCTGGAACTTCCAGACTGCCCAATTGTCTCCTCCAGACAACTTCAAATGCTGCGTACGCGTAGACTGCTCCATGATCACAACATTCACGACGCTGTATTGTTTGTTTTCTAACCTCAAATTTACTCAGCACTACAAAAAAACCTCTGCCACGACCTGAAAACAGACTTATGGACCTGGGCCCATAACCTGTAAGCAGGGGCAGTAAAAAGCACAAATAAGTCTGTTTCTCGAGAGGTTTATTGAGTAAATATATAACACAACAAATGATATGGCCGACATGCAAGGCAGCTTAGGCAGGAACAAGAAAGAGGATGGTGTTACCATAATTAATATTAACATTGTACTAATAACAATAATGTATAGGTATAATGACAACATGTAAAAAAAAAAAAATTCACACTTACAGTATTTATTGTTTCATTACATTTTGCTCCATCTCCAAGAAAATAGTCTATAGTGTCATAGGCAAACCAGCAGGGTGATTCTGTAACTCAAATTGGCATCGACTGCTATGAGAATAAACGTCAAAATGTACATTTTTCCATACAAATAATGGAATTTTGACGTTTTTTGATAGTAGTTGGTGTCACTCAAAAGATACAGAATCACCCCGCTGATGGGCTTATAAATGTCGCCCAAGCCTGCGCCACTGTGCGTAGAATCCTTAACTTTTTTCTTGTAGGTTCTATAACTAGACATTAAGGAATCCTTCTTTTTCTTCAAATCAGCCACAGGTATATTCATTATAGTGCTGATACGCACCCAAGCATCATACACCTTATTTTTGTTTTTGTGGTCTTTATGCTTGGACTGCCAAAGTAATGGCTCTGCTTGAAAACATTCAAGAAGCTTTAGTTCCATTTCGATACTCCAACTGATGCTCATTTTAAACACTAAACCACAATAATATACAATAATAATCTACGCGCGACCGGTTATTGCCACGTCTGGGACGCTAATGCGAACGATCTGCGAGTGTAGATGCGTTCGCGTGCGAACCAGGCGCGAACCCTTTGTCGCGGGACAAAAATAAAGACACCGAGCGGGGAACGCCGCGAAGCGCGAACGCGAACCCGCGAAACCATCCACACTCGCACTTCGCGGCTTTCGCGGGTTTTCGCGCCGCGAGTGTGGAGCGCGCATAAGGAGTTGCAAAATTTCAGGTTCAAGAACCGAGTTTATTTCGTGGGTTTCAAATTTGTCTTGAGATGTTGCCACCTCCGACTGTTCTTGTGGCACTGGCGGGATTGTCACCACAGAGGCTACTATCGGTTCTGCAGGTTCGTCTAATCCATCGCCTTCGTATTCATAATTTTCATAACACGACATCTCTTCATCTGAAGTAGATAAATGAAAACCATATTGAAATGAAATGAAAATGAAAAAGAAGAGGAGGCGCCACTGTGCTCAAGTAAACATCAGCTCCGAGATAATTAATCATTAAAAATGTTCAAATTATGTTATTGAAAGTTAAAGTGTGTTAATCATCGAAATACAAAAGTGATTGACTATACAAATTGTGGAATTAAGTGTAAACAAACTTTGAACACAAATAAATGTTGTGTTCTGTGATAACAAAGTCTACCCACTAAAAAAAAACTTTGTTACATTATTTCTTGGTGCTTTAAAATTAAATTTTAAATTATCAAAATGGGAACGCGTTGCAGCGGTTGTGATTCTGCAATATACGACTTGCTTTTTATGGAGTGCTCGAGGCAGAACTGTAAGAAATTTTTTCACCTGAAGTGTCTGTCGATGACATCCGAGCAGTTTGCTTTACTCTCCCAGGAATTCAAGGACAAATGGGTATGCCCGGAATGTGTGTGCAGTGATCCAAGGCAGGATAACTCCAATACACCAGTAAGAGGACACTTGATAAACAAAACATTTACACCGAGCACCTTCATCAACACTGAGCGCGGTAACCGGGTAAGGACCGAACAGCTGTCCCCGAACAACAGTGAAAACGACGAGTCGGATATTTTGCGGGCGTTGCGCGAGTTCCGCGCCGAGATGAACACTAAACTAGATATTCAAATCGAGGCGTATAAACAATTGGAACAAAGATTTCTCAAGGTCGAGACAGAGTTGTCAGAAATACAAAAAAATATGAAGGTAGTTGAAAATAAATATACGCAAAAAGATTTACTGCAAAATAAATCTAAATTACAGAATAATGACGCTGAACATCTGCTAAAAACAAGCAATTTAGATACCAAAATAATTGTTTCTGAAAAAAAGTCCAAACCATCGCAGGCGCAGCAGGTATCATATGCACGGATTGCAAAAGAAAACACTGCACCGACCGAAAAATGTGTGGCCATGAAACCACAGATTATTCAATCGGCAGAAAAAAAGAGCAATTTCGTACTAGTACAAAACCAATCACAGAAAGTGAAAATATAACAGAGGATATCGGCGAAAATTGGACATTAGTCAAAACAAAGAAAAATAGGTACCCTAACAGCGTGGTAAAAAAAGGTGGCAGTACAAATGTAACTGATTTGCAAGGAACAGAACGAAAGAAATATTTACATGTCTGGCGATTAAAGAAGGAAACAACGGTGGAAAACATAGAAGCTTACGTTGAAAGCATATGTGGGAAAGAAACTCCTAAGAAAATAGAGAAAATCAAACACAAGACAGACAGGGATTATGCTTCGTTTATTATAGGTATTACAGAAAGAATGTATAATAAGTTGTGCCAGGTGGAGATCTGGCCGATTAACGTTGAATTTTGCGAGTGGGTGTGGTTTCGTAGATCAACCGACTCAAGAAAAAAAGTTTAATGGCACTTCAATAGATATTTATTATCAAAATGCTAGGGGTCTTCGTACAAAGTTGGATAAGTTTAACATAGGAATATTGTCTTCTGACATGGATCTGTTTGCAATTACAGAAACAGGTTGTAATGAATCAATTCAGGACGCAGAATTAATTACCCCGGGCTACAAAATCGTACGTTGTGACAGAACGGATGGACGTAAGCACGGGGGAGCACTTTTCGTGGCCACACCGCGCTTTGAACTACGAACAGTAAACATTCCAGATGACGTCATTATAGACAATCAGGTGTTTGAAATAGCTTGCGGCACAGTGCATTTAAACGACCGATTTTTATTTTTGCTATGTGTAATATACATACCTCCAAATAGTAGTGATATTGAATATTTTATATTATTTCGAACAATTGAATTTTTTTGCTCTAAATATAATAAGGTGTTAACAATAGGCGATTTTAATTTAAATTCTTCCTCAAAAGAGGTCACTAACTATTTTGAATATTTCCAAAACTATTGTGGATTTACTCAGAGTAACACGATAAGCAACTGTAATGGGAGGCAGTTAGATTTGGTTTTGAGTGCATTGGGCGATGGTGCGGTAATAAGTACCCAGCGCGCAGATCAGGCGCTGGTGCCGGTGGACGAGTACCACCCGCCTCTGGCCGCTACCGTCACGCTGCCCCCGCGCGCCGCCCGCTCGCCGCGCCCCCCGCACTCCCCGGATCCCCCGCGCTCCTGCTATAACTCCCCACAGCAAGGTCATGCGGAATGGCATTTTGCTAAGGCGAATTACCCTTTGCTTTATTCGTCACTCGCGGCGGTGGATTGGAGTCCGATTTATAGCATGAGCGGTGTCGAAGAATGTTTGGATTACTATTATGAGGTAATAAATAAAATTATAAACGAATGCGTACCAACCAAAACGCGTCGGTTTGGTGGGTGCAATCTGTATCCGGAATGGTTTAACTCAGAAATCATTAACAGTTTAAGACTCAAGTCTAAACTACATAAAAAATACAAGACCAATAAAAATAATTTGAATTATGAGGCATTTTCTAAACTTAGGGCTAAAGTTAAAAAAATGATTAAAAGTGCAGAAGAACAGTACAGAAATCAGGTACAAAGCAACTTAAAGGAGGATCCAAAATCTTTTTAGAAGTTCGTTAAGTCTAAAAGAAGTGATAGGCAAGCACATAGAATTTTGAAGGATGGAAAAACTTTAACCAATGAACAGTCTTCACAGGCATTTGCCGATTACTTCCACTCAGTTTACGGAACAGAGCGAGCCACACTTGATGTTCAGGCTGCGATTGTCAATTCGGGTGACAAAAATACAGGAGCACGTGTACACCTCGATAAATTAATGTTAATAGACGTACAGCAGGTGCTTGCAAAACTAAAACCTAAGAAGTCGGTGGGACCTGATGGCATACCGCCTTTTGTAGTAAGGGATTGTCGATTTGTTCTAGACAAACCGTTTCTACACATATTTAATATATGTTTGAAGGAGGCAGTTTTTCCTGAACGTTGGAAAACTACTCGTGTTGTGCCTATACCAAAAGGGAAACCGAGCTCTAGCGTGGATGGCTACAGACCCATAGCTATACTGTCAACTATGGCAAAAGTACTGGAATCAGCTATCCAAAGTAGTTTATATAAACAAATAAATGGGCAGCTATCAGAGTCACAACACGGATTTAGACCAGCTAGGAGCACCGCCAGCAACCTCCTTAACTATATGGCTCAAATAATTCCGGCAGTAGACAGTGGGGGGCAGATCGACGCCGCTTACTTTGACTTCAGAAAGGCATTCGATCTAGTCGATAACGATATCTTGCTAAAGAAGTTAACGCAAGTTGGCTGCACCCCCCTACTTTTTAAATTTTTTGCCAGTTACATGCAAAACCGGCGGCAGTTTGTGGAGTATGGTGGGTTTAACTCAAAACCGTATTTTACCCTCACTGGAGTCAGCCAAGGCAGTAACTTGGGTCCACTTGAGTTTGTTTTAATGATAAACGATTTACCGAACGTAATAAGGCACTCAGGTTGTTTGTTGTTTGCGGACGACCTTAAACTCTTTCGGCGAATTGAAACTCCATCTGACTGTAAGTTGTTGCAGGAGGATATCGACAAGGTTGTTGATTGGAGCAGAAGTGTAAGGTTGCCATTAAACAATCAAAAGCGTGTTACCATAACGTTTACTCGTCAACAGACTCCCATACAGCACCCGTACAGAGTGGATAGCATGGAAATGGCAAGGGTTGAGGAAGTTAAGGATCTGGGAGTTTTGTTTACATCGCAATTGCATTTCAGAAAACATATACTGAACATCTGTAAAAAGGCGTACAGAAATCTGGGTTTTATCCTTCGGCGTGTTCACGGATTCACTAACATAGCGGCAATCACTGCATTATATAATGCTCTCGTGCGGAGTCAATTAGAATTTAATTCTACAGTATGGGCTCCGCATGAAGTCAAGTATAGCCAAATGTTAGAAAAAATCCAAAACAAGTTTGTAAGGTATCTGTACATGAGGCAATACGGCGTGTATCCCTTCTACCCTTTGATGTATCCCACATTATTTGTCCTGGGCATGGTAGGGTATAACACCCTGAAGGCGAGAAGAGACTTCGCATTAACGCTGTACATGTTTAGGGTTCTCAGAGGCTTAATATCTAACTCTGAACTGGTATCCCGTATAAAGTTGTGCGTGTGCGACAACCACGGCGGCCGCCGGCGCCGGCCGCGGCTGCTGGCCGAGCCGCGCGCGCGCACCAACCTCCTCGCCGAGGCCCCGCTGACGCGCGCGCTGCACACGCTGAATGACATCTCGCGCCATGTCGACCTTTTCTCATGTACGAGACAACAGTTTGCTATCGTGGCACTCTGGGTGCTAACTTATAATTAATTAGGCTAAATTATGTAATACTCATTTTAACTTTAATTTTTATTTAAATTTAACTAATGGTATTGTTTTATAATTTTTGTTTTATAATGATTGCCTTTATTGTTTTTATAATTTTTGAATTTGTATTATTATTATTATTTTTTGTTATGTATAAAATTTACTTAAACCATCGCATAAGGTATCCTGTAATGATAGTTTAAGTTATGAATGAATAAATAAATAAATAAATAAATATTTAAATAAATGCAGCTTTATCAGTGCGATTTACGCATAAGAGTAAAAATATTATTATTAAGTTCAAGTAGGTACTTGATTTATCACCAAATTACATTAAATGTTCTCGACACTTTTAGCGAAGAAAGACAAAAGGAGGGTAGGCGTAAATAATCTCGACGTGCTTTACACGGAGAAGTCATATGCGATACCCCAACATGATTTACATGGGGGACTCAATATCCACTATTCCATTTAGGAAGGGAGATTGGCTTGGGTGATTAAAAATGAATCAATTTATATACATTCAAGTTTTTAACTTGATTTTTCTCAAAATTACCTACCGGACGACTTACTATTTTATTTTGGGTTGGAGTAGTCGTTTACCTATTATTTAAAAGTTTTGTTACTAACCTGTTAAGTTCCTTAAATCACTTTCCGATGAAGATTCCGACAGACTTTTATCGTATTTTTAAGTTTTTCCTTTAATTTATACATCTTGCGTCGTACTCGTTCTCTTGAACGAGATCTTGAATAATGCTTCCTTTTTCCTATATTTGAACGTAACCTACTAAATAATTTAAAACTTTGTGAAGGAAGGCAAAAAAAATAAAATCGGTGCGACTTCGACAACACAAAATCACGTAATGGCGACTCCCGGGCAGGTCTGCCAGGAGCAGAGACAGCGGGAGTGAGCGAGATAGCGAATAGATTAGTTTTTTGTTGTAGGTCTATTAACTTTAAAGGTGTGACAAAGCCAGCATCATATCATGTACTGCTGCTAGTAAATTGGTAATCGTCTTCGGTTGAAACCCGAAGTATAATAATAATTATACGAGTAATAGGTAATAATTCTGTCAGTTCATTTTGGTGAATAAACCTACTTACTTAAAATATTCATTTTTTCTAATGTGTCTTCACAATTTCCAAATATCTCCACTAATTCTTGCCAAGCTTGGTTCTTCATAATTTTATTTGAATAATCCACACACTGAAAATCCCATATTGCAGGTCTCTTCTCCACTTCATCAATAAATAGTTCAGTGTAGAAACGATCGAACGCCATGGTGGCGAACTCACGAGCTGTGACGTGCTAACCGCGCGGTATCCGCAACGCAACTGAACGCGAAGTAAAGACTCCACAGTTACAGAAACGCGCGGGAGCAGCGCGATTCTATTTTCTTGCGGTTGGGTTGCCGTTGGGTTAATCAAGCCGCGCGGTTATGTCAGAACGATTACTTAATATCTCATACAAATAAGACTCGCGCGATTTCCATGCGATTCTGAAATCGCGCGGTTCCCGCCGTGTCTGAACTAGGCCTAAGGTGCATGAGAGTCAATTTGTAAATTATCTGCATACAGATGGTAGAGAGAAGAGATATGGGAAGTAATGGAATTAATAAAAATACTAAAGAGAAGTGGGGACAACACGCTACCTTGCGGAACACCGCAGTTCAAACCACACCACGGATTGTCTATCTTCATCAGATATACGCTGACGACGCCCACGCAAGTAACTTTGAAACCATTCAGTTGCCGTTGGAGATATGTTAAGAAATCGTAAGTCTGCAAGCATTATGTCAAAATCGACAGTGTTAAATGCTGGCAGCCTCAAGCGACTTTGCAACGTTCTGCCAATTTCTACCAAAATTACAATTGCACAATCCATTCTCTTCCCATCCTTGATTACGCGGATCTATCATTCGTTGACATAAATGAGGAGCAACTCAATAAATCCGAGCGGCTTCAAAATCTGTGCATCCGTTTTATATTCGGATTGCGCAAATATTATCACATCTCTGAGTTTCGCACTAAGCTCGGGTCAAATGGTATTTGAAAATCTTATACCACTTATTAGACCTAACGGTTATAAACTCGTGGGTTTTATATAAAAAAAGCCTTAGGCCAAAAGGGAATTGCAGCGAAGGACATTTATAGCCTCGCTGAATTTCGTACGAATTTCGAACTAGCCAACGTGCTGTGCAAGTACACTCCTAGCACTCCAAGGGGTCGGGCAAGTACCAGCTCATTAGAAGGGCCAGCACCAAAACTTTGCAAAGGTTAACCTTGCCAAGTTATTCCACCAAGAGAAGTCAGACTCGATAAGAGTGATCACAACGTAGTTAGGTCTGATGGTTGCGGAAGGTGTATGTTACCTACCTGTAAACTTTTGAGCACAATCAAGTGCAGTAGGTGTAACGTATTCCTTTGTTTGCGAAAATCCAAGGATTGTTTCCTTAGTAGGTATTAGTATTATAATAATTATTGCTATATTATTATAATAATATTATTGTTGCTATTTGGTTCTTCGTTTTTTTTATTTGGTTACTTATTTTAATTTATCAAGTACAAATATAATAAAAGGGTGTTAACTAAAACAATTAAATATTATTTATGTATATTTTCAAAATTCTTTAAAGTTTATTGTTCGTGTCATTGTTGTACTTGGTTGCAAATCTGATTGTGGCTCAGAAGATAATAAGGCAATGAACTTCAAAGAATTAACATTTCTTATTTGTGGCAAGCCTAGGGAGTCTATATAATTTTCATTTTCCTGGTCATGTAGTAAGGCCAAGGTTCTCATTGACATTCCACGTGCGTGTCTACTGTCTACAGTTTCCGGCATTATACATTTCATGTAAAATTTGGTCAACTTTGGCTCCATATGCGTTTTCCAGAAGTTATCGTCCCTTTCGATCCATTTTGTTAACAAGAGTTCATTTTCTCCAGCCCAGATTCCGAGCAGACAGAGTCGTCTTTCAGTGACATAAGCTGTCCTTGTATTTGATAGAACCAATTAGATTTTTTTATTTATTGTGCTTGTGCATGTTTTTTGTCGTATTTTAATATTTGTACTTTGTATTGTTGTATTGCATTTGTAAGTCCCTTTTTTGCTGCAATTACACTTGATTTCCACTAGCATATCATCGCCCACCAAACCGTCAGGAGTTGCTCCGATAAATGGATAGGTTTTGTCGATGAACAAACCGCAAGGCATAATATGTAACCTAACCTAACCTAACCTTACAATGAGCCTACTCCTGGGGCATATCAATTGCATGCGGTTATGTCGTTAGAAAGTTTGTGGGTAGAGCGGACAAGACGGCCCCATCGATTTTCGAGCTTTACGCTTGTATATTGGAGGGTGGGTCTCCGAGAATACGGCGATAATAAAGTTTTTTGAATAAATTTTTTAACACCGACTACTTTTTAGTGTTGAAATTTATTGCATTAAAGTGGTTTAAAGATTTTAAAGGTTCAGTACATAAAGGCTAGAATATCACTTTCAGTTTTGTTATAGCAGATAGCTTTTAAGCGTCTAACGAGAAGCAGCGGGTAGGCAAGATTTTTGTTCATACCAACTTGTTGGCAAATAAATATTTTTATTATTATGATTGGGCACCTATTCAAATAAAGCACATGCGCTCACCACATTAGGTGGCATTAAAAGTATTACCAGTAATTTAATCTAACTTTCTTTTATGATAATCAACTTCATTAGAAAAATAGGGACATATGATCCCCGAATCTAATTTACATAAAACTATTTAGTTCTATTCATTTTTGTTTGAAAGGGGGATTAACTATTCTTATAGTGATCCCTAAGGGTTTGGCGACTGCATGTAGGTCAGTAACGCTATAGGGACATACAGTATTGATTGTATTGAATGTTTTGAGTAATGATAAGATTTTTTTATCGGTAAGTGAATTGGATACGCCATAAATATTAAGTGCAGTATGAAATAGTTTTCTTTATTTTAATAGTGGTTTTTATTTATAAGGTACTAGTGGCCGCACGCGATTCCGTTCGCGTGGAAGTCGGTTTCCCGTGGGAATGAGTAATTTTCCCGCGGTAAAAAGTACCGTATATGTTATTCTGATGTATAACCTATATTCTTGTTAAGTGTAATCAAAATCCGTTCAGTAGTTTTTACGTGAAAGAGTTACAAACATCCATACATCCATCCATACATACTCACAAATTTTCACGTTTATAATATTAGTAGGATGTAAAACTATCAATTTATTTAAAACTGTGGACTGAGTTGTAACGTTCGTTTGTTCTTTTAGTTTTTAATAGAAATTTATTACAGATTGAAACAAATTCGACCTGCTTACTTTAAAAATATTTCCTTACACATTAATAACATAAAACTACTAACTACTCAAAACAAAATAAGGGCCAACATCGTTTTTACGTTTTTTTTAATATCTGACTAATGTTTTATTGTCTTAATGTTTAAACTTAATTAAATACGTAATTTTACATTAAATTAAATCAAATAAGTAATTGATTTGCAATATTTATAAAAAAATAATGCTAAAAACGAAAAAGTGGATTTTTAGGCAATTTAAAACTCCGCTAAAAATGTTTCTTTCTGCAAATGATGTGCTCTAGTTCTATTTTTTTTTAAATTTTATAATGTGTAGCCTCCTCTTTTCGTTATGCACTCCCTTATTCGAGAGGGCATGCTCTCTACCAAACCCCGCACTTTTTCTTGAGGGATCCTTTCCCAGCTGGTTTTCAGAGCATTTATGAGATCCAGCTGCGAATTTATTAAATTGTCAGAATCTTTAACACTTCTCTTTAACTGATCCCACAAATGCTCAAACGGGTTGAGGTCCGGACTCCTGCCTGGCCACCGTAAAACCTCAATTCCTGCTTCGTGCAAAGTGCTGAAAGTGAGTCGCGCCGTATGTGGTTGTGCATTATCCTGCATCAAGATGAATCCTGGATCAGCTTTCTGTGCAAATGGAATAATCTAGGGTTGCACCACATTAGTTAGATAACTTTGTGCTGATACAGAGCCCTGGTTGAGAATTACCAGCTCAGTTTTGTGTCTTAATGGTATGCCACATCTGACCATAGCGCTGGGTCCACCAAAACGATCAGTTTCATGGATGCAAGGATCCAAAATCCGCTCTTCACGTCTTCTCCTCACGCTCACACGTCGATCGTCATTTAAAAAATTCATTTTGCACTCGTCAGTGAAGAGAACTGCAGCCCAATCTTCAACCGTCCAATGCTGGTGATTCCTTGCAAAACTTAAACGAGCTGCACGATGGGCTGCAATTAGTTGCAGGCGAACTAAACGTCTTCTGGAGTATTGCTGGTCTTCATGGAGTCTATTCCTGATAAGTCTGGTCACTTACACATGTGCCTGTAGCTCGACCTAATGCAGTTTGTATGGCACGAGCAGTGGATGTTCGCTCTCTTCGTGCAGTTAATCGTCCGTATCGATCTTCTTGAGGAGTTGTTACTCGCACTCTTCCTGGTCCATGACGTCTGGTGCCATTAGCTGTATCTTGGTACCGGTTCCAGACATTTTGAACCGCCCGTCGGGAATATCCAGCCATTAAACCAACGCTGACTGTGACTCTCCTGGATCAAAGTGACAACCCTGGTTGCTGTAACTGCGTTCATATGTCTCCTAACGCGTGGCATTATGCAATTTAAAAACTGTAACAATCTGTTAGGACCAAATGTCGAAGAAATACTGACTTAGAGTTGCATTAATAAACAACCAAAAACGTCATTTAAAATAGCCTTAAGTGTAAAGTTAAAAAAAATAATATGGGTAACCCACTTGTAACCATTTATCAACGATAATTTTACCCAACACGACAAAGAATTCATAACATAACTTAAATAAACCATTAAGATTAAAATAAGAACCGTAATACTTGTCTAAAGAGCAGTTTTACGGGTAGCCCTTATTCTGTTTTGAGTAGTTTATATTTTCTTGTTGTTGTAGCTGTTGAAGTGCTTGCCCTTCGTGCTCTATTCCATGTGAAGCAGCAGCTACGCATGACATATTTTTTTGGTAAAGTATGTTTTTCACCAAAGGAGCTGTAATAAGACTAACTTTTCTTTTACATATTTTCCCAAAATAAGATGCGGTGATTAGGTTCTTCCGTATCTCTAACCATTCACTGCTATCACGTTGTAAAACCGTTGCTCTCTCGATCGTGCTGTGCTCGCGGGACCATAGTCTGCTTCTGATTAGTATCCTTCTTATCCTATAGCGTCCTGAGTAAGAGTCCATTAGATCCACGCCTCCCATGCGGGCGTTGTACTCTTTGATCAGTTTTGGACATTCTATGGAAATTTTTCTTTTTTAGCATATCTTTCGATATTTTGTACAGGCTGTGCTCCCACATAAGTTGATGCTAAGACTACTTGTTTATTATCCTTCCAGCTAACAGATGTTATGTCCACACCGTCATAATTGGTGACATACTCCTCATATGCCCCTCGTGGCACACCAGCCTTAATACATCTTGTTTGGTTGGTAGTTTACAAGACCTTTCAAAACGATTGTTCCTAAGGAATGTTTACCTTCCTTTGCCAGTGCATACATCAGGGGAAGGGATAGTTAGATAGTAGTAGATAGTTATCAAAATTAACGATGTGGATTTGATGCAATAAACGCAGGACAGTTTGTCCAACCACTCCAACCTCAGGTTCATTCATTCTTTGTTCTATCGTCTACCTCTCTGCCAGAATAAATTTGGAACCTATAGGCATAGCCCACAAATAACTTGAACCCCCATTTATGCGGCTTATTGGGGAGATATTGCTTCACAAAATGACCGATTTTTGTCGCGCACATTTTTTCGTCGAGCGACAAAGCGTTGTTCCATTGTCACGCTAGTAAACTTTTGGTTGAGATGATCAATTACAGGCCTAAGTTTATTTTATTTACATTACCACAACGGAAACAAACAATAGATCTAGACACATTACACAAGCGAGTAAGATGACTACCATTACATCTAAAACATAAAGCAGAAGGCTTCGCCTCATTGTCAACTACAGTATGGTCATTTTGTACTGGGGAGACAGAGCTCTGATTATTTTGTTTAGACTGTACAGAACTGATTTTATTACAATGAAAACTACGTTAAGTTTTTATGATATTTTATTTCCTAATACACAAAAATATGAAGGACCAGGTCCATGTCTTCAGTAACAAAATGCTTATATGTATATTTGTCATGAGTTTCAACATTTTCATCAAATATTAATTACTGTAGATTTTATGAATTTATATATAGGTAAGTAGCATTTACTTGTTTTTAAAAATTCTTGAATATTGCGCGGGACATTTTGTGATGTTTTATAAATTTCCAACAGCTCATCAATGAAAATTAATCTGTCAATATGAAATTGAGGACATCCAAAAAATATATGATTCAATGACTGTACTGACTCATTACGATATGAACAACTTCGGGAAGTTATCATATTCATGTGATATAAGTGTTTATTACAAGCAGCATGACCTATATACGAAGACGAGAAATTGTTGTATAAAAATTTCTATTTTTGCATGAGCCCTTGGTAAACCTAGGAGACGGGATTTGGTTACATACAGAATACCACTTGCCCTTTTCTCTAAGAGAATCTAGCCAAAATTGAAACCAATTGATTTTTAATTTAAGGGAAAGGCCAAGGAAAGCCCTGGCTTCAATACAGGCACTAAACAATCAATTCCATTGATTTGGTATTAAATCATTTTCAAACAAAATATTTAAAATTATCAAGAATTTACATAGATTTTGATGACTGAGAAGACGAAACATTTTATAGGAAATACCATCTAAACCACAAGTTGTAGCTTTTCTTGATTTTATGGCAGCAGTAAGTTCAGAAATTGTGAACGAATCGAGCAACGAAAGATTTTGTCTATTGAATTTGTTATCTGCAATAGTAAAAAGTTTCGAGACAAAGTCTGGAGAACTTGTAACGCTTTTTTTTTGTAGCTATAGGGGTCTGGAGAAGAAGGTAGCGACATCTAGTATGCGAGGTCGTATTTTCTAACTTCAGTTCCAATATTTGATATCAAGTTGTTACTTGCAACACATAGATGGCGTTAGTTGTGTCATTCCTATCTATTGTATGTGATGTTGCCTGATTTGTTTTGGTTGATGAGTTAGATTTTAATTTCTTCAAAGGAGAAATAATAAATAAATATAAAATGATAATTTATTATTTTAAACAAGATATTCCATTCTGAGCTTATTTTGTCTTGTTTTGAGAAAGTTAGTTTTCGCGTTTGTTAATTCAGTAATTTCTGTTGGTAGCATTCGGTGCCTCCATTTTACGAGCCCTTTTCTTGTCAACAATGGTTGAAGTCAGACGCTTTGTCGTAATTTCTTGAGAAGATGTGAGGAGTGTACGAATTAAGCAGTGTTTCATCTTTAAATGGCTTTTTAAGTCATTCTTATTAATATTTATTATTGGTGAGTTTCTTCGCTGGTGATTTTTTCTTCAAACTTTGCTTTTTCAAAGACGGCGTGTTAACATTTTCCATGCTTGTTTGTTCTTAGGCTTTGCTTCGTGCCTGCCACTAAAATCAACATGCATCCCTTTAATGGATTGTTGTATTTCATTTAAACCCAACGATGTTGGTAAGTAATTTGCTGATCTTCCATCTGGTTAGTCTATTTTGCTGCGGCATGTGATATAATATTTTGTATCTTTTGTTGCAGGGTTTTTGGTTTTTATTCTAGTTATCCTTTTTAATTTAGTTCTTGATTTTAATTTCAAAAATGGACCATTAAACTTTTTCCTGCTTCTGCACCAACGATGGGATCCATATAAAATTATCACACTTGCTATTTAACCTCAAGCATTTCACAAGCACCATGTTCTCTACTTCACTTTAATGGATATTAATTGCTAAGCTTCAATGTCAATATGCACCAGCGCATACTGCTTTGGTTCTTCTAATACATCCGTCACACCAGTACAACATAAGTTAAGGTAAAATTGTAACTATTCATAATGTGTATAGCATTAAGTGAAAGACCTTGATGTAAACTACCTATTAGTTTATTATGACTTTATAAAATTATCTCCGTTTAGCACTTCCCCTTGCTCTGTTGTAAACAAATTGTCCAAACAATAAATTGTTAATAATCTATTTTAACCTTTTTTTATTTCATAGGTGTATCTGAACCTCGCTTGCATGAGCAGCGGATAGGCGTCCTTAAAATTTAAATTAGTCTGCTTGCTCATCTCTAGGCCTAACGCTCCCACAACCCTGTTAGTTAGGTTCTTTTTTGTCTCATAGCTCAAGCCGAGCCCAGGTAAGGTTGCAAACTAAACAAGTTGTTGTGGATGTATTTTGTCATAATCGTAATCAATTTGATCAAATGTTCCACCTTGTGACATGAATAATAGCACAAGCAGAAATTATGGGAAAGTGTTGTACGTTTAACAGTTAATGTTTTATTCCTTGTCATGGTAATGTTGGATGTTCGCCATTCAATATAGACCAGGGTAGAAGCCTTTAAAAATAATAAAAAGTGAAATAAAATTGTAGTATCGAATCGATTGAAAATTAGGGTGTTTTTTCGATATTAATTCAAAATAAGGTGAAAAAATAAATATTTTTAATCAAATAAATTACAGCGTATTTGGGACATAAAAAGGAAAGTTTTCACCAAATTTCGTTAAAAAAAAACAATTTTTGTAAAAGATAAAAATAAAAAACCAAAAACTTGGTTTTTTGAATTTTTCACATAAATTTTTAGGGTAATGTGAAAAAAGTGTAAATACAAAAGTTTTAGTTCTTTTTATTACCTACAACTTTGCCATTTGACTTTTTTCGATAGGACTTTTAGTTTTGCCGGAAATCGAGAAAAATCGTTTTTTACCCTTAAAAACTCACCCCCATCCCCTCCCCGACTTCAGATCGCCTGTAAATTATTTTTCCCTTCATTTTTATAATATTCCCCTCCTTTTCTAATGGGTTTCATCCTACTACGATTTTAATTGGTTTTAAAAATTATCGACCCTGGTCTAATAGGTACAGCAGCATTATTAACTTTACTTTGGACAGCTAGTAAAGCAGCTTTTTTCTTGCTTTTTGCCCAACCTTTGCTGATCCACAGAAATCGAACCAAACAAGTCTAGGTGAATGAATTTACCAACGGCACCATTAACTAATCTATCACTTACATCAATGTTTGTTGGGATAAGATAATACTTTCCTTTTAAAAAAGTGATTTGGTAAGGTAATCCCCCATTATTATTCGTCAATTCATTCTTCAAATTATAAATATTAACCATGTAGTTTTCTTAGTTTACAGGCAACTCTGCACGTTTTCAGAGAATTCATTCGATTAAAAAACATCGATAAATTTTTTTTGTATCGATATCACTTCTAATACGTACCCCTTGCCTAGTATTATGCTTCATTCCTTTTTCGTGCACGGCAACAAGCGCACGCGCCTCAAAAAATAAAAAAGATGCCGAAACGCAGTGCTCAAGAAAAAATTTTGCACTATCAGCGTAAATTAAGAAAATTAGAAGAAAAAGAAAAGAATCGTCCAAGAAAGCGTTATGTTTTATGCTCATCAGATGAAGACAATATTGAAGGTAGGTTCATATAATCTTACAAAAAATCTTGGGTATATAAATCGAGATTGACTGCGAGTCAATTGCGATAACACAGTCAGCTGCGAGCTTATTGTGATACTTATGAACAAAAAGAACGTTAGATCAAAGTGAATAACGTTATTATGAAAATTATTGTTTGCGAGACAATAAATTTTATATATTTTTTTCTACCCACATTACATTTCTTTTTCTTCCTTTTATAAACTTCTATTTTTAGATTCAATCACGGACCAATTACCGGCCAGTTCTTTGACAGAGGAGCTATTACAACCGGAATTGGAAGACGTATCTCCGTTACACGCGGAAAAAAATGTTTGGGGGTTGCGTAGAATGTTCATTGGAAATATAAAACACGGATTACATTTAAGTTCACAGTTTATTGCTAGAAAATGTTACTCAAGAAAATACGTTAGGTACATTACAAAGAGATTCAAAACAAGAGAATGTAACACAGAGTAAAAATCTTACATAGAGTTGTGTTCTATTTTATCCTATTAATAGCACCTCATTATAGGTGCGTTCCGTATGAACTAAGTGGTGGCTGAGCCGCCACACCACCCCCCCACGGAGTGAGATCAGTCAAAGATCTTGAACTTGACGCGTCTACCAGAACGAGTAGTGTACTCTGGCTTGGTGTTTGTGGTGGTATCTGATGGAACAGAAGATGAGGGTGGGTGCCGTGAAGGTACTGGAACAGGTTTAGGTGAAGAGTGTGCAACTCCCACAGTAGGCTCGAATATTGCCGGGCCAGTGTGGTCAACATAAGCTGGTTTGATGCGATCGACGCTTACAACGACACGGCGGCCTTTTACGTCCAGCGTCATTGTTTTGCCATCGCTGGCGCGGTCAATGACCTGGTAAGGGCCGGTGTAAGGTGGCTGCAGCGAGCGACGAACACAGTCTTCACGTAAAAATACATGAGTCGCTGTAGCTAAATCCTTGAAAATGAACGAAGCAGGTTCAGAGTGTCGAGAAGCAGGGACAGGTTGGAGAGACAACATGTGACGACGTAAGGTCTCTACAAAGTCCGAGGAATTGCAAGTAAATTCAGTACTTGTAGTATCGAGGAATTCACCAGGAAGGCGAAGCGTTTCGCCATACACTATCTCGGCTGCTGAAGCTTTAATGTCTTCCTTGAAAGCAGAACGCATTCCGAGAAGGACGAGAGGGAGCGCACTGTTATAGATATGATATGTATTGTATAATGCTTTGTCACAACCCTTTAGTCCTTACTCAGCATTTCCAGCCTAGTTCACTTAATTAACACCTACTCTACTAACATCAGTCTCATCCCAACACCCGAGCTAGACGGCTGCCTTCTTAAATCAATCAATTGTTTTTTTTTAAAAACCTATCCAAATCGAGACTCATAACATTTGGTGGCAGCGTAAAGGGATCTTAGAGGTCCCCGGTATCGCCTTCAAAGTCCAAACGCGTATCGTTTTTTTTTTATGTACCTACTAATCACGTAAACGTCACGTAAATAGTGAATGTGTTAAACGTGTATTCTTGTGGCAAGTAAAATTGACAAAATAGTGTAAAGTGCGTGTAACAGCTCCACTCTGCACACACGGCGACTGTGTGTACTGCACCAAGCTTACTACATCGTCATCTCGCCGTTCAAGACACAATCATCCCCTGCCGGAAACCCACTGCTGCGCACTGGTCGTGCTGCAGCCGGTTTTCACTTTGAGCAAGGAGAGTACACCATCTGTTGCACAAACATTGTAGCGACCAGCGTGGGTACCGACGTGTCTTCACATCGACGTCAAGATCACACACAACGCTTCAGGCCTGTACCAATAACGAAGAAAAGTTCCAAGAAATGTTTGTACTTATCACTCTTCCAGTCCTGTAAGTGATTTTATTTTATTTCCCTCTGGTCATTGCAATCTTTTTTTACCTGTACCTACTTTACTGTGTTCAAATTGTTGTTTTGTGTGTTAAAACTATTATAAAATGGCGGAAGCTAGACCCAATAGTCCAAAGCCGGAAGTAGTCGTAACTGATACAGAAGACGATGGCCAAAATCAATTTGCAGCCCCGTCTGGGCCTACTACTAGATCTGTTGCGAAAAAGAAATTAAATCCAAAGCCCGAAAAAGAATTAGAATTATCAACTTTATTAAAATTTATCAAACCTTACGATGGCTGTAGAGAAAAACTTAACTCATTTTTAGTTAATTGCAATAATGCTTATGATTTAGCAGTAGAATCTCAAAAAGACATTCTCTTCAAGTACATACTGTGCCAATTACAGGGTAAGGCAGAAACTGCCTGCTCTATAAAAGAATTCCATAATTGGCAGCAATTGAAAGATTTTCTTAAAACTCAATTTAGTGAAAGGAAGCACTATGCACACTTACTCACTGATTTACAAGAGTGTAAACAACAACATAACGAACCTGTAAGCCAGTACGCTCTCCGTATCGAAACCTGTCTAAGCCAATTACTAACAGAAATATCAATTTCTCACGGTCATAAAAACAGGGAAATGATAGGTAGAACTGCAGCGATGGAGGAGTTAGCCCTCCACCATTTTCAAATGGGCCTAATACCGCGCCTTTCTAACATCGTTAGATGTAAGTCCCCACGGACATTAAATGAAGCGATAAATATCGCAATCTCTGAAGAAAAAATACAGCATTCTCTATTTAAGCATAACCCGTCTAGTTCACACCGCCAAGATCGGCAGAATCAATCCTCTCGAAACCCTCAAAGCTCTAACTTCCCTCGAAATTTTTATTCAAATAACCCAAAGCCCAATTTGAATCGCGACCGACGCTCTTTCAATGACGCCCCTATGTTCTGTAGATACTGCAAAACTCCAGGACATACCATCGAACAATGCCGTAAAAGAGAATACAATAATAACCGTTTTAAAAATTCAGACTCCAACCAATACAGACCCTTTCAAAGAGTCAATTTTGTTAACGATGCAGACCAATCAGAAGATCCAGTCGAGGGTTTTGACACTGTAGACGCTGAGCAAAAAAACGAATAAATGTCTCGTCCCGGTGTCGTGCGGGACTCCAAAACGTAAAAATCGATACCCCTACTCATAATAATAAAAAGAAAACTCCGTTACATGGAGTCCATCTTACGCCTACATCATTACAGAAATCGCTACATGATATTCTGTCAGAATCCACTGAATCCACGCGGCAGCCGATAGATGTTGAACCGCCAAAATATTCTAAATCCAATGTCTATGAAATAACCAGTGATCCTACAAAAATGCTCTTACCTCACGTCCTGGTAGACACTTCTATATCCGACATTCCTTTGTCCTTGCTTGTAGATTCTGGATCTTCTGTAAGCCTCTTAAAACATTCTTGTCTGAGAACACATCCTAGACTCATCAAAGAAACTATACAACTGAAAGGCATTGATTCATCCGAGGAATCTATTCAAACTCGTGGTCATTTCCAATTAAAAATAAATCTTTCTAAATCACATAATGCTACTCACCAATTCCACGTCGTCGACAAAATACATTTACCATATGATGGTATTATAGGTTCTGATATGCTTAATACCCATAACTGCAATATTGACTACAACAAAAACCTTTTACACCTTGGAAAATCTGCAGTTAAACTACATTTTCATGACCCTGCATACTTAATCCCTCCTAGAACTGAAACGATAATTGAATGTTCAGTTAGTAACCCCGAAATTAAGGAAGGGATGATCCTTGATCAAAGCCTTTCTGAAACGCTTTTAGTTGCTAACTGTTTAGTCTGCGTAAAACAAAATAATCGAGTGAATATATCTGTTGTTAATACATCTGAAAAGCCCATAACTTTAAAATCTAATCTAAATTTCAAACTTACCCCAATTGATTCTGCATATTCCCAAGAGTACCTTATGAATCATGAACATCATAAATCTAAAAACAGTGTAAACCGTACCAAAGAGGTGCTTAACCAACTTCGCACTTCACACCTTAATAAAGAAGAAAAGGAATCTTTACTTGAAGTATGTTCCGATTTTTCCGACATTTTCTATTTGCCTGATGAAAATTTATCATGTACAAACGCACTAAAACACGAAATAAAAACATCAACTGATAATCCTATTAGCACTAAAACCTACCGTTTTCCAGAAGTTCACAAAGCCGAAGTTCGAAACCAGATAGATAAAATGCTGAAACAAAAAATCATTGAACCTTCTGATTCCCCGTGGTCTTCGCCCATATGGGTCGTCCCTAAAAAACTTGATGCTTCAAAAATTAGGAAATGGAGAGTTGTGATAGATTATCGTAAATTAAATGACGTTACCATAGGTGACACATACCCTATCCCTCAAATAACAGAAATCCTCGATCAACTTGGCAATAGCAAATACTTTTCAACCTTAGACCTGGCATCAGGTTTTCATCAAATCCCTTTAAACGAAACAGATAAACCTAAAACAGCCTTCAATGTCCCTGAAGGACATTTCCAATTTCTGCGAATGCCATTCGGGCTTAAAAATGCCCCCTCAACCTTCCAGAGGTTGATGAACTCTGCTCTATCAGGCCTTCAAGGCATCCGGTGCTTCGTTTATCTCGATGATATAGTCTGCTATTCTCACGACCTCAACTCCCACATAGAAAACTTAACTTCTATTTTCCAAAGAATCAGAAACTTTAATCTAAAATTACAACCCGAAAAATGCGAATTTCTAAGGCGTGAAGTCGCCTACCTTGGTCACATTATTACCGAACAAGGGGTAAAGCCAAACCCAGAAAAAATTAAAGCTGTGTCCGAATTTCCCGTTCCTAAGTCTGCAAAGGACATAAAATCCTTTCTCGGGCTTGTATCCTATTACCGGAGGTTCATTCCAGATTTTTCAAAAGTCGCAAAAGCACTTACAAGCCTCCTTAAAAAGGATACTCCATTCAACTGGGAAAACCAACAACAACTCTCATTCGATTCTTTAAAAAATAAACTTACTTTAGCTCCACTCCTTATTTATCCCGATTTCTCCAAGCCTTTCATTCTAACCTGCGACGCCTCAAATTATGCTGTAGGAGCTGTATTATCACAAGGCCCCATAGGAAAAGATCAGCCTATAGCCTTTGCTTCTCGCACACTGAATAAAAGCGAAATTAATTACAGCACGACGGAGAAAGAGTTATTAGCCATTCTGTATGGATGTAAAACTTTTCGCCCCTACTTATATGGTTATAAATTTCAGATTATAACTGATCATAGACCCCTGAAATGGTTGTTTAATCATAAAGATCCTAGTAGTAAACTTCAAAGGTGGCGACTTAAGTTAGAGGAGTATGATTATGATATTACTTACCGAAAAGGGAAATTGAATTCTGCAGCAGACGCTCTCTCTAGATATCCAGTGAATCCTGTCTACCCTGGAAAAGATAACTCTCTAGACAATCCTAGTGAACCTTACCTTAATAATAGTGAAATTCCACTACCAACATCACAACCACAAAGTTCTCTTCAAGACTTACAAGATGATTTCGAAAGTCTGTTAGTATCCCCGCCTTCTGATCTAGGAGCTGACCTTATAGACCCTGAAATAGAAAATGAAGTGATGGACTATCTCAACTCCGCAACTGCTCCTGAAATCGTAAACCCAAATCTTCAATCTTCCTCCAACGAAAAACCCGAAACTGAACCTGTACCTACTAAATCTAATTCTGAAACTCTTTCAATAAACGAAAGTTATAGTAAATTCTTAAAATCCCCAGTAAAAATGTTTGATGTAACTATCAATGAACATAGCGAAAGCGTATTTAAAGCAAAACAAGACATAATAATAATACCTACCTCCATAGATTTCGATGAATCCATCCCATATGTCCAGGAGATCCTTAGTAACTGTCCTGATACTGAAAGAAACAATTTTTTAAAACTAGAACGATCCTTATACACACATATAACCCTGAAAATAAAAGACAAAACTTACCTCTTTTTATTTACAAAAGTACATTATTTCGACAGTAATTCATATCCAGAAATTTTTCAATGTCTTAATCATATTCGAAACCATTTAATTCATTCTGTTCCTACTATAACAGAAATCGCTATCACAGATTTCAAAAACCCTTTCGATAAACACTCCTTTATTAAAATTTACAATATGTTAGGCTATTTATTTGATGAAACAAAGATAACACTACATATTTATCATAATAATATCATCTACCCCTCATCAACCGAAATACCTGTCATTCTCAAGGAAAATCATGACATACCCATTGCAGGACACCAAGGCGCTATAAGAATGTTAAATCGAATAAAAGATAAATTTTACTGGAGAAACATGCGCACTGACATTGAAAACTATATTAGAAAATGCACACAATGTCAAACAAATAAAGCCTTGCGCAGAATTAATAGGGCTCCTATGGTAATAACATCGACATCAACCGCTCCTTTCGAAAGACTTTCTATCGACATCGTAGGACCGTTACCCGAGTCTGGAACAGCCAAGTTACGGTTCATACTAACCATGCAGGATGACCTCACTAAGTTCTCCCTCGCATATCCAACTCGCTCTAATACCGCAGAAGAGTCTAGTGAGTGCCTTCTACACTTTATCAGTTTGTTTGGCATACCAAAACATATATTAACCGACCAGGGCACAAATTTTACTGCCGAACTTTTTAAAAGAACGTGTGACTTCCTTAAAATAAAACAACTTTGGTCCACTCCTTACCACCCCCAAACTCAGGGTGCCCTCGAGAGGAGTCACTCGACCTTAAAAGAATATTTAAAATCTTACGTAAATGAGAATCAAGATAATTGGCCTAGATATGTATACACAGCTATGTTGGCTTATAACACCTCTACACATTCCACAACTAACTTCACTCCTTACGAGTTAATCTTCGGTCATAAACCATACCTACCAAATCCTATATTCGAAGAAACTCTCGGCGCCACTTACCCGGAATACGTAAGAATGTTACAAAACAGACTTAAATATTCCAGAGATAAAGCATTTGAATTTATTCAAAAATCTAAATCAAATTCAAAAACGTACTATGATTCCCGAACGCGCTCCACTCAGTACAAAGTCGGAGACTTAGTATATCTAAAAAATCACCTCAGATTACGCAAAGCTTTATCTCCAATTTGGAAAGGACCCTTTAAAGTTGTAAAAATTCACGGAAATCATACGTTATCATTGCTTATAAACAGACGACATGTTAAACACCACTACGACGAAGTGAAACCCGCTACCTCAGGTTGAACTAACTATATACCTGTCTACTTATGTTATAACCTAATTAGTATATCTCATTTTTTTTATTATATAAGTACACTTACTTTCTCTATTACTATCACGTACACGTACTTATTACATTTTCTATTACAGCCTGAACGTACTGGTTAAAGGACAACAAGACCAAATTATACAACCGATGAAATCAAGTCCCGGCATATATTTCGATCCAATTGGAGAGTTAAAATTAAACGCTGGCTACTTGGATGTTATAACTCCTATCGATATATCATACATAGAACCACATATCAAGAATATAAATCACATCTTAATCACAATACGCTTATTATGCAATCAGACCGAAATAAAAACCGCAATTGATTTAGAATGCCATAACATTATAGAACCCTTGTTAATTAGATACAAAGAAATAGCAACAGATTTTATTTCAATTTCGCATTTGGTCAGTAATAGGTTCAAACGGGATGCGTGGATAGGCGGAATAGGAAAATTGTCGAAAATCATTTTTGGTACTTTGGATGAAGACGACGCCATTAGATATAACAATGCCATAAATAATTTACAAAATAACCAAATAAAGTCAGCATCGTTAATTAAAGAAAATATTCTAATTACTACGTCTATGTTGAGAGAATTTAATTCCACCTTGTATAAAATTAATCTTAACGAACAATATCTTAGCGAAAGCATTAAACAATTGTCAATAGAATTAAAAAACCTATCCAAAGTATCAAATGAATTAATAGTTAAGACTAATTTCAATTCAGTTATAAACAGTCTGGAGGCAGCAATACTTACCTTATCTTTTAAAGTAGACGACATTGTAAACGCAATCATATTGAGCAGTCAAAACATCCTACACCCGTCTGTACTACCGCCCACGTTATTGTACCAAGAACTCGTTGATAACTACAGACACTTGCCAGCAAATTCCATGTTGCCAGTGAATTTAGAATTAAGTAATGTTCATATAATTTCTAACGTCTCTAGTGTTTTAAGTTTTAGTTATAATCAGAAACTAGTTTTTATTTTAAGAATACCTCTTGTATCCTCTAAACGTTTTACTTTATTTCATAACATAGCTCTACCTACCCCTCACAGTTGGGTTAAACCTAATTCTTTTAGTTTTATTATACCTAGTTCTAAGTATACAGCAATGACCATGGATAACTCGGAATATTGTAATCTCGACTCACTGCAGGACTGTAAAGTTATAAGTCAGTACGAGTACATTTGTAAAGTTTCCAGCGTGTTCCCATCTAGTGCGAAACCGAGTTGTGAAAGTGCATTACTGTCCAGTGTAGTGAATAATATACCTCCACAGTGCCGAACTGACTTTATTAAGGGACAAATAAATTTATGGAAACCATTATCTAATAGTAAATGGATTTTTATCCAATCATACAAAAACAAATTGTTATTACAATGTTTATACAAAAATTACGAATTCGACATTGTCGGAGTGGGAATACTCCACGTCCCAAACAATTGTATTGCATATAGTAAATATGTGAAGTTGATACCCAGCAGCCATGCTAAAATTAATGTTTCATTAACTTATTCTGATTTTAATATCATAAATGATTCTTGTTGTAACTTAGATAGATTTTTATACAAAAACGCAAATAATGAGCTTCATACCAAGATCTTAGAAAACATAGATTTAGACAGCTTCATTTTAGAAAACAAATCAAAACTAAAGACTTTATCCGAAGAAACTAATAAAATCATTAACCAACATAATATCCTTAAATATGAAACTCATTATTCCATTTTCTTTGTTATTATAGTTAGCATTATTATCCTATTTTGTATTTTTAAATTTGTAATTTATATTAAATCGCGCAGCCGTCATCCCTTCCAACTCCCGCAACTCTCTAACCCTGAAGCAGCAACTCCAGCTTCACCAGCTCCTGCTGTAAATCCAATTCCACTCATTCCCATCAAATCAAAACCTACGATTCATGAAGACACACCATCTCCTAGTCTTAGAATAAATATATAGAGCCACTCCTACAACTCCCTTTTTCCTAAACTTTGAAAATTGAACCCCAAAGTTTAGTCTTCTGCGGGGAGGTGTTATAGATATGATATGTATTGTATAATGCTTTGTCACAACCCTTTAGTCCTTACTCAGCATTTCCAGCCTAGTTCACTTAATTAACACCTACTCTACTAACATCAGTCTCATCCCAACACCCGAGCTAGACGGCTGCCTTCTTAAATCAATCAATTGTTTTTTTTTAAAAACCTATCCAAATCGGGACTCATAACAGCACGTACCCAAGAATCGTGATGGCACATGAGAGCCGCCTTAAGTTGACGATGTACGCGCTCTATCATGCCGTTAGCACAAGGATGGTACGAGGTAGTCCTTATTCGTTTGGTGGCAAAATGTGTCATTAGTTGGCGAAACAAATCAGACTCGAACTGTGCTCCTTGGTCTGTTGTTATGACTGATGGAATGCCAAAACGTGGAATCCACTCTCGGGTGAAAGTTTCAGCCACTTCTTCCGCGGTGATTGAACGCATTGGCCAAACCTCAGGCCATCGGGTGACTCTGTCAATTGCTGTTAAGCAATAGCGGAAATCATTGCAAATCGGCAGGGGACCGACAATGTCTCATCATGTGACAAAATGGACGTGTCGGAAGCGACCAGATGGAAGGTCGAAATTGCCGATGGGAGCAGAATTGTGGCGAGACACTTTGGCGCGTTGACACGCCTCACAAGTGCGAGCCCACTCCTTGCAATCCTTGTTGACAGAAGGCCACACAAAACGTTCAGTCACGAGACGAGTAGTAGCTCGTGCACCGGGATGACTTAAATTATGGAGTTTATTAAAAGCAGATCTACGAAAGGGAGGGGTCAAATAGGGACGGGGCTTGCCAGTGGATACATCGCAAGTGACAGAAATGTTAGTGCCAGGAATAATGACGTTATTCAGTTGAAGGCTGGAACTGCGATAGCGCAAGTTAGAAAGTTCCTGATCTGTCTGCTGAGACTGGGCAAGTGCTTCGTAGTCTTGTTCGACGGCGATGGCGTCAACTCGTGACATCGCATCGGCCACGACGGTGTCCTCTCCTTTTATAAATCTGATATCGGTAGTAAATTGACTTATAAAAGACAGCTGATTTAGCTGTGCCGGTGGTAATTTCTCTCGGCGCTGTACGAAAGCGTACAAAAGCGGTTTGTGGTCCGTGAAGATGGTCACGTGTTGTACCTCGAGAATGTGGCGGAAATGTTGTACGCTTTCGTACACCGCCAGCAACTCGCGATAGTAAGCGGGCCACTGCGCCTGTTTTGGGGTCAGCTTCTTGCTAAAGAAAGCAAGGGGAAACCACTGACCGTCAACTTGCTGTTGAAGACAAGATCCAATATGGACGCTGGAAGCATCGGTAAAAAGTCCCAGAGGTGCGTCGCTAATAGGATGTTGCAATAAAGTGGCGTCGGATAAACTCCTCTTGCAGGCTTCAAATCGGTCTAGAAGCTCAGGTGTCCATATGAATGGCTTAGCACCTTTTCCGTTGATAGCCACTACGGCATCAATGAGTGGAGCCTGAAACTGAGCGGCGTGAGGTATGAAACGACGGTAGTAGTTCAACATACCGAGAAAACGTCGAACGCCTTGGACAGTTTTAGGAGGGGGAAAATCCAGAATTACCTGTATGCGGTCCTGCGGAGGTCTTGTGCCTTCAGAAGAAATAAGGTATCCCAGAAATGTGACTTCCCGGGCACCAAATGTACACTTAGAAGTGTTAATGACGACACCATAATCCTGGAGTCGTTTGAAGAGAATCCGTAAGTGTTCTTTGTGGAGAGCCTCGTCTGGTGAATAAACGAGGATATCATCCAAGTACGGAAAGCAGAAATCGAGACCCCGTGTGACCTCATCGATGAACCTCTGAAATGTCTGACCAGCATTCCGGAGACCGAAGGTCATGAAGGGGAACTCGAAGAGGCCAAACGGGGTAACGATGGCTGTCTTCGGCACGTCCTCTTCAAACACGGGTATTTGATGGTAAGCTTTTACCAGATCTATTGTGCTGAAAATTTTAGAGCCACTAAGATTATGAGTGAAATCATTAATGTGGCGGACCGGATAACGGTCGGGAATTGTCCTGGAATTCAGCGCGCGGTAGTCACCGCAGGGGCGCCAGGAATTGTCCTTCTTCGTAGCCATATGCAACGGGGACGACCAGGAACTCTTGGATGGCCGTGCGGTGCCAGATTGTACCATATCCTCAAATTCTTTTTTGGCTTCAAGCAATTTTTGAGGAGCCAAGCGTCGAGGGCGACATGATAAAGGCGGTCCATCCGTTGTCTTTATGTAATGCACAGTATTGTGCTTAACGGTCCTGGGATAACCAGGAGGGCGAGTAATGTCAGGGAACTCTGCAAGAACTTGTGCAAAAGGAGAGTTCGTCGAAGCTACGGCCTTGACACTGGGTTGTTCCATAGTTGCGGCGGAGGCGGGTGCTGATAGGTTGGTAATGCCGTCAACAAGGCGCTTAGCACGGCAATCTGGCAGAAGATGGTAATAAGCCAAAAAATCAGAACCTATTATTGCAGTGGTAACATCTGCAACAACGAATTTCCACACGAAGCTCCGCCTAAGACTAAAGTTAAGTGTAAGGTTAATAGTCCCGTACGTCTTAATACAACTACCATTAGCCGCGCTGAGTTCATAGTCAGAGGATTTTCTCTGGTCTGTGAGCCAGCGGCGAGGGTAACAGCATAGGTCCGAACCGGTGTCAATTAAAAACTGCCGTTTAGTGATCCGGTCGGTGACGAAGAGACGGCGGCCGTGAGGATGGTTGGGTTCACAGTCAGTCGCCGCCGCTACTGACTGCTCGCAGGGTTTTCCGGCTTCCAATTGCATGGGCTAATGCATTTAGCAGCCTTGGGACCATATTTTTTATGGTACCAGCAAAGTTTGCTAGCTCGTGTTGGAGTGCCGGTTCGTGAATGACTATTGTTTCCGTAGGGGATTGCTGGCTAGTAGAAACGGATGTCGGCCGAATGCCCGCACAAATTATAAGGCCGGCTCGGTCGCAACGTGCCGCAGATCTTCTAAAGCACAAACTTGAAGATGCGCCGCCGCAGGCTCACCAAGAAAGGCAAACGCGGCTGTTGCCAACGAATTGATTTCCAATTTTTTGCAACGTACGGGGTCACCAATTTGGGGGTTGCGTAGAATGTTCATTGGAAATATAAAACACGGATTACATTTAAGTTCACAGTTTATTGCTAGAAAATGTTACTCAAGAAAATACGTTAGGTACATTACAAAGAGATTCAAAACAAGAGAATGTAACACAGAGTAAAAATCTTACATAGAGTTGTGTTCTATTTTATCCTAATAATAGCACCTCATTATAGGTGCGTTCCGTATGAACTAAGTGGTGGCTGAGCCGCCACAAATGTACCACCCGCCACCTCACAGGAGGTGCCATTGGCCACGCCCAATGACTCACCCGCTGTCCAGCCCGAGACACCGGCGGAACCAAACCTCGATCCTGAATTGTTATCTGCACTGGGTGCTTCAACATCAGATACACCAGATTTTGGTGAACCCATACATTAAAACTTAGCTAATCTCTGGGCCCCGATACTTAGAAAAGGATCAACAAAAGATGAAAAATCTAACCTTATGAAACAATACTTAATTCCATCTAATTGCAAGCTACTACAAGCACCAAAATTAAACGCTGAAATTTCAGCTGCAGTATCGGAAGTAGTAAGGGGCCGAGACAAGAAACTTGAAGGTTTTCAAATGGTTTTGAGTGCTGGAACCTCAGCAATCAACTGAGCTATGGATTTAATGTTAAAAACTGAAGACAGAATTAATGCGATAAAGTCACTGAGTGACGGATGCCGGCTTTTAACAGACTTGCACTACTCTTTCTCCTGTGACAGGAAAAAGCTTATTACGCCTAGTCTCGAAAAGAATTTTTTGCATATGATTCAAGACTCCGAACGAGACGAAACTCTGTTTGGTAATACGCTGGCAGACAAGATCAAGGCAAGCAAGGTCATTGAAAAACAGAGCCAGCAAAGAAGAAAAATGGTTAATTCCAAAATAACGACTTCTACTTCTCAGTGGTCGGTCCCTCGTCCACCACATCAGGGAAACTGGACGGGAGCTCCTCGTTATCCTTTAATCAGGGGGGGGCGAGGAGGTCATCGGAAGCCAGCTGCCACCCGTCGCCCGTACCCTCCTGCGACGACGTCAACAAATCAATCGTCATCCAAGAATTTCAACCATCCCAAGACTCGTGCCAGCACACATCAGTGACTCAGGTACATGCAGGCAGGCTTTCTTCGTACTTTAACTGTTGGCTTAATATAACTAGCAATAAGGTAGTTTTAAAGTGGATTCAACAAGGTTATTCGATACAGTTACGACAAACACTATCGCAACCAACAATTCCTCGCTCTTCATTTACTCCTGATGAAAGTGTTGAGATGTCGAGTGCCATAAATAAATTAGTTCAATTAGGAGCTGTAAATCATTGTAATCCTTGTAAAAATCAATTCATTTCTAGAATATTTTTGGCCCCAAAACCTAACCTTGACCTTCCAGAAGGTATTCCAGCCGCCTTCGATATATGCCTTCGATATCAGAGCCGTCCTCTATGGCCAACTATAAGTTGATTTGTGGGCGTACGTGGGTAGTTAGTTCAATAAAAGAAGTTATTCAGTTTCAGCACTGTAATTATCTTCTCTCGATAGCAATCAGTAGGTCACTTGATTAATTCACAGGAAGGCACCAGATTCCAAGACACCAAGAATTACAACTGTTCCGACCGCCTGTGGCCGTAGCTTGAGATCATCTCCATCACCCTGACGGCTGCTCTCTCGATGTCACATAGACTCTGTCATGCACCATATTTGGTACTGGCAATCCGCACTCTTCTTATATCAATCATAAGCATAGTCGATCTCCGACACGGCCATCCTGCGAGTACACGTCCTCGTGTAGTATACTGTGGACAAACACAAAACGACAGTATCTACTTGTTCAGCTCGGCCAATTCTGACCAACAATCATGATTCTACTTCACATGCAAACCAAAAATTAAACTCATTCTCTGAACTATTGTTTTAACTACTTGTCTAAGTAAATTAGACTATCATAAAACAGTAATATTACAACACTTAAATCAGTATAGATCATGTACCATCAATAAAGGTCATTTCACTTTATCACAATAAATCAATCATTGAGACACGGCACGACACGAGTGAACACCTCTCTATCTCCACGGCCCCGGCCGACCAGCAATATCACCATTGCTCTACACATTCGCATCCATCACATGGATCGCCCGTGCTCATCCTCAGACAACACACGACTACTCGGTCTCAACAGACCCCGACCAGCCAGATAGAGCTCTCACTCGTGTTTACACAAAACAATTAAACTTCGCCAACGCATTATCAATTTCATCTGGTACGTGACCTACCAGCAATGTCAATCATTTTGAACGATCTATCGTAACGTCATCATTAAAACAATTATTCAGTAAACAATGAGGTAAATTTACAACATAGTTAAGTGACTTAACAAGATAAGTGAAAGCAAAGTACCATTTATCCAACCAACAAAAAATAAAATCTATGTGATTACTGTAAGGTGTCTTGTTCGTGGTCAACAGCTATTTGAATAGCTCAGCTTGTCATTAAGCCACACACATACCAACTGCCCCTCAAAGGAGCCCGAGTCGAGTCCACGACTCCCAGCTTCAAAGCCAGACCTGACTGTACTACCCAGAACTACCGGCCACGATATTCTGGTACAGTCTCCGACCCAACGAACCAAGAACCTCTAGACCAAAATTTAAACGGATACAACTTCATCCTCATCATTACCGTCTAATATAGCAACTGGTACTTGACCCTCAGGGATATCTTAAACGTGATCGTGAGTTTATACTATCAAAACGATGTTTATCGTAACACAAATCAGAGTAAAACCTTTTCAAAACGTTAGTTCAAAGTTCCGTTTTAACTTTTCTTTACCAACGAATATTTAGCACCAGAATCATAAAAGAAAAAATAGCATTCACTTTTGAGTTCAAGACAACCCGTGACAGGGTCCACGATGCATAAGTTGACCCGCAACTCAGCGCGCGCGGCTCGCCACATTTGTAGCAATGCAGCGCCCTCGCTGTCAGCTACTGTACCGCTGGGTTTGGTTATCATGTCGGCGCAGCTCATCATCGCGGCTCCAACGCTGTTTTATGTAAACGACAGTCGCATCGGGTTTAGCTGTTTTTCTGAAACAAATTATATCACACAGCATCACATAGTTCGGCAAATTTAGCTCGTAATGAAAACAGAAACTCTCACCGGGTATCGTGACGCAGTATCTCAATTGGCGCACACTATTGTCACCACTGACGCCACTGATATTCTCTTGGTTGCGCTGACTCTACGCGCGATAAATCTTGTGTCATACCCAAAACATAGCACTTGTAACATAATTTTTTTTGTTTGTTTTGTTGGATTGTAGGATTTGTACGGTTTACCAGGTATATATTGCATTTGAGATTACAATAGGTAGTTCTTGCTCTTGCCCTTATTCCTCCCTTTAAAATGTTACTTGTAAGCCAATCGCAGATACAGTTTTACTGCTATTTTGTTCTTTATAGATCCTTCCTTCCTTTTAAAATGGTAAGTGAAATCGTAAATAGACTTGCAATTTTCAACTGACGTTTCTTTGTCACAGGATCTGTCGCTATGCAGATTTTTTAAGGCAAAACAGGTTATAGAGATGACTTGCTAGTTCTTTGGTAGAAATTAATCTGCTTGTGATCAAAACTTTAATTCTCAGTTTATGACATTCCTTGGTATGCAATCCTTAACGACCAAGTTGATGCTATTTTCTTCTTTAATCTTTATCTTGACAACATGTTCACTACCACATAATTAATTTTCTCAAAACACAATTTGATAGTTGCGCATCATGATCTCGCGACCATGTCCTTTCCAGGGTTGCAATCAGGTAGCTCCATGCATTTGTTTTTCGGTACATCTGCGTGCGCATGTCTTCATTTTGTTTTTCAAACAATGCATAGCAACGGTCAATTTCTCTATCTTTTTCTTCTTCTTCATTTTGAACTAACACTGATCCCACTTCTGATATCGAAGGCATAGGAAAACCTTCGACATCAGAGCCGTCCTCTATGGCCAACTATAAGTTGATTTGTGGGCGTACGTGGGTAGTTAGTTCAAGAAAAGAAGTTATTAAGTTTCAGCACTGTAATTATCTTCTCTTGATAGCTACCAGTAGGACATTTCACTTTATCACAGGAAGGCACCAGATACCAAGGCACCAAGAATTACACTCCCGTCCGCCTGTGGCCGTAGCTCGGGATCATCTCCCTCACCCTGACGGCTGCTCTCTCGATGTCACATAGACTCTGTCATGCACCATATTTGGTACTGGCAATCCGCACTCTTCTTATATCAACCATAAGCATAGTCGATCTCCGACATATATAATAATAATAATAAATCATTTATTTCAGACCATGGTTTGTCCATATTTTGTTAGTTAATTAGAAAATTTTACTTAGAAACCTATTGTTAGTAAAACAAAAATATTAAAATATAAAAATTACTATCTAGTGTGCAGCTGCACCCAATGATGCAACATTGGGGAGTTCCACCGGTCTACAAAAACGCTCAGAATCCCATTGGAAGTACCACGGAGACGGGTCAACAGGGAGGCGCACCGTTTTCTTATTACTGCATAAAAGTCATCCATGCGTGCCTCTGCGAACATACCTGATGCACTGCACCTCCGCGACAGCCCCAACAGAACCCTGAACGCGTTATTGTACTGGACACGAATATCGCTGTACGCCCGCCGCGTGTATCTGACCCAGATGCTGCAGGTGTAGAGAGTCTGGCAAAACCTAACCTAAAAAGGTTTTAAATTTTTTAGGTTTTATTTACGACACGCATAACTTACTCATATCTTTGCCCCTAGATAAACGTATCAATATTGACCGATTAGTTCATAAATTTAGTTTACTCCAAAATGCACTATTCGCGAGTTCGCAAAATTGATAGGTATTCTGATCGCATCATGCCCCGCTGTTCGATATGGTTTTCTATATACAAAAGTATTAGAAAGACAAAAATTTATTTTTTTGAAACAAAATAATAACAATTATGATGCCAAAATAAAGCTCCCATCTCTTATTTTAGATGACCTTGCCTGGTGGAGCAATAATATTTTTTAGTATTCAAAAAGTCGAGTATAAATATGAAATATACAATGTGTTAGGGTTCCGACTTTTGATACTTTACCTACGTGATATACATCAAATTTCATCGACAAAAGTCACCTTAGGGGGGGGGCGCACCCCTCACCCCTCGTGATGGGGGTGATTTAAAAATTTCGTTTCTCTGGTTTGCTTTAAATTCGTAAAACCATTTTTTTTTCATATTTATTGTGTGTATCTTGTTGAATTACATCTCATTTTAAAGCTTATTAAATTTACCAACTTTTGATACCACATTCACTAAAAAGTCATAAGAAGAAAAGAATTAATTTTAATGACTTAGAAAAAAAATCTTACTTTTTTGTAGTATTTTTTTAGTTTTTTGTCATTAAAAAAAAAACGAAGCCCTTAACAATGCATTTTTTTCTTCTTAACTAGTACTATTTGAGTTTATCTTTCTAACGATACAGAATACGACAGTTTAACTTCAAAGAAACAGTCCTAACTGCTAAGCTAAAATGACATCAAAATAAAAGACACGAAATTTACAATCTCTTTTTTATTTAGTTTTGCCGATTTTAAGTCAATTTAACAATTGTTCAAAGTGACCACCATTGTTTAATAAACAAGAAGTAGCCCTTAATGCTACTTGTTGTGTAGCTCTTTTAATCATAGCTCTGTCGGCTTTTAATTCATCAGCTGCGGTCATAATTTTTTGCAGCAGCTCTTCTCTTGTTGTAGGCACCTCTAGGTAAACCCGCTGTTTCATGGTCCCCCACAGGAAGAAATCTAGAGGTGTCAAATCAGGGCTACGAGCCGGCCAGGCAATTGTTCCTCCTCTTCCAATCCAGGGGGTGTAGTGTTCATCCACATATGCTCGTACATTCCGGGCAAAATGGGCAGGAGCTCCATCCAGTTGCAAATAAAAAGACCGGCGTTCACGTCTGTACTCCAATGGTAGCTCATGTAGGAAATCCCCTCTTAGAAATTCCAAGAATCTCTCACCATTAAGATTGTCTGGTAAGACGATGGGACCTAGCAGCTCATCATCAATAATGCCTGCCCACACGTTGATTGAGAATTCGTGTTGGAACGAGGCGGGCCTCACAGCATGGGGATTTTCATTAAGCCACAAATGATGGTTTCGGTGGTTGGTTATCCCAGCTCTTGTGAATTTGGCTTCATCAGTCCATAATATTCGCCGTACGAAGTTTGCATCATGTCTCACTTTCCTATTAAGCCACGCACAGAACACAAAGCGAGCAGCATAATCTGGTTCAATTAAATTCTGAACTCGACGAAAATGAAACGGCCGTAATCCTTCCCGACGTAGAACTTGCCACACCGACCAATGCGAAATCCCAAGTCTTCTGGCAATATTTCTAGTGCTAAGTCGCGGGTCACTGGCAATAATTTCAATGATTTCTTCTTCCATGTCTGGTTTCCCCACAACAGCACGTTCATTAGGCGGCTGTCGGATTCCATGAGTGCGCAATCTTGCAAAAACGCTTGCAAAAGTTGGAGCAGAAGGTATGCGCCTTGTAGGGAATCTAATTCGATATTCCCGAACAGCAGCCGCAGCGTTTCCATTGGCGTATCCATAAATAAATACAATGTCGGCCACTTCACTTGGTGAATAATTAACTGCCATAGTATCGAGTAAGTAGTACTTAGCTAAATTCGAAAGTAAAACTTTGTAGCAATCGCAACGAGAAACGAAGGACAACTGATTAGCAAGTAGAAATCCTAACCAGTACCTTAGTATTGTTATCTCATTCACTATTAGACTGAAAGAGATTCATGTTTCGACTCGTACGATGCGCGGGGCGACGTGATTGGCCAACGCAGCGAGCGCAGAGGCAGTCAGGCGAAAACCTGAAGCAACCTGCTACCGCATTGCGCGCGCGCTCTAACTCGCGAGTCTTGATAGTACTTAAATTTTGTAACTAGGACGTATTACCTTAGTAAAATAAACTTTTGATATTTTAATTTCGTGTTTCCTTTTAACTAATTACTGAACCGGGCCTAAATTTTGGCATCGTTAGAAAGATAAACTCTAATAGTACTAGTTAAGAAGAAAAAAATGCATTGTTAAGGGCTTCGTTTTTTTTTAATGACAAAAAACTAAAAAAATACTACAAAAAAGTAAGATTTTTTTTCTAAGTCATTAAAATTAATTCTTTTCTTCTTATGCCTTTTTAATGAATGTGGTATCAAAAGTTGGTAAATTTAATAAGCTTTAAAATGAGATGTAATTCAACAAGATACACACAATAAATATGAAAAAAAAATGGTTTTACGAACTTAAAGCAAACCAGAGAAACGAAATTTTTAAATCACCCCCATCACGAGGGGTGAGGGGTGCGCCCCCCCCTAAGGTGACTTTTGTCGATGAAATTTGATGTATATCACGTAGGTAAAGTATCAAAAGTCGGAACCCTAACACATTGTATACAGATGCATCTAGAACAGGCTGGGGGGCAGTTTGCGGAAACAATCGCGTCAACGGTTCGTGGAAAACCACTGAGACAGAACACCACATTAATTTCCTAGAACTATTAGCTGTTTTTTTGGGATTAAAAAGTTTTATGAAAAATGAGACTAATTGTTCAGTATTGTTAAGAGTTGACAATACGACTGCAATAAGTTATGTGAATAGAATGGGAGGTATACAATTTTCCCACTTAAACGATTTGACCCGTACAATTTGGCAATGGTGCGAGGAGCGCCATATATGGTTGTTCGCTTCCTACGTAAATACCAAGGAAAATCATGCAGATTTAGAATCTCGAAAAATAAACCCAGACATTGAATGGGAATTGTCTGATGAAGCTTTTCAGGTTATAGTGAAGCTCTTTGGTCAACCAGAAATTGACCTGTTCGCATCTCGCTCCAATGCCAAGTGTAAATTCTTCATATCCTGGAAACCAGATCCGGATGCTTGCGCCGTAGATGCATTTACCACAGACTGGAAGCATAAGTTTTTTTATGCGTTTCCACCTTTGATGACCAAATTAAACGACTTCTCAAAGGAACTTATAAAATGAAACCTAGTCGGCCCAAATATAATGCAACTTGGGACCCTCAATTAGTTCTCAATTTCGTTTCAAATTGGTATCCAAATATTGACTTAGATTTAGAAAAGATTACAAAAAAAATAGTTATTTTATTAGCCATATGCACAGCTCATAGAGTTCAAACCTTTTCACTCATGAAGTTAGAAGATATATCATTCGTACCTAACGGTGTTAACATAGCAATATCTGATACTATTAAAACTTCAGCCCCCGGTCATCAACAGCCCAATCTATTCTTACCATATTTTCAAGAAAATATAAATATATTATGCGCTTCAACCCTCACAGATTATAATTTTGTTACGCAAACATTGAGAGCCACGAATGCGGGTGCAGTGTTACTAACGACAAGACGTCCACATAGAGCAGCCACGGCACAGTCCATTAGCCGATGGATTAAGCAGGTGATGTCAGAGAGCGGCGTAGACACGCGGGTGTTCAGCGCGCACAGCACTCGCCACGCCTCCACGTCCGCTGCGAGCTCTGCAGGTCTTATGGTGGATCCACACCACCCGGCGGCATGTGCCGACGGCCGTGCCGCCGGCCTGGCCGCCGGCTTTGTGCGCGGCATCCGCAACAAAGCCGGCGGCCTCTTTGCCGCACGTTCCCGCCGGCAGCGCAATATAGCTCAGATAACAGTTATAATGATCAAAGTCTTCACACTCTTCTGGAACTGAATTAGAGCGACATCTTCGCACTTTTCACACGTTTAAAATTATTTATTAATAAAGACCCAGTTTTTTTTAGTACTTCGTTGTATTTTTATAAAAAACTAAGCTTATAACTTGTTCAAAAAAATACATTTTAATTCCCCACATTATATTCGGTAGTTGACCCTGTTCAGATATAAAGTTGAAGCTCATTTCTTATAATCACTGGCACAAAATTTGCCGTGTAATATACAGGGTTATTTCAAATTAGCGCATCACCTCTTGTAGGCAGCTTTTCTACATCAATCTCAACAACATTTAACCAACGAATAATTAAAATTAATATTAAAAAAATATAAGTTTTTCCATACAAATTTATTAGGTGCATCTAAACAGTACAATACTCTATGCGCACGTAACTGGAGTGGCAGGCGCGCGGGCGACGGGGGGTGGGCGACCGGTTCAGGAACTTCTTACAAAATACACAGTTATAAATAACAGAGCGCGCAAATTTGTTTTTGTTTTTATGTTTTTGTGTCAACTATCAAGTTTTGCAAAAAGTCGTAGAACAAATGTTATTGGGATTGGGTTGGGTTTTGAAATCGGTCGCCTGATTTAAGGGTTGTGGGGGGTTTGGGGGGGTGGGGAGGAGGGGTCTGAACCCACTACAAGTAATTTTGGCTGCCGGAGTCGCGTCTAAATATTAAAAAAAAAAATCAAAATTTCCTAAATACTAGCACAATTGCGTGAATTGGAACGCATTTAGCATCTTGGATGAATGATATTGTGGTTTTTCTACAATCTTAATTTTAAATACAATCGAGGTAATCAGATTGTATTTATTAAGTGTGTTTACATAATTCTTAGGTTTACACAATCCGACATCAATGGGTTAGGTTAGTTAGGTTACTGTTTTTAAACTGCCAGAAAAAGGAGTCCCGCGAAGCTACTAAAGGTCGCCATATTGAGGGGTTTAAAAAAAAATTTTTTTTTTCGCCCCCCCTTTTTTTTCCGGAAGCTGAAAATGGTCAGGGGGGTTCGGACCCCTCCCTCCCACCCCCCCCCAACCCCCCAAAACCCCTAAATCAGGCGACCGATTTCAAAATTTTAACCTTGAGATTGATGTAAGGAAGCCGCCTGCAAGAGGTGATGCGCTAATTACAAATAACAGTGTATTTGTCTGAATGTTATGAATTTGTGTAGGTGGAATTTCTATAACCTCGCGAGCTATGCGAGCTTGTATAAAACCTGAAGAAAAACTGGTGATAACTTTGAGGTGAGTACGAAAATGAAAGATATTGTTAATCAGTCTCTTAACATTTATTAGGTATTTATTTCTTACATGTATGGTAATGAATTACCTAGTTCAAGTTGTCCTGTGTAGTAAATAATTCTAGTAATGGAGAATGTTACCAAATTTTGATTATTATCTCTTCGTATTCTCTGTCAAAAATAAAAAATACTGGTGAAAGAATTATTTCGATGCGTCAATTAGTTTCCGATTTATAAGTAAAAAAAGTTGCTACCGCACGACGCGGGCTGCCGGTGGTGGTGTGACGTCACACCACAACTGGCTCACTCAGTACGCTCGCGGTCGCGCGCACTTGTCGTCTCAATTAAACCTAAATACTTTTAAAAATGACTAATCCAACTACTAGGAAATCATGTGTTGTGCCTAAATGTAAAAATACAACTATCAATTCGCCGGAAAAGTTGTTTTTTACAGTTCCAAAGGATACATATATACATCACCAAATCTTTTAACTTGAACATAACCAATACCATTAAACAATTTGTTAGTAAAAATACAAATAAATAAAAGAGGTTTAGTTCATATCATCTACATTTGCAATAAAAAATAAATTAAATTACTAAAATAAAATAGTAAAGGTAAAGTGCATCTGTAACGTTCAACTACCTACATCTAGATCGTATAGGTATCCTACTTCCTAGTAATATAAAAAACGCGGAAGATTGTGTTTGTGTTTGTTATCTTTCACACAAAAAGTACGGAACTGATCTGGACGAAGACTGAAATAATCCATAGGCTTCTTTTAATCCTGGGAAAATGTGCAGTTCCCGAGGGAAACGCGGGCGAAGCTGCTAACTAAAGCTAGTTAGTACTAAATCAATGCATGTATTTATTTAAATTTACTGATAAGAGCGGTATCTTTGTATACATACTAGTGGCCGCCCGCGACTCCGTTCGCGTAGAAGTCGGTTTCCGTGGGAATAAGAAGTTTTCCCGCGGTAAAAAGTACCCTATGTGTCATTCTGATCCAAATGCAAAGTTTCATCCAAATCCGTCCAGCCCCCCAAGACAAGTGGCAAGTGATATTTGCAATAGCAAGTGAATAGAATAAATTTTTGACAAGCTTGCAATTTGACAGTTTCATACATATTTTTTCTATTCACTCGCTATCGCAAATATCACTTGCCACTTGACTTGGGGGGGCAGTAGTTTTTACGTGTAAGAGTAACAAACATTCATACATCCATACTCACAAACTTTCACATTTATAATATTAGAAGGACGTACCTACCTATAGCTACAAAACTATGATGATACATGATTTGTTGTCTTTAACGTAAAAAAAATAATGATAGGTAGGTAGGTAGGTAGGTACATACTTCTACTATTGGACTCGCATTCTTTCATTCGTATTTTTATTATATTGGTTATTTTGTTTTGATAAAACAGTTTAGAACATATCAAAAATTTCGGCGGCAACAGAATCACTATTTCTTGATAAATAATGCGCAGCCATTAATTCATCTATTTTAGATTACACGATTACCTTTTTTCGAAACCTATACCCAATTTATTAATAGAATAATATTTACTATTAACGTATAATATTTATATTTACTAATACGCGACCGAAAACACAAAAAAAAAATACATTAAATGTTAAATAAATAAAAAAATTAAATAAAATACTGTGCCAGCTATATGCGCCACCGCTGGCGCGTTGTGGTAAGACGTCACAAGCGGTCACGTGACTGTTAGCGGGACTCGATATTTTTCGAAACTTTGAATGCCTATAAAATCAAAACTACTGGGTATTTTTGATTACAACAAAAACTAGTGTATTTGTATGCATACAGGCTTTACTGAGACAAAATTTCAAGCGATTTGGAATACCTAGTAACATTCTCCATTCAGAACCCTGAGACACATCTGTTGCATTTGTGTCAGTTGGTGATAACGCATCAGTATAAACAGTATTATCTTGCCTGTCTGGAATAGCCGTAGAATACCCACGGCGGCCTCCAGTGGTCGAGGCTTCTGGTCTATAATTCGAGTGTAGCGAGTATTCATAGCGATACTGCCCACTGCTTGTGGTTTCCGGTCCATATTCAGTCGAGTATCCTTGACCTTGGCGATATTGTCCACTGAACGATGTTTGTGGTCTAACGTTGGCGAAACGGACTAAATTCGGAATCGTGAGTTTGCATTTGAGCTCTTTTTATAACTTCAATTAACTCCATTTTTGTAGAAAGCTTACGATGTCTCGGGATGTTTTTAAAATCATCTAGAAGTGAAAGTATAAACAGTCTATCTGAATCAGACTCTTGCTGTCTTTCACGCTCTTCTGTCATTACAATACTTTCCCTTAATACCTGCACCAAATTATCGTCGTCACTTGTCTTCTTCTTTTTGGAAACAGGTCGTTCACCTTGAGTACTACCGCTGCTAGCGTTGGTTTCGGCAGTGCGTGTTTCATCCATGCTATTTTGAGTTTCATTAATTACCACGGTAGGCCGAAGAAAATGAAGTTGTTCGAAATATACGTATGGACTCTTACGCGAAGCTGCTGATCTACTTTTAATACCAGCTCTGCGTTTTACTTCCCTGCTGTAACTAGTCCTGATGTTCTTCCACTTGCTCTGTAGAGATTTACCTGAAAATTATATTTGTTCTTTGTTACAGATATCTTGCTACAGGATGTTCTTTAATGCAATTGAGTCATAATTATCGGATTGGACATACAACTGTCCGAGATATCATACATGAAGTTTGTATGGCGATTTGGGAGAATATGAGACAGTCATCGTTTCCAGAATTAAATGAAGAGAGGTGGCTTGAAATAGCAAAAGGTTTCAATGAAAATGCAAATTATCCCAATTGCGTTGGTGCCATCGATGGCAAGCATATAAGAGTGATAAAACCCAGCGATTCAGGGTCACTGTACTATAATTATAAAAAATATTTTTCCATCGTTTTACTTGCTGTTTGCGATGCAGATTACAAATTGGGTCCGTGGGTTAAGCCCCCGGTGTGTGACGCCCCCGTGGTGGAAGCACCCGATTTTCAATTAAACTATAACAGCCGATTTCATCGGAATAAAAATTATTTCTCCTAGGTACAGTCGACGAAATAAGTATTTCTTAACAAAATAATATTATGTAACCTCATGTTTATTATTATTTTGGGTTATAAATCTGATTACGTATTTATTTATTACCTAACATAATATAAAATATTGATAATAGGTTGTTGTTGCAGTTTATTTCCTTAAACAACATTACCTATGTTTTACTTTTTTCGCACGAGCCGTCCGACCAAACCAGTTTGAGACAAAAGCCAGCCATTTCACTTTCTGTCTTTGCTTTTTACCTAACTCTGTCACGCAAAGGATTGGAAACAATATAATTCAGGTAAACGGACATAATTAACAATAGTAAATATAGCGATAGATAGATATGTCTATCCCTTTGGCACAGATGTCAAGTTATTGTTGCAATAATATACTGATAAGAAAGCTTAGTCGGTCATGTTATCTCAAAATGGCAAGTCCAGGTCCTTCGCGGAGCTTAGCACAAAATAATTACCAAATAATTTCAAATAGAAAAGGTGGAAGAACGTTATTACATGTCGGCTTTTCTTATAATTTTCACAGAAAAAATAAAAAATCGAGTGTGTGGACATGCGTCAATAAAAGACATAAAAAGTGTAATGGTTCCGTGAAATTAAGTGAAGAAGGTGACAATGTTCAAATGCAAAGGTGTCATAACCCTGAGTGCCTACCTAACTTATTGAAAAACAAAGTTAGAGTTGTTATGGACGAATTAAAAGAGGACGTTAAAACGAATTTCAGCTCCATACAACGAAATTTTGAAGCAAAAATTGGTGAATTACAGAGTACAGGTACAGGGTTTGAAAAATATATTCCAAAATACAACAATGTCAAGCAACAATTATACAACAGCCGAAACAAAGCCTTGAATGTAGATAAAACACAGTTTCATAATCCAGCAGAAGTCATTATACCTAAGATTTTTCGAAAATATTTATTGATTGATCACTGCGAGAACGGCAATAGAATTATCGTATTTGCATCAGCAGAGGCGTTAAAAGGCATCAAAAATATATTACACTGCTTCGGGGATGGTACCTTTGATTGCTGCCCAGGGCCATTTTACCAAATATTCACTATCCATGGAGATGTAGGGAGTGATGCACAAGAAACCAATGTTGTGCCTATATTTTACGCGCTACTAGTTAACAAGGAAAAGAGCACGTATGAAATGATGTTAAAAAAAATTAAAGAAGCTGTGCCGGACTTCAATCCTCGTAAATTCACTGTGGATTTTGAATCAGCTACAATGCTGGCAATACAGGAGGTATTTCCGTCGGTTGAAATACATGGGTGTAATGTTCACTTCCAAAGAGCCCTCTACAGAAAAGCAAAGTCTTTGGGATTATTAGAACATGAGGAGACCACATTATATGTAAAAAGATGCGCGAGTCTAGCTTTTCTTCCTAAAGAAGACGTAGAAGATGGTTGGCTTTCCATTATGGAGGACAGGTAACTTGAATTTTCCGATTAAATATTTACGACTCATAAGAATATTCTCATACGTAAAACAAGTGGACGCTTAGGTATATATATCATTATTTTTATTTTCAGTATTCCCGATGAAAAAGTCAACAAATTCAACGACTATTTTGTCGAACAATGGCTGGAGCCTCCGGAGATAATCGCCAAATGGTGTTGTTTCAAACTACGACATCGAACCACAAATTTAGTGGAGGCCTGGAATCAACGTCTTCAGTGCTATCTGGGCCGAAAACCATCTTTGTTATCATTTTTAGAAATGATAACAACTGACATTTCTACATATAGTACAGCACAAGCGAGGTAAAATACTTATATTACTTTACGCGATACAAATTAATTTATCTAATGCTACTTTAAGCTTTTTTTATATAGGTAATTTTAAAATTAATATATACGTACTTTCAGGTTACGGCGAAATGACGGTGGTATTAGCAAAAGGAAAAAATCTTCTATAATAAACGACAATATGATTGCCAAGCTGACACACAAATATGAAATGAAACAAATTTCAATTTTGGAGTTTTTGGAACAAATCCGTCCGTTTGTGCAAATGAAACAAAAATGTAAATAAAAAATATTGAAAATAATTACTTGTATTATAAGAATGATTTTGAATATTAATTGTTACATACATATATAGTTACATAATTGTAAATGTTAAACTGATCGTTATTAATGTTAATTAAGTAGATACGTCCTTATTTAGTGATTTTAAGAAGGTGCGAAGTTCAAATCGTCCTAATATTCAACTGTGATTTTTCTTTATAATCTGTGATTTTGCATGCCAATATAGCTATATTTTAAAGTTTATTTTAAGTACTAAGTTCAAATCGTCCTAATATTCAACTGTGATTTTTCTTTATAATCTGTGATTTTGCATGTCAACGTAGCTGTTATATTTTAAAGTTTTTTTTTTGTTGATTTTTATTTTATGTTTTTATTAATAAATATTTATTTTAAATAACTGAAACTTTGAATCATTTCATGCGGGTACTTATAAACATTTTTATAATAGGTTACACTTTACTCTCTGACTGTACTTTGGATAAAAATATTAAACTAATACACTTTATCCCATAAAAAAGAAATCGGGTGCTTCCACCACGGGGGCGTCACACACCGGGGGCTTAACCCACGGACCCTACAAATTCACATATGTATATAGATGTTAGGGCTTATGGAAAATGTAGTGACTCATCGATATATAAAAAATCCATTTTGTATCAAAAACTTGTCAACACAGATTTACAAATTCCGGAGAAGCGCCCCATATCAAATAATGGAGTACCGATGCCATACGTCATAGTGGGGGATGAGGCATTTGGCTTATGTGAAAATTTAATGAGACCTTATGGAGGTAGGAGTTTAACAGCGGAGAAAAGAATCTTCAACTATAAACTGTCTCGGGCAAGGCGGTACATAGAATGCACGTTTGGGATATTAGCCAGCAAATGGAGAATTTTTCACCGCCCACTAGATGTCCGACAGGAACTTGCAATAGCCATAGTACAAGCTTGCTGTGTCTTACATAACTACGTGCGCGAAAGAGACGGGTATAGGTTTCAAGACACACTGTACGTTCCACCAGAACTGGAAATAACCGGTAGACCCACAAATAGAGGAAGCCGATCATCAGCATCCTATAGGGATTTATTTGCGGATTATTTTATTAATGCAAATCCGTTAGAATGGCAAAACAGATATGCATTAGAATAGTGCCTACCTATTTATCTAAATAAAACATTGAAGTGAAAATACCTAGTTAAGTACCAAAAAAGAACAATAACGAATACATAGTTATTTGCGATACTTTACAAAAATATTGATTGGTGTTGCAGAATCATTGTACTGTACTGTATTATACTGTATAATCCAGATAATAAAAAAAAATGCTTACCAAATTCTTTTTTGTCATTTTCTGATAAACTTTCCGAGCACATTTGGTTCGTGATTTCTTCCCATCTTCTTTTCTTTAAATGCCGATCACTGTATTCTTCCGATGTTATATCCCAAATTGCTTTACGGCTTTCAATTTCCCGAATAAATTTCTCTGTATCGAAAGTCATCTTATCAAAGTTCGGAACGCAAAATACGTCTGGCTGCTACAACTAGTGCGCGGAGACTGACCGCAGCCACATACATTCGCCTACACACGTTCTGGCTGCGCGCAGCCAGCTGGCTGCCGTGCATATAGGCGCGTTTATTGGCTGCCGCAGCCGAGATTTCGTGGCTGCCTAGTGCGTGGGCTCCCATACAACGTCATATGTTTGACTGGCTGCCGCGGCCTGGCTGCCGCAGCCAGGCTGCCTAGTGCGCGGGGGCCCTTAACGTAGATGTCATTCGGAGAACCGCAGGCTGGACCTCTACATCTTCAGCTTTTGCCAAATTTTATAAGAGACCCATATTAAATCCCGATGAAGGCTTATTGGCTAGAACGGTGGCACTTCCACCAACATGATTGTTATATTAAGTAATTATTATCTTTAGAAATATAGATATAATTATTATTAGTTTAATTAAGTTACAAAAATATTTTGTTTTGTTGATTTTTATTATTTCAAAAACTGTTATTTGTAATAAATAATGTTCTATATTACAATGTTGTTATTATTGACAATATTAATGAACTTTCAAAGTAAATGAATAACAAATCATCCTTCTCTAAATATCTACATGGTTAATATTTATAATTTGAAGAATGAATTGACGAATAATAATATATGATCAAACGAACTTCAGTGAAGTTCGATCATTATTATTTGAGTCAATTCATTCGAAAATTATAACTTCCCATCCCACCCTGATAAAACGTACATTTAAGTTAACGTTTTACCCTAATAGAAGGTTTGTTCTTCAAATCTCTAAAAGAATGAAGCATTATACTAGGCAAGGGGTACGTGTTAGAAGTGATATCGATACAAAAATTTTTAATCGAATGAATTCTCTGAAAACGTGCACAGTTGCCTGTAAACTAAGGAAACTACATGGTTAATATTTATAATTTTCGAATGAATTGACTCAAATAATAATGATCGAACTTCACTGAAGTTCGTTTGATCATATAGTATCGATGACAGATTTTTTGTGTAGTTGTAATCTAAAAGAAGCTTCTTGTTCTTGATTTTTAGTTCCAGTTATTATATCCTTTGCTATTGAGATGACTGTATCTGGAGCTTCTTGCAAAATTGAATTGTTGTAACTGATTACAGCGAGATTAGTATAAAATAAACTAACACCATGAGGACTTAATTGTCGAGTTTATTCTTTTTTGAAAAATCTTGATTCGATAATTTCTAAAAGTATTAATGAAAATGCAGCATTAGCCTGTCTCATGACTTGCGTTAGTTCAAAAAATTTATACAAAAGCATTTATTATTGTCTGTATAAAATCTCTACTTACCTAACTCCATCAGCAATATTCCGAACTTGTGCAGAACACTGTCAAGATTCATTATGATTATTATTTTTTATTATTTATTATGTACAAAAAACCTGTATACACACAACAAAAATAATCGTCGCGACACCACACTGTTCAATGCGAAATAGAAATGAAAATATCTGGCTTGCTTTCTATAAGAGAGAGAGAGAGACATACAGAGAAATATGCGCACGCCGCACAGCTTACGATAGCTTACTATAGCAAAAAGTGTCGTTACAACTTTTCGTGAGATTTTTTTCCCCCTTTTACAATGCGTGATAAGGAACTTCGTTCCAATATTTTTAGTAGTGATAGAAGTTTCCTTTGTTTTGTTAAGTGTAATTATTTTAACAATAGTCTCAACCAATAAATTCAAAGATTTATTATCTTTTTTCAAGTGACTGAGCAGGTCAAACTTTTGTCCTAAGGCTGGAAAACTCTCTGTATTTGCAATTAAAGCATAAGACAAAGAGGACAAACCAATTTTAATGTCATTTTTTTTTCTTTTTGATAGGATATTCCGCAGATATACTAATGTGATTTCCTCTAAAATGACAGCATGTATCCTTTTCCTGGGGTACTGTACATTTATCAAAAGAATGTGCATCTCCACATATTGAACTTCTAATATTATTTTTACAGTGCTTAGCCAAATGTCCATTAACAATGGTTTAGTTTTACAGGTGGAATGTAAATCTTAACTGGAAACCTCCAGCCTTGTAAATCAATATAATCAGGAAGATAAATAGCAGCAAAAGTTATTATTACTCTTTTAGTTGGTTGTAATTCAAAGCTTTGTTCATTTTCAACCTACCTTTGAATTCTCCGAACAGAAATATTTTTTTTGTTACTAGAAATCACTCCATAATTTTTTTGATTCGACCATTTAATAGGCACATCAGTTAAAACACCAGTTATTTCAGTTGTTTTTGCAGGAATAGTTGCTTTGAGTTTGATGATATTACTGCCTCCTCCTTCCTTTTTTGCGTTTCGCCCGAGAAGTCATTTTCAAGAAAATTTAAGTATCTATACTTTAATTATCAAAAATATAAATACAAAATGTACACTATTAAACAAAATTGAAAGAATTAAATAAATTTAGTTCTTTAATTCTTTCAATTAAATATATTAAGTTCACGAAAAAAAAAATCACTTCCAATTATCCCGCGTGTAAACCGGAAGACCATAGAGAATATGAACGATTCATTTGTCACCTCGACAAGCCCTAGAGGTCTACCGGGACTTGACGGTCGTATCGTTTATCTTATCGCAATCGTGAAATTTTTACCAGGACTTCCGATTTTCTTTTTTTTTTCAAACTATACTTCGTGTGGTCGCGAATATTGTCTCAAAACCAGGAGGCCTACTCCGACTTCACTATCGTCATCGTATACGACCGACCGAAATACGAACGAACTTGATGGAAAGACCTTACCGGCACTCTTTATCGTCTGCGCAATTATCGTTCGTAGATTCGAAACGAACCATAGATAATGAATTTAAAAAATGAGCGACTGTGCGCGCTCTAAATACTATCATTTTAAATAATGAGATATTTGCCTCGAAAGTTGTAGAAAACCCAACAGTGTTCAAAATATTAAAAAAACTATATCTTTGGATATAAAACATGAATATTTTATTTTATTATTGTTTACAGAAGACCTCTTGCTGGTCGACTAATTTGAAAAGTTACACAGGTTTGATACATTTGTTCCGAAATTTAAACTTTTAAAATATCTTAGCAAGCTGTCACGCATGTCATTTGTAGTTAATAAGGTCTAAAATAGAACGATTCTCACAGTAGAGTAGAATCCAAAGTTAATGCCAGGTACATTCCTACTCACGCAGCAATTTAAAATTTGTATCCAAAAACAAAAAATGGGCAGCGTAACTGCAGAACAATTAAATCTACTTTTGGACTTTCTATCGGTGTTGGGTATTAAATAAATATTCCCGCGTTTAGTTATATTTTTGATTAATATTGGCTTGTATGTGGGTAATCCTACGTCCTACCCTCCTTTTCTACAATATGTGACGTGCATCGAATGAAGGACAGTTGCAAGGGTGCATAGCCGTAAGCAAGACGTGGTTGTATTGTCGCCACTTTGTTTTTTGAAGGTGTGTAATGGCCGCCTGGATCTAGCTACCGTGCACGCGCGACGAACCTTACATATCTCGATTTATTTGTGCAATCCTTTGGTATAATTAGTTCTGTGAAGTGTATTAAATAGCCAGTGCAATAAGGACACTATATTTGTGGCGATTTAAGCGAGCTCGCTTTGAACTCATGGACTGTTGGTGCCAGTGACGTGAACACGTATCGTACCTTGGCTGGCTCTGCCGCCAGGTCCTCAATCTTGGAGTAGCAGCGCTCACAGTAAGCCCATTCCTTTCCTAACTCATATACAAGCCATTTGTCTCGTCTATAGGCGCGTGATTTACCGAATTAACGCGAAAGATTAGATAGTACTTGGGTGGAAGAGGCAGTGTAATCGTTGAACCAGAAAAATACAGTCCACTCTAACATCTTTATTTACCGGCCTTGGAAGTTCTCCACACCACGGGGTGTTTTACAAAACACTTTACACAATCGGAGCATAAAGACCTTGCTCGCGGCCGTCTCCGAACCGTAGATGGGCGGCAGCAAAGCAATCGTCTTTGGGAAGAAATTTCCCAAAGGCTAAATGCTGTTGGTGGTTGCAACAATGGATAAATGTAAGTATAGTTAGGCACCTACATACTAACGATTTTATTCATGCATTGGGATAACTTACTCAAAACATTTTTAGGTTGGACGGACCGAAAATATATGGCGAAAAAGTCTGCTGCCGCTTTAAGGCAGCAATATACAGGTACAGGTGGGGGACCTTCCTTCCACAGCACCACAACTCACCCAAGTGGAAAGTAAGGTCATAGAAATCATGGGTGAAGGCTTTGGAGGACCACTCTCTGATGCGAGAGTACCTGCATTTCGCGATGTATGTACCTACTTATTCATAATCTACCATATATATATCTAGAATTAAGTATTTTGAGGTATGTTTACTATATTAGACTTTTTACAGATTAATATGGCTGCAAGTGCTACCCCAGAGCCAACTGATGGTGCAGGCATTGATACCACACTGTCCAGACCTACAAATTCAGAGAGTTTAAAACCAAGCAAGTCTAGACAAAGTAAGTATCCTAATTAAGTGACAGACATAAAAAAAAAAACTATAAATGTATTGTGAGGGAATATAACTTTGTTACTAAAATGATATGGGCTTCTATTTGTGATATAGATAGATAGATAGATAGATTAACTCTTTATTGCTCACACATATTAGAGAAGTACAAAGATCGTCTTAAACTAGTGTGGGCAAAGGCGGTCTTATCGCAGAAAGCGATCTCTTCCAGACAACCTTTGTTTTGATGGAGACATAAAACTAAGAATAATTAAAAGATAGTGTGCCAGTTCGGAAAAATGCTTCAATTAACAATAAGATATAAGGCTCAATACATTTTTTATTCGATTTTAGCAAGGCGAAAAAGACCTTTCCCTAACATCAAAGGAAGGCTTCTAGAAATAGAAGAAAGGAAAATAAAATTGGAAGAAGAAAAAGTGAAATACTTGGGTTCAACTGCTGAAGCCATACAGGCAGTACCTGACATGCTAGAGGGTATCCAAGAGATAATCAATGTCATGAAACGTTTTTTAGGGAAGTAATATTATGTACATAGTTGATATTTTTTATTCTTTTGTTTTGATTATTAAAGAAATGATTAATTATTTTTTTTAGCCTAACTTAATTTACCTACATTAACCAGGATCCAAAACTTTGTGGATGATCCTGCAAACTTGGCTTCAGCTAGTGTGGATGTATTGGAAACAAGAAAAGACAAATTAATTAGTTGTTTAAAATGTTTTGAAGCGGTGCAGTTCGATATATTAAGTTTGGATCAGGCAGATCCTGAAGACGTTGGGTTATTTGAAAACAAATATTTTTCCACTATTGGAAAACTTAATGAGCAAATAAGAATCCTCACTAAATCTCGCCCTTCACAGTCTGCTTGTTCTAACAACTCTAAATTACCTACCGTGGATATTCCAACCTTTGATGGTAAGGATTTTACTAAATTAAAACCTTTTTATGAATTGTTTTGTGCTGTTATTGATAACCGTCAAGCATTGAGTGATGTACAAAAACTATTTTATTTGCGAAAATATTTACAGCAAGCATTGTCCATCATAGTTAGTTTGCCTCTTGTGACTCAGTCTTACACAGAAGCCTTAGTTAATAAGGAAGCGTTATGATAACAAGACTCGCTTGATTTGCAATCACATTAACTTACTCTGAGACAGTAATGCTTTTGCATTGGGCACAGCTTCCTTAATAAGGACATTTGTGTCTAATGTCAAACAGCAATTATGTGCTCTAAAAAACTTACATGAACCAGTTGATAACTGGGATCGTGTCTTACTATGTGTACTTTTCAAAAAACTAGATTTATATACTCATCGTGCATTTCACCTAGACCGTGACCCAGAACTTTTACCAACTGTGGATGAATGAAGATACTATCCCTCAAAAGGGACACTTCGTAGAAAATAAGCCCAAGCCTGCAATGCGGGTAAGTAATTTGTCTAAGATGTTTCGCTCTGTATACATTAACGAACTGTTAGGAGGTGAATAAAATTCCCTTTTAAAAAAAAAACAATTTATTTGATTAAGAATTATGAAAGAGAATTTTGATGTCCGATCAGGAAGAAGGTTTAACCCGAACTGATTTGTAAACCGCACATCGAAAGGTGCGTTGGTTTGAGGGTGCTGACTAGACAAAAACAGTCAGCACTATCGCTAACATACTAGGGATGTAACAACCTCCCCATTAAGATGAAACTTAAATATTTTTTAATGTTAATTAAAATAAGTTTCATGTAGAAATTCAAATTCTTGGAATAGGTATAGATTGTTCTTAATCTAAGGCTTCGACGTTTTCTAATTTGTTATCTATATCAGTGATTTGAATTTCCTTCCGAAATGGACATTTCTTAAGTTTTACAAAACACTTAAAAATAAAGAAGGATAAAATGATACTTAAGATAATAAAAGTAATTATAGGATAAATGGACTTATATTCTAACATGACATCCGGTTCATTAATAATTTTGACAATATCTGTCATTAATTGCTTATCAGCTACTTTAACTAGCTTTTCTAAATTAACACCAGATAGTTTCAGAGGGTGCAATTTCGATGTTATTTTATTAAATTTATCTAAATTACAACATTCATCATCAATTAGATTAAAATCTGTTATCGAGGTAGTAACAGTTATATTAAAAAATGATTTGGCAGTGAATTTCCGATTTTTACAATAAGCAACACAGTTAGGTGGTACATTAAGAAAACCTGTTCCTAATAGTTTATAGTCTTAGATTTGGATTGACATTCAATAGTTAATTTTGTTGGTTCTGTTACTACAAATATCCATATATCATTCTTTAATTTGTGCCAAACATTTAATTCTTCTAAAAACAAACAAGTTTCACATTGTTGTGGAAGTTTACTTACAATCTTGGATAACATTTCTGTTTCAGGAGAATCTTTAACCGACCGGATATCAACATTATTATAAATAAAAGTATAATCTATAGATTTTAAACAATCATCTTGATTAATAAGACAAATAAATGTTAACTTATCTCTACTTAAAGTAATATAATTACAATATGGCCAAACCATGGAATAAGAGTGCGGGTTTTGCATATCGTGTGGAATAGGTATAGGAATAGATTTAAACAGATTATATTCTGTTCCAATCATTAAAGGTGTTTTAATTACAAATTTTATTGCTCGAAAAATAACATGATAATATGGAAATATCCATGAGTGCATGGATATTGTTAAAATTAAGATTTAAAGGTAATTTTTGATTGGAAGGCAAATTTTTTATATTACTGTTCAATTCATTATATAATTGTGTAGGTGTCAAAACAAAAGGGTGAAGAGAAGACGAAGACGTCTCAAAGACGGCCTCATCAACCAAATGAGAGGCAAGGAATGGTGTCAAGTTTGTGTGACAGCTACAAAGATGTCAACAAAAAGAAAGTAAACATCGAAGAGATGAAGTGTGAGCTTTCGGGAGAGGAATTAACCCTCTATAACTCAATAACATGTTTTTTATTTTTTTAGTTGTTATTGGGTAATTAAACCAAAATAAAAATACACGTGTTTCATAGTTTTTATTTATTGTAATTATTTTCCGAAAAAAATTGAAAAATAGGGAGCGTTGCCTAGGGGCAACACTGAGTTGTAATCTTAAAAACTATACATATAAAAGGAAGTTATGAGAGATGGAAGTTCCTGAAGCAGTTCTTGGTTTTGGTATAGCATAGAGCAACCCCGCATTTTTCGCATGTAGGGTGAGGTGTTCAACAGTGAACCACGAAAAAGTTAAACACGCATAACTTGAGTTTTAGTGAATATGTAGGATTCTTTTTTTTATCAGATGGTTCGTTATTTATATAGAATTCATTCTGTTTACTCATTTTATTCATGAACCTGCAGGGCTATACTATATTTACCTTTTTTTTTTAAACGAGAAATGGTTGAACAACACAATGAACCAGGGGGTAGGTCTACAGTGACCCAGTAAGTACACAGTGAACCATAGCATTATTGAAAGTGTTATTATTTATACTAGAAGTTTCAATTTTGAGGAAATTGTTGAGTTAATGAAAATAAAATAAAATAAAATAAAAGTATGGAAAGCTCTCTTTATTGAGATGAATTTAACACTTAAGCTATGCATAACAAAATTAAACATCTTATAACAATTTGAGTTTTGGCTTATAGAGATCCATCGTTTAAATCAACTAAGTTATTCAGTCTTAATCATCATTTCAGTAATAAACCTTAAACATTAAGAAAAGAAAAAAACATTCAAATATTTATAAAGGAAAGTTTAAAAGTGATAGGTTTACTGGAAATTTAAATATTGCTGCTCTGCGACTGCTGCCCTTTATGTTTGGATTAGGCAACAAGTATTTGATGTCCTGTTTTGTAACCCCTGCCATATCTGGTTCTAAAGGTTCAGTAAATGTAAAATAATATTTACTTTTCAATTTAAGATATGACACGAAGTAATCATATCCATCTTCATCGGAATCTTCCAAAATCTTAGCAACATAATAACATTTCTTCTTTTTTATTTCGGATTCAATCATGACAATTACATAGTCTCCAACTTTTGGGTTTCTAGCAAGAGGTGAAAAATCATCGTCCAGGATTACTTCTTCGTCTTCACTGTCACTTAAAAACTGCTCTCCTCCAGATGAAGAACCACTTGGGTTAAATGTTTCTTCAGCACTGGAATCATTGTTAGCTATAGATTTGTTTTCTGTTTTCTTATGTTTTTTCTTTTCTCCAAAAAGATCCCCTGTCTTCACTTTCTTTACTTTGACTTTATCTGCTTTTTTTGCTGCAATCAAATCCTTCTCAGGCGTATCTGTAGCTATCATGCTTCTGCCTAATGGTCTAGATCTTTTAGCAATCTTTCTAGGACCTGCTGTTAGAGGTGGTCTAAATATTTTTGGAGAAATAAATGTCTTCAAACACTTTGACTCCTGTTGCTTTGGCGGAATGTATTTTTCAGCTATCTCAGATACTTGAGGGAGTTCTGCTGGTTGAGTAACTTCCTTAGAAATGGCTGGAACTTGTACAGAAAGGACATCATTTAAAATTGAGGGTGAATAACGATCTTCGCCTGTGTCTGATTCTTCACTTGGTATGTTCTTGACTGAATCTGGTCTGTCTGTCACAGTGCTTGGTAGGAAATCTTCTTCAGTAAATATTGAATCATCATAGGGATAAATACCACATTTCTTGAATGCGTTTGTGATATTAATCGGTGTCATTGCTTTCAAATAAGCTTGTCCTACACATTCAGCTACATGATATATGGTGAATGTTTGTCCTGGATTCCGGAGAAGCCACGAATCAACGCCTGTGTTATAATATGTTTTGAATGGTCCATTTAATCCAACATCTAAAGGTTGTAAACGAGCAGTTGTGTGTGGATGCAAAGTTAATACAGTGACACCACAAGCTTTCGCAAGATTCAAGGCCTCTATGGACAAATGACTCTCATGATTGTCCATTATCAACAGTGCTGGATTGTCTTTAGAGGCGCAGGTGTGTTGTATGAAGTGCTTCATGACATCTACGAAAATCTCAGAATTCATCCATCCAGATGATGCAGCTAAACCAAGGGTACCAGAAGGTGCACCATGTAGCATGTGGGTTTGAAATTTTTTTCGTGGAAAAACCATAGCAGGAGGTAATGCATGACCAGAAGCAGAAACAATGCAGCAAGTTGTGACTAATACACCTCTTTCCCCGCTTGTCACTTTAGAAATATTTTTGCCTTTGAGACCCAGGACCTTTGGCGGACGTTGTACCGTCGTGGTTGAGGTTTCATCCAAGTTGTAAACTCGAGTGCCGTTGCCAAAATTAGGGGACCGCAGCATTGCCTCTTTCAATTTCTTAAAAAATCTTTCGATATTTACTTTGTTGAACGCAGAGGCACGTGCCAAGCTGCACGGTTCGGGCTTTTTTAGGCTCAATTCCGGGTGTCTTTTCCTGAATGATCTTAACCACTCCTTTCCTGCAATTTTTTTTTCTATCCATGAAGGAGGCATCTTTTTTTCATTAATCATCGCCATTTGGTATGCAACTCTACGGGTTTCTTTCGCGTTTAGACCATAAAACTTATCAGCACAATCAAGGATATATTCCTTAAGTTCTTTCTCCTCATCAGGTGTGAAAACAGCATTCACCTCGTAATTCGGTACTAAGTTGGTGGTTTCATTATTCTCATATTTTTTTACATATCGCCTTAGTGTCGGATATGGCAAGGAGCATTCTTTAGCCGCTTTTCTGATACTTTCGCCTCTTTTGACTAGATTGATGGCCCGTAGCATGTCTTCTTTTGTATGCCCACCAATTTTTCTTTTTAGAACTTTTTGTCGCCCCATCTGGAAAAAAAAATACAATATATATAGTCGAGCAACACACAAATCTCAAAAAAAGACTTATGTTTTTTAAATAATATATTTTATTATTGCCATTTTCACAGAAGTGGGAGGTACACAGTGAACCGGTTCACTGTTCAAGCCACTATTTTGGTTCAGTGTGTACTACTAACACCATTTTATATTTTAGGTTATATCACAAACAAGTCATAACAGTTAGAGAGACAAGTTAATTTCCAAAAAATGCATTGATAGCCACTAAAGACATGAGAGAAATATGGCCTTAAAAATCTTCACTATGTAGGTTTAATTAAAAATGTTAGTACTCACGTTTTTTCCTGTTTTTTTGTGAAATATCGAAAATCGATCCGCTGCGCGGGCGTGTTTACCGCGTGTTCGCTCTCGACTGGGGAGGGCGCGGGGCAGTCTGTTAGGAGTCCTTACACGTATAAAGCACGAACTGGCAACGTCGCGTTTGCGTTGTAGTGAGGTGGGCCACTGTGTACGACTGGCTCACTGTTGGACACCTCACCCTAGGGTGAGGTGTTCAACAGTGAACCACGAAAAAGTTAAACACGCATAACTTGAGTTTTAGTGAATATGTAGGATTCTTTTTTTTATCAGATGGTTCGTTATTTATATAGAATTCATTCTGTTTACTCATTTTATTCATGAACCTGCAGGGCTATACTATATTTACCTTTTTTTTTTAAACGAGAAATGGTTCACTGTGTCCACCCCTTGGCACACAATGAACCAGGGGGTAGGTCTACAGTGACCCAGTAAGTACACAGTGAACCATAGCATTATTGAAAGTGTTATTATTTATACTAGAAGTTTCAATTTTGAGGAAATTGTTGAGTTAATGAAAATAAAATAAAATAAAATAAAAGTATGGAAAGCTCTCTTTATTGAGATGAATTTAACACTTAAGCTATGCATAACAAAATTAAACATCTTATAACAATTTGAGTTTTGGCTTATAGAGATCCATCGTTTAAATCAACTAAGTTATTCAGTCTTAATCATCATTTCAGTAATAAACCTTAAACATTAAGAAAAGAAAAAAACATTCAAATATTTATAAAGGAAAGTTTAAAAGTGATAGGTTTACTGGAAATTTAAATATTGCTGCTCTGCGACTGCTGCCCTTTATGTTTGGATTAGGCAACAAGTATTTGATGTCCTGTTTTGTAACCCCTGCCATATCTGGTTCTAAAGGTTCAGTAAATGTAAAATAATATTTACTTTTCAATTTAAGATATGACACGAAGTAATCATATCCATCTTCATCGGAATCTTCCAAAATCTTAGCAACATAATAACATTTCTTCTTTTTTATTTCGGATTCAATCATGACAATTACATAGTCTCCAACTTTTGGGTTTCTAGCAAGAGGTGAAAAATCATCGTCCAGGATTACTTCTTCGTCTTCACTGTCACTTAAAAACTGCTCTCCTCCAGATGAAGAACCACTTGGGTTAAATGTTTCTTCAGCACTGGAATCATTGTTAGCTATAGATTTGTTTTCTGTTTTCTTATGTTTTTTCTTTTCTCCAAAAAGATCCCCTGTCTTCACTTTCTTTACTTTGACTTTATCTGCTTTTTTTGCTGCAATCAAATCCTTCTCAGGCGTATCTGTAGCTATCATGCTTCTGCCTAATGGTCTAGATCTTTTAGCAATCTTTCTAGGACCTGCTGTTAGAGGTGGTCTAAATATTTTTGGAGAAATAAATGTCTTCAAACACTTTGACTCCTGTTGCTTTGGCGGAATGTATTTTTCAGCTATCTCAGATACTTGAGGGAGTTCTGCTGGTTGAGTAACTTCCTTAGAAATGGCTGGAACTTGTACAGAAAGGACATCATTTAAAATTGAGGGTGAATAACGATCTTCGCCTGTGTCTGATTCTTCACTTGGTATGTTCTTGACTGAATCTGGTCTGTCTGTCACAGTGCTTGGTAGGAAATCTTCTTCAGTAAATATTGAATCATCATAGGGATAAATACCACATTTCTTGAATGCGTTTGTGATATTAATCGGTGTCATTGCTTTCAAATAAGCTTGTCCTACACATTCAGCTACATGATATATGGTGAATGTTTGTCCTGGATTCCGGAGAAGCCACGAATCAACGCCTGTGTTATAATATGTTTTGAATGGTCCATTTAATCCAACATCTAAAGGTTGTAAACGAGCAGTTGTGTGTGGATGCAAAGTTAATACAGTGACACCACAAGCTTTCGCAAGATTCAAGGCCTCTATGGACAAATGACTCTCATGATTGTCCATTATCAACAGTGCTGGATTGTCTTTAGAGGCGCAGGTGTGTTGTATGAAGTGCTTCATGACATCTACGAAAATCTCAGAATTCATCCATCCAGATGATGCAGCTAAACCAAGGGTACCAGAAGGTGCACCATGTAGCATGTGGGTTTGAAATTTTTTTCGTGGAAAAACCATAGCAGGAGGTAATGCATGACCAGAAGCAGAAACAATGCAGCAAGTTGTGACTAATACACCTCTTTCCCCGCTTGTCACTTTAGAAATATTTTTGCCTTTGAGACCCAGGACCTTTGGCGGACGTTGTACCGTCGTGGTTGAGGTTTCATCCAAGTTGTAAACTCGAGTGCCGTTGCCAAAATTAGGGGACCGCAGCATTGCCTCTTTCAATTTCTTAAAAAATCTTTCGATATTTACTTTGTTGAACGCAGAGGCACGTGCCAAGCTGCACGGTTCGGGCTTTTTTAGGCTCAATTCCGGGTGTCTTTTCCTGAATGATCTTAACCACTCCTTTCCTGCAATTTTTTTTTCTATCCATGAAGGAGGCATCTTTTTTTCATTAATCATCGCCATTTGGTATGCAACTCTACGGGTTTCTTTCGCGTTTAGACCATAAAACTTATCAGCACAATCAAGGATATATTCCTTAAGTTCTTTCTCCTCATCAGGTGTGAAAACAGCATTCACCTCGTAATTCGGTACTAAGTTGGTGGTTTCATTATTCTCATATTTTTTTACATATCGCCTTAGTGTCGGATATGGCAAGGAGCATTCTTTAGCCGCTTTTCTGATACTTTCGCCTCTTTTGACTAGATTGATGGCCCGTAGCATGTCTTCTTTTGTATGCCCACCAATTTTTCTTTTTAGAACTTTTTGTCGCCCCATCTGGAAAAAAAAATACAATATATATAGTCGAGCAACACACAAATCTCAAAAAAAGACTTATGTTTTTTAAATAATATATTTTATTATTGCCATTTTCACAGAAGTGGGAGGTACACAGTGAACCGGTTCACTGTTCAAGCCACTATTTTGGTTCAGTGTGTACTACTAACACCATTTTATATTTTAGGTTATATCACAAACAAGTCATAACAGTTAGAGAGACAAGTTAATTTCCAAAAAATGCATTGATAGCCACTAAAGACATGAGAGAAATATGGCCTTAAAAATCTTCACTATGTAGGTTTAATTAAAAATGTTAGTACTCACGTTTTTTCCTGTTTTTTTGTGAAATATCGAAAATCGATCCGCTGCGCGGGCGTGTTTACCGCGTGTTCGCTCTCGACTGGGGAGGGCGCGGGGCAGTCTGTTAGGAGTCCTTACACGTATAAAGCACGAACTGGCAACGTCGCGTTTGCGTTGTAGTGAGGTGGGCCACTGTGTACGACTGGCTCACTGTTGGACACCTCACCCTATTGTGAGTAAATCCAGTACACTTTGGAAACTTGCACCTAATTTTTTTGTCAGACCATTGGGGCCAGTGCCCAATCTGGTCTTGCCGTACTGCCATAGGAGGTGCATGCTGTGCAGGTCCTTTATGTTTTTTGGCTTGTATCTCGTTTTCCAGCGAACGGCGACTAGACATACTAGGCTTTGTACCCAATTTACAAAGAGTAACTGCAACATCTAGACGAAAATCTGCTGATGATAAACGACACGAAAGGCCTTTGTCTTTACAGACTCTTTTATAAAGCAACCATGCGTTTGCCATTGTGAGATCCAAGTAATGATAAAATAGACGAATTTGCCATCGTTTGCTACGCAACTGTATCTTGTATATCGCCATGATGCTGTCAATGAGGTCAACACCACCCATGTGGCGATTGTACTCTCCTACAACGTTCGGACGTTTTATGCTCACGTACCTAGAGTTCTGTTTGTCCCATCTGCGAACATCAGTTTCAGGCTGTATTCCAGCAAAAGTAGAAACCAGAGTGACAATTTTGTTATCTTTCCATGCCACATTAGAAATGTCGGTGCCATTGACGTCAGCTACATATTCATCTGAATGTCCTCTGGGTTTTTTCAATAGTATCTTTTCTGGTTGCAACTTACAGTCTGGGATTCTATTTCTTCTAATCGTACCAAGACTGTGAATGCCTTCTTTGGCCAAATATTCCAACAGACGAAGAGAGGTAAAGTAATTGTCAAAATACAATTGGTAATTTTGATGCCTAGGAATTAAACGCGCCAACCTCATGACGACGTTGGATGCTGCGCCCAAATCTGGCTCTTCTGGAAGAGTAATGTTTTCCTTACCAGTTTCAATTTCTGTTTTATAGGCATAACCAGAAACGCCACTCAACACATAAATTTTATAACCCCATTTATGTGGCTTTTGAGGGTTGTATCGCTTCAACACATTCCGTGCCTTAGTGGAACACATTTGCTCGTCAACACAGAGGTGTTCTTCCAAAGGAACCTTTTTGTAAGCTGCATTTAGAGATTCAACCACTGGTCTTATTTTGAAAATTCTATCATAACCAGGATCGTTTCTAGGTAGATTTTTACTATTGTCATTGAAGTGTAAAGTTTGGCGCACTTTCTCAAATTTATTCAATGGCATAGTATCCTGTATTATTGGGGTACCAAGTATTGGGTTCCAGTGGTTCGTAACTCTGGGTAATCGGATAAGAGACATTAGATAAACCACGCCCATAAATTGCCTGATATCCATTTCTGTCACACGAAAAGTGCTATTAGGATCATTCTGAACTTGGTAAAGATTGGTCTCTTCTGATATCATCTTGATAAGCTCTTGTGGAAAGAGGTAAAAGAAAAACTGGATAGGGGTTTCTAGTTCTAAAAGTTCAGTGCCTAAGTTCATGTTACCCTTGAATCTAAGCTGCTCAGAATTTACCTGTAGGCTCTTCTTCTTCCAGCGTAAATTCAATTTAGTAGGTTTCGTTGCAGTTTCATTTGATTGATTGCTTTGAGCTGATGAAGGAAGAGGACCGTGTGATGCAGTTTCAGCGCTTGGAGGTGATGGAACTGAGCTTTCGTGGTTACTTTCTAAGGTTTCTATTATAGAATCAACGTCGATATCTAAGGTGGAAGTATTGTCTTCAAAAGTTTCTAATTCGGGGGAAAAATCTGGGTCGGCGAGGCTGTCATCGTCGAAATCCAAACCGTCCTCACTGTCATCATCATCCTGCAGCATCGAGGTAATATCCTCTTCTAAAAGGACTCGATGAGGACGCTTACGAGCTGCCCTGAAACATGATATCGAGTGATCATGATATAATCTATACACACACAAAATAATACCCCTATCCGTCAATGTAGCTTACGGGCAACAAACACAAATTCAAAAAAAAGATCAATATAATGAAAATAAATGTTATTGATAACGTCAAATATTAAATATTCAAACACTTACCTGTTCATGTTATTGAAAATAATGCCTTAAAACTCGAAATAACTATATTTAAATAATTTTCAATTCGGAGCACGCGCGCACTTTTTCAAACCACTAACGACTTTGTAAAAAAACTTCAATTGGTGACAAGTAACGCCATCTAGTGATTAGTTTTTAAACTTGTTCGTTACTTCTGTTTGTAGACTACAGTATACAGTGCGATGTATTGTCAGAAAACGAATTGTATGGATGTAGTGATAGATCCGACGGTATGTTGCTTACAGTCTACATCATGATATAGACTCTATATTATTATATATTATAGAGGGTTAAGCCATAAAAGAAAACTTCACGAAAAAGAATTATAAACTGCAAAAATAGAATTACTAATAAAAAAAAAGTTTTGGAACAATTAGAAGGTAACATTAACTTTTATTCATAATTGATAATTTACACTTAGTTTTATTACTTGTAGGATTCAAGTATGGAGTAAGAAGATGAGACTGTAATAAAAATTAATACATTTTATTTTTTTTCCAGATGGAGTGTACACGTTAAAAATAAGTGGTTGTTGTTACTACTTTCAAAATGCTGTATTCAAGAAAGCCAAAGACTTGGGAGTTTTATTATCGGCAGAAGAAAGAAATATCGTACGTAGGGCCTCCATTTTGCCGCTATTGCCCCCAGGTTATATTGCTAAAGGATGGCAAAAAATGTGTAAAAAAATGGAATCAATCCGCAGTGTGGCTGATATCGAAACTTACTTCGAAGGACAGTGGTATCGTTTGAGTCCAGGTTTGTTAAAATGTGCAAAGCAGCGACATCGCACTACTAATGCCTTAGAGGGATGGCATCGTCGAATTAATGTGTTGATACCAAAACGACCAACATTACTACATTTTTGCCAAAAGCTGAGAAAAGAAGAAAATCATTTTGATATTCTTCGAAGACATCTATTTATGCCACTAGGAAAAATAAAGATATTGTTTTTAATAAACGTTATAAATGTTTATTGAGAAAATTAGAAAGAAATGAAGTGTCTGTAATTTTTTTTTTAAACCTATTTTATATTTTCAACTCTCTTTATAGATTTTAAGAATAAAGTTGTCACATAGTCACTTCGTCAAAGTGAAAAGAGTTGTATTTTGGCGTCGCTCGCTGATCGGAATATGAAAAATTCTGATGGTAACATTACATTGGATGGTTAAAGTGACTCTATCACTGTTTACATCTTAATGCTCGTGACTGTTCCTAGACATATGCAGTGTAACTACCTAATGATATCCATTGATAGCAGTTGTTGCAGTGGACACCTACAATTGAATTCGTTTACTCCTCTGGGTTGAGAAGTTTGACGGAAGTTGTATAAAAGCAAATTCAGTTCACGACAATGAGGTGTCCTGGTAGGCAGGACTGGCCCGAACGCACTGTATAAGGGAACGTTTTTTTAATGCCAAGATGATGATGATATAGCGTTTACAGACGCTGCCATTTCAGTATTAATATTTTGTGATATAAAAATAATTCAATAAAACAACAATACTCTCATTATAAATAGAATGTTTTGTAAAAAATCAAAAGTTGGTACATTTTCAGTTTTAAAGTAAGTTATCAAACTAACACTTTCATATAAAATTGGAAATATATTTTTCTTCCAAAAGCATGTTAATTTTCCTTCTAGTTGTACTGCAATTTAATAAAACACGTATTTTTCTTTTGTGAGTGTATTTCTCCATAGCCAGACATTACAACATTTTTGACACCGATGACAGTTCATAACAAAGAGTATAGAAACTATCAAATGTCATTCCTTTATCATTTTCTCTTTCGCTTCTATCTTCTTTATCATTTTGCTCTTCTTCAAAGTATTTATCACATCTGTCATTATTCATTTTCTCTTCATGAATAATCTTCTTCATTAAACGTAACGTCTCTAGATATAACAATTTTATTTCTCTCTGGATCCCAAAGTCTATAACCTACTGGTGCATATCCTACCATTCGTGTTTCTGTCGCTCCCTTATCAAATTTATTTCCTCTTGGCATATTTACTTTCCACGCTTTTGATCCAAATACTCTCAACTTGCTAAGATCGGCTTTGCCATACATTATTTCACAAGGTATTTTAAAATTTATTGAAGAAGAAGGGCAGCATAAGTATTTCGGGAGTTTTGTTTCTATCAGTATAGTACGTGCTCTCTCATAAACAGTACGGTTCATGCGTTCAGCGACTCCATTTGATTGAAGTGAGTATGGTTGAGTATACTGAATAACAATGCCCCTATTCCTGCAAAAGTTATGTATTTCATTATTTTTAAATTCACCACCATTGTCACATCTGATGTACTTCACTGTAGTTTCTTTCTCAGTTTCTAATCGTCTTATATAGTTTAAAAGGTTGTCCGTTGCTTCACTTTTGCTTTTCATAAGGAACGCTACACAGAAATGGGAAAAATCATCTATAATTAATTGATAATATAACTCACCATTGATACCAGGAGTTGACATTGGTCCAGCAACATCTGTATGCAGAAGTTCACCGATGTACTTAGACCTCGGTTTTTCAGTAGGTTTGAATGGTAATCTAGTTGCCTTACCTTCTTTGCAGGGTGAACAGGTACCTTCCACCTTTGGCAGGTTCATCTGCTTTAAGTAGTTGCATGGAGATGACCTAAACGTTTATGCCATAAATTATTACAAAAGTTAGTTAAGAATTTTGTTGGTAAAATAAGTAATATTCCTACACGTTTACCTATCAGTGTTTTCTTGTTTTTGATATTGGTTATCTCAACGCAATTGTTTCTAAAATTTACTGCATATTTTTCATTTTCTATAATTTTCTTTACTGAAATTAAGTTAAATTTCATATTTTGTACTATTATTGCCTGAAATGATAATTTAGAGCCATTACAAATTAGTTCTACTGTCCCTCTTTTGTATGCTGAGATATATTTACCGTTAGCTAGATATATTTTCATTTCTTTAATTGACTCGACATTAATCATATATTGTTCATATTTACTTTGTATAAGATGCTCAGTACAACCAGAATCTATTACCCAATCTATATCTGTTTCATTATAAACCTTTACATTATTACAAATTTCTGTGATACCTGTTAAAAACATAAAATTATCTTCATCCTCTTCATCTTTCATAGTTGTATATGCTACTTGTGCCTGATGGTATCCTCTTCCTCTATTTCCATAACCTCTTCCTCGTGTCCATATCCTATTCTGTCGATGTTGATAATGTCCTCGTCCTGAAAATCCATGTCCTCTACTCGATGTTTGTCCTTGTCCGCTATGCTGTCCTTGACCGCTATGCTGTCCTTGACCGCTATGCTGTCCTTGACCGCTATGCTGTCCTTGACTCCTGCATTGAAAATATTTATGTCCTCCTCTTCCACATTTATAGCAAGAAATAAAATTGAATTCTGGATTGTTTTCTGTTGTTTGTCCTTTTAGTTTTAACTCCGCGTCTAACAACCTTGCCTTTACAAATTCCAGATCAAGTTCTTTTTCATCGCTCATGGTTTCAAGAGCCGTAATTATGTTCTCAAACTCTTTAGGTAAAGAAATTAAAAGGTGACATACCACACATTATCGCACATTTCTAGTGTCGCTACGCTTGTCGCCTCCAGTTCAGTAATAAGTTTATCAAATTTAAGGAAATGCTCTTGAAGCGATGACGAAAAATTATGTTTAAGTCCCAGAATCCTTTTCCTTATCATCAATTTGCTAAAAACGCTTTTTCTTTCAAAAAATTTCTCTAAATCCCGCAACGTGGCGGCGGCCGTTTTGCTCTTCTTTATAATTTCTAAATATTTGTCAGCGACACATTGTGCTATTATGGATCTTGCTTTGGCGTCCATTTCCTTAGTCGTTTTGTCGTCAAAACTGTTTGCTTTCAAGACATCAAGAAGCCCTCTTTCTTCAAGCAGGAGGTTGACTCTAAATTTCCAATTTGCAAATCCAATTGCATCAGATAACTTTGGCAAAGTTGCATGATTACCGTTCGCCGACATTGTTTATTTTATGTCGGAAACCACGCTCTGGTGTTAATTTTCCTTCTAGTTGTACTGCAATTTAATAAAACACGTATTTTTCTTTTGTGAGTGTATTTCTCCATAGCCAGACATTACAACATTTTTGACACCGATGACAGTTCATAACAAAGAGTATAGAAACTACTAGTGGCCGCCCGCGACTCCGTTCGCGTGGAAGTCGGTTTCCCGTGGGAATGAGAAGTTTTCCCGCGGTAAAAAGTACCCTATGTCCTTTCCCAAGTTCAGTTCTTCCTTCATACCAAATTTCATCGAAATCAGTTCAGTGGTTTAGGCGTGAAAGCGTAACAGACAGACAGACAGACAGATAGACAGACAGACAGAGTTACTTTCGCATTTATAATATTAGTAGGGATTAAGTCATCCTTACACAGAGTATTTAACAAAGCAGACTACACTGTCTAATAACTTCATTACATATTCATCATTATACTCTACTGGAATTATAGTGACCTGATTTTTATTTTCAAAATCACCATCATCAACACAGAAGTAGCTTTTGTTTCCTTTAGAACAATACATTTGCATTTGAACTTGTGCAAAATATTGCATTTGGAGTTTCTGGAACTTTTGCACCAAAAATCATAGCGACGAGGGTGCCATCCACAGTTTTACACCGGCTCACTTCAAAACACTTTGAAGCTGTGATTCTGCCGTATCTTAGTTCATGCCACAAGCCACTTTTATGCTGATCTCTGGTTTCACTTTCTATTAATGTTATGGCTTTTTTATTTAAAAGATGAGATATTTTAGTTGGAAAAATGTCACAGTCTTCATGAATAAAATTAATTATTAGGTGATGCATCGATAGTGTAGTCTTACTATAATAATCAGGCTCGTGCTTGAAAAACTGGCATGTATCAATTTTTCAGCGTCGCCGCTGAGTCCCACGATGGAACCACAACCGTTGACCTGAAATGTGGTAACTGTTGACGGGTCCTTGCCGGAAGTAACGGAACTTTATCAACAAGTAAGTACTTGAGATTATGGGTGCCGATCCGTCTCAGAAGACCATCTATGGAAAAGACATTCAGTCTGACTTGGCTATTCGACTTCAGCATCTAGTGACCTCTGGCTTGCCTCTGGCTTGAGACGCTTTACGCTACTTTTAGTCTACTAGAAAGGTATTTACTTCCGGCGAACTGTACTCTTATAAATGCACCTACACTCAACCCAGAAGTAAAGGCTGCCATCTCGGAAAATATCCTCAAAAGAGACCAAGGCCTCTATCCTCCGCCATCTCATGCATAGCCGAGGCGCTTTCTGTTGCTCTTGGTCATAAAGAAATCGAGTTGATTAAACTTTTAATGGACGCAAGTAAGATACTCTGTGATGTTCAATACTCACACTCGGTTATACGAAGAAACTTTGTTTTGTACAATTTGAAGACGACGAAAACGAATAAGCCAAATTATAAAAAATTAAACTGGCGAGGGGCTGGACCCCTTCTCACAGGCAGAAGTGGCCACAGAGGACCAAACCTGTCCCCAAGAATCGTCCAGACAACTTCTTGAAGCAATCGTCACGTTCAGCTCCGAGAACAGACGACACTAGATGAGATTAAGTACGCAGGGCAATTATCTTATTTCTATGAATAATGGGCGATGTTAACCAATGACAAGACTACACTGTCTTGGATATAAGGGTATAAAATTTCATTCACAACTCCTATTGTAACTCAGACCTGCAAGCCTATACAACTAACATACTCAATCTCCGAAAGAGTACATTTTCAAGAATGCATCGGCAACCTCTTATCCATAGGTGCAATTTCTATATGTCAACCTTCTCCGAAACAATTTATCTCTCCGATATTTTTAGTACCAAAACCTAATGGGCAGATGTGATTTATTCTTAATTTAAAGTCACTAAAGAACTAATTTATTCATACAAAGCATTTTAAACTTTAGGATCTCCGTACCACTTTAAAACTGATTTCTAAAGTTTTCTTTATGAGTACCTTAGTCTTAAAGGACGCATATTTTTAGTAGGTGTTTATAACGATTGCAAGAATTTTTTAAGATTTGAGTATGAGAATAACACATATCAATTCAATGCGTTACCGTTTGGGTTAAACACTGCACCATACGTCTTCACCAAGATAATGAAGCCGGTGATTGGTTTACTTAGATCGTGTAGTTATTTATCAACTATTTACCTTGACGATATTTTACTAATATCTCACAGCTCACTTAACGATAGTTCATTGAAACAGTACGATATATACCTTCAAAATGGTTTTTATATTGTAAAACAAATAGTTTCGACATGTATGAAATATCTGTACCAAAGATTTTTAACACAGCTTTTCTGGTGCTCAGTATGGGTCTTTGAATAGTTGCAGGTCTGCACTCTCTCTGATTAATGGTGCTGATATAGGAAGCGATGATCGTGTAGAAAGATTTTTCAAAGATTTATCGTTTACGGCCACCATTTCCAAAATATAACAGCATTTGGGATTCTTCTGTTTAACCACTTAGCGAACTGGTACCCTAATGAAGAACATAACCTAGAAAAGCTATCAAAGAAATTAGCTACACTTGCTGCTCTTTCCACCGCCCATAGGGTTCAAACCTTATCGAAAATACTCATTGAAAATAGTGAGTTTTTACCTAATAGAGTCTGCATAAAAATTCCAGTTAAAATAAAAACGTCACGCCCGGGGGCACTACAACCAAACCTTATTTTACCATGTTTTCAGCAAATCCAGATATGTCCAGTGGCATTGTGTACAGCTTTATCGTATTTGCCGCATTAATTTTTAGACGACGGCTGGTTATATGTAATGGAAGAATGTGAACAGCTCCAGTTACGCAATTCAATGATTATTTTGTAAAGACGTCGTTACAGCATTCCATACTTTCAGGTACGTGGAACACTTTCAGTGAAATTTACAGGACCAACAAAGTGGTTGAGTCTTGGAATTTATGCGGTTGCGTTAACCCACGTCGAACGGCGATAAAACCTTATCAATGCTTACATTACCCTTATCAGTAGCGCAGTAGGGCTATTCACTAAACTCACTTCGAAGCTCACGGAGCATAATCTGCGGTGAGGTTCATGTTTCGTATTCTCGTAACTCGATAGCGAGACTCTCGACACATTGCTTATCGCTTTAAGAGGAGTGAGTTTGGCTAGGTGTGATTATGACGTCACGTGTATAGTTAAGTAAATGGTATTCAGCAAAAATTCTCGACAGTGAGTTCAAACTCACTCGTAAAATAATAAGTTACACAGAAGTGATCGAATTTGGTTCTAGTTGTACGTGTTTTCGTAAAATGACTCTTTTTTTTCTTTCATTGTGTACCTTAGAGGAGGCATATGCAAATGACATGCTTGTAAGTCGGCGTCAGGCTGTGAAATTACGTCGACTAATAATATTCAATCGTAATAAAGATTATGTTGTATTATGTAGACTTTCGGAGGGGCTAATCGGAAATTTATTAATTTTATGTTATGGATTTAAAGTAAAAAAAATAAAGTAAGTATTGGTTTTAATTTTTTTACTTTCATAAAATTATTAATTTAATTAAACATGTTCTTTATTTTAGCTTTTACCAAAAGAATCTTGGGAGCACATTAATATTTTTTTTCTCTACCATCGGCTTCTAGATCTATCCATGAGATGGTAGAAATCTTATGTCACCCTATTATAGTAAAAAAAAAATTAAGTTCCCTCAGTATATCCAAGGAAGACAGATGTTAAAAGAAAGGTTTGTAGACATCATTTGTACCTACCTACATACCTACCCAAATCGATTTCTTATACCTGAGTAATAATAACCCACTCATGTATTAATGTTTGAATACCTACAGATTTTATGAGAAGTTCCGTATCCAGGAGTAATATTTGGCGGAACTTTTGTTGCCATGGTTAGACCTAAATAAAATTAAGAAGAAATTATGAAGAAAGATATTACTGTCGCAAAGGAAATCATGCCAGGAATGTCCTCTTGGTCAGACCAGTCAAATAAAAACGTCATAAAATCAATAAATGTTTAATTGTTAACATTTATTTATATTCATTTAATTATTTTTTAGATAACGGATGCGGATCTTAACATATTGCATATTGACCCTACATACGGAGGAGCTACCCACCCATGCCAACTTTATTTTTAGTCACTCCATCATAAAATCTCATTTGAATGATTTGGTGAATTCGAATAAAACTGTTTATTTTCTAGGTAAATAATTTTCTACTTAGGTACCTTCAAAAATAATACCTATCCTTAATATCATTTTAGGTGATTCCGGCTATGCTTAGCGGTCTTACCTAATGACTCCAGTGCCAAATGCTGTAGAAGGAAGTCCTGAAGCATATTATAACATTTATAACACAGGAAAACAAATTCGTACTTTTGTTTTGTTGCGTGAAGTTCCTCTTCTGTTGTTTTCTAATTTGGGTGTGCTGATTTCGAATCTAGCCTCAGATTTCTTGTAGCAGCTCTAGTCCATCTCAAATTTACATACAAGTTGTCGATAATTTCTATTGAAAGCAGTGAAATTAAAATGTTGAACTGAAGTTTCTCATTATGGCTACCTTAAGAAGGAAGTGTTTAAACAGCCCTGATTGTTTTTGAGTATATGTGGAAGGTATATGTCTGTTAAGGCCTCAACAGTTTTTTAATCGCGCTTACAATATTTTCATTCGGTCGATAACCTTTCTTGTGAATTTTGAATAAACAACTTACCTAGGTTTTCCATGCGTTTTATTACAAACCGGATAGCTATAGTGAGGGCTTTTTCGGGATTTGTACAGTGTCTAAAAAATCCGTTTGAATGTGTCGGATTTCCAGAAAAAAGCATTCTTGGACTACTTTGGGTTTCCATTGCCGACAAACACTAAACCTTGGATACCTTCTTTGGTATGTATAAATTATGTTGAGTCTTTTCAAAAAAGACCCACTTTTAAGTACAAAACTCCTATGATTTGGTGTGAATCATCATGATGACTGTTATTTTTGTGTTACGAAAATCATGAGAATAAACAATAAAAACTGCTCAAAGTGGATATATCCCGAATTGAAATCCACTCTTGAATACTAGAGACACATTAGCACTGATTTATATGCCTCCTTTATATATTAAACTGCGATTAATCGAACAATATGTAAAAGCTCTTAACAAAGACGGCCGATGCTTTAAATATATTGTACAAGTGTTTCCAAAATTGGGTAGTTAAAAATCAAAGCTGGTTATTTCGATGGCCCTCAAACAGGAAGTTATTAGATAATAATAAAAATATCTGCTATATGAGAGCAATCGAAAAACGCGCATGGGAAGAATTTATTTGGGTAGTGAGTTTTTTTTTTAAATTATTGGTTAAATTATTATTATTAAAAAAAACATAAATCGTGTTCACACGCCTTTTTGTAGCATTATTGTTTATAAACTTTATAACAAACGTGTTTATTTCACATAAATATAGACGTTTGAAATATTCACAAAATATTCAGTTTTATATAATACTGTAAAAATTAATAATTTTATTTCAATAATATTCACATTGAAATCATAACTAATTCAAAACACTTAATTTTTTACCGTTTTAATAGATAAAAATAATACGAAACCCTTCATGCACGTGCAAATTAGGCTTCCAACGTATCCTTAATATGCAGAATTGAACTAAGTATTTAACATAACACTGTTGTGCAAAATTCAAAAGGTAAAGTTAAGAAATTTGCAATACCTTACTTTTTTTTAAATAACAAAAATAAAACAACAAAGAGTTTTGACAGTTAGCACTGTCTACCTGTGTCGTAATTTTGGTTTCATCTCATAGAGCAGCTCATAAAGAAGACAGCGCAAAGGAAAATTTTTGCCCGAATTTGCCCCCCTTGAAATGAAACGTAAAATGCGTGCCAAAAAATATTTTGAGTTGTGATTAAGTAGATTTTTTGATATTTAACTACTTCTGAGCTTTTAATGTTAAAGTTAAATGTGTGGGGCTAAACAAAGCGAAATGAATAAGTTGGAGAATATTAGATCAGAGCCAGATAATATAAATGCTTATGAATACGGATTGTCTACGTTGCATGCATTGAGTTAATTCAACTTATTTCATAAAACCTTTCATTTAAAAAATGGGCTGCGAAAACATCGGAATTTCGAAGCCGAATGGCATTTCACGTTGATAAACCTCGACAAGGAAGTGGAAACAGCAATGATGGCTATACAGCTATGGGTTTTTTGAGAATTACAATTGCCCTTTAGAAATTACAGGAGTTGACGAGGACCTTATTAAAATATTCTATGTAATTCTTCAGACTTTGACATCGGGAAGTACTGTAAATCCAGAAAAAGATGGTGAATATACACTCGCAACTGCACAACTGTACGTTTTAAAATCCATGCCTTCTTCTGTAAATACAATTTTTATACACGGGGAAAGTACAATTAGATTTTTGCTGTTCTGCCAATTGGTAATTTAGCTGAAGATGCCCAAGAATCTCGTAATAAAGGTTACAAAAAATCCGATTGTACCTCCCAAGAAAACTTAGTAGGTCCGCAACTAATGAAGACATATTTAACAGTCTGCTTTTAATGTCATATCCTTAAAATGGTAAGCACTACAAATTGCAATGGTGGCAAAAATCAGAAAAAAAGGAAGTGTCAACTTCAAATGACATTACAGTGACGTTCACAACTGACAATGACAGAATGAGTTGCGTTTAGATAATAAACACTGGCCCTTAAACTAAATCATTCTTAAAAACTAACAAAATACCAAAACATAAATATACAATGTCAGTTACACAATGTTACTTAAAATTCTACCACTATTATTATCCCTATGAATTAACCCATTTACTTTTACAAAGAAACAATCTTTCATTTCTATTCTTATAAACATGTTTAACACAATATATTGTTATATACTGTATGTATTAAAAGTAAACTTATAACAAACATAACTGACTTGTAAACTGATTAGTCATAAAGTCAGTATAATCTGTTAACATTTCTTTTGTATTCAAATAATTTACAATTATTGTACCACTATAAACATGTTCACGTATAAAATGGTGCCTTATGTCTATTAGACCAGGGTCGATAATTTTTAAAACCAATTAAAATCGTAGTAGGATGAAACCCATTAGAAAAGGAAGGAAATATTATAAAAATGAAGGGAAAAATAATTTACGGGCGATCTGAGGTCGGGGAGGGGATGAGGGTGAGTTTTTAAGGGTAAAAAACGGTTTTTCTCGATTTCCGGCAAAACTAAAAGTCCTATTTAAAAAAGTCAAATGGCAAAGTTGTAGGTAATAAAAAGATCAAAAACTTTTGTATTTACACTTTTCTCACATATTGATTCAGTGTATTTTTTTCATTTTTTTTATTTTTTTTTTCATTTTAATTTAAAGAAGATTCGACAACTTTCTCCAAATATTGTAAATGTCTTATTAAATATTAATTTTATTAACTGATTTGTTTGTTAATTATAGTAGTATATTCTTATTTGCAATTTTTTTTATCAATGTAACATGTAATCTAATGTTTTTCGAGTAATTAAAGTGTTAATTTTAATAAATAGCTCAATTTTTTTTATAAAAATTAAAAAAAAAATCGAATTCGAGTTTTTTTCGATTTTTTGCATTTTCTGAGAAGATTTACTATAGTAACATATATATTTTTTCACCATCGAAAAGTAGAGATTACAACGAACAGAAAACATACCAACTTTTTGAAAAAAGGTGATATTTTGACGGGTGAGTTTTCGATTGAAAATTAGGGTGTTTTTTCGATATTAATTCAAAATAAGGTGAAAAAAATAAATATTTTTAATCAAATAAATTACAGCGTATTTGGGACATAAAAAGGTAAGTTTCACCAAATTTCGTTAAAAAAAAAATTTTTCACATAAATTTTGAGGTTATGTGAGAAAAGTGGAAATACAAAAGTTTTAGATCTTTTTATTACCTACAACGTTGCCATTTGACTTTTTTCGATAGGACTTTTAGTTTTGCCGGAAGTCGAGAAAAACCGTTTTTTACCCTTAAAAACTCACCCCCATCCCCTCCCCGACCTCAGATCGCCCGTAAATTATTTTTCCCTTCATTTTTATAATATTTTCTTCCTTTTCTAATGGGTTTCATCCCACTACAATTTTATTTCACTTTTTATTATTTTTAAAGGCTTCTACCCTCGTCTACTATATGTTTAGTTCTTGCATGAAAAATAGAATTCTTACACTATTTTAATGCAGACTGATTATCATTAAAAATAACATCATTAAAATTATCGGTAAACGGTTCTTTCAAAAATTTACGAAGGAATTAAGCTTCTTTACATGTATCAGAGAGGGACATATATTCGGCTTCGGTGCTAGACAAGGCAACAGTACGCTGTTTCCTACTTTCCCATGAGACCACAGATTTTCCTACCTTGAAAATAAAACAGACCACCTTTGAGAAAAGTTTGTAAATCTTTCGTACCTATAAGATAACGGAGCACCCGTTTTGCTGACTTCCAGTGAACTTCGGTGTAACAGTCATTGAATTGGCTGAGATAACTCACTGCATGTGAAATATCAGGTCGTGATCCTACCGCTGTATACAACCTATTAAGCCTCTGTAGTCATATTTACTATAATTTTTTTCTCCCTTTTCCAGCTTTATGCCAATTTCCATAGGAGTAGATACTGGCTTTCAATCTTCCATTCCATTATTATTGCTGACTTCATTCCCTATACCTACGTCCCTAGGTGAAAAACCACGCATCCTCCGAGCTGCAGCGATCACGACGTCCTTGGTTGAACGGTTCTTAAAACGTGCGACTAGGGCTCGGGAGTTCTTGTTGGCTGTGGTGGCTCGACGCGGCTGCACTCTGTGGGCGAACTCCGCCTCATCTGGTGTTATGGCGACACCCAAATGCTTAGCGACCTTGACAATGATATCAACAGTAGCCTCATCTTTCGACTCGGGAACGCCAACGATCTCAACATTCTGTAAGCGAGACCACTGCTGCTGCCGCGCCATGTCAGCCTCGATGTGATTTATGCGAGCCTCGTAGATGCCATTATCGTGGCGAAGAGCCCCATTTTCCTCACGTAATGACTTTATTTCAGATGATGTCTTTTTATAGCGTTCAAGGATGTCGTCGTACTGAGTACTAATAAATTTAATAGAAGCCTCTAAATTACTCATTTGTTCCTTGACTGGCTGCAATTCGTTTGCTAAGGCGGTTTTTATCATTGTCGGGAGTTGTTTTAAAAGCGACTCGATTGTGTACTCTGGAGTAGGGAGACTTTGCGCTTGCTCATATGATGGTTTTTGTCGTCTCACTGTAACATTTGATCGACTCTCGCAATTAGGGCGTAGATTGTTGGAGTTAGTTGTGTTTTGCTGTTCGTTAGGTTTTACAGGAGTATTGTTATCATCACCTTTTGGCAACTTTGACGAGCATAGAGAGCATACCCATTTCTCCTGGTTCTTTAAGTTAGGCGATGTGAGATTGACGCATAAAAGGTGATATTGCTTGGAACATGTAGAATTGCTGCAGATAATTTTTTCATTGGCATGGAGGGTACGTTTACAACCAGCACAAACCGCCATGGTGAATGTTGTTCGCTTCATTCACAGTGTAAGCGAGAGGGTGCTTTGCTTGCACAAATGACAGAGACACAAATGGTACTTCTCTGTCTCGCAGGGAGGGCAAAGGAAGGCGTTTGCACGTCTGCACACGGCACTATTTTAACACGACAGTACAGTAAAATAGCACTAATGAACCACTGAACTTTAGTTGTTTATGAGTAAATTTGTATGCACCGAGTACATCAGTTTACGGAGAAATTAACGTTAGCGTCTGCTTCGACAGGGGTCTATGACGAGACTGAACTAACTATAAATATGTATATGTAATCCAATGGAATGGCTACAATTTAAACAGGCGTGCGAAGAGTCTACCGAAGTATGTACATTTACCGATAAAGAAAACCTGTGGCGCCTACGAAAGTGTCTTCGTGGTGCAGCTCATGAAGCAGTGTCAGCACTCCTGATTAGTGCTACCTCACCGGCAACTGTAATGGCAACACTCAAATTGCAATTTGGGAACGCACAAATTATTCTTAACCGTATCATTACCGACATAAAAAGAATAAGTTACATTTCGGCCGATTATTACAAAGAAATTGTAACATTTTCTATAAAAATAATAAAAACTGTGTCGCAGCGGTACGTGCTCTAGGCCGAGAAGAGTACCTACAGGGTATGAAGGTGGCTTCCATCATACGCAAGCATTGTGGCACTATTAAAAGTAGTTTGACATTGTTTGTAAAATATCATCCATAAAATTAAGAAATGTTCCCATCTTACAACATAATCAGATTGAAGAACTAAAGTTACGAATGCAATCAGCTTCTAATTTCTTTTGTGAGTTTAATAAAATACAAAGTCTCATAGAACAACCTGCAAGCGATTTAGAAAATGCCATACTAGAGCGTGAACAGTTTGAAGAACTTTATTACAAGACCATGGCTGCCGCAAAGTGTTTGTTTGATTCATGTGAGCCAAGCCTAGACCAGAGTTCCAAATGTAACGCGAGGGTCAAGCTTCCTGACATACGTTTACCTACCTATGACGGCTCCTATGATAACTGGTTGGAGTATTCATAACTATGATTCACAATCGTACTGATCTGGATTTGATACATAAATTTCATTACCTAAAGTCATCGCTAACTAACGGTGAATTGCAGGTTATAAGTGAGTTAGAGTTTACTGCGGAAAATTACGAACTGGACATTAATAAACTAGTGGGTATCGGCGTCGATGGAGCTAACGTTATGATTGGACAAAATCATTCATTTACATCTATTTTAAAAGAATCTGTGCCTCATTTATGTGTAGTTAAATGTGTGTCACATTCATTACATCTTGCAGTTGAGTATACCTGCCGAGCTTTGCCCACAAATCTAGAATTTTTAGTTCAAGAATGTCACAACTGGTTCTCATACAGTTCTAAAAGACAGATTGAATATAATCTGCTCTACGAGACAATAGTAGGAAAAAATCCTCTTAAAATTGATAAGTTGTCAGTGACGCGCTGGTTAGCTCGAATAGGAGCAGTTTCGAAAATCTGTGAGCAATGGGATGTTCTAAAGCTCCATTGTGCTGTGGCAAAAGACAGAGAAAGGTGCTACACTGCTTTACAATTGCTTTTAATGCTTTAGTCGCAGTCTAACAAAAAAAAAATTTATTTTTGAAGCAACCCTTGAAATCCCTTACAGATGTAAATATAATATTTCACTTAAGTTATTAACCGAATTGAATTAGTTATTTACAAACGATTTATCAATTTTGATACCCCCTGACGGCTTACAAAATATTTGTACTTAAGAATTGCCAACTTAAAAATTTCGCAGTCATCTCATGAACATCCGCTGCATTTATTTCGGTTACGCTTTTAACGATGAATCGATGAATGTCGACGAAAACGAATTAGAAATAATTAAAAAAAGATGTGTCATATTTCTTGTCGAACTTTGTGAACAAATTCAAAAAAGGATACCTCAAAATATGAAAGTGTTCAACAATTCAAGTAAGGCCTGATATTACCGATGTTATTTCAAGTTTTAAGGATGTTTTTGGAGGTATATGGAGAATACTTCCTCTCCAGCCATCGCCAAAAATAAATACCGCCGAAGAATTTTGGGGCGAAGTCTCGGCATACAGAAATGCTGCGGAAGATGTTGCGTTTCCGAATATTGTGAAACTGGCGACGTGTCTGCTTGCCTACCATTTTCAAATGCAATTGTGGAGCGAGCATTTTGCATAATGGAAAATAAAAATAAGCCAAGGAATAGGTTGTTTACAGCCACAACTGACCACAAAAGAGTCAGATGCCATCTTCAGGCCAGGGGCGGGTGTATCAAATTTGATCCAAGTGCTCAAATTAAAAAAAAAAACAGCTCGGAAAATGTATATTTAACTTAGGTTAATGAACACGAAGCAGCTGAAATTTCGAATAGTTTCATACCTATTCATACAACATCTAATATCTAACATTATAACCTAGGAAATAATATGTTAATATTGCTATAATAGAGATTGGCGGTTTTTTTTACATTTATAGTAAAATATAAAATATTTTTTTATTAAAAAATAAAAACAAATATGAAAATCATAATTTTTAATAATAAACCATAATATTTTTTTATAAATTGAAATATAATTCAACAGTTTATTGATATAACACCTATAACTTTTTTTTTTATTTATAATAAATTAAACATTTTAAAAAATACACGTATCCTTCTAATTATAAACTTGAAAGTTTGTAAGTATAGAAATATGGATGGATAGATGTTTGTTACTCTGTCTCGTAAAAACCACTGAACAATAATATGGCTTATACAGAATAATGTTGAATATCTAAACACAACTCATTCTGTCAGTGTCAGTTGTGAACGTCACTGTAATGTCATTTGAAGTTGACACTTCCTTTTTTTCTGATTTTCGCCACCATTGCAATTTGTAGTACTTACCATTTTTGCCAATAAATCCCTGTTCATCTTCCATATTTCTTTCTTTTATGCATATAATCCTTCAGGTTATGGGCCCAGGGATATATTAGATATAAAATATCGACATATTTTCACGTAAAACTCCCAATTCACAAGAAAAGGAGAAAATAAAAGAGAGTCTTAAAAAGGAACTTGAGAAAACAGATTATTAATGAGCACCTAACATCGACAAACAAGAAATTACTAAAAGAATGCAAGTTAAAAGCAAACGAATTTCACTATAAATATACGTGGACAAAAAACTGCATCATTTATGTCAGAAAGAATGAGACTTTGCCTATAATAACTAACAATGATTTAAAAAAAGTTTGTTTAAAAGTAACATCATATATTTCCCATTTTTTCTTGTCCAGTTTTAACTGTGTAATTAGTACTTTCATGGTCAATCACACTTATATACTAACACACACGCCATCACACACCCACTACATACATTATACACTAAACAATTATTCAAACCCTTTATATAAATCTCCTCAGTTCTTTTTGTCAAACACACTCGCGTACTCTCAAAATGTTAACAATAAACTACTAAAAACTAACGTAAACTTAATATTGCTTAAACACCACAATTTATCTAAAAAAAACTTCCGTATATCAGTGATCTCTCCTAGTATGTGTAATGTCAGTGAATACCTTCTAGTTATTAGTAACCTTCATGTACATCATTTTTATATAACGACACCTAAAAAGATTTCTAAGTTTGGCTATCGAGTTTCATATCAACATTACAGATCTCACTATGGCAGTTAATAAAGGATTGCATTTATTTTATCAGAACGTGCCCGGACTTCGAACAAAAACAAATATTTTTTATAATAATTTGCTAACACAGGACTTTAATATTGCACTGATCACTGAAACTTGGTTATGTGATGGCATTTTAAACACTGAGATTTGCGACGCCCGCTACGATGTATTCCGGCAGGATCGCTACGCTAAAGGTGCTGCGCTCGGCGGTGGAGTCATGGTGATCTGTGACATATCATAGACATTCAAACTTTGAATTGGATGTTTGGAGATCTCATAGTCCCCTTGTACCTGAGGAAATTTATTATCCTTCGATTGAGTTTGAAATATGTGACATATTGGTTACACCTTTGAAAAAGAGATGCTTTAAAAAATACATGTTTAGAAAAGTCTAATATAGAGTAATAAAAGTAAATCTAGTATAGAAAACATAATAAGCATTTTTTATGACATTATTTATAAATAAATAGATAAGTACGTCCCTCGCTCAGTAGTCTTAGCAACACACCAGTACCCAGTGTGGTACAACCAGCCACTTATTCGACTTACGAAGGAAAAGGCTAAATATCATTATGGAAACGTTTTAATAATCCGTCTGATTACTCGTCCTTCTCAATACTTAGAGCTCGTCAAAAAAAAATGCAAGCTGAATGTTATAGTAGCTATATCCAATGGTCAAAAAATATGATTAAAACATCGACTAAGTATTTCTGGAATTACGTGAACTCAAAAAGGAAATGTTATTCATCTTATCCGGGACGTATGACTTACCTTGATTCAAGTTTCAGCGGTGGATCGAATATTTGCACGGCTTTCAATGACTTTTTCATGAAAAATTTCAGCTTACCTCTTGATGACTATGGTTCCCTTGTAACGCCGCGTCTCGTCGATACAGAGTCAGTAGCACGGAACAGAGAAGTAGATGGAAAGGCCATAGGACCAACTTACTAGCGAAACCGCTGTCGCCAAAACTCACACATGGGACTGATAATAAACATAGTCACTACATGTAAACAATTGTTTTAATTGGTCGCATATCCTTAGTGCCAGAATGACTTATTTCTAAATGCTGTCAAGCAAAAACACATAAATAGAATTCACTTTACTAAAACCCATAATGTATTTACGACCTTCTGCAACTTTACCTCACGATCGCGTTGACATACAAAAAATTCAACTACTTAACAATAGATGGCGTTCCTACATTTAACAATGTAAATTGAACTTTATTCCTTGGCAAATAAAGTTCATGTTTACAATTGATATGTTTTATGTTGCTTTAAAATGTCTTACGGAATAGAAAATTACGTAAATTATAATAATAAAATGAAATAATGCTTACTGATGATACGAAATGCTACCATGGCTGTTGTTTTTAGTGCGGCTTTCATTTTTGCACTCCAAAATGGAGCAGTATGGCATATTTTCAGCGCAATCCTTTATTTCGCTTAGTAAACACAATCGTCTTATCTTATCAAGGCTATGCGGCGAACTGAGCTAGGTTTTGCGGAGCTCCGCGTATATGTGACACACGCGCCACGCCCACTTGCCACTTCTACTCGTTTTTTCTGTTCTGTGGTCAGTAGGTACCCTCAGGATCGATGCAGCTTATTGTGAAAAATTGTTAAAAGGACTAGATATCACAAAAGGCCCGGGTAGTGACAACTTACCACTAATTTTATTTGTGAAATGCTCAGTTGCCTTGTCGGCTCCGGTTTCGTTAATTCTCAATCGCTGTTTTTCTGAAAGGTACATGCCCTTACTTTGGAAAACTGCGCACATCACACCTGTACACAAAAAAGGACCCAAGACAGCAATTGAAAACTATCGCCCAATTTCCAAGCTAAATGTTCTTGGTAAAGTTGCAGAGAGAATTGTGTACAACCATATTTATCTTATAGCCTATAAAAAATCCCAAATGAACAACATGGATTTATGAAAAATCGTTCCACTTGCACTAACCTTGCCATCTTCACTAATCAGGTTCTGTCTGACATGGAGGGTGGGGGGCAGGTTGACGTGATCTACACTGATTTCGAAAAAGCTTTCGACCGCGTGGATCACGTCATGAAAGTTAGGACCATATCTGACAGTGTCAGAATGCAGGAAGACCTAAATCGTTTGTCACTGTACTATGCATTGAATAGAATTAATGTTAACATAGATAAGTGTCTGCATATCAGTTTTTCGCGAAAGAGCAATCTTTTGTCAACAAACTACTATTTCAATGATAAAGAAATCACGAAAACTAATCTTGTTCGTGATCTGGGTGTTTTCCTTGACGCAAAGCTTAGTTTCAGTGATCATGTCACGCATATAGTTACCAAAACATATAAAAATCTAGGTTTTTTGTTAAGAACCTGTGCTCCATTTACAGATACTTTATGCCTTAGAATTCTATATTATACTTTGGTTCGCAGCACTCTAGAGTATTGCAGTTCTGTGTGGAACACTCAGTGTATTGTTTATGACAATGCTATTGAGTCTATTCAAAGAAAATTTCTTAAGCATCTTTGTTATCGTCAATCAGGAACTGATATACCTTACTCAGAAGCGTGTAGGAAAAACCGAATGTTAACACTTGAGAGCCGACGTACTCTACTTGATATGCTGTTCTTGTATAATTAGATGATCAAACGAACTTACCTGAAGTGAAGTTCGATCTTGATTATCCTGTCTTCGCCGAAGAGATTTATTTATTTACTATGTAGTACCTAGTCACCTACGCGCTCGACGATCGCACAAGTTTAGAGAAGTAGAAAGAGACAAAAATCCTATGTCTATCTCTCACATTCTATCCCCTACCTGTTCCTGGAAGCTAAATCATTTATTTTAGAGTGCCTAAACTCAACATTGTATGCTCTGGGTGCCTATCAGGGTTGGGGGGGACTCTAAATCTCTTCGGCGAAGACAGGATAATTAAGATCGAACTTCACTTCAGGTAAGTTCGTTTGATCATCTAATTATCCTGTCTTCGCCTTGCGAGATTTATTTATTTACTACTAGTGGCCGCCCGCGACTCCGTTCGCGTGGAAGTCGGTTTCCCGTGGGAATGAGAAATTTTCCCGCTGTAAAAAGTACCCTATGTCCTTTCCCAAGTTCAGTTCTTTCTTCATACCAAATTTCAACAAAATCGGTTCAGTGGTTTAGGCGTGAAAGCGTAACAGACAAGACAGACAGACAGACAGACAGACAGAGTTACTTTCGCATTTATAATATTAGTAGGGATGTAGATGTTTAGAGGTACATACAATGTTGTATAAAATATGAAATAAGAAGACGTTTATTTTATTTATAACAATATATTATCAGTAACAAAAAAATGTGCTTACAGCTTTACATTAAATCAAAACAAAACTCAATGTTAATTTTTAGATAACGATATATATTTATTACTATGTTTTATTCTCAGAAATCGTATTAATTAGGTTTACACTATTACTGATTAAGGGTCTATTGTAAAAATTGGCAAAGACCACTGAATTATCTGACCATCCAGCGGTTTTTCTAATGAGATCAACATTTAAACCAGCTCTAGAAGCTGCAGATGTTGATGCGTGTCTCGTGCTGTGGGCACTAAACATAGAGGTATCAATACCACTATCACATAAGACCTGTTTTATCCATCTTCCTATGGTTTGAGACGTAGCAGGTCGATGTGGCTTTTTAAACGTTAATATTAATCGATCTTCGGAATTCAATCTAATTGAAGAAGTATTCAAGACATACTTTTGAACCGTTGCAGCTGGACAAATATTAGGACGTGAGGGAAAAAAAGGCAAGTTTAACGAAGGTTGAACCCTACCATGTGCAGATGTCTTGGTAATTTCGGTAATAATTCTATCACTACTAGTTATGATGTTAGATTTTTTTATAAGTGATAAGGTTTGTGTCCTTTGCCCAGTAGCAAGGGCAAGCAATACGACTAATTTTTTACTTAATTTTTCTAGGTTAATTTGATCATTACTAAGATTTTCTAAATAATTCAGGACAACGTTAAGGTTCCCATGTAAAGTTATAACGCGGAAATGAGGGTTTCAATTTAAAAATGCCCCTAAAAAATCGTTTTAATTTTATATCATCAGAAATGGAATTGGTCGATATTAATGAAATTGCAGACCTGTGATTGTTCAAGGTACCGTAAGATGCACCTGATTGGAAACAATTTGTTAGAAAGGTTAACAAAGAGTTAATTTCAAACGTGTAGCAATCTAAATTATTAATTATACAAAATTCCCACCATAATCGAAGGCTAGAAGTATATTGTGATTTTGTATTATCCGATATGGAGGCAACCATTATATCTAAGGTGCTTTCCGGGACTTGCTGTTTACGGAAACCTTCCCGGATAACACACAAGCCTCCAGGGAAAGATGACGATGCAGTGGGTGCGTTGATCTGAAAGGGGAGGAGAGAAGATATTTACTCGGAGAAAAAACAATTGGTTTTGAAATACAAAGAGACCTATACAGTGGGTACCATGGCTGTGAAGGCCATTGCGGTACAACTACTATACCATATGCTTGGTTATTTAAGATACGGTTTAAAGTTTTTAAGATCAACGCAAATGGAGGATGAGCAAAGAAATAAAATTGTGACCACTCAAGCGTAAATGCATCTATACTATACGCAAACGGATCTCTTTTCCATGATACATACAAAGGACACTTTGCATTAATCCGCGACGCAAATAAGTCAATAGAGGGTATACCAAATGCTTGAATAATCTCTTGAATGCGCATGGAATTAGTTCCCATTCAGTGTCAATGTTCATTTTTCTAGACTCTTTATTTAGCGATGCTAAATAGCCATCAGTTCGTTAAAGGTGATAAGTGCCTAAATTTTTGTTGTGCAAGACGCTAATTATAATTAGCAGACTAAATGCATTTACATCGCTCTTAAACTGTATTTAGCGAAAATACGCAAGCCGCCCTTAATTAACTTAAAATTAATTTCGAAAATTAGATTTCGATTCCTGGGAACATTTAAAGACCTTTTTAAATACTCAGTTTGGTGAAAAGAAACATAACGCACATTTACTAACTGAATTAGAAGAATGTTGATAATCTAGCAATGAATCTGTCAGTCAATTTGCATTAAGAGTAGAAACTTGTCTTTCAAAATTATTAACCGAAGTAACTTTATCTAGTAAAAAGACATCAGAACTATCTGGTCTTATCGCAGCAATGGAAGATTTAGCACTTTAGTCCGAAGTAAAAATCCAACTACGCTTACCGAGTCTATAAACCACGCAGTGTCTGAGGGAAAAATCTTAAACCTTTTTGCTAAACGTCATTATGAATCTGCAACATCTCAATGCCCAACTCATATACCAAAATATTCTTTAAAACCGCCAATTCATAATATACATTCAAAACCTCAATTGCCGAGACAATTTGAACGAAATAACTGTCGATATTGCAAGAATCAAGGTCATACAGTAGAAACTTGCAGGAAACATGAATTTAACAAAAGACTTTAACAAATTTGACAGAATCATTAAACCAAAAACATGGTGTTTTTACAGGCATTGAAAAGTATTTTTTCTATTATGGGCTTCACCCACTTACATATATTATTTATATATAATACTTCACATATATTATTTACGTATAACATAATATATAAACATTATTTTACGTAATATATTATATTTACAAGTATATACAATATATATCACACACAAACCACACATACAAATACACACGCATAAATAAATAATAACATTTAATATATTTTATAACACACAAATATCGTTTGCGTATCGGCTGGTCGCGCGCGCTTGGAAACAAGCGACATTCCAACGGGCCGTACCTACTCACGCGCAGGCGACGCATCGCTGTTGCCGTGCGCGCCGCGGCTCGCCAGTCGAAACTTAGCTACAACGCCATCCGCACGCTTCTCGCTGCACCGCCCGTCTTTGTCTTCGACTACCGCGCCTTGCCTTACCGCTTGCTTGTACGCTTGTATATCTTTATATTGTGCTGTTTCTCTCCTTCTTGTATTATATGTGTAGTGTACGGAACAATAAACCACTAGTGAACTTACTTGGACCTTTCACTTACAAACTGTGAGTACCTGCATTCCATCGTACACGCTACGCCATACTATTATAATTGTGAAACGTTTTATCGATTGTTGAGAGTTACTTATTAATGTTTAAATTACTGTTTAAAATAGGCTCAACATCCACAGAGGCCAGAATATAAGGTCAGTGAACTTTAATTTAATATCCCGATTTTGGGGTTATGTTTTGAATTTTTGTATGATATTTATGAAAGGGACACAACAAACGGCTATGAATGGGACGTCCCTTTCAAGCTTGCTATTTTGCACTAAGTTTGTAATATATTTTTTACTTATTTTTCAGTTTAAAAATGCCACCTAAAAAGCGAACACGTGTTGATGCACACAAAATTGAAGAGGCAGTTAATGAAGTATTACAAAAAGGCATTTCTGTGAGATCGGCTGCGAAAATAGTAAATGTAAGCAAATCCCATTTGCATAGGTTGATTGCCAAAGCTAAAGCTTCTAAACCAAATATTGGCAATAAAAAGTTTTTACGGTAGACCAAGAATGTTCTTTGGCAGATTACTTAAAGACCTCCGCAAAAATGTGCCACGGCTTGACCACTAAACAAGCCAGGGAACTAGCATATCAGTATGCTGTTCGTTTAAATCGAAATATACCATCTTCTTGGGAAGAAAATAAATACAGCTAGTCTAGATTGGTTAAAGGGTTTCATAAAAAGGCATGATTCGCTGAGCGTACGAAAACCTAAAAATACTTCACTAGCAAGAACTACTAGCTTTAATAAATATAATGTTCAAAACTTTTTTGATAACTTAGAGAAGTGTTACTTAAAGCATAATTTCCCTCCTAATTTGATATGGAATTTAGATGAAACTGGGTGCACGACGGTCACTAATGCACCCAAGATAGTTGCCCAGGCAGGTGTTAAGAGAGTTGGTCTAATCAGCTCAACTGAACGTGGCACGCTTGTTACTATGCTGGGTTTCGCAAATGCTGCTGGTGGAAGTATTGCTCCTGCTTTTATATTTCCACGTGTTCATTTTAAGGAACATATGCTTGAAAATGGTCCTACGGATGCTTAAAGGCCTATTCAGATCTAAGCGGTATTCGCTACCGTCTGCGGCAGAGAAAACCCAGTGGGTATGCGGTAGTAATACTGTTCAGACCTAAGCGGTAGGTAATTGATACTAAATACCTGAGCGAAACCCGCGCGGTATGTACCTCTACCCACAGCGGCAGCGAATATCGCTCAGGTTTGAATAGGCCTTTAGGCCTCGCAAATGTGTCTTATTGGATAACCGAAGATTGTTTTTTAAAAGCTTTGAAACATTTTGTTCACTTCGTAAGTGAACAAAATGTTTCCTAGTACTGAATCACCAGCTTTAATAGTCCTCGACAACCATAGAACTCATATAACCATTAATGTAGTGCTGTATGCCCGAGCAAATAACATAATAATACTAACCTTTCCACCTCACTGCAGTCACCGCCTGCAACCCCTCGATGTGACAGTAATCGGACCCTTCAAAGCTCGGTATAGAGCCAGCATGAATGACTGGTTGACATCGAACCCTGGCAAAACTGACACAATTTATAATGTAGCTCAATTTGCCAAAGATGCTTTCTATGCCGCTTTTAATATGAACAATATAACTTCTGGTTTCAAAAACACTGGGATAAGGCCAATTAATAAAAATATTTTCTCAGATGAAAATTTTTTACCTGCTTATGTGACAGACCGACCACAGTCCCTTAAGACCCCCACTGGTTCAGCTGAAAACTCTGACGAATCTTCGTCAAATGAAGAACTGTCCTATAGAATTTCTAACGTTATTGCTCCTGAACTGGATTCAAATGTACCAACCGTTTCACCTTCCATTTAAGTCAGCCACAAGCTGGGCCCTCTACTTTGAACGATCCACAACCTGAAACATCTATCTTAAAAGAGACAAGACCTAAATCTTCTACTTTGAATGAGCCACACCCTGGTACGTCTACCACAAAAGAGACACGACATGGCTCTTCCAATTCTGCTAACCTTCTAATAACTCCGGAAGCCGTTTGACCATTTCCTAAAGCTTTTACCTCGAAAACCTACTGCAAAGCATCGTAAAGGTAAAACCACGATTATCACTGAAACCCCTGAAAAAGATAGATTGCTTTTAGAAAATATGATAGATATATTAAAAAAAAACACCCAAGACTGAGAAACGAAACTTAAAACATGTGAAACAAATTTTCAAAAGCAATTTAACAGATCAAGAGTCAAACAAAACCAAAAGTAACGAGAAGGCTAAAAAGAAGAAAACCGATATAATAAAAAATGCTAAAGTTAGTCAAAAGAAGAAGGTTGCACGAAAAATTGCAAGCAGTAGCAGCAGCAGCGATGAGTCATCAAATGATATTTCTACAAAATAAAAAAAAACAGAAGGCGATGACCAATGTAATGTATGTAAGAAAAATATTTAGAAAGCAATGAAGATTGGATTCAATGTAAAATTTGCATGTAATGGGCTAACGAAACCTGTGGCGTTAAAGGTGTTTTCAATTTTTTTTGGACACTATGTCACTAAAAATTACAAAGATTAGTATCTAAGTTTACCTTTACTTCTCCCTTAAATGCATGATTTTATGCATGATTTTATTTTTAGACTGAGAAAAAATATATTTTGGAGCCATGAATATGCTGATTTAGGGAAAAATTATAAAAAAAATATTTTTTTTTATTTTCATAGCTATTTTTATTAAAAACCATTTGTTGCAGAACTACAACACTATGCACTCACTAGACAATAACTACATATGAAAATTTTTAAAACAATTTTTGGTTGTGGTAAGACAAAGAGCTACTCCACACTTCTCACACCTGTTTTGCGTGTATCCCTTGCATCCAGGCATTTTGCATCTGCTGCGAACACAATTACCAGGCCAGTGACCAACATTATCAGTCCTTATGTCCTTAGGAGGAATATGTTGAGCTGGTCCTCTCCTTTTTTTTGCTTGTATTTCCATTTCAACACTGTTGCTGGTACTTGGCCTTCCTCTTTTGTTGCAGAGTTCAAATGAGTTATTTACTTTGGCTAATACCTCAGCTAGTTCCAGTCTATAGTTACATAGGTTTAGAACTGATGAATTGGCTTCAGTTGTTTTTAAATTTTTATACACAAGCCAATAATTTATTACCGTCATGTCCAATAAATGGTAAAAGATACGAAGATTAGGTCCACTCCGCCCATGTGGGCATTATATTCCTTTATTATATGTGGGCATGAAATTTTAATTCTAGTCTTAATTGCCTTGTCAAATCTTTCTACTTGGCCCACAGGTTCAGCTCCAACATATGAAGATAGAAAAGTTACAACTTTATTGTCCTTCCAAGTAACTGCTGTCAAATCAATACCGTCAAATTCAGTCATCTGCTCTTCATAAGTTCCACGAGGAACAGATTTCTTCATTATTGTTTTTATGTCCGGCAGTTTGCAGTTCACTAGCCTGTTAGATTGCACAGTACCTAGGCTATAGATTCCTTGTTTGGCAAGATAGGTAACTAAAGGTACAGAGGTGTAAAAATTATCAAAATAAATTATATGATTTATATGCCTTGGGACACCTCTAGCAAGCCGGACTACAACATTTCCCACTGGCCCAAAATCTGGTTCATCTGGAAGCCGTTCATTCTCTTGGCCTAACCTTTCACGCTGCACATCACATATAATTTAAACCCCCACTTATGGGGCTTATTAGGTAAATACTGCTTTATGAAGTGTGCCACTTTTGTGGCACACATCTGTTCATCAATTGAGAGTTTTTGTTCCATAGGAACTAAAGCAAATTTCTCATTTAGATGGCTAATTATAGGCCTTATCTTATGGAGCCTATCATGTTGTGGGTGTTCCTTGGGTAAATGTTTCTCGTTATTGTTGAAATGTAGAAATCTACGAATAGTCTCAAATCGGTTGACAGTCATTATGTCCTTGATTGGTTGAAAACCTACAGTATTTGACCAGTATAGCCGTACATTGGGATATTTTATAACAGACATGTATATCAGTATCGCCATAAACTTTCTTAGCTCAGTTTCAGATAAATTTAATGGTTTAGTCACATTTTTTTGAACGGAATACAAATTAGACTCTTCCACAATCCTTTGAACTATTTCTGATGTAATAAAATGTGAAAAAATACTATAGGGAGTACCAGTAGTAGCCTCATCCTTCAGTTCAGGTGGGTATGTAGTGTCTCCATGAAAAGCTGTCTGGTCAGAATTCAAAACAATTTATTTTACCTTCCATACGAGTCCTCTCATAGTTGCTCGGCGACTAGCTTGACTTGTTGAGGGGAATGGAACCTGTGGCACTTGATCATTTGCTGTAGCTTCATTTATCAATGGCGGGTATGTTGCAGTTTTACTACTTTATGCATTTAAGGGTAAAGACTGTTACAAAGTTTGTGGAGACTGTTGATTTATAATTCTATTAAAAAAGCAATTATTATTTTTTAAGCGCAGTCTAAGCCTGAAAAGTGATACATAGTATTGTTGATTTGTCTTTCTAATAATTATAAGGAAACTGATTATTAGTGTCTAAAGAAAAGCTATTAATAATTTTTAAGTTCGTTTTATCCGAGAAAATTATTTTAATATTGTTGATTTATATTTAAGTTACATAAAAGTGTTAATTATATTAGAATTTTAGATGAATACGGCAAGATTTAGTAATGACGATAGTGCAAGTCACTTTTAAATTTGATTATATACACATCTTGGTAATTATTGAACACATATTTCCTCAAAATTATGTACTGTCCCTTTCATAAACTACTGCGTCCCTTTCAATACAGTCCATTTATGAAGAGGACAAAATACACATTTTTTAAAGATGCGTAAATAAATAACTAAGCATTGATTAATGTCAATTATTTTATTTTATTTCAATTACTTAATTATAAACGCTTCCTATTTGAGTCCAACCTGTGAGTCAAGTGGCATTCGCTAATTGTCGATTCGTATTCACGCCTAAACAAGTTGTCATACAAATGTTCCTTAGAAAATGAAAGATCGTAGCTATGACTTTTTGCCATTTCCATGCCATATGGCAATTTTGACAAGCGTTTCGTCTTGTTAGAATAGAAAATGAAGCGTACATCAAAACCTTGTAGATAACGCTACAAAATGGCGGCTTCTTCGATCAGCTGTTTGCGGTTTTAGTTGTTTTGGTGAAAATTTTGACAAGCGTTTCGTCTTGTTAAATAAAATAGAAAATAAAGCGTACATCAAAACCTTGTAGATAACTCCGGCGGCAAAATGGCGGCTTCTGCGATCAGCTGATTGCGGTTTTACTTGTTTTGGTGAAAATTTATTTTAAATGGATTCAGTAAATGTATGTATGAATGTAAAAAAATATATTTATTTAAAAGGTAAACCGTAACAAAAATATGGTTTTATTTTAATTTCATAATTTATAGTTGTAAATAGGTACCTTTGATTTGATACCTTTGTATGCATAGATTTAAATCGTTAGATAGGCCCCGACACCAAAAACTGTGGCATTGTTTTTTGCAATCTATACACAACAAGTGTACTGAGAAAATAGTGTCATCTCTTTTTCTCCAACATTAGTTGCAAACACTACTTTCTCTTTCGTGCACTCCCAGGTTAGTGTGCTCTTCACTTCGACTGTGGAACAACACGACGCGGTGTCACTGCGGTAAGGGCCTATCTAACGATTTAAATCTATGCATTTTTTATTCTATTCACTCGCTATCGCAATTTCGCAACTGCCACTTGACTTGGGGGGCTGTTCCATATATCTTCCCAATCTCTAACTAGGACCTCAAATTCAAAAATGTCCCTTTCATGCCACTCCTCCTATTAGATAAATGTTTTTTGAAAATATGTAGGTAGGTTTCTTCTTTCTTTTTAAAAGAATTGTTGATGTTCACTAAAATGCAAAATTTTTTAGGTATCGACGAAAATAGATATGTCCGATTTTAACTCAATTTGTTTTATAAACCTAATTTAAGTGTTTTGGATGGTCGATAATTTTTTTTTTGTCGTCATTCTGAATCAAATGAGACATTAATGGTTCTTGCCCCCCCCCTGAGGCGGTGGGCCCTGGGCACAGGCCCCATGTGCCCGTATGGTAGAAACAATACTAGCTGCAACAGCGGCTACGAAGGAAGACGACGTGTAACTTATGTATTTTATTATGTAGGCCCAGTGTTGATAATTCCCGGAGGGGAGACTCCGGCCGGGCACAGGCCGTTGATGCACCACAGGAGGAGAGGCTCTAGCACGCCCTTTGGCCCCTGTCTGGTGAGCGCCCAGGTGGAGTGTCAGTATGTGCGGCGTGGCGGCCGCGTCATCCGATCCTTCACGGTTGCTTTGGAGGTGGGTTGGGGAAGGAGTGCGGGGAAACCCTTTCTTCGGCCTAGGGCGGACTCGGTGGCGCGCCACTAACCCCACAGTAGCGCTTCGGCGACTCCAGCTGGTTAGGTCCGGGGTCGGCAGCGGTGAGGCCCTGGACTTGTTGTTGGGGTGTTCCCAGGCTGCCGACACAGGGCTAGATCGAGAAAAAAAAGGGCTTGCAGCCAGATATGTAGGTATCAGTATATAAATAAATAAATAAGTACATAGATTTATATTGTGATAAAAATATCCATTGGAATTTGAAATGAGTATGGAAATTAAACAAGGTGCTCAGGAAAAAATGGATAACCTCTGAAGGGCTAATAGTAGAATTAAACGTTTATATTTATCGTTACTCAATATGCACATTAAGGGCTGTGGATTTTGTAGAGAATAGAAATTAAATAAAGGCAAGCCCAGAAAATAGATTAAAAAAATTGTAACCCTTACACTGCTAGAAATATGGAGATAAAAACAAAGCTTCATAGTTTTTTACTGATTTCATATTTTTACTAGTAATAGTAGTAGTACTAACGAGGTCAAATCAATTAATATCATAATTATTTCTGTGTCTAAATAATTAATGTTAACCGCACCAGTGAATAACTATCAAACAAAATTTGAGGAGGAGCTTGGTGGCGAAAAGATATTAACCGTTAGGTACATTATTTTGAATATTTTATTTAATGGCGACGTGAAAATATTACGCGCGTCCAAACAAAAATAAAACAATAAGCGCGGGCTCGCTAATGTTGCCGTTTTCAAAAACCGCGCAATCAGTAAGTATTTTTTCCCTCCTTTTTTATTTTATTATATTAATATTATATTTCCCTGTTGTCTAATAATATTATATTTACCAAATTTTCGCATAATTATTAAAAACATTAAATTACCATTCCACACCTCTATATATCTATACATATAAAAAAGTGTAGTAGAAAAAAAAACTGTACATTGAAAATATTAATAGCGGGGGGTGTTACTAGATTTACACTGAATCCAGCAATGTGATATATTTTTTTGTCTTGTCTATCTTCTCGAGCAACGTGCAAAAACTACCAATAACAATAAAATTGATAGTGTGTAGTGAAGCATAGGTTATTTTATAGGTGAGTTAATTCATACGTAAATGTTTAAGAAGATATTAATTAAGTATATCGACCTATGCGACGAAAAAAGTTACATCTGCAATAACAAGATTTTACAGTACAGCAATTTAAGTGTAGGAAAATATTAAGAATCGATTTTTTATTCATATATCAAAGTTTTTTGAGATTTTTTTGCAGAAGTGAACCATAAATTACAATGTCTGTGAACACTTTTGAATTTATATTGTAAAAAGTAAGTAATTTTAATAAAATTAGGTCTCAAAATAACAAATCTCCTTTTTCGTCGGAACGTCATTGACTATTCATAGTTATATGTTATTATACAGGGTGTTTGGAGGTTGAGTAGCCAAATAAAAATGGTGGATAGGTGAGGTTATTAGCTATTTACTTCCACTTATTAAATTTCATTTTGGTTCAAGTTTTAGAATTTATTCGATTTTTAAGATTTTCTTAAGAAAATCCCCGATTTTGTCATTAAAAGTCCAATATAATTTTTATTTACTGTCGGAACCAAACGAAAATAGTTTTAATTTAAAGCCTAATACGGTTTTATTCAGATGAAATCATAAATTAACACAAATCATGTCATATAAAGTTGCAGTGGGTTCATAAACTTCGCGGAACCAGTGGGAAAAAAATGTTCAGTCAACTTTGCTATGAAAAAAAAAAAAAATATGAGAGTTTCAAGATTTCATTTGCTTTTAAAAACTTCTACATTTAATACACATTATAATGATATGCCACATGTAACATAAATAATTAGAAATCTCAACAGAAATAGTAAGTTAATCCTCAAAGATGCCTGGTAAGGAAGGTACAAACCCGTTAAACTACGTATGTAGTTAAAAACTTTTCTCTCTCACTCTTACAAAACTATGCCTATTGTGTTATATAGGATTTTCTTGAGAAAATCTTAAAAATCGAATAAATTCTAAAACTTGAACCAAAATAAAATTTAATAAGTGGAAGTAAATAGCTAATAGCCTCACCTATCCACCATTTTCATTTGGCTACTCAACCTCCAAACACCCTGTATAACTATTTTCTTAGGAATAACACCTACATCACCTAGCTCTAACTAATAATGGAACCTTATTCATCGTATCCAGTATAAGATATATTAATGAAATGAACAAAGTCACTTTAAAAATAAAAGGTAAATATACTTTTTGACTACTCAAAATAATAAAATTTCTAACGAATCTTTTGGCTACATTGAAACGTCCTGTGATTGTAGTTATTTTAACTAAAATATACGAAATAACTTTACTTGGAAAATATACCACAATGTCCAGATAAAATATAGTAAATAAAGCAAGCAAGTTATTAAAAAAAATTAATCAAGAAAAAATCAACTTTTATACGAGTATATTATTGAGAATGAAATTATTATAATTATTTTAAAATAAAATAAACAGTAATGCACTTATACAAAACAAAATTGTAAAAAAAATCGAAAATGAGTAAAAAATTTAAAATGAGTAGTAGTATTCTTAAAATATAATGTACTTAGGTAGGTATTAGGTTAAGTTTCTTCTGTTTCATCATTACTCAAACTATGAGGCAGATTCTTAAAATATTCGTGATATTCTTCAGGAATAAAATTGGTACTGCACATACTTAAAAGGTCGTTGTATTTAGCCAAAGGTATACTAAGGAGTTCGCTGTAAGCTCTTGTTAAATTTATGTTATAAGAATTTCTTGTGTTACTAGTTATTACTAATATTTCATATTCTTCAGCACTTAAGTCATATTTATATTGTAATTTGTTTGGTTCATTAACATCTACACAAACTTACTTGACATTATTCCATTTTACTTTCTCACCGCGAATATTTTTAATCCAGACTTTGTCCGATAATCGCTGTTTAAAGTCATAAAAGTCTTTTTGTTGCATGTTTCGAACTATATACGCGGATTCAGTACTGTTTCTTGCCCATCTCACTAAAAGTTGCCATTCATTTGGAGTATAGACTTTTTTGGTCCGTGAAGCATTTTCGATAGTTGAGTGCACACTATCTCCTTCATTCTGCGTATGCCCCTTCTCCATAAAACGATGAGTTATAGATACTTTGTACCTGTTCGATGCATAAATGTAAGAAGAATAAACAAATCGATTACGATTTTGACCTGTGCAATTATCTGACCAAAAAACAACGTTGTTTACACCTTTCTCAACATTAAATGCAATAAAATCCATTAAGCAACTACTCACTTCGTTAGCTCCGCGTTTTGCAATCGTCTCATCCCACATATAACAAACTCCACATTTTTGCCCCATATCATATATTGTAAAATTGAAACAGGACAATTTCCTTTTGTAATAGAAAATGCTTACTTGCCCAAAAGGACATGTCAACCTTTTCAAAGTCAAAAACGGCACATACAGAAGAACCATTTGACGAAACAGCTTCATATTTATTCTTTTTTTTTAATGCTCTTGCTATTTTCTTTCTCTTCTGATGCTCGTCGAATGAATCTTTCTGTTCCTGAGTTGCTACAGAAAGACTATGATAGGAATGGCATTGATCGCACTGATCTTTCTTGGGACAGAAAAAACCGAGATTAAAATTCGAGTTTACAATATCACGGTATTGTCGCTCTGTGTCAGCTTGAACTGAATAAATTTCACCATCGAACCACTCTTTGTACATACTAAACATGCGAGCAATACTCAGAGAACCATCCAGATAGAGTTTAGTGGTTTTTTCTCTAAGATAATGCGACTCCGTTGGTTTAAAAGCTTTAACATGGTCGCATCTTCAATTAAAATACCTCCATCATATTTATTCCATACAGTCACAACAGTTTTGCCACTTACTGCAAGGTGTTAATAAACATTGTTTTACATATTTCGATCTTATCGTGGCTCTTCTCCGAAACCAACGGAAAATAATATTTGTATGTAAATACTCTACTATTGGGATTTAAAAGGTTTAGACAGCGTTTTTTATGCTCTTTCGTGGTATACTGTACAATAAAAAAATAAATAAAATAAAATGACCATTGTTTCTGCTTTCCAGACAAGGCCCAAAATCTTGAAAAGATTATTTGCCGTTGAGTGCTTGATACTTTCTCGAAACATTTATTACGACAACTGCACGGCGGCTTCATAGTTTTTTGTTCAACAACGTTGCCTTTTCGGTTTATAAAGGCTTTGCCTTGGTTTTTTCTCACTTTACGCTTAACATCAGACCAATGGGCCTTATTCCGTTTACTTTTTCTACATTGACGTCGTTGGGACCCAACTACGGAATGAGACTCCTTCCATTCTTCATGCTCGGAACAGAAAACATCTTTACATCTTTTATGTGAGTGCCAGTTTAATGGAGAGGGAATAGGTGTCGGTATATTAATACAATCTAAAAAAGTTTCCGCGGATTCCATGCGTACAATCGGAGAATTGTCAAAACTTGCAGTAATCTCAATATTAAAAGGCGAAAGCTGCATTACATTAGTTGATGATAAAAGTTTTGGACGTGTGCTAGGGGTAGAGGTTGAAGGGTTAGTAAAAGGTATCACCATGTTATCCGATGAAGCTTCATGCATTGGTTCTAGCTGTTCTTGTAAAGACACACAATCGATGTTGGGCTCGGAAGATGTAAGCAATACATGCGGTGAGTGTGTTATGGTCTCTAAAGGACTTTTTGAAATAGCTTTATCAATAGTATTATTACTACTGTTTGAGTTATTGGTACTGGTACCACGTATGGCAGAAAGCTCGTTGATGTCAGCAGGCATAGGATCTTGTAAAGAAATCTCCTCCTCACAACCTGTTTCATCTAAAATGTGTCGTAATGCCTGATAGTTTTCCTCAGCTCCCTCAGGTAATGGTGACGCACAATCTCTCGCCTCTGTAAAGATAACATAATATATTACTAAAATTGTAAATGATGTCTATACACTTATAGACTTTCGATAAAAATAAACTTTATTTTATTAACATATTCTATGATGGTAGATGGTGGTTAAAGAAGAACTTAACTATACAAATGTTACCATGGCTATATTTAAACTCTTTTTCTTTATAAAGTAACAAAATAAAAACAAAAAAAAATATGTAATTATGGAATATAATAGACGTAAAAGATTGCATCGTTCATTTCCTTACGAAGAAAATGGATTTAAGAGTATATGTAACCTACATGCTGTGTCTCAGTTCCGACGTAAATGGTCACAAATGCACATAGAACCGCAAATGTTTCATTCCATTTCAACGAAAATAATAACATGTACATATAAGATGCATTTTTTTAGCACTAATTTTACCATTGTTATTCAACTAGAATATTAAAAGGAACTTGTTTTTCTATTTTTTATAAATAAAATAAAAAATACTCTATTTCCGACGTAAAAGAGTACATTCGAATATATCACTATTTTCTTAGTTGATCACATGATATAGATAAAAGAAAAAAAAGTAACTATATTTAATATTTATTAAAAAAAACATAGTAATTAAAGGTTAATTTACTTACCTAAACTTGTATTACCGCAATGTGCTTGAGTAAACGACGGTTTTTCTAGAATTTCTTCTTCACTTGTTTTATTAAACACTAGATTTAAAATCCTCCTCGAACGATTTGGCTTCATTATTAATTAATTAGTTGTTTATTAATTAAAAATACGATAAATTATTAAGCTGTGGTGAAAAAAATACTTAAAAATTTAAAAAGTGCAGCAAAACGTCCTCCTCCAACGTAAACCGGCGCGTTGTGACGATGCTACCGAGCGTGCGGCGCTCGCGCCACCGGGACCTACCGCGAATAAGTACGTGTATATCACATGACACTGTTTTCGCAGGAGTGTAAACAACATGTGTCGTTTTAGTGCGTGACTAACTCGTAAACTAAAATTAATACGAAAAAAATAAATGTAGTAAATTTAATGTTTATTACAATGAAATAAAAAAACCTATTTCGGTTTATATTGACATGTAACTTTTTTCGTCGTATGGGCCGATATAGGCATTTTTGTTATTTAATGAAGTCGTTTAGATTAGCTTTCGTCATGGTTTTATTTGAGTAGGTACTTTATTTTCTCTTTAAATTTTAATTACTTAAATTTAACTTTAATACATTTTGTACATTTTTTAAAAAAAATATTCCTTTTTTCTTTATTTATACGGCAACCCAGATTTTTCCCAAAAACTCACTTGCAAAAACCGCGGGAAATTCGCGTAACCGCCTCCCAACAGACGCTCTAAAAGGCACAAGTTCATTTGTAAAGCGCGCGAACGCATCTCTGTGCATTTGATACTTTTTTATAAAAATAAAAATGGAGTATTCCCTCATCGAAAATTATAAAGGCGTAAACAAATGGTTTGCCAGTCAGGGGTATTTCTATAAAAATTTTAGGACCAGGGGTCGAAACATGTACAGTCAAAAGCATAAAGATATTATAAGACAAGATAGTCAAAAATATCTTTGGGTGAAAAATTCAATTTTATGTTAGTGTCATAATAACCATATCATTGTAACCAAACAAAGTTGTCACAATATCATCGCAATAATTTGCAATTTTATATAACGCATCAAGATGTTCAATATTATGTTGGCATAAACACTATTCATTGGTATCTAAGCATTTAATTTTTCAAAAATATCTTCGCGCTTAAGAAAAATAAACTCTATGACTTAAGTCACAGTAATCATCTTTATTTATCTGATTCATTTTATGCATGACGTCATTGACGTGGCTTTTGTTTAGAACTGAGTCTTTTATAATTAAAGTCGTAAGAAAATAAATTTTTGAAAGAAAGCCCCGCCCGCGGTTTTATCTGAAATAACACTACTGGAAAATGTCGATAGTGTAATGGGAGGTAAAAATCTCCCATGGCACAACTAGTAGTGTCAAGCGGTAGTGCCTAAGTAAAAAACGTATTCATAACCATTAAACGAATTCACCGATCTCATTGACTAAGGGATTGAGTTAAAAAAGGCGAATAAATAACACCAATAATAACTTATAAAATCTAGTGTAAAATAATAATTACCTGCAAAAAAAAAGATCACTTCTCTCGTTTCTGTGTGATTTTAAATTTTCTTTTCTTTATATTTTCTGTTTTTTTCTTTACTAAGTATGTGCCATTAATGTTTAGTTAAGGTTAGAAATATATGAAGAGAAAATAAATTATTTAATTATTGATTAAATGAACCGACAAACCTATTTCTTTATTCTATTATGTATAGGTAATCAACATGACCAGTGACATACATTGTCATATAATATATTTTTTATTGTATGTCTATGGGTGCGTTCGGGGAGTCGCTATCCGCGCTATCTAGCGCTAAAATTTGTTCACGGAGCTCGACGGTGGTGCTATCAATCGTGTTCGTGACGTCATCAATAATGGTGTGTGACGTCATGACAATTCACTGTCAATGCAATTTTTTCCGAGGTGGTGTGATGACAGCGTCAGTGTTTGCGAACTCTGTGAACTCGAACGCTATCACTACTCATCGTGGTCCTAACCTCCTTCGTTCTTCGAGCAACCGGCATTCTGACAGCAAAATGGACAATTCCGTCGAAATGGTTTTTCAAGATCTTGATGTTAACGAAGAGTACACGTTATCGTTAAAATTCGCAAGAAATCACTACGACCCTCCATCACCTCCATGTTTCACTCAAGCACAGTGCAAAGTCCCGCGCAAATGTGTCAAGATGGCCGAAGGCGATCACGCAATCGCAACGCAAATAGCGTTCGTGGAGCTTGCAATCGCTGACACGCAATTGGCTCTCCGAACAGCAATAGTAGCGTTTGGGTTTTTAGTGCTGATAGCGACTCCCTGAACGCACCCTATATGACATAACTACGCAATGAAAATCTTCAGATAAGAAATAATTATTTTCAAATAGTAGATAGAACTTAATCGAAAAACCACTTTGGAATCTATAAGATATCTAATAATAGTTCTGACATTCATGTAATTGTATTGCAAATTAATAAAATTGCACTGCAGAATATTTGTAAAATTCTATCATCATCGATGATCACCATCAATCCCGAACTTCGGAATCATTGCGTACGCATGTCATGCAAATATGGGATTCCCTGCGAGGTGTTGATTTCTGTCAAAATGCTGTACTTCTACATGCCATCAATGCAGAAGGAGGATACACAAGATTTTAATCCCAAGTTCAATATATATTTTTTATTTAAACAAAGGGTTTTAGTTCGGTTTATAATTCATATTTTTTTTTATTAAATAACTAACGCAATCTACGTAATAACGTTTTCTTCATGTAAATAAATTTTAATAAATTTTTAGGGCTACTAAAAAAAATGTACATTAATACATAATATACGTTTTTCTTTTGATTAAGGGCACTTTTCCTGATCTCTCCGTTGACTATCGTGTGAAGTGGTTGTGCAGTTGGCGTGCTCTCCTGATTTTTTGTCATTTAATTCTGATTGGCTTATTGCATTATTTTCGATTCCTTGTCACACTTGTGAGAGTTAAGTGCAACGGCTCCACCTTTGGGGTGTGGCCAGAGAAGGACGGCTGCTTTTGGTGAGTGCGACTGCGGATCTCCGTGTGCTTAAGGCGTTGAGGACCCCCCGTAACCGAAAAAGAGTCGTCGAAGTGGGGATCGAACCCGCGCTGAAATTGTTCGAGTCCGCACCCTGTTGCGCTCGGCAACCGCTGTTGTCTTACAACCCGGCGAAATTGGGAACTTATACTTCTTCGCATGTTTTCTCCTGTCTACAATAGATGGCGCTATTTCACAATACTGATTAATTCGTATTTCGTCATTCCAACAATTCTCATAGATAGCGCCACTAGCTTCAAACTTACTTGTTTTGATTAAAGTTTGCACTTACACGGACAAAACAGTACTATATATCAATGCATAAAATGCGCCGTACGCCACCTAATGAAAAAGTTAACAAAAAAGGCACACCGAAGGAATCTCTAGAGCCCGAACAACCGAATCTCCATACTCCAACGACATCCTCGAATACAGTGGCACGACATAAGAGACAGCGCCCCGAATGTTTTGGCTCTCCGCAGTCTGATTTCCAGGAATTGAAAGATATTATCAGATTATTAAAGGATGATCAATATGAAAAATTTAACACATTGAGTAAAGAAATATCCGATATTAAATCACAAAACACGGAAATACAGAAAACTAATGAAGAAATAAAAAAATGGATTGAATTTAGCAATAAATCTATGGACGAGATGAACTGCCGCATTTCCTCGCTAGAAAAACGAAGAAAAGACGATCAAAAGTATATCTGCACCCTCGAAGAAAAACTAAAAGATGTTGAAATTATATCCCGCTCATCAACTATAGAGATACGTAATCTTCCAATGCACGTAAAAGAGTCGTACGCTGATCTATCTTCAACGATTTGTAGAATGGCAAAATCATTAAACACGGAAATACAGCCTATTGATATACGTGACGCGTACAGAATCCCATCTAAACCTGGTTCTATTAAGCCAATAATTATAGAACTCGCATCAGTGGATAAGAAAGAGAAGCTTCTTGAATCAGTTAAGACCTTCAACAAAAAAAAAACACCTAAAGAAAAACTTAACTCAGAAATATTGGGTATTCCAGGAAAGCTAACTCCAATCTATATCTGCGAGTATCTTCCTCCGAATAAAAAAAAACTGTTTTTTCTGGCGAGGCAATTCGCAAAACAAAATAATTATAAATACTCATGGACAGCTAACGGAAAGATATATGTACGCAAGGATGAGGGGGAGCCGGCACTTCGAATTGTCTCAGAAGAATCTCTTAAAAATATCATTAATAAGCCGAAATAAAAATTATTATCTTAGTCTTAATTATCTTGGCAACTTAAAATTATTTTATTGTATTTTTGTTTTTCCAAAAAAAACTATAATCACTATATACAACTATGAAACATTTAAAATTGATATACTTATAATCTTTTGTACTTTGCTGGATAGACTTGAATATGCAGGCTATATGACTCATTTGTATCAAACGTTTTGTAACCCTTTTGGATTGAATGTATTTACTTTAAAACGGCACCATACACATACTACACTAAAGCACTACACGAATAACAACATATTATCACAACTAATTTATAAACTATGTAATTTGCAATTATTTTCGATATTTTATTTATACATTATTGTTCCACTCACTAATAATGAGTTACATCATATAATCATCTCACATTATATTTATTATATTGTATTTAGTAAAATTAAACGTGTGACATATTATAAATATGGCTAACAGCAATTTCTTTATAAGTCCAACGGTGGACTCTCTCAACATAGCTGATGTTCATAATTGCTTGCCCAAGAATTGTTCTAATTATTTGAACCAAACAAATACATATCTTAAAATAGCCCATATTAATATACGCAGCACAAACAAAAATTTTAATGAGTACATTACTATGCTAGAAACTACCCAAATTAATTATGATGTTATAGTACTATCTGAGTGCTGGCTTAGTAAGGTCGCAAATTTGCCCATTTTAAATGGATATAAGTCATATAAAACACAAAACTGGAAAAACCAGAATGATGGTGTAATAATGTATGTTAGGTCTGACCTCCAGATGACAGTGTCAGAACCTGATTTTGTTGAGGCTAACTGTTTACTGGGCATCTTGGGAACCAAGGTAGCCATAGTCTCAGTTTACCGTTCCCCCTCTTATAAAAGTCTGGATAATTTCTACTTAAGCCTAAGCAATCTTCTGCCTACTCTTAATTCGTTTCAAAACATTATAATTGTTGGTGACATCAATATAGATATCTCTGTTAATAATAGTGGTCCCAGCCGAGATCAATATCTCAACCTTGCATCTTCGCTTGGTCTGCTGCCTGCCTATCATACCCCAACTAGACTCAATTCAGGCACCTGCCTGGATCACGTTTTACTTAGAACAATTACGAGGACAACTATTTTGATGCTTGAATCAGTAATAACGGACCATACTCCAGTGGTTGTTTGCTTAAATTTAACTGGTTTTAGACCAACAAATAACAGGACACGCACTAAAATCAATTACGACTTGGTTGCTGAAAGAATAGGACAACTGGATTTTGAATGTATTTATCTGTCTAATAATTCCGATGAAGCTACTGAGAAGTTAATAAGCCTTATAAGTCCTATAGTGCAGGAGCATACTTCAGTGGTGAAACTGTCTAAGAATAAAACTACTCTCAAACCTTGGATAACACCCGGCTTACTGAGATGCATTAGACACAGAGACCAACTACACAAAGATGCTAAACTAAACCCCGGTAACTTAATCAAGCAACATGTATACAAACGCTACAGAAACTACTGTAACAGATTATTACATAAGATCAAGACTGATTACGAGCAACAAGAACTCACTAAAGCCAAAAATAATGCAAAGGCAACATGGTCTGCACTTAAGAAAATTGCACAATTAAATGATACTCCATCTTCTGCTTCGGACCTCCTCTCAATAACCACAGACGCAAAAACATCAGCGAATTTGGTTGACTTTTTAGTAATTACTGTGCAAATCCGCTATAATTTCTCTACTGGCAGTCCACTAATGCACCGCCCGCCCGCCCACTGTTCATGCGCAAGCACACCATGCAATAGTTACCACCACCAGAAAAAGAAATACTCGTCTCGACGCGTTTCGCTCCAACACGGAGCATCCTCAGGAGACGTCTGTTCGCTTCAGTGGCCAGCAATGGCCTTATGAGCCATTGAGTATGAGTCTTATGACGCCGTGTTATAATTTGGTGAATATACAGCTGACGCACTGTTAAGACCTTTGCTTCGTTGTAAAGGCAGGTAGTTGGATAGCGGTATTGTTTTGAGAGCATCACTTTTAGCACTGCTCTCTGAGCCCTTTCTAGTTTCAAAAGCCATGTTTTATCAGTTCCGCCCCAAGCAGATATACAATAGTTGATAAGTGATTTGCAAAGAGCATTGTACACCATCAACAAGGTATCTGGATCGGCTGAAGAGCGTAACCTTTTCATGACAAATATCAGCTTCCTAACTCTTCCACAGACGCTATCAATGTGCTTGTGCCAGTTGAGGCCATCATCAAGAATTACACCTAGATGTTTGATTTGGTCTGTTCGAGATATGAACTGGCACGAGCACGATCTCTGTAGTGAATTGCAAGTATGTGCTTGAATATTGAAGCCATTTGAAGGTTTATGACATCTAAGTATTGAGAAAGTTAAAAACTTGGTTTTGTCAATATTCAGTGTCAGCAGATTTCTATTAAGACAATGCATAACGACCCTCAAGGCAGATTCAGCGTGTATCTTGGCGTTACTCCAGTTAGAGCCAGTCCACACGGCGCGTTGCGTCAGCGTTGCGTCGACGCAGCGCTACCACTGCGTTGTTTTACATACAAATAACCAAGGTGTTCACACGGCGCGCTGCGTCGTCGCAACGCACACATGACGGACAGCAGCCCCCGAGACGAAGCGGGAGGGGGTGTACTCGTGCGACGTCGGAGCGTCAGCGCTCAGTTGCTTGTGCGTTGACAGAGAGGATACACGGATTTTTCAAAATACTTGCCGCAACTGTGCGTCGCCGCTGCGCCGACGGAACGTTTAAGACTGCGTCATAGTAACGCTGCAGCGCCCGTGTGGCCGGCTATGCGTCAAAATATTTGCGTTGCGACGACGCAACGCAACGCAACGCGCCGTGTGGACTGGCTCTTACTTGCGGATATTATCAGTGCTGTATCGTCTGCGTAGGAAAAAATTTTGCAGTTAGTAATAGACAGTTTACATAGTTCATTAATATAGATCTTAAATAATGTAGGGCCAAGTATGCTTCCTTGGGGAACTCCGTAGCTTAGGGTTAATTCATCACTAAGGACGTTACCTATCTTTACAATTTGTGACCTGTCATATAGATTAGATTTGAACAGCTCAAGACAACTCCCCCTTATGCCTATATTCTCGAGCTTATTGAGCATAATAGGGATAGAAACCGTGTCGAAGGCCTTCGACAGGTCAAGGAAAATTCCTAAGCATTTATTTTTTTTATCCAGATCATCCACCACAGAATCAGTTAACTGAATAATAGCATCTTCAGTAGATGTCCCCGAGCAAAAGCCAAACTGATTTGATGCAATGATGCTATATTTCTAAAAGTCTAGCGTAATCTAGGAAATGTATAATAAGTACCTAATGTAATTTTCAAGTAGTCTGGTGAGTGTTTATATTATATAATTAAAGGGAGATGACTGAAAAACAGCATTTGTGCTGAAGCTTCTTCCCATTCATGTATAGTTTTAAGTTGATTAGTTATCTTGTAAAACTTTGTTACTTTTTTGAATAAATTTCTTTATTATTATTATTATTATTATTTATCAAGAAAGTTATTAAGGCGCTTGTTTATGATTCTTTCTGCAATTTTAGACAATGCAGGTAAAATTGAGATGGGCCTGTAGTTATTAACTATGTTTGAGGGTCCAGTTTTATGGATGGGATGTATAAGAGCCCTTTTGAAACTCTTGGGGAATGTGCCTGTGGCTAAAATAAGGTTACAAATATATGTAATTGGAGGAGTTAATTCTCGACAGCAAAGTTTAATAATGGCAGAAGAAATACCGTCTGCACCAACCGCGCAGTTATCCCGTAGGCTGAGGATGACAGATTTAACTTCATCTAAGTCAGTAGGGAGCATTACCATTGAGTTAGGATTACGTGAAACGAGAGGAGAACTGAATTCTGAGGGTGATCTGGAGACAATATTTTCAGCAAGTGTCCTTCCTATACTGTTAAAGAAGCTGTTTACTAAATTCGCTGATAAAATTGATGGAATCAGGCGTTACTTTGCGGAAATCCATTTAGATGACTTTTTAGTAATTACTGTGCAAATCCGCTATAATTTTTCTACTGGCAGTCCACTAATGCACCGCCCGCCCGCCCACTGTTCATGCGCAAGCACACCATGCAATAGTTACCACCACCAGAAAAAGAAATACTCGTCTCGACGCGTTTCGCTCCAACACGGAGCATCCTCAGGAGACGTCTGTTCGCTTCAGTGGCCATTGCTGGCAGTGGGCGGGCGGGCGGTGCATTAGTGGACTGCCAGTAGAGAAATTATAGCGGATTTGCACAGTAATTACTAAAAAGTCATCTAAATGGATTTCCGCAAAGTAACGCCTGATTCCATCAATTTTATCAGCGAATTTAGTAAACAGCTTCTTTAACAGTATAGGAAGGACACTTGCTGAAAATATTGTCTCCAGATCACCCTCAGAATTCAGTTCTCCTCTCGTTTCACGTAATCCTAACTCAATGGTAATGCTCCCTACTGACTTAGATGAAGTTAAATCTGTCATCCTCAGCCTACGGGATAACTGCGCGGTTGGTGCAGACGGTATTTCTTCTGCCATTATTAAACTTTGCTGTCGAGAATTAACTCCTCCAATTACATATATTTGTAACCTTATTTTAGCCACAGGCACATTCCCCAAGAGTTTCAAAAGGGCTCTTATACATCCCATCCATAAAACTGGACCCTCAAACATAGTTAATAACTACAGGCCCATCTCAATTTTACCTGCATTGTCTAAAATTGCAGAAAGAATCATAAACAAGCGCCTTAATAACTTTCTTGATAAATATAGCATCATTGCATCAAATCAGTTTGGCTTTTGCTCGGGGACATCTACTGAAGATGCTATTATTCAGTTAACTGATTCTGTGGTGGATGATCTGGATAAAAAAAATAAATGCTTAGGAATTTTCCTTGACCTGTCGAAGGCCTTCGACACGGTTTCTATCCCTATTATGCTCAATAAGCTCGAGAATATAGGCATAAGGGGGAGTTGTCTTGAGCTGTTCAAATCTAATCTATATGACAGGTCACAAATTGTAAAGATAGGTAACGTCCTTAGTGATGAATTAACCCTAAGCTACGGAGTTCCCCAAGGAAGCATACTTGGCCCTACATTATTTAAGATCTATATTAATGAACTATGTAAACTGTCTATTACTAACTGCAAAATTTTTTCCTACGCAGACGATACAGCACTGATAATATCCGCAAGTAAGAGCCAGTCCACACGGCGCGTTGCGTTGCGTTGCGTCGTCGCAACGCAAATATTTTGACGCATAGCCGGCCACACGGGCGCTGCAGCGTTACTATGACGCAGTCTTAAACGTTCCGTCGGCGCAGCGGCGACGCACAGTTGCGGCAAGTATTTTGAAAAATCCGTGTATCCTCTCTGTCAACGCACAAGCAACTGAGCGCTGACGCTCCGACGTCGCACGAGTACACCCCCTCCCGCTTCGTCTCGGGGGCTGCTGTCCGTCATGTGTGCGTTGCGACGACGCAGCGCGCCGTGTGAACACCTTGGTTATTTGTATGTAAAACAACGCAGTGGTAGCGCTGCGTCGACGCAACGCTGACGCAACGCGCCGTGTGGACTGGCTCTAACTGGAGTAACGCCAAGATACACGCTGAATCTGCCTTGAGGGTCGTTATGCATTGTCTTAATAGAAATCTGCTGACACTGAATATTGACAAAACCAAGTTTTTAACTTTCTCAATACTTAGATGTCATAAACCTTCAAATGGCTTCAATATTCAAGCACATACTTGCAATTCACTACAGAGATCGTGCTCGTGCCAGTTCATATCTCGAACAGACCAAATCAAACATCTAGGTGTAATTCTTGATGATGGCCTCAACTGGCACAAGCACATTGATAGCGTCTGTGGAAGAGTTAGGAAGCTGATATTTGTCATGAAAAGGTTACGCTCTTCAGCCGATCCAGATACCTTGTTGATGGTGTACAATGCTCTTTGCAAATCACTTATCAACTATTGTATATCTGCTTGGGGCGGAACTGATAAAACATGGCTTTTGAAACTAGAAAGGGCTCAGAGAGCAGTGCTAAAAGTGATGCTCTCAAAACAATACCGCTATCCAACTACCTGCCTTTACAACGAAGCAAAGGTCTTAACAGTGCGTCAGCTGTATATTCACCAAATTATAACACGGCGTCATAAGACAGTCTCTCATTCACCCCCAGACCCGAACAGGCGTAGGAGAGCACGTCCCTGCCCCCCCCGACGCGCCAGAACAGCTTTCGCAGATAAACAACATAACGTACTAAACTCGATTATTTATAATAATGTTAATAATCAAATTACCATCTCAGGCCTCACAACCTATGAACTGAAAGATACTCTTAAAACGTGGTTGTTGAGTAAAAACTACTCAGAAACAGAAGAATTATTGCTTACGAAGCCCTAATCTCAAAATGTAATCATAAGTACAAATAAATTATATTATCTGTCTTTAATTATGTATATAAACCTATATATAATACATACACACTCTTTCTCACACACAGACACACACACACATACACACGCAGACATACACACACACACCAGCACCCTTACTCAGACATACACTCTTTAAACAACAAGTCTTATTCAATTCAATCGCACGCTCTCTACTGTACAACCTCCACATTAAAATGCATGTTGCATTTTTCGTCTATGTTATAATGTAGATCACTAGCTCCCATGTCACAGATCCCTCTAGTTTGGGAGCTAGGGGATAATTAATACTTATATTTAGCCTAGTAATTCTTTTTATCTAACTTAATAATAAGTCCAGCTTTTATATTAGGCTTGTGTGAAATAAAATTATTATTATTATTATTATTTTCCTGTCACGTTTTATTTTTGTAGTCAAGTTTTACACGATTTTTGTAGGATTCCACATGTTATGGCTACACTACTAGCTTATGGACATGTGATGAAAAATCTTTGCAATGATGATTAATTATAAACCTTATGGCGAAAGACTTAAAATTGCTTGTACTATGTAACCGAAGATATTTTTGACTATTCTGGGCGCTTAGATACCAGAGAATGTTAGGCAGCCTATATAATACAGACTACTTTAAAAGATACGATGTAATTGGACATTGTCAACCCGCAGATTTATATGATTCTTAGACTGGTGACAATAATTTGATAACTGTATATGCCAAAATAAAATTGAAACTTTGCAACTAACATTTAATTGTAGACTCTGATACATTATATTTTTATGCTGCTGACTGTACCTCAAATGTGCCAGCGAGGGGTGTCCAGCTCACTGGACATTAAAGGATGGGCGGGACGCAGGTCATGTTATTGGAGAACATAATCATTTACCCCCGCCTTGGATTCCGAACCGGTAAGTAATTAATTACTTTATTGACTAAACTAGTGGCCGCCCGCCGACTCCGTACGCGTGGAAGTCGGTTTCCCGTGGGAATTAGAAGTTTTCCCGCGGTAAAAAGTACCCTATATGTTATTCTGACGTATAACCTATATTAGTGTAAAGTTTTATCAAAATCCATCCAGTAGTTTTTACGTGAAAGAGTAACAAACATCCATACTCACAAATTTTCACGTTTATAATACTAGTGGCCGCCATGTGCATCTGCATTCTAATTTCCTTTAAAGTTTTTTACTATTTTTTTACTAAATCTTAATATAAAAACTATCAGCACAGAGTTAGTACTTTTTGAGATTGAGACCTTGCCATTTGGTTCAAACGTCTGAACTGAGTGTTCTAGTTTTTGGGTTGTAATAGTTTTATTTTAACTTTTACAAATTTTTAACTTAGTGCTATGAGTTTTTACTATTTTTTACTAAGTTTCTTTAAAATCTCACGTCTTTTACTAAAAGTTGAAAAAAAGAACACTCAATGCAGATGCACATGTGGCCGCCCGCGACTCCATTCGCATGGAAGTCGGTTTCCAGTGGGAATGAGAAATTTTCCCGCGGTAAAAAGTACCCTATGTGTTATTCTGCATGGATGTTTGTTAATCTTTCACGTAAAAACTACTGGTCATTCCCACGGGAAACCGACTTTCACGTGAACGGAGTCGCGGGCGGCCACCAGTGAAGTTATATTTTTACAGTACACTATTGTCTTTATGATGCACATGATGCATCTTGGGTGCATATTCATAAACTTATACTTGTATTTGTGTTTCTTCTAGGCTGTCAGTAGTGTAATATTGGGCATTCTACTCCACCATTCGTTTGCTTCGCTCCGACCGTTCGTTCCGCTCCCTCGCGTTCGCTCCACTCTCTCTGGTGAATCAGAATGCCCAAAATTACACTACGGATACGCGAACGCTTCACTCACCATGGTGATACATTATGAATGATTAAGAAACTTTGCATAACCAAATTTAAGTAGTAAGCATCACCAAAAGTAGTTTCTAAAACATCCAGTACTGTCTAACACAATCGGTTGAAGACCCCGTGGTAAGTGTCTTCAGAGAGGTCCATGTTAAGGCACTCTCACCGAAAGTGATTTCTAACACCCAGCTCAGGACCCATGGGCAAGATTCCTTCGCTGAATGTTCTGCCTAACACATCTAGTTCAGGACCCGTGGGCAAGATTCCTTTACTAAATGTTCTGCTAACACGATCGGCTGAAGACCCCGTTGTAAGTGTCTTCAGAGAGGTCCGTGTTAAGGCACTCTCACCGAAAGTGATTTCTAACACACCCAGCTCAGGACCCGTGGGCAAGATTCCTTTACTGGGTGTACTGCCTAACATATATGGTTGAAAACATCTTCGATTAACCAACTGATCTAACTTTATAAACCTCTCAAAACATATAGCATTTATACTTACTTCTTCTTACCGAAGACCGTTACCTTTTACCCTTCGGCCACTTCCGAAACCAAAGTTCGAAACCGGTTTCTAAATAAGAATTTTTTTTCTTCTTTCGAAATTGGTTTCGGTAAAAGAATAATATTTCTTATCTCGAAATTCGTTTCGAGATAAGAATATTGTTTCGTCTTTCGAAACTATCAAATCTAATTTTATTTCTTCATCTATCTCCATGTTGTTATTGTTCTTTTTAGTTGCTTTTTTGCTATTTACTATCCACTAACACAATATGAAACCTTTTTAATTAAAATGACATATATTGCCATTATCATCAATGATATACGTCAAGTCAATGTCAAGTGCTGATAAAGTACGGAAGTGCAACGAAGCTATTTTAATAGCATTCATTTACGTGGTATTCAGAATTGCAGTACCTATATACAATGGATAAAACACAAATAGAGTTTATAAGTACTAAAAGAGGAGGAGTAGCAGCTCTGTACGAAGGGCGGAAGTACCATAGAAAGAAAATTTACAAAAGCGGCAACGCATTTTATTATTGCGTAAAAGAACATTTGGGATGCAAAGGTAACTTTACTATTAATTCTAAGAATGAAATTATAAAAATAAATCAACACAAGAGTCACTGTAAAGGGGATATTGTTAAAACAGAATATCTTAAAAACATGGATAATTTAAAACAAAAAGTGAGTACTAACTTTGTATCAATAAAAAAACAATATGACGATATGATGGCCGATATGGAAAATTTGGGATATACGGTTATAAGTGATCAATTGCCAAGTTTTAGTAATGTTAAAAGCGGGCTATACAACGAACGCAACAAAGTGTTAGGTGTCAAAAAACAGAGATTTACACTACCTAGCGAAGTAGTTGTTCCCGGAAAATTTGAAAAGTTGATCTTAGCTGATTTCATTGATGACGGCAATCGCATATTAGTATTTTGCACAGCAAATGCAAGACAAAAAATCACAAATTATAAACACATTTACTGCGACGGAACATTTAAATCTTGCCCACGATGTTTTAAACAGTTATATTCTATACACGGCTATGATGAAAATACTCTTTCATTAACCCCTTTAATTTTTGCCTTTCTCGAAAACAAAAAAAAGGAGACATACAAAGTATTATTCCGATTAATAAAATCACAAATTCCATCATTTGAACCAAAGAAGATTACTTTGGATTTTGAGAAAGCAGCAATGCTAGGAATCAGAGATGTCTTTCCAATGATCGAAATAAAGTTATGCTACTTCCATTTTAACAGGGCATTATTCCGAAAGGCAAAGAAACTGAACTTAAACTCCAGTGTCAAAAAGAGACACGTAGCTCGTTGTGCAGGCTTAGCCCGTTTGCCGCAACAGTTTATTACTAAAGGATATAACTATGTTATGAATAAAAGCCCAAATGCCATAGAAGTTCAAAAGTTTAACAAATATTTTAAAAGGCAATGGTTTGAGCAAAACAATTTTCACAAAGTTTGCAGCTGCAGCGAGGAAGAAATTAGAACTACGAACCACTTGGAGGGGTGGCACTCCAAATTAAACAGATTCATTGCGCGTACGAATCCTACATTAGCTCAAGTCCTGGATGTTTTGAAAAATGAAACTGGCGTTTGCAAAAAAGCAACTAAAAAGAACAAAAACTACATGGAGATAGATGAAGAAATAAAATTAGCAATCCAACAGCTTAAAAAAAAAGAAATCACGGTTGGCCATTGCCTTGAAATTATTGCACCGTTTTCATTGCATTATTAAATGTTTTTTATTTTCTATTTGAATTAAATATAAATATTATATATATTAACTTTCAATTCTTACTTCTTATACATCTAAATAGATAGGATTAGATTACGATTTGATAGTTTCGAAGGGTTAGGATCTTTAAGACCACATCTCAATATGACTAGGTAGTGTTTATGACTAAATCGCCATTAGACTAAGTCTCAGTTGGACTAGATCGTGATGGGACAATATAGCGAATAGACCAGATCTCTATTGAACTATTAATCAGTATGACCACATATCGATAAGACATACAGTTGGGTGGAATCATAGTAATGAGTAGTATGCACAACTACGCACAATACTTCATAGATAGTACTGGCCACTCGCTTTGAACATTGATAAACAACATGGAGATAGATGAAGAAATAAAATTAGATTTGATAGTTTCGAAAGACGAAACAATATTCTTATCTCGAAACGAATTTCGAGATAAGAAATATTATTCTTTTACCGAAACCAATTTCGAAAGAAGAAAAAAAATTCTTATTTAGAAACCGGTTTCGAACTTTGGTTTCGGAAGTGGCCGAAGGGACCTTTTATACCGTTACTATGTAGTTTTACCTTTACCTTTTTTTTACAATAAAACAAACACACGAAAATCATTTTAATTCAATGTGAAAAATAAGTTGTGTTTCGACCCGAAGCAAATTTTCAAAATTATTTTTCTTCTTGATTCTTCAAGATGACATCAAAAAGTTTTATGAATTACGTGATTGATTCTTGTGATGCTTCCAAGGTCTGAAAAAATAATATATATTAAAATTAATTATATTATATGTAGGTAGGTATCTTTATATCTTTATTCCTTTTAACCATTATTATGTTGTGAAATAATTATACTACTATGCAGGTACTTAATTATTGAATATTAAAATACCTATTTATTCAACATGTAGGTAGTGCTGATTCGACTTGACACGCAGCTTACTTTGCAGATTCAGCGTTAAACTTGGGTACGTGTGTTTAGCTGCATTGTAACATAAGAGATTTTATTTTACTTCATGTTGCAGTTATAATTAAAACCATACAGTTTACAAATTATCTAGTTTGGGTTTATTTTATAGACAATAAGATAAATGCTTCATAAATCATGGTGGTTAAATTAAAGAATTCACAGTTGTTTTCTCTACACTTACACACTCAGTACAGCAAAACATAAAAACAATTTTCATGCACAATTTACTATATACATAGTATACAGATGTAGTTATGGGTTTAAACAAATTAATCAAATAATTAAGCATTTGGCATTACGTATAAAACTCTGATATGGTAATAGGTAGTTATTGTTTCAGACATTTTAAAATTGATGATTTTAACTTTTACCGTAACATGAGTGTCATTACCAACACTCCTTTGACGACACCGCCCGATTCTTTACAAAGTGCCGATACTGATCCGAAACCAAAGGTAAAGTAACAATTGCATCATATAATCGCCTACAAGCTATCTATTTATAAATACGGTTAAAATTCAAAGATAATTAATTTTGACTTAGGATATAACTAATACGAAATCTTTTTGCTGACATTTTATTTCTTTCTCCATAAATTCGCAAATTTTAGGGTCAAGGCGGCAACAGTGGCTATAGCGACAACAGTGGCGCGGTAGTAGTTTTTCGTAAACTAATGTAGGTGTCTACTTGTCTCTTTCACTCAAAGAACCGTCATGCACTAAAACACGTTACGACCAGTCGGCCCGCGTCTGCGGCGGGAGTTGTGCGTGTGGTGAATGTGTTTATGTTTACATCGTCAAAAAACTGAGTTTTAAGGTAAGATATTCTTTGTATTTGTTTGCTATTCTCACATTAAATCACTTAATTGATCATTTTAATGCAAAGTAAACTTATTTGTGTTCGTTTTGGCATATATTTTGTCTTCATTAGCGTTATACTGTTGGTGGTGCTTTAAGATAGATACAAAATGGCGGTTTTGTACACAGTGGCTCGGGCTCCTTAAGTACACAGTGAATCATGAGCCACTGTGTACTACATACATTTGCACCAATGTGATTTGATGCATTTTTTTTCCTATTTGTTCTCAGGATGGCTCGTGCAACAAAGACCCGTAAAATAGGAAATCATACTGCTGATAATATGAAAAATGCTTTGACCAATATAAAAAATGGTATGAGCGTAAGAAAAGCTTCAAAAACTTCGGGGATTTCCTTCTCTACGTTAAGACGTTATTATCTTAAAACTAAAAATGTAAATGTCGACGAAGCTCGTTTAACACCAAACTATAGCGTCAACAAAATATTTACGACGGAACAAGAAAGGATGTTAAAAGATTATTTTAAATACTGCGCATTACTTTTTTATGGGTTGTCTGCCAAGGAATGCCGCAAAATTGCATTTCAAATGGCAAATGTTAATAATTTGAAAATGCCAAATTCGTGGCATCAAAAGGAGATGGCTGGGAAAGACTGGCTTCTGAATTTTAGAAAAAGACATCCAGAATTAACTTTAAGAAAACCTGAAGCTTGTAGTCTCGCTAGAGCAACAGCATTTAATCGACATAATGTAAACAGATTTTATGACAATTTGGAGAAATTATTAAAAAGGGACCCTGCATTTGCAGATGGAACAAGGATATACAATCTTGATGAAACATCAACAACAACAGTTCAAAAGCCTGGAAAAGTAATTGCTCCAAAAGGCCGTAAAAATATAGGCAAGGTAACGAGTGGTGAAAGAGGGACACTAGTCACCACTTGTTGTATTATAAGTGCGAGTGGAACTGCATTGCCGCCAGTAATGGTGTTCCCTAGAAAAAAATATAAGGAGTTTATGATAAAAAATACTCCACCTGGAACTCTTGGTCTTGCAACACCAACAGGATGGATGAATTGTCAGATTTTTCCCGAAGTAATAAAACACTTTATTAAACATTCTAATACAACACCCGAAAATCCAAGTATATTAATAATGGATAATCATGAATCACATTTATCCTTAGAATCATTAGATCTCGCAAAAGCATCAGGTGTTCACGTTCTAACTCTTCATCCACACACTTCAGGCAAATTGCAGCCCCTGGACGTAGGAATATATGGGCCGTTTAAAACGTATTACAACGCAGCAATAGACGCTTGGATGTTGAGGAATCCGGGAAAGCCTATCACAATTTATGATATCGGTGAGACAGTAGGCAGTGCATTTTTAAAAGTCATGACTCCAACCAACATAACAAAATCATTCAAAGCATGTGGTATTTTCCCATTCGATAGAAATTTATTTGATGATGAAGATTTCTTACCATCATCTATTACAGACCGTCCATGTCCTGACTGTGCACCACGTCAAGAAATATCTACAACCGGAGCTTCTTCTATATCTCCTGTCCAAGTCAGTATAGATCAGCCAGGTTCGTCTACAAAAGATTCAAATACACATGCTACATCTATCAGCTTACCCGATTTACGAAATGCAAGTGACTCTGATGCTACATTGTTTGAAGAAGATATTGATTTTATGCCAAATGATAGAGAAATGCAACAAATAACAGGCGGTACACGTGATAAAGGCGACTCTCCATCAATCATGCAAGAGACAGGTGATTTAACACAACATCCTTTATCGGCAACTCCAACTGCAAACAGTATTGCAAACTTTCAAAAGCCTTCAACTCCTCCTGGAAACATAATCAATTCCGTTGCAATAAATTCTGCATTGACGGAGTTGGATTGCAATAAAGATCATTTTACACAAAGAGAATTAGCTACCACTATAGTTGATCAACTAGTTATATCACCATTTCAATTCAGAGACCCAATTAAAGCAGCACCCAGAAAATCAAACAGAAAACAAAGGAAATTGGGAAGAAGTTTAATTGCGACCGATACACCTGAAAAACTAGAAATAGAAATGACAAAAAAACTGAGCTATAAGAGGAAGGAAGCCAAGAAAAGAAAAGTTACAAAAAAAGTTCTTCAAAGTGATTCTGAAGAAGAAAATGAAGATCCTGGTGAAGTAACATATCAAGAGTCTGATGATGATAATGAGTGGCCTGATGAAGAAATCGACAACGATCCTTTTATTATTACTGAGAATTTTTTGAAAATGCCACTATCCCATACACCGCAAGAAGCTGAATATGTTTTGGTGGAATTTTCAACAAAGAAATCAAGAGTTTACTATGTAGGTAAAGTGTTGGAAAGTCGTAATAGAAAATTAGAATACTACATCAGTTTTCTACGTCGAAAATCTGATAACAAATTCCATATGCCGAATGAGCCAGATGTTTCTTATGTTAAAGAACATGACATCAAATTTGTATTACCAAAACCCAATCTTGTTGGAAGTACATCCAGACAGCAATCATATTTTTCTTTTAGTGTTGATTTATCATCTCTCAATATTCGCTAACAATTTTTTTCGTGATTAGAAACCAAAGTATTATTTTATTTAATATTGTTATGTTCCTTAAGAAGGCTGTTTAGTTTTTGTTTAGATTTATTGTTTTACAAAAAAAAAAGACTGATATTGTTACTTGGTGATATAGTCACTTATCGGATTATTATATATTCAACAGTTTATTATTAACAAAACAATTTTTTGTTTGACTGAATTTGTCGTTTAAAGTTAAACTTGTTTTATTTTATAAAAAGAGTCATCATGTTTTGTTATTTTGTTGAGATTGTCAAGTTTAATTAAAATAAAGAGTAATTAATGCTGATATCTGCTTTTAATTGAGTTAAAATTATTGGTGACCCACTGTGTACCAGCCCGATTCACTGTGAACTAGGGGTATATTCACTGTACCCGACCCCCAGTACACAGTGGCTCAAATTTATTTTTTTAAAAAAAGGTTATTATCTCTGATTTTGATGCTCGAATTCCCTATATTGACTGGAATAATAAAAATACATTAGTTTCACTACATACTAGCCCTCTTGACATCTCACTAACATTATCCTTATTCGAATTCTGGATGCTAAAAAAAAAGGTGATCCACTGTTACCGCCTTGACCCTACGGTAAAAAGACATAATTTTGTGAACATTAACCGTGCGCAGAACGAGAAAGGAATAAAAGAAGACTATTCAAAATGTGCGTAAGTACCTGCATTAATTATATCAATATTATTTAATTATTTATTAAATTTTTTGTTCCATTATGTAAAATGATTTATAAGGTGCAAGGTTTCTGATCTTGGTGTAACTTTGTGTTTTGACTTTTTGACTCAAAACTTATGTTTTTTTTATATAGGTTTGATTCAGAGTACACCAGTAGTGTGGAGGAGGTAGAGGCACCCCAGCACAACAAGAAAGCAGCTGCCTCGGTGAGCTCTGCCGCCGCCCCCGCCACCAAGAGCAAGAAGAGAAGGGTCAACCCGGTGGCTGACGTCCGAGCGGTGACGCCATCCTCTTCAAGGTAATTGCATTCTATTTTTCGTTTCTTTTTTTCTTTTAGTTTATTTTTGTCTTTCGTTTGTGTACTAAAAAATCAGCATATTAAAAAAAAAAACACATAATGAGATAAATAGTGTGGTAACATGTTATTTTCCTGGGGTGAATATAAAATAGCTCAATTGGAGCAAGTTTGTAAGTTTTATCGTCTTTAGATTTATTAGTATCTTTATTGATATTATGATAAGAATTGATAATTATGATTATGATATAAGATATATAGAGATCATTTATGATTATGGGTGTAATGGGAATTACTCTGGAATTACTGAACCGATTTATTTATTTAAAATATTATAAACGAGTGAGTGACTAGGTTTTTTATTCCATCGCCTGATGGAATACTTAATTTTTTTAATGTTAAAGGTGTTAGAGTCTGGCCACCAAAAGCGTGACCTGGGTTTTTTTTGTAAGTTTATTATGGCAACATTATTAAGCTGTCAAAGGCACGTCAAATTAAGTTATTGCCTTTGTGATTGTTTTGTGCACTATTTGTTTTTGAACCATTAATTGCTTTAATATAGGTAAAACCGTAAAAAGTGAAGTGCGTAAGCTGCTTTATATTATGAATAAGTTCAAACAAAAACAAGAAGAGAAAATGGTTGTTTTCCAAGAAAAACAACAATGTTTATATGCGATTTTGAACTTTTTAGGTTAGTACCACTATAATAAGTTTGATCCTTGTTGGCTGATTATAAAATATAATAACAGTAATAATGATACTTTTCTAGTTTTTATAGATAATCTTGGAGATATTCAAAACTTTAAAAGTAACTACAAAAAAAAAAACACATTACAGATGAAGCATTGGAAAAATTCATAATATTTGTGGGTGATGACCGTTCCACCGATACCGAAAATCCTTTAGAGGTTGAATTTTTGGACTCAGATTTTGACTACGATTAGATAAGCCCATCAACATAAGTCTGTACTTGAACATGTTAATAATATATTAAACATATTAATTTTAATTCTTGTTTTATTTAAACTTAATACGAAGACGGACATCATTGAAATAATTGAAGAATGCTAGGAATAATTGAATAATAATTGATCCACTAGACTTTGATTACACAGCAACGATTACACGCGATTGCCTTAATACAAGAGTTACAGCTTCATATTAAAATGTGATTGTGCTTAATGCATCTTCAATCAAAAGCTACAAAAAATATTGTTTTTTTTTGAAAGTATGTAATCCACTAATTACATCCTAATTAGCTTTTTATTTTTTAATAATTTGTGATTATGGTGATATAAGACTTTATTGAAGTTTCCAGCAAATCAGTAAAGAACAACGAACTCAAGTATCAAAACATTTTGCTCCTACTATAGTCAGTGATACCATATAAAGATTTTTTGAATTTGCCGCGTTTTCTCAGGTCACGCTTTCGGTGGCCAGACTCTAGCAATCAATCATTTTGGATGTTTAAGTGCTTATTTAATTATAATATAATACGCTCATTAAGTTTGTATTTAATCTTTTGCAGATCAAAGAAAGCCACCAAAAAATCGTCCTTGTTTAGCATAATAAGTAAGGACGAACAGAGTGCTACGAAAAAGGAAACGAAGGGCAACTTGGCGAGCAACTTCACCTCCCGCTTGTCCTCGGGGCAGTGCCGCCGCAGCGCCCCCACCTGTGGAGACTTTTACATCGAGGTGAAAGTCTACTACACCGAGGACGCGCGGAACGCACCTCCGGAGACTCGCTACAAGAGCGCCTTGGCGAGCGTGAAGCTGCAGTGCAGCGAGACCTCGCCGCAGTGGGAAGCACTGCAGGACTTCCTCGGCAAGGCGCACCGGCTCTACGAAGACGTGGAGCCGGTCTACTACTCGAACAACATTAATTTTAAATAATTAATTTTAAGGTTAATAATAAATTTAATTCGGTTATTATTTTTTAATTATTATTAATATATCCTAGTAAGCAGGTAGGCAGGTAGACTTCTTTTTTTTTTTTGTTTTCCGACAGGAAAATGCATTACGCACCGTACCTCCCGCCCGGGGGGACGAGAGGCGTGTGTGGGACTCCCCCTTTCGGGTATACCCACTAAAAACCTGTCGATGTTCCTCCTGTTACGCCATAGTGCCGGGGCTGCGGGATAGCATAAGCCTTCACACAAATCAGCCCCGGCGGCGTGGGCCCGCGTCGATCACGCGGGGCCCCCTCTCTTTTGACGGGGAAGTTAGACCTCCCCCGTCCGTTAGGCAGGTAGACTTCGTAATTTTTTTCCTTTTTTTTTTTATTCATCTATTCACCATGCCTTTCTGTTCGGTTTGTAACAAATCAGTAGGATCAAAATCTTGGATAGGTCATTTACGCAGCCGTGTGCACAAACAAAATAATTTGTGTGAGCCACACAGCGATGGTGTGGAAGTCATAAGATCCGCATTTCGGTCTCGTATTGCTACGTACCGAATCGCTGCAAATGAGCTTGGCCTACTTAGCAAAGATGATTTTTTTAATTCCTTAGGAATAAAAGTGAAATCTCTTATAGATGACGCTTTGAAAAAACTTACTTAAACTTGATTGAAAGTAAATTTTGAGCTATATTCTATTTTTTAATTATTTAAAAATGATACGCAGGATGTAAAATCTTTTATAACAAAAATTTTTATTGTTTACCAAAGCTATGATTTTACCACTTTATTTTTAAACGTATTGAATAGTTTAAAAAAGAAAGTGGAAGAGTTTCAGGACAGAGACAGTGGTTGGGCATTTTTAAGTAATTCACATTTAGAGTTAAATGTTAATAAATACCAGCCAATTGGTGGGTCCTCATATTTAACTTTACCTAGATGCATACAAAATAGAAAAGCGTGTTTGAATATTCATAACAAAGATCAGTTTTGTTTCTTATGGTGTGTTACAGCAGCTCTTTTTCCAGCTCGTACCCATTGTATATACCTAGGACAATCTTTCTCTTTTACCTTTCTTAACTACTTAATTGCTCTCATTTCAATCCTATTTCATCATCTTTGCGTACGTGACCATTTTTGTGCGTACGTGACTTAATTAATTGATATCCCTTTTTTTTAACCCTTATATCTGCTAAATTTCGGCGAATTAGATCAAGGGGTCAATTCTAAAAATCTTCCTAGTAATCAACCACGCGTGATCGATAAGGTTGTTTACCTCATCATATAAATACTCTAAATTCTAAACCCCCATACATCATTCCAGTCTCATCTTCACCGTTAATAACACCTCTGTCCTTAAGTCCGAAAATTGTTTTCATAAGTTTGTACCTATTTCTCTTAAATAAAGTGTTGTTAAGTTAACTTCGCGTTTTCTTCAACAAAGCAGGAACTTAATAAAACGTAGCAAGTACGTAACAAAAAGTTGGTGTCAGAAGTGCGGGATCTGCGCACCTGCTCTTCTAAAAATCGAAGACCTGACATTCGAAGAAGAAACTATTTTTTAGTAATCATTTTATTTTTATTTATTAATTTTAACAAATCTATTTTACGAATTTTATTTTACAATTTTTACAAGTTTTTAATAAATTTGAATGAAATTTACAAAAGTTGAATCTATTTTTATTTGAAGTTGAATCTATAATTGTTAAATTTTTATAAAAAATATTTGAAATTTACAAGTTTGAATCTATTCTTTAAATTTTTATGAAGTGTAATTGAAGTTTACAAAGTTGAATCTATTCTATAATTTTTATAAAGTATATTTGAAAAAGTTAACTATACTTTGAGCTTTCACATTTTTTTTTGAACTTTAAAAATGGAACCATCGACATCTTCACATCGAGGTTCTTACGATGTAGCGGGAAATTCAAACCCTATTCAAGTAATGTCCATTGATACTTTACTTAAATTTATCCAACCATACGACGGTGACCGAGATAACCTTAGTTCATGGATAGAAAAATGCGACAGGGCTTTTCAACTGGCATCAGATAGCCAAGAACGAATATTGTTTGCATTTGTACAAAATAAATTAATAGATAAAGCACAATCTGTTTGCTCAAATACAGTGTTCAGTTCATGGAAGGACTTAAAAGACTTCTTAAAAGCAAGATTCGGGAATAGGAAACATCAAACTCATCTATTAATCGACTTGCAAAATTGTAAACAATTTCCTAATGAAAATATAGCGCAATATATATCTCGTTTAGAAAGCTGCTTAAAAAGGCTTCTTAGTACGATAAAACAATCAACCATAAATATCGAACTTTTACCAGGTCAAATTGAGAGTACTAACCAACTCGCTTTACATACATTTCTGTTAGGAGTGAATCCGAAAATATCGCAAGTTCTTAGAGCACGCGAACCGGCAGACTTGAATGAAGCATTCAACATAGCCTTAGAAGAATAAAAAAAATCCCTTCAAGAATCGACTAGATTTAATAATAACCCATCTAGGCCAAAGTACTGCAATAAATGCAATAGGCAGGGCCATACGGCTGCATATTGTCGAAGCAATCCGAATAGAAACTTTCATCAAAATCCAAGAACACATCAAAATAATTATCGTAATAAAAACGGTAATAAACCACTTTTTCATTTGAACGAATTCACTATCTGTAGAGATTGCAAAAGGTCTCACGACCCTAGAGAGATACCGAGACCGATAAGGTACCTCTACGATAATAACACCGACTATAACAATCCAGACCAAGTAAACTGGAATTATCAAAGATTCCCATTTCCATTTAGACGACCGAGTGCAGACCATAACAATACTATGACTAATCAACAAAATCATCATACAAATCATCAAACTAATCATCAAGCTAATCATCAACGTAATCAACAAAACATGAGAGAACCACAATCTCATCGTGAACCTTATATGACTCGTAGTTTCACCCGTAGAAATAACGCTAACGTAAATACATTCGATTCCGAGGATTTAAACTCGAACGAGCTCAGCCAGAGTGCCGAGCCAATGAGCTTAGAAAGTTTACAGGCACAGATAAACCAAATCAATTAGACCAAATAATTTTTCCAATAACACCTAGAAATACCATTAATATAAAAATTCCCATTGATGAAAGCATTGACTTAAATCAGCATCTCAACTTTTTAATTGACACAGGAGCTAGTGTTTCCATATTAAAGACTAAAAACCTTCATCCAAAGTTAAGTGTCAACGTTAATAGGACTTTTAACATTCACGTAATTACATAATCAAAAGAACCTTGTAGAACATTAGGAAGTGTAACAATTAATTTGAACATTAATAACTATAAATTCAATCATAGTTTTCACCTAATGAACCCAGATATACCAACATTGAAATATGTTGGTATCTTAGGTCACGACTTCTTAAATAAATATCATGCCATAATTAATTACCCTGTTACGGGTTGACGACGATTAATGAAACCAGAGGGTAGAAATGAAAAATATATTACTTGCTAGTTTTAATCTACTTATTATTCTAATCAGCCTATAATTAAGTTTGGACGCCAGGAGGATTTTTGTAATTCTGGAATCCTTCCAAAACCAAGCCACAGCTATTAGCTATCTCTCAGGATTCAAGTTATGACCTTGTAAGGGGCATTACTATAGGCTAGAACAATACATTTCTTATATTAATTAAGTTATGGCAATCTACTTCATTACTTCACGCCAGTATGCTATGTTACTTACCCCCTTTGCAGCAACTCACTTCACTACAAATAGGTACTTAATGCACAATATATTTATTAGCCTGTTAATTTCGTAGCCATATATTTCTAACACGTCTTTACTGAATAATGGCTTGACAGCTAATGTCCACCCCTCACGTCTCCTCAATCCTTATTCTATTTCATTATCACAAAAATAATGTTACGACGTAGATTTGAACCCACGTCAAGGAATCGACAGACCGAGGTACTACCGATATGGCTATTGAGCCTATAGGTGGTGGGACGAAATAACGAAACGCTTAACATAATATTCCCTCGACTTCAAAAAGAAATAAACTACAACAGTATTTTATTTCTTTTCATTCCTGTCACGCCAGAAAGGTTTCAAGTCTTTTGCATGCCATACTCCAACAGATTTTCCTTTGGCGTTATGTAGATGAAACACGTTATCGGATAATTTGCCAACTATCACAGCTTTTTCAAATTTTGGAGCTAATTTTGACATAAACTTGGACCCAGCCTTCGACAAGTATTTTGTCCTTCGCCAAACCAAATCCCCTAAGTTAAAGTATGATACTCTTCGCTTTACGTTGTATATATCAGAACTTTTACCATGTGCTGTTTGAAGTTTCAATTCAACTTCTTTATACAGTTTCGGTTTCAGTTTGATGTCCAATAGAAATTGATGTGCATCAGTGACCAGCTGATGGTTTTCTACTGTTTTGACATCTCCGTTGATTTTATCAGTGTTGATCGGAAATGATGTTTCTCTGCCAAAGAATAAAAATGCAGGTGTATAGCCCGTCGTTTCATGGACAGAAGTTCTAATTGCATGACCAAATTTCTGCAAATGCTCATCCCATTCGTTATGTTTCTTTGTGTTGATATAGCAAGCTATCATGGTTCCGATTACTCTGTTTACCCGCTCAGTGGGATTGCTTTGAGGGTGATAGTTTGGTGTGTACCTTAGTTGGATATTGTATTTAAGCGCAAGTTCTTTAAATAAATGACAATTAAATTGTTTACCATTATCCGAAATTATAGCTTGAGGAGTGCCAAAAAGCAAAAACTGATTTTCTACAATCTCACAAATTTTGTCTGCTTTGCCTGTCCTCAAAGGAAACAAAAGGGTAAATTTGCTGAACAAACATGTGATAACAAGTAACATCGTATTAAATTTTTTACTTTTAGGAAACGGTCCCATCAAGTCCAACGATATAACTTGCCAAGGCCTCTTTACCGTTCTATGGTTACCCATGAGCCCTAAAGGTAATTTCTGCGACACCTTTGCCTTCGCGCAAATTTCACATTTGCCAATATGATCTTTAATGTCGTTTACCATTTGAGGCCAAAAGTAGAATTGTTTTATTCTAAATAGTGTTTTGCGAACACCTAAGTGACCTGCAGTAAACTCATCGTGACATCGTTTAATGATGTCTGTGCGTAGTGGACTGGGAATAAATAACTTCCAATCGTGTGCCTTGTCAGGGTATTGCCTTAATCTAATTTTTTTATACAGTAACCCATTTTCAACTCGCCAATCAGGAAACATTTGAGGTTTATGTTCCACAGTTTCAGCCCTGTTTCTGTACCATTCATCTTTATGTTCATCTAGAATTTCTAGGGTATAGCGTTGTTCTTCTATTGCGTCAATTGATCTTGAAAGGGCATCTGGCACAACATTACATTTTCCAGGTCTATGTTGTACATCAAAACTGAACTGCTGCAATTTCATTGCCCATCTAGCTAGTCTACCATGAGGGTCTTTCATTTTATGCAGAGTTTTAAGGGCACTGTGGTCTGTAATAACTGTAAATTGCGATCCCTCAATATACGGTCTAAATTTTTCAATTGCGTATACAATACTAAGTAGTTCTCTTTCCGAAGTAGAATAGCACTGTTCACGCTCATTTAGCTTTCTACTTAAGTATGCAACTGGTCGTTCAGTATTTCCATCTTTCTGGCACAATACGGCGCGTATGCCTTTATTTGATGCATCGCACTGAATAGAAAATGGCTTACTAAAGTCAGGACAAGAGATTACTGGAGTCGATGTCAGTAACGTCTTAAGTAGTAAAAATGCCTTTTCCGCCTCATTAGTCCATAAAAATTTTCTCTTCTTGCCTTTTGTCAAGTCATGAAGAGGCGCCGCTATTATGGAAAAATTCTTAACGAATCTTCTATACCAACTTGCGATGCCTATAAATCTTTTAAGTTCTCTAGTATTGCTTGGTCTAGGAAAGTTCAATATCGCCGATACCTTATTTGGATCTGTGCGGAGACCAGCTTTGTCAATGATGTAACCAAGAAAACACATGCTTGACCTAGCAAACTTGCATTTGTCGACATTGATTGTTAAGCCTGCTTGTTTTAGAATTCCCATAACGCGGCGTAAGATGTTAAGATGTTCTTCAAAGGTTTCTGAACAGACTACAATGTCATCCAGATATGCCCAAACTTTACCTTCTAGCGAATGAAAAAGTAAATCCATTAACCTCTGTTGAGTTTGAGACGCATTAACCAATCCAAATGGCATAACTTTAAAGTGGAACAATCCTCGGCCGGGAACTGCAAATGCGGTTTTTTCTTTACTGCCATCTTCTAATTCAATTTGCCATAACGCAGATTTCAGGTCAATGGTACTCAAAAACTTCGCGTTATTTAAATTATCAATTATAGTCGTTACCCTAGGTAACGGATACGTATCTCTTACAGTCACTTTGTTTAACTGCCGACTATCTAGACAAAGCCTATTTTCACCGTTTTGTTTCTTCACAAGGACCAAGGGCGAACACCACGGGCTGTGAGAAGGCTCCACTACATCATTTTTTAGCATACTATCGAGCTCATGTTCTAAAGCCTTCCTTATGATTGGCGAAAAATTGTACTGTTTTTGGTATATCGGTTTGCTGACACTAGTATCTATGGTGTGTTTTAGTATTTTAGTCCGACCTAGTCCATTACCTATATTAATTTTGATTTCCTCAATAACTTTACCAAGTTGTCCCTTTTCGTTCTCGCTTAAGTTTTCATTACTTATAATTGCTGCAGTCTGTTCAGATATTTCATTTATGTGTGCCGAAGTTTCTTTAAATTTAAACGATATTTCAAATTTGTCCAAGAAATCTTTACCTAAAATTAATCTCTGAGATAAGTTTGGCATAACGAGCATAGGAATAACATGAAATTGGTTTTGCAATTGTACTGGGACATCAAACATTTCTGTTATACAATGACTAGAGCCATCAGCAGTCGCAATATACATGGCTTTCTGTTTGTGTGATTTTACACCTATACGTTTAATAGTTTTCGCAAATTCTGGATTAATGACTGTACGAGTTGCTCCAGAATCTAATAGACCGCTACATGAATAACCTAAAATCCTAATTTGAATGTATGATCGATTATCTGAATGTTTTTTAAATGTTAAATGGCATGTTTCACTTTTAGTCACAAATTTATGCACAAAATTTAGCCATTCCTGCCACTCTTTACTATTTCTACTAAGGGGAGAACTCAATTGGCAGATTTCTGAGTTTCCCCGGGCGCGTTTCCCTTGCAGGCACAATCTTTCGAAGTGACCCCAAAACGTCCACATCTATAACAAAACAAACGTTGCTTAGGTACGGGGCAGGACCGAAATAAATGTCCGGTTTCTCGGCAATTCCAACATCTCATTTTTGGGATACCTTTGTTATCTTGATTATTAATTGCTAGAATTTCTTTAGTCCCAGAATCTAATTGACTAGCCCTGTACGCTAAATCGGGTTCCAATGAATTGATACAGGGTTTTGGCTCTAGGAAGTTATCACAATTTATTTTGGTTCGTTCTACAATTCTCAAAACATTTGTCAAATCAGCTATTGACGTAAATATATCTCTGCATACCGCTCTTTGATAATAAGGCTGCAAATTTTTCATGATGATCATTATTTTCTCATTCTCTGAAATCTTATGTGGCAACCTATTAAACATATTCTGTAATACGGAGATGAATATAATAACCGATTCATTCCTACCTTGAGTTCTAGATTTCGCTTCTGATAACAGCTCCTCTTGGTAATACGGAGATTGGAAGGTCCGTTTTAAAAGCACCACTAGCTCAAGCCAATTGCTAACATATTCTTTGTTTGCCCTAAACCATATTAATGCATCATCTTTAAAAAAATCAATAGCGTGTCTCCATAAGTCAGCGTCAGTGGCGTTTCTAGCATCCTTGAGCTCGTTCACTCGTTCAATAAACGCATTAACGCTGAAGTTGTTATCTCCTGAAAACTGAACACCCCATTGACTTATCGGTACTAATTTAAGCTTACGTTCATTTTGGTCGTTATAAAATGCTGTCGAGTTAAAAACGTCCTTAGCAACGCAGTTATCCAAAAGAGGCGTTGGCATGTGAAATTGCTCTTTAGAAAAACTAACTTTTCTCTGGCCTATTTGCACGTTTCGTGCATCAGTCGCGTAATCTGAATTCATGGTTCCGTGTGTTTTAGAGGTCGATGGTGAGGCAATATTGTTGTCTAAATTGTCCAGTATTTTCTTACTGTCTTCACCAATAGACTGTTGTAAAATTTCTTTCATTTCCGGAGTTATTTCTGCATTATCTTCCAAATCATCCTTAATTTCTAGCTCGCTCATTAACGTAGCAGCCTTGTCTTTCAACACATTTTGTTTTTCCTTATCTAATTCATCAACAGGGTCTACCAGTCTAAGCCTATTTAAGACATGGAACAAACGAGATACTAAACGTTTATATAGGTTTTTATCTGGTTTTTCGTTTAATTCGGAAATGTAACATAAAATTGCATTCAATTTATCATTACAAATTTCCAGTTCTTTATTGGGGTTCATCTGTGAAGAGTGCGGCGCCTTAATTTCGTAAGAGACTTGATCTAAGCTTTCAACATAAAGCATTTTCTTTAGAATAACCTTTAAAGCAGAAACCAGAGCACCCGGCTGTACATAGCCCCGAGACGCAAGTTCAAATTCCACTTCATCTTTAAGAAGATATTGAGGATCCATGATTTAAAAAAAACCTTATGTATCGTATGTTCAAATAAATTCTATTGCTGCGCAAGCGAGGTAAGTACTATAGCATAAAATGTATACACAGCAATAAATCAGCAAAGTAAAATAAAAATTAAGAAGCATAAAGAACAATATGCACTAAGCAGTGAAATATTTACTACGAAAAATACAACTGTTTAGTTTTTATATATATTTAATTAGTGTTTAAAAATACAGTCCTTATTTTTGCGGTAATTACACACACTCATTTTCGGTTACATTAATTTATTTATGATTAGGCTGTATGTAATATGTCATCCTTTGCTTTTTTTTACTTCGGGGGTTCTCACAAAGTTGCGAAGGCGCGACGGAAAAAAGATGGACGATCGGTTCTAACTTGTGAACAACGTTTTAATTGCGGATATTAATTGTACGTGCTCTGCCAAGTGTTATTTGGTTTTTTGGTGTATTTGTGCATCCTATTATTGCGGACATTGATACTAACTAATTTTACTGTGAAAAACCTGGACATTCCAAAGTGCCTCTTACGGAAGCAACAAGGTGGGTGCTTAGGGTCTTTTCTTTATATATTTATAAGGTATTTATGCAGACTACTCATTCTCACTGCACAAGGATATAAGCCCGAAGTCATTTCATTTCATGTTCCATTATCTAAGTAATTGTACTATTTCGACCCGTGTGGCGCGCACAGCTATCGAAGTTCAAACATCCCTTTTACCGCCGCGCGAGTCTCTGCTGCTCATTTATTTAATATTATTTTTTCGTGTGTGATCGGCGCACACATCCCTTCGAGCCGGATTTACAATTAGTTTGGTTAATTTGATTCCTTTGGTAATGGAATATTCGAGTCTTTGGGCAATCACACATATTTGTTAATTTGTGGGGGTAGATGGGAATAACTTAATTGGGCGTAATTTCATATAATTCCTGGACAATTTTGGTTGTTTACAGTTACACTGCACATATTTACACCTACAAGTATTATATATAACTGTATTATTCCTCTTTCCCATTCCCATATTATAATTTTATCGTCACATTACATGTTAGGTATTCACACATTTTTGCGGAATTTGGACTGTATTGTAATCGGAATAAAGAACTTTAGGTCAATCAGTGACTATTTAATAATTCTATACTGCATATGTTCAATTTCATTTTTGTGCATTTTTTGTTTGTGAAATTATTGTAAGCAGACTCAGCGGCGCCATTTTATTCTTAGTACTTTAAGCGGGCATTATTGGTTGCACATTTTATTTAGGTTGGCACTACGCAGATCTTGACGATTGGTCGAATCGAAGATTTGGTTTGTTTATTTGGTTGGTACTCTCATTGGTTTCGAGTGCTTTACTGCCAGCGTCGTGGGCTCTAATCCCGGTTGGAACATTCTTTTTGGTTTTGTTTTTGTTTTTTGCGGACTTGTTTTTTATTGCAATATTTTTTGCGGTATTTTTTCGGGGTTTTGTTGTTGTTATCAGCAAAATATTTAAAGCGGGTGATAAGAAACAAGGTTTTTTGTTATTATTTCTAGTTCGGTATAGGGCACGTACATATAGTTTATATTTTTGTCACAGCTGTTATACTGGTGACTACTGTAGGTATATTCAGGTAGGTAGGTACTTACAGGTCACTTCATTACGGAATTTCGTGTTTGTCTGGGGGCTACAACTATACATTTCGGTTGGCGGGAGCGTTGGCTCATTTATACGTATATATTTGGTAAGTTGTAGTAAATTCACACGGAATTAGATTTGAGGTATTTTCTTTTGTTGTTGTTAGCGGTTGATTACGTAAACAATGGCGACACGTAAGCAACGTTTGCGTGATTTAAAGTATGAATCGATTATACAAAGGTTGGAAGCAATATATGAGCTTAGTAAACGGGATTATTCTATTGGCGGTGACGAGATAGGTTTAGCGGAATTTAAGGTACGGTTTACTGACATCGATTCTTTGTATGAAGATTTTACATCTTTACATTTTGAAATCCAATTGGATGAGGGTGATGGTTTGGATACCACGAAACATGGTGAGAAGTTTATGATGTATGATAAAATGTATTACGATATTAAGAGACGGTATTCAGAGTTGTTCTCAAATAATATTAAGGATAGATCAGCCGAGAATAATGGCGGGGATTTTAAATCTAATATAAGTTTACCGCGGCTGCATTTACCTACTTTTTCCGGGAAGATAGAAGAATTTATTTCTTTTATGGAATTATTTGATTCGATGGTTGGACGCGACCGGACCTTAAGTGATACGGAGAAATTATTTTATTTGTTTGGTTCGGTTACAGGTGAGGCTAAGTCTTTGATACATCATTTGAGTATTACGGAGAAGAATTATCCGGTTGCTATTGAGTTATTAAATTCAAGGTATAAGAATAAAAGATTGTTAGTAGATAAATTAATGTTTAATTTGTTTAACTTTGGTCAAGTACATAAAACTTTAAATTCTTTAAGACCATTTTTAAATTCATTATTGGAGAATACTAAGGCGCTCGAGAGACTTGAGCTGCCCGTTGCGGAGTGGTCTTATGTCCTTTTTTATATCAATTTACAAAAATTAGATACTTCCTTACGCAAACATTTTGAGGAACGGTTCGTAGGCAGGGAACTCCCTTCATTTAACGACTTTTTAGGGTTTTTAGAGGATGAAGTTCGTATATTAGAAACAAGTTCGAACACCGCGAGCGCTGGAGCGTGGCGCGGCCCCTCGACGCGGGCGCATGCGTCGGTCGCGCGGGCCCACGATACGTGCGCCGCATGTAAGGGCGCTTCCACACATACCTTAACTAAGTGTAGAACTTTTATATCATGGTCACCGGTGTTGCGTAAGAATTTCGTTGTGGATAACGGTTTATGTTTTAGATGTTTTGGTCAACATAGAATAACTAATTGTCAGTCGACATATAAATGTACTAAGTGCGGTTCCACCAAACATAGTGCGTTTTTACATTTTGATACATCTCGGGAGAGTGGTGGCTCGGTTCGCAACGCGTCCCCCCCGCGGGCTATGGCGGTGCCGGCGGCGACGGCGGCGGGGGCGGCGGGGGGCGACTCGCAGCGGGCGCAGGTGTCGCACACGGCGCGGGCGGCGCGCGCGGGCCGCGTGGTGCTGCTGGCCACGGCCGCGGTGCGCGTGCGCGGCGCCGCCGGGCACTACCACACCGCGCGGGCGCTGCTCGACGGTGGCAGCCAAACCACATTTATAACGGACGATTGTGTGCGAAGATTAGGGTTGCGTCGGTTTCGATATGATATCGATATTATAGGACTTAGCGGAACTTTGGTTGGTAATTGTAAGGGTGCGGTCACACTTAATATTGTGCCGAGTAACTCTGATGGGCCAGAGTTGTGTACTCGTGCGGTTATTTTAAATAAAATAACTCATAAATTGCCATCATTTAATTTAGCGGCGGAGTTAGCGGATCGTTTTAACGAATTCAATTTAGCGGATCAATTGTTTTATAAGTCGGGAGACATTGATATTTTGATTGGTGCGGATCTTCTTGGCAATATTATGTTAGGCGGAGGTTTTAAGGTTGACGTAGACTTACCGACGGTATTTAATACTATTTTCGGTCATGTGCTAATGGGGCCCATTTCTTGTATTTCCCCAAGTAGCGACATATGCGGCTTATCACAATGTTTTTTAAATACGGATCAAATATTAGAAAAGTTCTGGCAAGTGGAAGATATTCCGGGCAATATCGCACCCACTAAGGATATCGAGTGCGAAACTATTTTTGCGGAAACACATTCGCGAAACAGTAGTGGTGGCTACGTTGTGCGTTTACCTTTTATGTCTGTCCGGCCAGAGTTGGGTGATTCGGCCACGATGGCCATGAAACGGTTTTTAGCTTTGGAGAAGCGGCTTCTTAGCAATGATGTTATGCGGAATAAATATATTTGTTTTATGCGGGAATATGCGGATATGGGACATATGGTTCCCTTAGATATTTCGGTTGCGGATTTAGAAAGGGGTAAATATTTTGTTATTCCCCATCATGGTATTTTTAAAGCGGACTCGGACAAGATACGAGTAGTTTTTGACGGTAGTTGTAGGACCTCGTCTGGTGTTTCTCTTAATGACTGTTTACACGCAGGTCCAAATTTACAACATGATATTATGGAAGTCATTTGTAGATTTCGTTTATTTCCGGTGGTATTTTCGACGGATATTAAAATGATGTTTCGATTTATTTTCGTTCACGATGAAGACACTATGTATCAACTTATATTTTGGCGGGAATCTCCGGATGAACCCATTCGGTTATATAAGTTAAATCGTGTCACTTACGGTCTCAAGAGCAGTCCGTTCTTAGCGGTTCGCGTTTTGCGGCAGCTGGCAGACGATGAGGAAGGGCGGTTCCCCCTCGCTGCTAAACTGCTGCGCAATTCGGCGTACATGGACGATATCCTCGGCGGAGCGCTCAATATTTCGGATGCGTTAAAATTAAAAGACGAACTAATCGGGTTACTTAAATCAGCAGGATTTGATCTAAGTAAATGGAAATCTAATTGTGAGGAAGTTTTACAAAATATTAAAACTACAGATCAAGAAAGGCCTCGGATTTTCGATAATGCGGATGGACCCGAGTTTCATAAAATTTTAGGAATACAATGGGATCCTAAATTGGATATTTTCAGTTACAATGTAAAGTTGGGTGATAACACCAACTGCACGAAGCGCAGTATTCTTTCGACTTTGGCTCGCACATTTGACCCCTTGGGTTGGATCTCACCGGTTATTCTCCAGGGTAAGATTATCATGCAACGCTTGTGGTTGCTGAGTTTATCGTGGGATGACGAGCCACCTGCGGAGGTTGTATCGGAATGGAATCTTATTTTTGCGAATCTCTCGCGTATTGGTGATGTAAGGTTAGAACGGTTTGCGTTGTTAAATACTAGGCACTGTTCGCTTCACGGTTTCTCTGACGCTTCGGACCGTGCGTACTCGGCTGTGGTGTATTTGCGGTCGGTTGATGAATACGGTAACACGAAGGTATCTTTAATTATGGCCAAGTCTCGTGTTGCACCGGTAAAATTAAAATTAACGACACCTAAGCTAGAGCTATGCGGCGCGGCCTTGCTTATGCGAGTTTTGAAGTACGTTTATGAAGCCATAAAAAATGAAACATTCATTGAGAACGTAGTGGGCTGGACGGATAGTAGTATTGTATTATCCTGGCTGCGTTTACCACCGCATGTGTTGCAGCCGTTCGAAGGAAATCGCGTATCGCAAATAGTCGGATGCGAAGTACCAATCGCATGGCGTCACGTGCCGTCTAAGATGAACCCTGCGGATGTAGGCAGCCGCGGATGTAGTGCGTCGGAGCTTGTTGCACACCCGCTGTGGTGGGAGCCAGGCTGGCTCAAATGTCCGGATGACACGTGGCCTACAAATATAGTTAATGGTAACAAGGAGTTACCAGGTTTGCGAAAAGCTTACACTCATACTCTACTTACGGAAACGGAAAACCCTAACCCAATATTTACAAAATTTAGCTCGTTATCAAAATTACAAGCGGTTGTAGCTTTTTGCTTAAGATTTATTTCCAACTCTAAACAGAAAGACCATTCAAAACGGTTTATCGGTGTGCTTTCTGTCTCAGAGCGTAGAGCGGCATTGAGTTGTCTCGTCCGGATGGCTCAACTTGAATCATATGCGAATGATATTGATAATTTGCGGAAGAACTTACCAGTTCTAAATAATTTACGTAGACTCATGCCTTTTCTTGATGATTGTGGCTTATTGCGAGTTGGAGGGCGGTTGGAACATGCGGCTAATTTACCGGAGGGAGCAAGGCACCCCTTATTGTTACCCAAATCACATCCTCTCACTGTCTTAATTGTAGATCATTTTCATATAGTTTATTGTCATGTTGGCCCGACGGCTCTACAGGCAATTTTACAAAATCAATTTTGGATTGTTTCAGCGCGGCAGGTTATTCGGAGTCGCATTTTTAAATGTGTATTTTGTTTTAGGATGAAGGCGAAACCTTCAGATCCAATAATGTCGGCGTTACCTAGTGATAGAGTTAACGCGAATGGGGTATTTCATACCGTGCAAACGGATTTTGCCGGACCATTCATGACTAAAGAATCTCGTTTGCGGAAGTCGAGACAAGTTAAAAGTTACTTGTGTGTTTTCGTTTGCTCAGCCACTAAGGCCGTGCACCTAGAAGTGGTCGGCGATCTTTCTACGGAGGCCTTCCTTGCAGCGCTAACACGTTTTGTATCTCGGCGCGGCTTACCAAGTGTGATACGTTCGGATTGTGGAACGAATTATGTTGGGACTAAAAGACATTTAGATGACGTTCAAAATTATTTATCTAAACGAGACATTCAAGACGGTTTATCGGCCACCGCTTCTAAGCGCGGTGTTGCTTGGCTATTCAATGTCCCCGGTGGACCACATTTTGGTGGATTATTCGAAGCTGCTGTAAAATCAGCGAAGTCATTGTTAAGGCGGGTAGTTGGTGAACAAGTCCTTACATTTGAGGAGCTCTCTACAGTTTTTGCTAGAGTGGAAGCTGTCCTTAACTCTCGGCCTCTGTGCCCTTTGTCTCACGATCCAAGAGAATTTGATGTATTGACGCCTGCTCATTTTTTAATAGGCAGACCTCTACTTTCAGTCCCTGAATTTGATTATACGCAAAGTGCGGAAAATCGTTTAACTCGGTATGAGTTATTGCGATCTATGGCTCAACGGTTTTGGCGTAAGTGGAGTGAGCAATACCTCCATACCCTACAAATGCGACATAAATGGACCTCTAACTGTGACCCACCTAAGGTTGGTGAACTGATTTTAATTAAGGAGGATAATGTTCCTTCTTTAAAATGGCGACTAGGTCGTATCCAGGAGCTGGTACCTGGCAAGGATGGAGTTGTTCGAGTGGTTAAGCTTCTCACTTCTTCTGGGACACTTCTTCGCCCTGTCGTCAAGATTTGTAGACTGCCGATAGAGTAATTGGTGTAGAGTCTACTTACATTTTAGTTTTAGTTAGATTTATTAGTTCTATGCTAGTTATACATTAAGCTGGTATATTTTGCAGTATAGGTTTATTTACTTTAGTCTGGCTTTCCAGCCAACCTCGGGCGGGAGGATGTTTAGTTTTTATATATATTTAATTAGTGTTTAAAAATACAGTCCTTATTTTTGCGGTAATTACACACACTCATTTTCGGTTACATTAATTTATTTATGATTAGGCTGTATGTAATATGTCATCCTTTGCTTTTTTTTACTTCGGGGGTTCTCACAAAGTTGCGAAGGCGCGACGGAAAAAAGATGGACGATCGGTTCTAACTTGTGAACAACGTTTTAATTGCGGATATTAATTGTACGTGCTCTGCCAAGTGTTATTTGGTTTTTTGGTGTATTTGTGCATCCTATTATTGCGGACATTGATACTAACTAATTTTACTGTGAAAAACCTGGACATTCCAAAGTGCCTCTTACGGAAGCAACAAGGTGGGTGCTTAGGGTCTTTTCTTTATATATTTATAAGGTATTTATGCAGACTACTCATTCTCACTGCACAAGGATATAAGCCCGAAGTCATTTCATTTCATGTTCCATTATCTAAGTAATTGTACTATTTCGACCCGTGTGGCGCGCACAGCTATCGAAGTTCAAACATCCCTTTTACCGCCGCGCGAGTCTCTGCTGCTCATTTATTTAATATTATTTTTTCGTGTGTGATCGGCGCACACAACAACTATATAAGCTCAACTAAGCAACCATAAAAGTAAAAGCTATACAAGGTAAATTTTAGCAAAAAAAAATAACTACTACAGCACGACAAACAAATTTTTTTTTATTTAACAGCATTAAAAATATGTTGTTCAACTACCCCTGGTTTACCCTAAATCAAACAAAATCTCGGAAAAAGCTTAGAAACTAAAATATCAATTGCATATAAATTTAAGTAATAATTACTGTTAAAACTGATTTTTAACATGAACATAAATATTACATAAAAATAGTTTTTTTTTTTTTTTTAAGTTTTATTTTATTTGGCTAGCTATACCTTATTCCCTCTAGTTAAATAAAGCGAATGCTATAACTACAACAAAACACCAAAAGCAACTACTTATATACAATCTATATATCTATATTACATATATATGTGCACACATATATATTTTAAGACTTATTACAAATTTATAAACAAATTTTCAACCTAACCGCAATTGATTAAAAATACAAATTAACTGTATATTATGTGGTGGTCACCTACACCTTGCTTACCCTTAAATAACATCCGTGACCAACTAATATTATTGAAGCTAGACTAATGGCTAGGTATTGTTACTTAAAGAATATAAGTAACAAAAATTGTTATCAAATAAGTTTTTCTTTTTTTTTTATATATATATCTAGTTATAATTAAATTAATAGTTTAAAAAAATAAAAGTTAATATTAAGAAAATTCAACAACTTCCTCTAACGTTAATTAATCGGTCAAACCCATTGTTTTATAACGTTGGGCGTCATTTGTTACGGGTTGACGACGATTAATGAAACCAGAGGGTAGAAATGAAAAATATATTACTTGCTAGTTTTAATCTACTTATTATTCTAATCAGCCTATAATTAAGTTTGGACGCCAGGAGGATTTTTGTAATTCTGGAATCCTTCCAAAACCAAGCCACAGCTATTAGCTATCTCTCAGGATTCAAGTTATGACCTTGTAAGGGGCATTACTATAGGCTAGAACAATACATTTCTTATATTAATTAAGTTATGTCAATCTACTTCATTACTTCACGCCAGTATGCTATGTTACTTACCCCCTTTGCAGCAACTCACTTCACTACAAATAGGTACTTAATGCACAATATATTTATTAGCCTGTTAATTTCGTAGCCATATATTTCTAACACGTCTTTACTGAATAATGGCTTGACAGCTAATGTCCACCCCTCACGTCTCCTCAATCCTTATTCTATTTCATTATCACAAAAATAATGTTACGACGTAGATTTGAACCCACGTCAAGGAATCGACAGACCGAGGTACTACCGATATGGCTATTGAGCCTATAGGTGGTGGGACGAAATAACGAAACGCTTAACATAATAACCCAAATAGGACGTTATCATTAAACGGAATTGAAACAACATTCGATAAAAGTTATCTTTCTAATTATTTAGTACAAAACTTTATCAATGAACCAATTTTTACAGTACAACCCAGAACCGAAACAATTTTAAAAGCAGACATTATTAACCCCGAAATAAAGGAAGGAATAATTAATAGCAGAAAAATTTTAGATGGCGTTTATCTCTCAAGTTGTGTAACTAAAACAGATAATAATAATCAGGCAATAGTTTCAATCTTAAATTGTACTAATGAAAGGATTGACATAAATAGTCTCAAGCTTAAACTTGAACCAATTTCTGATGATTTTCATACTACTATCAATCATTTTAACAAATCAGACTATAGTTCTCATAGGATTCAAAACTTACTAAAAGAATTAAGAATGTCTCATCTTAATAATGAAGAACAAGAATCACTCAAATTAATAAAATGTTAACTGATGGAATAATTCGTCCATCAACCAGTCCATGGTCATCACCATTATGGGTCGTCCCTAAAAAGAAAGACGCATCCGGTAAAATTAAATGGAAAGTAGTGATAGACTATAGGAAACTAAATAATATTACCATTGGTGACGCTTATCCTCTTCCAAACATTTGTGATATTCTTGACCAACTAGGAAATTCAAAATACTTCACCACCTTAGACCTCGCTAGCGGATTCCATCAGATTAAAATGAATGAACAAGACATCCCAAAAACAGCTTTTTCTACACCATCAGGCTTGTACGAATATACTCGTATGCCATTTGGCTTAAATAATGCACCAGCCACATTCCAAAGGCTTATGAATAATGTTTTAAGCGGTTTACAAGGAATATATTGCTTTGTTTATCTAGACGACATAGTTATATATGCCAACTCCATCAGAGATCATGAAATCAAACTAGAGTCAATATTCCAAAAGCTTAAAGACAATAATTTAAAACTTCAACCAGATAAATGTGAATTCATGAGACACGAAGTAACATACTTAGGACATGTAATCTCAGATAAAGGTGTTTCACCAGATCCAGAAAAGACAAAAGCAATCACAAATTTTCCAGTACCTAAAAACCCTAAAAAAATACATAGAAAACTTCTCTTAATTAACAAAGCCCCTAACTAAACTTTTAAAGAAAGACATATCATTTTACTGGTCTAGCGAACAGCAGGAAGCTTTCGATACCTTACGTAAAATTTTAATTTCACCTCAAATATTACAATTCCCCGATTTCACTAAAGAATTCATTTTAACAACAGATGCTAGTAATTATGCTATAGGAGCCGTTTTAAGTCAAGGAGACACCGGAAAAGATTTACCGATAGCATACGCTTCACGTACATTAAATAGCGCGGAAGGAAATTATAATACCACCGAAAAGGAATTGTTAGCAATCAAGTGGGCAGTCCAACATTTTAGACCATATCTTTACGGTAGACACTTTAAAATAGTTACCGACCACAGACCTTTAACTTGGTTATTTAACGTAAAAGACCCAGGTAGCAAACTCATTAGATGGAGATTACAATTAGAAGAATTCGATTATGAAATAATTCACAAACCAGGTAGAGTAAACTCAAACGCAGAATGCTTGTCAATAATAGTAATCAATACAATCACATCAGACTCAGACCAAGAAACTTTTACTGACTTTCAAAACTTTGTCCTTAATGATGATGAATTTCAAATTAAAGACTTTTTAGAAATCAATGAACAGCTCTTAAGCGATAAACATCAAAACGTTGCACACTTCACTAACGTAAATCTTGACGAAGAAGACCCAAATACCATAGAACTGTTTTCTAAAATTAACGACTATGATACAATTTTATCTCAACCTAGAGAAATATACAAAAATTTTCCGCCAGCTTTTTTCTCTCGGCCTACTGATGATAAGCTGATGATCGATATTTTGACTTTCATCGAATGTAATTAAGTTACTTAATGATGAAATAAATGATTTTTATTTTTTTTTATTTTTTACAAACCTCAAACAGAAAAACAAACTATATACCACTGTATATCCAAATATAATCATTACGATACTTTGACCCCGAAAGATTTATTTTATACTCTTAGAAACCTTCGCAATAATCTCATTAAAGATAATTTAATATTATTACCCGACTTTAAAGATTCATTTAGTTCTCTTCACCCAGATAAGATAAAACAAATCATATTTTACATATTTCGCAATTTAGACATCTCAATTAGAATGTGTCATCATATAATCACTAAACCAAGCGAAGATCAAATACCTACTATCTTAAAAGAAAACCATAATAGTACATCATCAGGACACAATGGCATAATTCGGATGTATAGCAGGCTCAAACAAAAATAGTACTGCCCTAATATGAAGACTGATATAACAAATTATGTCAATGCATGTAAACAGTGTCAAGTCAACAAAACTGTTAGGAAGAAAATCAAAGCCCCTATGATAATAACAACAACATCAACTCAAGCTTTCGAAAGAATCGCTTTAGACATTGTAGGACCCTTACCTGAAACTAAACAAGGTAACAAGTACATCCACACTTTACAAGACGACTTAACTAAATTTTCTCAAGCATTTAGCATACCGACTCATGATGCAGAAACAGTCTCTAGTAAATTAATTCTTTTCATAACATATTTCGGAATACCTAAAGTTATATTGACAGATCAAGGTACAGAGTTCATGTCTAACATTTTTAAAGAGGTAGCAAAAATATTTAAGACAAAGAAGCTTACTTCAACAGCTTATCATCCCCAAACAAATGGCGCATTAGAAAGAAGTCACTCCACTCTTAAAGATTATTTAAAGCAATATGTATCTGAACAAAAAACCGATTGGGATGATTACGTACCTTTAGCTATGTTTGCATACAATACAAGCATACATGCAAGTAGTAAATTTACACTTCATGAATTAGTATTCGGACAAAAACCTAATCTTCCTAGTTCTATCGAAGATACTTCCAATGAACCAAATTATGATAATTACATAAAAAACTTAAAATATAAATTAAACAAGACATTATCTATAGCAAGAAATAATTTAATAACAAGCAAAGAAAAATCCAAAATTAGGTACGATGAAAAGCATAATTTTCATAAATTTAAAATTGATGATGAAGTTTATCTTAACTGTAGAAGTGTCAATAAGCTTATTCCAAACTGGAAAGGACCATTTAAAATAGTAGCAACAAAGCCGAATGCCAACGTCATTATTAGAACCGAAAAGGGCAAGCTAGTTAGAGTTCATGTAAACCGTATCAAACTCGCGAATAAAGTAAATAATAATAAGATTAATAATTCAATTCAATCCAAGGATAAACCTTTTACAGGGTATTCATTGCGACCACGGCGGCAATACAAAAAACTCCACAGACAGCTTTATTGTATACATACGAGTAGATTGCAATAATTTATTAGCATGTCTCAATCTTTACCATTATCAAATTTTAGATTTTTAAATCAAACAGAAATTGAAAAACTCAACATCCAAAATATTCCGAATGACGCAGAATACGGTTACATTCTTGAAGTTGATTTGCACTATCCGAAAAACTTGCATGACCACCATAACGATTTGCCTTTTTGCCCTGAAAAATGCATTCCACCTGGAGGTAAAAATTATAAACTTGTGCCAAATCTTTACGATAAATACTATTATGTAATGCATTATATTCATTTAAAAACGTGTTTGAAACATGGATTAATAATAAAGAAAATTCATCGAGTCATAACGTTTCTACAAAGTCCTTATTTAAAACAATATATCGATCTCAATACAAGTTTGAGACAACAAGCTCAATCTACATTCGAACAAGACTTTTTTAAGCTGCTTAACAACAGCATTTTTGGAAAAACGTTAGAAAACAATGAAAAAGGAGTTAATGTTCATCTAGTTAATGAATGGAGTGATAACAATAACGTTACAAAAAAAGACTAAGCGCAAACAAGTTGATTGCACAGTCCAGTTTCATAATGTTTCAATTTTTACGGAAAACTTAGTTGCAATACAAACGAAACCGGATCGAGTCATTTTAGACAAGCCTATTTACTTTACATTGGATTCGCGGTTCTAGAGTTGTCTAAAAGTCACACATGTATGACTTTCATTATTCTGTTTTTGAACCAACATTATAGAAATCGTCTGCGCATGTGTTATACTGACACAGACAGTTTTGTGTATCAAATTAACACAAGCGACTTTTATGAGGATATGAAAGAAGTTTTTATAATAAAAATTGACACAAGCAATTTTCCCGTAAATAATGTGTATAATTTACCACTTTTAAATAAAAAAGTTCCTGGCCTTTTTAAAGACGAAATGGGTGGGCAAATCATAACTGAGTTTGTTGGATTACGTTCAAAATTATATTGTATAAAAACTGAAAATAGTTCTATCAAAAAGGCAAAGGGAGTTAAAACGTGCGTTGTTCGTGATATAACAATTTCAGACTACAAAAACAGTCTATACAAAGGAGAAGTAATGCGCAAAACTAACGTTTTATTTAAATCAATTAAACATGAAATATTTACTCGTAGTGTAAATAAAGTCGCACTTTCGGGTAATGATGATAAGCGATATATTTCAAGTGACAAGGTATCCACAAAAGCTTGGGGTCACGTGTCTATCCTTAACATATAACTTAAAATTTTATTATAAAAAATCATTTTACCTAAGATAACATATACATACATATATACTTGCTGCCTTTAACGTATTTTACTAAATTTACCTGCCTACCTGAGTGTATTTTTAAGTTAACTATTTTTGTTTTAATCAATGTAATTGTGTTTTATTATTACCTTTAATATTTTTGTTTCATTTTAACTAGATTAATTAGTTTAAATATCTGTAGTTATAACTAATGTTTATCGTATAGTTTTTAGTAATGTTAATTGTATAATGTTTAAATAAAATAAGATTTACATATAAAATATAGTTTTTTTAATTATTCACCAATTGAGTATGACATTCAATTATCAACCTAATACCTAAAAATTTAAATTATCGAATGTAAGTAAGTAGGTAAAGTAAAGTGATAATTTGTGGGAAATTTGTGTTGCATCGTTCACACGATACTAATAACCAGATATTTGAAATTTTTTCACGCTGAGTAGAGCATTCAAAAGCATTATTACAAATCACAATGAACATGACGAGCAAAAATAAACTGATTGTATTAACCACCATATATAAAGATGACGACTTATCAGACAACATTCGACTGGTGACAACATATAAAAATGACTCCAAAGGAGAGGAATTTCTCGCATTAATAAAGAAGATATCTAGTTACAATCTTAGCGATACTTTCATTAATCGCATTATGTGCGTATCAGGATCTGGTACACATATACCTTTAATCAACAGCCGCATAATGATGGATGCAAGGAGTGAATCGACATCACTTTCATACAATATCAATCCTTATTCTCAAACGACCGACTACCGCAATCCCTTCCAACGTAACAGATCTGCCGATAAAGAAGAGCCAACCAGAATAAGTTTGGGAAAGATATGCAGAGTCAACTTTAGAGGAGAATATGACAATGCTAAGTCATTTACCAATCAAGAAATAATGGATATTCTAGGTAGGTGACCATACCGAGAGATTACCCCGTCGCCAACGCCCAGCCATTCTAAAAGAATCGCCCAGTCCTTCTTCTTCCAATCTGAGAGAGAAGAGTTCTACATCTATGGTCGAACAGAGAAAGCACATTCAGAAAAAAGATATAAAGACTAACAAAGAGAAAAGCACTGACGACTCAGAAATTGGAGTTGTTCCAACCTTCAATCCAGAAAGTGACTGGGCTGAAGAGTGCGCCATCAAAGATTCTGACGCAATGAAGGAACAGAAATCACTATTCTTACGTAAATGCATAAGTGCGTGCACCCAAAATAGTCTAATCTACCCCATTATCAAATTTAACATATCCATAAGTCCCCAATATGTTGTGAGAGACATAGTGGATGAGGTAATGGATGAAACAGAAAACGTTGTAAAAAAAATTTCGAAAAAACTTTGCGATGTAGAATTAGATAATGTACATATTATAGATTCTAAAATAAGGTTCTTAGTTTAATTGTATACTTTTTTAAATAAAATAATGTTGGTTTAAGTTAGATATGTTTTTAATTTTTATTTTAGATTGTAAAACTAGCTAATAAATATTTTAAATAAAATAAAAAAATGTTGGAGTTACATATTTTTTTATTTATTCCATTAAATTTTAATCAAGAAGAGAAAATTGATACATAGAGTTATCAATAAACCATTTGGGTTGGATTTTGAAATCGGTCGCCTGATTTAGGGGTTGTGGGGGGTTGAGGTGGGTGGAAGGGAGGGGTCTGAACCCCTACAAGTAATTTTGGCTGCCGGAGTTGCGTCTAAATATTTATTTAAAAAACTCAAAATTTCCTAAATACTTGCACAATTGCGTAAATCGGAACGTAACTTTCATGCTTTAGTACAGCTTGTCAATGTTTTTTTGGTTATTAACGTTAATCGGAACGCATTTAGCATCTTGGATGAATGATATTGACAGCTCTTATGTCAAATTTGTACGTAGCTCGCGTCATTTCTTTGCTTTCGAGTATATGTGAATGTGTTCTTCCGTATTGTTTTGTGTTTTTTCTACGACTTGGCTACGTTTTCGGACTCTGTTTGGAAATACAATCAAGGTAATCATATTGATTTTATTAAGTGTGTTACATTATTCTTAGGTTATTAATAGCAATGTCTTACTCCGAGTTGACACAATCCGACATCAATGGGTTAGGTTAGTTAGGTTACTTTTTTTAAACTGCCATAAAAAGGAGTGCCGCGAAGCGGGACTCCGTTGACTCATGATTGAAGCGAGTTTTATACATATAAATTGGCTACTAAAGGTCGCCATATTGAGGGCTACTGGGTTTGAAAAAAAATTTTTTTTGGCGCCCCCTTTTTTCCGGCGGCTGATAATGGTCAGGGGGGGTTCAGACCCCTTCCCCCTACCCCCCACACCCCTAAATCAGGCGACCGATTTCAAAATTTTAACCAACCATTTCTTTAAACATAAAACTTTTTTCAATGCACATTGTTTCATGTGGTTCACACAATTAAATTTTTCATATTTTTCAGAATACTTTTCATGTAGTTTAGCAATATTAGGACAACCTTTTTCACCAATATCAATCACTTTACAGTTTAAACAAAGTTCTTGAATCCATTTAATTTTTTCGAAGCCTTTGGTTATTATTTTCTTATCTTCAATATAAGGTATTATTACACGTCGAAATATATAATTTGAGTTTTTTGCAAAACGGTAAGTAGATTATTTTTAGTTAATATTACCTATTTTACCCTCGTAGCTACAAATTCTCAGAAAGGTAGTTAATATGATGTTTAATTTCTACCCAAGATGCCTGCACGAAGAAGAGTATCGGAGAAGCAAATGGAATTGCTGGTGGAGCTTGCGGAGTCCCAATGGGATATAGCGCTGGGCCGCTTTCCAGGTAGGCCACAAGGTGCTAGAGTAACCCGAGAAGTGTGGGAGACTAGCAGGCGTCGTTGTATACTAAATATGAAGGTGATGTTAAAAGCTTTGTGTTATTGTATGTAAATGACCTTATTTATATGAGTAACTCAGAAAAGGAAATAAAAAAATATTGAAAGGGGTTCTGAGTAAAACTTTTAAAATGAAAGATATGGGGTTGTATTTAGAAATTTCTTAGAATTGATGTAAATCAGGATCTTGTAAAGGCTTGTACAACACTAAGTCCAGGGGAATATTTGTCAAAAGTTCTAAAATCTTATGGTATGGTAGAATGTAAACTGAGGAGGTTCTTTTCAAAACTTGACTATTCCACTTTTAACAAAATATTTTTTTTATTTTTTTTCCTGGTGGTAACATTGAAATCTACACGATGCGACAATCAGAGTTTAGCTAAACGTGATAGATCCACTAAAAATAAAAAAAACAAAACACACGATTTGGTCAAAAGTTGATAAATCCACTTCGAAATGACATTACCCATTTCAAATATTCAGTTTTGTAACAAAATTTGATTAATCCTGAAGTTAATTAATTATTTTAGTCTAAATTGCAACAAAATATGTTTAATCCCTACATTTTTCTGTTAGAACTATACTTTTTATAATGGCAAGCTGAAATAATTATGGTTTTTGAACGATTGCACAACACTCACGTAGGTGGCGTTTGTTTGGCACAAAAGTCACTTCATGATTGTCAGTGTCAACTGTTACTGTCAACATTTTTTTCGGTTGTTTAGTTCAAACAAGTCAAGTCAGTTATTGTCCGGCCACCGAGAGAATGCGTTCCTGACACATTGTGTTTGACATAACGAGGTAACTTTGACAGGCCGTCTACGAAAACAAACAAAAAAAAAGTCGTCTATTTTGACCCTACAAACAAATAATAAGCAATAAAATGATATTAAAACACACTGATTTTAAATTTTATAACTGATGGCTTACTGTAAGGGTAATAATTACTGATAAAATATGTATTTTTAAAAATGTAAACAACATCATATTTTCGTAGGGATGTGCTAAAAATATCAGTCAATTTTAAAGTTATCAATCAATTTCTAATAAAAAAGCAGAATAAGTAGCTTGGTTATAAAAACATGATATCGACGTAAATATGGATATGCTTGAAGCATAACTATTGCGGTTAGTGAAAGAAAATAAATCGGCAAATGTTCGATATGAAATAGATGAATTGGCTCAGCAGTACGGTCATCGGGTGCTGAGACTTATACCATATTATTGCCAATACAATGCTTTTGAGTTTCGTTTGTAAAAAGGCAGCAGTTGGATTTTCTTGCTAGTTCTTTTCGACCTTGGGCTTAGCTTCAAAATTAACGTTATACAAGTATCTATACTAATATTATAAAGCTGAAGAGTTTGTTTGTTTGTTTGTTTGAACGCACTAATCTCAGGAACTACTGGTTCGAATTTAAAAATTATTTTTGTGTTGGATAGACCATTTATCCAGGCAGGCTTTAGGCTATATAACATCACGCTGCAACTATTAGGAGCGAAGAAATAATGGAAAATGGGAAAAAAACGGGGAAAATTATTTATCCTTGAGGGCTTCCGTTGCGTGAGCAGGGAAAGCGGTTCTAGGAACCAAAAATCATCCTGAAACGGATAAGTTTCTTAAGGAAAGTAAAAAATATAACTCACTGGGAAAATGTAGTTTTCATTGACGAGACATGGCTTAATGCAAATCATTCAGTTTCTTATTCTTGGACGGATGAAACACAAGCGTCAACGTCGAAAGTACCCATGGGTAAAGGTGCTCGACTTATAATATGTCACGCGGGCTCAGCTAAATATGGTTTTGTAGAAAACGGCTTATTGGCATTTGAGTCGAAAAGCACTACCGACTATCACGAAGAAATGAATGCCGCTACATTTAAAGAGTGGTTCCAAAGCATGCTGTTACCCGCCCTAGCAGAGCCTTCTGTAATAATAATGGATAATGCCCCTTATCATTCAGTGCAAATTGATAAGGCACCTACCCAAGCTAATAAAAAAGCAGAATTAGTAGCTTGGTTACAAAAACATGGTATTGACGTAAATATGGACATGCTTAAAGCAGAATTATTACGGTTAGTGAAAGAAAATAAATCGGCAAATGTTAGATATGAAATAGATGAATTAGCTCTGCAGTACGGTCATCGGGTGCTGAGACTTCCACCATATCATTGCCAATACAATGCTATTGAATTAATTTGGGCTCAAATTAAGGGTTATGCAGCCCGTCGCAATACGTCCCCACCTTTTAGCACAAAAAAGATGATGGCTCTATTAAAAGAAGCTTGCGAAAAAATCACGAAGGAAGACTGGGCGAAGGCGGTAGAAAAAACAAAAAATCTTATTACCAAAGACTTTGATCGAGATATTAGAATTGATTCGATCATTGATAATAACATAATTATAAATGTTGGAGAAGATGATGATAGCACCTCCTCAAGCGAATCGGAATCTGATTAAATTTATACCAGCGCGATATCTATTATTTTAAGTATTTATTACCTACTTTTAGTTTTAGTACTTATTGTATTGTAGACCTAAATATTTGTTTTGAAAAAAGGCAGCAGTTGGAGTTTCTTGCTATACAAGTAAAATAGATATAAGATTAACTAATTTTTTTACTAATGTTGATTGAAAAAATATTTGTCAATATTATTTTTTACCCCAACACTACTGGCATGTGTCACAAACGCAATCTCTCGGTGGCCAGATTATACATTGCAAAATTTGCAAAGCAAATACAGACTGTATTGTGATGTTTTGTAACGTGTTTCAAGTATCTAACGTATTTTCAGTTTTGTGAAGTGTTTTTGCCCAATAGTAAGACTTATTAATTTAATTTAGACCATGAAGCATCAAAGTACAGTACAAGATATTAATACAGGTTCAAGAAGTAGGCAGCGTGGACGGCGCAACAAAAAAAAGTTCGTATTTTCACCTGCATATTATTATGTTAATTTATTTTGTCTTACTTATGTAGGTATATTAATCTGATTCGTATTTTTGTTTTAGAAACTACTCAGACCGTGACCCATGTGCACTGACATATTTGAAGCCTTGTAATCATGGCAAAAGGAGTAAATTTCATTGCAACATGTTTGCGACCAGAGATATTTTGAAAAGTCGTAAGGCACTGTACAAAAACCTGTCCAAGGTGGAGCAGGACGCCTATTTATCTAGATTTATTTCAGTATATGACCCTGTGCGTCGTCGTCAAAGTAAAATAGTTCCTCAGACGACCAGACCTAAGCAAAGGTCTGTCACTTTTTTTCTAACAAGAAATCGTCGTCCTAAGGCAGTGTGCAAGAAACTTTTTGTAACAGCTATGGGTGTAACAGCTAAGCAGAGGAAGAGTGGATGTTCTTGTAAGAAGACTAGGCAATGGAGAAATAATAAAAGAAAACAGAGGAGGAGACCGAAAAAGCAGAAAATCAGCAGTTATCAAGCAGAAGATAATAGAATTTATTAATAAATTTGATGCTGTTGAAAGCCATTATAATAGGTTAAAATCCAAACGTGTTTACTTAAGTTCAGAACTAAGTGTAGCTAAACTCAGAAAAATGTACAATAATTCAGTAGAAATTCCGTTTAGAGCCAAAAAGTCATTCTTCAGGACTGTTTTTATTAAAAATTTTAACATTGGGTTTCAGTCTCCATCTTCTGATGCTTGCACTTATTGCACACTTATAAAAAATAAAATAAAAACAACAACTGTTGATAGTGAAAAAGTTAATTTCATGATCGAAAAAAGAATCCATAGCAGACGAGCTAAAGCATTCTATGACTTAATGAAAGTAGAAGAAGAAGGCACTTTAACATTCTGCTTTGACCTTCAGCAAGTTCAGCCGCTCCCTCGCACTCCGATTCAAGAAGCATTTTACAGTAGGCAGGTTAGCTTTTATGTATTTTGTATTGTAGGAAAAAATACTAGGCATCCTTTATTTTATAATTGGACAGAATTACAGGCAAACAGAGGTGCTACAGAAATTGGTTCTGCTTTGATAGATTTTTTAAAAACTTATGATTTTGAGGGAATTCATTCTATCAGGTTGTTTTGTGATGGCTGTGGGGGGCAGAACAAAAATTCACATATTGTACATGTACTTTTGTTCTGGCTTCAACAGCTGTCACCAGAAAACATTAAAAAAATACAACTGTTTTTCCCTGTTAGAGGGCACAGCTTTTTGCCTGCTGACAGAGTTTTTGGACGTGTAGAAAAGGAACTTAAGCGTCATCCGATTATTACAACTCCAGAAGAATATGTTGAATATTACTCTCAGTTTGGAACAGTTAAAAAGCTGGGATCGGATTGGAAGTTATACAATATTAAGGAATTAGAATCAGTTTATAAAAAAGTTACAGGTATACAGAATTTAAAACGAATCACTTTTGTTAAAACAACTAATAATAGAAACCAACTTCAATGTCACATTAAAACTTTTGAAAATTACATATTTACATCGGATGATGAAAATAATACAAAATTAAACCTTTTAAAACGAAGAAGTCTAGTTAACTTTACTTTACCTGAAATTATAATACAAAAGCATTTGAATTTAAAAAAGAAAAATGATGTCAAAAACTTGCTTGTTAAACAATTTGGCGAGGAGTGGGCTACAAACCAGGAGCTTTCTTGGTATGTCAGTATAATAAATGATAACAATAATGTTGAAAATGATGATGTAAATGATCATGAACATACAGAGGATTGTTATTGCCTCGACCATGAAGTAGCTGTAAGAGTTTAAAAAAGAAATAAAACACTACTTTGATAATAATGTTTTTGTTTTATTTATTTATAGAAGAAAATGGACCTCTGGTAATTTCAATTCAAAAATAAGATTTCTGATTGCAGCAAAGCAAGATTAATCCCACAACATACTAATCAAAACATGATTATTCCTTTAGAGATCATAACAAAACTTGATTATTCCAATCAGCCGCGTCAGAACTAGATTATTCCATTTTAAATTGTCGATTTATTCAGTATATATTAATGCTAAACTTTTGAAACCTGTACCATGCAATGAGTATTATGCTCGTATACAATATTCAATAAAAAAAAATATCAAGATACATAGCTGCATACCTAAAATACATTTTTCTCAATTTCTAAAAAAAATTTTAAAAGTGGAATAGTCAAGTTTTGAAAAGAACCTCCTTAACTATTGTCATTGCCTATAGACAAGAAATATCATAGAGAATGACATTCTAGACTATTTCCGTGCGAGGCAACGACAGCACGTATCACGACGCGTCTTTTTATTTTGACCAACATTCCAGTATATTCTAATCAAAGATGCCTACGGACTTTGGAAGAAAAGTTACAGCGTTAAACTGCCTTATCACAATATGCGAACATGGCGTCGGGGGGGGTGGGCCGTGAGTCAACACGATGGAACAATGCAGACAACGAGCATTCCTTACATTAGGTTGCTTGATAAGTTGCAAAAATTTTACTTGTGCAAATAACAGGTGTACTTTAAATAAGGTCACTTGATAAGTTGCAATGAATGATATGTACCTACAGCAAAAAAGGCGGTCATATCTTATTTCAAACATGCTTTAATGATATTACAGACATAACTATGATGTTGGCTCAGTACCAATGCGGAACCAGAAATTCATTCTGCAACACATATGGAAACGGAACCTCCATTTTTAGTTGCCGCTGACATCATTACCGCCGAGGTCGACGCAGGCACTACTACTGCCGCCGAGTGCCGCCGACGCACTCACAGCAGTCAATATTTCTGCGGAGACTCCCAACAGCGGTGACATTAGAACCAGATGTCCTACTAGCTTTAGGTGACGCAATTGACGATGCACCAGAATATGGCCCAAACATCCATAACAATTTGGCACATAGATGGTTGCCTATTTTGAGGAAAGGAATTTCCAAAGAAAGTAAGGAAAGTTTATTTAAAGAATATCGAGTCCCAGCAAACTGTTCTCTATTACAAGCGCCAAAGTTAAATGCGGAGCCTATGGCAGCTATTGCAGACATGACTAGGAACAGAGATAAGAACATTGAAGCAACTCAACAGCAACTTGGGGTTGGAATCACTGCTTTAAATCGGGCAATGACCCTTTTGATAACCAGAGGTGACAAAATACTGGCTATAAAGCAGTTAAGTGATAGCTGTCGCAGTTTAGCTGACGTACACTTTATGGATACTCAGGTTCGAATTAAGATGCTAACTCCTGGATTAGACAAATCTTTTTTAAATGTTATTAAAGACTGCGAAAGAGATACCACTTTGTATGGTTCCACGCTATCGGAGAAGATAAAGACTTCTAAAGCAATAGAAAAGTAAGGACTTCAAATAAAAAAGGTTACGTCACAACCATAGGCACTATCACATTCACATTCACTGTCCCTAGGCCCCGCTACCAGGAAAACTGGACGGATCCTTCGCGCTTCCAGTCGAAGAGGGGGGGGCGCGGAGGGCAGAGGAGATCACACCTTGCGTCACGCAGGAGTACACCCGCGACACAAAACAAGTCTGCGAACAATTCAGACTGTTGTACCACACAGTACTTTGTCATCAAAAGAACAAATGGACATGAGATTTGCTATAAAAAGTTAATGGATTTACCTTGTTTACCTAACAAATATAATTTTATGTCAAAGATTTTCTTACACCGAAATCAAACGGAGAATAAGGTTTTTTTTTTAATCTTAAGGCTCTTAATAAGTTCGTAAAACAATCCCATTTTAAAATGGAAGATTATAGATCAGCATCCAAATTAATTACTCAAAACTGTTTAATGGCCACAATCGATTTAAAGGAATCTTATCTCTTAGTCCCTATAGCAAAACGTCATCAAAAATATTTACGGTTCCAATTTGTAGATGACAGTCAACAATCTATAAAACTTTTGGATTATACGAAATGGAAATAAAGTAAGTAAAGTAAAGTTTATTTGTCCAAAAGAAATTTTTACAGTTCTTTTGTTACATTCTGTCCCCAAACTAAGCGAGTCGCTTGTATCATGGGGAACGGTTGGCGCAACATACATTAAAGCCCCGGATACACTAGGGAACATTTTGTCCCGCAACATGACGCGCAACACAAAATATACGTGACGCTGCAACGTTGCATAGTGTCCCGCAACATGACCCACAACATTGTACGTGACGCGGGGCAGGTTGCTTGCTCCCGCCTCGAGAGCGAGCGCACGTGTCCCGCGTCAGTGTTGCGCCATTTGTCACCGAGTGTAGTCGCGTACGCAACGTGCCTTTAAAATGTCTGTTGTGTGGGGAAATGATACCGTGCTTTGCTTATAGAGCTTTACGAAAGTCGTGACTTGTTGTGGGATACTTCACACTGTGACTATCGAAATAAAATAAAGAAAAATGATGCATGGGAGGATATTGCCAAGGCGCTTAAATTGCCTAGAAAAGATATAGAAACGAAAGTTCATACACTGCGTTCGCAATTTGTCCGAGAAAGGAAGAAAGTAAAATCGTCAAAAACTACTGGTAGTTGACGAGAGGACGTGAAGTCCAGTGCATGGTTTGCGTACGATGCAATGAAATTTTTGCTAAAGGGAGCCACAACTTCTGGAAGCTTGGACACTTTGGACACAAGCGTAAGTCATACTTTAGTTATTTTGTTATTTGTAATCAGTAATCACGGTCACATCACCTGCGACAAATTTAGCGCAAACGGGTTTATTTTTATTTATAATTTATTTATATTTATTTATTTATAATTTATTGTACGGACACACAAGGAAAGGAAAAGTAACAAATTAATACGTACCCATATTATTTAGATAAACTAAGATTTGTACACACCTTGTAGTGACTTACGTCTCTGCGTCGCTGCCACGTCCATCGCCTCTTCATGTAATCGCCTCCATCAAATTATCTAAGTATCCTTTTATATCGTCGCACGTCATGGCGGCGATTCACTCCTGTAAATTTAATAAACTTCATTTCACTGCCCTCATAACACTACACAATACACTTTCCTACTCTTTTTACTTACCTTATCTATTTATTTCTTAATTAAAAGTTATAATAAATATTTTATTTCATCTTGTTTACATTTTCATTTTTGCATACTGACATTTTTGACACGTCACTCGTGACACGTCTGTAGGTGGCCAGCCGCTGCTTTCTAATTCATCCTCGACCTTCTTTGGATTTACTTTTAAATACAAAATAACTATATTCTAGAAAATTCAAAAGCTCGACCGAGGTTTCTTGTAAAATCCAGCCTCAAGGCTGGTCAGTTCACTTTTGGGTTTCAACTTGAGCACAGCTCAAATATAACAGTCTACTTTTGGCCTTCAACTTGACTATAACTATTAAATAATAGTGCACGGTCACTATCCACTAACGACTCCAGTTGTCGAGTCCCTCCTTGGCCTGCTGCCGAGCTGCCGAGTCCCTCATTGGCCTGCTGCCGAGCTGCCGAGTCCCTCCTAGGCCTGCTGCCGAGCTGCCGAGAAGCTGCTAGACCTGCTGCCGAACTGCCGAGTCCCTCCTCGGCCTGCTGCTGAGTTCCTCCTTGGCCTGCCGCCCAGCCACTCCTGGACCTGCCGCCCAGCCACTCCTGGACCTGCCGCCCAGCCACTCCTGGGCCTGCCGCCCAGCCACTCCTGGGCCTGCCGCCCAGCCACTCCTGGGCCTGCCGCCCAGCCACTCCTGGGCCTGCCGCCCAGCCACTCCTGGGCCTGCCGCCCAGCCACTCCTGGGCCTGCCGCCCAGCCACTCTTGGGACCTGCTGCCCAGGGTCTTCGTGGACTGCTGCCCGGTCCCTCGCCGCTAGGATCGTCCCACGCCCTACACTTACATCACACTTACTGCTCACCGACTGACCTCTTATCCCCAATAAATCTTTTGGCTTCTATTTCTGGTCTTTGTATTTATAAATTATAAATCTACAGGCTAGGTAGATTCTTCTTTTCTCTACTTTGTCGTTTACTACGCGACAACCTCGCCCACAAAACCGTTTAGGTAGTTAACGACCATTCCCTTATTTGTCATTTTCTAGATTTGACTATTTCCGGATTTGACAACATTTTGCTGTGACCAGGTGGTAAGAGGCCCATTTCCTGTTATGACCACTTTTTTATCCGTCCACTCTTAGTACAGTATACAAACTAGGTAATTCTAAAAAAATATTAATTGTTAATTATGTTAAATTTACTTCGCAAGTGGCTTACCTACTATGCTACTAGTGGTTAAAAGAAAGTACGGTATGAAACCTCTTCCTTGAATGCTGGCCACTGATAAATCTTTAAATAAATATGAGTCATAAATTGACATGTTTCTATTAGTCATTGCATTGTTTGTGCTTTGTGATTATAAAATAAAATAATTTTATGATGTCGGAACAGAAATTTATATTTACAAAAAATAAGAGAGGCAAAGATACATTAATTTATAAGGACCACAGATATAATTTAAGTTCAAAAAATAAAACCGGATCAAGTCGCTGGAGATGTGTAATGAGAAGTGATTGTAGTTCAACTATAACATTGAATAAACAAAAAACCTCATACATTAGAAAAAGTAAGCATACTTGCTCACCATGTGGTATTAAAAACAAAATGTTAATGGCGCTTAACGAGTGCAAAGTTGAAGTGTGCGAAACCAGCGAGCCAGTTCAAAAAATTTTTGAAAAGAAATTTGAAACATTAAAACAACAATGTTCATCAGATGACGTTGAGGATATCCCAAATTTTTCATCAGTAAAATCTGGTCTTTATGATTGCAGAAGAAAATTTTTGAATAGCAAGAAACTAGATTTCAAGAAAATTCAAGATGTACATGTACCACCAGCCTATGGCAAAGACTTTCTAATTTGCGAAGATGGGGATGATGAAAAAATTATTATTTTTTGTTCTAAACAGTCAAAGTTATTGATTAAAGATTCTTCAAAAGGATTTTTTTTTGGCGATGGTACATTTGCTTGCGTACCTAAGGTATTTTACCAATTATATACCATTCATATTGATTTATATTCTGATATCAACACTACCAACGTCATTCCTATTATATATGGATTACTGCCTAACAAAAGTCAGGACACCTACACGCGTTTTTTTAAGCTGATTAAGGAGAACTTGGGAGTAGTAATTGAAAATTATAAATGTGATTACGAAATAGCCGCAATGAATGCTATTCAATCTGTGTTCCCTAACTGCCAATTGAGCACTTGTTATTACCATTATAATAAAAACATTTGGAAGAAGGCAAAATCAGTTAATTTAACTTACAGTGCAGATGGACGAAATTTAACGAGGATGGCGTCATTATTACCATTATTGCCATATAATCACATTGTAAATACTTGGTATGATATTATTAACTTAACGCCAAGAAGTGACGTAACGTTGGCTTTTAAAAAATACTATGAAGAGCAGTGGCTGAAATTAGACCCGAATATATTAAGTTGCGCCTATCTGAGACATCGTACTACAAATTCGCTAGAAGGATGGCACAGGAGAGTAAATGCCAGGATATCAAAAAGACCCACGTTCTTTGCCTTTGTTCATGGTATAAAAAAGGAAGCTACTCATTATGATTACATAATTAAAAAAAGTTTATTTCTTCCTCTTAAAAAAAATAGAAGGCTTCGGGATATTAAGTTTGATAAGGAGTTAAATAATTTACTACAGCAATTAGAAGAAAAGGAAATCTCTTGCATTGACTACCTTAAAAAAATAATTTACAAGAAACTTAAGTATTGAATAAACTTCAATACTGAAGTTTCTTGTAAATTATTTTTTATTTAAATAATAATAAAATAAATTTAATTATATAAGATTTTTCAAGTAAAGAAAGAAAGAAGGAAAGTTTTCAAGAAAATTATTTTGTTTTTGTTCATCGTTTTTGTATAAGCTCAATTTTTGTTTTCACCAGACACAATATGTTACCCACATTTCTTTTGTTTACCTTTGTTTAATAAATTATTTTAAGTACTTAACTACTTTTTTTAACCACTAGTAGCATAGTAGGTAAGCCACTTGCGAAGTAAATTTAACATAATTAACAATTAATATTTTTTTAGAATTACCTAGTTTGTATACTGTACTAAGAGTGGACGGATAAAAAAGTGGTCATAACAGGAAATGGGCCTCTTACCACCTGGTCACAGCAAAATGTTGTCAAATCCGGAAATAGTCAAATCTAGAAAATGACAAATAAGGGAATGGTCGTTAACTACCTAAACGCACAAAACTTCACTTCTAAAAGGATTGACGTTGGTCAGTAACATTAAAAGAAAAAATATAGTAGGTACAATACTAGTTTATTCATTTAAAAATTATTCTGCCAGGGAACACGTCCTTCTTCACTAATGAAATATTCAGCAAATTTGTTTCTTATCTCCATAGCAGATTCAGGGTAGCGTCTTCCCATAGCATTTAAATTCGACATAGATCCTTCTAAAATATCGTGATCCACATTTTCAGAATCAAAGGTTCCATGTGGGTTGTACAGTGATCTCGATTGACTATTTCGCCTTAAAAAATTATGGAGGTATACACACGCCATTACAACAACTTCAGCATTAAAGGGTGGGATGGTTATGGGAGTTCGGAATATACGAAATACAACACCTAAGGGCCGGCGCCCACTGCCGGCACGGCACGGCATGTCATGGCAAAGGATTTTAATACTAATTAAATTATTTTGAATCTTATTTCAATAAGTTTAGAATTTATGTAAGGGCTTGTACACAAAACTGCGATGCGACGTCGCATCGCAAAAATCTGCGAGCTCCCTCTACGCATCGCAAGAACTTACGAATTGATTCGCATCGCGCATTCCTGCGATGTTGCGTCACACTTGTTGACACCATAAATACGTTTAGTACGGTTAACGGTCGTCGAAGGAATGGTCACACTGGGAGACGCCTTGCCGCACGAAATCGCATCGCAGCAATTCGTGTCGTAATTTTCTGAGTTGCGAATTCGCATCGCGTCGCATCGCAGTTTTGTGTACAAGCCCTTTATTTTGATACCACGATGCCGCGACGTGCCACAGGATGCCGCGGCATGACGCGACACGCCGCAGCATGCGGCGGTATGACGTGTCTTGCCTTTTCATTCCACAGGATTCCGCGGCACGCCATTGCATCCCGTGAGACGTATGGGTCATTTTGGGGTCGAGGAATTAGGGCCCTTTTCCTGTCATGCGTTTTTTCGCCCGCGCGCGGTTTTGGTCCGCATGCGGACTGCCCGCATCCAATCTTTTCATACATTATTTTCCTATCATGCGGCTAGCACGCGCGCGGAACGCGGATTGGCTGCGGGGGCGCAACCCGCGTGCGCGCTATCCGGATGCGGGCGGTGATCTTTTGCCTTCAGTGTTGTTTTTACTGTCAAGCGGGTCGCACGCATGTTCACAGTCCATGTATAATCGAAAACAAAAATGAAAATTGATACAGAAAGAGTCATATTTGAAGTACACCTTCGCCCTTTGTTGTGGGACAAGCAGAATGAACTTTACAAAAACCGGGAAGCAAGGGCAGCTGCTTGGTTAGAAATTTGCAAAGAAATAATTCCAAATTTCGAAAATTATACTAAGGATGAACAGAAAGATTTTGGTAAGTTTCGAACATTTATTTATTTACTTACATTCACTCTATATACATTTGACAGCGGATTATTGTTGAAAACGTGGGTTAAAAACAGTAATGACATGACATTAGATTGACAACGGTGCCAATTCGGGAAATGACATGCACTAAACTAAACTATAGTGGGTAAGTCGTCAGCTTGCGATACGGCAAATACCCAACTATAACCTTACCAAATCAAGAATACACGTGTCTATGGTGTGGCTGCGTTTAGTTTAGTTCATGTCATTTCCCGAATTGGCACCAACATTATACCTACCTACGCTTAAAAACATTCGTAAAAATGTAACGTAACAATCATGTCATGACTAGGGCTTGCAAATGGAATATTTGAATTATTCGAATATTCGCTTCATTTTAATATTCGAATAAAAGCATACGTATTATTCGAATAGCAGTGGTGAAAAAATTCGAATATTCAAATAACTTATTTCGCCGAATATTTGCAAGCCCTAGTCACGACCCTCTAGCGTTAAAATATATAACGATTTTGCCACGGGACTTTACCATCATCGCTTATAAAGTAGTCTGTGAATATATCTCTGACAGTGTAAGATGATATTCGGTTTTCGTTACTCGTTATTTCTCGTGCTAAATCTACGAGCCCACGTGATTTAAAAGTATGACTTACCACGTACCCGTCGCGTTTTCGTATATAATTATGAAGAACACATGTGGTTTTGACTATTAATATAGCCAAATCCTTTTTCACGTTCATAGGTCTGTGGTAAATCCTAAATTTATTAGAAAGAATGCCAAAACTGCATTCTATATACCTTCGGGCTCTGCACTGTCGGTAGTTATAATTTTTTTTTTTGTAAGGCAAATCTCTTCGAGCGTAAGGACGCATAACATGTGTCGATAATGCAAACGCCTCATCTCCCACTATAACAAAAGGCACTTTTGGTCTAGTTTGCGACGTGTTTAATGAGTTACCATTAATTGGCGGTAGGGGCTGGGGCTCTGGAACATCCAACGTATTGTTTTCCAACTGGGTATATAGTTGACTTTGCTGGAAGATTGCCGAGTCAGAATTACTACCATGTGATCCTACATTAATATATGTAAAATTATAGTCAGAATCACACATTGCTAATAGAACAATAGAAAAATACTTCTTGTAATTAAAATACATTGATCCGCTGTGTTCTGGTTGTATCACGCGTACATGCTTTCCATCTATTGCGCCAATACAATTGGGAAAATGTGCGTGGACTAAAAAATTTTCTGCAATATTTTTCCATTGAGTGCGGTTTGGTTTCGGAATACATTCTTCTGATAGTTCATCCCAAATAATACGACAAACTTGTCGCACTATTTTACTTATCGTTGTGATTCCAATTTGGTAGGTCATATGCATGTCGGTCATAGTATGTCCAGTAGCTAAGTACCTGCAAAAACATATTATAATATTACATTTCTTTTAATTTCAGATAAAAAAATTCAACAGAGGTGGCGCACCGCTAGGGATATTTACAAAAAAGAGAAAGTTGCCGGAAATCTATCATCAGGTTCAGGAGCGAAAAAAAAGAAAAAGTACGAATATTTTGAAATTTTAACTTTTTTGGACATAGTGATAGATGATGCGACAGACGAGTCACTAGGAAATGCTGCTGATGAGGTTACCCCGTCTTTGCCTACCACAGTACTGCCATCACCGTCTACTTCAGAACCCCTTACACCGCTGCCGTCTACGTCGTCTTTGACACAACAGCAATCTATTTCAGCATCAGCAGCACCAACACAAAAGAGAAAGAAGGCATCATCTGAGTTGGAAAATACTTTACTACAATATTTGAAAAGCAATCAGCTAGACTTAGAAAGTGAAGATTTAGCCTTTTTCCAGTCATTGCAGCCTACTCTTAAGAGATTTACAAATTATCAGAAATTGTTGTTTCGGACTAAAGTAATGCAAGTTATCATGGAGATTGAAATGCCAAATACAAATTATTCATCGTCACCACTAAGTACTCCTAGTCCATATGATATGGGCAGTGGTATCCCCGCCAATACTAGTGTGTTTGAGAGCATGACTATTCCTGCTTACAATACAACAAGCTACGTGTCTGGTTCCATTGATAATGTGGCTGTATTAGAAAGCAACTCAACTGCATCCACCGATTTTACTGCTATCGAACGCTGTACACCTAGTTTTGCTCATAATATGGCTGGCGCTGGATCTCGTAGTCCGTACAATATTGAAAGAAGTATCCCTGCCAATACTGATACATTTGGGAGCGACATAACTATTACTACTCACAATACTACAAGCTGCGTGTCTCGTCCCATTGATAATACTACTACTGGATCTGAGACACATTAATAATTAATTGTTTTGCGAAATTATTATTATGAAACCTTAAATTTTAACATATTTTGATTATAATTAATAATTGTTCCATTACATGCTTTAAATATATATTTCTGATTATCTTATCATATCTTTTAATTCCCATTTAAATGCCTATTATGAAGAAAAAAAATGAATAGCTATAAGCTGTAAATAGAAAGGTAGCCAATTTTTAACCCTCGACCCAAAAAGAGGGGTGTTATAAGTTTGACCTGTGTGTGTGTGTATGTATGTATGTATTTATTGCCACCTAACTCAAGAACGGGTGAACCGATTTGGATAATTCTTTTTTTGTTAGAAAGGTGATGTGAATGAGAGTGTTCTTAGCTATGTTTTATGAAAATCTGTCCAGCTAATCAGCTCTTTTCAAGGTAATTTTTTGTACCAGGCTTCATAGCTCCCAAACGGGTGAACCGATTTGGATAATTCTTTTTTTATTAGATAGGTGACTTAATCGAGAGTGTTCCTGATTTTGAATTTGTATGGAGTCGAAAAAATTTCGTCGTTTCCTATCTATAGTTTCTTTGGGAAAGTTGCTCATAATGGTGACTTCTGCCTATGGTTAAAGTTTTCTCGAACCTCTCCCTTACACCTTGTATAACCTTCCTTCATTCCTTCAGTCTTCTAAATGTCCCCACTGCAGGAGCACGACCTACCCTAACGAGGTCGTACGGATCGTAATCCACCGCACTGACCCAATGCGTTTTGGTGGATATCACAAGGACCTCCAATTTTCTAGGTTCTTGGCCTTGCTGGTCATCATCATCATCTTGGTCATCAGCTATTTTCCAACATGATGTAGCGGTAATCATTAATATGGTGACCTAAAACGTACTATTATGTCGGGGGTATTTTAATTCTTTTTATTTATACTTGTTAAGGGGAGTAACTTACCTCAAAGTAACTGCTAAACGCTCCGTAGGACTTATTGCGATTCGTCGTAAACTGGATACAGCCAACTTATGTTCAATTCTTCCCAGCAACTCGTCAAAAGATCGAAGGGACAATCGGAAGTAGTTCTTAAATTTTCGATGGTTATCTCGGAGATTTTGAAAATTTACATTAAACATTCCAGTGAGTGATCTAGTTTCAAGATATGGATCTACTCTGAATTGTTTTTTATTTTTTTTACGTTTGAAAATGATATAAGCGATAATTATTTTTTTAACGTTCATTTTTTGCGCGTTGTAACGTTCACGTTTGTGCACGAGTGTAGTCACTGGCGACACGCGCGAAACTGCAGCAGATAACGAAATCCCTGTCGTGCGTGTGGCCAGGAGCGTGCTATAACCCGCATGCGGACCAAAACCGCGCGCGGGCGAAAAAACGCATGACAGGAAAAGGGCCCTTATGATTGCTAGCTAGTTGATATAAGGTTGAAACTTGTGCAGCATTTCGATGGAGCGCATTCCGGTCGGTGCGCGGGGGCAAGGGAGGGAGAAAACGCACTGGCGCGCGCGATTTTTTCTCTCACACTGACTGAGCGTGGCAAGTAATTAGCACGTGCGTACGCGATACAGTAAATTACTTCACGTAAAATACGGAAAAATGGATGAAGAGAAACTGATTAATCTGGTTCGTTCGCATGAGTGTATATACGATGTCTCCTCCCGTTTCTACATGGATCAACATATGAAAAGGAACGCATGGCAGAAAATTGCAGAAGAAATGAATAAAACCCGTAAGTTATTTTTTTACTTATTTATTGTCAGAAATAGAAACTAACATCTATTAACAATTTCATTTTGCCAGTACGCGTTACCAACATTAGAAAAATATTCCGTGAAACAATCTCTTACAACCATCCCTTCCAGATTATTGAAAACTGTATCATTGGTTCTATCGATTGCATTATTAGTATTAGAGCCGAGTGCTTCCATAGAATGATCATCAATGATAAAGTTATGCAAACACGTACTTGCTAGTATAATGTTGTTAATGTACTTTGGTTGAACTTTTACACCTTTTTGAAATAGTTCGAATCTTTCTTGTAACATTCCAAAAGCATTTTCTACAATACGCCGTGCTCGACTTAAGCGATAATTGAATATCCTTTTTTTTTCATCATTTAAAAGATGTGAGGGGTATGGTCTCATAATATTTTTTGTTAGTGGAAAGGCTTCATCGGCAACAAATACGTGGGGTAATTTTTGAGTTGAATGTGGTAAAGCTTTTTCCGGTGGTATGCTTAAAAAACCATTACGTAGTTTCGAACCAAATTTGGAGCTTTGAAGTATACCGCCATCGCTGTTTCGACCATATGCTCCGACATCTACAATCACAAATTTGTATTTTGCATCCACGACAGCTAATAAAACGATGCTAAAGAACTTCTTGTAGTTGATATACATACTTCCACTGTTATTAGGAGCTCTAATCTTGAAATGCTTACCATCTATGGCCCCAATGCAGTTAGGAAAATTCCAAAATTTATCAAAGTCGGTTGCAATTGACTGCCATTGTTGGCTCGTGGGTTTCGGCAATGCAGTAGATCTTAATACAGTATATATTGCTTGACAGGTTTCGTGGACTATTTTACGCACAGTAGTGAATCCCATACGATAGCTAAAAGCTAAAGACTTAAAAGAAGCTCCTGTTATTAGATACCTGTAACAAAACAAAAAAAAAACATTAGTAGACGTTAAAAAAAACGTGTGTGTGACGTAAAAAGCGTGTGTTATTTAAAATACTTCATTCTTGTTACAGATGAAGAATGTCAGAAGACGTGGAGCCAGGGACCGAAAACCGGTTAAATTAGGCCTACCTTTTATTTCGGTATGACGTCATACCGTTTTATTTCAGTATTTTATTTTTTTAATACACTTAAATATGCATACCTTTAAAATACGGTATGACGTCATACCTTTTCATTTCGGTACCGTATTTTTAAGAATATAATAAAAAACCTTCACCATAACATTTCGGTATACTTCTAATATTATGGTATAACCTTCACATAAATAAAAGTATCACTTTATTTCAAGAATGTGTGGGTCTGCTGTCGGAAAATCGACTTTATTTGTATCGAGCGAGCGTATTACGATACCGAAAAAATCATATGGGTTATACCTTTAATACTCAACCTGTATGAATTTTAAAGGTATAATTATGCCATACCTTTATAAGATAGCGGTAGCGATTCTGAAAACCTTAAAACAACCGGTAGAGTTTTGGTTCAAGGATTGCGTAACCGGTATAAAATTAAGGTACCGCTTTTTTATACTGGTTGAAATACCGGTAAACCTTAACCGTTTTCAGTCCCTGCGTGGAGCTGCCTTCGTAACAATTATAGAAAAGCCTTAAAAAACAGGGTGTCCAAAAGCGGTGACGCTGCCAGAAAGAGGCGACCAATTAAATTTGAAAAGGAACTTGAATTTCTGCAAAAGTTTTTTCAAGATAGACCTCAGCTTTCAAATTTAGACTCTTCTTCCGACGATACACAGCTTTCCGAAGATACGCAGAATATCGAAAATACACAACCTCCCGAAACAGCATCAACTGTTAATTTTCCTGAAGCACAATCGCCTGTATCTCAAATGTCATGTTCATCCCATGCATCAGATTCTAGACCAGCTAGACATGTTCGTCAGCGATCATACATGTCATCGCAAACACAGACTAACGTTCGGGGGAAACGTGAAAGAAAATAAAAGATTTTAATCTTTTTTAAAGCTTTATATTCAAAGCATAAAAGTGATTTTAATGTTATGTGCCCACAGTCCGAGCACGAAAATATGACTGAGTCTGGAAGGATGCTGTCAATATCTCATTGTTTCTTCTTTGGAATCTATTTAAATAATATAAAACAATAGCTGCCAGTATACCAGCCTACATAAGTTTCCTACATAGTGCTTATGCACATTACATCCCACCGCCTACGAAAAAGATTTTGATACTAATCAAAATCGGCATCACTTCCAGGCACACGTCCTCCTAGCCTACCTAAGTTAGGAAGCTCCGAAGTAAAAGTGATTCGACCCAATAGTTGTAGCTAACAACCAGTCAGGTTAAAATGTGGAGTAAACAAATGAAATGAGAAGATAAATAATTAAACAAGTTAAACTGACCCCGTCATGTAAAAACCTAACAAAAATACATGATGTATGGGTGAATCACAGTATGCTAGTCCAAAAACTTCACAAGAACTTAAAAATAGGAATTTTGAAAATAGACGCAAAAAAAACTTAAATATTTCAATCACAATCGTAGTGGTTTAATCATCATGCATCTAGGCAGCATCCAGTAATCATGGCTGCTTAGCTGCATTATCAAATTATCTCTATAGATACATCATTGTCCAATGTCATCATCTGAAAATTTTCAATGTTACATCTCGCTCGACAAAAAACAAACATAATAATAAAAAATACCACCCAATGACTCGACATAACAATTGAGAACTATTATTATTGAACAACTACTCAATCATTCACATAGGTACACAAAATTCATTTAATCAAATCTACCTACCTCATCAAGATTATAACAATCTAAGAAAATCCTATCTTTACTCAATATGAAGTTTCATAAATTAACTACCTATTTGAATATTAAATCTTTGGGGCAAATAGTGAAAACATTCAAATATTCTCTTATTACATACTTGTGTTAACGGTTAATAAAAATCAACAATGATACAACAAACCAATAAGTAATCCCTTCACGCTCCCCCTGGAATATATGCAAATCATCTCTAAATAGAATCAAAGATTCCCTTCTCCAAGATATTCTTGTTAAGAAGTTTTAGATAGGGAATGACAGCGATTCCACACGGCAAAAACTAACTTTCCACATTCTTTTTGTCGCATCATTATTTTCTTTTCGGTAACATCATCCATTTCGAAACATAATAATTATTTAAATTATTTCATATCCGTCACCAGAGCATATGATCATTTCAATGATCGACAGTTGGAGAGAGATTGGGCATATGAGCCCGCTCCGTATGATCCAGCGCGAGAAGTTAGAGTCCGGAGACCAACCCAACGATCCCAGGAATTCCGGGGGAGGGGAGGAGCTAAAACACAAAAGAAAGAGCCGGACCAGACTGTCGTTCCGAAGATGGTGGATGATGGAGCCAGGGACGAACCCTTATATGACATTGGACCACATTCATCGTTAATTCCGGATTTCGACGTGTACAGTCAAAATTTTGAATTCTCGGGATTTATTCCCCTGATAAATGAGACGTACGAGAAGATGCGGGGTGTAGATCCCCGTCTACATGAACGACTTCCATTATCAATGTTTTCACACGCTATGGTGACACATTTGAACCTTGAAATATTGGAAGTGGCACGGAAGGCCGGCCAGAACGTTCTAAATCTGAGGACCGATGCTAGAGAGATTCTACCTGATTACCAAGTTCTGCCTCAGTCAATAGTGGATTACATATCACATATCACGGACGTGATTACGCAAGATGGCAAGGAGATCCGCCTCAATTTACCTTTAATAGCCATTCCACAGGGTCCCATCATGGATGGTGATGCAGAATTAATGCCAAGCGGTTCCTTTGGCGTATTGAATGCACAGACTCACAACGTTTATGAGTGCTATATATCGCCACTAGTCTCATCTAATAGAGTGATAGCATCGCAAGAAGAAGTAGAAGATTATAACCCACTACCGCCAGAACAGATAGTTGGGAATTTAGTGCCAAACCGTAATTTACTCGGATTCGAACCAATCGATATCGCTACAGCAGGAGCTAGATCCCGTCTCGCTGGAATCGCCTTCGAGAGTAATGATACATTAGAAGGTAGGTACAGAATATCCAGCCTGTTACATACACGAGTTTACGTCGTACTTGCGGAGATGAAAGATCGTTTTAAGATGGTGGAAATCCGCCGAGATAGTAACTCCCAAGGATTAAATGTAATGGATAAGATCAAAAGACGAATAACATCTGGTAACCTACTATTTGTTGAGTCCCAAGGGCCTATAAACGATGGACAAGTTACGCTAGCTTCAAGAACGGTTAACGTCCATAGTTTTGGAGCACAAGGATCGTCAGTAGCTAATCAAGCAAACATCGAGTGTATGCACAGGAGACGAGTCGTGCAAGGAGCGAACATGGCACGGGGGCTTTGTTGCCTCACAGTAGCAGGACAGGCCGCAGCTGGTTGGGTGGCCACCTGTAATAATAATTTTAATATGGAGGATTTGTTTGCCCCAGTGTTGCATCCCGAATATCCACACTTACGGGAGAGCAGGTTCACATCAAGGGGTCCAGCCGGTAACCGGCTAAATGCAATTTCAAACTTCATTGAGAGAAACTACTACATTAAGAAGTAGTTGACTGATTACCCGGCGCCTCCACCAACTAACGTTCGGGGGAAACGTGAAAGAAAATAAAAGATTTTAATCTTTTTTAAAGCTTTATATTCAAAGCATAAAAGTGATTTTAATGTTATGTGCCCACAGTCCGAGCACGAAAATATGACTGAGTCTGGAAGGATGCTGTCAATATCTCATTGTTTCTTCTTTGGAATCTATTTAAATAATATAAAACAATAGCTGCCAGTATACCAGCCTACATAAGTTTCCTACATAGTGCTTATGCACATTACACACAGTATACGGAAACAACAGCAGAAATATTAAAAAAATACATTGAAAACCAAAAGAAAGAACAACATCCTATGGAGATATTTTTTCAAGCAATGGCGGCAACAGCGAAGACTTTGTCACCAAAATTACAAGCTGAAATAAAACGCGATGTCTTACGTATTGTTACTGATGCAGAAATAAAGCATTTGGAAAATGTGGAGTTAAGTTCAGTTGTGCAGCGAAGTCGTCCTTCAACATCAAGTTCAGGATTCGATATTTCAAATGAATTTCATTCATCTCAGCAATACGCACCAACTTCTGTTGCCAGAACCCATAATACAATAATCGAAAGAAGTAATTTTTCTTCATTTAATAAGCCCGAACAACAATATAACACCGAACAAAACTATGGTACTACTCATACAGAATACATACCTACTCCTATATCCAGACATCAAAATAATAGTGATATAATATATAACAATAATTCCAGTATTCAATTACCGGACTATGAAAACTAATTTTTTTATAATACTTTCGCTTTTTATCATACTGTACTGTAGGTACATTTGTGATCATAGATAGCTGATTATAAAAATAAACAATTACCAAATAAATCAAGACTTTTATTTTAATATTAGTAAATGCTCCGTGGTGTCACACACAGCTCAAAAATTTGTTAGGTTATTCTGCTAAACTGTTTCAACCGAAGTGGTTAAGTTTAGTATGTGTCAGGATGGCTGACCAAAATGGAATATTGAAATATAACTAAACGAATTGGGTAGTATCTATTTTATATCATTTGGTACCTTTAACACGACATCTAGTACCTATGCGGTTTCAAAGAAATCAATAGACAAAGATGGTCAGCCATACTGAAGTCAGGTTGGCTGACCACTTTAATTTATTCCAAAACCAGTAGGTCCTACCAACTTTTTACTATCGAAAATATTTTGTACCTTGACATGCAAAAATAACAAAATGTTCCGTAGCTTTGTTTAATTATTATTTAAGTATGTATGAAACGCCTGGAAAAAGTTTAATCGTTTGCATACAGAAGTGTAATTGCTCAGAAAATATTTGAAGGGCTTAAATTATCATGAAATTTTCTTTATTTACTAGGTACCTACTGTAACGTTGTAAACGTTAACATTTAATTATTTTTAATTTTTTTATAAACATAGCTTAGTTTTCAAATAACATTACACACTAAATTAGCATAGCTTTGGAATATAAAATATGTATCTCCTAGCCGAAATAAAATGTACACCCGCAGTTCTAACATTAGAATGGCGGGTGTACATATTTTATTATATATATATTTATCGAGAGAGGTACTCTAGATTTCGTTTTTGGTACAGTGAGGTACATCGATAGTACCATCTTTCTGAAGAAAAGTTCAATTCCGTGATGTACACCCGCGGTCCCAACGTACATGTGTTAAAGGCACCAAATGGTATAAAATAGGTACTACCCAATGCGTTTAGTTATATTTAAATATTCCGTTTTGGTCAGCCATCCTGACACATACTTCGTTGCCTAATTCTATGCCTCATCGCATGTAATGTAATATGCACTAACCTTAAACATACAGACAATCTCTCTGTAACAGGTATAGGCGATCGAAAATTAGTTTTGATTTTCTTTATAATCGATTTTAGCAAATCACTTAACTTTTCAAATTTTTCATAGTCCATTCTGTAATAATCATAGAATTTTCGGATGTCGTATCTCAAATCATTAAATAAGTTGCTGAATTCACCATTTGTAGATCTTGTTTTCCATAAATTATGCACCCAGAATTGTCTGTTCGTCAAATTAGCAGTTCTTATTTGTCTCTCTTCATCTTCAGCTAGAAGTGCTATTAACACTAAATCCCAGTCAACCATAACGACACAACAAAATGTTCTTTAGCGACACAACCAACTTCGAATACGCGCGGAGCAAAACTAAGCCAGAGTGGCTGGGCTTTCAGCAGGATGCGGAACGCCGCGGGATGCCGCAGCACGCAGCGGCATGCCATTGCACGCCGCGGGATGCCATCGCATGCCGCGAGATGCTCTGCCGTGCCATGCCGTGCCGTGCCGGCAGTGGGCGCCGGCCCTTAGAGTTTCATCAGTTCGGTGATTTGTATCAACCGAACTATTGCTACCCAAAAGTTGCACTAGTTCGGTCAACCGGACTAACAACCGGACTACTGCTACTAGAGGAAATATTTGATAAGTAATAATTAGTTGTATATTAAACAATAAATATTAATAAGTATCACAATACTCATATACATTTTTTATATTTTTTGCATTTAAAGCTTCTTGACAAAGAACACCATCTTGACACCCTTTCCCCAATTTTGATTCGCATACAAAATAATTAATTAAATGTCGAACCGGCTACGCATTTTCTTCAACGTAAAAGTGTATTGTGTTGAATTAAAAAAATATATTAAGTTCAAAAAATATTTGCTTTACTTAATATGGTAGGAATCTAAGACAGCACGGATTCACATCGTTTACTTAGTTCTAGCAAAAATGTGAAGTTTAACGGAACAAGTAAAAAATTCACTTTACATTTCAGCCTTTAAACTTCAAGAAGAAGAACATTTAAACTGCATATGAACTCCGATAATTACATTAAAATTATGTGCCAATTTTAAAAGTATTGCATTTCAGGATTCCTTGGATTAAATAGTATGTATCGAAAGCCTTAAAGAAATTTATGAAACATCACTTCTTAATTGCCTACCGCTTGGAGCTTGTTTTAAGGGCTGTAAACTACTTTTACTTTTGTATTAAAATAAGTACTTATTGAGAAACTTAATTTTTTTTTTTTATTATGTTATCAAGTTGTGCATACTCTCACGCACACACATAATCAGACACACATACACAAGTTTTCTTATATTTAATTTCTTTAAAGATAGCCACTAGCCATGGAAGAGCGAGTCATTGCCAATACAAGTGTCTCTTTAAGATTATTTATGGAAACGCTGCTGACATTAAAACGATCTTTACGCTGCAGAAACGGGCCATTCTAGGAATTTATATACCTAATAAAAGAGAATCTCTCAAGGATCTGTTTAAGGAGATTAGTATTTTGACCCTTGCTTCACGGTATATTTTTAAGAACATTATGTTTGTTCGTAAGAATACTGATAGGTTTGAAACTCTTAAGGATAGACATTTGATAAATAATGATGACGCTATCACTAGGAACGACCATAAATTAGTTTTCCCAAAATGTAGGTTGGCAAAAAGCATAGTCTTTTATAGGAATGTCAATAATTATATATAATTCAATCCCTAAGTCTCTACTGTCCCTGCCTTTAACGTTTTCAAAAAAACTATTAACTCAAACTGTGTATTAACAGTTATTATAACATCCAAGACTTCTTATGGCGGGTACACATTGGTGCAATGCAACATGCAATGCAACATGCAATGCAAGAATTTGACGTCCACATTGCTGCAATGCAACATGTAATGTAACAGAATTCCCATAGTGTGGACGCCTCGCGCGCACGAACTGCGCCTAGGTCGCGCATGCTCCGAGCGTTGCAACTCGTGCGCGGCGCGATCCGAGATTTGTCGGTTTTTGGTACGAACACAAAGGGGCGCGCAGTGTGCGCAGGACTCCGCTGTGGACGGTTGTTCGTTTCGTTTGGATGCGCACACAACGAATCAACGATCATGGCGGTGAAAGTTGCGTGGAGTGATGATGAGTCTCTTTTATTGATAGAGGAATACAAAACAAGGGAAGTTTTATGGAACCCTCAAAATGAAAACTTTTTTAAACAAAATTTAAAGAAAGATGCGTGGGACGAAATCGGAAATGTATTGAAAATAAGAGCAGAAAAGTGCAATAACAAAATGGCAAGTCTTCTCTCTTCTTACCGTCGCACAGAGTGGTATTTGATGCTAAAAGTTGGCCAAAATCGATTATTTTTTAATTAATCCTAATTCCTCGAATTGATTGTTTCTGAAAACTAGGATAACCGCTCCAAACAATAGAAAAGATTACAAAGCGCTAGCGTCTCCCTGCGCTCTGTTAGCTCAGTCGGAAGTTACCGTTCGCCAACAGTGTACGTGTGATTGTTCGATGCGCTCAGATTTTTTGGTTTTCCAAATATTTGTCATCTTGTGTTTTAACCATTTTGTGGTGGTTTTCAACATGGATTGTGCACAGCCAGGTATGTACTTTCTTTGAAACTTATTTTAAGCAACTGATATATAGCCATTCTTTATTTATATACTTAAGAAATAAGTACTTAGAAACTGCTTTAAAAAAACATATTTTATCAGAACAAAGGCATTTTTAATTTATTTCTTATCATTTCTAAGCCAAAATTATAATAGTTAGTTATAGAATAGACCTTTTAGATTGTAACTAAGTGAAATACCGCCACCCCAAAGCACCCCTCCATTTTTCGTGATTTTTTTCCGTACTGATTAAATTAATTTTTACTAATATTTTGTCTTTCTTATAGGCTCTTCTGGAATGAGAGTTTTGACTCGCAATGAGTTATTTAATATAATGGAAAGCTCAAGTACCTCAACTTTTAATGAAAAGTTGCAATCTATGGAGAAGGAGTTGCTCAAGCAATATGCAGAAAATGACCCATGTATTGCTGAAGTAAAGCAAAAACTTTCCATCATCAAACATCAGTTTAAACAAAAATGGTCGGCTGCTCGTAACACAAAGGCCAGATTCCTGGAAAATAATGCCGAGTGGCTTAAAGGAAGCATTATGCTACCCAAAGCAGGTATGTGATATATAAACTTAATTACCTCTTTTGTTTTGTTATACTTGGAAGCATTTTGTCTACCCACATAATACGTAGTTAATTAGATAATTAAATTTTAATTTTAGATAACATTTAAAAAGTTTTAAAGGCGTGAATACATTGTGTATTTGGTTGAGTACAGCTATTGTCTTTTTGTTACAGGAGTAAGTCCCGGTCGACCCCAAAAGTCGTTCTTAGAATTGAGTGAAAGGAGCAAAAGGCGAAAAACTGAAGATCTCAGGTCGTCTGAGACAGATGAATTAGCGTATGCAACGCAGATGAAGTTACGGGAGAAGGGCAAAATAGATGCGTCAAAAATAGTCAAAGACTTGGTAAAAAGTCCCAGAAGAGCAAAGAAATATGCGGTAGCAATGAAAAAAAGTCTCTCTGAAGAAGACCAGGAGAAATCCAACCAAATATCGAATTCACGTGCATTGTTCATGTTTGTTGAAGCGGGTTTAACAATGGCTCAATATGAAGTAGTGCGAGAAACGAATCCAAGTTTTTATCCGTGCTATTCAATATTACAAAAGTTAAAAAAAGAGTGCTATCCTGAAATGCACAGAGTAACTGAAACTTGCGCTGAAGTTTTGGTACAAAATCTTATGGATCACACGGCAAAACGACTGATTTTACATCTCGGTGAGGTAGTGAAACAATTAAGCGAATCAGATAAACAGTCTTTGGTTTTAATAAGTAAATGGGGCTGCGATGGATCTCAACAGATGCAGTATAAAATGAAATTTGAAAATGATGCCGATACAGACGCAAACATATTTCAAAGTTCCGTGGTACCACTTCAATTGGTTTACGGATCGGAAAAAAAAATACTGTGGCAAAACCCTACCCCATCTTCACCACGGTATTGTCGGCCGATTAGAATACGTTTTATAAAAGAAACTACAGATGTGACAAATGAAGAGATTGATTATATTAAGTCTCAAATAAAAACACTCACTAAAACGGAAGACAACAGCTTTTCGGTCAAGCATAAAATGCTTTTTACTATGATTGACGGAAAAGTATGCAATGCTGCAACGCACACAAAATCGACAATGAGATGCTACTTATGCGGAGCCACATCATTAGAGTTCAACAATTTGGAGAAAGACAGGCCATGTAAAAAAGAAAATTTTGAGTTTGGATTATCATTGTTGCATGCTAGAATAAGATTCTTCGAGAGCGTATTACACGTGGCCTATAGATTGCCAGTAAAAAAATGGAACGTGCGCCTTACTGCCGAGGAAAAACAAGAGGTACAGAATAAAAAAAAAGAAATCCAGGACAAATTCCGAGAAAAACTCGGTCTTTTGGTGGATATACCAAAAGCCAACTTTGGAAATACAAATGACGGAAACACAAGTAGACGATTTTTTGAGAATTATGAAATATCGGCGGCCATTACGGGAATAGATATTAATTTAATTTACAGATTAAAAATAATCTTGGACACATTGTGCTGTGGTTTTAAAATAAACACAGAGGCATTTGAAAACTATTGCCAAGAAACGGCCAAGTTATACGTTTCTTTGTATAACTTTTACCCAATGTCTCCGACCTTACATAAAGTTTTACGTCATGGAGCTGAAGTAATAAGGGAAGCAATACTTCCTATTGGGCAACTATCCGAAGAAGCGGCAGAAGCCCGCAACAAACATATAAGAATGTTCCGGCTCAACTACGCTCGAAAATTTTCTAGGGTAGCCTGCAATGCAGATGTTTTTAACAGGCTTCTCTTAACCTCTGATCCTGTTCTGACAGGTATGAGAAAGAGGAAGAATAAACAAAATAACCCACTTTCGGCAGATGTTTTAGGTTTGTTATTAGAAAGTGATATTTTTAATATAAGTCTTATAGACGATGACGAAAATTATGATGTAAATGACGAATAAATGCTCTTATATATATTACGTATGTTTTTTTTTACCTTTCCCTAGCTAAAACTTACATAAAACATAGTTTAAAATTGCTTCGGCGTATTAAATAATTTTGGCCAACTTTTAGCATCAAATACCACTCTGTGCGTCGTGAAAAAGCAAAGGAAAAAAAATCCAAAGGGACTGGAAAAGGTAAGAATAACGCATATTATTTGTGTTTATATAGGTATATTATAATTTAAGTCATCACAAAATTAAGGTAAGTACCTACTTAGATAATAAAATCAAATTAGGAAAAAAGTACAATGGAGTTTATAAATCTAAAATAATAGCTTGTAAAAATATTTTTTTACATAAAATATTTATACCTACAAAATGGCGGCGGCCACAGGTGAGACGTCTCTGGCTCAGCGGGTCAATGACCGTTACCTAGTGCATGCATCGTTATCTGGCACGGTCTATAGTTACCTAGCGAATAAAAACACATGTACCTATATTCAATTTATACACGATGTTTTAGGTCGATTAAATAATAAATAGTTGATAGCGAGACGTGGCTGCCAAGGGATTTATTTTTAATTTATTTGTTTAAATTCAATAATGACGACATTTTGTAGTATTATTATTCATTAAATAACATAGTTTATTATTAAAGAATTATGTACAGTAACTTACTATAGGTCAATAATTAAAGTAAAGCTAGTAAGTAAATAAAAATGTGCATGTATGTATGTGTGTTTTATTGCAGGTACTTCGGACACATACACAAGTCGATGGTTTGCCTACAATGCTTTAAAGTTCTTAGACGATAGAAACACACCAAGAAAGAGAAAAAATACGGTAAGATTCTTGTCAAGAAACCTTTCCTTCATTCATAAAATAATCAGCTAATTCGTCTCTGATAGCATTAAGATGCGCAGGTGATCGTCTAGGGATATTTCTTACAGGCAGTATAGATGTGATGTTATTATTATTTTGCCTCCACGTACCTTCATTTAAATGTCCACCTTCCTCCCTATCAACTAACCCTGGAATCATGTACACGTTTGTAGAGTGACGTTTTAAATAATTGTGTAAAAGACTAACTGTCATAACTACCAATTCAGCTTTATCGGGTTGTAAAAGCATTGGTTTTCTTAAAACTCTGAACACAGACGATACAATGCCAAATACGTTTTCAACAACCCGTCTAGCTCTGCTTAATCTATAATTAAATATTCTCTTCGATGAACCCTTTGGATGTATCCCAGCATATGGCTTCATCAAGTATTCACTTAAAGCAAACGCACTGTCGCCTAAAAAAAAATATGGTATAGAAACATTTCTATCGGATAGGGGACGTGACTCTGGCAGGTCTAATGTTCGATTCTCTATCTTATCATATAATTGGGTATCTTTGAAAACTCCGCCATCAGAAATCCTTCCTTGACAACCTACGTCTACGAATAGAAAATGATAGTCTGCATCAACTAGAGCAAACAAAACGATGCTAAAATTTTGTTTATAATTATAAAACTCGGTTTCGCTTTTAATAGGAGCTTGAAGTAAAACGTGCTTCCCGTCCAATGCCCCTATACAGTGTGGGAAGTTCCACCGGTCTTGAAACTCCTTGCTTATCTTCAACCAGGCGTTTGCAGTCGTGGGTACCTTAAAAAAATACTTAAATCATTATAATTATTTCCAGGAGTCCATTCACCGCTCAGCCTCCGAAAACAATGCCGCCGAAGCCACGGAACATGATTTCACGCCTCCAGCACCACCAAATGAGCATGGTCTACAGGAAGCGAAACGATCCAGAAGAGACGAAAACAATGTTCTTACCGATGTAGTGGGGATATTGAAAACAACTGCACAGAAATTGGACAGTTCATCAAGCATTCCTGATTTAACAAAAAGTTTTGTTTCATTTATAGGAGCTAAAATGTGTAGCTATTCCTCTCAAACTAGAACTTGCGTAGAACACGCAATATTTGAAATTATTATGAAAGCCGACAGGGGATATTATGAATCTTGGCGACATCAACCAAATGCATATACAGAACCATACTCCAATCGTCCCTCAACTTCAGTATCCTACGGTTATACCACAGCAGAAAATGTAGACGCTGCTAACTACTCAATCAACCAGCAGCCCTTGTCGGTCTCTTCACAAGGCTCACAGCACTCTTCCATAGATGATTTTAGTGATTTAATTTAGTTAACAAAGAGAATTAAAGATTTTGATTATACGTACCTTAATGTTTTCTTTTAATTCTTCAATTATAGCAGAGCACACTTCAGGAACAATTCCACTTATAGATTGTTTAGATACTCTAAATGTATACTGTAGACTTGTGTAAGAGTCCCCGGAGCTTAAATATCGAAGAGTTATCGCTAGTCTATCTTGGGCTGAAATTGGAGCTCTAAAATTTGAACATTTTCGACTTATTCTTGGTCCGACTATCGCGAGTAAATTTTCAAAGTCTGTTGGCGTCATCCTCGTAAAACTTTTGTATTGGCCACTTATATGCTGAAAATGCATATCTGTAAGCAGTTCTCTGCCTTCTCTCCGTTTATATAATTCTGTGCGCCACCAACGTCGGGGTCTTCGGCGTTTTTTAAAAAGTTGATCAATGATTAACACTGAAGCACTGATAATCGTCAGAGCAAGGAGACTGTCTTCAGACTCCATGATTCGTATATCGACTTAAGTAAGTAGAGTGATGCGTACAAAGAAAAGAACACGTGCGTCGAGGGTTAGTGTTTGTAACGAAATGCGGGAACAGATGTTCTCGAATGATTCGTAGTCAATGCGCGTACCGCGCGCGCCGCACGTCCAAGGCAGCAGGGAACATGCAATGTAAGGCAGAATGTTGCATTGCATGTTGCATTGCACCAATGTGTACCCGCCATTAAATGATAAGAAAGCTTGGGATTATAAGACTATTTATACTTTGTATAAAGATATTGGTTGACGTAATTGTACGTGCATCATAATAATACACCTTATGTACCTTGACGATACTTAACTTTAAGTATGTACTATTATTGTTTTTTTTATGTTTTTAATTATTAATTTTATTTTATTCTGTACTGTTTTCTCGTTCCTCCTCTCTCTGTTTTAACTTATTGCAGGTGTTTCCAATTAATTCAAATCAAATCAAATTTGGGGCGGTGGCGTTGTGTATAACGGGTCGCCCAACTCCCTCTAATATGGTTGAGTAGGACGATGGCTGTGTCACACGTCATACCTGTGATCAGGTGCCGCCTTCGGGAAACGGTCTGCTCTGGTTCCGAATTGTGGCGTGGGAAGTTTCCTCAATTAGTTTACTAGCACTTTAATATTTTTTAACTTTAATGATGTTGAGGTACGAGAAAATAATTATATGTTCACTTAATGTACACATTAGGGATGTTAAGGATATCCATATCCGTAACCGAAACTACCGGATATCCGAAATAAAAAAATATCCGTATCCGTAACCGAAACCGAAATAAATGTTTCGGATAATTTCGGATAGTGGCGGAATCTAAAAATCTAAATGAAACACGTTACGACAAGTTGTTTTTGGCTGCGTTCCGTAAACCGCTTACAGAACTGTGACCAAAGTGTTGGTTCTGTCTCTGAGCTCAATGTAGCGGTGTTTATGACGTCATCGTTCTCACCCATCGTCCTCCTCTATATAAATAAAACCATTTTAATATCTGTTTTTTTTTTAAATTCCTAGAATCTAATATCCGTTACCGAAACTATCCGAAACTACCGGATAATCCGAAATAATTTCATATCCGTATCCGAAACCGATATAAAAAAAATCAATATCCGTATCCGAAACCGAAATTCCATATCCGTAACATCCCTAGTACACATGTTAAATGTGTATATAAATATAAATTATGATTATATAATTTCGAAAAGAGCGCCGAGTTTTTTCCGCCAGTTTTTCTCTCGGTCTACTACGGCCATTGCTGATGAATGTAGGGGTGTCCCGTTACATCATTTTTTTATTTTTGATTTTATGCTTTTGACAATGTATAAGAGATTAGTTTTTAATCCTATGTACAATAAAGTAATTACATTTCATTTCATTGCCTATGCCTCAAGTTTATGAAGAAGCCTTTCATGCAGGTTGCAGGTTACGAAATATTAAATGCCGTACCGAAATTTTCTAATATTTCACGAACACTTTACAATGTGAGGAATCGTGAACTAAACGTACCCAAAATACATTTTACGAGATGCGAAGATTTTTTTATTATTCGATAATGACAGTGAACCCGAAAACAGAATAGGTAATAGCTTTTTGCACTGAAACAGCTCGTGAACCACATCTACAGACATTCTTTTTGGATGGCACATTTTCAAGCTGTTGTAAATCATTTTATCAGCTTTATTGTATGCATGGAGACGTGAATAGCGACGGTGACTTTATGAACGTAGTCCCACTCATCTATGTGCTTATGCCTAATAACCAGAAACGGTCTTATGAACGACTTTTTACATCACTGAAGCAAAATTTACCTAGTTGGACACCGCTTACTATGACAGTTGACTTTGAAATTGCTGTGATAAATGTCATAAGAAAAATGTTCCCTGATGTTAAACTACTAGGATGTAACTTCCACTTCAAACAAGCACTAGCAAAAAAAGCTCATACCTTAAAATTGAATGACATCGAGGAGAAGAGACACTTAGCCATGTGTGCTGCATTGGCCCATATTAAATATCATAATTTGCACTACTGGACACCGAAAGTGGAAAGAAATCCTAAAACACTAAAGGAAACTGCATCACAACGCAGATTTTCACTAAACGTGTGGATGGGTGTTATTCGTGACAAATAAGTTGGCTCACATTTCATGCCCCAAAACCTAAATAGTCAAAATTATGAAGAGTTTTTAAGAAATGACTTGCCACAACTACTGGCTGACATTTCTCAGGAAACTAGAAATAACATCATGTTTCAACACGACGGATGCCCCGCTCATTACCGCATCAGTGTTAGGCAGTGGCTTGATAAGAGTTACCCCAACAAGTGGAGAGGAAGAGGAGGACCTGTAGCTTGGCCTGCAAGAAGTCCCGACTTAACTCCGCTAGATTTTTACGTCTGGGCACATGAGTAAAGAAACTGAACAGAGACAAAGCTTCTAAAGAGCTAGCAAAATTTATACCTATTTTGGTAGGGTTGGCACAATTGAATAAATTAAAAATATAAATGTACTTTTTTTCAATTTTTTTATTAAATTAGGTTTTTTTTTACAAATTACATACTCTAAATTAATTTTTTTAAAACTTTTGGTTTTTAATAATTTGTTGTGTCTTTTAATCGAATGATAAATTCTAAATCTAATATAAAGTTTTTTCAAATAAACCAATGGGAAACACTCACATGGCATATGAAATGTACAATCTTGCAAACGTGCTAATATGTCATTACCAATATTAACATTTTTAATATGAAGATCAAAATATTCGCGAAATTTTTGCTCAAGCAATTCAACAAATTCAATAAAATTGTCAGGAGGTATTATCAAAAAACTTATTATTCATGCACACAGTACAATGTACAACCATATTTACAAAACTTTTTAAATACTAAAACAAAAGTATTACTACGTATTATGTGAGAAACTCGAAAACAAAAACAAAACACGCACAACGTTCGAGCGTCGCGTCACGCCTGCACGCCCTGAGATTGACCACTGGCTGATCTAGTTTGAAGCGGTTTCGGCTCATACGTGACAAGCGGCCAGTGGTCACGCACACACACGCGTTGCACTTGTAGTGATGTACCTGTCACAGCGCATTCGTATGTAGCTTTGTCTCTGTTCAGTTTCTTTACTCATGTGGTCTGGGGTCACATGAAGGACTTGGTTTACGTGACCCCAATTAGTTCGGTAGAAAAGCTGAGACAAAAAAATAATTAACGCAGCTGATCAAATGAGAAAAACATATTCATCAAGAATTACCGAAGTGCGAAAACGTATCCGCACTTGTATTCGGAATCGAGGGGCTCACATTGACGAGATATTTAAAAAGAATAATAAATTTAATTTTGTTTATTCGTTTGTTTTATTTTGCTATCCAAAATTAATTAACGCCGTTGTAAGTTTCTTCATACTTTTCAAAAAGATAAGAATCGTATAAACTTGTTACTGCAACGTCCAAAAAACAAGCAAACTAAGTTAGAGATACACACCAAAGCCCAAACCTGCAAGTTGCAGCATACAAACAGGGAAAAACAAGAAGAAAGGCATACTCATGAAGAAGACATCGGTTCTGCTGTTGCTGTAAGTCATTTACTAATTTGTTATTGGTGCTATAACTGGTGTTAGACTTTTTTCGTACCTACATTCTTTATTTAAGTTGTAATATTTTGTTGAATATCATATCAAAGTTTAGCGAAAATACGAAAAATATTATTATTTTTATTAATAATTGTAAGAAAGCATACGAACTAGCTAATTCTAGTCAAAAGTTGATATTTTTATCTCATATAATTTCACTATTAGAAGGAAAAGCAGCAGCTTTTGCCAATCAATAGTCGAAACTTTACAAACTTGGATGAATTTTAACAGAACTGAATCAACAGTTAAATCGCAAACGGATTTTTTGTAACATATTGTTAGATATGCAACAAATCGAGCAGTGGAGATCACTGGCTCTCTTCGTAGAAAGATATACACATCTACGAGATTAATTCCTGGCTGATACCTACCATACTAAATGATAAAAGTGGAAAACTTGTAATAGAATATGATTATAATGAATAACTCCATACTCAACTCACTATATCACTAGATTATCAATTTTATTATCAAGACCAAAAACTTCTGAAGAAGCATTTAAGTATGCATTAGAAGAGAATAGAACTTTTAAGTGTTATAATGAGCAGAATGAAAAGCGTAGTAATAACATAAGATTAGGTTCGCGTTATCCTAATTGTATTTTTAATCATGCTCAGAATACTTTTAAGACTTTTCTGGCACGAGAGACACAATCTTGACTGGCGCAGTACCTCTTCTCTGGTGTTAGCAATTCCAGTGAACCACTCAAACCTTTTCAATAATTCATTTACTGTGGAGGTCTAAAAACTGTGGAACTCTCTCCCAGTTGAAATTCGTCAATGTAAAACGCTGTATTTATTTAAAAAGTTTGTACGAATTCTTATCATCATTCTTTCATATTTATATATATATTTTTTTATATATATATAAAATAAATATTGTATGTAATTATTGTATTGTATATATTTTTTTTATAAGGTCAACAATAGTTTTACGTGTTAGTTTATTTAAGCTATTTATTTAAATTACACATATCCGTTTAATTCCCTTTTATTTGCCTTCTATCGTTATTTAAAGGTTTGTTTGGGAGAGATTGCTCAGAGCAATAAGACTTTTGCTTTCTTTTACTGACTGTTGTAAATTATTTTTATTGTGCAATAAAGAGTTTTTATGTATCGCTAGAAAAAAACCTAGTACGACTTAAAATAACAATAGTAGACCTGTCAATAATTTAAACGCGGAGATGGCGATTGTCGAGCAGTCAACAATCCTGCTCAACATTGATTAATCCTAAATAATGTTCATAATCAATCTTTACCTAACTCGTTATTTGTCTATCACACTGTAAACGATATAAAGATTAAATTTTAAATAGATACAGAAGCTGCAGTATCCACTATTAACCCGATAATTGGCGAGAAAATTAAAACTATTTTAACGCATAAAGAAAACTTGCAATTTAACAGGATAGGAAAAGAACAAATAGAAATTTCAGAATACGTAGGACTACCAATTTCAAAGAGATATTTTCGTGAACTTTATGTTGTGAACTTAAGCATACCATTTTACCATTTATAATTACAAAATTCACCTGCGACTTTTCAAAGGAAATTGGGATAATGTTTTGACTGGTTAAACAGTCGAACATTGTTTAGTTTATTTGATATTATATTCATTATAAACGCTGAATCTTTTGAGGAACATGAATTAAAATTAAAAAATAAACTACTCAAAACAAAATGGGCCAACATTTGATAACAGTTATTTTAATTAATCAATGCAAAACTTAAATGATGAACTACTTATTACACTTAAACCCAAAACTGAAACGGTTTTAAGAGCTGATGTTTTTAATCCAGAAATAAAAGAAGGAATAATCAATACGAGGAAAATCTTAGACGGTGTTTATCTTTCAAGTTGTGTAACTCAGACAGATAGTAATAACCAAGCAATTGTTTCAATTTTAAATTGCACTAATGAAAACTAAAAAAGAAACTAAATTCAAAGCAATTTCAGATGATTTTTTCACTACCATCAATTATTTCAATAAATCAGATTACAGCTCCAATAGAATACAAAAACTAAGAAAATTATTAATAATGTCTCATCTCAACGATGAAGAATAAGATTGTATAATTAAAATCTGCGAATTTAAATATTTCATATATAAGGTGATCTTCTCACTAGCACAAACACAATTAAGCATGAAATTATCACAGATCCAAAAGAAGGTCCGATTCACACAAAAACGTACCGATATCCTGAAGTTCATAAAGCAGAAGTAAATAGCCAAATTAAAAAAATGTTAAACGAAGGGATAATCCGTCCATCAAGAAGTCCATGGTCATTACCATTATGGGTCGTCCCCAAAAAGAAGGACGCACCAGGGAAAATAAAATGGAGAGTTGTGATAGACTACAGAAAACTCAAAAACATTTCCACACGCGAAGCTCACCCACTTCCAAACATTAGCGACATTTTAGATCAATAAGGAAATTCAAAATCATTTACTTCACCACCTTAGATCTCGCTTGTGGATTTCATCAAATAAAAATGAACAAACAAGATATCCCTTAAACAGCTGTTTCTACATCATAAGGCTTATACGAATACACTCGTATGCCATTAGACTTAAAAAAAGACCAGCTACATTCCAAAGGCTAATGAATAACGTTTTAACCAACAATTACAAGGAAAATATTGTTTTGTTTATTTAGACGACATAGTCATATATGCCAACTCCATCCAAGATCATGAAATTAAATTAGAATTATTATTTCAAAAGCTTAAAGATAATAACTTAACACTTCAAGCGGATAAGTGCGAATTTATGAGACATGAAGAAATATATCTAAGACACGTAATATCAGATAAAGGCGCTTCACCGGACCCAGAGAAGACAAAAGATTCAGGAGAACGGCGAATGCACTACCTTGAAGTCGGAGGCGAAGTCTGGCTATCAGGTAGTGAAATTCGAAGTATACCGCTACAAAGATTGCGCCACGACGCCCCAAAACAGAGTGGTGGCGCAAAGCATTAATCCGGAGCACTATGGTGATCTCTGGAGAGGAATCTCCTGTGGGGATAGCAGCGGGGAAGTTCCAGAAAGCAATTCTGCGTCAAATGGCGAATTCCAAAAACCTGCAGCACGAGAAAACCGTGCTAAACTCGAAACGTGGTTGGAAAGCTTCATAATAACACCTACCCAGAACATCATATACACAGGATATTGGATAAATAGTAAGTTTCGCTATACAAATAGAAACTATTCTTTCTTTAAAAATTGTATCCATAATATTAATCAGCGCCTTTGTGACCTAACATATAAACAGTTGTTTTTAAAAACTAGAGCCATAGATATGAATAGGTTAATATATGTAGCTCCATGGAATAATCTATCGTCATACTATTATAATATTAGTGTATCTGTTCAAGTTTTAGAAGAGTTGTTAAAATATCAGTTTGAAGAGCCTATGTGTATTTACAATTTTTTAAAAGATTTATACTGTTTAGTATGCAAGTCCAGACCTAAGAAAATTTTTATGTGTGTCGTATCACCACCTAATGCAGGTAAAAATTATTTCTTCGACTGTTTGATACATAGTTGTACAGGGTGTCTGGTGGCAGATTTATATTTTCAAACAAGATTATTTTAAAAAGTAATAAACGGTGCGGGGATAGGTTGGCGCCGTTGGAATAACTGTTCGTGCGGATTTGTCAATCACGATGTCGCAGAGGTCAAGTGAGCATCGCGCGATCGCTATCGAGTCATTTTTAAAAGTAATGATTCTTACGTTATTGCTCGTCGACTATTCTGCTTCGGTTAGTCCCGCTATGGTATGGTCCCGGTATGGCACCCTCTTAAAATACCTATCAAAAAGTCCCGCTATGGTACCCTTCAGTTTTTGGTACTGTTGTAAAGAAAAGTTATACAATGCGTTAAGAAAAAAATAGTATTAATAAAAAATATCTTTTCTTAACTATTATAGTTAAGCAAGATAATATTTATTAATACTATTTTTTAAACAAATCACGCTCGGTAATTGTCGTTTCACTTCAGGTAGTTACCTGACCAACCGGTTTTTTCGTAAAACAATAGAGACGAGCCCTTCCTCGAATTCGTATCTAGCTCTTCCCTTTTGTTTTTATGAAAATAGAGAGAGACAGTATTATTCCGGGTTTAGTTTGCTATTTGCAGCTGTACTTTTGCGATATGAGTAATTAGGATAGCTTGTTAGTTTATCTATTGCAATGTCTGGGTCAAGTAGTTCACGTGGTGTAAATTTAATAATTATTGACAGTCGACGCGGTGGAAAAACTTTATTACGTGCCGGACATAAATATATTAAACGCAGAGAAAATAAAAATTCAAGTACTTGGCATTGTGTAAATAGGAGAAATAGTATTAAATGTAGTGGATATATAACTATTGAGAATACCAATAATACAATAATTAAAGATTATAAACACAGTGATCAGTGCGTGCCACATTTTGAAGACAATGAAGTTCAAATGGCTATAAGTGAGTGCAAAAAAGAAGTAAATTCAAATTACGGATCAGTACAGAAAATTTTCGAAAAACACATGGGTAACTTAAAAGACAAAGGGTTACACCTTACAGGAAATGTTCCTGACTATAAAAAATTAAAAACAGTATTATACAGACACCGAAATAAGTCGTTGAACGTACCAAAAACACAATTTAAGAATGTGGAAGAAATTATAATACCAGAAGAATTTAATAAGTATGTATTGGCTGATTATTGTAATGAAGACTGTAATCGAATAATTATATTTTCCTCGACAGAAGTAAAGGAATATATAAAATGTGTAACGCATTACTTTGGTGATGGCACTTTCGACGGCTGCCCAAACCCATTCGAACAAGTTTATGTCATTCATGGAGACATGGGAAGCACTGAGTTATCCACGAATGTAGCACCATTATTTTATATTCTGTTAAAAAACAAAGAAGGGAAAACTTATGAAAAAGTTTTCGAATTGATTAAACAAACTTTGCCTGAATGGCGTCCATCGAAATTTACCTTCGATTATGAAATAGGAGTAATAAATGCAGCAGCGAAGATTTTTCCTGATATCAAAATAAATGGATGTAACGTACATTTTCAAAAGAACGTTATCAAAAAAGCGAAATCTTTAAATCTCATGGAACACGAAGAGTCCTCGAACCATGTTAAGCAATGCATAGGCTTGGCGTTTTTGCCAAAACAAGATATTGAAGACGGCTGGCTGCATATAATGGAAAATAGGTATAATATCTTGGTTACTTTCCAAAATGATGTTTGAGTACTTAACTCTAATTATATGGCAAAAAAGTAAAGAACAACAATATCAGTAAGGACCTGTTAATTTCATTGCTTTACAAGTACGAACGTTTAATAAGTATTTTTTTCAGTTTCGACGATGAAGCTATGACCAAATTCAATGACTATTTTGTCACTCAGTGGCTTGAATATCCAGACCTCATTTGGTGTTGCCATAATGAACGCCATAGAACAACTAACTTGGCGGAATCATGGAATGGCAGATTCAACAAAATTATTGGAAAAAATCCCAGTTTATTATTGTTTCTGCAAACAATTGGCAACGACACATGTCACTTTGATATAAAACAAGCCAAGTAAGTTGTATTTTTTAGACAATATTTTTAAGCAGATATAATATTTTTAAAAGCAGATATATATTTTTTTACATAATACGAGTACATAGAAGAATTTGAAAATGGATTTGATTTTATTTATTTTGGTAGATATTATTGGTTGTCGCCTTCTATTACAGACGGTTACTGAAAAAAATATAGCTTAACTTAAATAACTGATGATTTTTGTTATAGCTTTCGACTAAAAAGATCACCCATAAATTCAAGAAAAAGAAGAAGTATAGAAATCGACCGCCAGATTCAAAAGCTAACAAAAAGTTACGAAAATAAAGCTATCTCCATTGGTGATTTTCTGATTAACATATCAAAGTCAATATTTCGATCAGAACATTTAAAAAAATAGTTTATTTTAATTTTGTTTTTAGCCTATTAAAATGTTTAATACTTTTTCTCGATGTTGATTATTTTTTGTAGTTTATGTTTACAATTTGCGCCTTTTTCTCCATGTTGATTATTTGTAATTAATATATTTGTCTAGTTGGTTGTTGATTATTTTTGTAGTTTATATAAATTTACAATTACTGCCTTTTCTCAATGTTGATTATTTGTAACTAATATTTATGTCTGGATGTTGTTTTTATTTGTAGTTTATAATATTTACAGTAATACTTTTCTGAGATGTGGATTTTTTATATTTTTTTTATTGTTGATTATTGGTAATTAATATTGTTGATTATTTTAAAAATTACATTGCAATTAATATTTCGTTTTACTGTTTGATATTTTTTTATAAATATTTTGAATTAATAAAAGACTGATTTAATATCGCAAACAGACGTTTTATTGATACACTCCTAAAAGTATTTATTTATAGATACACTTTTCTTTTCAGTTGTACCTTCTATTGTCTAACGTAGATCTAAAAGATGGGTACCATAGCGGGACTTTTTGATAGGTATTTTAAGAGGGTGCCATACCGGGACCATACCATAGCGGGACTAACCCTTCTGCTTAAAGCATGATATTCGGCGATTAAGTGATGGACCGAGTGTAAATTTAATTCGTTCGTGGGTGCAGAAATCTTCGCACAACTGCTTCAGCTATGAATGTCCCACGGCCAGGGCCTAGTCGATCTTCAAGGACTCCCGAAAACATTGAACTTGTTGAAAGCAGTTTACGTGAAAATCCGCGACTTTCAATTCGGAAAAGAGCAGCCGCACTAGGACTTCCAAGAGCGATTATCCACGAAATTTCAAGAAAGGATCTGAAGTTCCATTCTTTTAAAATTCAGATCGTCCAAAAACTGCAAGAAAGTAATTAGGTATGATTTACGCAAAAGAAAATTGTGCAACGATGTTGGAGCGTCTTTGCACTGAAAATCCCATTTTTTGGAGCGACGAGGCTCATTTTCACTTAAACTGCCACGTCAACAAGCAAAACTGCCGTTACTGGTCCCCAAGAACACATAATCCTCGGTTGAAACATCAAAAACCATTGCATTGCCCCAGGGTAATTGGTGTTTGGTGTGCCTTATCCGCGCATGGCGTGGCGTGCAACGTGTGGCGCAGAATACAGAATACAAGGCTTCGTTTTGAACAATGTGTTTAACTCGACGCAAGACATTTGGATGACATACACTTTAAAAAATAAAATCCGAATTTCCATTCTATTGTTCAATGCTTTAAATAAAACTTTGTGTCCATTATAACGTTTTTTATTAAAGTTTGAAAATATAAATCTGCCACCAGACACCCTTTATTAACTTTGGTCAAATAGGAAATTTTAACAAGTACAACAATTTTGATATTGTACAAAAAAGAATATTACTTTGGAATGAACCTAATTACGAACCAGGTGCGGAAGAAACTTTAAAAACTATCTTTGGGGGAGATAGTACTGCTGTTAAGATAAAATATCAAGGTGATACTATCGTGCAACGTACACCAATTATTGTTTTGTCAAACAACGATGTCTTTCCAAAAAACGATGCATTCGATTTCAGAATGTATAATGTAATGTAGCGGTCCTTTAGTCAGTATTTAGGCGAGCCATTTTGATCTCTATTCTCACGATGTAAACTTTTTTTGTCGTACGTATGGTAATAGGGATTGACCTAAAGATTTGGAAAATGTCGATAGTGTCGATAGTTACGAAAATGATATTATATATTGACTATTTTGACATTATTATTTTATTTTATACTGCTATTGAATTTTATTTAGATTTATTTTCATTAAAAAAATATAACTACACAGCGGTAATATGAGTAATAGGATAGTTTAGACTATAATAATTGTTTCAGTTATCTAGTATTAGACACAAATAAAAAACTTATGGTTTTTTTACCATTATTATTATCAAAATTTCCTTTTTTTTATAAAGCATGTCAAGTTGGCGCGCCGATGGGGATCCGCCTGAAGAGTTCATGGCCCTAATTTACGGCAATGAACCGGAGTCGGAGTCTGACATTGACTCGGAATCTGAAGTCGATGAGGTTGTATCACATTTTTTATTATATATTATATTTTAAATATTCCTGGTGTCAAGTTTTTTTGTTGCTTTAGGTGTCTGTTTTTTTTGCTTTTGGTGGCAGTTTTTTTGCATGGACGTTTTTCTTATGTTTAAGTGTGAAGACCCGGTGGACGTGTTGGGGACTCGCCCACCCCATCCGCCTGAACGCGGGGAGAGCAGCGCAGCGCAAGAAGTAATGCTTTTATTGTGGTTTGCGGTTATATTTATTTATATTATATATGGGATGCGGTGTACAATGCTTTATATGTTTGCCTTAGGATGAAGCTCGTTCGCCAGAGGCTCCACCGTACTCTCCTCTTACGTCTCCAGCGAGGTCGCCAATGGTAAGCCTTCGTTATTTTGTTATGTTTACAATGTGTTTCATTTTATTAACCTTTTTTTTTTTAGTTTCATACGTCGTCTCCTCTTCAAGACTCTGGATAGGTCCTGGTCACCATTAGCACCGTCATTTTCGCCCGAAGCGTAAGTGTAACTAGATGTTGTTTATGAATATAGAAATATGTAACATATACGTATATAATATACTTTTGTTTCACAGTGTACCGTTGCTCGGTGACGTCGTAGTAAGGCTCTTCGATGAGAATGGTGAACCGTTGGACGCCGATGAGGAGGTCTTTTTAGCCCCGGATACCCACTCCTTGTATGTGTCCCCGAGCGAGCGTGTTAGAGGTGGTGAGAGGACAAGGCGAAGAGCGAGTGGACGAAGGGGGGGTCGAAGAGGTGTTAGAGGTGTGCGTGGACAGAGTGGAAGGAGGGGTGGGTATCCGAACCGGGGCCGTAGGGAGGTACGTCGTTGGGAGTTGGGACACCCACTGAACGAAATATGGGCGAACGATGTGGACGTTCCTCCTGAATTGGTAAGTTTGGTGACGGATGTGTTAACAGAACTGATTCAACAGTTTAATCGCAAACGGATTTTTAGATATGCAACAAACCAAGCAGTGGTAATCAATGGCTCTCTTCGTAGAAAGATATACACATCTACGGGATGAACTCCTGACTGATACTACACTAAATAGTATAAAATTTGGTGGACAACTTGTAATAGAATGTGATTATAATGAATAACCTCACTATATCACTAGTTTATCAATTTTATTCGAAAATCAGGTCATCGAGACCAAAAACTTCTGAAGAAGCATAAAAGTATGCATTCGAAGATAATATAACTTTTAAGTGTTATAATGAGCATAATGAAAAGCGTAGTAATAACGTAAAATTTGAAAATGTTAGATTAGGTTCGCGATATCCTAATTGTATTTTTAATAATGCTCAGAATGCTTCTAAGACTTTTCTGGCACGAGAGACACAATCTTGGATTGCGCAGTACCTCTTCTCTGGTGATAGCAATACGAGTGAACTACACCAACCTTTTCAATAATTCATTAACTTTTATAAGGGTATTTATTTGTTTATAATATATTTATTTTTTAAGGGTCAACAATAGTTTTACGTGTTAAAGTTTATTTAAGTTATTTATTTAAATTAAACTTATCCATTTTGTTGCCTTTTATATGCCTTCTGAACAATGAACTGATACCAAATGCTTAGATATCGGCTAAAAATAAAAACAGTTTTATTTCTTGTATCAACCCAACATTTAGTGATATCGAAAAAGATATACCTTGTTTTAATGTTACTGCAATAAATTTAAATGAATTACAAGTTTGTAATGTCTACCTTCGGGATCAAAACTAATTAGTCAAATAATTAGAACTTCACTCTTGAATAACAAAGAAAGTGGAAGTATCCTTAATATTTGTAAAGAGTTTAAGGATGTTTTTCAATTATATGGTGATAAATTTATATTCAGTAATTTTGTTAATCATTTAATTGCCACCGGTAATTCACCACCAAAATGTACAAATAAATATAGGTATCCTAAAATACATAAACAAGAAGTGAAAAGTTTAATATAAAAGCACTAAAAATTATGCAGCCTAGCCATAGCCCATATAATTCACCTATTTGGATAGTACCAAGGTAAACTTATACTAGTGGCAAAATTAAATGGTGAATGGTAATTGATTGCAGAAAACTAATTGAAGTAACAAAGGGAGATAATTACCCAATACCTAACATTGTTGATATTCTTGATAAATTAGGAAAAAGCCAATACTTTTCAACTCTAGACCTTGCAAGCGGTTTACATCAAATTGAAGTAAGTACGCAGGACATAGAGAAAACTGCATTTTCTACAGAATATTTCGAATACCTCAGAATACGCTTCGGTTTGAAAAATTCACCTGCGACTTTTCAAAGAAAATTGTATAATGTTTTGACTGGGTAAACAGACGACCATTGTTTAGTATAATTAAATGATATACGCTGAATCTTTTGAGGAACAGTAATTAAGTAAAAAATATATTGAAAAGACTTAGGCAGTACAATTTAAAAGTACAACCTGACAAAAGGGATTTTTTCCTTATCATTAGATATTATTAAATACCTAAGGTCGTATACAGAAAGAAAGCTGGAAACTTATAAGCGCTTACCGGCGCTTGACAGCGCTGGTAACCCGCGCACAAAAATGTATGAGAGAGCGCCGATAAGCACTGAACGGTGCCGACAAGTTCCGACAAGCTTCAACACGCGCTGGTCAGCGCTGGGCGCTGCCATTTAAAATTAATAAACAACTGCGACAACACGTACAATTACGACAGGCATATTTATTTTGATAGATATTCAAATGGATAGTGACGTGTTGATATCCTTATGGCGGGTACACATTGGTGCAATGCAACATGCAATGCAAGAATTTGACGTCCACATTGCTGCAATGCAACATGTAATGTAACAGAATTCCCATAGTGTGGACGCCTCGCGCGCACGAACTGCGCCTGGGTCGCGCACGCTCCGAGCGTTGCAACTCGTGCGCGGCGCGATCCGAGATTTGTCGGTTTTTGGTACGAACACAAAGGGGCGCGCAGTGTGCGCAGGACTCCGCTGTGGACGGTTGTTCGTTTCGTTTGGATGCGCACACAACGAATCAACGATCATGGCGGTGAAAGATGCGTGGAGTGATGATGAGTCTCTTTTATTGATAGAGGAATACAAAACAAGGAAGTTTTATGGAACCCTCAAAATGAAAACTTTTATAAACAAAATTTAAAGAAAGATGCGTGGGACGAAATCGGAAATGTATTGAAAATAAGAGCAGAAAAGTGCAATAACAAAATGGCAAGTCTTCTCTCTTCTTACCGTCGTGAAAAAGCAAAGGAAAAAAAATCCAAAGGGACTGGAAAAGGTAAGAATAACGCATATTATTTGTGTTTATATAGGTATATTATAATTTAAGTCATCACAAAATTAAGGTAAGTACCTACTTAGATAATAAAATCAAATTAGGAAAAAAGTACAATGGAGTTTATAAATCTAAAATAATAGCTTGTAAAAATATTTTTTTACATAAAATATTTATACCTACAAAATGGCGGCGGCCACAGGTGAGACGTCTCTGGCTCGCGGGTCAATGACCGTTACCTAGTGCATGCATCGTTATCTGGCACGGTCTATAGTTACCTAGCGAATAAAAACACATGTACCTATATTCAATTTATACACGATGTTTTAGGTCGATTAAATAATAAATAGTTGATAGCGAGACGTGGCTGCCAAGGGATTTATTTTTAATTTATTTGTTTAAATTCAATAATGACGACATTTTGTAGTATTATTATTCATTAAATAACATAGTTTATTATTAAAGAATTATGTACAGTAACTTACTATAGGTCAATAATTAAAGTAAAGCTAGTAAGTAAATAAAAATGTGCATGTATGTATGTGTGTTTTATTGCAGGTACTTCGGACACATACACAAGTCGATGGTTTGCCTACAATGCTTTAAAGTTCTTAAGCAGTCTACACACCAAACCCGCCGACCCGCCGACACAGCCCGGCGGCTTGGTGTCGGCGACTTTGTTTCAAGAATCATGTCGGCGACTCGTACCCGCGCGTGCAAGTCGGCGGCATGGCCGGCGACTTGCGTACGCGCACGCTCAGTTGCCCGCCGACACTCCAGCGATAGTGACGTGCTTGTGTTTTTTTTGCGATTTTCTGCAATAATGGAATGGGACGAAGAAACCACTCTAAAGTTAATAAATTTGTATCATATAAAGGAATTATTATGGAATCCAAAACACTTGGATCACAAATGTAGACCTAAACGTTTTGATGCACTAAATGAGATGGCAAACGAATTAAATACAAATGTCACAGAAATAGAACGGAAGATAAAAAATTTGACGAGCCAATATTATAGAGAAAGAAAAAAGACGATTGAATCAAAAAAGTCTGGAACCAGCGCAGATTCTGTTCATGAGAGCAAGTGGTTTGCCTTTAAATCTTTGAATTTCTTGCTCAATAAAAATAAACCTACTGGAACAATCGATACGGTATGTAACATTTCAGTGGTGTTGTATTATTTTATTTCTAACCTAATTATTAGAGCACACAAGAATAATATGTAAGCTTGGCCCGAGTGAAGAGAGGCGCGCGGTAAATAAAGACATAGGTACTTATTTTATCTGCCTTTGTTGTTGCGCTGCCGCTATTGTTATTGCACCGAAATATTTCTTAACAAATTATTTCTTGGAATGGCATGTGCACAGATATAATAGTCATTGCAAATGTATTTTTTATAAACTAACAACTCTTTTCTCAACAATTTTCATATATTCCGTGCGGTGTACCTACTCGCGGGTAAAAGCTAGTGTATAATACATTTCATAAGTAAACTGTTGGTGATTCAAATAAAATATTATTTCAGGAGATAACAGCAACTGACAATAATGCCCAACATGCGGACAATGATGCTCAACATGGGGAAAACGATCCACCTCAAACGTCAAACATCATTCCCCAAGCGAATAAACGTTATAAACCTAATCCAAGTAATGAGATGGTGTCGGAAGCATTAAATTTAATGAGAACAGTCAGTCAACGGACAAATCAAAAAATAAAAGATGAGGACGATTCGTTTGGCGAATATATTGCGACACAACTTAGAAAATTTGATAAAACAACAAAGGCAATAATAAAACATCGGATTAACAATATCTTTTTTGAATCCGAAACTGGATATCGTTCACACATGTTCGAAGCTTCGCCAAGACCTTCAACTTCCCATAGTCATCCAGGATATTATACAGTATCTTCAATGGATCAATGTGATGTAAATTCCTACTACTCATCATCCAACTCTGCCGTAACAAACCCTGTTTCACCGCCTCTTGGTGAACCTTCAACATCTTCAATTGAACCTTCGTTAAGTGTGTCGCATCAAGAGAGTGGTGATATTGAGAACATATTATCATCTATTGAGTCAGATAAATAGGTTTATTCCACAAATCCCCACCGTATACACTCTGAGAATAACCCTATCACCTGATGCGAGATAACGTTATGTAGGCACAAGTATTTCGTCTTAATGTTGTTGTCATAGAATCGTCATAGTATACTCAAAATGCATAAAAACATCAGTGGGGATTTCGCGGTGGGGATTTATAGAATAACTCGGTAAATAAAACCACTTATAAATGAACAAAAACAAGTAATTTACGAACTTTTTAATACAAACTATAATAAAAATACGAGTACTGATACAAGTATGAGTTTCATTAAAACTTACGAGTTAGTCATTGATCATTCTGCCATGGTAATCTCCCGACATCGGAAAGAAAATATTGAACCAATTCTGTCCTTATAACCTCAGGAGATTGTGTCCTTGTAACCTCAAGGGACTGTGTATTGTCTTGTCTAGGCAAGTCAGCAAACAAATTATTTTCACGTGGTTCCCTGCGCCAATCTCCTGGATTGATTTCTCCCCTACTATTTTCAGTATCATATTCATTTTGTTGTATTATACCATGTCGTTTTACATAATTGAACAAATGAATACATGCCAATGTTACAATAGTAACTTTTTGTGGATTTAGCTGGACGGGTTTGTTAAATATCTTAAATTGTTTTGTTAACTGTCAAAATACGTTTTCAACTACTCTTCGACCTCGACACATGCGATAGTTGTACACTCTCTTGGGAGACCCTTTCGCATGATTACCATCATAAGGTTTTAAAATATTGGTTTGTAAAGGAAACGCATCGTCGCCCAAAAAAAATAGGGTACTGGCATAATTCTTCCAGGTAGAGGTTTTTTATCTGGCAAATTTAAATCATTATTATATAACATTCTGCATAATGAAGAGTTAGCAAATACACCACCATCAGAAATGCGACCCTGGCACCCCACATTAGCGTATAAAAACTTATAATCTGCATCCACTAATGCAAACAGTACAATACTGAAATACATTTTATAATTAAAATAATCGCTTCCACTTCGTGCTGGACATTCAATTCTAATGTGCTTTCCATCCATAGATCCAATACAATTAGGTACATTCCATCTACTCAGATATCCATCTGCAACTTTTGTCCATTCGTTTGATGTTCGTGGAATCTGAAATCGGAAATGTGCTCGGTGATAGGATAGCCATTTGCCTACTTATATATAGCCTGGTAAATGAGTGATTTTGGTTGGAAATGTCGAAAGCAGAAAATTTTATTTTGGAACTTTGTTAAGACTAGTTAGGACATAAACATACTAAAAGTCCTGACCCCTACGAGGTGAGCCCGAGGGGGGAGGGGGGGGAAAAGGTCCCATTTTTTTGTTTTTTGCTTATATCTCGAAAACAATGCGTCGTACGAAATTTTTTTGTACTACATAATTAAAGCTGATAAAATTGTCTTCAACTTTGCCTCTTACACTTTCTATCTATCTCCAATCGTTTCATAGCTATGAGCACTGCAAAACGACCGATTTTCAAAAATGTGTCTAATTCTCTCTCCCGTTCGTTTTTTCTTTGCTTACAATTCGAAAACGGTGCTTTGCACGAAGTTTTGTTGTACTACATAATGAAAGCTGATAAAATTTTATCCAACTTTGTCTCTTACACTTTTAATCTATCTCCGATCGTTGCTAATTGATATTTCATTTAAAACATACAATTTAATAACAAAATAACTTACCGATGAAAGGACACGTTTCCATTTTCTCGTCTCACTTTTATTGAGTTGTTTTTACAGCTCAATATGGCACAATTTGACATTTTTTTAGTTTTCGATTGAAGTCTAGCACCGAGAACGTTTGAGCGTGGACTAAACGCGTGGCGCTAAATGATTGGATGCCGTACAACCATTTTACACGCGAAGTACATACACATGCGGTATCTACTTGATCTAAGTCTGTGCTCCATATGGTGAAGGCGGAAACAGTTTACTTCTATACTGGCTAAAACTCCCAATAATATCTATCAAGATGCCTTCGGTCTTATGTTGGTACTAGACGTGCCCCGGGGCTTCGCTTCCCGTGGGAATTGCAGGATAAAAAGTACTTTATGTGTTCTTCAGGTTTTAATCTACCCGTTTACCAAATTTCATCAATATCCGTTCAGTAGTTTTTGCGTGAAAGGGTAACAAAGACACAAACTTTCGCATTTATAATAGTTAGTAGGAAGTAGGATTTCGTTCGTGACTTATTGAATATTGTGACTGTGTACCCGGTAACGCAGGGATTCATAGCTACTATTATATAATTTGGAGTATCATTGGTCCATCTGAATTCCTTTGGTTTTTGTACAACGGCCTGAAAAATGATTTGCGACATTAATCGTGGTACTGCTTCCACTGCAACAAGATCAATTAAATAAAAACTACTTAACGGATTTTGATGAAATTTGGTACACGGGTAGATTAAAACCTAGAAGAACATATAGGGCACTTTTTATCCTGCAATTCCCACGGGAAGCGAAGCCCCGGGGCACGTCTAGTACCAACATAAGCCCGAAGCATCTTGATAGATATTATTGGGAGTTTTAGCCAGTTTAAAAGTAAACTGTTTCCGCCTTCACCATATGGAGGTACTCCCAGTTGATGTTATTGTTAATAACTTGGATGAGAAATAATTGGCAAACAATGGTTAAAATGTACTGAAGAGAACACATTTTTAAAAATCACTCGTTTTTCAGAGTTCATAGCTATGATTTAGATATATAATATTGCAGATAGATAAAAAGTTTGACAACAAAGTTGTAGCGTATGATATTAGGTTTAATTATGTAGTACATCATTATTTTGTATGATGCTCTGATTTCACGATATAAGTAAAAACATAAAGAACGAGACAAAGAAATAAACACATATTTGAAAAAACGTTTTTTGTTTCTGATCTCATAGCTACGCAACGATCGGAGATAGATTAAAAGTGTAAGAAACAAAGTTGGATAACATTTTATCAGCTTTCATTATGTAGTACAACAAAACTTCGTGCAAAGCACCGTTTTCGAATTGTGAGCAAAGAAAAAACGAACGGGAGAGAGATTTAGACACATTTTTGAAAATCGGTCGTTTTGCAGTGCTCATAGCTATGAAACGATTGGAGATAAATAGAAAGTGTAATAGGCAAAGTTGAAGACAATTTTATCAGCTTTAATTATGTTGTACAACAAAATTTCGTACGACGCACTGTTTTCGAGATATAAGCAAAAAACAAAAAAATGGTACCTTTTCAAAGGGCTCACCTCGTAGGGGTCAGGACTTTTAGTATGTTTATGTCCTAACTAGTCTTAACAAAGTTCTAAAGTAAAATTTTCTGCTTTCAACATTTCTTAGCACTACCCTTTTTGAGCACTTATTTACCACACTAATAGTAATTTTTCGGAACATAGTTTTTCTGGAAGATTAAAGAAAGTTAAACGCCCATATATGTACATACCTTCACATAATTCGAAAGTCCATCTACGATAGCTTTGCACACTTCTGGAATAATGTAGGAAATAAGTTGAGGAGATACTTTAAAGGTGTCACAAAGACTGTTGAATGAATCTCCCGTAGTCAGGTATTTTAATGTTAATGATAATCTGTCCGTTGGTGAAATAGCACTTCTGTAATTTGTATTTTTTTTAACTATTGTGGGTCCAACAATGCTTAGTAAATATTCAAAGTCGGTAAACGTTAACGACATAAATGTCTTAAAATGTAAGGGTCTTTTTACAATCAAATCGTCTATTCTTAAATCTTTTATTCTATCACTGTTACTGTAACGACTGCGACTCATTAAGCTTGGTCTAACCCAACACTGTCGTTTTCTGTTCAGGGACCCAGCTAAAATTATTCCACATGCTGCTATTAATAGATCAGCATCAGTATCCATGTTTATTGTAGGCTGCAATATTCGAGGAAAACAACACGTCACGTTCGTACACACTGCAATCACTAACTAAAAAAGTTGTACTGATTTCTTGCCGCCGACTAACTCACCGACACAGCCCCATGACACATGTTGGCGGGTTGGCGGGTTTGGGTCGCCGACACCAAGCCGCCGGGCTGTGTCGGCGGGTCGGCGGGTTTGGTGTGTAGACTCCTTTAGACGATAGAAACACACCAAGAAAGAGAAAAAATACGGTAAGATTTAAACTACGAGCATCTGTCTTGCCAAGAAACCTTTCCTTCATTCATAAAATAATCAGCTAATTCGTCTCTGATAGCATTAAGATGCGCAGGTGATCGTCTAGGGATATTTCTTACAGGCAGTATAGATGTGATGTTATTATTATTTTGCCTCCACGTACCTTCATTTAAATGTCCACCTTCCTCCCTATCAACTAACCCTGGAATCATGTACACGTTTGTAGAGTGACGTTTTAAATAATTGTGTAAAAGAGTAACTGTCATAACTACCAATTCAGCTTTATCGGGTTGTAAAAGCATTGGTTTTCTTAAAACTCTGAACACAGACGATACAATGCCAAATACGTTTTCAACAACCCGTCTAGCTCTGCTTAATCTATAATTAAATATTCTCTTCGATGAACCCTTTGGATGTATCCCAGCATATGGCTTCATCAAGTATTCACTTAAAGCAAACGCACTGTCGCCTAAAAAAAAATATGGTATAGAAACATTTCTATCGGATAGGGGACGTGACTCTGGCAGGTCTAATGTTCGATTCTCTATCTTATCATATAATTGGGTATCTTTGAAAACTCCGCCATCAGAAATCCTTCCTTGACAACCTACGTCTACGAATAGAAAATTATAGTCTGCATCAACTAGAGCAAACAAAACGATGCTAAAATTTTGTTTATAATTATAAAACTCGGTTCCGCTTTTAATAGGAGCTTGAAGTAAAACGTGCTTCCCGTCCAATGCCCCTATACAGTGTGGGAAGTTCCACCGGTCTTGAAACTCCTTGCTTATCTTCAACCAGGCGTTTGCAGTCGTGGGTACCTTAAAAAAATACTTAAATCATTATAATTATTTCCAGGAGTCCATTCACCGCTCAGCCTCCGAAAACAATGCCGCCGAAGCCACGGAACATGATTTCACGCCTCCAGCACCACCAAATGAGCATGGTCTACAGGAAGCGAAACGATCCAGAAGAGACGAAAACAATGTTCTTACCGATGTAGTGGGGATATTGAAAACAACTGCACAGAAATTGGACAGTTCATCAAGCATTCCTGATTTAACAAAAAGTTTTGTTTCATTTATAGGAGCTAAAATGTGTAGCTATTCCTCTCAGACTAGAACTTGCGTAGAACACGCAATATTTGAAATTATTATGAAAGCCGACAGGGGATATTATGAATCTTGGCGACATCAACCAAATGCATATACAGAACCATACTCCAATCGTCCCTCAACTTCAGTATCCTACGGTTATACCACAGCAGAAAATGTAGACGCTGCTAACTACTCAATCAACCAGCAGCCCTTGTCGGTCTCTTCACAAGGCTCACAGCACTCTTCCATACATGATTTTAGTGATTTAATTTAGTTAACAAAGAGAATTAAAGATTTTGATTATACGTACCTTAATGTTTTCTTTTAATTCTTCAATTATAGCAGAGCACACTTCAGGAACAATTCCACTTATAGATTGTTTAGATACTCTAAATGTATACTGTAGACTTGTGTAAGAGTCCCCGGAGCTTAAATATCGAAGAGTTATCGCTAGTCTATCTTGGGCTGAAATTGGAGCTCTAAAATTTGAACATTTTCGACTTATTCTTGGTCCGACTATCGCGAGTAAATTTTCAAAGTCTGTTGGCGTCATCCTCGTAAAACTTTTGTATTGGCCACTTATATGCTGAAAATGCATATCTGTAAGCAGTTCTCTGCCTTCTCTCCGTTTATATAATTCTGTGCGCCAGCAACGTCGGGGTCTTCGGCGTTTTTTAAAAAGTTGATCAATGATTAACACTGAAGCACTGATAATCGTCAGAGCAAGGAGACTGTCTTCAGACTCCATGATTCGTATATCGACTTAAGTAAGTAGAGTGATGCGTACAAAGAAAAGAACACGTGTGTCGAGGGCTAGTGTTTGTAACGAAATGCGGGAACAGATGTTCTCGAATGATTCGTAGTCAATGCGCGTACCGCGCGCGCCGCACGTCCAAGGCAGCAGGGAACATGCAATGTAAGGCAGAATGTTGCATTGCATGTTGCATTGCACCAATGTGTACCCGCCATTAGGCAGCCACGAAATCTCGGCTGCGGCAGCCAATGAAACGCGCCTATATGCACGGCAGCCAGCTGGCTGCACGCAGCCAGAACGTGTGTAGGCGAATGTATGTGGCTGCGGTCAGTCTCCGCGCACTAGTTGTAGCAGCCAGACGTATTTTGCGTTCCGAACTTTGATAAGATGACTTTCGATACAGAGAAAGGACATCAGGCATTCTGGTCTAAAAAAAAAAAATTGCGCGGCCAGAACTACGAATATTTCAAATAGCTAGGCTAAGTAGACCTTAAACTAGTTCTGATGAATTTAACACTGTAACTACGTTTTCTGAGTGGTTATTTAAGTTTTCATACGTAACTCATAATAATAAATAATACTTTTGATAATTCATCAGTATTTAGTTAACAATGCAGGCCGGCTAATAATACTATTATAGACATGCATATTGTGTCAGTGGCTTGATTTCGTTTTGGCCGCTCACTCACATTACAAAGCTAAACGTGTCGAAACAGGTTTTGTGCCATTCATTTGCCGCCCGACGAAACGAGACAGAGTGATAAGGGAAGAGTGAGAGAAACGATGCTCTTCTTACCTGCTGGGCTGCTATAGTTTTGTTTACGAATTATTTTTATTTAGTTATCCATTTGACGTACGTTAGATTGGACGGCTATCCCCTCGTAACAAGATTGTTGTTAACGATTGTTTATAGTTATGTCATTGTGCATTCGATGTGGTATTTCTGTGCGAAATCGCAGGAATTATGTTTGGAGTACTCGTGTACAGCAACACAATGAAATAGCACAGTTACTTATACAAGAAATACAAGACCGACAGGTAAGCTTTAACAAGTTATTAACGCAAAATAACGTAATACGAGACGTGTGTTTGTCAAAACGAAAACAGTTTCGTTGGCGCAGTGGTTAGTAGTACTGCCTACTGCGCTGAAGGTCGTGGGTTCGATTCCCACCCAGGGCAAACATTTGTGTGATGAATATAGATGTTTGCCCTGTGACCCTTGGTGTTATAATTATCTATGTATGTTTATATAACAGTCTCTGATACCTTTATTCTGAAACTATGTCTAAAGAATTAAAATATATTATTTCAGGTTAATCCAGAGAACTTCATTTGCCGCCCTTGTTGGCAAAGGGCTGAAAGAGCCTATCGGCGTCATATTCAGGAAGGCGAAGAGGCGGTCGCAGACGAAGCGGTGGAAGTAGAAGTGGTGGACGACGTAGAAGAACACCAAGATAGCGAAGAAGATGTTGACAATCATCCTGTTTCTTCGATGTTCATAGATGATTTAATTCGTGCACCAAATACATCGAGAACCTGTGTTTTTCAACATTGTAATAACGAAACTCGCCGCCGCATACCTGACAATGTTAAGGTTAGATTGATATGTCGGTACAATTATTATATACCTGAAAACGCGCGTGTTTGCACAGAACATCTCGAACAGGGTTCGTGGCACGATCTCCTTGCACAAGAAAATAATAGTCACCGCTTTACGCCTAATCAAGTTAGTGATATCGTGATGCTTTTAAAAGGGCGCGTCAACACTGATTTTATTGATTTCGACGACTATGAAAACATGGATCCGAATGAGTTCCAAACCTGGACAGGCTTAACTGCGGAACAGTTTACGGAAGTACTTAATAGTACTCCTAGTTTATCTGCACGTGCTAACAAAAAAACTATATTAGCGGCTTTGTTGAGTAAGATGAGAACTGGAGACTCAGATAAAAGATTAGCCAATATCTTCAAAACTAGTGAACGAACGTTCAGGCGTATGTTAAAAACAGCAAGGGAATCATTATTAAATGATTTTGTGCCCATCCACCTTGGCTTCGACCATATTACGCGCGCACAGGTGGTTGAAAGAAATCTTTTATTACCGAATGCGCTATTCGGTAACCCTGATGCCAATTCTGCAGAAAGAAGAGCCATAGTTGTGTGTGATGGTAGTTATATTTACTTACAAAAAAGCACAAACTACTTCTTCCAGCGAGAGTCGTACAGTCATCATAAGTATAGAAATCTCCTTAAGCCATTCCTGATAGTTTGCTGCGATGGTCATATAATAGATGTGCAGGGTCCATATGCAGCGGTAACGTCTGACGCTACTATAATGAACTCTTTATTGAATAGTGAAGACAGCGTCTTAAATTGGTTTTTTCAACCCAATGACGTGTTCATATTAGACCGTGGATTTAGAGACTCGGTGGATAACTTAGAATCCAATGGATACATTGCTCATATGCCTGCGAGCAAACATGCCAATGAAACACAACTTACGACGATACAGGCTAATAAGTCAAGGCTTATCACCATATGCCGGTGGGTAGTGGAAGTTGTGAACGGGAGGCTGAAGCGAGATTTCCGATTGCTACGATATGTATACAACAATCGGGCATTAGCCCATTTGTTCGACTATACAAGAATTGCAGCGGCATTAATTAACGCATTCCACATTGTGATCGAAGACAATGTACATGCTTCGACAATACTCAATATAATAAATGAACGATTGAACACCAGAAACCATCTATCTGAAATTGTTGAAAGATACAATTATAACAGAAGAAGAGCTCAATTCAGACTTATGTCAGCAGATATGCCAGAGTTTGAGGACTTTCCACGCTTGGAAGAAGAAGAGCTGTTTCTGTTTGCGCTCGGTATTTATCAACTGAAACAGGCTAGATGCTATTACGGCGAGCACGTTCAAGAAGATGGCTCATTTATGATAGAGCTCTTCAGAGAACCAGACCATGAGCAGTTAAGCGAATTGGAAGGAAATGATTTATGGATGATTCGCGCAAGAATTCAATCCAGACATGTACGGGCTAGGACATACTATGTTTATGTGGTCATAGATAATGCTTTAAATGGACGCGAAAGCATCAATCATTATTACTGTACATGTCATATTGGAAAGCGTACAGTCGGCTGCTGTGCACATTGCATGACAATTGTCTGGTATTTAGGCTATGCAAGACATCGACATGTAATACCACCAGCACCAGGCCTTGAAAATGTAATAATGAGAACTAATGATTAAATACAAAAAAATGTACTTTGTTGTTTTGTTTCTTATCCCCACCTAAAATCAATTATCTACATTAAAATAACTTGCAGAAGATTAAAACTTAAATACTTAACAGCTTAAAAAAATAAACGGAGTACGACGCCTTACCGCGTATCACCTCTTTCCCAGTACGGCCCCTTTCCCACTATGAACCCTTTCCCAGTACGACTCCTTTCCCAGTATTACTACTTTCCCAGTACGGCTCCTTTCTCAGTATTACTACTTTTCCAGTACGGCCCCTTTCCCAGTATAACTACTTTCCCACTTTGAACCCTTTTACTTTGCCAGTAAGACCCCTTTGAATGCATTAAGACTTTTAATCTTTTTTATAACTTAAATAACTACTTATAAAATGCAGTTACAGGGTTAAGTCCATATTTTTTTTTAGTTCTTAATATGGCCTAGCTATTGAAAATAATCCTAGGTCTGGCCGCGCAGTTTTTTTTTTTAGACCAACTATGTATGGATTTTGCCTGATGTCCTTTATTCGGGAAATTGAAAGCCGTAAAGCAATTTGGGATATAACATCGGAAGAATACAGTGATCGGGATTTAAAGAAAAGAAGATGGGAAGAAATCACGAACCAAATGTGCTCGGAAAGTTTATCAGAAAATGACAAAAAAGAATTTGGTAAGCATTTTTTTTTATTATCTGGATTATACAGTACAATGATTCTGCAACACCAATCAATATTTTTGTAAAGTATCGCAAATAACTATGTATTCGTTATTGTTCTTTTTTGGTACTTAACTAGGTATTTTCACTTCAATGTTTTATTTAGATAAATAGGTAGGCACTATTCTAATGCATATCTGTTTTGCCATTCTAACGGATTTGCATTAATAAAATAATCCGCAAATAAATCCCTATAGGATGCTGATGATCGGCTTCCTCTATTTGTGGGTCTACCGGTTATTTCCAGTTCTGGTGGAACGTACAGTGTGTCTTGAAACCTATACCCGTCTCTTTCGCACACGTAGTTATGTAAGACACAGCAAGCTTGTACTATGGCTATTGCAAGTTCCTGTCGGACATCTAGTGGGCGGTGAAAAATTCTCCATTTGTTGGCTAATATCCCAAACGTGCATTCTATGTACCGCCTTGCCCGAGACAGTCTATAGTTGAAGATTCTTTTCTCCGCTGTTAAACTCCTACCTCCATAAGGTCTCATTAAATTTTCACATAAGCCAAATGCCTCATCCCCCACTATGACGTATGGCATCGGTACTCCATTATTTGATACGCGGCGCTTCTCCGGAATTTGTCAATCTGTGTTGACAAGTTTTTGATACAAAATGGATTTTTTATATATCGATGAGTCACTACATTTTCCATAAGCCCCAACATCTATATATGTGAATTTGTAATCTGCATCGCATACAGCAAGTAAAACGATGGAAAAATAATTTTTATAATTATAGTACAGTGACCCTGAATCGCTGGGTTTTATCACTCTTATATGCTTGCCATCGATGGCACCAACGCAATTGGGATAATTTGCATTTTCATTGAAACCTTTTGCTATTTCAAGCCACCTCTCTTCATTTAATTCTGGAAACGATGACTGTCTCATATTCTCCCAAATCGCCATACAAACTTCATGTATGATATCTCGGACAGTTGTATGTCCAATCCGATAATTATGACTCAATTGCATTAAAGAACATCCTGTAGCAAGATATCTGTAACAAAGAACAAATATAATTTTCAGGTAAATCTCTACAGAGCAAGTGGAAGAACATCAGGACTAGTTACAGCAGGGAAGTAAAACGCAGAGCTGGTATTAAAAGTAGATCAGCAGCTTCGCGTAAGAGTCCATACGTATATTTCGAACAACTTCATTTTCTTCGGCCTACCGTGGTAATTAATGAAACTCAAAATAGCATGGATGAAACACGCACTGCCGAAACCAACGCTAGCAGCGGTAGTACTCAAGGTGAACGACCTGTTTCCAAAAAGAAGAAGACAAGTGACGACGATAATTTGGTGCAGGTATTAAGGGAAAGTATTGTAATGAGAGAAGAGCGTGAAAGACAGCAAGAGTCTGATTCAGATAGACTGTTTATACTTTCACTTCTAGATGATTTTAAAAACATCCCGAGACATCGTAAGCTTTCTACAAAAATGGAGTTAATTGAAGTTATAAAAAGAGCTCAAATGCAAACTCATAATACTGATTACTGACAAACGTAATGTTGATTATGAACCAGGGGCATCGGCCGCCAGATCATATAGACCACAAACATCGTTCAGTGGACAATATCGCCAAGGTCAAGGATACTCGACTGAATATGGACCGGAAACCACAAGCAGTGGGCAGTATCGCTATGAATACTCGCTACACTCGAATTATAGACCAGAAGCCTCGACCACTGGAGGCCGCCGTGGGTATTCTACGGCTATTCCAGACAGGCAAGATAATACTGTTTATACTGATGCGTTATCACCAACTGACACAAATGCAACAGATGTGTCTCAGGGTTCTGAATTACTAGAATTATTTACTACACAGGACAACTTGAACTAGGTAATTCATTACCATACATGTAAGAAATAAATACCTAATAAATGTTAAGAGACTGATTAACAATATCTTTCATTTTCGTACTCACCTCAAAGTTATCACCAGTTTTTCTTCAGGTTTTATACAAGCTCGCATAGGAGTATCAATGCCATTGATTGAATTTCGTATTTTTTCCAAAAGGTTATCAATCGATTGCACTGACATCCTCGTGTAGTTAAAAAACCGGTCTGGGAATGCGCGAATATCTTTGAAATAGGTTTAGAATAAGCCTTTTGAGTGTCTTTCTAGAAAAAGAGGATGAATCCAGTATCTTTTCTTTATTTTGCGTTTTTTACGAGCTAGGTAAGCAATAATTATAAGTTCTTCCACGTCCATATTGCTCGACGGAAGGACCTAGACTAGTCGTTGATTGGCTGTTATAACTGGCTGCGCAAATATCCTGGCTGCCGCAGCCTGGCTGCGCAGCCAGGCTGCCTAGTGCGCGGGGGCCCTTAGTCTTCAGTAAGCAACCTGTGTGGGACAAAAGGGATAAAAGGCATTGTAATAGAAACGTGACTGACAAATGTTGGAAAGAAATAAGCGAGGCAATGAATGAAGACGGTAAGTATTAATTGATTTTATTTTTGTTTCTCGACTTAAGTTAATAAACAGTTAGTAAACAGTTGTTCTTTATTTAAATATGTCTGAATAAAATGTTATTTAATGTCATAACTATAGGTACCATTAATGTTAGTGAGGGTAGATAAAGTTAAATAATTAATTGTTGTAAGTCAATGTATTATGTGCAAAATAGTCAACGTAAATATTTCTTATATCCATTGCTTCATTAGTAGGGTGATTTGCTCTATTCCACCTCAAATGTGTTGTATTTACAGGAGTAAAATTTCGGTCGATACCTTCTTTATCGATTATAGTGTTGTGTAAAACACAAATACATTTAACAATTTTTTCTGCTAAATCAACATTACATTCAATGCATTTAGAAAGTAGTCGCCATTTTGAGTTTGCTATGCCAAACGCACATTCAACACATTTTCTGGCCCTCGATAGACGATTATTAAAAATTTTTTGGTTTGAAGACAAATCTCGGCCACCAAAAGGTTTTAATAAATATTTTAGCAATGGATATGCTTCATCGCCTATAAAAACATACGGTGCTTTCACGTTCGTTCCTGGAAAATATCCCGGTTCTGGAATATCCATCTCCCCGGTATTTAAATTTTTATATACACTCGAGAGAAAAAAATCGCACATACGTGACTTAGGAACTTAAACCGAAAAAACAAAAGAAAATTGAATTAAAGTATTTTTTTTGTTAATGCAGATTCATAGTCTATTTCAATACCTATCCATTAATCCCTTTTCGGTGTTTAAAAATCAATGTTTAATGCCTTTAGGGGAAAGAATTCAAAGGGCACATTTTTTATGAATTTCTTAGCTGTATAAAATAAGTGTTAGAAAAAAAATGGTAAAAGTATTTTTTTTCTTTTTTATTAATACGAGGTGTTTCCACCCCTTGTCTGAATCACTGCTTCCATACGAGTTTTCATAGATTTGACAAGAGTTTTGATGTCATCTTGTGTTATGGCGTCCCATTCCTCTGCGATCGCCTGTTGTAGCTCCTGTAGTGTCCTTGGAGCAGCATCTCGGGCTCGAACTTTCCTTTTCAGTTCTTCCCATAAATGCTCAATAGGATTAAGGTCTGGGCTTCGAGCTGGCCTCTCCATAACGGGCACATCTACCTCTCGAAGGTACTCGTACACTATGGCAGCCGTATGTGGTCTTGCATTATCCTGCATAAACAGGAATTTTTCGCCGATAAACCCAGCAAAAGGTTGCACGTGGCTCTCGAGTACTTCCTCAATGTAACACCGAGAAGTGAATCCCCCTGATTGACGGCCAGTATTCGGTCCGGTGATGAACACAAGTTCAGTCTTCGCTTCTAGAGAAATGCCTCCCCAGAACATGCACGACCCACCGCTGCAGGGGACACTTTCCGCTATGCAACATTGAGCGAATCGCTCCCCTGATCTTCTGTAGACCCTCCCTCGTCCATCGTTGCCATGTAAGCACATCCTGCACTCGTCAGAGAACAGGACGGTGCTCCATTGCTCTTCGGTCCAATTCAAGTGCTCTCGAGCGAAATGAAGGCGAGCTTGTCGTTTGGCTGGGGTCAGTTTTGGTCTATTCCCTGGTCTGTGTGCAGTCAGACCACCTTCACGAAGTCGTCTTTTGACTGTCCACCTACTGACTTGCACTTTACGAGCTTCTTGGAGCCGCTGTCCCAGTTGAACTGAGTTCAAGCAACGATTCCTAAAAGATGAAGACACAAGAAAGCGGTCGTCACGCTGTGTTGTAGCACGACGACGACCAGATCCTTGTCGCTGTTGGTAGCCACCAGTCTCTTGGTACCTATGGTACACGCGACGAACGGCGTATCGGCTCAAATTCAGCTGTCGAGCCACTTGACTTTGGTTTAGCCCAGATTCAATAAGGGCAACCACTTGAGCGGCTGTTTCTGGTCTGGTATCCATTTTCTTGTTTCGGTTTGAGTTGTAATCGATAGAGAACCTTTCACACAGGACGTTGGTATGCAAATAATGACTGTTCCCGAAAAATGCACCCTTTTATACCTGCTACAGTCGCGCAAGTAGCGCTACCTGCACTAAGCGATTTAGGGGTGTGTTGTTGTTGCGGTGATATTGTTTTGTTTTTTAAGGTTAATACCAACCCCTTATGTGTCCTGCAATAGCGTAAATTACGTACTTTAATTTTATGTAACTTTTATTTGCAGTAAGTTATAAATAATAGAAACATTGAACTTTTAAGTAAATATTGGCAGGTGAGCGATTTTATTGCTCTCAAGTGTAGTTCGGAAGCCTTAAATGTTCCACCGTCGCTCTGTTTACCAAATCCACCAATTTCAACTATTGTAAATTTATAATTTGCGTCGGCGACTGCTTGCAGAATCATAGAAAAAAACTTTTTGTAATTGAAAAACATAGATCCTGACTGATCTGGACAGATTACACGTACATGCTTCCCGTCGATGGCCCCTAAAGCATTCGGAAAATTCCAAATATTCTTGAAGTCGTTTGCTATTGAGTAGAAAGTTTCTTTTGTAGGTATAGGCATATGTATTGGTTGTAATTCATCCCATAATATATTGACTGTTTCTTCAATTATCGCCTTTACTGTAGAAATCCCCATTCTAAATTCAGATGCCAAATGTGCAAATGATGCACCAGTTGCAAGATAGCTGAAATAAAAATAAAATATTTTATGTTTCAGAGAACAAAGTCAGAAAGAAATGGAAATATTTGAAGGACCAGTTTGCAATCGAACATGGAAAAATACCAGTTTCACGTTCTGGGGATGGAGCATCTACTTCCTATGAACCAAAATGGCCATACTATAAATCCCTGCTGTTTTTAAAAGACATCATTAAGGCAAGAAAATCTTCGGGAAATCTGACCAAATCGAAACGTCAATTATCAGTTGGATCTGAGTCAGAAACCAGTGATTTTAATTATGTTGAAGGTGATTCTAACCAAGACAATCTCGATCAAGACAATCTCGATCAAGACAATCTCAATCAAGACGATTTAAATCCTGATCAAGCCAGCTCAAGCAACGTCTCAGAGAGATCAGCAAGTACCATATCATCGAAAGAGAGCTCAGTGCCACGCAAAAAAAAACTAACACATTCAATCAAAATATGTTAGAAATAGAGAGGGAGAAACTGGAGTATTTGAAAAACAAGAGAAGACAAAATGAAGATGATGATAATTTATTGTTCCTAAAGAGTCTCCTACCTCATATTCGCAAGATTCCTCAAGAACGACTGCTGTCATTTCGTAACGATATTCAAAAAACAGTAGATGATTATGCATATCAGTCACGTTTTTCTTCACAATCATCTCTTTCTAGGTACTTACCGTATACGCCATCACCACCACCATCACATCAATCACCAGAACCACACACCACTCAATTGATATCAGCAACATTCCAGACACCACCAATCACACATCAATCACCAAACCACACACCACTCAATTGATATCAGGAACATTCCAGACACCATCAATCACACATCAATCACCAGATACACGCACCACTCCATTGATATCAGCAACATTCCAGACACCACCAATCACACATCAATCACCAGATACACGCACCACTCCATTGATATCAGCAACATTCCAGACACCACCAATCACACATCAATCACCAGATACACACACCACTCAATTGATATCAGGAACATTCCAGTCACCAGCAATCACACATCAATCACCAGATACACGCACCACTCCATTGATATCAGCAACATTCCAGACACCACCAATCACACATCAATCACCAGATACACACACCACTCAATTGATATCAGCAACACTCCAGTCACCAGCAATCACAAATCAATCATCAGACCTAAACAATTATTTTCGTTCTTTCTCTGAGAGCATAACAGAATACCTTTAATGAGGATAATAATTAAGAACACCTTTTTATAAAAATGTGAATCAGAAATAAAAGTATATTAGCTACCCTAAAACGGTTTTTTTCTTCAAAAATAAAACTTCTTACAAACGTAAATTTACGTTTGTAAATACAAACGTAATTACGAGGGTGGATTGAAAAGTTCGCGGCCTAGTCAAGAAAACAGAATAAAGTACATACAAAAATATTTTTATTTTTCGACGTAATCTCCATTTAGCTCTATGCACTTCTTCCATCTGCTTTCCAGAGCTTCCATACCTGTTTTAAAAAAAGATTCCTCAAGGTCTTCAAAATACAGGTTAACAGCGGCTTCGACCTCTTCATTCGTTAAAAATTTCTGCCCACCGAGGTGTTTTTTCAGGTTTGGAAACAGATGAAAGTCCGAAGGTGCCAAATCAGGAGAATAAGCTGGATGTGGCAACAATTCGAAACCACAATCACGAATTTGAGCCATAGACTCGACAGACGTGTGGACTCGGGCGTTGTCCTGGTGAAACAACACTTTCTTTCTCAGTAATCCTGGGCGTTTCTGTTTAATTTCTTCACGTAAACGGCGCAGAAGGGTGCTATAGTACGCAGAGTTTATTGTTTCGCCTTTCGGAAGGTAGTCCACCATAATGACACCCTTAGCATCCCAAAAAACCGATGCCATCACCTTGCCAGCCGACAGAATTGCCTTTGCTTTTTTCGGAGTTGGTTCACCTGATTTTTTCCATTGTTTGGATTGTTGTTTTGATTCTGGGGTATAGTGGTGAACCCAGGTTTCATCCATTGTCACAAATCTGTCAAGAAAACCTTGTGGATCAGCCTCGAACATCTCCAAACAGTCGCGAGAAATCGTGAGTCGAATTCGCTTTTGCTCTACTGAAAGCAATCTGGGGACCCACCTAGCCGAAACCTTAGAAAAGCCGAGTTCATGGACAATGATGTTTTGCGTTCGTTCATATGAGATGCCTATAGTGTCTGCAATTTCTCTGATAGTCAATCTACGGTCTTTCAATATGAGATCACACACTTTACTGATGTTTTCTTCGGTCGTAGACGTCATTGGCCTGCCGGAGCGAGGGTCATCTTCGATGTTCTCTCGTCCACGTTTAAATTCTGCAACCCATTTTTTCACAGTGGTATAAGACGGGGCAGATTCCCCTAATGTTGTTTGCATGTCATCATGGATCTCCTTTGGTGTTAATCTTTTTTTAAACAAATATTTAATCACAGCACGTTGTTCAAATTTCTCCATTAGTGAAAATTTGTTCTACACACGTATTTATATTGTTCGTAAAATTTTATTTAAACAAGATATCAAATTGAAAATTCGCAGGCTGACAATTGAATAATGACAGTTCAAAATGACGGCAGAAAAAATAACAAAAGTTTTTTTTTAGTGGCCAGGCCGCGAACTTTTCAACCCACCCTCGTACAAACGTAAATTTATTGAGATCAGATTGGCCGATATCAATGAAATATATATTTTTACTTAACATCAAAATCACCCTACAGGTCAGAAGTTATTCAATAAAAAAGAAGTATTTTAATAATTTTTTTAAATCTACTTATATTATTATATGCCCGAGCCGTCATCGCTCGACGCGCGGATTCCCAAACCATAGACGTATAGCCGACTAGCTGTTCATGCTCCGACATAATATATGAATATTGAATAAATAAGCGGTAAATATATTTGTTTTTAACTTACCGAATGGTGACAACAAGTCTTTCTTCTGGAAGGATTGGTTGTTTATGCCAATTACACCAATTTTTCATCAATAGGTTTTTCACTAAATCCAAAATGTAATTAAATGTTTCTTGAGTCATTCTTGTATATTTATAAAATCTTTCATCATCAAATTTCAATTTCTTTACAAATAAATGATGGTACTCTCCAAAATGTTTACTTTCTCTATTAATGGGATGTATAGCTTCTTTTCGCATTTTTAAATACACATTTTCTAACAAAACCAAATCATCGTCCGATGAGTCCGACATTTTCCTTGGTCTGCTTCAACCTGCTTGCTTTGTGTAGAACTGACCAGCGCTGTCAAGCGCCGGTAAGCGCTTATAAGTTTCCAGCTTTCTTTCTGTATACGACCTAAGAGTAGATATATCATGTACTTAACTCGTGATTTTCATGCTCTTGCCCCATCCTTTTAACCCTTACTTATTCTAAGACTCTCTGTTCGAATTTGTAAAATAGGTAACTGTATCCATAGTCCTTTGTTGTAGTTAAATATGTAGTTAAACAATCAATATCATTGTATTAATGAATAGAGGTTGTCCAATAACCACAAAATTTGATCCCATTTTGGACAAAGACAAACTTGGTCGTGGTTGCAAAAAAATCGAGGGTGTGCCAGACTGCGATGAAGTACTCATTAACAATAAAAAGATTACTGTTGGGCCACCGACTGCCTCCCATTTACAGGAAGTGGAAATTAAAGTTCTAAAAGAAGAACTTATTCGGAACTATAAACTTAAGGAACGCAGCGACAAAATAAAGAAGATAATACATGGGCAATTATTAATAAAGCGCCCAAGTAATTGAGAACTTTGATGAAAATAATAACTAATTAATTTGACCAATTTCTCCGTACGTGACTTAATTGTTTTTAACCTCAATGGTTTTCAATTGATCTTCCTAGTAAACAACATCACATGATCGATAAGGTTGTTTACTTCAGCAAATAAAAACTTTTTGTATATAAAATCTGTCCGAAATTGTCCAAATAAGTTGTATGCAAATAGACTGTATGCCTCCGCTTAAATAAAAGTGTTGATAGTTAAAACTTCGAGTTTTCTTCCACCCAACACCAGGAACATAACAAAAATTGGTGTCAGAAGTGTGGGATTCGCGCACCTGTTCTTCAAAAATGAAAACCTGACTTAGAAGAAGAAAACCATCAGGGAAGTCTCCAGACCTTAGCACAGGAAAGAATCCAAGTTCCTGAAATTGTCTTTAAGATGCGAAGCATCCGACCCTCATAAGTTGTGGCATTTCTCGACGGCAACGAGCGATGCGGATCAAGCGAAAGCAGACTCCAACGCAACACCGAACAACAAAGGACAGCGTCACCTTCATATTCGACATCTTCACTTCGAGTTCAAGAAACATGAAGACAGCGTGTATTTTGTAAGTTTTATTCGTTTATTAACGATGATCTACAAAATATTCAATAACTTTCTGTTAACTTAAACTTTTTTTATTTTTCATCATTTTTCTAAAATCATTATCTTGTTTTAGTAATAAATATATTTTTATTCAAGAAAGAAATTAATATTACAAATTTTTACAAAAATTTTATACAAATCTTACAAATTCGATTGAAGTAAAATAATGATGCGAAAGGAGAGAAGGAGAAGAATTGTCTAAGGTATATATTGATGTAAAATCTATAGTTTAAATAAAATAAAAAATTCGCTTCGGATTGTCAAGAACGTATATTATTCGCCTTCGTACAAAACAAATTAATCGACAAATCCGTTTGTTCTAATACAGTTTTAGTACATGAAAAGATCTAAAAGACTTTTTAAAAGCTAGATTTTGAAATAGAAAACATCAGACTCACCTTTTAATTTATTTGCAAAATTGTAAGCAATTCCCTAACGAGAACATCACTCAATATATGTCTCGTCTTGAAAGTTGTTTAAAAAGACTCTTAAGTACAATTAAACAATCGACCGTTAATATTGAACTACTACCAGGCCAAATCGAAAGCACTAATCGACTTGCGTTTCTTTTGGGTTTAATCCGAAAATTTCTCAAGTAATCAGAGCGCGAGAACCATTGGATTTAAACGAAGCGTTTAATACTGGGTGTAAAAGAACTGCTTCCGAAAACGAAAACTGGGTATTGCTGAGGGGGTACCAGTTACAATTAGAGCAAAAAAAAACCAATTTCGGACATGATATTTAAATATTTTTTTTATTGATTCATACTCAGAATCACGTAAACAACCAAATTATGTGATTATTTCAAATCAAATAACGTTTTGGTGTTATTTTTATTAAAACTTCAATCTAATTCTAACACCGCAATCAGCTGATTGGAAAAGCAAATGACCTCGAGCGGCGAGACGAGACGCTGAGCGGGGCGGGGCGGGTGACAACAAGCGGCCGCGGGTGGCAACAAGCGCCGAACGATTTCCCGCCAAAACCGATCTCGCGTCCGCCCGCCGTTATTTCCAACTTACCTAGTCCGCCAGCCAATTATCCTACGTTAAACATTTGTTTCTTACAATAGCCAGGTTAAAAATTATAAATTTTACCAAAATAAAAATAAAATGCCACTTGCCACAGTAAAGGACTCAGATACGCATATTAAATTTTCTACAGACCTTTCTTTCTTATGTCTATTTGTTCTGAGATTGACACAGCAACAATTGAAAGTAAAACTTCATAGCTAAAATACCTACAGGCAACAGCTTTATAAATCACAAAATAATTTGACCATAGGTAGGTAACTTAACTGCTTAAATTTCATCCACCCTTCTTCCACTATCAATTAGGCCTTTGCTTGATTTGTTGCAAACCCTAACTACAACTTAAAGAATTACGACGTTTTGTTTTAAAGCATAGCTTCCGATTACATAAGTTTACAGTTTTGAAACTAAGTACCAGGCAATAAGGTACCTAATAACCTCCCAACCCACAATCTACTGCTCTATTGTAAGTAAGTAAATACCTCCAGTATTTTCTAAAAACTAGCGACGTAAAATTCCTTCTTAAACTATTAACATAATAAGCTACCTATCTAAACTAACAAAACTATTAGGAAACTACCTTAAAAGTCAGGACGCACTAGTAGATTCATAATCAATCATAACCATACTGAAACCAATACTATTAAATTTTCTAGGTAGGTTATTTCAATCCAATCAATAGTTTATAAAGGTTTTAGGTACATACCTACTTATGTTGACAGTCAATACGAAGCATTTAAGCCAGCAGAATCGGAGCCTCTACACACTACCCACATGAGGTAGGAATATCATTAAAGACGAGAACTAGGTACTTTAGTACCTATTCGGTGACACATCAACTGCACTTCCACACTCTCATTGATTGAACACTATTTCCTAAATGTATCAAACAGGTAGGTTCTAACTATGATATTAAACACAACTTAAACTTCACTTTATCACTTAAACTAAAAAGTAAGACGTAGGTAACTAAAACCAGGCAAGTCAAGTGTGCCGCGTAACGTACCAAAAAGAACTAAATGAAAGATTTCCGCATCTGTGGTCGGTGTCTAGATCAAAGCAAGCCGCCGCGCTGCCTCAAAATCATCGAATTGTTTGTTTTAATTATCGGTAGGTAGTCGATAAAAATTAGTCGATAACAATAAAAAAATGATATTTACTCAATTGGTATCAAAACATTTACTAGCAAAGCTAATCAAAACAGAGGACAGTATCTACCTACCTTGTTTCTGGATTCAGCGCAAGTTAAGATTAGATAGTTTACAATGAGAGGTTTCTGTGTTTTTGTGGTATTTACCTCAAACAATTAATTGTTTTATTAGTAAAGTTTATGGGTTTAATTTTATCTGGGGTGTTTAACAATCTTGTAAAACTCTCTCGTATTGCGCTGTGCTCACGTGACTTTTGACACTTAGATTTAATTGGTATAGTGCTTTTCTTCTTCATGTGTATTTCTTTGTTTCTAAAATTACGTAAAATTTGCCTTCTGCCGGAAAAAAAACATATCGATACCACACCTACCTTTATGAATGCATCTCTAACTGTGTTTTAAGAATACTGCAAATTGTTTGTAAATACGACCCTATTCTTAACAAATAAAGTCTAAATCTGTTTGTCGTTTTCGACGATGGCGGCGCTTTTGATGTCCGAATATGTTTTTATTTTGTCGCAATGTCGCTTCCTTCAAAGGAAATTACTACAAACTGTAAATTCAACCCTATCCCGACGAAATAGAGTCTAGATCGGTTTGTCATTGTACGACGACGGCGGCGTCTTTATCGGTGCACTGTCTTAGGGTGCGTCCGCACAGAGATTTTTCACCGCGAGGTTTTGTTCACGCGTTTAGATTCCGAATTACACCTAGTACGTACCGCAGATAATATTCCTACGTTTTTTATCGGATATTACATGTCTCTGGTGAGAGGCACGACTGAAATGGACCACCGAACTAAAAGGTTTGTTTATCTAATACTAAAGCGACTTAATAGACGTATCAAAAGATACTTTATACTTTGATATTACACAAAACATTTGCGGAAAAAAATTACATCGTATTGCGCTCAAATTGTAGTTGCAACAGTTTTTTTACCCGCGTGCGTTTTTTAACGCCTGTGCGGATACATGCATAACATTACATGTGTTTCAGAATAGCGAAAAAAAAACCTCGTTGTGAAAAACATCGGTGCGGACGCGCCCTTATCCCCACACGCGCCGCTCTACCGCGGCAAGGTTACCAACATAAAAATTTTCCCCTAAATGTAAGGAGTAAAACGGCAATGGTGGGTTTTCAGGGCTTAATTCTTTTAGGGTATTGTAGTGTTTAAAAAACAGCTGAAAAAAAAACAAACTTACTACTCCTTGTAAACAAACATTTCAGTGCACCTGTGTCCGTGACCAAGGTATTAAGTTAATTAAAAATAAAATAAAACAATTTTTTTGTTAAATTCAATCAAAATAGTAAAAAATAAATCGTGTTAACTTTCGTTACATGTTTAAATTTTAATGGTATAAATTAAAAAAATGTTTGAGGGATTTTGTCTTAAGCATTAGGGACAAACGTTTTTGAGAGTTGGTAACACTGCCTCGCAGGCGCCGGGCTGTCTAGTCTCTTCTCTCTTTCTTTAGCTTTAGTTTAATTCGGTGCGTGATCATCATTGTTGTTTTTTGTGAAATTCGTAGCTAGTTTAATTAATTAGTCATGTCATGTCAATCAATAGTGATATTCAACGGTAAGCGTCTTTACTTCACTGGTGTGTTTAGTGTATGTGCGGGAATAAGTATTTTGTTAAGTAAGGAAAAAAAGTTAAGCGTGTCATACGAACATAAATCTGCCTCAGTTTAGAATTAAATAAGTCTAATTAATAAATAAACTCTACTAAATACCGTAACGGAGACGGCAGTTTAATAAAAAGGTGTGAATATTTTTTATTAATAAAGGAACTTTATTTGTGCTATAATGTGAGGCTATTTGGTGGCTTTATTAGAATAGCTGATCGCTCAATAAAGGTACGTGTAAACATGTGTAAAAAAGTGATTATTAATACGACTACACTAAGGCCCTTGATGAAATTTGTGTCACCTCAATGATTAAGCTCGAGTTCGATATTAGCGTTGAGAGTGATTTATAAATGCAGGCCTAAGAGACTGGCTGTCACTCGCCAGTCATTTGAGGGGGCTGGATTGCGGCGCGGGTGAGGGTGCTATGACAACCATGTCGCCGCCTGGTTACTAGTTGGTGCGCGCGCACTGAATCACACGCTAGATTTTCATATCCTGTGATAAATTGATAATGCCTTTTCAGCATCTCTGTCTTAAATAGAAATTTGATATACCAACCGGTACTAGGATATCTGCTAGGAAGATAGTTGCAAACAATTGCCATCGGCGTATTGGTAGGTAGGTAGGATTAGCCGATATCTTAAAATCACTCAATTAACGTAAACACAGTTTAAAATGTATGCTTCATGTTGCGCTGATGTAACGAGGGGCGCGGGGGGCGCACGGGGCGGGCGCGGGGAGCGGGGGGGGCTAAACAAACAAACAGCGATCAGCTGTTCTCGCGTGAAAGGTCGTTGCTCCCGCTGATATACATTGCTTTAATGTATGTTTAATTTTTTTTTAAATTGAGGTTCTGGGGCATTTTGATGGTGCCTTTAGTTAGTGTTTAGGTTCAATAATACATGGTTTCTGGCTTCGGACATGGTCTTCTTACACGCTGTATATCTCTAGAAGAAAAAAAATCTCTTTATTAGAGTCAATCAGATTTAATCCATCTAGGCCAAAATTTTGTAGCAAATGACAGTGCCATACAGCAGCATTTTGTCGTAGTTATCCGATTAGGAACTTTCACCAAAATCCTATAATGTATTCTGATTATAATAAAAATGGTAATAGACCACTTTTCCGCTTAAACGAATTTGCTATCTGTAAAGATTGTAATATACAACATGACCCTAGAGAAATACAAAGACCAATAAGGTATATCAAAGATAATAGGACTGACTATAATCTAATAATCCAGACCAAGTTAATAGGAATTGCTAGAGATTTCCATTCCCATTCCGACGACCAAGTGCCGAACAAATTAACACTGACTAAGGGCTTGTACACAAAACTGCGATGCGACGTCGCATCGCAAAAATCTGCGAGCTCCCTCTACGCATCGCAAGAACTTACGAATTGATTCGCATCGCGCATTCCTGCGATGTTGCGTCACACTTGTTGACACCATTTTAGTTCGCTCTGGGACAGCGCGTGGGCAAGACGTGTAGGTACTTTAAAAATGACAGAATACGACGTTGATTTTTTAATATCACTGATTGAGGAGCGCCCTGTTGTTTGGGACACTAGTAATGAAGATTATAAAAACAAATTCATCAAACAAGATGCTTGGAAGGACGTGTGTAAAAGTTTATTTCCAAATTTCGAGGAAAAAGAAAACAATGAAAAAACTAAACTTGGTAAGTACACAAATACATTTATTAAGTATAACTTTTTTTTACTTTTTACTAAAACTACCTACAAATCAAACATTCTATTCATATAAGCACAAAAAATATTCTTTAAATTGTTTACAAATGTTTAGGCGTCGACAGCGAGTTACTTTAATGTTTTACGGTGTGTCCTTTTGTACCTATTGTATTGACTTATTACCAAGAACTCGAGCAACAATACAAGCCGTATGGTATAGTCTTAAATTTTTTGTAGTTGCCAGTTTAATGCTCCAACTTCACTTGTAAAGTAATCCGAATATTCGTTTCTAATTATATTTGCACCAACCACCTGACTACCTACATTCAACCCTTGTTCAAGTGGTTGTAGTTCGGAATCATCTATGATCATTTCAATAGGGGTGTCTAATTCATCACGGTTAATGACAAAGTTATGTAGTATGCAACAAGCCTTAACAATATCTATAGCAAAGTCATATGAAACGTTAATGGGGCGGTGAAATATTCGCCACTTATTGGCTAATATGCCGAAAGTACACTCGACATATCTTCTTGCCCTACTCAAACGGTAGTTGAATACTCTTTGTTTAACAGACAAATGCTTGCCAGAATAAGGACGCATGACATTATTCGAAATAGAAAAAGCTTCGTCTCCGACAAAAACATATGGAACCGGTTCTTGAAAGCCCGGTAGCGGCCTTGATTTTGGTGTAGGCAAATCACCTCTCATCAGTAAGTCGTACAGTTTCGTGTTGTGGAAAATAGTGGAGTCACTTTCCTTTCCATATGCTCCTATGTCCACATAGATGAATCTGTATTTCGAGTCCACAATAGCCAACAAAACTATTGAATTGTAGCCCTTGTAATTAAAAAAAAGTGATCCACTTTTTGGGGGACTACGAATACGAATATGTTTCCCATCAACGGCTCCAATACAGTTAGGGAAGTTGGCTTTCTTGTCAAAGTCCGCAGCTATTTCTTCAAACAGCTGTTGTGTTATTTTTGGTATGTTTGCATTTAAACAAAATTTCCATATTGCTTTACAAACTACTCGTATTATCTTAGCAACTGTACTTATTCCTCGATAATAATCTAAATGTATATTTCTGATTTCATTTCCGGACGCTAGGAATCTGTAACATAAATAGAAAAATAAGGATTAATTTATATAACAAACTTAAAAAGTAAAGAACACTAACTTAAAACGACATAAACATACATAATTTAATTTAATTCATTGGTAGACAACGCTTCTAGCGCTAAGTTCGCCTATTGTTATTATTATTATATTATTGTTCTGTACAAATGGTATTTGATGAATTATAAATAAATAAATAAATTAAATATTGTCTATTTTTTTTTGCAGGTAATTTAGTAATACAAAGATGGAGAGGGATTAAGGATACCTTTAATAAATATGAAAAGAAACTCAAAGATGCAAGTAGGTCAGGGTCTGGATCCAAAAATATAAAAGAATACCATCTGTACAAACAATTACAATTTCTTAAGAAAAATTTGCAAAATGAGACCACAACTAGTATAAATGAGTCAGAAAATGAGCAAGATAATCAAGAAGGTACATCAAAAACACGTTACCAAAGGCAGCCACCAAAAAGAAAGATGGTTAATAATACATTTGAAGATGATATTGTAAAGATTTTAAAGGAACCTGAGAATAGACACATATCTTTTTTTAAAGGTATTTTACCATCACTTGAAAGATTAGATGACAATAAAACTCTAATCTTTCAGAGCAGAGTTCTTCAAATTTTAACAGAATTGCATCAACCTCATGGCTACTACTATCCGAATAGCAACTACCAGGGTGGCTATCAAACTCAACATTTTGCGAGATCTCAACAAACGCCACTGATACGTCCACAGTCATCTAACATACCAGATCAAATTGATTCACCTAGTAATGATTTTTCTAACTCAAGCATATTAAGCACACTTTCAACTGAAGAAGACTTTGATTTTTCGTAAATTTTATGGATTGTAATATTTTAAAAACTCTTTTCTCAATAAAAACTAATGTAAACAATTATTGTCTTACTTCACTTACCGGATAGTGAGGCCAATCATTTCCAGAGGCATAACAGGAATTCTCCCCTTGTACGATTGTTTATGAAGATATGGTGATAATAAACTTAAAAGCTCTTCGAATGAAGATATGCTCATTCTAAAATACTCCAAAAATTTTTTTTCGTCGGTTTTCAAAGCTTTATATTTTAGAAGAAAAAAGTTTCCATCAGGATTCATAATAGTAATAAATGGATGAACCCAAAATCTTCTTTGTTTCTTTTTTCTATATCTCCTAAGCAATAATAAAAGTGCACACTTCTTTTTACGATCCATGTCACGACCTAGCTTTCAATTCAAAATACGTTTAGTACGGTTAACGGTCGTCGAAGGAATGGTCACACTGGGAGACGCCTTGCCGCACGAAATCGCATCGCAGCAATTCGTGTCGTAATTTTCTGAGTTGCGAATTCGCATCGCGTCGCATCGCAGTTTTGTGTACAAGCCCTAATCAACAAAATCATCAAGTTAATCAAAATCATCAACGTCATCAGCAAAACGATAAGCCCGTATTCATGGTAAGGCCGTGTCCCCAGTAGGCAAACTGTTAGCGGCCGACTGAGTTTGCGGCGTACCGATTTAGTACGCCCTTCCATATACAGGGTCTGTCGTAATGAATGGATAACCCGTTACCTACAGTTGATCCGGATATGAGGCTATAAGAAAATGGTGTCTTCTTGCCAGGGTTGTCAACCATAAGAAAATGGCGTAGACTTTTAAACTTTTTTATAAATTTCCCAATTTTTTTTATTTATTCTGCTGCCATTTCTTCAAATTTTGATGTATTTGTATAATTCTTTTAGTATTATACTGCCGAAGACGTGTATTATGTAATTTAAATACAATTTTAGGTGTTATCCACGTTAACATTATCAAAATACTCATTTTAAGAAAAATATTTCCAATTTTTTTTCTTTATGTTAACTTTTGATCATCTCCTGTGGAAAAAAAAAGTATGACGTTATAGCTGCCCATGATCTCAATAAATTGTCTAGTATGTGTAGATTCTAAAAAGGTATAACGATGTGTACTTTACAAGCAACATTAAGTTACAGGAGCGAGAACACTAATCAAGGTCGGAATTTTTATTTTTCATGTTATGTTATAAATGGTTGTAAAACTTCGTCATAATGATTTTATTCTATCAAGATACTTTGCAAAAACACTATCGGGCCACTAATAGGATATTCAGAAGAAAACCCGGTTGTTTTTGGGAAAAAAATAACATTAGGTACTCCACGATAATAATGTAATAAAAATGTACAAATGAAAATTGTTGTGCTCTAATAGTTACATGCGACAAACATGTTGCGACAAGTTTATTCGAAATTGAAACGGATTTTAAAAATCGAACAAAGACCGCACTACAAAGAAAAGTGGAAAAAATTAGAAGGAAATCGTCCTTCCACTCTAATGAACACACGGTAATCAGGATGTCGCACATTTGGATATCTTACACGATAAACACTAGCAGCTCTATTGGTGCTGCCATTACGTACACCGTAAATGTAATGCATGTTTGCGTATTCGGCCGGCGTATACTGTTGCGGCATGATACACAAACTACACAAAAACTTTTCCAAAACAACAAGTTCAATCGATAGCACAACACAATGTCCGTAAATGTGAGCAAAGTCATCAGTATCACCACGTTATCAAGTCCAAATCACAAGGAAAATCATAGTCAAATATTAGAAAGCAGTAACAAATTGACGAAAATAGTGGCCCCGATTCTCAAAACACTCTCTAAAACTAAATTAAAAATATATTAACAGTACAGATATTTATGTTTTTTTTATTTAAGAGGGCTTTCAAGATTTTCTTGCACCGCCAATTCCGCGATCAGTACAAAATTAATATCTCGACACTCTAAAATTTTAAAACTTAGGGAATTTAGATTAGCGTGAGTACTATTTTATTACTTAGCTCAAAACTAACCTAGACTACGCTGAGTAGGTATAAAATATTATTTTTTTACTGATCGCGGAATTGGCGGTGCAAGAAAATCTTGAAAACCCTCATAATACAATTATACCTTATTTAGCTGCCAAGGCAGAGTTCCTCTAGTCATAAAATAGGTCGCATATTGCTGTCTTATGACATTCGGTGCTGTCTGTTCTTCATGTACGGGTTGTATTGGGAGAAATTCATCAACACTTATAGCAAATTTATCTCTTTGTCTAAAACCATCTCGATCAGCGACAAAATTGTGTAATACACAACATGCTTTTATAATGTCAGTAGCGAAGTCATAGGACACGTCTATCGGTCTGTGAAAAATGCGCCATTTGTTAGCCATAATCCCAAAAGCGCATTCGACATATCTTCTGGCTCTGCTTAGACGGTAATTGAAAACCTTTTGTTGTAAGTCGAGATTTTGACCGCCATATGGACGCATAATATGTTTGCTCAGTCCAAAAGCTTCGTCACCCACAAATACATACGGGGTTGGTATATTGCTACCAGAGAGTGGCTGGGGTTGAGGTAGTGGTAAGTTGTTGTTAATCATTAGCTCGTACAGTTTAGAATTTTGTAATATGGTTGAATCGCATTCTTTTCCGTATGCACCGATGTCGACAAATACGAATTTGTAATTTGAATCCACAATAGCTAGCAACACAATCGAAAAAAAGGCTTTATAATTAAAAAAAAGTGAGCCACTATTTGCAGGATTACACACGCGGATATGTTTGCCGTCGATGGCACCAACACATTGAGGAAAATTTGCCTTTACATCAAAACCCCTCGCTATTGTTTGGAAACTTTCAGTTGTCAGTTCAGGAATGTTGTCTCGAAGAAGATTGGTCCATATAGCACGACAAACTCTTTGTATTATATATGCAATAGTAGATTTTCCCCGTTTGAATTTGAAATGTAAATCAGTTATTGAATTTCCACTTCCTAGGTATCTGAAAAGAAAATAATTATTATAATATGCATTTATGAGATAGATAGATACCCGAAAAAAAATACTGACATATTCAGACATCGATAGCAAATAACTTTCTCTATGTACCTAACCAATTAATTCTGGAATCGCGAAAAAAATAGCAGCTGTTGCATACATTTTGATTCAGTAGGTATTGCTTTTTGTATGTAACAGCTGTTATATTTTCACGATTCCAGAGTCGGTCACATAGTGTTTGTTAACGATATCTGAATATGTCATTAAATTTTATCGAGAAATTCACTATGTATAAATTATTAAATCATGTTTACTATTGGTTTTGCAGGTAATGATTTAATAAAAAAATGGAGAAGTGTAAAAGATAATTACTTCAGATATTCAAAAAAATTAAAAGAAGCATCAAAATCGGGCTCGGGCGCTACGAAACTGAAGAAGTATCATTTATACAATCAACTCCTTTTTTTGAGAAAAGTGGAACAAAATGCCACCGAATCTAGCTTAGACTCGCCTAGAGAAATCAACAATGAATCTACGTCTACAAATGATGACATTACCACAGACAACACTCCGCGCTATGTTCCAGTCGCGCGCAAAAGGGCTATGCAAATGGATGAGTTTGAAAGAGAAGGACTAAAACTTCTCAAGGAGCCGGAAAATCGCCATATGTCCTTTTTCAGAGCTATATTGCCATCTATTCAAGAATTTTCCGACCGAGAAACTCTCCGTTTCCAAAGTAAAGTTATACAAATTATAGATGAAATGCGGTATGGACAAACATCATCATATGTGAGTGGCCCATCAACGTCTCACCAACCACCATATGGGTATCAAACAGCAAATTTTCAAAGTACATACATTTCTGATTATAATAATTCAATTACATCTCCAGAAACATCTCAAGCAAGTGAAGAAACTGAATACGATTTTTCTAATTTGTAATTACTGGATGATATCTCTCTTAAATAATGTCTAAATTTAAAATTATGACAATTGCTGATTATTTGTGAGTTGATTACTAATTAAACAAACCAAAAAAACTGTTATATTTTTATTACTTAAATATATTTATATAGTTACCTTAAAGTGATTCCCAGCATTTCTACTGGTTCCACTGGATTCCTCATATTAGTATAGTTTTTTCGTATGTGTGGTTCTAAGGACTTCAATAAACATTCGAAGCTGGATACACTCATTCTAAAAAAATTATAAAACTTCTTTTCGTCTAATAGCAACTCCCGATATTCTAAAAAAAAAAACTGTCCATCACGATTTCTTAATGAAATGAAAGGACTGATCCAGTACCGTCTTGTGATCTTGCGTCGATTTCGGCGGTGACGTAGTAACAGGAGCAATGCTAGACGTCTTTTCCGATCCATGATTTGCTATAGACTGACTGCGAATTTTTTTCAAAATACTTGCCGCAACTGTGCGTCGCCGCTGCGCCGACGGAACGTTTAAGACTGCGTCATAGTAACGCTGCAGCGCCCGTGTGGCCGGCTATGCGTCAAAATATTTGCGTTGCGACGACGCAACGCAACGCAACGCGCCGTGTGGACTGGCTCTAACTAACTAATCTCAACGCACACACACATCACACAAAATCCAAGATGTCCTTTGATACGGAAAGGTTCATTAGTGAAATACAGAATAGACCATGCATATGGAACATGTCGAGTGAAGAATACAGCAACAGAGTATTAAAGCAGAGCAATTGGAATGAAGTCGCTGATATTATATACGATGATTGGCAAAACTTAGAAGAAAACACTAAACAAAAAAGAAGTAAGTTCCATTCAAATTAATTTATTATTTATTCAACTACTTTTTAAAGGTAACTAAGGTTTTTGTGTCGGGGGTTTTAAAACTTTTAATTTAGTTTTTTTGTTTTTATTATATGGGTACTTAATAACCCAGATTATTTTATATTTTTCATATAATTTAATTTATTTTGTAATGTGCACGTCATCCGCTTTCATTTAACACCCCTTTTATTGCGTCGGGGGTCAAAAATAAACAATTATTATATTACTTACATTTTGAAAAAAAACATAGCAAAAAATTAATCTGTTTAAGAACCACCCAGCTAAAAGTTACAAATACTTATTTTGCCAGGGTAGCTTTCCTTCGTTAAGAAAATAGTTTTTAAAGTTTTCTCTTACGGTTTTTCCAGAATTTGATACAGTAATAATTTGGTTCCTTGTACTTGTAAGAGTTGTTGAGGTCGTCGCGAAATATGTGCATATTGTACTTGTTCTCTGGCTATGACAAAATTATGTAAAATACAAACAGCTTTTACGATAGCGATGATTGTATTCACATTAGTTGCAATCGGTGTATGCAGAACTCTCCATTTGCTTGTTAGGATGCCGAATGCACATTCCACGCATCTCCTAGCCCGACTATGACGATAATTGTAAATTCGCTCTTCTTTATTTAAACTTTTATTAGGAAAAGGCCTCAAGATATGCTTTTGTAATCCAAATGCCTCATCTCCAAGAAACACGAAAGGTTGGGGCAATCCATTTGAATTAGGCAATTTAGTAGAGTTGGGAATCTTCAGAGACCCACGAGCCAATTTTTTGCCAAAAGCACTTTCTTTAAATATATTACTGTCAGCATTTCGTCCGCAAGCACCTACATCAATAGCAATGAAAGAACAGTTTGCATCTGCTACGGCTAACAGAACAATTGAGAAGAACTTTTTATAATTAAAATAGTTAGACCCTCTTTTTCGTGGTTTTCGAATACGAATATGCTTGCCATCGATAGATCCTATACAATTAGGATAGTTGGTTTTTTTATAATATCGGTTTGCTATTTCTAGCCACATTGCTTCAGAAGGTTCTGGCATTTCATGTGGCTGTAAAATATCCCATATAATGCATACAGTTTCATTTATTATTTTCGGTACCGTCGATTTTCCAACAAGAAATTCTTGGGCAATTTTTCTGTAAGTTAGTCCACTTGACAGGAATCTGGAAAGAATATTGAACTACCGATTATTTTTGTTTCAGTAAAAGACCTACAAAAAAAATGGAAAGGTTTACGCGACTATCACGCCAGAGAAAAAAATAAAGATTCCTCACTTAAAAGCGGAAGTGGGGCACCAAAAAAACGCAAGACACCATACTTGGACATGTTACACTTTTTAAATGTTTCTAGAGCTAGCAACCAGACATCTGGCAACATTAGCGCCGAGACGTCTAGCGACCGTAGCGCTATATTAGATGAAAATGATTCTTCTGACTCAGTAGGCAATGTCAGAAGAACAAAAAAGATGACTGTGTTTCAAGAAGCACTAATTAACTCGATGGAAAAAAAAAGAGTAAACGATCCAGATATGTATTTTCTACTAAATATTTTACCGGAAATGAAGACAATGTCCCCAACACAGAATTTTGAATTTCGGTTCGAAGTGATGAAACTAATTAAAAATATGAAATATAATGTACATAATAATTATGACGGTGGTCTGATGCAAACTGGATGGACGAATGCCTATAACTACCCACATCAGTATGGCTATGCGAGTGGAAGCAGTACATCAAATGTACAAAACTACCCTTCAACCTCAAACAACTACAACCCAGTTGGCAGCAGCATTCGAAGTCCTCAAAACAGTCCATCACATAGCTCTACAGGTTCTTCAGCGGAAGTAGAAGACATAGAAGCAATATTGCGAGGTGATTCGGACCACGTTGAGGATGACGAATGATTGGTTACCTACTTAATGTCACCATATATGTAATTTTGAAAAGTTATTGTTAAATTAAAAATCATAAATGTGAAAGTGACTTTATATTTAAAAGTATAAATGAAAAGTGATTGTTAAATTTAAAACTATAAATGCGAAAGTGACTTTGTATTAAAAACTATAAATGAAAAGTGATTGTTAAATTTAAAATTATAAATGCCAAAGTGACTTTGTATTAAAAATAAAATAACATTATTTTTTCAGAATCCTAAAGCGTTATTATTTACTTACCTCAAAGTTATAGTAAGCCGTTCTTCGGGACATATTGTATCTCTTGTGATGTTATTTTTAGCGGTATACTGGCGTATGGAGTTTAACAACTCATCAAATGTATGAGAAGTCATATTTAAATAGTCGTAAAAATTTTCTGGATGTTTCCTTAGTTCTGGGTAAAGAGTGTGAAATTGTCCAATGCTCAACCTTTTCTTGTTTAATGGGTGAACCCAGTGCTTCCTTTCTTTCAGCGCTTCTAAGATACCAATTACTTCTAAAATATCCATCGTGACCAACACAACCACTCCCTTCGTACAACAACAGTAAAGTGATAATTCAGTCGGTCGACCTAAATAAGCGGCTAACTCTTAACAGTTTGCTTGCGACGCACGAAAATTGATTAGAGTTTGCAGCTAACTCAAATGTCAGTTTGCCACAAATTTGCGACTAACTCAGTCGGCCGCTAACAGTTTGCCTACTGGGGACACGGCCTAATTCACTAATATACAAATATTTTTAATTAATTTTGAGAGAGGTTACAATTTATGTTATGACAGCTAGGGATGCCAACACAAAAAAAAAAAAATTATTGCAGGTGTTTCCAATTAATTCAAATCAAATCAAATTTGGGGCGGTGGCGTTGTGTATAACGGGTCGCCCAACTCCCTCTAATTAATATGGTTGAGTAGGACGATGGCTGTGTCACACGTCATACCTGTGATCAGGTGCCGCCTTCGGGAAACGGTCTGCTCTGGTTCCGAATTGTGGCGTGGGAAGTTTCCTCAATTAGTTTACTAGCACTTTAATATTTTTTAACTTTAATGATGTTGAGGTACGAGAAAATAATTATATGTTCACTTAATGTACACATTAGGGATGTTAAGGATATCCATATCCGTAACCGAAACTACCGGATATCCGAAAAAAAAAAATATCCGTATCCGTAACCGAAACCGAAATAAATGTTTCGGATAATTTCGGATAGTGGCGGAATCTGAAAATCTAAATAAAACACGTTACGACAAGTTGTTTTTGGCTCCGTTCCGTAAACCGCTTACAGAACTGTGACCAAAGTGTTGGTTCTGTCTCTGAGCTCAATGTAGCGGTGTTAATGACGTCATCGTTCTCACCCATCGTCCTCCTCTATATAAATAAAACCATTTTAATATCTGTTTTTTTTTTAAATTCCTAGAATCTAATATCCGTTACCGAAACTACCGGATAATCCGAAATAATTTCATATCCGTATCCGAAACCGATATAAAAAAAATCAATATCCGTATCCGAAACCGAAATTCCATATCCGTAACATCCCTAGTACACATGTTAAATGTGTATATAAATATAAATTATGATTATATAATTTCGAAAAGAGCGCCGAGTTTTTTCCGCCAGTTTTTCTCTCGGACATCATTTTTTTATTTTTGATTTTATGCTTTTGACAATGTATAAGAGATTAGTTTTTAATCCTATGTACAATAAAGTAATTACATTTCATTTCATTGCCTATGCCGAGTTATTCGTCGTTTCGCACGCAAAAGATTCGCACGATTGTGCGAATTGACACCATTCGATTTTACCTAATGTTTTTGTCTTCATTTCGCACGCACGTACAATGTACAGTCAGGTAAAAATATTGAAATCAAGTTTTATAAACGACTACGAATAAATGACCATGTATGAAATCTTAATATCAAGTTTGTTATCTGAAATAGGTACATAAACATAAATAAAACATCTACACTACTGACATGCTCGGTCACATTACGTGACGGCAAAACTTCGGAGTGAGAGAGATGGCGTACTAGAAAGCAAGAAGGATGTAAGCCTCGCTCGCTTCCTAGTATTGCGCCATCTCTCTCACTCCGGCGTTTTTCATCACGTTAACCGTTAATGTAGCCCAAAAAGATAGCGCGGTCTCTTTCTTTTTATCTAATCTCTAGTGGTGCATCTTAGTGACGTCAGTCAGTCTTTCCTTAAGCGTCTTTTACTGCGCTCGCGCATATTAAACTGCAACATGTCCTAAGTTTTAAAAATGAAAATGTGGGTGTTTTTACTGTTTTTTATGTACGCTGGAGGTAAGTGTATTTAGAATATAATAGTGTTACTGTGAATGTTCGAACGGCTACTTCGTTCAGTTATACAGTGTGTCCGGGGACGTATAGCGGAAACTTTAAGACCGTATAAAAAAGGTAATTAAAAAATTAAAATCACTACATGGGGTGGGCGCCCCCCATGGGGAGTTTTTTGTCGATAAAATTGATCATATTATACGGTCTTAACGTTTTCGCTATACGTCCCCGAAAACACTGTATATTTAAATGTTTTTTGTTTTGTGGCGGCCATCTTGTGCTTATCCTATCTTGACTGGCATTGGTAGAAATTATGAGATGAAACTGAGAATGTGTGAAATTCATTTGATAATTAAATTTAAAAGTGTGTTTTACCTTAATAAATATTCTAGATTTGATTTAAAAAGCTGGTTTGAGATTAGAAACATTTTTCTTTGTAGGAAATGGATCGCAACCTGGCCCATCTAATTCAGGAAATGATCCACCAGCCGGACCTTCAAGTACGCATACAACTGGACATGAAATAATCAAATCAAAACGAGGAAAGCCAGTACTTTTTCGCGCGGGCCACAAATATAATTTACACAGGAGAAATAAAGCTTCTTGTTTTTGGAGATGTTCGAAGAGACACATATGCAAATCTATGCTTGTTATTAATAATGATAACTCTATTAAACGGGAGGATAGACACAACTGTGAGCCTGATTTTACGTCAAATGAGCTTGAGATAAAATTTAACGAGTGCGTTGAAAAAGTTAAAACTGACTATACTGTACCTATACCAACTGTTTTTCGACAGACTGTAGCAGAGCTAAAAGACAAGGGAATCAGCCTCATTCAAAGAATTCCCACATTTAAAAATGTTAAGAATAAGTTTTATCGAAACCGAAATAAGTCGCTGGGTGTAAAAAAAATATGTTTTAATACATTGAAACAAGTTGTTGTGCCCGAAAGATTCAAAAGCTTTTTATTAGCTGATTACTACAACTCGAGGAACAGAATTTTGCTTTTCGCTGGTGAGCATTGCAAAACAATATTGGCAAATCCCAATTTGACAGTTTTATGTGATGGAACCTTTAAATTTTGTCTAAAACCTTTTCAGCAGTTGTATACCTTGCATGTTGATTTAGGAAGTAGTAAAACACACACGAATATAATACCTGTGATTTATGCGTTATTGGCAAACAAAACTAAAATAACTTATAAAATATTGTTTTCCTTGATCAAGAGTCAAATTCCTCAATTTGATCCCAAAAATATTATACTCGACTTCGAGCGGGCGACAATGTCAGCGATCAAAGATATATTCCCAGAGACTTGCATTAGTGGGTGTTTCTTTCATTTTTCTAGAAGTTTGTGGCGAAAAGCTGACGAAGTAGGAATCACAAAATCTGCACTGGCTCGAAAACATATAAAAAGGTGTACTGTTTTGGCACATTTGCCCAAAGAAGTTATTGAAAATGGGTGGTTGTACATCATGTCTCAATGTCCCAACGATGAAAAAATTGTCTTGTTTAACAATTATTTTGTAGAGACATGGTTAAATGAAACTTCTTTTTTTACCGACAAATGGTCCTGCAGTAGTAGTCATCATCGTACTACAAATATGGTTGAGAGCTGGCATGCTATCGTAAACAAAAAAATTAATAATAAACCCAAAAGTATTGCACATTTTTTGACTGTCTTACAACAAGAAGATAATTATTATCAAACTTTATATTTAAAAGGATCTAATATTACAACAAAAAAGAAAGAAACCTGCGATATCGATGAACACATTGCTACAACAATTACCCAATTCAGACACGGAAACATTAGTCTTGAATTTTGTATAGAAAGTCTCGTCGTATGATTTTTTATGGTTTCGACAATCATCTTGATCTCTGATTTATTATGTAAATTTTTATAAATACTTAGTTAATAAACAAGCCAAATGCTTTTGTGATACTGTTGATTATATTGATAATTTTATTACTACTTTAATATTCTGTGATGTCGTTGATTATAATTTGTAGATGTAAGTACGTTAAAGTTTCGTTATGACAATCATCTTGAACTCTGATTTATTATGTAGATTATTTTTATGACTACTTAAGTCTTAACCAGCCAAATGCTTTAGTAAAACTGTTGATTATATTGATAATTTTATAACTAGTTTAATATTGTGTGATGTTGTTGATTATTTGTAGATGTAAGTACTTTTATACTTTTGCGATGTTGATTTGTGAAATATATGTAAAATTAAAAATATTTTGTTTTATTAATACTTAATCCCATCAATATGAATTAAAAAACGTTTTAAAAAGCTTTTTTGTAGCTGACTGTACAGATGTTTATGATCGTGCGAAATGAAGACAAAAACATTAGGTAAAATCGAATGGTGTCAATTCGCACGATCGTGCGAATCTTTTGCGTGCGAAACGACGAATAACTCCCTATGCCTCAAGTTTATGAAGAAGCCTTTCATGCAGGTTGCAGGTTACGAAATATTAAATGCCGTACCGAAATTTTCTAATATTTCACGAACACTTTACAATGTGAGGAATCGTGAACTAAGGTAAACGCTCCTAATACGGCGGTAGCCAAAATCGCTTCCTATTACGGTGGTATTTCTATTTTCGCGTTTTATTCCCGTTTTATTCAGTGTAGGTACACAAAAACCGAAACTATTTATTCTAAATCTATTACTTTATGACTTAACTGACGTTTGCAAGTATAGCACATAGACAACACAACAAGATCAATCAGTCTGTGTAACGTCATCGACGTGAGAGGTGTTTCCATACAAACGCGGAACAACAAAAGTAAGTACACAAATATTTAGAAACTAAGTTTTTCGTATTAAGATGCCGTTCGAGTTTGTTCATTTGTTATTTATAGCATTTTCTTATTATTACACTCGCTATTTAAATAGCTTATTTTATATTTGTAAGTCATTTTTTACCAAAAAAATAAAAAATAAAATACCGCCGTAATACGATACAAATTTTGTAGATTAATCCTAATACGGTGGTATGACTCCGAAATAGGAAAAGTACTGGACATGTTTAATTGTTTATAACTTTCAATTGATTAACTTATTGAATTAGTTTCAAGTTTAGTTGAAATAATTATTAATCACATAACTTAGAAACCATATTCTGTGGTATGTGTTCTTAATTAGAAATCTAGTTAAATATGAAAACTGTCGAGTACAAAATGTTAGTTTCTTAGAAGAGGCAAATATGGGAAGGTGTATTTTAATTTATCACAAAACATTTATTTTGTATAAATTTTGACTTGAGTTTTACAAATCTGAGCCAAAAAACTGTTAATGTTTGATTAGGCATTTTTACTCTTTTGTTTATCGAAATATTTATGGGTCAGAATTAGGATTATCGAAAACATGAGTAGTTTTCCTATTACGGCGGTAATTATTTCAAGGTAACTCCGTGTAGGGTTCTAAGATCTCCTATTACGGCTCTATTCATACAACATAAAATTACAAGTTTTTAGGGTTCCGTAAAAGCTTTGTATCTTTTTTTTTGTGGATTCTTATTTGACATGCATGTTTTTTTTTGATAAAATCAAAAGCGATGAAAACTTTAAAATTTATGTAATTGTTTTATTTAAATTTATGCAATCTACATAATTTTTATTTTTGTTTTTATAGATATTATGGACAGAAAGAAACGCAAGTGTTATAGTAATGCCCAAGTGGCTGAAGCACTTTCATCGATTCGACAAGGTATGAGTATTTACAAAGCCTCCAGACAGTATAATATACCAGAGACTACATTACGGAGTAAACGAGATGGGCTTTACGAGAATGAACATTGTGGTAAGCAACCAGTACTTAACCTAAACGAAGAAAGACAAATCGTTGATTGGATCCATTACCTTGGTAAATGTGGCTTTCCAGTTACTAAGAATCAATTATTACACACTGTCTTTAAGTTAGTTGAAAACCTGCAGCGCCCTAATCCGTTTAAAGAAGGAGTTCCTGGAAAGAAATGGTTTTCAGGCTTTATGCTACGACATCCAGCAGTGTCAAAACGTGTGGCACAAAATCTTCCAACAAGTAGAAACCAAGTCACGGAAGTTGCATTGCGAGCGTGGTTTGATAGAGTACAATCATATTTTAAAGAAAACGATTTGCTGCAAGTTCTTCAAGATCCAAAACGTATATTCAACTGCGATGAAACTGGGTTTTTTCTTTGTCCAAAAGACAAGCAAGTTTTGGTAAAAAAGGGTAGTAAACGAGTATACAACCGCGTTGCAAATGACGAAAAAGAATGTTTGACCGTTTTAGTCAATGTGTCAGCAGATGGTAATTTAGCTCCGCCAATGGTACTTTTCCCCTACAAGAGGCTACCTAACAATATCAAGTCAACGGTTCCTTCGTGGTGGGGACTTGGTAACACAGAATCAGGCTGGATGACTATGGAGTCGTTCTATGAATATGTTGCAAATGTGTTTTACCCATGGCTTCAACAACAGGAAATAACACTGCCCGTTGTTTTATTTTTAGATGGCCATAGTTCACATATATCTCTGCCTTTAACAACTTTTTGCAAGGAAAAAGGGATTGTACTGGTTGCTTTGCTCCCAAATTCAACGCATGTCTTGCAGCCTCTTGATGTCGCCGTTTTCAGGCCCGTTAAGGGGACTTGGCGGGATATTGTGAGGGAATTCAGGGTTAAACATAATTATGCGAAGCTTAAGCGTACAGACTTTTGTAGAGAAGTAGAAAAATGTTTTCACAGAAGCCTCAAGCCTGAAACAAAAATGAGCGGATTCAAATGCTGCGGACTTTACCCGTTTGATGAACAAAATATTGACTATGATAAACTTTTGTCAAAAGTGAAAAAACACCAAGACAAACTATCTGAGGCCAATCAAAATACTCTATTTAATACTCAACAGATGAGCAATATCGATAACAATGAGCAGTTCAAGAAACAATTTGAAAGTCGATTATCACAAAATACATTAAAATTATTTAAAGAGGCAGGCAACCAGTGGACAGGTGACCCCACTTATGAAAAACTATTTTTATTCTGGAAAAGTCTTACATCATCGGAAAGCATATTTGAAGATCAAGCAGACTCTGCTCTAGATATTGGGGAGACAACCTTTACCAATAATGTCGATATAGAAATTGTTTATGATTCCGTAAACTTTGATATTAGATCGGATGGTATTCTAACCCCACTTAATTATGAGGAAGCTAACGATATAGGAAAGGTCACACCAAAGTCATCGCAAGTGTCACTGTCATCAATTAATGTGGTCCCAACAATCGAAGAAAATACATTTGAAGCAAATTCTCTTCTACCAAAACCATTGGTTGATTCACCTGTATTGATAGAGATTATTGATCCGAGGTTATCAGAAGTTACCCCACCACAGAAAATACGATTATTAACAGAAGAAAAAGCCCAACAAATATTACGTTCATCGACTCCTGAATTAAGCAAGTGTTCTAGTGCCGCTCCATCAGTCTCTGAAATAGAGAACGCAGATGATGAAGTTAATAGTAATTGCTCTTCTTCCTTAAGTCTACGTCCAAACAGAATGCAAAAAAAAACACTGATAGACAAGTATTCGGAAGAAATAGATACCCTTCAAAACTCTTTAATAATGCCTAGTACAAGCAAAGCTCCAACGCCAATAGTTATTGAAAATGTCACGCCGCCGACCCCATTCAAAGGAATACCTACACCTTTCAAGAATGCATTTTTTTTTCCGAAAACCGAGAATACTCCCCAAACCAAAAAACTCACTAAAAAGGTTACTCCCACCGTAGCTATTGCAGCAGAATTTATGGAACACCAAAGAAGGTTAGACAAAGAGAAAGAAGAAAAAGAAAAACTTAAACAACTGAGAAAATGTAAGGCATTAGAAAAGAAAAGACAAAAAGAAAACGATAAAAAGATAAAACAAGCACAGACTGAACAGAAAAAAGAAGAACCGAAAAAAATAAGTGTAATGAAGAAATTAAAAGATGTAAATATGCGTCACGTCAAGACACTAGATAAAAATTCAATCCAAAACTCTTCTGACAGTGACGATGATTTTGTTTTTAACATTTCTGCAAAGGCAAAGAAAATTAAACGCCGTAACTTCTTTGATTCAGATGATTCTGTTTAAATATTTATTCACAAAGTGATCAATAAATAATAATTATTATTTTAAGTTCATGTTAAATATCGTGTATAGCGCAATTCAGGCAGCGGTGGCAGCGAAAAGCAGCGGTGCGTAACACTTTCGGCTTTGAAAGAGTTTTAAACTTTATCTTCATTAAAATAATTATTATCAATACCTATTTAAAAAGATAAAACTGTCGGTGACTGATGCCGCTAACAGCTGGTGGCAGTTACGATCAGTATCAGCGATACTAGTCTTTAAAATAATGTTGATAACGTTTAAAATTCTTTCAAAAGTGAAAGTACTCTTCGAGCTGCTGCCGGCCGCTACCACCGCTGCCTGAATTGAGTCTAAAACTTCACTTACCTCAGTTTATTTACCATTAATTACGTAAGTAATTGTTGTTCCTTTTTGTTATGTTATTTAGATGTTTTTTTTTTACTTTTTTAAGTGCATAATGTGTAAACCTTCAGTTACTTTTATTTCGTTTTTAACTATACTCTACGAATTGTTAATTTTTGAAAAATAGAGATTTAAAATGATGTTATAGAACATTATTTTAAATCTCAATCTTTCAATACGTTTTTAATTTTATAACCTTTTGTTCCTCAACGAACTGTTGATTTTTGAAAGATTTTGTTTAGATTTTATTGTTATTAGTTGTCATTATTTTTTAAATAATATAACTAGTTGATTCCTTAATAATTGTATTTTTAATTCTATAAAACCAGTGAACATACCTCCTTATTTATTCTTAAATTCCTTCGGAATCTGTTGGTATTTGGGAATAAAAATTATTTTATTTTAACATGAGGGGATTCTCTCATAGGGGATTCTCTTATAGGGGATTCTCATGTGAATTAATTTAATAATACAATATAGAAAAATGAGCGAAGCGATTTCGGTCTGTACGGAAAGATTTTTCTATACAGACCGACTTCTTTCGCTCATTTTTTTAATTTTACTTTTTGTTTGTCACAACGTAAAGATTTTTTTTAATTTTATTGAAGTTTCGTACAAATAATATTTATTAAATAATATAAATGTGATTAAAGTAATTCTAAAAATAATTCATTCACCATTAATTTGATTAAGCAACGTAATAAAATCAATGGTCAATAAATGAAAAACTTACGAATTACGTTACTAACACATTAATATTATTTAATAAATATTATTTGTACGGAACTTTAATGAATATGATTTCTGACCCTCCGTATTAGGAGCCGTCTACCGCAGTAATAGGATCAGACCAAAATTGTACCTCCGTATTAGGGAAAATCGACCAGACTATTTAAATATTTCTTTAAAATAAGAAATATCATCAACAGAAACATAGTCTCAACAGCAATACAAAATATAAATTCCACTTTTAACGATAGAATTTTTTTTCACCTTTAGAAATACCTACAAATGCTTATTTTTGTTTCTTACTTTCAAATGATGCGAAATACCTCCGTAATAGGTGCTTTTACCTTAAACGTACCCAAAATACATTTTACGAGATGCGAAGATTTTTTTATTATTCGATAATGACAGTGAACCCGAAAACAGAATAGGTAATAGCTTTTTGCACTGAAACAGCTCGTGAACCACATCTACAGACATTCTTTTTGGATGGCACATTTTCAAGCTGTTGTAAATCATTTTATCAGCTTTATTGTATGCATGGAGACGTGAATAGCGACGGTGACTTTATGAACGTAGTCCCACTCATCTATGTGCTTATGCCTAATAACCAGAAACGGTCTTATGAACGACTTTTTACATCACTGAAGCAAAATTTACCTAGTTGGACACCGCTTACTATGACAGTTGACTTTGAAATTGCTGTGATAAATGTCATAAGAAAAATGTTCCCTGATGTTAAACTACTAGGATGTAACTTCCACTTCAAACAAGCACTAGCAAAAAAAGCTCATACCTTAAAATTGAATGACATCGAGGAGAAGAGACACTTAGCCATGTGTGCTGCATTGGCCCATATTAAATATCATAATTTGCACTACTGGACACCGAAAGTGGAAAGAAATCCTAAAACACTAAAGGAAACTGCATCACAACGCAGATTTTCACTAAACGTGTGGATGGGTGTTATTCGTGACAAATAAGTTGGCTCACATTTCATGCCCCAAAACCTAAATAGTCAAAATTATGAAGAGTTTTTAAGAAATGACTTGCCACAACTACTGGCTGACATTTCTCAGGAAACTAGAAATAACATCATGTTTCAACACGACGGATGCCCCGCTCATTACCGCATCAGTGTTAGGCAGTGGCTTGATAAGAGTTACCCCAACAAGTGGAGAGGAAGAGGAGGACCTGTAGCTTGGCCTGCAAGAAGTCCCGACTTAACTCCGCTAGATTTTTACGTCTGGGGTCACATGAAGGACTTGGTTTACGTGACCCCAATTAGTTCGGTAGAAAAGCTGAGACAAAAAAATAATTAACGCAGCTGATCAAATGAGAAAAACATATTCATCAAGAATTACCGAAGTGCGAAAACGTATCCGCACTTGTATTCGGAATCGAGGGGCTCACATTGACGAGATATTTAAAAAGAATAATAAATTTAATTTTGTTTATTCGTTTGTTTTATTTTGCTATCCAAAATTAATTAACGCCGTTGTAAGTTTCTTCATACTTTTCAAAAAGATAAGAATCGTATAAACTTGTTACTGCAACGTCCAAAAAACAAGCAAACTAAGTTAGAGATACACACCAAAGCCCAAACCTGCAAGTTGCAGCATACAAACAGGGAAAAACAAGAAGAAAGGCATACTCATGAAGAAGACATCGGTTCTGCTGTTGCTGTAAGTCATTTACTAATTTGTTATTGGTGCTATAACTGGTGTTAGACTTTTTTCGTACCTACATTCTTTATTTAAGTTGTAATATTTTGTTGAATATCATATCAAAGTTTAGCGAAAATACGAAAAATATTATTATTTTTATTAATAATTGTAAGAAAGCATACGAACTAGCTAATTCTAGTCAAAAGTTGATATTTTTATCTCATATAATTTCACTTTCATTTAAACATATTGTTAGATATGCAACAAATCGAGCAGTGGAGATCACTGGCTCTCTTCGTAGAAAGATATACACATCTACGAGATTAATTCCTGGCTGATACCTACCATACTAAATGATAAAAGTGGAAATAGTATTTATTTAAAAAGTTTGTACGAATTCTTATCATCATTCTTTCATATTTATATATATATATTTTTATATATAAATAAAATAAATATTGTATGTAATTATTGTATTGTATATATTTTTTTTATAAGGTCAACAATAGTTTTACGTGTTAGTTTATTTAAGCTATTTATTTAAATTACACATATCCGTTTAATTCCCTTTTATTTGCCTTCTATCGTTATTTAAAGGTTTGTTTGGGAGAGATTGCTCAGAGCAATAAGACTTTTGCTTTCTTTTACTGACTGTTGTAAATTATTTTTATTGTGCAATAAAGAGTTTTTATGTATCGCTAGAAAAAAACCTAGTACGACTTAAAATAACAATAGTAGACCTGTCAATAATTTAAACGCGGAGATGGCGATTGTCGAGCAGTCAACAATCCTGCTCAACATTGATTAATCCTGAATAATTTTCATAATCAATCTTTACCTAACTCGTTATTTGTCTATCACACTGTAAACGATATAAAGATTAAATTTTAAATAGATACAGAAGCTGCGGTATCCACTATTAACCCGATAATTGGCGAGAAAATTAAAACTATTTTAACGCATAAAGAAAACTTGCAATTTAACAGGATAGGAAAAGAACAAATAGAAATTTCAGAATACGTAGGACTACCAATTTCAAAGAGATATTTTCGTGAACTTTATGTTGTGAACTTAAGCATACCATTTTACCATTTATAATTACAAAATTCACCTGCGACTTTTCAAAGGAAATTGGGATAATGTTTTGACTGGTTAAACAGTCGAACATTGTTTAGTTTATTTGATATTATATTCATTATAAACGCTGAATCTTTTGAGGAACATGAATTAAAATTAAAAAATAAACTACTCAAAACAAAATGGGCCAACATTTGATAACAGTTATTCTAATTAATCAATGCAAAACTTAAATGATGAACTACTTATTACACTTAAACCCAAAACTGAAACGGTTTTAAGAGCTGATGTTTTTAATCCAGAAATAAAAGAAGGAATAATCAATACGAGGAAAATCTTAGACGGTGTTTATCTTTCAAGTTGTGTAACGCAGACAGATAGTAATAACCAAGCAATTGTTTCAATTTTAAATTGCACTAATGAAAACTAAAAAAGAAACTAAATTCAAAGCAATTTCAGATGATTTTTTCACTACCATCAATTATTTCAATAAATCAGATTACAGCTCCAATAGAATACAAAAACTAAGAAAATTATTAATAATGTCTCATCTCAACGATGAAGAATAAGATTGTATAATTAAAATCTGCGAATTTAAATATTTCATATATAAGGTGATCTTCTCACTAGCACAAACACAATTAAGCATGAAATTATCACAGATCCAAAAGAAGGTCCGATTCACACAAAAACGTACCGATATCCTGAAGTTCATAAAGCAGAAGTAAATAGCCAAATTAAAAAAATGTTAAACGAAGGGATAATCCGTCCATCAAGAAGTCCATGGTCATTACCATTATGGGTCGTCCCCAAAAAGAAGGACGCACCAGGGAAAATAAAATGGAGAGTTGTGATAGACTACAGAAAACTCAAAAACATTTCCACACGCGAAGCTCACCCACTTCCAAACATTAGCGACATTTTAGATCAATAAGGAAATTCAAAATCATTTACTTCACCACCTTAGATCTCGCTTGTGGATTTCATCAAATAAAAATGAACAAACAAGATATCCCTTAAACAGCTGTTTCTACATCATAAGGCTTATACGAATACACTCGTATGCCATTAGACTTAAAAAAAGACCAGCTACATTCCAAAGGCTAATGAATAACGTTTTAACCAACAATTACAAGGAAAATATTGTTTTGTTTATTTAGACGACATAGTCATATATGCCAACTCCATCCAAGATCATGAAATTAAATTAGAATTATTATTTCAAAAGCTTAAAGATAATAACTTAACACTTCAAGCGGATAAGTGCGAATTTATGAGACATGAAGAAATATATCTAAGACACGTAATATCAGATAAAGGCGCTTCACCGGACCCAGAGAAGACAAAAGATTCAGGAGAACGGCGAATGCACTACCTTGAAGTCGGAGGCGAAGTCTGGCTATCAGGTAGTGAAATTCGAAGTATACCGCTACAAAGATTGCGCCACGACGCCCCAAAACAGAGTGGTGGCGCAAAGCATTAATCCGGAGCACTATGGTGATCTCTGGAGAGGAATCTCCTGTGGGGATAGCAGCGGGGAAGTTCCAGAAAGCAATTCTGCGTCAAATGGCGAATTCCAAAAACCTGCAGCACGAGAAAACCGTGCTAAACTCGAAACGTGGTTGGAAAGCTTCATAATAACACCTACCCAGAACATCATATACACAGGATATTGGATAAATAGTAAGTTTCGCTATACAAATAGAAACTATTCTTTCTTTAAAAATTGTATCCATAATATTAATCAGCGCCTTTGTGACCTAACATATAAACAGTTGTTTTTAAAAACTAGAGCCATAGATATGAATAGGTTAATATATGTAGCTCCATGGAATAATCTATCGTCATACTATTATAATATTAGTGTATCTGTTCAAGTTTTAGAAGAGTTGTTAAAATATCAGTTTGAAGAGCCTATGTGTATTTACAATTTTTTAAAAGATTTATACTGTTTAGTATGCAAGTCCAGACCTAAGAAAATTTTTATGTGTGTCGTATCACCACCTAATGCAGGTAAAAATTATTTCTTCGACTGTTTGATACATAGTTGTACAGGGTGTCTGGTGGCAGATTTATATTTTCAAACAAGATTATTTTAAAAAGTAATAAACGGTGCGGGGATAGGTTGGCGCCGTTGGAATAACTGATCGTGCGGATTTGTCAATCACGATGTCGCAGAGGTCAAGTGAGCATCGCGCGATCGCTATCGAGTCATTTTTAAAAGTAATGATTCTTACGTTATTGCTCGTCGACTATTCTGCTTAAAGCATGATATTCGGCGATTAAGTGATGGACCGAGTGTAAATTTAATTCGTTCGTGGGTGCAGAAATCTTCGCACAACTGCTTCAGCTATGAATGTCCCACGGCCAGGGCCTAGTCGATCTTCAAGGACTCCCGAAAACATTGAACTTGTTGAAAGCAGTTTACGTGAAAATCCGCGACTTTCAATTCGGAAAAGAGCAGCCGCACTAGGACTTCCAAGAGCGATTATCCACGAAATTTCAAGAAAGGATCTGAAGTTCCATTCTTTTAAAATTCAGATCGTCCAAAAACTGCAAGAAAGTAATTAGGTATGATTTACGCAAAAGAAAATTGTGCAACGATGTTGGAGCGTCTTTGCACTGAAAATCCCATTTTTTGGAGCGACGAGGCTCATTTTCACTTAAACTGCCACGTCAACAAGCAAAACTGCCGTTACTGGTCCCCAAGAACACATAATCCTCGGTTGAAACATCAAAAACCATTGCATTGCCCCAGGGTAATGTGTTTGGTGTGCCTTATCCGCGCATGGCGTGGCGTGCAACGTGTGGCGCAGAATACAGAATACAAGGCTTCGTTTTGAACAATGTGTTTAACTCGACGCAAGACATTTGGATGACATACACTTTAAAAAATAAAATCCGAATTTCCATTCTATTGTTCAATGCTTTAAATAAAACTTTGTGTCCATTATAACGTTTTTTATTAAAGTTTGAAAATATAAATCTGCCACCAGACACCCTTTATTAACTTTGGTCAAATAGGTAATTTTAACAAGTACAACAATTTTGATATTGTACAAAAAAGAATATTACTTTGGAATGAACCTAATTACGAACCAGGTGCGGAAGAAACTTTAAAAACTATCTTTGGGGGAGATAGTACTGCTGTTAAGATAAAATATCAAGGTGATACTATCGTGCAACGTACACCAATTATTGTTTTGTCAAACAACGATGTCTTTCCAAAAAACGATGCATTCGATTTCAGAATGTATAATGTAATGTAGCGGTCCTTTAGTCAGTATTTAGGCGAGCCATTTTGATCTCTATTGGTATAGCGCTAAAGTCCTAGTTTGCCGGTCCACGATGTAAACTTTTTTTGTCGTACGTATGGTAATAGGGATTGACCTAAAGATTTGGAAAATGTCGATAGTGTCGATAGTTACGAAAATGATATTATATATTGACTATTTTGACATTATTATTTTATTTTATACTGCTATTGAATTTTATTTAGATTTATTTTCATTAAAAAAATATAACTACACAGCGGTAATATGAGTAATAGGATAGTTTAGACTATAATAATTGTTTCAGTTATCTAGTATTAGACACAAATAAAAAACTTATGGGCAAATGCTTTCTGGTTTTTTTACCATTATTATTATCAAAATTTCCTTTTTTTTATAAAGCATGTCAAGTTGGCGCGCCGATGGGGATCCGCCTGAAGAGTTCATGGCCCTAATTTACGGCAATGAACCGGAGTCGGAGTCTGACATTGACTCGGAATCTGAAGTCGATGAGGTTGTATCACATTTTTTATTATATATTATATTTTAAATATTCCTGGTGTCAAGTTTTTTTGTTGCTTTAGGTGTCTGTTTTTTTTGCTTTTGGTGGCAGTTTTTTTGCATGGACGTTTTTCTTATGTTTAAGTGTGAAGACCCGGTGGACGTGTTGGGGACTCGCCCACCCCATCCGCCTGAACGCGGGGAGAGCAGCGCAGCGCAAGAAGTAATGCTTTTATTGTGGTTTGCGGTTATATTTATTTATATTATATATGGGATGCGGTGTACAATGCTTTATATGTTTGCCTTAGGATGAAGCTCGTTCGCCAGAGGCTCCACCGTACTCTCCTCTTACGTCTCCAGCGAGGTCGCCAATGGTAAGCCTTCGTTATTTTGTTATGTTTACAATGTGTTTCATTTTATTAACCTTTTTTTTTTTAGTTTCATACGTCGTCTCCTCTTCAAGACTCTGGATAGGTCCTGGTCACCATTAGCACCGTCATTTTCGCCCGAAGCGTAAGTGTAACTAGATGTTGTTTATGAATATAGAAATATGTAACATATACGTATATAATATACTTTTGTTTCACAGTGTACCGTTGCTCGGTGACGTCGTAGTAAGGCTCTTCGATGAGAATGGTGAACCGTTGGACGCCGATGAGGAGGTCTTTTTAGCCCCGGATACCCACTCCTTGTATGTGTCCCCGAGCGAGCGTGTTAGAGGTGGTGAGAGGACAAGGCGAAGAGCGAGTGGACGAAGGGGGGGTCGAAGAGGTGTTAGAGGTGTGCGTGGACAGAGTGGAAGGAGGGGTGGGTATCCGAACCGGGGCCGTAGGGAGGTACGTCGTTGGGAGTTGGGACACCCACTGAACGAAATATGGGCGAACGATGTGGACGTTCCTCCTGAATTGGTAAGTTTGGTGACGGATGTGTTAACAGAACTGATTCAACAGTTTAATCGCAAACGGATTTTTAGATATGCAACAAACCAAGCAGTGGTAATCAATGGCTCTCTTCGTAGAAAGATATACACATCTACGGGATGAACTCCTGACTGATACTACACTAAATAGTATAAAATTTGGTGGACAACTTGTAATAGAATGTGATTATAATGAATAACCTCACTATATCACTAGTTTATCAATTTTATTCGAAAATCAGGTCATCGAGACCAAAAACTTCTGAAGAAGCATAAAAGTATGCATTCGAAGATAATATAACTTTTAAGTGTTATAATGAGCATAATGAAAAGCGTAGTAATAACGTAAAATTTGAAAATGTTAGATTAGGTTCGCGATATCCTAATTGTATTTTTAATAATGCTCAGAATGCTTCTAAGACTTTTCTGGCACGAGAGACACAATCTTGGATTGCGCAGTACCTCTTCTCTGGTGATAGCAATACGAGTGAACTACACCAACCTTTTCAATAATTCATTAACTTTTATAAGGGTATTTATTTGTTTATAATATATTTATTTTTTAAGGGTCAACAATAGTTTTACGTGTTAAAGTTTATTTAAGTTATTTATTTAAATTAAACTTATCCATTTTGTTGCCTTTTATATGCCTTCTGAACAATGAACTGATACCAAATGCTTAGATATCGGCTAAAAATAAAAACAGTTTTATTTCTTGTATCAACCCAACATTTAGTGATATCGAAAAAGATATACCTTGTTTTAATGTTACTGCAATAAATTTAAATGAATTACAAGTTTGTAATGTCTACCTTCGGGATCAAAACTAATTAGTCAAATAATTAGAACTTCACTCTTGAATAACAAAGAAAGTGGAAGTATCCTTAATATTTGTAAAGAGATTAAGGATGTTTTTCAATTATATGGTGATAAATTTATATTCAGTAATTTTGTTAATCATTTAATTGCCACCGGTAATTCACCACCAAAATGTACAAATAAATATAGGTATCCTAAAATACATAAAAAAGAAGTGAAAAGTTTAATATAAAAGCACTAAAAATTATGCAGCCTAGCCATAGCCCATATAATTCACCTATTTGGATAGTACCAAGGTAAACTTATACTAATAACAAAATTAAATGGTGAATGGTAATTGATTGCAGAAAACTAATTGAAGTAACAAAGGGAGATAATTACCCAATACCTAACATTGTTGATATTCTTGATATTAGGAAAAAGCCAATACTTTTCAACTCTAGACCTTGCAAGCGGTTTACATCAAATTGAAGTAAGTACGAAGGACATAGAGAAAACTGCATTTTCTACAGAATATTTCGAATACCTCAGAATACGCTTCGGTTTGAAAAATTCACCTGCGACTTTTCAAAGAAAATTGTATTATGTTTTGACTGGGTAAACAGACGACCATTGTTTAGTATAATTGAATGATATACGCTGAATCTTTTGAGGAACAGTAATTAAGTAAAAAATATATTGAAAAGACTTAGGCAGTGCAATTTAAAAGTACAACCTGACAAAAGGGATTTTTTCCTTATCATTAGGTATTAGGAAATACCTAAGGTCGTATACAGAAAGAAAGCTGGAAACTTATAAGCGCTTACCGGCGCTTGACAGCGCTGGTAGCCCGCGCACAAAAATGTATGAGAGAGCGCCGATAAGCACTGAACGGTGCCGACAAGTTCCGACAAGCTTCAACACGCGCTGGTCAGCGCTGGGCGCTGCCATTTAAAATTAATAAACAACTGCGACAACACGTACAATTACGACAGGCATATTTATTTTGATAGATATTCAAATGGATAGTGACGTGTTGATATCCTTAGGGCCCCCGCGCACTAGGCAGCCTGGCTGCGGCAGCCATGCCTTTATTGAAAGAATTAGACAGAGTGTGGATACCCCAAATCTTTTACACAGCTATGTAGACAGAAAGCGGCTTAATCAAAGACGAGTAGATTTTCAAAGGATCGAAGCCAACGTAATTGAAAACTTCCCTAGAATGACGGAGGAAGACATAGTTTTGTTAGCGCTCGGTACGTACCAGCTCAAGCTGGCAAGATCCTACTGCGCCGAGCATTTATCCAACGGTCTCTATTTAATTGAAACATATAGAGACCAAGCAGTTGAGGATCTGCCAGACTATGGCATACACGAAGATGCCTGGCTTTTGCGTGGAAGGATCCAGTCGCGTCATGTGCGTTCAAGAATGTACTATTGTTATTTATTAATAAATAGGGCAAATAGTAATATTGCCCAACATTATTGCACATGTTTAACCGGGAGGCGTACGATGGGCACTTGTGCACATATCGTGTCAATCGTATGGTATCTTGGTCACGCGAGGCATGAGGGATTTACTGCTCCAGCGTCCTTCCTCAATGCTATTATAGTCGATAGTGATTTATAATGTGTATCCAATAATATGATTTTTATTTGAAGAGCCAGATTTATTTCTCCTTCTATTAAGGACAAAGGGTTAGAGGGGATGGAGGTGGTAAAGCTGTTTAAGAGCTAATAACTGTATCCTTTGCTTATTCTATGCTTTTTCTGGTTATCTCAACAGTTTGTAGTACATTTTTATTTATAATACTTAGTAGAATTACTGCTTTCAAAACGTCAATTAGAACTGGCCCCATAGCAGACGCTTTTCTACATTTAATGTTCTTTAAAAAAATATATTGGTTATAGCTATTGGAGCGGGTACCACGGCCCATACATTTTTGCCCATCCTCCTTTGCGCTTCGTGATTTTTATTGCTTTTCATTAAGTTGTATCAATAAGTATCTGTGAAAAAGTGTTTTTTTTATGAAGAATAAGAGGTAAGCTATAATTAAAAGTAATAAATTTGTTAATTTTCGTAATTTTTAGTATAAAAAAGTCTATTCAGTTTATACCTAATTACTGACGCGGTGTTTACTAACAGATTTTTTGACTTACGCGCTGTTTACTATTTATTTTTGCAGGTACTACTTCTTAAAATAAGCCATGGATGGAGAAGATCTTGATGATCCAGTGGATTTTAGCTCAGAAGATGAATTATTATGTCAACAATTACAAAATGCGGGCCTGATGGCAAAATGCAAACGACGTAAACCAACTTATAAAGAAGAAATAAAAAGGACTAGACTAGGTGAGTTTAGAACCCGTTATGGAAAGTTTAACAGTAGTTTTGTTTACATTTTAATTAAGATAGATAAATAGATAACTTATTGCCAATAAAGTTTCAATTTAACTTAAAACTAACTTACAACAGGTATTATGTTTACATTTTCTAGATACAAGCTGTTCTTTTAAAGACACTGCGAGTCTTCTTCCTGAATATTCTCCGGAAGTTGAGGTAACTTTGATACCAATAAATGAACAAACCATGACTGAGTCACTGAAAGATGATGATGTTAAAACAATCTTTTATGAAAACGTTGACCTGGACATTGAAAATATTGACATTAACAATCTACAAGTCCTAGAAAAAGTAGATGGACAATTGATTGATCTACAACAGCAACCAAACGAACTTTCAGCAGTGATAGAAGAATATTTTCAGCCCTCTGCACTGGATGTATGTCATCCCAATATCATCGAAGGAACTGAGAAGTTGCAAAATCCTGATTACAATACAATCACTCTTTCTGCTACACATGAAGACACTCCTCAGGTAGAGCAGTGTGTGAATATACAAGAAAACCCTGGTTCAGACGTAATCATTAATGAGAACATTGCTGCTCAAACTTCAGAAAACATCGTTACTCAAAACCGCACAGAAGAGTCCAGTACCTTTGCAGCTACATCTCGTTCATCGAAAGTGATAATTCTCAGCGATGTTCCATATCACGGCGATTTGTTAAATAACAAACAACGACAGAATAAGGCGACAAAAGATCCCAGTCGATATAAACGCAACGCTAACAAAGAACTACGGATGAAAGGTGAAAATTATTTAGACCGGTGATTAGGTGGACCGGAAAGCAAAACCCAATGAAAAATTTAAAGTGAAGCAAGATGTATTTAAGCCTGCTCGTTCCATGAAACCACCATGTAATTCTGCGTTTTGTAAGAAGTCTAAACTCAGGGCATGTGATTTCATAACTGAAGGTGAACGAAGCCGTTTGTTTAACAATTTCTGGAAGAATATGAACTGGGAACAGCGCAGAGTATTTATAAGTTCTCACGTTATTAAAGTTCCAAAAAAAGTCACTAAGAATCCAGAGTCATCGAAAAGAGCCGACAGTCGAACATATTTTTTGACAATTGGTAATGTACGTTACCAAGTCTGTAAGAAAACGTTCCTGGGAACACTTGGTATTAAAGAGTGGTTCGTCAGATATTGGCTATCGAAGACAGACTGTGCAATGCCCCCAGATTCGTCCACCTCAACAAGCAATCGAAAGGCTCCTCAAAAAATAGAAGGACAAGAATTTGTTAAGAAGTTCTTGGCTGGTCTTCCAAAGATGCCCTCTCATTACTGTCGTGCTCAAACTTCACGAGAATACCTAGAACCAGTTTTCTCAAACATGACACAGCTTTATAATCAGTACAAAGAGAGTTGCAAGTTAGAGGCCAGAGAATGGGTCGGCCGTAAATTGTTTGATACAATATTTATGAAACTCAATCTGAGCCTATTTCACCCCAAAAAGGATCAGTGCGATGTTTGTTGCAGTCATAAAACTGAAAACATTACTGATGAAGAATACACTCAACACGTATTAAAGAAAGATCGAGCCAGAAAAGAAAAAGATGCGGACAAAGAGCTGGCGAAGACTGGATCATGTCACGTATTCACACAAGATGTTGAGTCTGTAAAACTAGCGCCATATCTTCAAGCCAGTGCCATTTATTATAAAACTAAATTGTGCGTCCATAATTTCACATTATATAATCTAGGGACCAAAGAAGTAATGTGTTACTGGTTTGATGAATCAAATAGTACTCTTGAAGCCTCTGTTTTCGCATCATGCCTTGTTCACTATTTGGATAATATTCTGAGTAAAAAATTGTTGCCTGTTATTCTGTATTCCGATGGATGCTGTGCCCAGAATCGTAATGTCACCCTGAGCAATGCTCTCTTACGCTTATCAATGGAGAAAAATGTTGTGATCATTCAAAAATACCTAGAAAAGGGGCACACTCAGATGGAATGCGATTCCGTACACAGCGCAATTGAATGTAAAGTCAAAGGTAAAGAAATTTACCTTCCACAGAAATACCTGGATATAACAAAGACAGCTAGGAGTGTTCCTATGCCTTATGATGCTCTTTATTTGGATTATACATTTTTTACAGATTTTTCTAAAGATTTGATTTATAAAACAATCCGTCCAGGGAAAAAGACAGGCGATCCGGTTGTGACAGATGTGCGGATGTTAGAATATAGACCTAATGGCACGATTTGGTACAAAATTGATTTAAATGATGAGCTGCGGCCCCTACCGCATCGCCCCACATCAAATATTGGAGTTAAACTTATAAGCCAGTTAAGTAAATTGTATGCAACGAGAATACCTATCTCAAAGCGGAAATATGACGACTTGCAGGACCTGAAAAGTGTATTACCAGCTAGTTGCCATTCTTTTTATGATGATTTGCCACACAGCAAGCGTTAACTTTAAAACTTTAAACTCTTAAACTATTGATCTCAATAATGTGATTCATACAATGAAAGTTCCTGATAATTTAATTACCTAATATAATTATGTAGTTTGTTACTCTAATAATAATTCATACCTAATATAAAACCTTTAATTAAAACTGATCTTTTAATACTTATTTCCTTACTTATTACCTTAGCAACACCGCCTAAGTCTATTAAAGTAGCACGTAACACCGCTCAAGTCCAAGTAACATTTTAACTATGAAGTAAATCATCAAAATGAGTATTATCAACTCTTCCTTACACCTATGTGGAGCATTTAGTACAAAATAAAACATGAAAACTATCGGATTTTAGAAAATATACAGTTTTTTGTGTCTCCTGAAAAGTTGGTCAAAATGACTTGAGCGGTGTTGTTTGCTAAGCGACGATATAGGTCAGTTGATTTTTCGAATTTCTTATCAAATCTTCAGTTATTTATTAATCTGCTTGATCTTTACTATGGCTATGTTAATTCAAGCTCACAATGTTCCAATTCTAATACGTTTTTCTAAGATTTAAAGTAAACTTTAATAAATAGTAATAGTCTAATAGGTAATTGCAAGACTTGCAAGACTCTTGCTGCAAGACCAAGACCAAGACTGGGAGCGCAAGACCAAGACCAAGACCAAGACCAAGACCAGGTGTATTGGCGCAAGACCAAGACCAAGACTGGCTAAGTCTCGTCTTGTTCTTGCATTTGGGCAACACTACTTAATAATTCGAAGTTTTATTTATTTTCTCTCACAAATTTCGAACCATTTGATGTTTCAAACACTCGATAATTCGTAATATTTTAAGAGTCCCTCGAGTTTCGAATTAACGAGAGTCGACTGTATGTTGTAAAACTGTTTGATCAAGATCAATTAATTAAAAGACACGTCAACCAACTTCTTAAATATAATGGGGGAGAGATATATGAGATGGAAACTCCAAGTTTATCTCAAAACGAAGACCGAGATTCCGGAGAGCTACCACCAGTAGAACTACCACCCATCGTCCTGGATTCACCACAATCAATTGGTGACCAGAGTCAAGACTCGGCCGAGTTGGCGCCTGAAATCACAGAAGTTGGCACCCCGACGCCACAGATCACCCCGGACGCGGCGGGCGAGCCGGACGGCCAGGAGGAGTCACCCCCGCCTGTACAGCGCAGTCGGCTACGTAATTTACTCGTGTTCAAAGACTCTTTTCTTAATTAAAGGTGGAGGGATGTTAGTATTAAGTTTCTTTATTGATGCGCTCCTGCGCACCCTACGGTTAAGTCAGTCATTAAATCGCTATTGCGTGATAAAGACGTGTGTCATTTCGCTTCCCAAAACTCCCACTAACAAATTCAAAAATTTCTAGAACGACCACGTTCACAATTTCACCACAGGCGACGGAGTGCGACTCTGTCTATAGCGCAATAGAGCGAAGACTCACCAATCGCATAATTAATTTGCCAAGTGACTATATTTCTGCCACTTTAGAAGCAAGGCCATCAAACCCCTATGAAGTAATTCATATTAATTATAAGTTTCTTAAAAAATATGCTGATAAAAGTACACGGATCTATTAATAGACGCAAAGCGAGTGATAACACCGTTACGGCCATTTGTTACAACTACGAAGAAAATATTATTGACGTGAAACTGCATTTTGACCAAGACTGGTACCCCTTACCACAGCGACCAAAACATTTCAATTATGATCTTATCCCTTACATACTGACATGATTTGTATAACTGCGTCAAAATATCAACATCTGCAAGAACTGAAACAAGTACTACCAAGAGATTGTCATAACTTTTATGTCTCTTTACCTCATTTCTAGAATACCCATTGTGCTAATGATTAATAAACTATTTGATTTTCACTTGTTTTTTTTTATCCAACAACATCTAGTAGAATACCTTTTAACTCAAGGTATCTTTAAATATGACAATATTAAGACAATCTAAGTTTACTTCACATTTTTCAGCATTTATTTAACTTCATTATCAATTTAAACATTTCTGGTAACAAATTATCGGAAGCAAAGACATATATTTTTTAAATACTGTAAAGTTAACTTCATTGAGATAGACATTATTGATTCTTAACCATCAATATATGAATGCACACTAACGAATTCCATAGATAAACTAGAGAAAAGATACATTTTTGAAAAAAATACAGAAGTTGCCGAGTCCCAGGCCCCTTTATAACTTGCACACCGTTATCTACACTCACACACACAGAACGCTGGCTCCCAACCTTCTGGCAATGGCATATGGAAAGAATGCAAAACTCTAATTTGTTACTTCAAACAAATAAGAGTTTTGCATTCTTTCCATATAATAAATAAATTAAAATAAACAAATAGCTTAAGTTTGGTATGTCATTTAAAACAACCTGCAAAATATTGGTGCAAATGTAAAGACCGAGCTTGACTGCAGGATACCTTTGCAAAGATCTGTAATAATTCAAACTCTATTTCACTCAGACATATTTGCTAAGTTACGAAACAAAAACAACAATGCATGTCTACCAAATTTGTAGTCATCATTATTACTTTTACTTAATAAGACCAAATGGCAAATTTAAACTTTAAACTGAACACCTTTGTCTCAGGATATATTGTTAGGCTGCAACAAACAACAAAATGAAAACCAAGATCAATATGTTTTGTCACTACTTGAGGAACAGAAAGTAATTCGACCTCCACATCCTATTCTGGCATTTGTCATGTTAGTCACAAGAAGAAAGCAACGAAATTGAATTTGCTGCTTCAAAATCAAATGAACTATTCACAGTGTTATCTCCTTGAGACTAGAGCAACGCCCAATGTCTGTCGCAATGTATTGACCTCTGCAAGATAACCCATATCAACAAAGCACTCAAGTCAAGAATTCTTTGGTACAATAAAGACCACATATTAACAATAGGAAAAACACATGAGCTCGAGAGATTAAACTTGGTTTTCGATTCACAGCGTCAATTAACGACATAGTTACAATACTAATCCTGAACTGACGGCACTAATTACACAAATTATCAAAGAAACTAAATCAACACGATATGCAGTACAAAATCAAATGAAACCTTCAAATAATTAGCAAGCCAAGCACAACTACACAACGCTGCTGCGTGCCAGATAATAATGATTTTTTTTTTTTTTTTTCTTTCTTCTTTGGCCATGGTGCAAATATGATATGCACATTGTGCCAGTGTCAAGTTTATATTTTTTTACATTTACAATTTTTTATTAAAAACATAGGGAAATTTTAAGGAAAAATAAGGAACCCGAGTTCAGTATATGGATTATGTAGGAATCATAGGAGTTATAAAAGAAAGTTATAATATACATAAACTAATACAAATACATTAACATTTACAAAACTAAGATATGCATATAATAAAAATACTTGTAAAGATAAAAATAAATTTACGAATAAGTAAGTACATGAGTATAATACTTATAATTTTAAATCATTACAAATAATAAAATTTGCTAATATTTTATACACATCTTTTTTTAAGTTATAGAGTAAATTAGTAACGGATGTAGGAAGCGGAACAGTCAAGGAAATGGAATGTAAAAAGGAATCACGGTTGTACAAAGGGCAGGAAAAGAAAATATGGTTCACATCCCCTACTTCAGATCCACAATCACAATTATCTGAAGAAAGTATGTTTAATTTCGCAAGATGGGCAGGGCAACATGTATGGCCCAATCGCAAGCGGATCAGAATACTCGTTACCTTTCTGCCAAACCTTAACTTAAAGAACCATGGTTTTTGAATTATTGCTGGTTGAATATTAAAATAATGTTTTCCTTTAGTTTTAACTGATTGAAGCCATTGTTCGTGCCAAGTTTCCATGAGATAAGTTTTAGAAAGATTAGCTAAATCCTGACAACAGTTTGCATATGGAACTAAGTCACCACACTCCACCGCATCTTTTGCTAGACGATCTACATGATCATTTAAAAAGATTCCATTATGGCTAGGTATCCACACAAATTCAATATTATATCCGTGTTTATAACATTCGTACAATTTTTGACGCAGTTGAATTATAATCGGAAAGTTAGATTTGTCTTTGAAGGGAAATTTTGCAAGTGCTTGAAGGGCACTCAGAGAATCGGTAAATATTACAGAATTTGGTAGTTTTGCCATCAATACGTATTCAGTTGCCTTAAGGAGGCCATAACACTCTCCTGTATATACAGAAGATTCCGGAGGAAGTTTTATCTGTATTTGGATATTATACTGCTTATGATAAACAGCAATACCAACGCAACCTTTATTAGAAAATTTAGAAGAATCTGTAAATAACCAATGGAGATCTTTAAATCGTGTATTTATGGCATGAGAAAAATGAGTATTTGCATTAACATCACCTTTTCTAATATCAATATTATACGATATTTTTGGATTATATATCAGTGACTCATACTCAGCACAAAATATTGGTAGGTTTTCAAATCCAAAAGTAGGAGCTTCAATTATGCTACAGCGATTGTAAGATTTAAGTAGGCAAGAACTGCTTTTCTTTGAATGGGAATATTTAATATAAGTTTCTGATAATATTGTGAAAATAGGGTGGTTAATAAGCTGCAAACATTTTAACAAATATTTATCGGAAAGATATTGCCTTCTTAATGATAGTGGGGCTTCCGAGCATTCTACTTGCATGGCATTGACAGGGCTTGATTTCATTGCCCCTAATATAATACGAAGAGCTTTCGTCTGAATACCGTCAAGTAATTTACGGCCTTCCGCACAAATTGGATCTAAAGCAAAGCACCCATAGTCTAAAATGCTTCTAATAAGAGCATTATAAATTAATTTTAAACAAAAGGGATGAGCTCCCCACCAAACCCCTGATAAACAGCGTAAAATGTTTATCCTAGTTTCACATTTAGCTGCTATATATTTACAGTGAAGTAGACCATTTAATTTTGAATCTAGAATTAATCCTAGGTATTTCACTTCTTTCTTACATGGAATATTTACACCATTGTATTTTACTTCCACTAAAGGAACTACACGTTTGAGAGTAAATAATACTACCGTACTTTTAGGAACCGACAATTCAAAACCAATATCAGTGAGGTAAGAATTTAATTGTGATAAGGCTGATGTTAAGTTATAAGAAGCTGTTTCTATTGATTTATTTGTTACATACAAAACTAAGTCATCTGCATACTGTAAAATATTTATGTTACCAATGTTATTCTCTAGATCATGTGTGTATACGTTAAAAAGTAGAGGACTTAGAACAGACCCTTGGGGTAGACCTTTGTGGACATACCTACTTAAATTTACACCTTCTATATATAAATTAATTTTACGGTCTGAAAGTATTTGCATAATAAAATTTAATAATTTCGGAGGAACATTTAATGAGATTAATTTCTGATGTAAAATGGAAAGCAAAACATTATCATAGGCGGAGTTAATATCCAAAAAGGCAGCCACAGTAGAATCACCTTTAGCAAAGCCTAGGCGAATATGGGAAGTTAAAATACTAAGGTTATCAATTGTACTTTTAGTTTTACGAAAACCAAACTGATTTCTTGCAAAAATATTTTTACTTTCCAAAAACCACTCCAATCTGTTTTTGATTAAATGTTCGCAAATTTTTAAAAACACTGAAGACAAAGCTATTGGTCTATATGATGATATGAAGTCTGGAGGTTTGTTTGGTTTTAAAATTGGTATGACATCCTGAGATTTCCAAGATATCGGAATATTACCAGTATTAAAAATAGTGTTAATAATACTTAAAAAATACGTGATTGTGGATTCATTAAGGTGGCTTATAAAAGAGTAAGGAATTCCATCCTCTCCAGGGGATGAATCCTTCAAATGTAGCAAAATACTTTTGAGTTCGCTATATGTAAATGAATTATCCAAATTATTGCGGTTTGTGCTTATTGAACTATTTTCAATCAATAAATTTGGTGCAAAAGGCGGAGCTAATTTATCTAAAAACTGTTCACTTAAATTCAATGGGAGGGTACAAAAGGTTTGATTGGAAGTAGCTCGTCTAAACCTTCTTATATTTTGCCAGACAATTGTTGCGGGTGTGTTGGGAGATAGATTTTGACAAAAAGATTTCCAGCCCTCACTTTTTTTTTTCTTCAATAGATTTTTCGTGTATTTATTGGTACTGATAACTAATTGGTAGTTCTCTTCGGTCATGTTTTTTTTATAATTTATTTCGGCTTGCTTTCTTTTTTTAATCGCTGTCGAGCACTCGTGATCCCACCAAGGGGGAGATTTTATTTTATGTAAAGATGGACTTTTTTTTACAAAAGTACTATCTGCTGACTTTAACAAAATTTTTGTCAAGTTCTCTGCAGCTTCATTTTCTACACCTGGAGTAGGTAATGACAATTTCAAAGTGTCATTTTCTACATTTTGAGCAAATTGCGACCAGAAATTATTATTTATAAAATATTTAAAACGTGGATACCTTAGTGGAATATTGATGTTTTGTGTAGGAAATTTAATTAATAGGGGATAATGATCACTTCCATAAGTAGAAGTTAGAACATTCCATGTTACTAAAGACGCTAAATTCGGAGAACAAAGAGATAAATCAGTAACACTTTTGAGCTCGTTTGGAGCTGTACGTCTAGTAGGGCTCCCTGTATTTAAAATGCATAAGTTTAATTCCGTAACCATATTCAACATTTGTTTGCCTTTGGAATTAGTTAAACCGCTGCCCCATATTTGGTGTTGACAGTTAAAATCACCTAATATAAACATCGGTTGAGGTAACCTAGAAATTATCATTTTGCATTCATTGAGTATCTGAGAACTAGGCCTAGGAATATATACAGAAACTAAACTAAAATTATTTACAGATATTGCTACAATGGAGAAGTCATCATGATGTGTTGGGATATCAATGTTTGTGAATGGTATACCATTTTTAATGAGTATGGCTGCTCCTCCATACCCATCAATTCTATCTTCCCTGATTAAAGAAAAACCAGGGATATTAAAGAAGCTATCTGGTAAAAGCCATGTCTCAGAGAGACAGAAATATAAGGCTTTAAGTGAATTAATCACGTGAATCATGTCAGTCTTTTTGCTGACTGCACTGCGGCAGTTCCACTGGATAATTTGTGGTGTGTACTGATCCATGATCAGAAGAATTAGAATAAGTTTCAAAATTTGCTGCGTTGGACGGTAAATCAAAGGAAATTTGTGAAATTATGTTGTTTAAATCGGTTACAGTTTTAGTTAAATAGGTTAATAAATCATTTTTATTTGTTGCATGAATATTATTTAAACATGTGCCAATTGTTGGCAAAGGCTTATTAAAATCTTGTATAATTGAATTGTGTGCTTGCTTGTCATATCCTTTATCTAATTTAACTGGAGAACGAGGTTTATTTATTACAGTTTTTTTGTATGAAGTTGTCTTGGGTTGGTTATCTACTGTTGGAATATTTTGAACTTTTACTTGAGCTGTAGGTGATATTGTCAAAACTTCTGAATAAAGCTTAGTTACTTTAGGAAATTTCTTTAAAGCTTCAAAATAGGATACACAATTTTCAGCCATGTATACTTTGATTTTTTTTTGTCTTTCATACTCTGGACATGACTTGTTGGTGGCAAAGTGGTGACCATTGCACATACAACAAGTTGCACTGCTATTATCAACTTTGCAACTATCTCCAGTGTGTTCTTGACCACATTTATAACAACATGGCTTTGACCTGCACTGATTTTTAGTATGACCATATCTACAGCAATTGTAACACTGTATGGTTGGGTAAATATATAAAGAGACTGGAATTGTGTTATAAAGTAAAAACAACCTTTTTGGAAGCGTTTGTCCATCAAACGTTATGACAACTGTTTGGGACGGGTTCCAAGAAGGGACGCCATTTTGAATGGATTTATAATTTAGTCGACGGATTTTGACGATTTCGCCACAACCAACAGGTACACATAAAGAAAGCTTCACCTCTTCATCAGTCATATCCACAGGTATACCTCTGGCAATACCAATTCTCGTTATATTGAATGTGGGAATAAAAGCTTTTAAATTCTCATATTCAAGGCTGCTGCTGCTTAAGAAAGAGTTTGCATCGTTAAAATTAGAGAAGCTTAAACCTATCCTATTTCTTCCTAATTTTTGCACACTGCCGTTGATGATACTTTTGAAATTTTGATTTTTTAAGAATTTACCAAAGGTTATGGGATGAAGTATTGAGCCTTGGTTTTGTGAGATTTCTTTTCTTTGGACATGAACTATGTATGGGTATTTGTCTGTGGAAATAAACGTTTTTCTATAGTTCGTATCTGGTCTAGGAAGGGTTTGTGAAAAGTTAGGTGTGGCAGAAGTTACAGATTTATTGGTGGAATTGGTAGAGTTTGGATTTGAAATATTTGAATGTGAAGCCTGAGCTATAGAATCTACATCCGCACAAGCGCAAGCAGAACCGTCATTAGCCTTGGAATGCCTTTTCCTTTTTTTGTTACATTGACCGCAAGTTTTAACCGTTCTTCTTCTTTTAGTTGTGGTAAGTCCAACAGAGCAATCAGTATCAATACTAGACTCTACCTCTATGTTCCAAGCAACCTGTAGGCTGCCGCCACCAGGATCCGGAGGATCGTTCATGGCGCCAACCTACATATATGAAATATATAAAATAAACTTACCAACTATGGAGAAAACACAATACTTATAATACTAAACACAAAATAATATATATACAAACTATTAAACACAACTTTTAAACCCTAATGATTACTTTAATTAATTTTTTGAAAACAACTTAAAAAATTACGTGCGCTTACTACGAAATTTCCCGCCGTTTTTTTTCTAATAATGATTTTGTTCAGAGTTCGTTCCAGGGTTGCCAGATGTAATTTTCAAATTTTCGCCAAATTCAATAATTTTTTTTTTTCGCCAAAATGATATGTTTTAGAATAAAATAGCCAATCTTGATTTAGAAAAAATATCAAAAGGTAAATTCTTTTTTCCTTTTACCCATTTTTTTTTAACCCATTTCCCCATAACAATCCCAAATAAAGAAACATTTTTTTTATTTATTCTTGAAACTCACAAAAATTTCAACAAAAAAAATGACTTTACGTAACTTTTTTACTTGGAATTTGTGATTTCAGCCTCTAATTTAGATATAAGTCATAATCGCCAAAAATTCGCTTGACCAATTTTTTTTCGCCAACTTTTTCGCCAAAGAATTTATATCGCCAAAATCTCGCCACGGTCATAATTTTTCGCCAAAATGGCGGGAAAAAACCCCAATCCGGCAACGCTGGTTCGTTCAGTAAGAAGATAAGGACGAGCGAAAGATTGATGAAAAAGTATCGATACTTTAGGCCGATATATCGCACACCCAGATCAACACTGCACTATTTCAAAATATCCCATTTTTCACAATTGGCGAAAAACCGTTATCACAAGCTACGTTACAGTTATCGCAATTGTCTTGAGCATTGCGTGTGAAAAATACCATCCGCAACTGATATTAGTATTTCAGCCAATCTTAAATCCCTTAGTTAAGCATCGTTACGCATTTTTTGACTTAATCCACTGTTGAAGTCAATATGATCCAAAATAAAAAAGATTATTTCGAGTTACACACTTTTTACTGATTAATTCTGAAATAATGCACTATTATTCTACTGTTATTAATTTAAATTTAACGGACAATAATGATTTATTTATTTTGTGGTCAAGAATGGGACTATTAATAATATAATAAAACACGTAATATTACTGAAATTTGAAGTACAATTATATTTGAAACACAAACAAGTACTGGCTTCGGAACCAAACTAACGTAAATCTCTCATACTAGTTTCTGTTACTATCTGGGTACCAACTCACAACATAAGAACAAAAAAACTTATTTAAAACGTAAATTGTTTAAAATCCTATAATCAAACAGTAATAAATGTATTGAATAACTAAATTAGTATATATAAATAGGCAGAGTGTGTATTACAATGGCACTTCACATCACAAAAAAACTTATAGACTAGGTATATAAGTTTTTTTGTATTAATTCTCTATAAAATAAAAATATCATAGAAGTCGGTAACATGTTCAACACTATTTTTTTAACCTTCAGTTAACTGTTACATACTTATGATCTTTAATATTTAATAAAACATAATCAGTCTTCAGGAACAAGAGTCTTTAGGAATCACCACCTACCACCACCACAATCATACGCTTTTCCTGTATTCCGCAATGTCTTAGCAATTTTTCATTTCCAGTTAGCAGGGCCGTTTTCTCGATGGCAGAAGAAGTTGTGGGTGTGTGACTCGGTCTTTTTTTTATATAATATAGGCAGCAAACGAGCATGCGGGTCACCTGATGGTAAGTGATCACCGCCGCCCATGACTCCCCGCAACACTGTGGGTGTCGGGGGTGTGTTGCTGACGTTTGAGAAATTAGGCACCGGATACCGCACTCACCGAACGAAACGCAGGAACATCGTCCCTACGGGTCACGTCGGGTTTCTGTGCGACGGTGGTATTTCACCGGTCGAGTCAGCCCAGTGATCGCTGCAGACAGAGCCTAAAAGCTAGACTCTACCACTCTCAAAATTTATTTGATTCATCCTCAGATGAACTATCTGAGCTGCTAGAACTTGATGATGAACTGGAGCTTGACGAGGAGCTGATTTTCTAGGGAATACAAGAGGCCGATATCTTTGCCTAACAGGCACAGAAAAAGTTGGATCCGTTTCCGAATTATCCATCTATACAAACTTCTTCAGCACTATTTTCAGCTAAAACAGGACCTGTTTAGCTGATACTTGATTGGGTGCTGCTACTACCGTTGACCCCTTGTCAGTTGATGCTACCATGTATGTATTTACTTCCTTCAAATACAAACATGGTAGCATGGTGCCTATCTGATGTTAAAACCGCCGTCACTTAATCTGTTGATGCTGCCATGGATGTGTTTTCTTCATTCATATCTGATGCTTGATCAGCTGATGCTATAACTGTTGACGTCTTATCGGTTAATGCTGTTCCCATTGCTATTTGGAGCAACTGGAGACCACGACCTTTTAACATCTGCCAAAAACCAATAACAAGTAAAATTAATTCAACAATACTGCATTATTTAGAAAAAATACAAGAATCTTCTTGAATATAAATAAATATATAAATTGTAAATGTGTTCCTAGTAATTCAACGTGTATGTAACAATTTTGAGTATAAACAAATGTTTATTATGATTATTTAACATAATTAAGACATTATTTATATCTACCATCAATAGTGCATCATTTCACAGATTTTCAACTTTTAGGAACAACACGGAATCATTTTGAAATAATACATAAAATCAGACATACCTTTGCCAAAAACAGGGTACTATTTAGAAATAGTGTCAAATAAGTCGTATAATCACTCATCAGTATTACCACCAACACTGCATTAAATCTAAATAATTCACGGTAATTTTATTTTGCCATGAACAACACCGCATTATCACGAAATAATGCCCTGTTGCGTAAAGGATCTACGGGTCCCTCAAGCGGCTGACAAGTTGCAAGTGGAAATAGATTCGTGTTCGCGGTGTGTTTCTGACAGCGCGGTACCACCAATAAAGAGTTAGCGCGCCATCTATTGAGCATTTTTGTACACATAAATACGCCTGTTTTCGTGGCATGTGCGGGGAATCTTTGGCCATTCAAATTTCTAAATAAGTCGATTTTGAGATTTTTTGAGATAATACAGTATTGTTCTGGGTGTGCGATATTCTGATCCGATATATCGATAAAAATATCCAAATTCAAAAATTAAATCAAATCTTGCACCATTTTAAATGTTGTGCTTTTTCATTGTTAATATTAATTAAGTTGCTAGAATCCAAAAGCGGTTAAAGATATAAATTCGTTTTTTTTTGTATTGTGTAGGTACGTATTGGCCCCGATTCTGAAAACACTCTCTAAACTAAACTAAAACTATCGCCGTCACTTACTGTTCAATAGTACATGTCAGAGACAGGTAATCATTTTAGTCCTGTCAAACTAAAATGTACGTGCAATATGACACGGCGAAAGCAATTTTAGGCTAGTCCTCAGCGCATTTCGTTAAATTTTACAATGATTTGGACTAAATATAGTGAGACCAATGTACCTGTCTTTTTCTAATACGAAGCATGAGAAAGTGACAGCGATATTTTAATTTAGTTTTAGAGAGTGTTTTGAGAATCGGGGCCATTGACTGTGTTGCGGATAATGTGTGTTATAGTAAATAAGTACATAATGAATCACAAATTCGTAATCGTTGTGATTGATCAATATTAAAATAAATAATATTTTACAAAAGAATATCAACAACAACATTGATACTTTTTTTAATATCGACGCATACATATATCGATATTTTTGTTCATTGCTTACGTCCCTAGGGCAGCGCTGTCATGACGTATCAACAAAAATTGCGTTCCGTAAATCGCTTACAGAACTGTGAACGCTCAAATCAAATCGCTTACATACAACCGTTCCGATTACTATTAGCGCGATATTGACAGTTTTTGCGTAAATTTAAGTTTTGACAGCGCTTACGCCGACCATACTCCAAAGTCATATGGACTGGAGATTCCATATGACACCACCGGTGGTTTTGGTTGTGTCAAGTGGAATCTATACTCTATACTAATATTATAAAGCTGAAGAGTTTGTTTGTTTGTTTGTTTGTTTGAACGCGTTAATCTCAGGAACTACTGGTTCGAATTGAAAAAATCTTTTTGTGTTGAATAGACCGTTTATCGAGGAAGGTTTTAGACTATATTACATCACGCTGCAACTATTGGGAGCGAAGAAATAAAGGAAAATGTCAAAAAAAATGGGAAAATTGGATGAATATCCTTGAGGGCTTCCGTTGCGTGCGCTGCGAATACGGTTTTAGATAGGTACCTAAAATATATGTATGAAAGAATTAAGGGAACTTTTTACCGCGGGAAAACTTCGCATTCCCACGGGAAACCGACTTCTACGCGAACGGAGTCGCGAGCGGCCACTAGTGATTGTATAAGTTAGAGATTTTTAGTCAAATTTTGACGTAAAATTTAAACGCTTGAATAAATTTTCTCTTGAATACCTAATTAAAATAAATTTAGATATGTCAACCTAAATATAGTTTAGTGTTTTGGGAGTACAAAAGACAACTAAATTTTAAGTATAGAGAAATTTGTACCGTGAGAATTGCTACCATTGTTTACTTACTAAGTGTTGTCTCCGAAAAAGGCAATACTATTCTATCTGTATTTTTATATTCATATTTAAATGTTACAGAACATGATTAGTTAACCAAGTAAGGTAGAATACCCAAATATGGAAGTTATAAGGATTGTTCGTTTTTGCTCTATAATTTATACGTTTTACTTTACACGTTTCTGGGGATTTGCACGTTGATAAGTGGTGTCTTTAAGAATAAGTTTTCGATTCTTAAAATAACATTTTCATCAAAAAAATCTTAGTTAAATATACCCTCTGTCAAACTCCAATTATGGCCGTCTGATATCGGACGCATAAATCTACACAAAATATTGACAATTGGGCAGACGCTTCATTTGCTGCTCGTTTAAAAACTAAAATAAACAATTTGAAACAGTTTACTAGTCAGTTCAAGTACAAGATGAAAAAAAAATTCAAAAATTAACGTAACTTCATAATTGGGTCCAAGCATATAACCAGATCCAATTATGAGTTTTGAAAAAAATTAAGTGTAAAATTCCATTGAGGTGTTATGTTGGAGCGTTTTATTAAACTTTTGTTATCAATGGTTCCACCCATAATTACAATAAATAACAACACAGTTGCTCATGTCATTTAAAAAGCTTATGAATGTAAGACCTATTTGCGGCGCGATCCTCGTAATAAATTCAAAATTTTTCAAATGAAAATGCCTACCTACCTCTGGAAAAAGGGTTTATTGTCGAAAACTAAATTGCGGATAGCCCTAAAATTTGTTTCCATAGCACTTTGAATACAAGCATGACTGATTACAGTTGCTATTTCAATAAAATAATTTACCAGGTTATTTATTTTTTAAGAAATGTCGATGAAAAACCATAATTGGTCCAGCGTCGTAATTGGTGCCGTTACCTTACTAGAAAACTTATGTTATTAAAGTTGTAGATACCAAAAGCAATAACTTATTTATACAATTATGTTTCATTATTTCCTGTACTTACCTAACTTCTTCAACATAAGGGCATTATTTTACTTTTCAGAAATTAAATTCACATCAAACAACCCTTCAGCTTCTAGAACTTCTAGTTAAAAAGTCAACTTTCCTTTTTGTCATTATGAGAACAAAATATAATTCTAATGTATGTTTCATTATGTAAGTGCTCAGTAACTACCATTATTTTAAATAAATTGGTTCATTATAAATAAATTGTATCCAATTTGGCTCTCCTAGTATAGGCATAACATATTTTGGTAATGAAAACCAAGCCAAAATGGTGGATTACGGCTGAAACTTATTCTTAACTTATTCCATAGTTTGTATATTTTGTTGGGTACCAGTTAAATAACATAAAAGTTTATTTATCAATATTTATTAACTTTCTTTGTTGACAGAAAAACATCAATAAGTAATTTTGAGAAGAAAACATAACATGTACCTTCCTTTTATCATGGCAATCTCAGTGGTGGATTTACCACTAGGCTGAGTAGGCTGGAGCCTAGGGCGGCAGATTCTAGAGGGCGGCAGATTTGCCTGCATTTTTTTTAAATATTTTACTTTAAACATCCATAAAGAGAAAAAAAGTTTAAACAATTGTAAAATACAAGTGAGTTATTAAGACATTTTGAGTGTCAGTTGTTATATTAAGACATTTTGAGTGTCAGTTGCATTTATCGCCATCTTAAAACATTTTTATAATATTCCAAAGTAAAGTTATTTATTATCTTTCTGTTATTTTTAGGAAATATTAGATTAGATTTTTAGAAGAAGAAGTATTTAACAGATTGACCGAACGTAATGTAGTTGCAAGCGTGGGCATTAGATTTCATAGGGATGGCAAAAATTTAAAGCCTACAGGCTGCAAAACTGTAATTTTGCCACTGGGCAATCTACAATTAAATATCAATTAATCATAGTCATTTTCATTTTGCAAACCAACTTAGAAACAGCATCTCATTACTTATTATGTCGGTTCTTGCTTAATATCCACAATTTCAGGCTCTTGCTTAATGATAACAACTTCAGGCTCTTTGCTTATGTTCATGATTTCAAGGATTTCTTTAGGTTCGTAATGGAAATTTTCTGTTTTTGTGTCTACGGGAACTATTAAGTAAATTTTTTGCACTTTGTCATCAATTTTAACCTTTTTAGCCCGTGCCTTTCGATCCTTGTATGGAGTTTTGAAGTTGCAAGCTTTTCTTTCGCCCAATATATTTGTTATAGTCCTTTCTGAGACACCCACTGCTTCTGCTGTTCTTTTCCGAACGCTATTTAAATGGTCATTCAATTCTGATACAATAAATGCCTGTGACCTAAGGGGATCGCTGGCTATTCTTTTTACTTCCTCCGCGTCTTTTTTTAAGAAGTCGTACACCTTGGAAATTGTTTCCCGGGTCTAAAACAATGGTTAAATATTCGTGTTAAACTTTTCATAATTTAGGTATTAAATAAAAAACAAGATTTACCTGACTACTTAGACATTTCCTCGTTGACGTACCAGACATTTTAGAAGTATTCACACTTCAAATCAATAAAATTTAGAATAATTTTATTCACATAAACAGCAGCATTGTATTTTTTTTAAACTAAGGACCATCCATCATTGGCATTTAACTAATTTTTTTTTTTTTTGTTAGATTCTTCCGTCATGCGGAAAGGCAAAGAGACTATGCCCATACAGCCATGTCATCAATAATTTGGTTTTCTTCTTTCTTGTTGACTTAGTTTTGTTTAGTTTTCAATAAGAAGTAACATTGACGATATTTTATTTCCTCATAAACAAACATAATAAGGACCAAGTCCATGTCTTTAATAATAAAATGCTAATATATATTTGTTATGAGTATACATAAACATTTTCATCAGATATTACACACTGTAAATTTTATGAATTTATACATAGGTAAGTAGCATTCAGTTGTTTTTAAAAGTTCTTGAGTATTACGCGGGATATTTTCTAATGTTTTATAAATTTCTAATAGCTCATCAATGAAAATTAACCTGTCAATATGAAATTGAGGACATTCAAAAAATATATGATCCAATGACTGTACTGACTCATTACAATATGAACAACAAGGGGAAGTTATCATATTCATGCGATATAAGTGTTCATTAAAAGCAGCATGACCTATACGAAGACGACAAATTGTTGTATAAAAATTTCTATTTTTGAAAGAGCCCTTGGTAAACCAAGGAGACGAAATTTTTTGGTTACATACGGAATACCACTTGCCCTTTTCTTTAAGAGAATCTTGCCAAAATTGAAACCAATTATTAATCATTTGATTTTTTATTTCAGGAAGAAACTCTGAAATGGGAATTGCTATGTTTTTTAATTTGCAAATGTTGTTATCAGTATTTGTAATGATACTAGCTAATGTATCAGCTAATTCATTACCACTAACACCAATGTGTGCTGGTGTCCAGAAAATGACAATTTCTTTATGTTTCAATGATAATTTATAAATCTTTTCCCGGATCTCATATATAAAAGGATGAATTTTACTAGAAAGACGGGGATTATTAATAGCTTGAAGAACACTCATACTATCAGAAATAATAATCCATTTACCAGAAGAATCTACAGAACTAATCAAATCTAAAGCAAACAGAATAGCAGCAGCTTCTGCCGTAAAAATACTGCAAATATTGGACAGCTTATAACCATGTGCAATTTTCAAAATAATATCATAAGCCGCTATCGACACAGACTGAGATGTTTTTGAAGCATCTGTGTAAATTTGACGGTAATTATCATAGTATGATAACTTTTCATATACTTCATATTTATTTTTTAAATTTGTGTCTATAATGACATCAAATTTAAAAAACTTACCTTCATATGTTCCACTATAACAAGGTAAAATATCATACTGAGCAATATTTTCATTTTTCAAATAATTAATGAAATCAAAATTTTTACATAAATAAGAGTAATTAGATATCAAAATCTTTTTGTACAACGCATTATTAGAAGTTTTCATCAAATCAATTATGAACCTTCTTTTCAAATAATCAAACCTAAATTTAATGGGACAAGTGTTAGTTTCAACTTGCATTGAATTAATCGGAGAAGTACTCATGGCTCCTAGAATTATCCTGAGATTTTTATTTTGTACTTTATCTATTTTATTTATAAAATTATTGTCAGAAGCAAAGCAAAAAAAAGCATATTCAAAGTGACTTCTAACTAATGATTTAAACAGCATCAATAATATTTTAGGATCTGCACCAAAACGACAACCAGTAAGGCATTTTAAAATATTTGTAGCTTTTACAGCTCTATCTATCAATATTTGCACATATTTTTTAAAACTTAAATTTTGTTGAAATACTACACCTAAGAATTTTATTTCTGTACAGTTAGGAATAAGGTTACCATTATATACACATTCTAATTTACAATCTTTATCTCTAGAGAAAACAAGAGATTTACTCTTTTCTGTATTTACAGTTAAACCTAAGAAAGAAAAATAGACTTCAAGCCTTTTACAGGCATTATTTAAATTCGTTTGCACATCTTTAAGTTTTTTGCCAGAACAATAAACAACAAGATCATCAGCAAACTGCAGATTAGAAACATTTGCGCCTAATATCTCATTCAATTTATGAATATAAATTATATACAGTAGAGGGCTCAAGATGCCGCCTTGATTGACGCCTTTATAGGAATTACGTGGACCATAAAAGTTGTTACCCAATTTAACATAGACCATTCTTTCATTTAGAAAGTTATATATCCAAAGAACCATTTTTTTTGGAATTCTGAGTGATAGCAAGATATTAGCAAGCGTTTCTAAACCTACATTGTTAAAGGCTCCTGTTACATCGAAAAAATTACAAGCAAGATAATTCCGTTCCTTTATGGATTTATTTGCATCTAATAACAAATGTGCAATGCTTTCCCTAGCCGAGCGTCCACGCCGAAAACCAAACTGATTACTAGGAAGAATAGAATTTGATTCGATGTAATATTCCAGACGTTGTTTGAGCAGCTGCTCAAAAATTTTACCAACACAAGAGGACAACGCTATAGGTCGATAAGAATCTGGACTATCAAGATCCTTCCCTGGCTTCAGTACAGGGACCAGACAATCAGTTTTCCATTGATTTGGTATTAAGTCATTTTCAAACAAAATATTTAAAATTATCAAGAATTTACATAGATTTTTATGACTGAGAAGACGAAACATTTTATAGGAAATACCATCTAAACCACAAGTTGTATCTTTTCTTGATTTTATGGCAGCAGTAAGTTCAGAAATTGTGAACGGATCAAGCAACGAAAGATTTTGTCTATGAAATTTGTTATCTGCAAAAGTAAAAGGTTTCGAGACATAGTCTGGAGTGTATTTTTTTAAAAAACTGTTTACCCAATGATCATTTTCACTTCTAGAAACAAAAGTTTTGTTAAATCTGCGTATTTTATTCCAGACATGAGAAATTGGAGTAAGACGATTTATAGAATTGCAATAATCTTGCCAAGATTTCTGTTTTTCAAAGTTTATAGTCAATTTCTTAGAAGCCTGATTTTTTTTAAAAAGCAAATATTTTTCTACAGAAGGATCATTTTTGAAAGCAACAAAAGCATCTTTACATTTTTTAACAGCATCTGCACATTTGCTATTCCACCAAGGAACGGAATGTCTTGCCCTTTTTGCCCTAAAACCTGAAACGGAACGTGAGCATAAATGACAAAGATTTTGACATTGACAACAAGACTTTGTTTTCGTTTTTTGTTGTGACATAGATTATTCAACTGATGCCAATAAAATATCACAAAACTGCAAATAACTTTCTAGTGAACATTCAGAATTAATCATAAAACTATTCAACGAAGTATTAACAATATTTACATACAAATCCCAATTAACTAAATTCAAGTTTAATTTCTTACTGACATTTTGAGAGTGAACACAATGTTCTGAAGATATAACTGGAGTTTGAGACAACAGAAGTTTAGTAATTGTAGGCAAATGATAACTTCCAAAGGAATCATCATGAACAGACCATTCACAATCCCATGATAAAGCTGGACTAACCAAAGAAAGATCTAAGCCATTTGGTCTCCAGGACGAAGTTCCTACAGTCGTGACTTCTCCTGAATTTAACAGAACAAGGTTATTTTCATCAAAAGAATCTAGTACTTCTTCACCTCTTTTATCCACTTTTTGACAACCCCAAGAAGTATGGTATGCATTGAAATCTCCAGCAATAAAGACTGGAGTTGGAAGACTATCAATTAATTTTGAAAATTTTAATTTTGAATAATGACACCTAGAAGGACAATAAACACTAACAAATGAAATATATTTACCACCTATTTTTATCTGTACAGCAACATTTTGTAAGGAATCATCAAAATAAGTATCAATTTTTAAGAATTGTAATTTGTTATGAATTATTATTGCAACTCCATTATGTGTATTACCAGTGTCATTTCTAACTATTGTGTATCCCTTTATGTTAAAGGTATGATGTGGTCTAAGCCAAGTTTCACTTATTAAAGCGATATCAACATCATTACTATAAAGAAAATATGTAAATTCAGATTTATTACTTTTAATGCTTTGAGCATTCCACTGAACTATTTTTAAATGAGCCATTAGGATGGATTATTAGCAGATGACTTTTCATAAATATCACTTAATATTTGTAAAATATTTTTAGTACTGATGGAAGTTTCCTTTGTTTTATTTAATGTAATTATTTTAACAATAGCCTCAACCAATAAATTCAAAGATTTATTATCTTTTTTCAAGTGACTGAGCAGGTCAAACTTTTGTCCTAAGGCTGGAAAACTCTCTGTATTTGCAACTGAAGCATAAGACAAAGAGGATAAACCAATTTTAATATCATTAATTTTTTTCTTTTTAATAGGACACTCAGCAGATATACTAATGTGATTTCCTCTACAGTGACAGCATGTAGCCTTTTCCCTAGGTACTGTACATTCTTTAAAAGAATGTGCATCTCCACATATTGAACATCTAACATTATTTTTACAGTACTTAGCCAAATGTCCATACCGTAGGCATTTAAAGCATTGTTTTACAGGTGGAATGTACATCTTAACTGGAAACCTCCAGCCTTGTAAATCAATATGATCAGGAAGATAAATGGCAGCAAAAGTTATGATTACTGTTTTAGTCGGTTGTAATTCAAAGTTTTGTTCATTTTTAACCTTCCTTTGAATTCTCCGAACAGAAATAATTTTTTTATTACTATTAATCACTCCAAAAATTTTTTGATTGGACCATTTAATGGGCACATTAGTAATAACACCAGTAATTTCAGTAGTTTTTGCAGGAATAGTTGCTTTGAGTTTATATTCTGATAACAAAGTCTTATTGTTAAGAAAACTATTTGCCAAATTTGCACGGTCAAAATGAACTGTAACTTTGTATTTATTAAGATTTTGCATATATTTTATGCCTTTTATATATTTCTTTAATGTTGATGATAAAGAAATCATATCTCTTGTTGAAATAGGTTTGGACTCATCGTTTGATTCCAAGAAGACAACGAAATCTGTAGCTGAAGAATCCTCAGGATACCGACGTGTATAATCGGGAACGAAATAAGTTTTATATGGATCGGACTTAGCTGAATTGCAGTCACTGTGCATGGAGTCGGAGTCCGAAAGCAGCGAGTCTTCCCCTGATATTACTGCCTCCTCCTTCTTTTTCTTGCGTTTCGCCCGAGACGTCATTTTAATAAAAATTAAGCTTCTATACGATAGTTATTAAAAATATATACAAAATGTACACTATTTAACAAAATTGAAAGAATTAAATGAATTTTTAAGTTCACGAAAAAATTTTTCACTTCCAATTTTCCCGCGCGCAAACCGGAAGTCGCATTTAACTAATAAACAAACAAACGAACTGTCACTGTCACTATCTGACACTTGCTTGACTGACAAGTTCTTATCATGATAGAAAAGGTTAAGGTTAGAGACCTACTACTTAAAAAAAGTTTATCTGCTATTATTGATAGATATTAGTTATTTTATTGATTTATTATTGGTCTCAGCTCTCGCTCTTACTAGATGTAAACAATAGCTTTGTTTTAAGGGTACTTTTTATTGTCGTGGCAGGTTGTGTGTTAAATATTATACATACTATTTGATAAGCTTCTGACTAGATTGACCATGCCATGTTCTCGGAGTTAGCACTCAGAGGCAAATCAAGATTTTGCTTTAATATAAACCTATTTATTACTCATCAGCTTCACTGAGCAACAAATAATACGTAAAAATTTACAAGTTTGACGAAATGAAAATCACAAAGCAGCATAAATGTTATCTTTTTTATCGTTTTTGCCTTAAAATCGTTAAACAACTTCTAGGCCTGACCCCTGCAAGTTTTATGAGTCACCTCCGCCAAATCGAATGTCAATTGATCGAATATCAAATGGTCGAACACTATTAATCGAAAAGTCAGCACATCGAACGTTCAAAATGTCGAATTTACAAATGCTTGAACGTTCAAAATATCGAATTTTTAAATGGTAGAACGTTCAAAATCTCGAATAGTTATAAAATCGAAAACTCAATACATCGAATGGTTGATTTTTCGAAAGTCTAACTAAATGCATATACCAAAATGTATTTGGGGACCCAAGTTTTATACCTCAGTGACTACTCTATATAGTTATTGTTATTATTATGTCAGATATTATGTCACATAATTACCTACATGGGTGTAGCACTTATGGGACCCCTAAAATTAATAAATATTTATCCAAAGCTTAAAAAATTTCATTTTGATATAACTACTTATAAGTATACGAGAAACCTGTATCTAAACCTCATATTGAATTTTTTTTTTGTAATTTTATACGCATAAAGGGTAATACGCAATGAATGATACTTGCTCGGGTTGGTACGATTATGCCAAATTTGACATACTATTTTATGACGCATTTTACGAGTACCAGTGCTCCATGTAGTAAGAGCGAGAGCGAAGAACAATATTTTTTGACTTCACCTATACACGCTGATCTATTGAAGTATGTGATCTATCTTTATTTATTTTTTGTCTTTGTCAATTTATTAAGCGTTTGATTACAACAAATAAGTTATAAAACATTTTGTCACGATAAATACTCTTTTCTATAGAAATAAATAATTATGTAACATTATAGGGCCTCGTTCCGTCTCTCTCTCTCTCCACAACATTGATTGGCTTTGATTAACGTAAAAAATCGCTGCTTTCATCTAACGATGATAACGTTAAAAGCAAAGGTAACGTTATACCTATAACGATACTTGTGTAGTCATTTACCGGTAAACTAGCTTACCGTTATCAAAGGTTTTATCGGTAAATGGAAATGATACTAAGGGCAAGGTCAAGGTAAAATTACCAAATGCAAACTAAAAGTATTGTTAAGTAAGCAAATTTCATTCCATCGCTTTCTTACGTTATCTTGTCAGCATTATGCTACACATGCACTTACTTATAAGTATCCTTTCATTAGACAAAAAACGTATGACAAACCAATCATTGGACAAACAACGTAAGATTTTTGTGTAATTGCTTCAATTATTAAATAATGCATTTTTACCAACATCTAAGCCCTTCTCCCATTACGATACTTGTAGGATACGATAATCGAGTAGAATACTAGTTGGATACTAGCTCGCAACCCGACGCTCGCACATTAAGCTACTGAAAAATGACTAAATTCATCATTTATGCTAACTCGTTTTTTGTGAACGGACGTTATGTCGAGCGATTCCAGTGACGAAGAAGCTCTTGCAGTTTTTCTGTTTTATAGAAATAGAAGACGACAACGGAAGAGTAGAAAATACTGGATTCATCCATATATTGAAAGAAACATAAATTGTAGAGCTTTTGTAGCCGCACGAGAACTACAACATGATGATAATAAATTTTTATCTTTCTACCGAATGTCTAAAGAGACCTACTTGCATCTTGTAACATTATTAAAGCCTGCTATACATCAACGAAATACTAAATTTAGAGAATGTGTCAGTGCGGAAGAAAGGATTCTGATAACCCTAAGGTAAATAATACTTCATTGTGATATATGTAATTAAATGTTTATTAAATTTTAGTATGTAAGTACTTTGTAATTATTACTTATTCTTCATCTTCCTGTGATAATAACAAAGGTATTGATTCGTAATAAAGTGTGGCAGTATTTGATTGTACTACATTCAGACTTTCGTTTATGGTAATTGGCGTACTTATTGCCCCGGCATCGGCAGCACTCATCGGTGAAGGAGTAGATAAAAGTGAGATGGGACTATTAATATTTTCACTACTTTGGTCCATTATATCGTCTATCAATGCAAGCACTCTTCTCTTAAACAGTCTTCTTTGACTATCATTCATTTTGTTTACGTCCGATAGTAAACTCAGCAAAAACATTTTGTTTGAATTTTCAGTATTGTCACAGTTTTCTATAAGTTTAGATCGTTTCAATTTAAAATAAGCTGAAATATCTTGCTCGGCTTGAGTTTCTTCAAGCTTCTTACGTTTTTTTTTATTGCTTGTCGATGGTGGTAATTGCTGTTGCGAGATTGGTTGAGTGCTTGTAGAAGGAAGAGATGAATGCTGTTGCGAGATTGGTTGAGTGCTTGTAGAAGGAAAAGATGAATGCTGTTGCGAGATTGGTTGAGTGGTTGTAGAAGGAAGAGATGAATGCTGTTGCGAGATTGGTTGAGTGCCTGTAGATACATTTTCTGTGATCGGTGGTTGTTCGCATAGTTCAGGATCAGGTGACTGTGGTTGCAATGTATCATTATCTTCTATCGTCTCTTTCAAATTTCCCGATGGTTTTCCTGCTGTTTTTATGAACGGTATAGTAAATTGCATATAGTCAGCTAAGTAGTATGGTTTTTTTTGCGCAGTACCTGCTCCACTTTTAGGCGGTTTCAAATGGCGAACAAAAACACTACGTAGATTTTTCCATTTTTCTTTCGCTTCTGATCTGAAAATAACTTTAATATTTAAAAAAAAAATTCAGGTATTTGGGGTCAGGTTGTACGTTTGTAAGCCTAGGATTGTATTTTGCAAGAGGAGATAATACAGTTTGCAAGATCATAGCTGAAATTACAGTAATAATATGGGAGATATTAAATGGAGACTATATGCCATTACCAGATGTGCAACATTGGAAAAACATTGCTGCTCGTTTTGATCGCCTCTGGAATTTACCAAATTGCTTAGGGGCATGTGATGGTAAACACATCAGAATAGAAAAATTACCTGATTCGGGGTCAAGTAATTTTAATTACAAATCCTACCATTCGATAGTATTAATGGCATGTTGTGATTCCGATGGATTATTTACTGTTATCGAGACTGGCTATGCTGGTAGGAACAGCGACGGTGGAGTCTTCAATGCTTCCAGGATCAAACGTTACCTAGATCATGGACGTCTTAATATTCCTTTACCTTCTAAACTTCCTAATGACCAATCTAACTATGAATTTCCATACTATTTTATTGGGGATGAGGCATTTCCCCTTCTATCTTACTTGATGAGACCATATCCCCAAAGAACCTTGAACGACTTGAGAAGGGTGTTTAACTACAGACTAAGCCGAGGGAGGAATACAATTGAATGTGCTTTTGGGATGATGACTGAGAAATTTCAAGTATTAAGTACTGCTATAAGATGTCATAAAATAGAAAAAGTATCAAATATAATAAAAGCAGTGTGTATTTTACACAACTATGTTCGAAAACGTGAGGGTTTTCTATATAGCCCAAGGGAGATTATACAAAACAGACCGGTCACTATTCCCACGACGATACAACCTCATAATATAGAAATAACTGGAAGAACTATGTCACCACACAATCAACGAAATTATTTAGCAAACTACTTTATATCTGAGCAAGGTTCATTGCCTTGGCAATACCAATCCTGTTTGCAAAATACAAGATATTAATAAACTATCTATAAATACCTGTTAGTTGAAATTTTTTCCCAACTTCTGCCCAAGTCCTATCTATTATATTTTTCCGCATGTATTCTGGTAGTTTATAATTATATAAACAAGCATGTTTTTCTATTTCTTGTACAAACTGAATGTTTATTTCTTGCTCCGCCGCCATCTTGTCGAAACACGCGCGAGACGCGACGCACAAGCGACCAGCACGCTGAGTCGCGCGATACTAGTCGCGGACGCGTAGGATACCGGTAGCGTAGTGTGCGAGTCTGCATTCAAATGTATGTGAGATACTTCGCGGCGACTAGTCTCCGAGACTCGCGTAGGATACTAGTCGCCTGTGAGTATCGTAATGGGAGAAGGGCCTAAATGTAAGAACATAGAGTCTGGCCACCGAAAGCGTGACCTGAGAAAACGCGGCAAATTCAAAAAATCTTTATATGGTATCACTGACTAATAGTAGAAGCAAAATGTTTTGATACTTGAGTTCGTTGTTCTTTACTGATTTGCTGGAAACTTCAATAAAGTCTTATATCACCATAATCACAAATTATTAAAAAATAAAAAGCTAATTAGGATGTAATTAGTGGATTACCTACTTTCAAAAAAATATTTTTTTTTGTAGCTTTTGATTGAAGATGCATTAAGCACAATCACATTTTAATATGAAGCTGTAACTCTTGTATTAAGGCAATCGCGTGTAATCGTTGCTGTGTAATCTAGACTAGTGGATCAATTATTATTCAATTATTCCTAGCATTCTTCAATTATTTCAATGATGTCCGTCTTCGTATTAAGTTTAAATAAAACAAGAATTAAAATTAATATGTTTAATATATTATTAACATGTTCAAGTACAGACTTATGTTGATGGGCTTATCTAATCGTAGTCAAAATCTGAGTCCAAAAATTCAACCTCTAAAGGATTCGGTATCGGTGGAACTTTCCAATGCTTCTTCTGTAATGTGGTCTCTTTTTTTGTAGTTACTTTCAAAGTTTTGAATATCTCCAAGATTATCTATAAAAACAAGAAAAGTATCATTATTACTGTAATGGAGAATGTTACTAGGTATGCCAAATCGCTTGAAATTTTGTCTCAGTAAAGCCTGTATGCATACAAATACACTACTTTTTGTTGTAATCAAAAATACCCAGTAGTTTTGGTTTTATAGGCATTCAAAGTTTCGTAAAATATCGAGTCCCGCTAACAGTCACGTGACCGATTGTGACGTCATACAACAACGCGCCAGCGGTGGCGCATATAGCTGGCGCAGTATTTTATTTTATTTATTTAACATTAATGTATTATTTTGTTGTGTTTTCGGTCGCGTATTATGTTAATAGTAAATATTATTCGATTAATAAATTGGATATAGGATTCGAAAAAAGGTAATCGTGTAATCTACCTAAAATAGATGGTTTAATGGCTGCGCATTATTTATCAAGAAATAGTGATTTTGTTGCCGCCGAAATGTTTGTTATGTTATAAACTGTTTTATCAAAACAAAATAACCAATATCTATACTAATATTATAAAGCTGAAAAGTTTGTTTGTTTGTTTGTTTGTTTGAACGCTCTAATCTCAGGAACTACTGGTTTGATTTTAAAAATTATTTTTGTGTTGAATAGACCATTTATCGAGGCAGGCTTTAGGCTATAATATCACGTTGCAACTATAAAGAGCGAAGAAATAATGGAAAATGTGAAAAAAACGGGGAAAATTATTCATCCTTGAGAGCTTCCGTTGCGTGCGCTGCCAAAAACGGTTCTAGATACCAAAAATATATGTAGGTATGAAAGAATGAAGGGAACTTTTTACCGCGGGAAAACTTCGCATTCCCACGGGAAACCGACTTCTACACGAACGGAGTCGCGCGCGGCCCCTAGTAATAATAATACTAATGGAAGAATGCAAGTCCAATAGTAGAAGTACCTAACGTAGAGGCACTAGTAATGGACAAGGCCCCAGTAATGGACAAAAATTTTTTTTTTCGTGTAAATTAAGCGCATTAAATACTTTTTTTAAGTTAGCAACACTGATTCATAGACTACTACTGTAGATCTGCCAAAAAATGACGTTTCATGACATTCGGCCATTATGTTTCAATATGGCGAGGAAGTAAGGTCACCTGGGGCCCGATTCTGTAATTTTTAACGTTTCGTGTGGTGACGTGCGTGTGGCATACCAGTGGTTCCTATGAGGACAATTTGTAGGTATTCTGTAAGCCACACGTTACGTACGTATGGCTTGCCAGCAACTCCATAAGACGCTTCGCTTAGTGGAGGGTTCATTCAACCATTCATTATTTCTCAATATCAATATCTCGTCAATATTTCATCAATATTAAGAAAAAAATATAGATTTTTGTAAAATTTCATTTCAACTCTGTATTAAAAGTTTTTTGAAGATTAATGAATATCCGTTTTTTAAGCGCGTTGATTAAATATTATTTAAAATAATGTTTCATCTGCTCTGCCTTTAAACTTGAGCCAGACTCTGAAATGTAATAATTCGGTAGCTCGTTGTTATCCTAAGGATTGAGTCGATTGTTGAAGTTAAGCGACGTCGGCCGCGGACAGTCCTAGGATGGGTGAACGCTTGTGGTATTATATTCTGAATTGTTCCGTGCTTTAGGCACGTTTATTTGTAGGTCTCTTATAATTATTTATTTAAAAACACTTTATAAAAAAAAAAAAGAAATAGTTAGTTTCCCATCATGATTTGCCTTAAGGACTATTACTTATATATTTTTCAATAATATTTTTAATATATTTGGCAATATAACGTAGCAAGGCCGTCGTGTTACGAATATCCTGTGGCAAACAATGCGCCAGTCTTTTGATCGTTGTGTGCGTTAGTGACCAAAATCCTAAACTATAGACACAATCTAATAATACAAAACCATGAGAAAGCTTATCATAAAATTTTAATATGCTATGATTACACACCATGCAAAATAAAAGGTTTAAGGTTTGAAAAATATATATTGTATTAATTTATACAAGAATAGTATAACAGAAGATCTATTTTTAATTATTTTCCTGCTTTTGCTTTGGCGTGAACGTTCAACTACATGAAGCGGGCGTCGAGCTAATGCGACGTTACACCTTAGTTGTTTCCACCAGCAGATCGCGAGGACATTTCAGCTTACCATTGAAGCCACTGTACCAGTAGCTAACCTAGAAAAAATATTAATAAAAAACAATTAGGTATATTAGGTACAATGAATGTTACTTACTAAATATTTTTTATGTACATGTATGTATGTACCTATACGTAGGTACATACATACATCCAATGAAATTACAAATTGGGAAAAGTTTCTGTATAGAACCAATTGATTATGATGTCGAGGTTCTTCTTATTGAAATAGATAATATTGAATATTTTAAATTGATATTTACCTTTCACTGTAATCCTTTCTTTCCAAAACGAACAAAGAACTTGGTGAAAGCCTCGTTACTACACGCAATTTAGTTTGGCCAGGCGATGACTTCTCTTATCGGCATAAAGTTTCCGACAAACCTCTGCATAGTACAGGCAGCTCAAAATAGAGCTTCTCCCAGTCACACTTATCACGTTTTACTTTATTTCAGTATTTTTTTCTGACTTTAGTCTTTAAATGCAATATTTATCTTTGTTTGTAAACGAGTTCGTTAAAAAATCCAGTTTTACTATGGGAATCCTTTAGACGGTGAGTGAAAGTTTTCGAATACTGTTAGTTTCTGTTACGACCTATCGCACATCGGTTTTATTTTTTTGATGCATGGATATATAAAGATTAGTTCTAGGTTACGAAATTCTAACCTTCGTAAGAAATACGCGTTTTTTTCAGTATGTTCATTACTGGATTTAAAAATAGAGCAATCACCAGTCTTGGACAAGTGTCGATTCTTATTTTTTTTTATTTTTGGCACTGGATACTCGTTCTTGAACAATTTTTTTTTCTGATAATTGTCAAATTTGACAGGATCATTTTAAGCCATGCGGTCCAGTAATGGACATCAAATGTTCATTACTGGATTTGTACTAAATATCCAATAATGGACAAAAAAGTTTTGTATGCAGATTATTTGGTGATAGATTTTGTAAATAATTATTAGATTCCTTTGTATGACAGGCTATCTGTAATTTATCTATTTTACGTCGATAACTAATTAAAGATTTGTTCCAGGAAGAAGTACGATAGGTATAAAAATCTTATCTTTTGTAAAAGTCGCAGTAAGTAAGTAAATGAATTGACGAAACTTCAATCTTTTGCAGATATGGCCCCAAAAAAAAATTATTCAGAGCAACAGATGCAAAGAGCTATAGACTGTGTTAATGATGGAGAAAAAATTGCCTACGCCGCCCAAAAATATGGCGTGCCCAGAAACACGTTATATAATAAAATTTCTGGAAAAAGTCCATTGGTGTGTTCGATGGGTCCCGCTACCTATTTGACAAAAGAAGAAGAACAAATTCTTGAGACATGGATTTTACAAATGCAAGACAGTCACATTCCTGTAACCAAAGACAGCGTTCAAAGAATAATTACCGAAAAAGGGATTGAGACCCCATTTGTTCACAATAGGCCAGGTAAAAAATGGTACAATCTTTTTTTTAAAGACACCCATTGATAACTGAGAGGACTGCACAGAATTTGACAGCTGCTAGAGGTAATGTAACTGAAGAAGATATAAGAAAATGGTTTAGTGAAACTGAAAGCTATATAAAAGAGAAAAATCTTTTGACGGTACTTGAACATCCGGAACGAGTGTTTAACACTGATGAAAGCGCTTTCTATTTAAATCCCAAAGCAGGTAAAGTCTTAGCAAAGAAAGGCGAAAAACACGTATACAGCTCATCAGGTGATGACAAAGAAAATCTGACTGTGTTAGTTACAGGAAATGCTGCTGGTCAGCTGGCTCCTACAATGGTTGTTTATAGTTATGAAAGGGTACCAAGCGTGATTGCTGATAGCTTCCCAACTGACTGGGCAATGGGATTGTCTGATTCGGGATGGATGTGCGGAAGTACCTTTTTTGAATACATAGCCAATTTTTTCAACCCTTGGTTAGATGAAAATAACATCGAGAAACCTGTTTTGTTCTTCTTAGACGGACACAAATCCCACCTAACACTTCATTTGTCTGATTTTTGCGTCGCAAATGGGATTGAGATTATTGCTCTTAACCCAAACAGCACCCATATTATGCAACCCATGGACTTAGCAGTTTTTCGTCCTTTAAAATCTTTTTGGCGAAAAGCTGTTACCAAATGGAAATTCCAAAATCTAGGCCAAACGTTCAAAAAAGAGCATTTTGCACCAGTTTTAGAGAGTGCTTTAAAATCTCTCAGTTGTGAATCCATAAAAAATGGTTTCCGCGCCGGGGGATTATACCCATTTGGGCCCGATTACATCGATATGACGAAAATAAAAAAGTCGCAACGGCAGGAAACTGAAGAAAACATCGAAAAAAAAGAGTTTTTCTCTTATTTGGAATCAGAAATCTCAACAGTGTTCACGCCACAAAAATTGCATGAATTTAGACAATATTATTTCACAGGCAGAGACAATCTGGAAGTCCCTGATCAAGATTTATCACTCTATGTCATATGGGCAAAAAATTTTGATGCATCACCTAACCCGCAGCAAAGCGAAATACATACACAGTCGGCAGTGACCGCTTATGACTCCACAGAACAAAGCCAAATGGAAGCTATAGTCCAAAATGAAGTTGACCCTGACGTACACGATATCTCGGACATGACTATAAACCCAGACTCTCAACCCAAACCAAGTTCGTCTAAAGCTTCTTCGGACATGACAACGAACTCAAAACTGACGATCATTGATCCCAAATCAGGCGTATCTCAAGATCCAGTTGCAGAACCTGACATATCACACAACTCCACGACGATGGCTCGAAACGAGAAAACACTAAACACGGTGTCTTCAGGCGCTTCTGGTATAAATGTAGGCCCCACATTTGCTGCTCAAATGGATTCCAAATTAAAATCATCAGAAGCTATAGCTCATGCCACTCGTTCTGAAGAAACTTCTGGCACATCTGAAGTTCATTCACACATCACTGGCCCCGTTACTCTAAATCAACTTAAAACGACTGCTCCTTACGACAATTCTGAAGCAACAGGTCGAAAAGGTTCCATCCCTGGAGATCTCCTCAATATTACTGCAGGCCCTTCAACCCAAACTGACACGATTTCTCGGAAGGATCTTGAACTGAGCGCGTCTAAAAGTAATTTGAATGAAGTCGCTGCTGGTCCAGTTACATCAGAAAAGACTCCAAAAAAACAGTAATTAAAGGTGGAATAATAATCCCCTCCCCTTTTAAAAGGAACCTCTTTTGGCCAGGTGAAAATGAATCTAATAAAAAGAAAAGAAAGTTAAAGGAAAAGATTCCTTGTGCAATCGGAAGTACTGCATGGAGAACTTATTACCAGAATAAAGAAAACGAAAAAAAACAAAAAATACTAGAAAAGGAAAGAAGAGCTGAAGCAAGAAAAGAGAAAAAAAGGAAAATGGAAGAATTAAAAAAAAGCGGACCCAGAAAAAGACCAAGAAACAAATAGACTTACCAGTTTCATCTGATGATACTGATACGGAAGTTAAATATGCGGAAAGTGATGATAGCATAAATGAAGAAGAATTTGATGAGTTGCTGAACGAGACATCTGAAAGAGTAGAACACCCAGAATCTGAAAAAATTGGAGATGTATCTAAGGCTGACACTTCGTCCGGCTCTGAGTCAGACAATGAACCGTTGAGCAAAATATCTGTTAAAACAAATATTACGAAGAAAAACAAATCTAAACAGGAAACAAAGGGCATATCAGAAGGTTGCTATGTCATTATAAAATATGAAGGAGGGTATTTTCCTGGCGTTGTAGAAAACGTTAATGAAAATCACTATAAAGTGAGTACTATGACTTTTTCTACAGGTAATACTTATCGGTGGCCTAATAAACCAGATAGCATTTGGTATGAAAAAAAGATATTATCGAAGAAATTCAGAAACCAGTGTTGATTAACAAAAGAGGCTACTATAAAGTTAAAGAAATGAAAAAGTTTCATACTTTTACGACTTAATTTTTACTTTTTGATCTCACATTGATTCCTTTTATGTTGATTTTTAAGAATTTTAAGGCTGAACGTCTAGTTTTTCTATAATAATAAGGGTAGATTTATAATTGTTTTTCCCAAACGGATGGTTATTCATATCTTTATTAAATTATAAGACAGTGTTTTATTACTTTAAAGATGTTTAGCAGTTAGAGTAACCTTAACTTAACCTAACCTAACTGTAATTAAAACTAAAAGTTGTAATTCCAAAGTCTGACTATTACATAGGAAACTGTGCCTGATATTTGTAAAACAAATAAAATTTCTCTAATTATTAATTTTGTTTGTTTTTCATGTCCATAACTAGTCTTCTATATATATGGCTATGTCTATAATTGGTTGTCCATTAAAGGGTCTCGTCCATAACTAGGTGTCCATCAATAGAGATACCGTGTCCAACACTGGAGATTTTAGCACTTTTTTTTTTTTTTTTCATTATTTTGTCAGGCTTTACGTTTTTTTGAACCCTAATACACAAAAAATATTGTTCAGACATTCCTCTAACTCATAAAACAAATTTATTCGCAGTAAATAAGTTTATTTTAGTACTTTAATCCATTTGAAAAAAACCATTTCCTTAATGTGTCCATTATTCGGTACCTTACCTTACCTATAATTATTTTTTTACGTTAAAGACAACAAATCATGTATCATAGTTTTGTAGCTATAGGTAGGTTCGTCCTTCTAATATTATAAATGTGGAAGTTTGTGAGTATGGATGTATGAATGTTTGTTACTTTTACACGTAAAAACTACTGGACGGATTTGGATGAAACTTTGCAGTAGGTTACACATCAGAATAACATTACCGCGGGAAAACTTCTCATTCCCACGAAAACCGACTTCTACGCGAACGGAGTTGCGGGCGGCCACTAGTATGTATACAAAGATACCGCTCTTCTTAGTATATTTAAATAAATACATGCATTGATTTAGTGCTAACTAGCTTTCGTTAGCAGCTTCGCCCGCGTTTGCCTCGGGAACTGTACATTTTCCCAGGATTAAAAGAAGCCTATGGATTATTTCAGTCTTCGTCCAGATCCGTTCAGTACTTTTTGTGGGAAAGATAAACACAAACACAATCTTCCGCGTTTATAATATTACTAGGAAGTAGGATACCTATATGATCTAGATGTAGTTGAACGTAACAGATGCACTTTACTATTTTATTTAAGTAATTGTAGTACGGGGATGGGGATGATGATGAAAACGACTCTTATGCGTAGCAGGCCGGATATATTTGAGGAGACTTTTTATATATATGTATATTATACATACGCAAACGTAGCTACGAAGTACTACGAACCAGTACCCAGCAAGGGTGGATGCCTGCCTGGTAGTACTTTAAAGCCTTAACAATATGACGCTTAATCGAATCAGCGAGGTGAGTGCGGTAAGCGTGCATATGCTAAGCCCTAGGAAGCGATACAATGCAATAGAAATGCAGCAGAGGTCATTATTTGGTTGCGTACAACGTCAGCGCGATTTAAAATACAGCTAGCGCCATCTATCCGCAGCCGTTGTAATTAGTATTGTGTTACAGCTTCTCCCCCTCTGTCCATGAAGGCGTCTCGACAAGTGTGACAGGATCCTCTTACTTCTTATTAGCGGGCTGCTTTTGGTGGTCTGCCACGGGGCCTAGGTGCATTACTAACTGCTGCTGTCTTTGTAAGTCCATGCTTCCTTGGTCTGCCTCTCTTTCTAATGGGTAATGTGGGCTTCGGTGTAGTAGTGTCTTCAGACCGATAGCGAACCAAGGCTGAGGCATGGTACACCCCAACAGGCGTTTTACAGTCAGTGTCTGCGATTTCAAATGAGCTGGCACCTATGCGACGAAGAATAACATAGGGTCCGTCACGACGTGGAGCAAACTTGGAGCTGAACCCTTGGCTTGACTTGCTCAGAGCATGTGTTTGGACCAACACAAGATCTCCAGGTTGATAGTCAGGACAAGGCTGCCTCTGTTTATCAACATATTCCTTTCGTCTCTCCTCTTTCATTTCTTGTATCTCTCGTGCTCTCTTTAACGTATCAGCCATCATAAGCAATCGTGGCGTTATCTCCTTGATAAAGCTGTCATTCATGATTATCTCTGACAAATCGTATTTAACATCGTCGGGTGTTCTTAGTTCACGTCCGAATGTAAGGTACGCAGGAGAGTAGCCAGTGGAACACGATGTGGCTGAATTCATGGCAAAACGTATACTGGCCAGCTTTTCTGCCCAGGTCGTATGGTTGTCTTCAACCAAGATAGCCAATTGCGTCTTTAGATCACGGTTTCGCCGTTCGACGGGATTCGTTTCCGGGTGATATACAGGTGTGAATCCATGGTCGATATTTAGACTATACGTCAACTGCTGCATGACACTACTGACATCACTAAGGAATCGACGTGGTGTTCCATATCTTAGAATTATCTCCTCCAACAGTATTTTAGCGCATTCCTCAGCAGTGGCTCGTTCTAAAGCGAAGAGCTCCACCCATCTCGAGGCAACGTCTTCAACAATAAAAATCCAATTATGGTTGTCTGCAGTTCGGGGCAACGGTCCGAAAAGGTCAAACGCTATAACTTCAAAACGCTGATTCTGAGCTGTGGTTTGGAGTAAACCAGCAGGTTTCTGATTAGACGGTTTGTAACGCTGACATTTTAGGCAATTGTGGACGTAAGTTTCAACTTGTTTTCTCATGCCTTTCCAAAAATAGCGCTTGGCAATGCAGTCAAGAGTCTTCTCTACAGCATAATGTCCGGCGGTTGCATCGTCATGATAAGCAGCGATGATATTAGTATGCTCTTGCTTGGGAATAACTAATTGGGCACTATCTACATCAGCTTCTGAATTATACCGATACAACAGTCCATTGTTCATGACGTAGCCTTTCTTACTCCAGTATCTTGCATTTTCTTCGTTATTGCTTTCCAAACTTTCTACTATCTTTACAATTTCTTCATCTTTATGCTGTTCCTTTCTTATGACCTCTTTACTTTTTGCAGGCAGGTCTACTACCACCGTACAAATTCCACAGTTTTCTTCTGTTTCGGGGACACAGCTAGGGCGCGACAGAGCATCAGCAACGACGTTAGTTCGTCCAGCAATATATTTGATGGTTATGTCGTATGGCTGCAGGATCAATGCCCATCGAGCTAGGCGTCCAGTCGGTGATTTCAGTGTCATGAGCCATCGAAGAGCTTGATGATCAGTCAATATTGTTATCTTAGCGCCTTCAATGTAACCTCTAAACTTACTGACAGCCCATACAACGGCAAGAGCCTCCCTCTCCGTTGTAGAGTAATTGCGTTCGGGTTTAGATAAGAGCCGACTGGCGTATTCAACGGGATGTTCCTTGTCTCCCTCCCCCTGTACCAAAACTGCACCGAGAGCATAGCTGCTCGCGTCGGTCTTAATTATGTATGGTTTGGTATCATCGGCTTGTACAAGTATCGGGGAGAACACCAGTAGTTCCCGGAGCTTTTGGAATGCATTTTCCTGTTCTTCTTCCCACTTCCAGGCAGCGTTCTTTTTGGTGAGGCGAGTAAGTGGCTCAGCAATTTTAGCAAAACTGGGGATAAACCTTCTATACCACGAGCACATTTGTATAAAAGATAGCAAGTGCTTCAGATTTCGCGGAGGTAGCATTTTCGTTATGGCACTAACTTTGTCTGGATCAGGCTGCAGACCTTCAGCAGTAATATAATGACCAAGGTATTTCACTCTCGAGCAGCAAAAGTCACATTTTTCCTTATTGGCTGTCAAGTTGAACTCGCGAAACTTATCAAAAACATATTGCAAGTCTTGAAGGTGGTCTTTAAATGTAGATGACTTCACGATCAAATCATCTAAGTAGACTAGTAACTTGATATGGCTAAGCGAGATGCGAAAACGATCCATCATTCGCTGAAACGTAGCCGGGGCATTACGTAATCCAAACGGCATCCTTCGGAACCTGTACGTTCCAAATGGAGTAATGAAAGCGGTCTTGTCTCGGTGCTCTTCGTGAACACTTATTTGCCAATATCCGGAACGAAGATCTATTGTGCTCATATAAGGCGTAGGTTTGGCACTATGAAGCAAGTCATCGATTCTAGGCAGTGGATATGTGTCGGGAACTGTAACTGAGTTTAGTTGGCGATAATAAACGCATACTCTTACTTTGCCATCTTTCTTAGGTACCATAACTACAGGCGCGGCCCACGGTGATGAACAAGGTTCGATTATCTTTTCCGTTAGCATTTTATCAAGCTCTTTCTTAAGGATCTCAGTTCTCATTGGGGACAGACGGTACGGCGGAACTGAGATTGGATTATGCTTCCCTGTGTCGATGCGATGCTCAAAGTTTTTAACTGGCTTACCATTAGGCGTAAACACATCTTCGTTCTTATCTAAAAACTCTTTCAGGTCCGTGATGTCAATCGATGATATTGACGTCTTTGGGAAAAGCGTGTTCGAGTAATCATCGAGGTCATCATTTTCATCATAATCCTGAAGACTGTGTTTGGCATCTTTGTAAAGCGCATCCATGATGGGTGAGTAGCCCTGAGCGAGCATCGTATGGGATCTTTTCCTAGGAGGCGTTGCAATCTCTAGGGGAATCAGGGGGCCATAAGGCCGTGTAAAGCAATTTTCGGTATTGTTCTGCTCAGGCAGAGAAGGTGACAAAGAAACGTCATCCGTTGTCATAGCAGCCAATGCTACTTCTCCAAATTTCACGAAGCTTTCTTCATAAAGTTCGTATTCCTCATTAGGGTCTTCTACGAAATGCCAAGTGCATTGAGGCAGGTTGAGTACGATGTGAGCGTCTTGTAAGAAACCAACTCCAAGTAGTGTACGGTTTCTGCGCGACTCAGGCAGAACCAGGAAGGTCGTAAGTACAGTGCGTTCATTGACCTTGACCGGAGCATGGGTGACGAGCACGTTTTGAAGTTTCTGGACACCATCGGCGAGCGTAATACCAACGCCTAACTTTTTGAAGATATATCCCTTGTTGAGTAGTTCGCAGTATAGAGAATATGAAGCAACACTTGATTTTGCACAGCTGTCTAAATATGCGGCACCAGCTACTCCTCCGATTTCCACGTAGATGACTGGCCTATCTCTGGCATCGGGGGATACTTCTACTGCACAGAATCCAACATCTGGTACAGGACGTTGAGCTTTCGATGCATGACATGTAGGGCAGCTACTTCTCACTACTCCAGGAGCACCGCAACCATAGCATTTTATCTTAGGGGAAGACAGTGACGGGCCTTGAGTAACAGCTCCCATTGTCTCAGTCTTAGAAGCTTTGCTTACATTCTCCTTCTGGTTTAACTTTCTACAGACGTCTGCCGAGTGGCCATAATTTTTACAGTATCGGCACCGAGGTTTGCGTGTTGGTACCGATCTGGACTCAGTCTTTACAGAGTTGCATCTATCCTCTTTTTCTGGATCACAAAGAGTCTTTGAGTGTGCTGTAGTGCAGTCTCTTTCTCGGAGTATTTGTTCCGCAGCTAAGGCAGCTTTCAAGAGTTCCTTGAAGTTGCTTACGTCTGCTCGTGGAACCTTTTCCCTGATTTCAAGTCGAAGGAGTCCGAAAATCATATCAAGCTGTTGGATTTCAGTATGACCTGGCTTTGGTAGTTGAGAAAATAGCAATCTCTTGCGTCGCACAAACTCTTCTGTTGTGGTACCCTCCATTTGCCTCTCCTGGGTAATGTCAGAGTACAAAAGATAGGGTTCGCGAATAGGGGCGAAGTTTTCTCGAAGACGTGCCTCAAATTCCTTCCAAGAAGTCACGTCACTCTTTAATCCCATCCACCAGGCTCCAGCTTCTCCTTTTAGCAGGACGGGTAGCTCCTCCAGAGCAGTTCTGTCGCCGATGTCAGCGGAGCGCTTGTAAATGTTGATGGCAGACAGAAATGCCTCTACTACTTCCGGATCCTTTACTCCATTATAGGTGTGAGAGCATTTTGTAAAAGTACCCCTTTTTGGTGGTACTGGTGTAGGCAACCTATCCAAGAACTCCTTAAACTGCTCCGGTGACAACATTGCAGACTGCTTTGGTACTTTTTCTATTGTAGTCGTACGTCCGTAGCGTGTTACGTAGGTAGGCTGCTCTTGAGCTTCGTCGTCTCCGCTCATCAAAGTTCACGTAGGTCGGTAATACGGTGTAACTAGTAGCGTAGATTGGTAACCGTAGCACGTAGCAAGGTTTCACGTAGCACGGTGTCTCGTAGCGCTAATGACGTCACGTCGTAGTGCCGCAAGTATGGGCGCCAATGTAGTACGGGGATGGGGATGATGATGAAAACGACTCTTATGCGTAGCAGGCCGGATATATTTGAGGAGACTTTTTATATATATGTATATTATACATACGCAAACGTAGCTACGAAGTACTACGAACCAGTACCCAGCAAGGGTGGATGCCTGCCTGGTAGTACTTTAAAGCCTTAACAATATGACGCTTAATCGAATCAGCGAGGTGAGTGCGGTAAGCGTGCATATGCTAAGCCCTAGGAAGCGATACAATGCAATAGAAATGCAGCAGAGGTCATTATTTGGTTGCGTACAACGTCAGCGCGATTTAAAATACAGCTAGCGCCATCTATCTGCAGCCGTTGTAATTAGTATTGTGTTACATAATTTAATTATTTTTTATTGCAAATGTAGATGATATGAATTAAACCTTTTTTATTTATTTGTATTTTTACTAACAAATTATTTAATGGTATTGGTTATGTTAAGTTAAAAGATTTGGAGATGTATGTATGTATCCTTTGGAACTATAAATAACAACTTTTCCGGCGAATTGATAGATTTATTTTTACATTTAGGCACCACACATGATTTCCTAGTAGTTGGATTGGACATTTTTAAAAGTATTTGGGTTTAACTTAGACGACAAGTGCGCGCGACCGCGAGCGTACTGAGTGAGCCAGACCGAGCGAGTTGTGGTATGACGTCTCACCGTCACCGGCAGCCCGCGTCGTGCGGCAGCAACTTATTTTACTTATAAATCGGAAACTAATTGACGCATCGAAATAATTCTTTCACCAGTATTTTTTATTTTTGACAGAGAATATGAAGAAATAATAATCAAAATTTGTTAACATTCTCCATTATATTTTATAATCAGCCAACAAGGATCAAACTTATTATAGTGGTACTAACCTAAAAAGTTCAAAATCGCATATAAACATTGTTGTTTTTCTTGGAAAACAACCATTTTCTCTTCTTGTTTTTGTTTGAACTTATTGATCATAAAATAAAGCAGCTTACGCACTTCACTTTTTACGGTTTTACCCATATTAAAGCAATTAATGGTTCAAAAACAAAAAGTGCACAAAACAATCACAAACGCAATTACTTAATTTGACGTGCCTTTGACAGCTTAATAATGTTGCCATAATAAACTTACAAAAAAACCCAGGTCACGCTTTTGGTGGCCAGACTAGGAAATAATATAAAAAACCGGCCAAGTGCGAGTCGGACTCGCGGACGAAGGGTTCCGTACTTACTATAATTTTCTATGGTTACCTATCTTTATCACGAATTTTAATATTCCGAATATCATAATCCCGAAAACGTTTGGACATTTTTTCATAACTCCGAATTTTAAAATTTCGAAGTTTTGTTTGCCATTTAATCGCAACTTCGAATTTCAAAAGCCAATTTATTCATTTTTACGAAGTTTTAGAATCCAGACGAATCAGTTCCAGACACTCAAAATCTAAATGCCCAAAATCCAGATGGCCGTAATGCACGAAAGTCTGATTTTTAAAACAAAAATTTATGAAATATAGTTTTTGATATCCAGACAAACAATATCCAGATTTTTTAATTCAAATAAACGATATCCAGAAAAAATAAATCCTTGTATTTTAAATGGCTCTGAATAAATGGCTCTAAATTTCTGTCTTAAGGCAAAAAAACAAAGTTGTTGTTAGTTAGTTAAAAAAGAACTTCGGGTTTGGCATAATTTTAATAGTTTGGTCGTCCGATATGCCAAATAAAATTAGGGTTTCCTATGACAAATTAAAGTATTCTATGAAATTAAGGATTTCATTCATTTTGCTTGACAATAATATGCCTATAGACTGTTATGCCACTTAAAAGTTATGCGAAGGAAAAATAATGCGACACGAGAGTTATGTTTTTAGATGATTATGACAATTGTTGTATGACAAACGATTCGAAACGAGGGCAATCGACGTTACGCGAAAAGAGCGGCTCCCATTGCAATAGTTTAGCTGGAACACGATTGTATATGGGAAGTAATAAAAATATTCCGAAAATCTGGCAATATTTTATCAGGAATATGATTGTATGGGAACAAAATAAAAAGATTATGAAAATTTGGTAATAGTTTATTTGGAAAATGGTACGATGTGTAACAAAAAAAGTATTCCGAGAATCTGGTATAACTATATCTGGACTATGAGAATATGGGAAACATTAAAATACTTTTTGAAAATTTGGTTTAGTGTATCTGGAAAAATTAAAAAGGAATTTCAAAAACTTGTCATTCATTACATCTGGCTTTTAAAAGTTCTACCAACCGTTATCGGGGTTTTAAGATTCGGGTAACAGAATTTCGTGATTTCAATCGGTTACCATTTTCTAACTGTTTATTAAGATCGAGAAAAATTGCTTAAAAATTACGTTCGTTGTATGGGAGCCCCCCTTTAATATTTACTTTATTGTTATTTTATTATTTATTTTGAAAGGTAATTTTTAAGGTTTTGTAAACTAACTAACTATGGATCATTGGTCTGAAATAAACGATTTTAATTTAATTTAATTTAATATACAAGTAAATATTCTGAGAAAATTTTAAGTGTAGACCGTTCCCGTTTTTAATATTGAGCAATAATGTGTAAGCAATTCCGAATCGTCTGAGTGCTAACTTCTCGTCCAGTTGCAGCCCACAACTCAGCTTTTATTTTAGTAGCGTTGATTGTTGGTTCACGGGCAGTCAGCAATCTGATATAGCGCTTCTGGCCAGCAGTCAGCGCAGTTGGTCGACCGCTGCGAGGTCGGTCAGCTAAATTATCCATGTCATGGCACCTCTGCAACGTGGGCACGACACAGGATTGGGAAACGGAAACTCTGCTTGCTTTTGCGGAAGAAAAGCGGAAATTTGATAGTTTACATACAATTTGGCAAAATTAGTTTTAAAAAAACCCTTCCAGCACAATGATCAGTTTTCGTTTTTTTAAGCAGTATTTTTACACCCAGTATAAAATAAATAGTTTTCGTAAAAATGTATTGTATGTAAAAATTTATGACAATATCAGTACTTTAAAATCTTAAAACAGCTAAGTATCTGTCTCATAATTTGTTTTCCATAGTACTCAATGGTACGATACTATTATACAGTCAGGTGGGGGAAGGGAAACTATGGGGTAAGAGAAACAGTAGCATGTAAATCAAATAATAAAGGCAGTAGGTCTATAACTACTTGGTCGCTAAAACAGCAACGTAAATTTAGTTTCAAAGAAAAAACACAGATGTCGCTATTCCACAGCAACATACGAATTCGACACAAACAAAAAATCAGTTGGATAATGGCGCCAACGTGAGCTCGTCGCAAATTTTGCTGATGATAGTTAAGGTGTCTGCAAATTGTCTACAAGGTGTATAAATGTCTGTAAGTATTCATCTATGTCTTTATTAATAGTTTTAATGTACAAACATGTGAAAACTCTTCAATAAATATGAAAATACGATGTGTTTGGAAGCATAACCTAAAAAATCACAAGTGGGGCAAGGGGAACTACTTAGGCCGGGGTAAGGGGAACATATGTTCCTCTTTCCCGATATCAGGGGTAATAAACATTTGAACACCTGGTACTTGCTTCGATTGATTTCGACCGGGGTTTTTTTGCGGGAATGTTGAAAAACATGTCGGCATTGTTTTATTTTTATAAATGAGTTACTAATCTGTGAAAAAGATTGTAATTCATCATGTATTATAAGTATTTTTATATGAAAAGGTGTATTTAAACGTGTTTTCCTATTATTGCCTACCTCATAGATGCTTCCTGTAAAGTCACCACTACTATTGATATGTTTTGTTAAGAATTTAAGATATTTTGTTTCGTTATATATGTTGTTAGAGAAACTTGTCAATATTGTGCGAGAAAACTAATATCTACTGTAATATTATTTTTTACAGAAACTTACAAAATGCCTAGAAATTATATAAGAAAGACCGACATTGCATCTTACCCCAAAGAAAAATTATTAGAGGCCGTGAAAGCTGTCAAAAATGGCTCTATGTCCGGGTATGAGGCCTCTAAACATTACAAAATACCCAGATCAACCATAATAAACAGAGTAAGTGTATTTTGACACATATTAACTTGTATTGACGTGCTTTTTTAATATACATATTTATTTATTGTACTTGGCAAGTATTTATGTTTTTTTTTTGTTTTTAGGTATATGATCGCAAAGGTCTCAAATCCAGTACGTTAGGGAGAGCTACCGTCTTATCGCGAGCAGTTGAAGAAGACTTCGTCAAAAACTTACGAGTCATGGAGAAGTTCGGTTTTGGACTCACACGAAAAGAACTATTAGAAACAGTTGGTCAATACGTAGCTGCTAATGGCATACAAAATCCATTTAAAAGTGGGGTACCTGGTGAGGATTGGTTTTTGTCTTTTAAGAAGAGACATAACTTGTCTATTAAAAAGCCACAACCGGTAGAATATGCTCGCAAACAAGCATGTAGTCCAAATGTAATATACCCCTACTTCAATTTACTTGAAGAAACAATTAATGACTTGGATTTAGGGGACAAGCCATCACATATTTGGAACGTAGACGAAACTAGCTTTTCTAAAGACCCTTCAAAATTGAAAGTGGTTGGTTGCAAAGGGTTTACCTCAACACGAACTATTGCATCCCCTGGCAAGGATAACACCACTGTCTTACTGGGATGTAACGCCCTAGGAGAAAAAACTCCACCAATGATTATATATAAAGGCAAAAACGTATAAGACGAGTGGACTACCGACGAAGGCTACCCTGGGACGGCATATGCGGCAACCAGCAATGGTTGGATGGAGACTGTCGTATTTGAGGCCTTTTTTGAAAAAGTTTTCTTAAAAACCGTAGGTGAGAAACGCCCTATTCTTCTGATCTATGACGGCCACGCAACGCATGTAGGTATTAATATTATCAAGATGGCTAGAGAAGCTAATATCACTATTATGAAAATACCTCCGCACACCAGCCATCTCTTACAGCCTTTAGATTTGGCTGTTAACAAATCGTTCAAAGACCGCTGGGATGCTGCTCTCATAAAATGGCAAAGATTAAACATAGGAAAACAAATTCCAAAAAAAGAATTTGCTAAAATACTCGGACTTTGGACTTCTTTAGATCCAGCGATATGTGCAGCAGGCTTCAAGAAAGCAGGAATTTATCCATTGAATAAATATGCTGTGCCAGAAGATAAATTTAATGAAGTTCTTTTACGACAATGGAAACTTAAAGATTTTACAAAAGATTCAACTATCCATCGGAACGAAAATTCGGACACAACCATCAGGAATCCGGACTCGCTGCTCACGATTTCTTTGAAAGCTATAAATAATATGGACTTGACATTAAGTACTTGTTTTAGTATGCTTAATGTGTCGAAAAATTTAAAAACTCATTATGACAGCTTACCAAAACAACTCGAAGTAAAACCTGCAAGTTCGAACATTGATAAAGTGACGAAACAAATAAACAAGATTCAAATACTAGAAAACCGGGTTGTCACATTTGAAGACTTGCTATTAATGAAAATTAAAGCTGGAACCAGCACTAAAACAAAAAGAAAACGAATGGCAACTGGTGCGGAAGTCATAACGCGTGACGATGTTTTAAAAACTCTGGAAATACAGAAATCTGAAAAAGACAAAAAGACCACGAAAACTAAAGAAATTAAGAAAATCAAACAAGACGACGAAATAATCAATGAAACTGAGATAATTGAAAACCAACCAGGGAAATTTGTTAAGCAAAAAAAAGGAAAAAATAAGGTGAATTTTAAAGCAGTTTTAAAAAACCAACAAGACCACAGAATAGTAAAACAAACAGAGGCTTTTAAAGATACAGGAGAACATTTTGAAGAAAAGTCCAAAAAAGTGAAAAAAGAAAGTAAAACTCGAAAAAATAGAAAAAGACGTCAATATTCTACATCATCTAGTGAACTGGAAACAGAATTAAAATTAGACGACGATAGTGACGACAATGATTTCTGGGAAAATTTATTGACTGATAGTAATTACTCTCTTTCATTAAATTCTCCCAGTAATGACTATGAAGATTATGGTGATACGATAAATACAGCACTCAAAGGTAACAAGGAAAATATTGATATTTATGGGCCATTTTGTGAGAATGATTGGCTTTTGGTAAAATTTTGCTCCAAAAAGTCTATTAAACATTATGTTGGCGTGGTGTTAAGTGTAAATGATGCCAACTCCCCAGTAGTAAAATATTGTAGAAAAAAATCAAAAGCAGAAGGTGAAACCGTATTCACTTTTCCTCTTATAGATGATATTTCGGAAGTGAAACACACTGAGGACATCGTTACCAAATTGCCTAAGCCTACTATTGGCCGAAGAGGACAAATTATTTTCAAAATGCTGTTTAATTCTTTTAATGTTCAATAAATTGAGCACAATAAAATAATATAAAACATGTTTGTTTTTAGTTGACTACCCCTGTCTCCACGTCATATGTTCCCCTTACCCCGAATTTCGATTTTGATTAATATCTTCTATTTAGAACCTTATGGCATTGCATTAGAGTTATCATTTGATTAATGAAAACTGAAAGCATAAAACCTTGCATGTGTACGTAGCATTGGTATTGATATTCACACATTTATGGAGGCAGTTCCTCTTACCCCCAAAACCGGGAAAGGGGAACAACAGGACCAGCCTCAGGATTTAGCATTTTTTTATCAAAAGTATGATAGGTATCATTAAAAGACGTTCTATTTCAGAAAGCCAACAGATTAACAAGTTAAATATTCATATAAACTATTACAATCCTATCAAATATTGTGAATAAACGTAAATAATATTTCATGAAAAATAAAGTATGTTTCCCTTCCCCCACCTGACCTTAGTTTTAATATTTTTTTCGATGGCCGGCACTTTTTAAATTTGGCCCAAAATGAATGGTCTCCTTTCTGTAGGAGAAATGTATGCATATGTCTGCCCTTTAAGAGGTTTTGCAACGAAGAAGGCGGACTAATAAAAAAGGTAAAATTTCATTAGACTACCAACTATATAATACACGGAACAGAGAAGTAGATGGAAGTGTGAAGTAGGCGGGGCACGCGTGCCATTGGTGAGCAGTGGATTGCAAACGCATACCTCAGTCGTACCCATGTTCGATCGTCGTTACAGTATAGGAGTGGTAGAGTCTAGTTGCAGGCTCTGTCTGCAGCGATTACTGGGCTGACTCGACCGGTGAAATACCACCGTCGCACAGAAAACCGACGTGAAGTAGGGACGATGTTCCTGCGTTTCGTTCGGTGAGTGCGGTATCTGGTGCCCAATTTTCTTAAAGGCTCAGCAACACACCCCCAACACCCACAGTGTTGCGGGTAGTCATGGGCGGCGGTGATCACTTACCATCAGGTGACCCGCATGCTCGTTTGCTAGCTTCTTATATAAAAATAAATAAATATAAAAGTTACTATATGGTCGTAACTGTCATATTATTATGTTCGGTTGTGTTTTGCTGTGATCGTATTGCGTTTTCTTACGTTAATACATCTTATTGTTACATTTTACAGCGCGGAAATGAAAGTCTAAAAGTTAATGTTCAGAATGGAAATGTTTCATATCACCGGTAATTTAGTTTTTCTAAGATTTTTTGCAAAATTTCGATTTCATAAAACATAAAAAAATCAATCTGAAATCAGCCTTATTTGTTGACGAATAAGGCGCTTTTTGGATTTCACATTATTTCATAATTCTGGAAAATTCTCTGCTACTCAATTAGTGATGTAGGCAGTTAATTAAAATTATAGTTTTATCGATATCGATATTTTTTATTATTTTAGTTTTGGTACACTCATGGTGTTTATCGAGCATATTAAAAAAATATATATTCATAGCTTTCCGAAAGACCCACATATCAAAGAGAAGTGGATAGATGCAACTGGAAGAGTGGACTGGATGCCGATTACATTAAGCACCATATGTTCTCAACATTTTTTAGAAGACGATATATTGGTTCACTAGTTTTCCGCCTTACAATTATATCGTCTTCTAAAAAATGAAATCTTAGAAATACCGAATCACCTGTGGTTTCGACTTTCATTTTTGCACTGTAAAATGGAACAAATGGATTACGCCATATAAAACCTACCACGATTCCGAGACCTCAAGAATCTTTAAGTTTATTGGTCTCGTAAATAGCCATTATTTGTAACTAGTTTTCCGCCCGCAGTTTCATCCGAGTGGAATTCGGGGTGCATGTCTCGTGTCCCTACTATTTGACCTACCAGTAGGACTAGCGATGCAATTTCTACGACTCGTGGTCCCACCGCTCGTTGTGTCCCTATGTCCCTAAGAATAGGGCTATTTATAACCACTTTAATTATTTTTTCTGTATAATAATCGTCCATGTTATTAAAGAATGCGGTTTCGCTTTTTATTTTTGACGACTTCGACAAACACGTGCAAAAGCTACGCGGCACCTCAACAGAATCGCAACCCGTGTGCTACGGGCATAATACTGTACCAAACAAACATTAGTTTCATTGCAAACCCTCCCTTATTTTATGATATCCTAGTATGTAGACGCATTTTTAATCATTGGGGTGATAATTTTTATTCTTTGAAAAAACAGCTTTGAACAGGGTTGCAAGGTGAAAGAGAGAAAAATATTGCGTAAGGCCAAAGGTATAATTCTTTCGTAGATTTTAATTAGAAAACCCACAAATAATGCAAAGAAGTTAGAAGTTAAAATAGACTACTAAACCAAGGGAATGAATTCCTTTGAATGATTTTAAAAGAATTCGAGGAAGTCTGTATTTCTATTTCAGTGTAGCGATTGTACTCATACAAAATTTGCAACAAAAATGTACAAATGGCAGCCCTGTCCCTGAAAGACAAACACAGTGTTACTTACTAACTCCTCTACATGTATGACGGCCTGGTATTTTAATAATTATTTATACCCAAATTATTTTATTGTTAAAATATTAACTTCTATAAAAAATATCTAAGTTTTTTTGACTGCTACTAGTTTTGAACAGATGAAAATTTTACATGTTCAATTAAATTCTTACTAAACTTTGTTAATACGTATTAAAAAAAGTAACACGGTGGGGCTACGAGTCATGCTTTTAGACCATGCGTGGTAGGACTACCGCGTGGTAGGGACACGAGTCATGGTTTTTGGCGGGTGGTAGGACTAACAGGAATGGTAGGACTACCGCGGTAGGGACACGAGTCGTGCATCGAATTCGGTTATATCGCACGAACTTTCATTCCCTACTTTAACCCCTTCCACCCTTTTTTTCCGATAAAAAGTATACTATGTCCTTTCCCAAGTTTAGTTCTATCTTTATACCAAATTTCATCAAAATCGGTTCAGTGGTTTAGGCGTGAAAGCGTTACAGACAGACAGACAGAGTAACTTTCGCATTTATAATATAGAAGGGATTATATTTTTTAAGGCATCTTTTTATTCGATTTTTTATGGTTGAGAATAGGTAGTAGGTATGTAATCTATTAGACGAGCCATGTGATGGAAAATGATGCTGATCACCTTCACCACTATTGTGCTGCCTACCCTGAGACCTAGGTAAGTCTATAAGTAATAGGTAAGTCTCAGCGCCAGTTATTTCGCTTTTGCCTTTCAGTCCATGCATTTCAACAAACTATAATAATAATAATGTTTATTTGGAACTTATAACAATTGTGTACTTTCCATGTTTAAGAACTGTTATGCCCTAACTTAAGTCTAACATACAGCTTACTAAGCAAATTCATTTTACATAAAACTAATTGTAACTGTATTCTAAGTTCAGTTCAACTTGTGACGCGTCTTTGTAAAGTCGTTGAATAAATTCGCAGCATAAATAAATAGTTTTTTTTAAAAAAGGATTAACGGGCCGCCATCCTAACAATATTGGTGTCAGAAGTGGGATCTCGAGTCGGTATACTTGAGATCCAAGTGTAAGGTGAAGTGATTTTCGAATCTCTGGCCTGACATTAAATTCGGCCCCGTCCGTGTGCAAAGTGCGTGTTGTGCAGTGTACTCGTATACGACAACCACCAATAACTTTGTGCCTTGTGTGAAGCATAGACTATCACTACGACAGCCGCCCCTCGCTGCTGCTGTGTTGCTGCTACCCCTCGCTGTAGGAGCAAAGGGCAACTATTTAGCTGCTGCTGCAGTGACTCGTCTCGACGGGTCGTGGTCGACGATAAGCCACCGCTCTCTAGCGTGTGCCCGCGCCGCTGCTGCAACCAACAACGTGGTCGACAGTAAGCCTCAGCTCTCGAGCTTGAGCCTGCATCACCTTCAACGAATCGAAGACAGTCCAAGTTGGCTCATCCACCATCATCACCTCACATCAGGGTTCTCCGATCATTGAGCACGTGGAAACTTTCCCACGTTCCGCCGTTCCTGCAATCGGATCGCGCATGTTGCCGCGCTGCCGCCGTAATTAGACGCCACCATTGACGTCACGACTGCAGTCGCCAAGCACGTGTCCTGCTCATCTTTGGAATCTTCAAATCCTCATCATGTTCGTGAGTCCTGTCATCATCCTGTGAGTCTTTTCTATTTTATGAACTTTCGTGATTTTTTTACATTTTCGGAATTTTTCAGCATATTTTTAAAGAAATTACCTATAACTTTGACATTTTATTCGATTTATTGTGCAAGTGAAAGTGTTTTTGTTTGAGTTCTATAAACTTTAATCATACTTATCTATACCTTAGAATAGATTTTTAACTTTAACTTAAATTTACAACTTATACAATTTTTATACAACCTATTTCGATCATTCTTATCTTAAACTTTATTTTAAATTTTCTGTGTGTTTAATGATTTATTATACTGAATTTTAATGAATTTTTTCAAAAAAGAAGTTTCTGAAAATCCAGACTTAGACTTAAACTTAGACTTAGACGCAGACTCTTCATCATCATCTGATTCAGTTATAATTAAGAAAACTAAATCTCCTAAAATGAGTGATAAAGTTACTCTTTCTGTCTTAACTAAATTTATAAAACCATACAATGGTGACAGAGAGTCTCTTCCAGCATTTCTTACTAATTGCTCAAATGCAATTTCCCTCGCTAGTGCAGATCAACAGAATGTTTTGTGTAAATTTATATTATCGCAATTAGAAGGCAAAGCTCAAGTTGCCTGCTGTTTAAAAACTTTTAAAGATTGGCCTGAAATCAAACAATTTCTTAAAACCACCTTTGGTGAGAAAAAACACTCTACGCATCTCTTAGTTGATCTTCAAAATTGTAAACAATTACCTTCTGAAGACGTTATGCAATTTATTCTTCGTATTGAATCTTGTCTAACTCGTTTACAATCTGATATACAATACAGTTGCGAAAATAAGGACGAATTAGTAGGTAGATTAGCTGCAATGGAAGACCTAGCGCTTAATACCTTCTTATTAGGCTTAAATATCAATTTTGCTAACATTGTTCGATGTAGAAACCCAAAAAACCTATCAGAGGCAACTACATTGGCAATTGAAGAAGAAAAGCTGTATAAATTGTCAAAATTAAATTCCCGTGCTAGTAAACATTGCTCTATTTGTAATAAAAGTGGTCACAGTGCTACTGAATGCTACAAAAATAAACCTAAGCATTCTAATTTTCATAAAGTGAATTTTAATAACTTTAGTAGTTCAAACAATAATAAGCCGCAAGTGTCTAATTCTAATTATAATTCTCACAATAAAAACTGTGCATACTGCAAAAAACGCGGCCATGTTATAAACGAGTGCCGCAAATTAAAATATAAAAACAGTGCAATGCAACGTGATACTGCACATAATGCACCTACCGCAAGTTCCGAGAATAGTCGCTCTAATGTGCATTTAATTACCGATTCGAAAGATTCTTTAAACTAAATAAGGTTTCGGTAACGTGTCAGCCGAAACCTAGTCAAATAAATTTAAGTGACACGAAACAAAATAATTTAACTTGTGTCCCTGCGTTTTCTACTGCACAAGTTCCAAAATCTAAGTCGCCCTGTGTTCCTAACTTTTTACCCGCACAGGTGAACGACAAAGATAATAATTTACCTCGTACCCCTGAGTTTTGTACAACACGAGTTTTAAAGGCCGAAAACAAAGGCTCGCCCTGTGTCCCTGCGTCATTTTCCGCACAGGTTATTGAAGATAATATTTCTTTTTCTCGTGTCCCTAATTTTTGTACAGTACGAGATTCAAAAGGTAAAAATAAAGCCTTTAAAAATATTTCTTATAAGAAAAATAAATATAAAAAGTCAAATAAAACTTATAATAAACTTGTAACACCCTGTAAATCGGAGTTGCAAACTCCGCAGGTTTCTAATGAAGTTAAATTAAAGAATTGCAATGGTTTAACTCAACCTCAGTTGGGTTCTACAGAATTTTATATGGTAAATAATGTTAATAAAATATCTTTACCACATGTTTATTTGAAAGCCATTCAATGTGAAAAACCGCTATCTTTGTTAATTGACACTGGTGCTTCTATTTCAATTATTAAGTATTCGGTACTATCAAACCAGCCAGTGCTCAATTCAGACATTATAAAACTTCAAGGTCTCAATGATAGTAATTCCTATTGTGAATCATTAGGTTCAATTTCACTAGATTTTGTATACAACGTGTCACCTAAAAGTAAAATAATGTTTAATTATGTTTTTCATGCAATTAACGATTCCACTAACTTAGAATTTGATGGAATAATCGGTAGTTTCTAACTTAAACGAAGTGTGTCATTTAAATGAAGCGTTAGTTTTAGATCAAACAATTAGTGAAGGTGTTTATCTTGCTAATTGCATTGTGAAAATTAAGAGCAACAAAAGAATAAACGTTTCTGTTTTGAACTCTACCGATTCTTCAGTAGAAGTTAACGATTTTCATGTGAATTTAATACCTTTTGAAATACCTTCTACTAACTCAGTTTCTTTAGAAAACATAAATCACATTAATAATTTTCAAAACGATAGGATAAACAAGGTCCTTAATTCGATACGTTGTGAACATTTAAATGCCCAGGAACAGAAAACTTTATTGAATTGCATCTCTAATTTTACTGATATATTTCATTTAGAAGGTGAGCCCTTAACTCATACTGATGTAATTCAACACTCTATTAACACCGGTAGTTCAGCACCTATTCACGTTAAGTCTTATCGGTTTCCTGAGGCCCATAAAGATGAAGTTGAAAAGCAAATCAAGAAAATGCTAGATCAAAACATTATACAACCCTCAACTTCACCATGGAACGCCCCAGTCTGGGTAGTTCCGAAGAAAATTGACGCCTCTGGAAAACAGAAATGGCGCATTGTAATAGACTATCGTCGCTTGAATGACGTCACAGTCTCTGAGGTTTACCCTCTCCCTCTTATAACAGACATATTAGATCAATTAGAACATTCGAAGTATTTTTCTACACTAGATCTTGCATCTGGTTTTCATCAGATTCGTCTCGATGATAAAGATATTGTCAAAACCGGATTTAGTGTCACAACAAATGGCATCTCAGGACATTTTGAATTTACAAGAATGCCTTTTGGATTAAAAAATGCTCCATCGACATTTCAGCGTTTAATGAATACTGTCCTCACTGGACTTCAAGGCCTTCATTGTTATATATACTTAGATGATTGTATTATCTATTCACATGACTTACAATCACATATTTCTAAATTAGAACTTGTATTCTCTAAATTTCGTGAAGCTAATTTAAAATTACAGCCGGATAAGTGCGAGTTCCTTCGACGTGAAGTCGCTTATCTCGGACATGTTATCACAGATAAGGGTGTTTCGCCAAATCCTGAAAAGGTTAAGGCAATTTCCGAATTCCCTGCACCCAAAACACCAAGAGATGTAAAGTCATTTCTTGGATTAACAGGTTACTATCGTCGTTTTATAGATAATTTCTCACATATTACAAAGCCACTTACGTCACTTTTGAAAAAGGATACTACCTTTCACTGGTCATATGAACAAGAGCAAGCTTTTAATATTTTAAAACAAAAACTTATATCTGCTCCTTTACTTCAATATCCAGATTTTTCACAAACTTTTATCATTACCACTGACGCATCAAACTATGCCGTCGGCGCAGTTTTATCTCAAGGTGAAATCGGCAAAGACAAACCGATCGCCTATGCGTCTCGCACCTTAAATAAAGCTGAAGGTAATTACTCGACAACCGAAAAAGAGCTTTTAGCTATACTTTTTGGTGTTAATACATTTAGACCATGCATTTACGGATATAGATTTAAAATCGTAACAGACCATAGACCTTTAGTTTGGCTATTTAACACGAAAGATCCAGGTAGTCGTTTATTAAGATGGCGTTTAAAACTCGAAGAGTATGATTATGAGATTATCTACAAACCTGGCCGAATTAATTCAAATGCAGACGCTCTATCTCGAAATCCTGTTAACGCAGTTGTTCATTCCAACTTATTACATTCTACCTATGAACAATATTTTAAAAGTCAATTTACTAAAACATTTTCTAGTGACGCAAAAATTGAAGAGCATAATGAAAGTTTACATTTATCAAAACATAAAATAATAATTTGTCCTACTTCTCTAGATTTCGATAACTCTATGCCTCATTGTGAACAGTTATTGTCAACATTAATAAACACAGCTGATTTCTTATCATCGGAACGTGAAACCGAAAGTGTACAGTCAGCCGATTCAATTGATGGCAAAACAATTTATTTTCTTTACACTAAAGTACATCATTACGATGAAACTAATTATAGAACTATTTACAACTTATTATTAAAATTGCGAGATTTAATCATTAGTAAAAATGCCGATGTTAGTGATATTGCTATATCGGATTTCACTGAACCTTTTACAAAACTTAACTTTTTAAAAATATACAACATTATTTCTTATATCTTTCACGGTACTAACATTAAGGTACATATTTACAAAAATCAAATTTTATACCCTACACCTGCTGAAGTTTCCAATATTTTAAAGGAAAATCATGGTACCACTATAGCTGGTCATCCAGGTGTTAAGCGAATGTTAAATCGAATTAAAGCATCGTTTTATTGGAAAGGCATGCGTACAGACGTAGAAAACTTTGTAAAAAATTGTAAGCTTTGTCAGATAAATAAGCCTTTACGAGCTTCTAATAAAGCACCGATGGTTATAACATCAACCAGTACGAAACCTTTTGAAAGACTTGCATTAGATATTGTTGGTATTTTGCCCGAAGCTGGCTTACAAAGATTTAAATATATATTAACACTTCAAGATGATTTAACGAAATTTTCTTGTGCATACCCAATGATCACTTCAACAACTGATGAGGTAGCACGAAACTTGATTCATTTTATTTCTCTATTTGGTTTCCCTAAAATGATCCTTACCGATCAAGGTACATGTTTTACTTCCGACCTCTTTAAACAACTAACAAGTATTCTTAAAATTAAAAACTTGTTTTCTTCTCCATATCATCCACAAACAAACGGCGCACTTGAACGTAGCCATGCCACTCTCAAAGAGTACTTAAAATCATTTGTTAATGAAAACCAAAACGATTGGCATTGCTACCTAGCAACAGCTATTTTATCATATAATACTACGCCGCATAGTACAACCTGTGTGCGCCGATCACACACGAAAAAATAATATTAAATAAATGAGCAGCAGAGACTCGCGCGGCGGTAAAAGGGATGTTTGAACTTCGATAGCTGTGCGCGCCACACGGGTCGAAATAGTACAATTACTTAGATAATGGAACATGAAATGAAATGACTTCGGGCTTATATCCTTGTGCAGTGGGAATGAGTAGTCTGCATAAATACCTTATAAATATATAAAGAAAAGACCCTAAGCACCCACCTTGTTGCTTCCGTAAGAGGCACTTTGGAATGTCCAGGTTTTCACCAGTAAAATTAGTAAGTATCAATGTCCACAATAATAGGATGCACAAATACACCAAAAAATCCAAATAACACTTGGCAGAGCACGTACAATTAAGATCCGCAATTAAAACGTTGTTCACAAGTTAGAACCGATCGTCCATCTTTTTTCCGTCTGTCGCGCCTTCGCAACTTTGTGAGAACCCCCGAAGTAAAAAGCAAAGGATGACATATTACATACAGCCTAATCATAAATAAATTAATGTAACCGAAAATGAGTGTGTGTAATTACCGCAAAAATAAGGACTGTATTTTTAAACACTAATTAAATATATATAAAAACTAAACATCCTCCCGCCCGAGGTTGGCTGGAAAGCCAGACTAAAGTAAATAAACCTATACTGCAAAATATACCAGATTAAAGTATAACTAGCATAGAACTAATAAATCTAACTAAAACTAAAATGTAAGTAGACTCTACACCAATTACTCTATCGGCAGTCTACAAATCTTGACGACAGGACGAAGAAGTGTCCCAGAAGAAGTGAGAAGCTTAACCACTCGAACAACTCCATCCTTGCCAGGTACCAGCTCCTGGATACGACCTAGTCGCCATTTTAAAGAAGGAACATTATCCTCCTTAATTAAAATCAGTTCACCAACCTTAGGTGGGTCACAATTAGAGGTCCATTTATGTCGCATTTGTAGAGTATGGAGGTATTGCTCACTCCACTTACGCCAAAACCGTTGAGCCATGGATCGCAATAACTCATACCGAGTTAAACGATTTTCCGCACTTTGCGTATAATCAAATTCAGGGACTGAAAATAGAGGTCTGCCTATTAAAAAATGAGCAGGCGTCAATACATCAAATTCTCTTGGATCGTGAGACAAAGGGCACAGAGGCCGAGAGTTAAGGACAGCTTCCACTCTAGCGAAAACTGTAGAGAGCTCCTCAAATGTAAGGACTTGTTCACCAACTACCCGCCTTAACAATGACTTCGCTGATTTTACAGCAGCTTCGAATAATCCACCAAAATGTGGTCCACCGGGGACATTGAATAGCCAAGCAACACCGCGCTTAGAAGCGTTGGCCGATAAACCGTCTTGAATGTCTCGTTTAGATAAATAATTTTGAACGTCATCTAAATGTCTTTTAGTCCCAACATAATTCGTTCCACAATCCGAACGTATCACACTTGGTAAGCCGCGCCGAGATACAAAACGTGTTAGCGCTGCAAGGAAGGCCTCCGTAGAAAGATCGCCGACCACTTCTAGGTGCACGGCCTTAGTGGCTGAGCAAACGAAAACACACAAGTAACTTTTAACTTGTCTCGACTTCCGCAAACGAGATTCTTTTGTCATGAATGGTCCGGCAAAATCCGTTTGCACGGTATGAAATACCCCATTCGCGTTAACTCTATCACTAGGTAACGCCGACATTATTGGATCTGAAGGTTTCGCCTTCATCCTAAAACAAAATACACATTTAAAAATGCGACTCCGAATAACCTGCCGCGCTGAAACAATCCAAAATTGATTTTGTAAAATTGCCTGTAGAGCCGTCGGGCCAACATGACAATAAACTATATGAAAATGATCTACAATTAAGACAGTGAGAGGATGTGATTTGGGTAACAATAAGGGGTGCCTTGCTCCCTCCGGTAAACTAGCCGCAAATTCCAACCGCCCTCCAACTCGCAATAAGCCACAATCATCAAGAAAAGGCATGAGTCTACGTAAATTATTTAGAACTGGTAAGTTTTTCCGCAAATTATCAATATCACTCGCATATGATTCAAGTTGAGCCATCCGGACGAGACAACTCAATGCCGCTCTACGCTCTGAGACAAAAATAATAATAATAATAATAATAATAATAATAATTTATTTCCACAACAGCCTATTACACAGGTTTGATGCTTAAAACTTAATTACAATATAAGGCAGTTTACAACCACAATTTGACTACAGTCTCCCAAACTAGAAATATCTGTATCTTGGGAGAGAGTGTCCTTCGCTCTGCGAGCACATAATTAATTAATCATAATCTAAGTTGTATAGTCGTGATAGTGTGTTGGCGAATGTTATGAATGCACAGATTATTGAGTGTGTGGGCATTAGTGTGTATAGTAGTATGTGAGTGTGAGTTTGTTTGTGTGTGTGAGTGTGTGTGTGTGTGTGTGTGGTGTGTATGGATGTGTGTGTGTATGTAATGTGCGTGTGCGTGCATGTGTGTGAATGTGGGTGCGCGATTACAGTTTGTTATTTGACTAATTTTTCTGTTTCACAATAATCCTTATCAAGCAACCATTTCTTTAACGAGTTTTTGAGTTTGAATGTCGTAAGTACTTGTAAGTTTATTTCTCTACAAAGTTTATAGTAAATCAATTGGCTTTGAATTAATATTTGTTTCTCTGCAAACGCAGACCTAAAGCGCAAAGATACAAGAGAAGGGAAGGGTCTACGTCGGTTGGGAACCGGTAAGTTCGACGGTCTGTTTGTGCCACCGTGATTGCGCAAGGCTACCTGTAGGATGTATAATTGTCTAACAGTCAAGACTTCAGCTTCTTTGTAGAGGTCAAATGTTGGGTAACGAAAATGTTTACTAAGCATGACCTTCAATACCGCTCTCTGGGCTCTCTCCAATTTCAGTATACTTGTCTTGTCCGTACCTCCCCAAACAGAGATGCAATAGGTGATAAGAGACTTACAGAGCGCGTTGTATACTAATTTCAAAACTTTGATGTCGGAGGAGGAACGCAGTTTTTTCATAACGAAGATGACTTTTCTGACCCTACCGCAGACGCTATCAATGTGCAAATGCCAGTTAAGCACATCGTCAACAATTACTCCAAGATACCTTACATGGTCCGTTCTGACTACATTCTGGCAGGAGCAGTTGGATGTTCCTGACTGACAATGATGGGCCTTTAAAGTAAAATCAGTTGAGGGTTGAAACGATTTCCTCATTGAGAAGGTGAGGTACTTGGTTTTAGCTACGTTCAAGGTGAGTAAATTCGTCCGGAGCCATGCCATGACTGACCTCAATGCAGATTCCCCATGTAATTTTGCTTGTGACCAGGTTTTACCCGAAATTAACAAAGCAGTGTCGTCAGCGTAAGCAAGGATCTCGCAGTTTGGTATAGAGAGAAGACATAGGTCATTAACATAGATATTAAAGAGATTTGGGCCAAGGATGCTTCCTTGTGGTACTCCATAGCTTAGGACCTGTTCATCGCTGGTGGTATTACCGATCTTGACGACTTGCGTTCTATTGGTGAGATAAGTTTCGAAGAGCTTTAGACACCTGTCACGAATACCAATGCTCTCAAGTTTTTTCAGCAAAATTGGTACGGAAACGGTGTCGAAAGCTTTGGAAAGATCTAAAAATAAACCTATGCATTTATCCTTTCTCTCCAGGCATTCAACCACAGTATTTGATAACTGCGTGACAGCGTCCTCTGTTGAGATACCGGATCGAAAGCCAAATTGGTTTGGAGCTAAGATTTTATATTTATTTAAAAACTCATTCAGGCGACCGTTGATGATTTTCTCCAAAATCTTCGACAAAGTGGAAAGAATAGAAATTGGCCGATAGTTGTCAACAGTATCTGTTTGACCATTCTTGTGGATAGGATGAACTATGGCACTTTTGAAAGATTTTGGAAAAATGCCTGTTTCAAACACCAGATTACAAATGTGTGTGATAGGAATAGTGAGTTCAGAACCGCAGGATTTTAGTAAGTGAGCAGAAATACCATCTAGACCCACAGCACAATTTTCTCGTAAATTGCGGATGATAGAGCTAACCTCATCAACGTCAACAGGGAGAAGGACCATTGAGTTTGGATTATTTTTAATAGTTGTTGGTGCGCTCATAGGGGGCTCTGTAATCATTTGATCTGCCAGTCGTTTGCCCACGTTTACAAAAAACTCATTTACATGATTTATTGCTGTCTTAGCGTCCTTAGTGTTTTTTAACAGATCAGGAGCGGAAGATGAGGTAGACTTTAAGTTAGCAATTTTTTTCAGCGCCTCCCATGTAGCTTTAGAGTTGCTCTTTGCCTTGTAGAGTTCCTGTACCTCATATTGGACTTTGAGTTTATGTAAGAGCTTGTTGCAGAAGTTCCTGTAGCGCTTATAGATATTTTGTTTAAGGATATCACCTGGGTTGTCTCTTACGTTCTTATGAAGCTTGTCTCTGTGCTTGATACATCTAAGCAGTCCCGGTGTGATCCAAGGCTTCAATAAAGCCTTTTTTTTAGGACGTTGAACTGACTTTGTGTTTTCATTTACTATGGTAGTAATGAGACTAAGAAAGACTTCAGTAGCCTGTTCAACTTCATGACATGCTAGTACTTCTGTAAAGTCCATTTTTTTTATTTTTTCACTTATTGCGGAGTAATTAATAAGTGATCGATAGGTTTTTTTAGTATGTAAGTGGCTATTGAGATTGATTAAGGCAATTATAGGGATGTGATCGGTTATATCAGTCTGGAGTTTTATAATATTGGTGCTCGTATTCGTTTTCAGCAGGACGTGATCAAGACAATTACTCAGTCTTGTGGAAGAGTAGTATGCTGGCAGTAACCCGTGTGTAGACGTTAGGTTTAGGTATTTATCTCGACTCTCCCCACTATTATGACTGGAAATATCTATGTTAATGTCACCTACAACTGCAATGTGCTGAAAATGTTTCAGTTCAGAGAGCAATTTATCAAGGCTGTTGCAAAAATGGTCAACATTTTTGTAGGACGGGGAACGATAAATAGCTACCAAGGCCATTTTTGTGCCCATCTTAGCTAGTAAACAATTGCCCTCAGAGAATTCAACGTTGGTAACAACCAAGTCAAGATGTGTTCTCACATATATTATGACCCCATCATTTTGATTTTTTGAGTTCAGCGATTGATGCCCGACATAACCATCTATTGTGGGTAAATTAGCTACTTTGCTCAGCCAACATTCAGAGAGCACTATGATATCGAAATCGATTTCAGTTGTTTTTAACATTGTTAGGAACGTATTTAAATTTTTATTTATGCTTCGAATATTGATTTGTACAATTTTTAAACAATTATTATGTGTGTTCGAGACTAAGTATTGGCAATCTTTAGGTAAGCAAGAATGGACTTCAGAAACGTTAAGAGAGTCCAGAGAAGCAGTTGTTAATAAATTAATATTAGCCATTTATACTTAAATTATTATTACACTTTGATGACACAAACAAATTGATCAATTGTGCGAAATTAAGGTAAAAAATATGATTGCCCGATTTAGCATTGAGAAATTTAATTTTATTTTTTATTGTGTAGTAGGAGTAATTTGTTGTGAGAAGAGTTTTAGTAAGAGCCGTATATGTGACTAAATTCTTCTTAGGTTTGTAGTTGTAGTATGGAATGTTTGCTGTTAGAATTAGTTTATAAGTATGTAAGTGGTGTTTAGTCTGTGTAGTGTGGATAATTTTTATAATTAACTTTAAACAAGTTTTTAACAAATTTGTGTAACAAAATTTTAAAATGTACATATGATTTATATCGAAACAATTTGGATGCAGATAATAATAGAAAATATTATTGAGGAGATAGTTTTTTAAGATATTTTTGTAGGCATTGTTCGGAATGAACACGGAAAGCTTCAGCACCGTCATCTTTGCGGATATATATCTTTCCATTTGTCGTCCATGTAAATTTAATCTGGTTTTGTTTAGCAAATTGTCTAGTGAGAAAAAACAGTTTCTTCTTACTGGGAGGTAAGCCCTCGCTGATGAAGATTGGTAACTTTTCCCCTTTCAGACCAAGCGCAGACGAGTTTAGTTTTTGATCCTGGTTTTTGTTTTTGTTGTAGCTTTTCAGTGATACTAGAACATTTTCTTTCTTTCCTACACATACGAATTCTATTATTATGGGCTTAGTAGTTCCCGGTTTTGCAGGCATTCGATACGCATCGCGCACGTCAGAAGGTAATATTTTATTATTTAATTCATTACCTATGTTGCAGATGTAGTTAATCAGGTCAGCCTGCGTCTCGTTTTCTTGAGCGGGAAAATTCCTGATTTCTATTGTAGAAGACCTTGAAGATAATTCGAAATCTTTAAGTTTTAGTTCAAGCGAACTAATGTATGAGTGGTCTTCCTTCCTTTGTTTTTCCAGTGTGTCAACTCTAGTTTGCATTTCTTCTAATGTTTTGTCGCTGAATTCAATCCAAGATTTGATTTCTAAGTTAGTTTTTTGTATTTCTAGGTTTTGCGTTTTGATTTTAGATATCTCTTGGCTTATACTGTTGAATTTTAAGTTTTGTTCATAAATTAGAGATTGTAACATTTCCTTTATTTCCTGTAACTCTGATTTTGGAGAGCCAAAACATTCTGGCCGTTGCCTCTTATGCCTTGTAGCTGAGTTTGAAAAGGGTGTCAATGTACTGACTTCCACTAGATCAGTCTCAGGGAGAGCCTTTGGAGTATTTTTTTCCTCTTTTTTGTTACTAGGAGGTGTACGGCGCATTTTTGACATGTTGAGTAGGTAACACACAGTATTTAAGTTGCAATTGGAGTCAGCAATAGACGGTGGCGCCACCTATGACACGTTTGTTGAAGTTTGTCAGGGTCAATAATGCGTAGTATTATTTAGGATGATGTAGGTAGCGACATCTAGTGCGTTATAGTTGAATACAATATCGTAGTCAAGTAATACAAAATTTCGCCGCTTGCTGAGCATCCGCTGTGGCCGTGTGCAAAGGGTGGAGGACTTACAAACCACGAGCACGAGATGCATGCAGGATCAAGTCCAGTCCGAGACAGATGTTCTTTTTAAAGTTGTAGAGTAGCTTGTGAGTTGTGGGCAGCGCCAAATCCGAGTCCCTGATGAAAAGCTCGCCGTCTCTGTCCAGAGACGCCCAGTAGGAGGAGCTTTGCCACTTAATCACCACAAGTTAGACAAGGAATCGATAATTTCAAATTGGACCAATCAGAAAATCACACAAAATAGACTTAGCAGGGAGCAGACTACACAACTACTTCGAACCACGGTGAACGAAGGAATAAAAAGTACACCGATTAACCGTTTTGAATGGTCTTTCTGTTTAGAGTTGGAAATAAATCTTAAGCAAAAAGCTACAACCGCTTGTAATTTTGATAACGAGCTAAATTTTGTAAATATTGGGTTAGGGTTTTCCGTTTCCGTAAGTAGAGTATGAGTGTAAGCTTTTCGCAAACCTGGTAACTCCTTGTTACCATTAACTATATTTGTAGGCCACGTGTCATCCGGACATTTGAGCCAGCCTGGCTCCCACCACAGCGGGTGTGCAACAAGCTCCGACGCACTACATCCGCGGCTGCCTACATCCGCAGGGTTCATCTTAGACGGCACGTGACGCCATGCGATTGGTACTTCGCATCCGACTATTTGCGATACGCGATTTCCTTCGAACGGCTGCAACACATGCGGTGGTAAACGCAGCCAGGATAATACAATACTACTATCCGTCCAGCCCACTACGTTCTCAATGAATGTTTCATTTTTTATGGCTTCATAAACGTACTTCAAAACTCGCATAAGCAAGGCCGCGCCGCATAGCTCGAGCTTAGGTGTCGTTAATTTTAATTTTACCGGTGCAACACGAGATTTGGCCATAATTAAAGATACCTTCGTGTTACCGTATTCATCAACCGACCGCAAATACACCACAGCCGAGTACGCACGGTCCGAAGCGACAGAGAAACCGTGAAGCGAACAGTGCCTAGTATTTAACAACGCAAACCGTTCTAACCTTACATCACCAATGCGCGAGAAATTCGCAAAAATAATATTCCATTCCGATACAACCTCCGCAGGTGGCTCGTCATCCCACGATAAATTCAGCAACCACAAGCGTTGCATGATAATCTTACCCTGGAGAATAACCGGTGAGATCCAACCCAAAGGGTCAAATGTGCGAGCCAAAGTCGAAAGAATACTGCGCTTCGTGCAGTTGGTGTTATCACCCAACTTTACATTGTAACTGAAAATATCCAATTTAGGATCCCATTGTATTCCTAAAATTTTATGAAACTCGGCTCCATCCGCATTATCGAAAATCCGAGGCCTTTCTTGATCTGTAGTTTTAATATTTTGTAAAACTTCCTCACAATTTGATTTCCATTTACTTAGATCAAATCCTGCCGATTTAAGTAACCCGATTAGTTCGTCTTTTAATTTTAACGCATCCGAAATATTGAGCGCTCCACCGAGGATATCGTCCATGTACGCCGAATTGCGCAGCAGTTTAGCAGCGAGGGGGAACCGCCCTTCCTCATCGTCTGCCAGCTGCCGCAAAACGCGAACCGCTAAGAACGGACTGCTCTTGAGACCGTAAGTGACACGATTTAACTTATATAACCGAATGGGTTCATCCGGAGATTCCCGCCAGAATATAAGTTGATACATAGTGTCTTCATCGTGAACGAAAATAAATCGAAACATCATTTTAATATCCGTCGAAAATACCACCGGAAATAAACGAAATCTACAAATGACTTCCATAATATCATGTTGTAAATTTGGACCTGCGTGTAAACAGTCATTAAGAGAAACACCAGACGAGGTCCTACAACTACCGTCAAAAACTACTCGTATCTTGTCTGAGTCCGCTTTAAAAATACCATGATGGGGAATAACAAAATATTTACCCCTTTCTAAATCCGCAACCGAAATATCTAAGGGAACCATATGTCCCATATCCGCATATTCCCGCATAAAACAAATATATTTATTCCGCATAACATCATTGCTAAGAAGCCGCTTCTCCAAAGCTAAAAACCGTTTCATGGCCATCGTGGCCGAATCACCCAACTCTGGCCGGACAGACATAAAAGGTAAACGCACAACGTAGCCACCACTACTGTTTCTCGAATGTGTTTCCGCAAAAATAGTTTCGCACTCGATATCCTTAGTGGGTGCGATATTGCCCGGAATATCTTCCACTTGCCAGAACTTTTCTAATATTTGATCCGTATTTAAAAAACATTGTGATAAGCCGCATATGTCGCTACTTGGGGAAATACAAGAAATGGGCCCCATTAGCACATGACCGAAAATAGTATTAAATACCGTCGGTAAGTCTACGTCAACCTTAAAACCTCCGCCTAACATAATATTGCCAAGAAGATCCGCACCAATCAAAATATCAATGTCTCCCGACTTATAAAACAATTGATCCGCTAAATTGAATTCGTTAAAACGATCCGCTAACTCCGCCGCTAAATTAAATGATGGCAATTTATGAGTTATTTTATTTAAAATAACCGCACGAGTACACAACTCTGGCCCATCAGAGTTACTCGGCACAATATTAAGTGTGACCGCACCCTTACAATTACCAACCAAAGTTCCGCTAAGTCCTATAATATCGATATCATATCGAAACCGACGCAACCCTAATCTTCGCACACAATCGTCCGTTATAAATGTGGTTTGGCTGCCACCGTCGAGCAGCGCCCGCGCGGTGTGGTAGTGCCCGGCGGCGCCGCGCACGCGCACCGCGGCCGTGGCCAGCAGCACCACGCGGCCCGCGCGCGCCGCCCGCGCCGTGTGCGACACCTGCGCCCGCTGCGAGTCGCCCCCCGCCGCCCCCGCCGCCCCCGCCGCCGGCACCGCCATAGCCCGCGGGGGGGACGCGGGGCGAACCGAGCCACCACTCTCCCGAGATGTATCAAAATGTAAAAACGCACTATGTTTGGTGGAACCGCACTTAGTACATTTATATGTCGACTGACAATTAGTTATTCTATGTTGACCAAAACATCTAAAACATAAACCGTTATCCACAACAAAATTCTTACGCAACACCGGTGACCATGATATAAAAGTTCTACACTTAGTTAAGGTATGTGCGGAGGCGCCCTTACATGCGGCGCACGTATCGTGGGCCCGCGCCACCGACGCATGCGCCCGCGTCGAGGGGCCGCGCCACGCTCCAGCGCTCGCGGTGTTCGAACTTGTTTCTAATATACGAACTTCATCCTCTAAAAACCCTAAAAAGTCGTTAAATGAAGGGAGTTCCCTGCCTACGAACCGTTCCTCAAAATGTTTGCGTAAGGAAGTATCTAATTTTTGTAAATTGATATAAAAAAGGACATAAGACCACTCCGCAACGGGCAGCTCAAGTCTCTCGAGCGCCTTAGTATTCTCCAATAATGAATTTAAAAATGGTCTTAAAGAATTTAAAGTTTTATGTACTTGACCAAAGTTAAACAAATTAAACATTAATTTATCTACTAACAATCTTTTATTCTTATACCTTGAATTTAATAACTCAATAGCAACCGGATAATTCTTCTCCGTAATACTCAAATGATGTATCAAAGACTTAGCCTCACCTGTAACCGAACCAAACAAATAAAATAATTTCTCCGTATCACTTAAGGTCCGGTCGCGTCCAACCACCGAATCAAATAATTCCATAAAAGAAATAAATTCTTCTATCTTCCCGGAAAAAGTAGGTAAATGCAGCCGCGGTAAACTTATATTAGATTTAAAATCCCCGCCATTATTCTCGGCTGATCTATCCTTAATATTATTTGAGAACAACTCTGAATACCGTCTCTTAATATCGTAATACATTTTATCATACATCATATACTTCTCACTATGTTTTGTGGTATCCAAATCATCACCCGCATCCAATTGAATTTCAAAATGTAAAGATGTAAAATCTTCATACAAAGAATCGATGTCAGAAAACCGTACCTTAAATTCCGCTAAACCTATCTCGTCACCGCTAATAGAATAATCCCGTTTACTAAGCTCGTATATTGCTTCCAACCTTTGTATAATCGATTCATACTTTAAATCACGCAAACGTTGCTTACGTGTCGCCATTGTTTACGTAATCAACCGCTAACAACAACAAAAGAAAATACCGCAAATCTAATTCCGTGCGAATTTACTACAACTTACAAAATATATACGTATAAATGAGCCAACGCTCCCGCCAACCGAAATGTATAGTTGTAGCCCCCAGACAAACACGAAATATACCTACAGTAGTCACCAGTATGACAACTGTGACAAAAATATAAACTAGGTATATGTACGTGCCCTATACCGAACTAGAAATAATAACAAAAAACCTTGTTTCTTATCACCCGCTTTAAATATTTTGCTGATAACAACAACAAAATCCCGAAAAAATACCGCAAAAAATATTGCAATAAGAAACAAGTCCGCAAAAAACAAAAAAAAACAAAACCAAAAAGAATGTTCCAACCGGGATTAGAGCCCACGACGCTGGCAGTAAAGCACTCGAAAACCAATGAGAGTACCAACCAAACAAACAAACAAAATCTTCGATTCGACCAATCGTCAAGATCTGCGTAGTGCCAACCTAAATAAAATGTGCAACTAAAAATGCCCGCTTAAAAGTACTAAGAATAAAATGGCGCCGCTGAGTCTGCTTACAATAATTTCACAAACAAAAAATGCACAAAAATGAAATTGAACATATGCAGTATAGAATTATTAAATAGCCTCTGATTGACCTACAAATTCTTTATTCCGATGACAATACAGTCCAAATTCCGCAAAAATGTGTGAATACCTAACATGTAATGTGACAATAAAATTATAATATGGGAATGGGAAAGAGGAATAATACAGTTATATATAATACTTGTAGGTGTAAATATGTGCAGTGTAACTGTAAACAACCAAAATTACACAGGAATTATATGAAATTACGCCCAATCAAGTTATTCCCATCTACCCCCACAATTTAACAAATATGTGTAATTGCCCAAAGACTCGAATATTCCATTACCAAAGGAATCAAATTAACCAAACTAATAATAAATCCGGCTCGAAGGGATGTGTGCGCCGATCACACACGAAAAAATAATATTAAATAAATGAGCAGCAGAGACTCGCGCGGCGGTAAAAGGGATGTTTGAACTTCGATAGCTGTGCGCGCCACACGGGTCGAAATAGTACAATTACTTAGATAATGGAACATGAAATGAAATGACTTCGGGCTTATATCCTTGTGCAGTGGGAATGAGTAGTCTGCATAAATACCTTATAAATATATAAAGAAAAGACCCTAAGCACCCACCTTGTTGCTTCCGTAAGAGGCACTTTGGAATGTCCAGGTTTTCACCAGTAAAATTAGTAAGTATCAATGTCCACAATAATAGGATGCACAAATACACCAAAAAATCCAAATAACACTTGGCAGAGCACGTACAATTAAGATCCGCAATTAAAACGTTGTTCACAAGTTAGAACCGATCGTCCATCTTTTTTCCGTCTGTCGCGCCTTCGCAACTTTGTGAGAACCCCCGAAGTAAAAAGCAAAGGATGACATATTACATACAGCCTAATCATAAATAAATTAATGTAACCGAAAATGAGTGTGTGTAATTACCGCAAAAATAAGGACTGTATTTTTAAACACTAATTAAATATATATAAAAACTAAACACAACCCAATATACGCCTTTCGAGCTTTTATATGGCTATAAGCCGACTTACCAAGTAGCGTTTATGAAATCAATGATAACAATACTTATCACGAATATGTCCGTGCTCTTCAATACCGCATGCGTTTTAGCAGAGAAAGAGCACTCGAAAATATATACAAAAGTAAAGAAATTTCCAAACGTTACTATGACTCTTCTACTTCATCTAGGTCATACAAAGTAGGAGACATGGTCTATCTTAAGCAGCACCATAGGTTAAGAAAAGCGCTTTCTCCTATATGGAAAGGACCATTTAAAATAACTAAAATTAATGGTAAAAATAATGTTACTCTTTTAATTAATCGCAGACAGGTTAAACATCATATCGATCAGATTAAACCTGCTCAGTCATAAGTTTTATTTTATTGTTGCAGATTATTGCTACATTCGTGTAATGCTATGCCGGACAGCCCTATCACTGAAATTATACATAGCCCTGGCATATACTTTGACCCTATTTCTACTGCATATTTTTATAATGACTTTTGGAATGTTGTTACGCATATCGATATTTTACCAGCCAAACCGTATCTCGATAAAATTCAGAGTTCGATGCAAATGCTAACTGAATTATGTTTAAAAGCTGAAAACTTAGTTTTAAATATAGATTGTAAGGATGCATTAAGTCCTTTAGAGATATTAATTAATTCTAACTTTATTAAATATGAATCATTGTCTCATCTGATAGCCGATCAACCTTATATAACTTCTTAGATTTACGCGATTATTATTACTTGAAATTAAACTCATTTTAACGGGTTTTACGCGTTTATTTTATTATTTTTGATTTTCCGACGTTTCGGCATTTTTGCAAATGCCGTGGTCACGGGTAGACTACCTACTAATAAAATAAACGCGTAAAACCCGTTAAAATGAGTTTAATTTCAAGCCGATCAACCTATTTATCGCCAAAAAGATCTCTTGAATTTGGTGGCGAGATTTTAAAATTCTTTTTCGGAACTCTAGATGCGCAAGATGCTAGAAACTACGATTCCGCTATTACAGCTTGTAAAGAAAATGAACAACAAATATTTTCTTTAATGAAAGACAACATTCATATTGTCCAATCTACAATAAGAAATTTTAATTCGTCGATTCTTAAGTTAAATAATAATGAAAATAAGGTTAATAGGCAGTTAGAAAAACTTAACGTCATTATAACAGAAAACTCTAAGTTTAATAATGATTTACTTAATAATGCTAAGCTTAATTCTATACTTAATATAATGGAAAGTTCCTTATTATCCATCTCAAACATCTTAGATACTATTTTGAATTCTATCCTATTTGCTAAAGCTAATATTTTACATCCTTTTGTTTTAAGCCCTTCACGTTTATATTCCGAATTAGTCGAAAACAGTAAAATGATTAAAAGAAATGTAGACTTTCCTATATCTTTAAGTTTAAATAATATTCATTCTATAATTGATTTGTCTATTTTAAGTTCTTATTATTATAATAATAGAATAATATTTGTGTTGCGAATACCTTTAATAAATTTAATGAAATTGAATATTTATAAAAATATCGCATTACCTACACCTCATGATGTAACCAAGTTTCAAACTTTTGCTATGATAAAACCAACCAAAATGTTTACTGCTATAACAGATGATAGATTAAGTTACTCATTATTGGATGACCTTAAGGATTGTAAAAATGTAAACCAAGAATATTTGATTTGTCCATCTCAATTTATATTGTCACCTATTAACAACCCATCATGTGAAAGTAAACTTTTAACTGAAATATCACTCACTATGCCCAATCTTTGTGACTCTAAATTATTGTATGGAAATATTAATGTGTGGCATAAACTAAATCAAAATCGTTGGATTTTTGTCCAATCCAAACCTAACAAATTAACATTAAAATGTAATAATGAACTTCATGACTACTCTATTTCAGGAACAGGTATACTTACCTTAAAAGATAATAATTGTATTGCATACTTTCAAACTTTACAATTTGTTCCAAGTTTTACTTTGTCTACAACTCTTCCACAGCAAATATCAATTGATTTTAATATAATAAATGATGATTGTTGTAGATATGATTTAATTAATAATACTTTTAGCAAACTGAGTCCAATCTCATTAACCAACATAAATCTTGATTCTTTAAACCTAGCCAGTCATAAATTGGATAATTTAGAACAACAATTGAACAATGTCGAGAATCAGTCGCACATTGTAAAATATGGAACATATTACTCAACATTTACATACATTTTAATTGTTTCAATATTTTTATACATGTTTTATAAATTTTATAAGTGTTTTTGTAATAATAATCATAATTCTAGGTCATGCTGTATTCAGATTTTCAATCAATGCAATAATACAAAAAATAATAAGCTACATAGTTCTATTGAATTGAGTGAAATTGAAAGATCCGAAACCGAATTGTCTACACTAAGTAAGAGTAAACGAAATTTGTGTAACCATTAATTTTATACAGCGTGTAAGAAGACCATGTCCGAAGCCAGAAACCATGTATTATTGAACCTAAACACTAACTAAAGCCATCAAAATGCCCCAGAACCTCAATTTAAAAAAAAATAAAACATACATTAAAGCAATGTATATCAGCGGGAGCAACGACCTTTCACGCGAGAACAGCTGATCGCTGTTTGTTTATTTAGCGCCCCCCCGCTCCCCGCGCCCGCTCCCCGCGCCCGCCCCGTGCGCCCCCCGCGCCCCTCGTGACATCAGCGCAACATGAAGCATACATTTTAAAACTGTGTTTACGTTAATTGAGTGATTTTAAGATATCGGCTAATCCTACCTACCTACCAATACGCCGATGGCAATTGTTTGCAACTATCTTCCTAGCAGATATCCTAGTACCGGTTGGTATATCAAATTTCTATTTAAGACAGAGATGCTGAAAAGGCATTATCAATTTATCACAGGATATGAAAATCTAGCGTGTGATTCAGTGCGCGCGCACCTACTAGTAACCAGGCGGCGACTTGGTTGTCATAGCACCCTCACCCGCGCCGCAATCCAGCCCCCTCAAATGACTGGCGAGTGACAGCCAGTCTCTTAGGCCTGCATTTATAAATCACTCTCAACGCTAATATCGAACTCGAGCTTAATCATTGAGGTGACACAAATTTCATCAAGGGCCTTAGTGTAGTCGTATTAATAATCACTTTTTCACACATGTTTACACGTACCTTTATTGAGCGATCAGCTATTCTAATAAAGCCACCAAATAGCCTCACATTGTAGCACAAATAAAGTTCCTTTTTTAATAAAAAATATTCACACCTTTTTATTAAACTGCCGTCTCCGTTACAGTATTTAGTAGAGTTGATTTATTAATTAGACTTATTTAATTCTAAACTGAGGCAGATTTATGTTCGTATGACACGCTTCTTAACTTTTTTTCCTTATTAACAAAAATACTTATTCCCGCACATACACTAAACACACCAGTGAAGTAAAGACGCTCACCGTTGAATTTCACTATTGACTGACACGACATGACTAATTAATTAAACTAGCTACGAATTTCACAAAAAACAACAATGATGATCACGCGCCGAATTAAACTAAAGCTAAAGAAAGAGAGACTAGACAGCCCGGCGCCTGCGAGGCAGTGTTACCAACTCTCAAAAACGTTTGTCCCTAATGCTTAAGACAAAATCCCTCAAACATTTTTTTTTAATTTATATCATTAAAATTTAAACATGTAACGAAAGTTAACACGATTTATTTTTTACTATTTTGATTGAATTTAACAAAAAATTGTTTTATTTTATTTTTAATTAACTTAATACCTTGGTCACGGACACAGGTGCACTGAAATGTTTGTTTACAAGGAGTAGTTAGTTTGTTTTTTTTTTCAGCTGTTTTTTAAACACTTACAATACCCCTAAAAGAATTAAGCCCTGAAAACCCATTGCCGTTTTACTCCTTACATTTAGGGGAAAATTTTTATGTTGGTAACCTTGCCGCGGTAGAGCGGCGCGTGTGGGGATAAGGGCGCGTCCGCACCGATGTTTTTCACAACGAGGTTTTTTTTTCGCTATTCTGAAACACATGTAATGTTATGCATGTATCCGCACAGGCGTTAAAAAACGCACGCGGGTAAAAAAACTGTTGCAACTACAATTTCCGCGAATGTTATGTGTAGTATCAAAGTATAAAGTATCTTTTGATAGTCTATTAAGTCGCTTTAGTATTAGATAAACAAACCTTTTAGTTCGGTGGTCCATTTCAGTCGTGCCTCTCACCAGAGACATGTAATATCAGATAAAAATCGTAGGAATATTATCCGCGCGCGGTACGTACTAGGTGTAATTCGGAATCTTAAACGCGTGAACAAAACCTCGCGGTGAAAAATCTCTGTGCGGACGCACCCTAAGACAGTGCACCGATAAAGACGCCGCCGTCGTCGTACAATGACAAACCGATCTAGACTCTATTTCGTCGGGATAGGGTTGAATTTACAGTTTGTAGTAATTTCCTTTGAAGGAAGCGACATTGCGACAAAATAAAAACATCTTCCGACATCAAAGGCGCCGCCATCGTCGAAAACGACAAACAGATTTAGACTTTATTTGTTAGGAATAGGGTCGTATTAGCAAACAATTTGCAGTATTCTTAAAACACAGTTAGAGATGCATTCATAAAGGTAGGTGTGGTATCGATATGTTTTTTTCCGGCAGAAGGCAAATTTTACGTAATTTTAGAAACAAAGAAATACACATGAAGAAGAAAAGCACTAAGTATACCAATTAAATCTAAGTGTCAAAAGTCACGTGAGCACAGCTCAATACGAGAGAGTTTTACAAGGTTGTTAAACACCCCAGATAAAATTAAACCCATAAAATTTACTAATAAAACAATTAATTGTTTGAGGTAAATACCACAAAAACACAGAAACCTCTCATTGTAAACTATCTAATCTTAACTTGCGCTGAATCCAGAAACAAGGTAGGTAGATACTGTCCTCTGTTTTGATTAGCTTTGCTAGTAAATGTTTTGATACTAATTGAATAAATATCATTTTTTATTGTTATCGACTAATTTTTATCGACTACCTACCCATAATTAAATCAATCAATTCGATGATTTTGAGGCAGCGCGGCGCGGCGGCTTGCTTTGATCTAGACACCGAGCACAGGTGCGAAAATCTTTCATTTAGTTCTTTTTGGTACGTTACGCGGCACACTTGACTTGCCTGGTTTAGTTACCTACGTCCAACTTTTTAGTTTAAGCATGGATGAAGAAGTGATATGATAAAGTGAAGTTTAAGTTGTGTTTAATATCATAGTTAGAACCTACCTGTTTGATACATTTAGGAAATAGTGTTCAATCAATGAGAGTGTGGAAGTGCAGTTGATGTGTGACCGAATAGGTACTAAAGTACTTAGTTCTCGTCTTTAATGATATTCCTACCTCATGTGGGTAGTGTGTAGAGGCTCCGATTCTGCTGGCTTAAATACTTCGTATTGACTGTCAACATAAGTAGGTATGTACCTAAAACCTTTATAAACTATTGATTGGATTGAAATAACCTACCTAGAAAATTAAATAGTATTGGTTTAAGTAAGGTTATGATTAATTATGAATCTACTAGTGCGTCCTGACTTTTTAAGGTAGTTTCCTAATAGTTTTGTTAGTTTAGGTAGGTAGCTAATTATGTTAATAGTTTAAGAAGGAATTTTACGTCGCTAGAAATCTATTTTTTAGAAAATACTGGATGTATCTACTTACTTACAAGAGCAGTATACTAATAGATTGTAGGTTGGGAGGAAATTAGGTACCTTATTGCCTGGTACTTAGTTTCAAAACTGTAAACTTATGTAATCGGAAGCTATGCTTTACAACAAAACGTCGTAATTCTTTAAGTTGTAGGTAGGGTTTGCAACTAATCAAGCAAAGGCCTAATTGATAGTGGAAGAAGAAGGGTGGATGAAATTTAAGCAGTTAAGTTACCTGCCTATGGTCAAATAATTTTGTGAGTTATAAAGCTGTTGCCTGTAAGTATTTCAGCTATGAAGTTTAACTTTCAATTGTTGCTGTGTCAATCTCAGAACAAATAGACATAAGAAAGAAAGGTCTGTAGAAAATTTAATATGCGTATCTGAGTCCTTTACTGTGGCAAGTGGCATTTTATTTTTATTTTGGTAAAATTTATAATTTTTAACATGGCTATTGTAAGAAACAAATGTTTAACGTAGGATAATTGGCTGGCGGACTAGGTAGGTTGGAAATAACGGCGGGCGGACGCGAGATCGGTTTTGGCGGGAAATCGCTCGGCGCTTGTTGCCACCCGCGGCCGCTTGTTGTCACCCGCCCCGCCCCGCTCAGCGTCTCGTCTCGCCGCTCGAGGTCATTTGCTTTTCCAATCAGCTGATTGCGGTGTTAGAATTAGATTGAAGTTTTAATAAAAATAACACCGAAACGTTATTTGATTTGAAATAATCACATAATTTGGTTGTTTACATGATTCTGAGTATGAATCAATAAAAAAAAAAATTGAAATATCATGTCCAAAATTGGTTTTTTTTTGCTCTAATCGTAACTGGTACCCCCTCAGCAATACCCAGTTTTCGTTTTCGGAAGCAGTTCTTTTACACCCAGTATGTTTTTATAATAACCTTTGTAATTTTACTTTTTTAACCTTACTTTTGACTCTTATAATTTTACTTTACTTTTTAAACTTTACTTTAATTATTTCTTTTGTAAAGTAAGCCGTATGTCATAACTTCATTTTACCTAAGTTTTTATTTTTACTTTTATACTTCGCTTATCTTTTAGGATAAAGCTCAGTTTAAATGGGGGAGCTGTTATGCCCTAACTTAAGTCTAACATACAGCTTACTAAGCAAATTCATTTTACATAAAACTAATTGTAACTGTATTCTAAGTTCAGTTCAACTTGTGACGCGTCTTTGTAAAGTCGTTGAATAAATTCGCAGCATAAATAAATAGTTTTTTTTAAAAAAGGATTAACGGGCCGCCATCCTAACAGAACGTTGAAGTACTGCATAAAAGTTAAAACTGTGTCGCAGCTTCAGCGCCCTCCGGAAGATATGATGCTGGTGTTACATTTTAAATATAAACTTAAATTACACGTATATACAAAAAAGAGAGAAAAAATAATTATTACAAAGTACTTACAATTACCTACACCAAACTAAGAATAGAAAGATATCTAAATAATAATTACAAAGTACAAGTTAGGCAATGCAATTAAGTTTAGCTTAAAGTTTATGTGTTTATGCATGTGTGTGTGTGTATGTTTGTGAATTTCTTTGTGTTGTTTATGTAGATTATTTTTTAATATTAATGAAAACATCCGTTATTAGCATTGTAGATATGTTTTAAAACTTTAAAAGAGTTTCAGTTTCATGAGAGTCGAGTGCTTTGATCCAATTAGTGCAAGCAGTCTTGCAATCATGTGTTGAAAGTCGGTATATCCTACTAATATTATAAATGTGAAAGTTTGTAAGGATGTATGTATGGATGGATGGATGGACGGATGGATGGATGGATGGATGTTTGTTACTCTTTCACGTAACTACTCGATGGATTTGGATGAAACTTTGCAGTAATATAGGTTATACCTACATCAGAATAACACATAGGATACTTTTTACCGCAGGAAAACATCTCATTCCCACGGGAAACCGACTTCCACGCGAACGGAGTCGCGGGCGGCCACTAGTATTTAATATTTTATTTACCCTGTTATACAACATTGGACTGAGATGAAAGAAGTGCCGTTGAGATAAAGTAGTGCGTGAACGTTCGTGTGACAAACGCGATCAAATCGTCGCCGAAGTAAGGTGTTGGGATTAAACGGGGTAAGATTGTGCTTTCGGATCAAAGTAGAGAGGATAAATAACTTGCGTACGGTTAATAAATTGGTAACGCGGTATAATTGATCAGTGGGGAAACGGACTGGCAAAGACCACATCACTTTTAATATGGCTCTTTGAGCACCTTCAACTCTTAACATTAACTGCATAGGAATACCCCCTCAAGCCGTGATACAATATTTTAAGACCGATTGAACGAGAGCAAAATATAAGACCGTCAATATCGGCAGAGTTGCGTAATGTTTTAAATATATAAATCAGCCTGCGAAGACGAGAAACCAGAACTGCTTGTATCAGAAATAAACAGGACGGTGGTACCCAACCCATACATGCTGACTACGCAATAATCCCTGCAAATAGTGATAACATTGTTAGTGAATTAAGACTTTAGTGGGTATTTCAATGTTATAGTCTTTATTATTTTAGCACGATAACGAAAAATCGAACTTAGAGTGTCATTCAACACCACCAAAAAAGAAGAGTCGGTCGTGTGATGGTCTGGTCGATATACCTACTGAAAAAACAGAACCAGCACAAGCTATCTTGTTCTTTTGATCCTGTGCAGCCACAGCAGCAAGATTTAGGTGATTTTTCACAGAAAAAAAAACAATTGAAAGTAAGCTTAGATTTTGCAAAGCAAAATTAAAAGACAAGGTTTAAAAATAAAAAGTTTGCAGTCTAAAAACCAACGCCTAAATATGTAAAATAGATGAAGTACTAACAACTTTAGAAAAAAGTCAAAGGAATATTTAACCTGTTTAAGGAATACCAATTTAGAGGTATGATTTTCTTGTTTTGCTTAGATACCTAAATGTAAGTAATGCAATATAAATGCAAATATGAATTATATTATTCAGGTACGGGAATTGATAGCAAGAACTGTGAAAAATACTCACCATCTCTTTGAAACTTTGCTTTAACACTCCACTATTATTCTCTAAAGGCGTATGAGTACGTTGTCGACAAATGCCTTTCTCATAAGCATCTGACGATAATGTAATATGACAACATCATAAATATAACATATATATATCACTGATAGTCGGGTAGGTACCAAATAAAACTGAATAAAGACTTGTAAGTGGGCTGACACACTTCACTGATACATAGTACTGATTTGAATTGGTTAAAGGGGGTCTGTTCCCCGAGAGGGCTGTTCCCTCAGCAGTGCCGTAACACACGAGGGCTGTTCCCTCAGCAGCACTGTAGCTCAAGAGTGCTGTTTCCCCGGAAGTGCTGTTTCACACGAGGGCTGTTCCCTCAGCAGCACTGTAACTCAAGAGGGCTGTTCCCCCGGCAGTGCTGTTTCACACGAGGGCTGTTCCCTCAGCAGCACTGTAACTCAAGAGGGCTGTTCCCCCGGAAGTGCTGTTTCACACGAGGGCTGTTCCCTCAGCAGCACTGTAACTCAAGAGGGCTGTTCCCCCGGCAGTGGCCTCCAACCTCCCCTTATAGCCACCCCATGCCTCGCAATCTGATCTGATTCAGATTCTGGTCATTTACTGATACTGGTCAAGAACTAATTCTGATCACTGCTCGCAAGCAGACCAGCGCACCGGTTACACACACATAGTAAACACAATATAATAAACAGGTCAATCATGGCTGAGAGTAAAATATAAAATCACTTACCAATGGCGCATCTGTACCTCTCGACGGTCGGAGAAAAAGTGAGCGTACGCTGCGCGCATCTTTCTTCACCTTATCGTTTTACTTATGAACCTACCCTCATTCGCATTCGCGACACTCCCCACGGCAAGAAATTAAAGCATTTTAGTTAGTTTTATCATTTATTTGGAATCGCTGAATTTACAAAACATTTAACTTGAAAACATTGTAATCATCAACTGAGATGTCCACTCCCTCATTTTTTGCCTTGCTCCGATAGCTGATGCTCTACTGGGTCGCGCGCGTCGCTTCACTGATTGCCTTTGATGCTGGGATCTCGTGATCTATTGGGCTAGATTCTGCCGAATTATCGTCGCGCTTTTCGTTTTGAATCGACTGGTTATGGTCTGTGTCGGAACTATTAATTGGTGCTGAGTTTTCGGTTAAAGTGGGTACCAAATTATCGTCAACTTCAAGTGGGTATAGGTGAGCTATAGAACGAGTAAATATCTCTCCGGTTGTCAACTTAACTTTAGCTACCCTCATATGACCGTCAGATCCGGCTACTAACTCTACTATTTTTCCAACCTTCCAGTGTGCCCTATTACCGTCTGATCTTAGCTGGACTGTTTCCAGAAGCTTAGGAGTCCTGTTGACTACGACTCTGGGTTGATGATGTTTGTCACTCCTCTCTCGTAGGCTAATAGGATACTGATTACAAAACATCTTGGAAAATTCTCTTAAAATTATTTGGCTTCGTTTCCAACCATCAATTAAGTTGGTCTTGGTAACAGTGGCTGGCCCAATATGGTCACAATCTGATATATCTGTTATAACTGGACCACCGACACGTAAAAAATCAACAGAACATAATACATGTTCAAGTTCAGCGCCTACAGTGGTAAGAGTTCGAGTATTAACTACGATTTCAATCTCTTTGATGATGGTACATAACTGATCATGGTTTACAAGATGTTTGTCCAATGTCCTTTTTAAGCAATGTTTTACGAGCCCTATCAAACGCTCATAAAAGCCGCCGAACCAAGGAGCTAGTTCTCAAATCAAATCAAATCAAAATTCTTTTATTCATCATAGATATGTAACATATACTTAATGAACGTCAATGTTACAAACTTCGACTTTACCTAACCGTAGACCGAGAGAAAAAAGCCGGCGGAAAAAAACTCCCAGCACTCTTTTAGGAAATTATACAATCATAGCGTGTACATTCAATGGACATATAAATTATTTTCTCGTACCTCAACTCAACACTATAAAAGTAAAATAAATATAAAACTGCTAATATGAACTAATTAAGGCCTTCTTCCCGCACCACAATTCGGAACCAGAGCAGACCGTTTCCCGAAGGCGGCACCTGATCACAAGTATGACGTGTGCTCCAGCCATCGTCCTACTCAACCATATTAGAGGGAGTTGGGCGACCCGTTGACACAACGCCACCGCCCCAGTAACTTTCGAGGCGAGCATGACTACCCTGGGCCAAATGAGGCACTAAAGAACCTCACAAAACAGCAAGTTAATAGGATACCCGTACAATAAGTTAAAGCAGTGAGAGGAGGAACGAGGAAACAGTACAAAATAAAATAAAATGAATAATAAAAAAAATATATATAAATTAAAAAAATATTAAAAAAAACAATAAAAGTACATACTCAAAATTGAGTATCATGTCCTAGTCAAACTGTTTACAGAGAAGTTCATAGGTACAAAACAATCTTGAATAGCAGTAGAAATAGCCTGTCTAGATATCAATCCCATGCTGTTTTATCATCTAAATAGTCTCTGATTTTATAGTAAGCTTTCTTGCACAATACTTGCTTAATTGCAACTTTAAATTTATTAAAAGGCAGCGATTGAATTGACTCCGGAATTTTATTAAAAATAATTATCGACATACCGATAAACGACTTGCTGCTCTTGGCCAACCTATACTTTGGGAAAGCTAATCTATTTCCATGCCTAGTTTTTACAGAATTATTATCGACATGATTATTATTAAGCGTTACAAACTTATCAATATTTTTGTAAGTATACAAAATATTTTCAAAAATGTATTGGGACGCGAAGGTTAAAATACCACTATCTTTAAATATTTCTCTCAAAGAATCTCTATTTGCAAGTTGGTAAATTCCCCGAACAGCTCTTTTTTGCAGCGTAAAAATCGTATTAATGTCAGCAGCGTTTCCCCACAGTAGGATGCCGTAAGACATTAAGCTATGAAAGTAACTAAAATATACTATCCTAGCTGTCTGAACATTAGTCAAAGAGCGAATTTTCTTGACCGCGAACGCTGCAGAGCTAAGCCTACTCGCCAGTTGTGAGATGTGGGCTCCCCATTGTAACTTACAGTCTACAGTCAAACCAAGAAAAACAGTAGAATCTACAAAGTCTAGTTTTTTACCATTCATTTGCAAGTTAGAATTGACTTGTTTTACATTAGGTGCTGAAAATTTTATACACTTGGTTTTCTTATCATTAAAAGCTAAATTATTAACATTAAACCACTGTAAAACATTAGAGAGCGCATTGTTTACGTCGTCATAATTAGATTGTTGTCTATTAATCTTGTATCATCAGCAAACAACACTATATCGTGATTATTACCTACCATAAAGGGAAGATCATTTATATAAACCAAAAATAAAAATGGGCCTAAAATTGATCCTTGTGGAACCCCCATGCTCACAACTGTCCCAGACGACCTGATTTCGTTAACGTCAACCTGTTGAGTTCTAGCACTTAAATATGAAATTAAAAGTTTAAGATTGATATCTTTGATTCCGTAATGGTTGAGTTTCCTTATAAGGGTATCGTGGTGAACGCAATCAAAAGCCTTAGATAAATCACAAAAAATACCTAGGGCGTCTTGTGACTTTTCCCATGCACTAACAATATTTACAAAAAGTTCAACACCTGCATCAGTAGTTGAACGACCCCTTGTGAAACCAAATTGTTTATTGTGAAGTAAGTTATTTTCAGTGAAATGTACTAAAAGTTGATTTAGAATAATCTTTTCGAAAACTTTACTACACGTAGGTAAAATTGATATTGGTCTAAAATTTGTGGGATCTGTAGTACTACCCGATTTAAATAAAGGAATGACTTTACTGTGCTTCATCATGTCTGGAAACTCACCACTAACAATACAATTGTTAAATATTTTTGCAAGATAAGGGGCTATTATATCTATAATCGAATTAACAATTTTAACTGATATGCCCCACAAATCAGTTGTACTTTTGATATCTAATGTCTTAAAAGTTTTGATAATGTCCCAAGTATCTATAGGTTGGAAACTAAAGCTTTTTCTGCACTCACTAACATTATTAATAAGTAACGACTCGGCCATCACGGGCGATGAATTTAATAACTTAGTGGTCGAAATAGGAATATCCGCAAAATACTTTTCAAACGCTGTAGCTACGTTTTCATCGGAACTAATGACGTTATTATCAATGACGAGTTTAATTTGTTTATCGCGATTTTTAGTTTTCCCAGTTTCGGTATTAATTATGTTCCAAGTCATTTTAGATTTGTTAGAACTATTTTTTATTTTGTTGCAAAGATACATAGACTTGGCCGCCGCGCATACCTTTTTAAAAATTTTAGAGTAACTTCTTACGTACTGGTAAAAACTATCATTTTTGTTAGGTATATAATTTTTCATCATAGAGATCATACAATTTTCTTCTACTGATGTGAATACCAGGGGTTGCCCAGTTACAGAACGATTTACATGGTTTCGAATTAAGTTTTTTAGGAATAAATACTTTCTTATGATTTTGATTTATGAAACTACACAAAGTATCATATTGTTGGTTAACATTTTTATAATTTAAAATACTTGGCATATTATTCGAAATATTACATCTAAATGCCTCTAAACGTTTTTCATTGACGGGGACAACCATTAATTTTTGTTTAATCTCTATTTCCTTTTGGTACTTAAATGTAACTAACTGGCCGAAGTGATCAGAACTTAATTTATTTATAATCGATGAATTTACGGGTGTAACATTAGAATAAATATTATCAATGCAAGTTGAGCTACTCTTTTCTACTCTAGTTGGTTCAAAGAACAGGTTAGTGAGATTATGACATTTAAATAAATTTAATAACTTTTTACTTAATGAAGAGTATTCTAATAAATCGATGTTAAAATCACCGCAAACAAATATATCCTTATTATTATTACATAACTTAATTAAAACTTCTTCTAAAACTAACTCAAAACTATCGTAATTTGACCTAGGTGGCCTATAAATACTAACAACTATACAATGTGTCAGTTCTATACAGGCTATTTCTATAGTTTGCTCAATAGATAGGCTCACTATGTCTTTACGTTCTTTACATTTCAGACATTTATTTGTAATTATTAATGAGCCACCATGAATTGCTGATTTTCTACAAAACGAACTAGCAAGTTGATACTGATCTAAATTAAATATGCTTGCAATTTGAAAATCTCTTAAAAAATGCTCTGTGATACATAAAATATCTATTTGCTCACATTTCAAAAACAATTCAATTTCTAAAACTTTCTCTGTAATGCCTCGTATATTTTGATGAACTAAGTTTAAACAATTAATATCTTTAGTTTTGTTTGACAAAATACTTTTTAAAATTGTGCTAGAAGCTGAAACCTCTGTTGTCTGATTAATTAATTTAAACAATTAGGTACAATATCTGTACCTGTTAAAATAGTGGTACTGGAAGTATCACTGTAATATGTCAAATTATTTGACTGCTCAATAGAAGCAGCAATATCAAAAGCTAAACAATTAGCTAATTTATTAAATAAATAATGTAATAGCATATTCGCTACCTGTCTTAATAAATTATTTGATAGAATAAACCTATCTCTAGTCAATATAAAATGAAACTTAATTATACAATTAATATCTATTATTTTGAGTAACATACTCGAGGTACTACTTAAATTTACATTATTTGAGCCTACATAGTTATGTAGACACATGTTAAGCTTATATCTAATAGCATTTTCCTGAGTGGCATCCCTAATATAAGGAAATGTAAACATAATTATTTTATACACATTGAGGCTTTGTAATTTAATTAAATAGTTAGAAAATTCTTTGAGGTTAACATTTCCTCTCCTCCCAAAAAATAAAATTACAGTGGTATCAGGATGGTGACTGCTATTTAGTACCTTATCTATTATATCTCTAACTGAGCCTCCAGGCATGCAATAATTTAACATTTTACAAGAGTTATTATACAGTTTAGAGGCCATATTTTTACCAATCTCATCACAATACATTTTGATGGGTCTTTGACTTATATGTAAGCTATTATACACTGCTTTAACACTTGATTCCTGGCCTTGGGAGTTTAATTCACATGATATCTCTGAGTCTAAGCTAGAAGAGCCTTGGCAAGTACAATATTTAGCGTTAGTTAGTGATTCAAAACGCTCTTCATTATATTTAGAAAGCAATAAAAGTTCATCTAATGCTATAACATGTTGATCTATTTCCTTTTGTGCACTATTGTACCGCTGTGTCATTTTGTTCAAAGATACATGTAACTCACTTAATTTAATGTTTAAGGTATTTATGTCACATTCATAATTTTCCCTAATGATATCCACCTCCTGGCTAAACAATTTACACTTTTGAATAACGGATTTATACTTTTTACTTAAACCTATATGCTTCTTTATAATACTATCCTTTTTAATAACTCTATTAGTTTTTCTTATAAATCTCTGTAGCCTGACATACTTTTTCAGCTTATTATGACTGTTATTAATACTACTCTGCCTGTGTGATAATACTGACATTGATTCATCGTTGGTCAAATCAATAGTTATTGTTTGTGAATCACTTGTTACAGAACTCAATTGACTAGAACTTTTAACTAAGTTTTGAAAAAGGGTTTGTGTTTCAACTGATTTTATATGTGTTGCATCTAGTTCAAGCTGATTCACTCGTGCTTGAGCACTTGAGAGTTGGGAACGGAGTAAAGTTATGATGTTTAAATTACTGTCATATTCTTCATAACAGCGGTCAAAGTCTTGAGTTTGTCTCTTCAAACGATCCCTTTCATCTCTAGTCTCCAAGTATTGAGTGTTCAGGGTATTTAATTCAGATTTTAAATTGGAATTTCTGTTAATTACTTGCAAAGTTTCTAACTCATTATCGTCTCTTTCTTTCAATAACTGTTTACATTGCTCTTTGTACTTGCTTAGTTCATGCAGCGCAAGTTGGAGTTGGCTTTCCAACTGACGAACAGAGGAACTGTGCGTGTTCATAGTGAATTTATGTAGTTTTAACTACTTTTCAAACAAAAAGATGCTATGTGGGTAGCAATGTGAACAGTTTTTGGGAGCTTTAAAACGTTACTTTTGCTTGACAAAGTTACCAAAGAACCTACTTTAAGATACAAATTACGAATAAAATTGTGTATCGAGTGATTTAAAACGAAAGAAATACAATATTTACACAAATAAGTTACCTGTCACTTAAAAATTTGTATGGTCTGAAAACACTTAAAATCACCTATAAACACAAGGTACGGCACTAGAAATGTGTTTTTTATAACTAAAATGTTAATTTGAGGTGGATATTTACACTTTAATTCACTAATATACAAATATTTTTAATTAATTTTGGGAGAGGTTACAATTTATGTTATGACAGCTAGGGATGCCAACCCGAAAAAGGAATGAATTTCCACCGTACTTTGTTGGTGATGCAGTAGTTCGACTTCAAAACTTCGGCGGTAAGTTTAAATTGAAGAGCATTATCTGATATAATTACTTGAGGCAAACCTCTTACAGCAACAAACCTCCTTCCTTATAGCCAGTACACATTCTTCTGCCGATAAATCTTTAACCACCTCCATATGAATTGCTCTTATTGATAAGCACGTGAATAGTGCAACCCAACGCTTTTGTTGAATTCCATATACCTATTAACTATAAGAGGACCGAAATAATCAAGTCCTGTAAATGTAAACGGTACGCTTAGTGTAACCCTCTCTTTTGGCAAATCTGGTATATCTGGTAACTTGAATGGACCTCCTCCGTATTTCACGCATTGTGGGCATTTTCTAAGAGTACTTTGCACAACCGATCTTCCATAGGGCACCCAGAACTTTTGTCTCAGTAAAGATAGTGTATGAGATACGCCAACATGCTTGTTTTTTACGTGTTGTTATTATTATTATTATTATTTTAACTCCTTTCTAATCTTTATACAATTTTAGTGATCTAGTTAAATCCGAATTTACGTCATTGATTTCTTTTGCAAAGTATTGTTTTTGAATGTCTATTATTTCTTGCGTGAATTTATCAATTATTTTATCTGATGCGTAATTAATTTTAGGTGTCGTTGTTTGTCTAGTGTCAGTTATTAATGAATAGTTTTCTACATTATTAGCTGTTACAATATTCGCAAGACCCTCCCCAGCCAGAAAGCTATTGTCATTGTTAAACTTTTAGGGGCCATTGCGTTGCGTCACGTAACAAAAAAATTGGACCTTTGAGCCATCGGTCAAATGAAACTGCACGTTCCGATCTAGTTCCTACATCAGCTGGATTAAGTTGGTTTGGTACAAATCGCAAATTTTAATTATTGTTCATTTTGATCTCAGTAATCGTACGCGAAACAAATGGAGAAAGAAGTTTGTTAGATTTGTACCAATCCAAAACAATTTTACTATCGGTCCACAAGTAGGTACTGCGACTTTATCTTTAAACGTAAATTCTTAGCGACATACCTAACGAGTCTACAACCTATAAGCACCCCTAGTAACTGTAATTTAGGGATTTGAAGTTTATTCTTGTTCTTATAAGGAACTAATCTGGATTTGCCAATATCAAAATTAACAATATTATTAGTGCCTAAAGAACTGCGTAAATAAACTACTGCCGCATATGCTTCAGCAGAAGAATCACTAAAGCAGTGTAGTTCATACTGAATATCTTCACCCATATTAAGTACATTGAGACCTTTGGCGTAAAACCTATCGATATGTACGTCTTTTAAGTTACTAAGCTTATAAGAGAGCCTATGCCATTCAGAAATAAATTCGTCACTCATCTGTTCGTCCCATTTAACTTTATCTCTCCATAGTTTTTGAAAAAAAAAAATTTGCCGCAGCAAAATTGGCACGGCTAAACCACAAGGATCGTAAACCGAAGCTAGGACTCTCAGAACTTCCCGTTTTGTCTTAACAGTATCATATTTAATACCATTTGGATTGTCTTTTAAATAAAGTTGATCACGGTCAATTTCCCACATCATACCTAAAACTTTAACGAGTTTACCATCATGAGCACGAATCTTATCTGAAATATTTGAAATTAAAACTTTACTATTAGAATTCCACTCTCGTAAATTCATTGAAACGTTGTTAAATGTCTCTTTCGCAGTTTTGTACATCATAATCGCTTCAGAATCTGATTTTGCTCCGTTACTACATCTACATTGTGGGGTCTTCCTAAGGGCTCGTTACTTGTAGATGATTAAAACTCAAGAGCCAGAGAAGAAGTGTGTATTTTACAAAAACTTAGCCTATACTTATATAAAATTAAGTGTAAACAATAGCTAACTAAAACACTGAGATGCAAACTTAAAAACTAGCTAATCAGCGTTAAGCTGAAGTCCGTATAGCGCCATCTCTTTCTCACACACACGTAAATATAAATCGACGCGCGTGCGAGATGCTCCACAGTCTACGATGCGGCGTTGTGTGTGGAACATCTAGGCTCCTACATCACTCCCCCTCAAGCGAAGCGTACGGAGGGCTTGACTATTCTCCCGGTCCTCGTGACGTAAGGTTGTTTCGCTGTAACTTGCGGGTCTTCATCTTCGTTGTAGATGAAGGCAGGCTTCAATCGGTCGAGCCTTGAAGAGGTCTTGTCAAAGCCCTGCAGTATCTCGTACGGTCCGTCGTCTGTTGCGTAAGAGGTACTGCAGCGCTTCGACAAGACGTCATCACGTCGGGGTCACCAATGTGGGGTCTTCCTAAGGGCTGGTTACTTGTTGATGATTAAAACTCAGGAGCCAGAGTAGAAGTGTGTAGGTATTTTACAAAAACTTAGCCTATTCTTATATAAAATTAAGTGTAAACAATAGCTAACCAAAACACTGAGATGCAAACTTAAAAACTAGCCAATCAGCGTTAAGCTGAAGTCCGTATAGGGCCATCTCTTTCTCACACACACGTAAATATAAATCGACGCGCGTGCGAGATGCTCCGCAGTCTACGATGCGGCGTTGTATGAGGAACATCTAGGCTCCTACAACATAAATGACATCAGCTAATTGTTTCATGAAAATATTATTTGAATTAAGCAAATTATATTTTATGGCAGCGTTGAGTAAAAATGGGCTTGAGATAACTCCAAATGGAACACGACAAAACCGATAATGCTCTATGTTTTCCGTGTCTAAGCCACGATGTATATCCTTAAGCCAGAGAAAACATGTGACATCTCTATCTGAATCTTGTAAACCTAACTGTAAAAAGGCTTTTTCTACGTCAGCAAGAATACCTATTGGGTGTTCTCTAAATTTGATTTACAAACTAGTAAGATCTTCTAACAGTAACGGACCGCGATACAGGCATTCATTGAGACTTTTGTTTTCTCCGGTTTTAGCTGATGCGTCGTAAACTATACGTAGTTTATTCGGTTTATCTCGACTATAAACGCAATGATGAGGAAGATAATGGATAGCATGAGGCAAATTTTCGGCTGGATTTGTTACAACTTCTATAATTCCGCTCTGTAGTTGATCTTTAATGACTTTGTCCTAAGTTATAAGCTCAGTGTTATCTAATCTATTAATTAAGCTGTTTAAACGACCAAATGATAAACCTAAGTTACTTGGTAGATGTGGTTTTATTTCAGACCAGGGCCACTTTACATGATATCGTTTGTTTTTATATATAATTGTCTCATTGAATTGTTTTAGCGTCTGTTCATCACGATTATAGTTTGGAGAATCCGTAATCCCTATAGATTCCAAGTCCCTAAGTTTTTTAACGTCATCTAACTTAAGTCGTAAATCAGGTTCATTATATTTATTTTCAAAGATAAAGTTACATTGAAAATAGGTGAGTACCCATTAATTGATCCGAATCATCACGACAGTTGACTAAATTACTTGATTGGATCCAGCCAAAATCAGAATTAACTAAATATAAGTTTTTATTTATTAAGAATTTACCATTTGTCATAAAAGAATGGTAATAATCGTTACCGATCAAAATGTCTACTCTATCATATAGTGTGGTAATAACAAATTTAACCACTGGACTTTTAATTTGATGAGGAGATTTTGTGCCAAATGTAAATATTGACAGATTAGAATTTTCTACAATAGGAAACTTTAAATACTTTGCTGCAGCTTCAGTTATGTAAGATCTCTGACTACCGCAGTCAAGTAGTATCCTGCATTGTAGCGACATAGATGGTTTATCTACACAACTAATCTTAACAAAACAAGTTTGTAATAAGGCGGTACCAACGTTACTGGATATATGTAAATTATTTGTCTGCATGGAATACCCCGCTTGTGAGAATTTATAAGGACATAAAGCTCTGTTATGAACACCGAATTTGTCGCAATGTTTACATTTTCGTTTAGAACGACAGCTGTTCGCTGCATGTCCTTCTGCAAAACAGTTAGGTATAACAACGATTACCTAGTTTGTTCTTACAATCTCTAACATTAGTATAAGTGGTGCATTCATCATTATAATGATTCTGTCTACAAAATACACATTTGACAAATTTCTTACTAGGTGGCTCATCAGAACGATTGCTATCACTATGCGGACGCTTACGAGTATAATTGGGCTTCATAATTGATCTTGTATTAACTGTTGATTTGCCCCCTCTAAACTTGAAAACCGCCTATATTTTAAACCTTTAACATCATCAGTTTTCACGTGTAAAGAACCTAACGTAAAATTGTCTGCCGTGGATTTATCATTGATAACTGACGCATCTATATCATTACTGTTTGTTAAATTTCGTTTGAACCTATTCGACGCTTCTCGAGCTGATACAGTATGTTCTAAGTATTTTCTGATGGTATCTATGGACTAGTCTTCGCTTGTTATTTTCATTCTGAGTTCGTAAATTAAGTCCTCCGGAAATTTTTCTATGATCATGACTCTAAGGTGATTGTGATTAACATCTTCCCCCAAAGAACTTAATACACGTAGATGCCGTTCAATTTCATTTAAAATCTGCCTGCATTCTTTAACTTGATTTGAAGATGCAGTTTTAATTCTATATAGTGCTACGTAATGTGCATAAATTATAGCGTTAGGTTTGCCGTATCTTTCCTTTAAAGTATTCACAGCTATATGGTAATTCTTGTGATTTGTATCTAACCCGTCAATAGCTTGCTTAGCATCACCTTCAAGAACCGACTGAAGATACAACAGCTTATCTACATCACTAATATTTCGACTATCAACATTCGACGCAAATTGATCCCAAAATTGAAACCATTTAAGAACATCACCGTCAAACTTAGCTAGCTCCATTCTAGGTAATTTACTTGTTATGTTAATATTTTCGTTGTTGCTCCAAACCGATCCCTTATTGCGTTCACGTTGCTTAATACGAACATTTATTTCGGTAATAAGATCCTCGGCTAAGATCTGAGTCGACGTGTACTGGCTAATTTCATCAACGTCAGGCTCATTGGGCAATTGTCAAAATTTTTGAATTTACGGCACTAGCCTTAAGTTAGCTGATTTTAACTGAGACACGATCAATTCTAATTCATTGATATCATAATCAACATTATCATCCGTAAACTTTTCTAGGGCACACTGCGCTGATTTAATGTGAGTTAGTACCGACTCGTAAATTATCTTTAAACGGGCTCTCATCACAGTTTCCATTTTGTACTAGGTACCCACTCAATCTAACCACCTGAATCTATTTAACTTATCTCAGTTATCTAAAACAAAATATTTAAGTTGTATAACTCTGATCATATCCATTTACTAAACCAAGCTACACAAATGAGACATTACGTCATAAACTAATAAATTGTAAAGAGACGTAGGCAAAATAATATAAGTATTTGTATATGAATATATATTTTTTGTAAGTACTACAAAGATTATAGCTGTTAAATTATTAACATCATCTGCATTTTAAGATTAAAATCTACTTTAAAACCTTCTGTAATTTGTTTTCTTAAACCATAAAAATATGTATTACCATGGATGAAGGAGTGAAAGGATAGACAATAGCCATACAAAATAGCGTATACTTTTTTTTAGTTCTCAAACTTTCGATAGATGACATTACTAGTCTCAAAACACAAATTTGCATATTTTAACCAATTTTAGTTACAATACACCCGCTAGATGGCGTTGTAGTAAAACTATTTTTGCTTTACACATTAAAATATTAAATCAATTGTTTATTTAAGACCAATAAATGTCGATTTAAACCAAAAAATATAAATACAAAATTTATGATTTGAGTCAATTTTTTTTACTGGCATGAACAGAACTTGATAAAAGTGAAATTGACAAATTTCAGTCTACTTTTGCAAATGTGTACCGCCCGCAGTGTTCCCAACCTATAGTGAGGCCGTTTCCGTATAACATCTGTAAAATTTTTAATGATGTATTTTATTTAAATTTATAAAAAATTATCGTATCCACTAGAATAGGGTCGAAAATTTAAGTATGAAAAGTCTCCCAAATTAGTCAAAAATCTTCACTCTATCTGCGTTTAACACTTATTTGATATCGTTCTAGGCATAAAAATAACCTACGGTTGTGAACACTGGGCCGCCCGGCCGGCCATCCATAAGTTATCCATACAAATTTATAAACGCGTAATAGGTTTTTGTATACTTACTTTAAATACCCATAGATTTTTAGTAGACAATGATAATAGAATGAATGGTTATATACTTACTAGGTGTATCAAAATAAGTATAATTATTAAAATTGGGGAAGGCTAAGCTAAAAACAATACCAGACATCTTACTTTTTGAGGGTGGTCTATTACAATTCCCGGAAAACTTAGCCAGGATAATCTAAATGTGACCATTTAACACATAGTATGCTAAACATACAGTGAATGTACCTACATTTTTTTATGAATAGAAACGTTATCTATAACAAAATTGATATTTCATTAAGCCCTAATATATTTCTATACAAAAGTAGGTACCTACGGTAAGCTGCAAGAGTCCATAATATAGTCCACAAGTTGACAAACATAATGGCATCCAGTGGTCATATTCACACACACTAACGTTAATAAACTACTATTTTACTACTTCTTAATATCAATCTTAACTCGACAGTTTTAAAGCTCAATATATTTTTATAAATTTTTGTGGTTGTTACAACATTTTCTTAAAAACGAAGAGGTTTTTTTCGGATCTCCTACACTCTAACCGACACCATTCTCAACCTTAATTTTGAGAGACTTAAGGTTCAGCACTATTCTATAAAATATTGTGGTTGTTGTTTTATTTCTTCTATTCATCTATACGATCGCTAAAACAATCTAATGGTCTCAGAGTTATTATTTCGTCCTAGGATCATGTTACCCTAGATAAAATCTTAACCATATTGTATTTTTATTATGAGTTTCATTCATTTTGCTTTTTAAGTCGTAAAGAAAGAATTAATAACTAAATGAATTAATAACCCAAATAACTAAAGAATTAATAACCAAGAAAGTTTATTTATGTAAAATACTAGCGACCCGTCCACGCTTCGCAATGGTGTAACGACTTGTTCCCGAAACCCGGAATTTTGGCTTATTTAAAAAATCTTTTTCTGCATGTTCTTTATTTACAAATTTAAATGAAAAAAAAAACCTAAAAAATGGCGAAAACCGCATTAAAATCTTTTAACTGGTTTAGAAGGAGATAGCGGACAAATATACAAACAGACAGAACAGTTAGCGACTTGGATTTATACTATGTAATGATTTATACCTACTATGTAATGAAGAAGCTTATTTTACACTTGTTTACAAATATATTTAGGTAATGTTTAACATTTATAACAAAATGTTGTTTTCAAATATTTCATACTAACAGTAAATCGAGTCTCGTAAGGAGTTTGAGTAATATCATGTATTGAGTCACTAGTAGGTATGTGATGTATAGCTTTCCGCCCTGCGGTTTCACGGTAAGCTAAATAGCTTTTCCCGTGGGAAATAGGCTATTTCCCGAAGTAAAATTATCCTATTTTCTTCCCTGAGTGTCGAACTATCTCTATTCCTATATTGAACTATCTCCTAAATCAAGACAATCGGTTCAGCCGTTTTTACGTGAAGCGAACATACCAACAGACTGACATACACATTTTCACATTTAAAATATTATATTTAGTAAGGATAGACATGAAAAAAATACCTAAAAGATGGCAAAAACCGCATTAAAATCCATTACGTGGTTTATCCACTTACCACGCTATCTCCTTAGCGGACAAACATACTTACAACAGACAAAATTGGATTTATACTATTGTAATGATTATATGCATTTCGATAATACGCGATCTGTCCTGCATACTTATACCGGCTTGCATACTTATTATAAAACTTAGAAATCAACTTTATCAATTTCAACATAGGCGAACCACAAAGTATGAAACAAATGATTCAATCATTGTAGGATTTGGTTATTTTCGATTTACACTCAATGTTCAACATGTTTTCATAGTTAACTCGCATTTAAACTAATGTATTTAAAAATGTTAAGGTTGACAAAAGTAAAAAGTTGTTACAAATTATACATTTATTGTCAATGTGTGTGTAATTTGTAGACCTTACACTCTATAATGGACTATAGCATATACGTATAGATGTAGATGCGGCGATAAAAATTAAAAAGCACTTGACAAAAGCTAATTTATAAACGCCACCTATCAACTTTGTGCACCTGATTGTTTTTTTTAATGGCATCACTGGAATTTCGTATGAAAATGTTTATTGTATTAGCGCCATCTAGTTAATTTAGATTTATTTTTTCTACAAAACTAAATTGACCTATTTTAATGACAAACAGCTAGCGCCATCTTACCTTATAAATTGAAATGTATAGCGCCATCTAGATTTATACTACTTTTTTTGATATACGCTACTTTGTATGGCTATTGTCTATCCTTTCACTTCTTCATCCATGGTATTACTCATTATTTTAAAACTATCATTAACAAAAATATTGAATTACTTTTAACATAAAAAATGACTGACAGAAACTCAATAATTGCAACATGTGGTGTGCAGGTGTGGTTCAGATTGTAATCCCGATAACAATAAATATGTTGAATATTTAGAAGTTGTAGATATTGACGAGTAGGTACTATCCCATGTGCAAACCGCATGACAAGGCTGGCTAATGGTAACGAAAGTCTGAACACCTATATAGGTACCCATATAAGCGCGTCGATAGAATGGAGTAAATAATTTTGTCTAGAAGGAAATAACGATAGCTATAGAAGTTTTTATTACAATTAAGTTAAAAGCACGAAATATCAAAGATACGGGATACAGTGGCCGCCAATTTAATTAAACTTTAGATTAATTTCAAGGTTATTTACCCTGCAACTATTATTTTTTCGCCCAGTCTTGCCATTTGTTGCTTCAAGGCCAAAGCTGTATTCGTATTGAATAGTCTAAACATCTCGTAGCATGTTGCACGTGCAACGACATGTACCTACCGCTGATTGCAAAATACAAAAAATACGTGGAAAAGTAAACATGATAACAATTAACATAGTATCTATTGCGCTTTCGATCCCAGCATCTCCACCATGTCGACAAATGCCTTTCTCATAAGCATCTGACGATAATGTAATATGACGCCATCATAAATATAACATATATATATCACTGATAGTCGGGTAGGTACCAAATAAAACTGAATAAAGACTTGTAAGTGGGCTGACACACTTTACTGATACATAGTACTGATTTGAATTGGTTAAAGGGGGTCTGTTCCCCGAGAGGGCTGTTCCCTCAGCAGTGCCGTAACACACGAGGGCTGTTCCCTCAGCAGCACTGTAACTCAAGAGGGCTGTTCCCCCGGAAGTGCTGTTTCACACGAGGGCTGTTCCCTCAGCAGCACTGTAACTCAAGAGGGCTGTTCCCCCGGCAGTGCTGTTTCACACGAGGGCTGTTCCCTCAGCAGCACTGTAACTCAAGAGGGCTGTTCCCCCGGCAGTGCTGTTTCACACGAGGGCTGTTCCCTCAGCAGCACTGTAACTCAAGAGGGCTGTTCCCCCGGCAGTGGCCTCCAACCTCCCCTTATAGCCACCCCATGCCTCGCAATCTGATCTGATTCAGATTCTGGTCATTTCCTGATACTGGTCAAGAAATGATTCTGATCACTGCTCGCAAGCAGACCGGCGCACCGGTTACACACACATAGTAAACACAATATAATAAACAGGTCAATCATGGCTGAGAGTGAAATATAAAATCACTTACCAATGGCACATCTGTACCTCTCGACGGTCGGAGAAAAAGTGAGCGTACGCTGCGCGCATCTTTCTTCACCTTATCGTTTTACTTATGAACATTTGTACCTACCCTCATTCGCATTCGCGACACTCCCCACGGCAAGAAATTAAAGCATTTTAGTTAGTTTTATCATTTATTTGGAATCGCTGAATTTACAAAACATTTAACTTGAAAACATTGTAATCATCAACTGAGATGTCCACTCCCTCATTTTTTGCCTTGCTCTGATAGCTGATGCTCTACTGGGTCGCGACGCCTCACTGATTGCCTTTGATGCTGGGATCTCGTGATCTATTGGGCTAGATTCTGCCGAATTATGGTCGCGCTTTTCGTTTTGAATCGACTGGTTATGGTCTGTGTCGGAACTATTAATTGGTGCTGAGTTTTCGGTTAAAGTGGGTACCAAATTATCGTCAACTTCAAGTGGGTATAGGTGAGCTATAGAACGAGTAAATATCTCTCCGGTTGTCAACTTAACTTTAGCTACCCTCATATGACCGTCAGATCCGGCTACTAACTCTACTATTTTTCCATCCTTCCAGTGTGCCCTATTACCGTCTGATCTTAGCTGGACTGTTTCCAGAAGCTTAGGAGTCCTGTTGACTACGACTCTGAGTTGATGATGTTTGTCACTCCTCTCTCGTAGGCTAGTAAGATACTGATTACAAAACATCTTGGAAAATTCTCTTAAAATTATTTGGCTTCGTTTCCAACCATCAATTAAGTTGGTCTTGGTAACAGTGGCTGGCCCAATATGGTCACAATCTGATATATCTGTTATAACTGGACCACCGACACGTAAAAAATCAACAGGACACAATACATGTTCAAGTTCAGCGCCTACAGTGGTAAGAGTTCGAGTATTAACTACGCTTTCAATCTCTTTGATGATGGTACATAACTGATCATGGTTTACAAGATGTTTGTCCAATGTCCTTTTTAAGCAATGTTTTACGAGCCCTATCAAACGCTCATAAAAGCCGCCGAACCAAGGAGCTAGTTCTGGAATGAATTTCCACCGTACTTTGTTGGTGATGCAGTAGTTCGACTTCAAAACTTCGGCGGTAAGTTTAAATTGAAGAGCATTATCTGATATAATTACTTGAGGCAAACCTCTTACAGCAACAAACCTCCTTCCTTATAGCCAGTACACATTCTTCTGCCGATAAATCTTTAAGCACCTCCATATGAATTGCTCTTATTGATAAGCACGTGAATAGTGCAACCCAACGCTTTTGTTGAATTCCATATACCTATTAACTATAAGAGGACCGAAATAATCAAGTCCTGTAAATGTAAACGGTACGCTTAGTGTAACCCTCTCTTTTGGCAAATCTGGTATATTTGGTAACTTGAATGGACCTCCTCCGTATTTCACGCATTGTGGGCATTTTCTAAGAGTACTTTGCACAACCGATCTTCCATAGGGCACCCAGAACTTTTGTCTCAGTAAAGATAGTGTATGAGATACGCCAACATGCTTGTTTTTTACGTGTTGTTATTATTATTATTTTAACTCCTTTCTAATCTTTATACAATTTTAGTGATCTAGTTAAATCCGTAGTTACGTCATTGATTTCTTTTGCAAAGTATTGTTTTTGAATGTCTATTATTTCTTGCGTGAATTTATCAATTATTTTATCTGATGCGTAATTAATTTTAGGTGTCGTTGTTTGTCTAGTGTCAGTTATTAATGAATAGTTTTCTACATTATTAGCTGTTACAATATTCGCAAGACCCTCCCCAGCCAGAAAGCTATTGTCATTGTTAAACTTTTACGGGCCATTGCGTTGCGTCACGTAACAAAAAAATTGGACCTTTGAGCCATCGGTCAAATGAAACTGCACGTTCCGATCTAGTTCCTACATCAGCTGGATTAAGTTGGGTTTGTACAAATCGCAAATTTTAATTATTGTTCATTTTGATCTCAGTAATCGTACGCGAAACAAATGGAGAAAGAAGTTTGTTAGATTTGTACCAATCCAAAACAATTTTACTATCGGTCCACAAGTACTGCGACTTTATCTTTAAACGTAAATTCTTAGCGACATACTTACGTACGTAACGTAAATTCTTAACGAGTCTACAACCTATAAGCACCCCTAGTAACTCTAATTTAGGGATTTGAAGTTTATTCTTGTTCTTATAAGGAACTAATCTGGATTTGCCAATATCAAAATTAACAATATTATTAGTGCCTAAAGAACTGCGTAAATAAACTACTGCCGCATATGCTTCAGCAGAAGAATCACTAAAGCAGTGTAGTTCATACTGAATATCTTCACCCATATTAAGTACATTGAGACCTTTGGCGTAAAACCTATCGATATGTACGTCTTTTAAGTTACTAAGCTTATAAGAGAGCCTATGCCATTCGGAAATCAATTCGTCACTCATCTGTTCGTCCCATTTAACTTTATCTCTCCATAGTTTTTGAAAAAAAAAATTTTGCCGCAGCAAAATTGGCACGGCTAAACCACAAGGATCGTAAACCGAAGCTAGGACTCTCAGAACTTCCCGTTTTGTCTTAACAGTATCATATTTAATACCATTTAGATTGTCTTTTAAATAAAGTTGATCACGGTCAATTTCCCACATCATACCTGAAACTTTAACGAGTTTACCATCATGAGCACGAAACTTATCTGGAATATTTGAAATTAAAACTTTACTATTAGAATTCCACTCTCGTAAATTCATTGAACATTTAATATCGTTAAATGTCTCTTTCGCAGTTTTGTACATCATAATCGCTTCAGAATCTGATTTTGCTCCTGTTACTACATCTACATTGTGGGGTCTTCCTTACTTAAACTTAAAAACTAGCCAATCAGCGTTAAGCTGAAGTCCGTTTAGCGCCATCTCTTTCTCACACACACGTGAATATAAATCGACGCGCGTGCGAGATGCTCCACAGTCTACGATGCGGCGTTGTGTGTGGAACATCTAGGCTCCTACATCACTCCCCCTCAAGCGAGGCGTACGGAGGGCTTGACTATTCTCCCGGTCCTCGTGACGTAAGGTTGTTTCGCTGTAACTTGCGGGTCTTCATCTTCGTTGCAGATGTAGGCAGGCTTCAATCGGTCGAGCGATACCACAGTCGTCCGTAATGGTAGCTGGATCATGAAGGTCTTGTTGAAGCCCTGCAGTACCTCGTACGGTCCGTCATCTGTTGCGTAAGAGGTACTGCAGCGCTTCGACAAGACGTCATCACGTCGGGGTCACCAATGTGGGGTCTTCCTAAGGGCTGGTTACTTGTTGATGATTAAAACTCAGGAGCCAGAGTAGAAGTGTGTAGGTATTTTACAAAAACTTAGCCTATTCTTATATAAAATTAAGTGTAAACAATAGCTAACCAAAACACTGAGATGCAAACTTAAAAACTAGCCAATCAGCGTTAAGCTGAAGTCCGTATAGGGCCATCTCTTTCTCACACACACGTAAATATAAATCGACGCGCGTGCGAGATGCTCCGCAGTCTACGATGCGGCGTTGTATGAGGAACATCTAGGCTCCTACAACATAAATGACATCAGCTAATTGTTTCATGAAAATATTATTTGAATTAAGCAAATTATATTTTATGGCAGCGTTGAGTAAAAATGGGCTTGAGATAACTCCAAATGGAACACGACAAAACCGATAATGCTCTATGTTTTCCGTGTCTAAGCCACGATGTATATCCTTAAGCCAGAGAAAACATGTGACATCTCTATCTGAATCTTGTAAACCTAACTGTAAAAAGGCTTTTTCTACGTCAGCAAGAATACCTATTGGGTGTTCTCTAAATTTGATTTACAAACTAGTAAGATCTTCTAACAGTAACGGACCGCGATACAGGCATTCATTGAGACTTTTGTTTTCTCCGGTTTTAGCTGATGCGTCGTAAACTATACGTAGTTTATTCGGTTTATCTCGACTATAAACGCAATGATGAGGAAGATAATGGATAGCATGAGGCAAATTTTCGGCTGGATTTGTTACAACTTCTATAATTCCGCTCTGTAGTTGATCTTTAATGACTTTGTCCTAAGTTATAAGCTCAGTGTTATCTAATCTATTAATTAAGCTGTTTAAACGACCAAATGATAAACCTAAGTTACTTGGTAGATGTGGTTTTATTTCAGACCAGGGCCACTTTACATGATATCGTTTGTTTTTATATATAATTGTCTCATTGAATTGTTTTAGCGTCTGTTCATCACGATTATAGTTTGGAGAATCCGTAATCCCTATAGATTCCAAGTCCCTAAGTTTTTTAACGTCATCTAACTTAAGTCGTAAATCAGGTTCATTATATTTATTTTCAAAGATAAAGTTACATTGAAAATAGGTGAGTACCCATTAATTGATCCGAATCATCACGACAGTTGACTAAATTACTTGATTGGATCCAGCCAAAATCAGAATTAACTAAATATAAGTTTTTATTTATTAAGAATTTACCATTTGTCATAAAAGAATGGTAATAATCGTTACCGATCAAAATGTCTACTCTATCATATAGTGTGGTAATAACAAATTTAACCACTGGACTTTTAATTTGATGAGGAGATTTTGTGCCAAATGTAAATATTGACAGATTAGAATTTTCTACAATAGGAAACTTTAAATACTTTGCTGCAGCTTCAGTTATGTAAGATCTCTGACTACCGCAGTCAAGTAGTATCCTGCATTGTAGCGACATAGATGGTTTATCTACACAACTAATCTTAACAAAACAAGTTTGTAATAAGGCGGTACCAACGTTACTGGATATATGTAAATTATTTGTCTGCATGGAATACCCCGCTTGTGAGAATTTATAAGGACATAAAGCTCTGTTATGAACACCGAATTTGTCGCAATGTTTACATTTTCGTTTAGAACGACAGCTGTTCGCTGCATGTCCTTCTGCAAAACAGTTAGGTATAACAACGATTACCTAGTTTGTTCTTACAATCTCTAACATTAGTATAAGTGGTGCATTCATCATTATAATGATTCTGTCTACAAAATACACATTTGACAAATTTCTTACTAGGTGGCTCATCAGAACGATTGCTATCACTATGCGGACGCTTACGAGTATAATTGGGCTTCATAATTGATCTTGTATTAACTGTTGATTTGCCCCCTCTAAACTTGAAAACCGCCTATATTTTAAACCTTTAACATCATCAGTTTTCACGTGTAAAGAACCTAACGTAAAATTGTCTGCCGTGGATTTATCATTGATAACTGACGCATCTATATCATTACTGTTTGTTAAATTTCGTTTGAACCTATTCGACGCTTCTCGAGCTGATACAGTATGTTCTAAGTATTTTCTGATGGTATCTATGGACTAGTCTTCGCTTGTTATTTTCATTCTGAGTTCGTAAATTAAGTCCTCCGGAAATTTTTCTATGATCATGACTCTAAGGTGATTGTGATTAACATCTTCCCCCAAAGAACTTAATACACGTAGATGCCGTTCAATTTCATTTAAAATCTGCCTGCATTCTTTAACTTGATTTGAAGATGCAGTTTTAATTCTATATAGTGCTACGTAATGTGCATAAATTATAGCGTTAGGTTTGCCGTATCTTTCCTTTAAAGTATTCACAGCTATATGGTAATTCTTGTGATTTGTATCTAACCCGTCAATAGCTTGCTTAGCATCACCTTCAAGAACCGACTGAAGATACAACAGCTTATCTACATCACTAATATTTCGACTATCAACATTCGACGCAAATTGATCCCAAAATTGAAACCATTTAAGAACATCACCGTCAAACTTAGCTAGCTCCATTCTAGGTAATTTACTTGTTATGTTAATATTTTCGTTGTTGCTCCAAACCGATCCCTTATTGCGTTCACGTTGCTTAATACGAACATTTATTTCGGTAATAAGATCCTCGGCTAAGATCTGAGTCGACGTGTACTGGCTAATTTCATCAACGTCAGGCTCATTGGGCAATTGTCAAAATTTTTGAATTTACGGCACTAGCCTTAAGTTAGCTGATTTTAACTGAGACACGATCAATTCTAATTCATTGATATCATAATCAACATTATCATCCGTAAACTTTTCTAGGGCACACTGCGCTGATTTAATGTGAGTTAGTACCGACTCGTAAATTATCTTTAAACGGGCTCTCATCACAGTTTCCATTTTGTACTAGGTACCCACTCAATCTAACCACCTGAATCTATTTAACTTATCTCAGTTATCTAAAACAAAATATTTAAGTTGTATAACTCTGATCATATCCATTTACTAAACCAAGCTACACAAATGAGACATTACGTCATAAACTAATAAATTGTAAAGAGACGTAGGCAAAATAATATAAGTATTTGTATATGAATATATATTTTTTGTAAGTACTACAAAGATTATAGCTGTTAAATTATTAACATCATCTGCATTTTAAGATTAAAATCTACTTTAAAACCTTCTGTAATTTGTTTTCTTAAACCATAAAAATATGTATTACTCATTATTTTAAAAATATCATTAACAAAAATATTGAATTACTTTTAACATAAAAAATGACTGACAGAAACTCAATAATTGCAACATGTGGTGTGCACGTGTGGTTCAGATTGTAATCCCGATAACAATAAATATGTTAAATATTTAGAAGTTGTAAATATTGACGAGTAGGTACTATCCCATGTGCAAACCGCATGACAAGGCTGGCTAATGGTAACGAAAGTCTGAACACCTATATAGGTACCCATATAAGCGCGTCGATAGAATGGAGTAAATAATTTTGTCTAGAAGGAAATAACGATAGCTATAGAAGTTTTTATTACAATTAAGTTAAAAGCACGAAATATCAAAGATACGGGATACAGTGGCCGCCAATTTCATTAAACTTTAGATTAATTTCAAGGTTATTTACCCTGCAACTATTATTTTTTCGCCCAGTCTTGCCATTTGTTGCTTCAAGGCCAAAGCTGTATTCGTATTGAATAGTCTAAACATCTCGTAGCATGTTGCACGTGCAACGACATGTACCTACCGCTGGTTGCAAAATACAAAAAATACGTGGAAAAGTAAACATGATAACAATTAACATAGTATCTATTGCGCTTTCGATCCCAGCATCTCCACCATGTCGACAAATGCCTTTCTCATAAGCATCTGACGATAATGTAATATGACGCCATCATAAATATAACATATATATATCACTGATAGTCGGGTAGGTACCAAATAAAACTGAATAAAGACTTGTAAGTGGGCTGACACACTTTACTGATACATAGTACTGATTTGAATTGGTTAAAGGGGGTCTGTTCCCCGAGAGGGCTGTTCCCTCAGCAGTGCCGTAACACACGAGGGCTGTTCCCTCAGCAGCACTGTAACTCAAGAGGGCTGTTCCCGCGGCAGTGCTGTTTCACACGAGGGCTGTTCCCTCAGCAGCACTGTAACTCAAGAGGGCTGTTCCCCCGGCAGTGCTGTTTCACACGAGGGCTGTTCCCTCAGCAGCACTGTAACTCAAGAGGGCTGTTCCCCCGGCAGTGCTGTTTCACACGAGGGCTGTTCCCTCAGCAGCACTGTAACTCAAGAGGGCTGTTCCCCCGGCAGTGGCCTCCAACCTCCCCTTATAGCCACCCCATGCCTCGCAATCTGATCTAATTCAGATTCTGGTCATTTACTGATACTGGTCAAGAACTAATTCTGATCACTGCTCGCAAGCAGACCGGCGCACCGGTTACACACACATAGTAAACACAATATAATAAACAGGTCAATCATGGCTGAGAGTGAAATATAAAATCACTTACCAATGGCACATCTGTACCTCTCGACGGTCGGAGAAAAAGTGAGCGTGCGCTGCGCGCATCTTTCTTCACCTTATCGTTTTACTTATGATCATTTGTACCTACCCTCATTCGCATTCGCGACATACGTACGAAAAAATAGTTTGCCTCATACGCGTACTTTTAAGATGCAAGAGTAGGAGAAGATCCTGGATTTACGAAAGAGTCGTTAATGCTTTAAAACAAAAAACTATGTCATTAAATTGGCCATTATTAGCTACACTTGTAATCGATGAAATGAATATTAATCGATGTATAGAATGGGACGGTAGTAAATTTCATGGATATATTGACATGGGTACAGGAATAGAAGATGACCACCTAATTGTAGCTAAAGAAGCGTTAGTGTGTTTAGTCACTGCATGGGGGCTTCTTTCTAGTTGATGGAGTTAATGGACAGTAACGCGCGGATCTAGTGAAAGTTGCACTAGAATTAATCCACGATGCAGGCGTTAAGATAGTCGCCTTAACTCTTAAGATAGTCTCTGATGCGCAGGGTTCGTGGGAGTGCCAGCAGTATACTGAGGACAATAAGTGATAAACCAGATTGTATGATTTTGAGGCACTAGGTTCATACTCACGTTCATATAAAGCGTGTAGGGCACCAGAAATTTATGAATTGAATTGTAAGAACTTACTAACATAGTTATTTAAGCATTTTTGTAAACTAACCAACTATGGATCATTGGTCTGAAATAAACGATTTTAATTTAATTTAATTTAACATTTGATGGTTGTGCATCCAATTCATCAATGACAAAACTTGGCTGTTGTTTCGAGGACCAAAATGTAGTATTTCAACATCCTACTACGAAAGATCCTATAGTTGCTATTTTAGATCCCTCCCATATGATAAAATTGTTACGTAATGCTTTTGAAATGCATAAAACTTAGCCAAAGCGTAGCGGACGCTTTAAAATATTGCTGTCAGTTAGGCAATAGTTCATTTGAAGATAGTGAGACCACAGAAAATTTTTTGATCATATGCAATAATATTTTTGATATATTTAATTCGAGAAATTTACCCACGTACAAATTAAAGAAAGCTTTAAATGAAACCAATGCGCAAGATATTTTTGAGTTTTTAGGTGTAGCATCAGATTATATTAGCAATTTAAAAATGGATAACGGTACATACTTGATAAATAGTCGTAAGAAACCTGTGTTTTTGGGATTTTTGGGGTGTATAAAAGCTTTGGAACATATTCTTTTGAGTTTGATACAAACAAAAACATTGATATATTTATCTTTTTACAAGTTTAGGGAGGATCATTTGGAACTTTTTTCTGTAATATTAGGGCACAAGGTGGCACAAATAATAACCCAACTGCCCTACGATGTATGCCCTGTATCTGATTATAAGAAAATGCTTATACACATAGAATTAAAAGAAAATAATAGAGGAAACTGTGTAGCCCTTAAACATATACCTATCCATCCTAAACTGCACATCAGCAGTTAAACGAATATAAAAAGTACGTAGCTAGAACATTTTGAGTCACCAGATGATCAGAGGCCCGATTCCGTAAATTTTAACGTTGCATGTGGTGACGTGCGTGTGGCATGCCGGTGGTTCCTGTGAGAACAAATTGTAGTATTCTGTAGTGCCACGCGTTACGTGTGTGTGGCTTGCAAGCAAGTGAGAGAAGTCGCTCCTCTTAGATTGTGGGTACATTCAACCAATCATTATTTCAGTCACCCATTCAAGATGCAATTTTTTTATGATCTCGTCAATCATTTATCAATATTAAGAAAATTAAACTATTTTCTTATGTACTTAATGAGGTTAATGTGATTGCTTAAACACAAATATTTTGAAGAGTTTCAAAAATAACTTTTGAACCCTTAGTCTAAGTTGTAGTCTAAGTTGTAGTCTAGTTGCCTACTGATTCAGTGTATTTTGTTTGTGTTTTACTTAATTCCACGGTTTTTCCTCTCGGTGTAGGTATGGGGTTTTTAAAGTATTATTTAGTAGCCTAATTAAAATAAAATATATATTTTTAATTAAGATTTTATTAATAAAGTAAGTATGTTCTAACCACGTTCAGTCAAGCTCAATGTACCTATGACATATTGTCAACGGTTTAAAAGGTTGTCAAGAGCAAATTTAAATTTTATATAAGTTTAATTTAATATAAAAACATGGTTGTGCTCCAACAATTGGACGCTTTGTTGGATTTTATGGAGGGAGGTACCCGGAGTTGGCCGTCGGTCGTTTAAACCGAACGGCAGAAAGGCAAAGCCTCTGCATAAGGCTTTGAGAAAAGTGCGCCAGTTTTTTAAACTCCGTGGAAAACGGGGATCAGAAACAATGGGTTTTATGGAGATCTGTTAGTATTTTTATTCTAGCTTTAATTTGTTCCAAAGCGAAGTTCCAACTTTTAATTTTAATATAAAGGTACTATGAAGCTTTTATTGAGATACTAATTATGAAACTAAATTAGGTGACCCAGATAGGTGAAGAATCAGAAACTGAAGAATCAGTCACGTACTTTTCTGACTTCAGTAATCAAGCAATAGGCTAAAAAATATTTATCAAAAAGATTATATGCGATATTTGTGTTAGCGCATTATCGACACACCATTTTCAACCGTTCCATAAATTTATCATAGCAAAAGATCAGGGTGGTTTGCTGGTTTGAAGGATCACCAGACTTGGTGAAAATATGTCAAACAACAGAAAGGTTTTTGAAATCTATTGAAATCGGAAGTTTTTGGAGGGAAGAGGGAATTGGCAATAAACCAAATCATGTGGAAGTTTATAGGAAGTCCAATATTTAACGATATTACATCCCATCAAATGCATGAATTTCCAACCTCAAATAACGTGACTGACTTAATGAAAGCTATCGCTGAAAAATACATTAAAATTCGTTTACACCACATTTTGAAATTAAAAGTAAGACTTTCCAAACGTCAGTTAAATAGCTTTATATTATTTCAAGAATAATAATAATAAAATTGTTTTATTTTTAGTAAAAATATAGAAATCCTTAACACTAACAAGCTAACAAGCAGAAAAGAATCTTTTAAGAGTTGAATACTAGCGACTAAATTTTTTTTATAAATATTTTTTTATTGGTGTTATTTTTATTTTAGGCCCTGGGGACTATTTGGGACATTTCTAATAATTATAAATGTGAGTCAAAACACCGTAACAAAAGTGGCAGTTCGATGTGGAGATGCGTAAATCGTGGTCAATGCAACGCATCTTTCAAAACTATTTCATATTGCGACCAAGCAGCTGGCATGTGTGTAAGAAAAGCCAATCGCAAAATGAGAGAGATATTGTTATCAATGCTTGCAAAATGGAGGTATGTATGTACTAAAAACACTCCTGTCAAAAAGGTTTTTGAAAAACATGTCTCTAACTTTTACGCCGGAAAAGAAACCAACCACGATGTCGCGCCACTTCCTTTGAATGTGCCGACAAGCCGAATATAAATCGAAGTACTGCCAACGACGGATTACTCAAGCTCGGTGAAGCTGTGAAAGCTGTCAAGTGGCTAACAGCAATGAACAGCCAGAAAAAAAAGACGGTTTAGTTGACTGCTAGCTTTCATACCGTGCGCATTAAATATGTTATCGTTGTATCGTATCTAACTACTTACGTAAATACTTGCTGTTCTAACTGTTTTAAATTTCATTTTAAATATATCTGTGTTGTGTGGTCTTATCACTCCATCTGCCTATGGTAAATTTTGTTTCTTTCAGACTTATTATCAAAATAACGACAATCGTCTCTCTCTCTAGTGACCGTGGACTATTGTTGGTCAGGAGTATTAGGCTGATTTGATGCAGTATGAGATGTATAAGCCCATTCAACAAGTTAACATACAACGTGTTAAAAATATAATTCATTATCAAGAGGTCTTTTGTGTCAGTATCTACAAGTTCAAAAACAGTACAGAGATGGCACTAATTACGAAATTGATTATATGTATAGAAAAACCTGGAATGAACTTTGTGTTGAATCTTTTATATCCGACAATGGTTGATGGCAAAGTGTGCAATGCAGTTTTGACTTTGTGTTAGTGGCCACAAAACTGCGTTGCTACATATGCGGAAAACATCGAAAAGTTTGAACGATTTGAATTCCACACAACCAGAAAAACTTTAAATTTGGACTGCTGCACGCTAGAATAAGACTCTTCGATTCATATTGCATATTCTTTATAAGGTGGAAGCGAAGGAATTTATTCAAAATTAATTCCGAGAGAAAATGGGTTTATTGGTGAATATCCCAAAAGTTCGCCTCTTAAAAAAGCCATTAACACAGCTTGTGAAATTTGGATGCGGTCAAATGCTGGCAAAGTTATGTCTATCTATGATATTCCGTCCATTACAAAAACTGCTTTTGATGTGGCGATCACAGCCTGGGAACATGGCTTGTAAATACAGATATTTTTGGAGAAGCAGATTTTTTGCCCAGCCAAGTTACAGATCGCATTTTGACTAATCCAGTTCCAGAACAAGTTTCCATTGTTGCAGAAGAAGAATTGTCGGGAGATCCGGAGGAAAGAGCCCCTTCCCAAAATTTGTCAGTTGATATAGTTGAGAACGTCGCTGTAGTTGGGGAAGTTCTAGAAAAAGAGATCACGCCGAGTATGTTGAATTTAAAGAACGTAATGTAACTCCTAATGTTATGACAGGCGGCAACTCTAAAGACCCTGCAAATATTGAACCTGTTGTCTCTGCATCTACTGTTCGTAGTCCACTTGCCATTCAATCTAATATAATCTAGAAACAATAAGGCCGTTGCTTAATGAACGGCGGTTCCCAAAACTATGATACAAGATTAAATTGTGCTGCTAAGGCGGATCTATCACGACATGAAAGAAGAATAAATAGCATGTTGTAGTGTACTAATTCATTGTTTTTACTTTCCAGCTAATATGTAATAACATTAGATGCCAAGTCTTAACAGTAAATCCTAACGATTTACGATTGTATCTCGGTTGCTATCAATAGGTTAGAAATTTGGGGTCAAATAATTAAATTTAGAAAAGCCCAACTAGCATTTTGACCATTCAACACTAGTTAAATGTGGAAAATTACAACGTTTTGGATAAAGTAATCTAATTTAATGTCGGCACGACGAAAATTCCCACTACAAAAGTCAAACGTGTATCAAGCGAGAAAAACTCTATATTTTAAAAAGAACAACTTATTTGAAAAAATATTGATGCCAGCACGTGGTCGAACCTATTTTGAGTTCTTTTTAAATTAATTTATTGAAATATTTTTGCCAAATTATTGAGAATGATTGTTTTTCTTAATATATTTTTTTCTTAACGGGAGAGGCAAAGGAATGTAACTAGATTCTAGAAGAAGTTATTAATATGTTATTAAGGTGTCAAAAGTCATAGCTGTATAATCTGAGTGTTCATAAAGTGAATTAAATACCTTTCTATAGTTACCAACCAATTGTGTTTTTATTGGTTACAAAGATTTTACCTGTATTTATGCAGCCAAATTAACAAATAAAAATAAGTAAAACAGTATTATGTATATTAAAGAGAATATTTCGGACTTACGAGTTTCTAAAGATAGATCGGGTAAATTTACTAAAACATCATTTTGCTCCGAAAAATTATATAAACCAACTAATATTTTTATTTCCTTATTTGTTGAAAATAGTAATAATAGTGTTGGCAATATTTCAAGGAGGTGACGGCGCGGCTAGTTCGTTTTAAGAACGGAAAAACAAATGACTCGGAAAAATAACAATTAAAAAAAAGAATTTGAGTTATGTCAAGAATAGAAAAATTGTTATATTGGTTTCAAAAATAGGTTTTGGTTAACGTAATTATTGGTTTGTATCCAAAGTGTATATTCAAAGGTGAGAAATAAACAGTTTTTGCCAGGTATTGTGTAAAACTAATGAATCTATTGTAAAACAGTTTAATTATAGAATGTATTTGAAATTATCCGTTGTCAAGTCATTGCTTATCTTTATCTGACCCCTTAGTTTAGGTTATATAGTAAATATAAAGTGCAATCTATATTAGGAAAGTATCTTAATTATGACAGGTATAATAACTATTATTTTACAATAGTAGGTAGTTTTTATAACTAAAAAAATTATATGTTAAAATAAAATACTTTATTTAGTTTTAAGCACACATGCATGCAAATATTTTTAATACTCAAATTTCAAACACAACACCTAAATTATTATTGTCAAAAAGTTTAAGCTACATTGCCAGTTAAAAAAAATATTTTTAGCACGAAAAAAAACTATACAATGCAAGTCAATAACCGAATTATAAAAAAGTATCGGAAAAAGTTGATTAAATAATTTCTTTATATAAATCAAACAGAAACCTAGACAACTAATACAGTATGAAGCAAAAATTGGTTCTTTAACGACCCAAATATTATGCCCTATTGTAGTACTTTTTAACCAAGGACAAAGAAAACAAATATAAAGTTTTGACAGATAAAAAAAAATAACAATTTAGAGCTTAAAGCAAAAATATTGCGGTTTACATTAAATACATTATGCCAATAAGGTATGCCTTGTGAAAAACTACACAACAAAATAATTGAAACAAGAAATTCATACAAAACTCAATATTGTTCCTACATATTTGATTAATGAGTAATTACGTAATTAATATACTTACATAAAAGAACTTGTCACTACTTGATTAATAGCCTTAATATTGAGCATTATTTAATATCTAATGTAGCTTCTAATTTAAAATATGAATTAGACTTTTATTATATTTGTCTAATTTACAAATGATTATGTCAACATCATTATATTTTATTCTCATTAAGGAGGGAATCACAAACATAGTTATTCAAACCAAAAATATAATAACTACGTATTTTTAAGACTAGATATGCATAGATTATTTATATTATATAGACGAAATTCAAAAAATACTAGAATGAGATATATTTTTTTACTTACAAGTACAAGGGAAGATTACAGAAACAAATGAACTATTCTGCCAATTCTTTCCTATATAATTATGAGCACCATAAAAAAACTTTCGTGTGCTATTTTTTAGATTTTTTTAAGTTTTATTAAATTTTGTCATTTTTTATGGTCCAGCCAATTCTTCTTTGTCATCCCCTACCCTTTCACTACAAAGAGAAAAACAACAAGTAAATTCAAGAAAGTTCTAACCATCTGTGGCAACTAAATATTAATAAACAAGCAAAACATCAAAGCAAACAACGCATTGTATTGGGGTTCCCCCCTAGTCCATTGTGTGGTACCTATAACACAAGCGCTTACTGCACTTACCATAGGGCCACATAATTGGTGGGTCTGTGTGGTGGAGATTCATTTATTATATCAAGTTTTCCCGCGGTAAAAAGTACCCTATGTCCTTTCCCAAGTTCAGCTCTTTCTTCATACAAAATTTCATCAAAATCGGTTCAGTCGTTTAGCCGTGTAAGCGTGACAGACAGACTGACAGACAGGCAGACGGATAGTTACTTTCGCATTTATAATATTACTAGGGACTTACCTATGACTCATCAGTCCGCGTCACTCCTGCAGTTGGGGCAGGTCTGGTGCTCCGCCAGCCAGGGCGTGATGCACTTCATGTGGAAGTTGTGGGTGCACTTCAACTCCATCAGCTCTTCACCGCTCAGCATCACCTCGAAGCAGATGGAGCACTCTTCTAGAGTAGCAGCACGGGTGCGGCTGGAGAATTGAATTTAAAGGTTTTGTGAGTTTTCTTAAGCGATACTAATGTGAGATGGTCCTTTAAGTTTAGTCGAAGTAGACAGAATGTACATCAACTTAAAAACAGAACCAGCAGTAAGACAGTTCCGTGAAGGATTCAGAGACATTTAGGTATATTCTTCACAAAATAATATAACCTACTTTAGGCTAGGTATATTGGAAATAGATTGGCTTAGTTAGATTATGATAACCCTGTTCACAAATATCTGTACTTATCGAAACTACCTACTTTTGCTAAAAAAATATTATTATCATATTAATATGAGAAGCAAACATACAGGAGTATGAAATTTGACACAGTTAGTTTATATTGAAATGAGACCAATATTTGTTTAAAAAGATATGCATAAAAAAATATTAAATCAATTAAAAAACAATACACCACACACAACCATGCATTCATCACAAACACACACATGGTGTTAAAGAGCTAATTGTCTTTGACAGTAGAATTTTAATAATTTTCAATCTTATAATTTTAAAAAGTTACGGTGGTGTTTCAACCACTATGTGCATGCAAAAGATAGGCCTTTTACGACCCCAAATATTTTTTGTGCCGTTTATGTGGTTAGTTCCATTACCTGTGGTTTGTATAAAAAAAAACGTAGGTACCAAAATGAACATCTTGAATATTGCCATATATCTTAAATTTACAATAAATGCATTTAGCATACCACCACATTAACAACATAATTACTCATTTTATATACCAAATATAAATAAAAACCCTTCTTAAGTACTAGGTTACAAAACAAATTCTCTATTAAAAAGTTCAAACAATACATCCCTTTAATTTATATCATAGTACTTCTCAATAGTACCCATTTCTAAAATAGTTTGAAAAATATAACATCTTAATTTTAACTGAAATCAATGAGAATAGTAAAATAATTTTACCAACACAAAAATATACCAAACTAAAAACACTAACAACTGATATGGCTGAGACAAAATTGGCATGACTTCACATATATTAGTTTAAAAAAACTGATTACTTAATTCAATAATTCATGCAACTTCAAGAACCAAAAAAAAAAACAAAACTCGATCCAAAAAAAAACAGTGGCTTACAACTTATTTTGCCTCATTTCTTTCAAGCGTTCTGCTTCCTGTCTGCAAACATGTTTATGATAAAGAAATAATAATCAAATATTTTACAATAACATTATTACCCTTCACCGATAAAGACAAACTTACTTCACATATCTTCTGGACCATCTAGGACTATTAACTAATGAATCAAAGAAACTTTGAAAAGGAGCATCTATTCTTCTATTATCATGAGGCAAGTCTAAGCTCGGAACGTCCCATTCACTGTCCGAATCATAATTTGATTCAGACTCATGCAAAATCTCAATTTCAGAATTGGAACTGTCAAAGTCATTTGACGTTGACATAACACTATGCGGACTATAAGATGATGTCCCTCTGTGGTTGACAATAGAATCCAAATTAACATAGTCCGAGTCAGAATTATTATCAATGTTTTCGGTTACAGATTCATCGGAGTTAATGCTGGTGTCTGTGGTAGTGTTAATGGATACTGTGCTATATGAATCACTGTCATACTCTTCGTCATCAGTATGGTTCTTTAAACTGGAGAAGATATACAACTATTGAGATGAATGCAGTTTCTAACAATGGTAAATGAAAATGTATATATGAAGCATAAGGTTAGACTAAACATTTTATAAAAAAAACGAATTCTATAGCAGTTACTACAGCTCAGATTTTATAAAAGTAAATGGCAAATAACAAACAAAGCAACTTTTATAAATAAGTTTATAGGAGCAGTTTTAAGTGCATAAAAGAAGTACAATTAAATTTTCTTTAATTATAACCAAGAGCACAACATGTTGACCTTCTTGTATTTATGAAACAAGTGATATAGGCATTGGGCAGTTTTTTTTAAATAATATCAGTACTGGTTGATTTTTTTTGTCTGCTGAAGAAAAGTAACTTGTGATTTAACAAATTGATAATTTTGATAATTTTTTTTGGAATCTTTCTTATTATATGGAATCTCCTAAATAATAGTTAAAGATTTTAAAATTATTCTAATTAAAATCAAGTTAAAACTTAAAAAAAAAGGAAAAAAAAATATCCTTCACATTTAAAAGTTGCTATTTATCACATTTAAAAAAAGTATACATTTACATTTTTATTATTTCTTTTCGGAAGTTAAAAGTTGAGTCCTCAATTAAGTAAAGGTTTTTTAGGTAATTTATGCTACAGTGAGTACTCAGGTAAGATGTTGCAACAAAAGAAGTGAAATAGGAAAAATATATCTAGTTGGTATCATGTATGAATATAATTAAATCATTTTTAAGTATAAATTCCTGTGCTCTATCTAAAAATAACTTAAAAAAAGAACCAAACCAGTCGTGACGAGTCTACTACCCTCACAATAATTTGTTACGCAGAAAATTTTACACAGGAAATACGTGTTCGTAGTGTAAAAAAAAATATTGGCAAAGAATACTTACAAAGCCTGTTGACTTTCCCATCCGGAGCTAGTACCTTGACGTTCGTCATCTTTGCTGAAGAAGTAATACAACGCTGACCCTATGCCTACCCCCAATGCCGTAACTGCCAGACCAGCTACTATCGCTTTACCCGACGGGCCGCAATTCTCTTTGTCTTCTTGCACTTTTCGACTCATAGTGAACGATAGAATTGAGCTAATATGGAATTAATTTAACACTGTTATTGCGTAGATAAACAAGCAAACAGCTCAACCACAACAGCGTACAACGAACGAATAAAAATAATCCAGAGACTCAGACAACAGACAAGTCAAACAGATAGACACAGTTTTTTTTTTTCTCTGTTCTTTGGCCATGGTGCAAATATGGTATGCACATTGTGCCAGTGTCAAGTTTATAATTTTTTACATTTAGATTTTTTTATTAAAAACATAGGGAAATTTTAAGGAAAAATAAGGAACCCGAGTTAAGTATATGGATTTTGTAGGAATCAAAGGAGTTATAAAAGGAAGTTATAAACATAAGCTAATACAAATACATTAACATCTACAAAACTAAGATATGCATATAATAAAAATACTTGTAAAGATAAAAATAAATTAAAGAATAAGTAAGTACATGAGTATAATACTTATAACTTTAAATCATTACAAATAATAAAAATATATTATATACATCTTTTTTTAAGTTATATAGTAAAGTAGTTACGGATGTAGGAAGCGGAACAGTCAAGGAAATGGAATGTAAAAAGGAATTACGGTTGTATAAGGGACAGGAAAAGAAAATATGGTTCACATCTGCTACTTCAGCTCCACAATCACAATCATCGGTAGTAAGTATGTTTAGTTTAGCAAGATGGCCAGGGCAACATGTATGGCCGCATGCGGATCAGAATACTCGTTACCCTTCTGCCAAACCTTAACTTAAAGAACCATGGTTTTTGAATAATTACTGGTTGAATATTAAAATAATGCTTTCCTTTAGTTTTAACTGATTGAAGCCATTGTTCGTGCCAAGTTTCCATGAGATAAGTTTTAGAAAGGTTAGCTAAATCCTGACAACAGTTTGCATATGGAACTAAGTCACCAAACTCCACCGCATCTTTTGCTAGACGATCTACATGATCATTAAAAAAGATTCCATTATGGCTAGGTATCCACACAAATTCAATATTATGTCCGTGTATATGACATGCGTACCAACTCTCAAAAATATTAGGCCTAGCATGACCGGTATCGAGATACTCCGTGGGTGGGAGTGGAGAACGAATCGATCTCTATTTTTATGTCGAAACCGGTAGCATGTCCTTTGTGAGAGAGAAGAAAACTCACGTCGAGTTTCGATTCCGTGGTGATGAAGAGAGTGTTGCTATTTATGTAAATTTAACATCATCATTCATTCAATTTCTATTTTTTTACAAATAGCCACCACTGTATTTTTGTCTATTGTTAGTATGTATGTTCTTACTAGTCTGTAGTCTGTGGGTGGAATTAGTAAACAAAACAAATAATGCGGGATAGGTAATCGTAGTTTCGTGAATAAATATTATGATATCAAAAGTACTTCAACATCATTCGTGATCCCCCATGTCAAAGGGATCACTTCCCTCAGCATCCTACGCTCAATTTTCCTTCTTTCCCGCTGCTCATCATCATCATTACATAGTATAAATCCAAGTCGCTAATTCTGTCTGTTTGTATGTTTGGCCGCTAACTCCTCCTAAACCAGTTGAGGGATTTTAATGCGGTTTTCACCTTCCTTTAGGTATTTTTTTCATTAAAATTTTTGAATAAAGAACATTTAGAAAAGGTTTCAAAGGGTTAACTAAAATTCAATGTTTCGGGAACAAGTCGCCCAAAATTACACCATTGGGAAGCGTGGTCGGGTCACTAGTATATACCTACTATTGCCTGCTGCCATAATACTTCAAATAATTACAAACGGTTTTACCTTATGTTATAATACTAGATTCAGGATGCTGCAATAAATTATATTTCTTGAATTCTATATTCTTTATTAATTTAACAAAGTAAAAATAGTTTCACAACAATATATTTTTCAATCTACAACGCCCTCTCGCGAGGACGGGCTCGGTCCGAATGCCAGACGCAATGACAGTTGTGTACAATGTTGAAACCCTTTTAAAAAAATTTTTTTTTTTTTTTTTTTTTTTTTTTTTTTTTTTTTTTTTTTTTTTTTTTTTAAAATTAAAAATTCTTTAATAAATTAAAAGTTCTAACACTTATCAGCTAATTAAACTCAAGTACCTATATATAGATGATGCATGCAAGCACAATTCGACACAATCAATCTCAGTAAAGCAATCTCACAGCTTCTCGTCGTCAAAATTTGAGGAAGAGAATTATCTCGTATTAAAAAAAAAGAAACGTGTGTTTTTGGGCGTGCATGCTACCGATTACGACGTGAGAGCCAAATGACATATGTGAGTCACTGTCACCGTGAGTTGCGATGAGATAGTGTGCAGTCCTGCTACCGAATTAAAAAAAATCGAGATATTCTCACAAACAAATGTCAAATACTCGATATCACGCCGCTTATGCTAATTTATCCCTAAACCTATGTCAAAACCCCCTAAAATTGCCTCAATAATTTGAAAATTCCCCTAAAAATATAATTCATAAAAATTAAATATAAATATAAAAAAATTTATAACATAAAAGTAAAATTTCTTAATTTTCTCTGTTTATAAACAATCTAATACGTTATAAATTATATCAATTTCTTCTGAAAAACAACCCCAAAAATACCCCTAAACAAATAAAAACCCTAAAAAAATCCCATCCCACTCATTTACCCCCTAAATTTGGGGGGAAAACCCCTAAGTTGGGAACCGTGCAGTTACGCATGACATGAGAGAAAAGCTTGGGCGGGCTTTTTGAAAAGTTGCGTAATTTTTTGAAAAATTTGAAAAAATTAGTTATTATTAACTTTTAGATATTTTCATTGACACATAATTAATAAATAAAAGTCTTTTTATAAAAAATTGATATGGAGGACCCAGGGGGCTCGTCCCCTGGGAAACCCGGCAGAAAGCGGCCGCGGAGGCCTACTACTCCGTCCGCCGACCATGTTCTTGAGGATTCGCTGTACATTCCTTACACCAAGCCCGGTTACAGACGTCTCTTTCCGGAAAAATCCTGCTCTCAAGAATACGTAGTGTTTACTGAAAGCACCAATGAGGGAAACATAGGAAATAGAAATCCACTGACTCTAGCGGGTCTTTTCAAAGAAGAAGTTAAAGGAGTGACAGGAATTAAACGAATTTCTGCAAATAAAATTGGTATAACTTTTACCCAGGCAAGTAATGCCAATAACTATTTATTAAATGAAGAATTCCAGAAGCGACACAGTCTTAAAGCTTTCATCCCAGCAAGGAGCATCGAAAAGATCGGTGTGCTGAGGTATGTACCCACTAAAATAAGTAATGAAGATCTCTTCAAAAAATTAATATCTTCTTCAGAGATTATCGGGGTGAGAAGGTTCACCAAGAAAGTTGATGGTAAAATTAAACCATTTCAAACTGTTTCAGTAACTTTTCTATCTAATACTTTGCCAGAGTCTGTATCCTTAGATATTTTTACCTATAAAGTCTACGAATATAATCCTCCATTATTACAATGCTTTAAGTGCTTTAAATTTAATCACCATGCTAAAATCTGTAAGTCCCTACAAAAATGCTCAATCTGTGCTAAGGATCATCATTATTCAGAATGCCCCAATGATCAGGCATTACATTGTGCTAACTGCGGTGGCCAACATCTGGCTATATCACGTGACTGTCCAGTGAAACAAAAAAGAATATTAGACAAAAAAAATAAAGTTACATATGCCAACGTTATCAAAAATACTGACCATACCTACAGTTTGGCTCACTATGACTCAGACTTTCCGTCTCTACCTAAAAAAATTATTAAACCAAAAGAAATAACAACTGAACAGATTATAGAAGGTATATTGAAGAATGACAACATCTTAAAATCTCTTGTGGCAACATTAGTAAACTTAGGTAACAGTAATAAAAAAATGACTACATCAGTCATAAAAGAAGTTTTGGTTGATAATTTGAAAAATGGATAATTTTTTAAAAATTTGTCAATTTAATATAGAAAGCCTTAATAGTAAAAAGCCACTTTTGAATACTTTTCTACAAGAACATGACATTGATATATGCCTATTGAATGAAACTCATCTCAAAAATAATATACATTTCAAAATATCTGGCTATAATTTTATTTTCCAAAATGGCCCTAATGGTCATGGGGGAGTTGGTATACTTATTAAAAATCATTTCAAATACAATAGTGTAAATATGCCTTATTATGATGATCTACAATCTGCAGCTATAGTTCTTAAAACTGACACAGGTAATATATCTATTATCTGTTCTTACAGCCCACCTAGACCAGGGCGATTTAAATCAAGACAGCTTAAACAAATTATTAATAGTTTACCTAAACCTATTTTAATATCTGGAGATTTAAATGCACATCATGTTGCATTTGGGTGTATCTCAACTAAACCAAGAGGTACAGATGTATATGATTTGTTAGATGAATGTGATCTATGTATCTTGAACTCAGGAGCTCCAACCACTGTAGGTAGTGCACGAAATAGCCAGTCTTCTATAGATATTACTTGTGTTAGTCCCAACATTGCCCCACTGTGTCACTGGAGTGTTCATGACGATCCAATGGGCAGTTATCATTATCCCACTTTAACTTCTATTCAGCTGTCGCCAGAAACTTTTGAGGTAAGTCAAGCATCAGAAAGATTTCTTTACAATAAAGCAAACTGGGAACTTTTTACATCTGAAACAGAAAAAGCATTCAAATCATTCTCCATAAACTATAGTGATCCATTACTGTCATATAATGAATTCTGTGATATGCTAAATACAATTAAAGAAAAATCTATTCCAAAACTTAAAACAACTTCTTCAACAAATATGAAAAAACCTGTTCCCTGGTGGGATAATGAATGCTCAGAAGCAGTAAGAAACAGTAAAAGAGCACTTAATTATTATAGACATCATCCTACTATAGATAATTACATTAATTATAAAAAAACTGATGCTATTAAAAAAATACTTTTAAAAGAAAAGAAAAAGAATGGTTGGAGAAATCTCTGTGAGTCATTTAATAGATACACACCTGTTGCAGTAGTATGGAACTATATCCGCAGATTTAAAAGAACATCCTCTAATGTACAACCAAAAAATAATGAATGGATTCCATCTTTCTTTGATAAGTATGCTCCAATTAATCCACCTGAAAAATATATAGATATTAAATTATTAGACACTTATTTTATACAAGAGAGTAATTCAACAAGTGCTTTTATAAGTAATCCCTTTACATGGGAAGAGTACCAGTCAGCCGTCAAATCTAGGAAAAATACAACCCCAGGATTAGATGACATTCCATATAAACTTTTAAATTATTTACATGAAAATGCACAAAAAACATTACTTAATATTTACAATATACTATGGTCTAAGGGACTTATTCCAGTTTCTTGGAAAACCCAATTGATTATACCCATCCTGAAACCAGACAAACCAGAAAATGAATTTAATTCTTACAGGCCTATATCGCTGTCATCTTGCATAGGAAAAGTATTTGAATACATGTTAAAAGTTAGATTAGATTGGTATGTAGAAAGCAATAATATCTTACCAAATGAACAATATGGTTTTCGTAAAGGCAAAAGTTGTGCAGAAAGTTTTGTAGCATTAATATCAGACATTAGACAGTCATTTTATTCTTTTTCTTCCACTGTTTGTGCCTTTCTTGATGTTCAGGGGGCATTTGATAATGTTGATCCGTCTATCCTTGTTAGTGTCTTAATTGACATAGGTATACCAGGTAAAGTCTGTAAATGGATTTTTAATTTTTTATATAACAGAACCATGTATGTAAAACATAACAATATTTTATATGGTCCTAGAAGTGTATATAAAGGCACTATGCAAGGTGCCACTATATCACCTCTTCTATACAATTTATACACATGTCATCTAAATAGATTTATTTCTGAGCATACTAATGTAAAATATCTCCAATATGCAGATGATCTTGTAATATACAGTAGTCATAAGGATGTCAATATTGCAGTAAATAATTTAAATAGAGCTTTAGAACAAGTACATTATTACTATAAAGATAAATTGAAATTAACTCTTAGTTCGGAAAAAAGTGAAGCAATGATTTTCTCTAAAACATATTCTAATAGCTTATTTAATGTAAAACTTCACAATAATATTTTGAATTGGACTGATAACAAAAAGTTTTTAGGGGTTCACCTTGACAGTAAATTGCTTTTTCAGAATCATATAGAACAGATAATTAAATGTGCCTGCCGAGGGCTCAACATAGTTAGATCTTTGACAGGTGTACACTGGGGATCAGATCCCAAAACTTTATCAATGCTTTATAAAAGTCTAGTTCGTAGCCACTTTGATTACAGTGCCTTAGCCTATTTTAATTGCAATTACAACTTATTGAGAAAATTAGATATTATTCAAAACAAAGCACTCAGAATCATAACTGGTGCAATGTGTTCTACCCCTATACATGTTATGGAGGCAGAAGCATGTATACCCCCACTAACTTTAATAAGACTAAGAATAGCAGAAAGATTTTGTTTAAAAGCAATTGCTTCCAACAACAGCCATGTAATGAATAGAATACTTCCAACAATTCCATCACACAACATTCAGTTAGGTCCATATATAGACAACACAAACATAATTTCAAAAAAACTCCCTGAACTTTTGAGAATTAGTCTACATATTCACTTTATTTTAGGCAAAAATATGTTTAGAGAAAATCATTGGCCCTTATATAATACAGATTTTAATGCTCTAATGAATGATGTAAAAATACTTAATTCAAATATTACAAATCAAATAGACCTTCTGAATATTACTGACAATACTGGATATAGAATTTACACTGATGGCTCGAAAACCGCAAGCACTGTCACATCAGCATATTATGATCCCCAAAGAAAATATAAAAAATGTATTAAAATAGACTCCAAGTGCAGCATATTCAGTGCTGAATGTTATGCCATATATAGCTCTCTTATCTATATCTCTCATGTCAATTGTAACAATTTTTTAATCCTTACTGATTCACTTAGTGCTCTCACTGCTTTGGAAAATAAGATGTTAAAATTTAGTACTAATTACTTGATTTACAAAATTAAACAATTATTATATGATATGTCTCTAAACAGTAAATTTGTAAAATTTATGTGGGTACCTTCTCACTCCGGTATAACTGGCAATGAAGAAGCAGATAAGGCAGCAAGAGGTGTACCAGATGAAGACCACAGTGACTCCTGGCACATACCATTCACTGATCTACATGCTCCAATGAGGGAATACCACAAGAAAGTTTTTCAAGAGTACTGGATGAAAGTATCCACTGATAAGGGAAGATGGTACTACCAGATCCAAAAGGTACCGCCCGCCCAACCCTGGTACCATAAGATTTCAGGACCCAGAACATTTATCACGAACATCAACAGGATGAGGTTTGGCCACAGCCAGGCCAAGTCGCACCTGAACAGATTACAACTAAGCAACACCGGACTTTGTGACGAGTGCCAAGAAGAGGAAGACCTTATCCACATCGTGCTGAAATGCCGAAAATACGTTATACAAAGACAGACACTTTTCGAAGAAATTGACATTGACATCGGTGAATGTGAAAGTGACAATACTGTGACATTACTCCATTATCTCTTATCCAAAACTTTATTTTATAAGCCTTTATTTAAATTTCTGTTTTCTATTAGTATTAAGTTGTAATTTAAATAATTTTATTTGTTAAAAAGTTATAATGTAGTAGTATGTAAGTGGCTAAAAGGTCATGTGCCAGGCCCGTAAAATAAAATATAAAAAAAAAAAAAAAAAAAGCATGACATGAACTAACCAATGACTATAAACAGAAAAGTAGGTAAAATACGTACGTTTGTACAAATTTAATATTTATTTCCAAGCCGCCATTTTTATTTCTAACTATCTTTAATAATATGATTAATTTCAATATTTTGCGATCACAAAACACTGTGTTTTTGATAATTTTAAATATTTATTTTAATTCTGTATTTACCCAGAAGAACCCGCGTAAATGCATTGGAGAGAATATATTATTTGTATCGGGTTTTAGCAATTTGATTTTAGGCATGTATATATCGCACTTATGCCAAAAAATAACAAAGGAACATAGCTTTGTTATTTTTTTGACAAACAAGTGTCAAATAAATATTAGGTTCAAATTGTTCAACTATTGCTGCGGTTCGTTAGTCGCTTATAGTAAACTCGTTTTAGCTAATTCTGGCAAGAGCTATATGCATGTTCTTTTGAGCACGCTGGCTTTGACATATTTAACACTTTTTAGCTATGAATATTTAAATAAATACAAATTTCATTAAATACTCAAAGTTTTTAGGGTATCGTATCCAAATACTAAGAGCCTTCGATCCAGCACCAGTATTCATCCGTTTGTCTATCACCAGACTGTATCTCATCTACCGTGATAGCTATATAATATAGGTAATATTTACATAGACAGGAGATATATTTCTGTTGCCGCTAAAACCACAAATACCTTCTAAAACTAAATAAGAATAATATTTAAGGGGGCCTCTTAAACAAAAAACGAGATTTTAGACGTTTGTTTAGTAGCTCTTGGTGCGCGATTCCGACTCATACTTGGCTGGTACGTAGGTAAGTAGAAAACTCAGCAGAGTTAAAAATCTAGATCTTGGGAAGTACAGACCCTAATCAAGGTAGATACATCATAAGAAAAAAAAATAATTATTTTACTTTCAAAGTACCTACTAGTTGAGTTGAGATTGTTACGAAAATAAAACGACAATATTTTATCAATATAAAGGTAAGACAATTCCAGAAAAGATCCTTTGTAGGTAAATTATCTTTGTTTGTCGGTCACCAAACGATACAATGCTTATGAAACATCTACAGGAAAAACTGCGGTTAAAAATGTTTAATAAAATATCAATTCTTTATACTTTTCAAAAGACAACTTTTGGTTTTATCAATACTTACTTAGTAAAGGTACAAAAATACAGTAGGCATCTTTTCCGGAACAATACCTATGTATGTAAATATACGAAGGTATACAAAGTGATACTTAGGTAAGTGACAATTGATCTAAAAACTATAGTATGTCATAAATGTGTAAGAAATATGCTTGTTGCTTTTAGTTCAAAAACAGCCTACTTACTTAGTTTTTAAATTTTGATTAGTAGTGGTTAGCCCGATTACTCAATGACCCTTGGAGCGTTATGACAAGACATCAAGTCTTTGTCAGGGGAATCCCCTTCTCATCTATTATTGTGATTTTAAAGAAACGGCATTGCCAAAATGACATTACAGTTGCGTTAAACCTTTATAATAACGCTTTTCTTCGTTAAATATGTATGTATTTGAAAAAAATCGAGAATTTAGGAGTTATCTATCTTATGATTTAAAATAACGTAGGGCAAAGCTTTATAGATATTAAAAGGTGTAGAAAACATTTCAAATCCTACAAAAGATATGGAAAAAATATAATATGCTTAGCACCTACATTTCTTAACATTACCTACAATTTTATGACATTCAAAACACTATGTAAAGGTTTTGAATATTTGCATAGAGGTGTTACTTTTTTATTTTGTAGTGTACGTATAGGTAATTATAACGGGTGTAAAAAGACCACTTCCGAAGCCTGAAACCATGCATTCTCGAGCCTCAATAGTAACTAAATTCATTAATAATAGTATAGCCAGAAAACTCGATTTAAAAAGTTATTAAGGATTGAAAAGTCATATTCGCAGCTTGAAATCATCGCTTACACATCAACTATTGGTTCAAGTGCGATTATTTACCTTGCAAATTAAATTAAAACACTATTTTATTAAACAATATTTTAATTAGAAATCATCGCAAAATCTGATAGTATAAATACAATTTTGTACAATTACTTACGTTAAAAAAAAAAGTAATCATAAAAATTTTTTTTTTGCTCAAAACGTAACAAGTACCCCTCTAGCATTACCCAGTTTTCGTTTTCGGAAGCAGTTCTTTTACACCCTGTATTAGTTTTAAATTTATTTACATACCTACCTACACATTTTCATATTCACAGCACGGTTATTTGAGTTTTGTTTAAAACATTTTATTATTTTTATTGCTATCTGGGAAAGAAACCTGTGCTTACACATATACAGGGTGTAAGTAATCTGCTTCTGAAAACGAAAACTGGGCATTGCTGGAGGGGTTCTCGTTACGATAAAAGCAAAAAAAGCTTATTGTGCCAAAATGCATGTAAACTATCAAATTTCCGCATTATTTCAAATTGAATAGTGTTTTAGTTTTATTTTCTATGTAAACCATCGCTGCTGAACTATTAGCTGATATATGAGCGATGACAACAAGCGGCGACTAACACTTTCAATCCCTCATTTAAAAAAATGAGTTTTCTAGGTATACAGTTAGTTAATGAATACTTAATAATTCATGGTTTCAGGCTTCGGAAATGGTCTTTTTACACTCGTTATAGGATAAGTAATTCTTTAATGGCATTCGACCAGCGGGTCAATTACCGTAATTTTATGCAGTGCTTTTAATTGCGTTTACGTCTTAAGAGGGGGTATACAGGGAAATTTCCAGTCGTAATTTGTATTTTTACCCTAGAAAACAAAGCACAAATTACCCGAAAAAAATACCATAGATATTAAAGCATATTTCCAAGGGACTGATCAGAGTGAAAACATAAAAAAATAAAATTTTCTCGATAAAAAAAATCACGAAGTTAGCTCTAATTTTTAACTATTATTCATTTATTTCCAATATTATGCATACTATTGAGCCAATATTTTAATACATACTATCAAATTATATTACCCAGCGACCCTACTAGCGATTTTAGAAAATAATGTATATTTTACGAGTTATTACATTAAAACTTATTCGGCGCTTACTACGTTTTTATTTCGCGCAGAACGCTTTCGTCTGTCGCACCTGTCCTGGGATCTAAGGCATGTTTTGTTTCATGGTTTAGTTGTGATCGCTCCGTTGAGACAAGAGGACTGTGTTTCTGTGCTCCGGGGCCGAAAAAATCTTCATTTTGATTTCTAATTCTTGTTTGACTATGAAAAAAAACTTTAAAATATGGCTAGCAAAAAAACGCAGCAAAAGAGTATTTTAGAAATTAAAAATTAAATATATTTTAATGGCTTTTAAGACAAGTTACAATGAATAGATCATAAATCATAATATATATATTGTGATTTATGTATATATATATATATTATTGCAATTTCTTTCTGTCTGTGCTTTGCAGTACAGATACAAGACACCGCATTATGAAAAAAAGGTCATTGTATAAAGCACATAGTAAAAAAAACATTATTATAAATAAATTATTATATTACATACTTACCTTTGCGAATTATTTACCACCAGCAAAAAGTGCAGTACAGTCAGCATCATATTCTTCGTGACGACTACTGTAGCCAAATAGTTGATTACACCCAGTCATCATTTTCATCGTATCAAAAAGTGTCATCACATTTAATCGGGACATTCACGTTGTACCAATTTATCGAAGCGTCCAGAAAGTATTATAGAAAGTTGCATTCAATTACGCATCAACCAAAGCGCCATCGATATCGAAGCGCCCAGCGAAATATAAAAATACGCTTTCTTCTTCTAATCGTCAAAAAATAAACGCACAAGTGTGCAAGAACCTATGTTTTCAAACTTCAAAAACTTTCTAGCTTTTGTTTTCCGGTTCCAAGCTTTCAGGTAAAAGTCACAGTCGGCGCCGAACAATCAATTTTATGTACTAACATTTTATGTTAAAACGTTTTAGCAATTGAGCCTTGGAATAGTGAAATTAAACTAATTTTAACGGGTTTTTACGCGTTTTATTAAATTAATTTAGATTTTCCGACGTTTCGGCCTTTTTACAAATGCCGTGGTCAATGGTAGACTGAGATTGATGTCTTCATAGAGTATAGTAAAAAACGATTTTTAGAATTCACCGCCATCTGTCTCGTAATTTTCTCGCATAGTTGTTCGGGTTCACGCAATATACGCTGACAGTGTCTTGGTGTTTCTGCTTATTTGTCTGCTGGTTGTTCTTTTTTATTTTGCTAAGTATTGGATCCCACGTTGGTGATAGCATCCAACCATCTTCTCTTTTGAAGTTAGGGTGTTTTATAATTTCAATAGTTTCTCTTACCAACCTAGGGATAAAATGTTTCTCTTTTGCTAGGATTTTAACGGTATCAAATCTTAGATAGTGGTTGGGCTTATCCATGGAATGCTCACAGACTGCAGGTTTTGTATAGCGACGCTTACAGTTTAATTTCAAGTAATAACAATCGCGTAAATCTAAGAAGTTACATAAAATAGTTAGTTCAGTTAACATTCTACCTTTTTGCTAGACACATTTTTATTCCTAAATTTTTAAATATTTTTTATTTTGTTTGAAATTTGAACCTTCTTCAAAGAAGTTTCATATTTTACACATCAGATACCTATCATTTCTTGACGTATAATTAAGCAAGAGCCAGATGCAACAACTTTCCTTAAAATAAATATTTGCCGCGCGTAAATAAGTCATAATTTCCGATCATAAAATTGTTATTAGGGTTATTGAATCCTACTATAAATTATTTTTCAGGTAGGTATCCTAACATTGGTATTCAAAATAAAATATAAATTCGTGGACAAGTAGGAACAGCAAGGACTAATAAATCATATATTGATACACGTATAATGAAACAGAATTAAAACTTTAACTTGTTCTTATTTTATTTACTTATGAACATCCGGCTCCTTAACTAGAATGTTCATGTGACATATTGATTTTTACAATAAGTATTTATTTACTTATTTTATTTCATGTTAGCCTATAAAAATAGTACTTTGATTTTAAAAATAAACTAGAGACCAGTCCCGCGTTTGCATGTTGCACTTTTAATGCTCTCCGTTAACAAAGAAAGATGCAAAAGGTTTATCAGAGGTATCGATGAACCGATTTGTGGAATATTTGAGAATGTTGTTTGTAAGGTTCCGTACCCAAAGAATAAAATCGGGACACAAATACTAATTTTCCGCTGTCTGTGCGTTTGCACATCAGTCTGTATCTCATAGGCTGTGAGAGCTAGACAGTTGAAATTTTCACATAATATATTTTCGTTGCCGATAGAGCAACAAATATTTAAACCAATATAGATAATGATATGGAACGTTTCACCCGCGAGTCTGACTCAATTTAATAACTTAGAAAACAACATGGCAACTTCTTTATAAATGTTTAAGTTTCAACTGAGTAATTTCAGTAAATATTTATGACAACGAGGGTCAAAATTAATATAGTAATGAAATCAAATATTTACATGAAACAGATAAAAACTAAAATAATTTAAATATTTTTACTATATACATAAAAAAACGTACGTTACATGTTCCTTCGGATCCTCATTTATTGCAATTACTGATACTCTTACTACCTCTTGACAATTTATGATATTCTAGTATGTGTTTATTATTTAAACGATTTAAAATGGTATCTTTGAATTGAAATGCAATTTGATCATCTTTCTGAATGGTGATGATAATTTAAATTGCTTGATGAAAATAAAATGTTTCAGTTTTCATAAAAAAATGATTTTTAATAATAAAATCATTGCAAGTCATCTTTTGGACCAGAAATGAAAAAAAAAGTAGGTCATTTCAATTCTCAAAAAGACTGCTTAAACTTGAAATGAAACCCATGCTCATGAATCTATCTATCGGATGCCACAACCCTGACACCATCGCTGCTAGCTATAAGTAAACAAACTAAGCTACATGCTTTACATTTTCACTAAAACTTAAAAAAGACTTCAATCTGTCAAACAGAATCTAAAATTAAATTCTCGTATCTTAGATCAGTGGATAATTTTGTTGACTCTTTCTTACTTATGAAAGCCTAGTAACATATTTATTTAAACACATATGGATACCATTCAATTCAGACGTAGGTATTACGTATGTATAAAAGCATGCCTTTACAAACAAAATATCTTCTTTATAAAACTGGGAGCCCAGTAGTTAAGACCCCATCTTATTATATATCTTATAAATACATTTTTTATCAAATAAAGTTTTCTGTCATAACAGTTTCATCTAGACACGCTGCCTGTCAAGCAAAGTACACCTCTATTACATGAAGCATAAAGTTGTTTTCTTACTTTGTACCGAAGATTGTGAATACCCTGAGCGCTACGTTACTGATGGCGCTTTGGTTGATACGGGATTGAATGCGACTTTCTATAAGGCTTCCTGCTCGCTACGATAAATTAGAGCAACCTGAATGTTCTGATGAATGTGATGACACTGGCTGATTCGCTGAAAGAGAGGACTCTGGTTGTTTTCAAGTATTTGACTACATTGGATGTTACAAACTATATGGTGCTGACTGTACAGGTACAAATCAGTCAACGAATTCTGAACAAAAAAAAATAAGTAAATGTAAATAAAGCACATTCTAAAAACAACATTACAAAAAAATATATTATACACTTACTTACCTTTGCGTATTATTTACTACAAGCAAAAAGTATTTTTAGCGTTTCAAACAACAGCTAGGTGATCCGGCACTCACTTAGCCGGTATTTATCTGATTATTTTAGGTATAATTTGCGCGATCGCTCTAAACACGCGGTAGCATCGGAGTCACGGGACGACGCGACGGGACGAGAGAGGGGCGCGTGCGGCGCGCGGGTGAAATTCGATTTTTTTCTAGGTTTATGCGCGCTCTTAACCTCTAAATCCGTATTACCGTAATGACAGGAAAACCTACACGTCACGTTTAAGCGTTAAAAACTTTGCGAATCCTTTGGTTTTCGTGTCATTACGTTTAACAGATTTAGAGATTAAGACGTAAACGCAACTAAGCAGCACTGCATAAAATACGGTAATTGACCCGCTGTATGCTATGGTAGTATGTAGGTAAGTGGACCGAAAATCTTCCATGTGCTGAAAGATTATCCAAGCTTATACTTAAAGAAAGTTAGGCAAAAGAACGAGTATTGTTATTATCATAAAAATAATACTTATATGCTGTTGTCATAACATATGTTCTTAAATAAATTATGCAAACTTAAAACACGAGACGTGAAAAATTATAGGTACAGGCATTTGGATCCGCTGTCAAAAAGTTAGCAAAATTCGTAGAAAGGATTTTTTTTTAATTCCAGACCTTAACACTAACTGTGTGGCCCTAAACTAAGCAAAGCTTGTACTATAGAAACCAAACAATGGACTAGGTGATAACTAGTTACACCCAGACACGAGCCAATTTCGAATCCGGAATCATCTGCTTAGCAGTCCCGTATATAGGTACACTACACCGGTGCACCACAGAGGTCGTCAAATCGAAAAAAGGTGAAAGCGAAAATGAGAAAACAATGTGGTAATACAAACGTGACCAAACAATCATTATGTAAACAAATAAGTTAGTTTTCTTTTGACTAGTGAAGTAGGCGCAATGACTCAAATATACTGTAAGTCTTAGTAATAGGAACATGTGGATTAGGCTAGTACTCGTATCAGAAACTTGCGATCTAAGAACATTTGACGTAGGTAAAAGTACTTATATAAAACAAAAATATAGAATTACTAGTGGCCGCCCGCGACTCCGTTCGCGTGGAAGTCGGTTTCCCTTGGGAATGAGAAGTTTTCCCGCGGTAAAAAGTAACCTGTGTGCTATTCTGATGTACCTATAACCTATATTATTGTAAAGTTTGATCCAAATCCGTCCAGTAGTTTTTACGTGAAAGAGTAACAAACATCCATTATTTGTCTAAAAATATGCTGGCGTCTTGGGATATCTTAACCGGGCTATGCAGTAGAAAATGATATATTTTCAAAAATAACTATTACTCAAATGCCTCATACCTAGCTGCAATTTAAATGAATTCTTTTTGATTACCCAATCAAGTTTTTAAGTAGATTAGATTAATATGGGTAGGTCTAGACTTTTCTGAGGTAGGTATCGCCTACCTGGTTCTCAGTGGACGCGCAGCAGCATAAAACACCCGCCAAGCGCTCTAAGTGTTTATCAGTAAACATCCCAAACGCCCACGCTTCGCAATGGTGTTATTTGGCGCGCATTGTTCCCAACACATTGATTATTTGCTAATTTAAAATATATTTTTCGGAATGTTCTTTATTTACAAATTTAAATTAAAAAACTGCCTAAAAGATGGCGATAACCGCATTAAAATTCGTTTAGTGGTTTAGGAGGAGTTAGCGGACACACATACAAACAGACAGAATTCGCGACTTGGATTTATACTATGTAATGATAATGATGATGATGATATGATGTGCAAGCAGTGGACGAATTAAGGCTTAACTAAAGACAACGGCTGCTCTTTCTGTTTAGTTTTAAACAGTTACAATAATAAGCGTAAACTTTGTATTGTGCTCAGCGGCAGAACTTCGATAGATAGACATTTAAATAAATTACTTTATTTTTTATTTTTCAGCATATTCCCTCATAATAAGCTACTTAACATTGATTGTTAAAGGATTTATAGATTCAGGGGAGTTCAAAGAGACCCTTCAATATGACTGGGTAAGAAACTTTTTTGACTATGTGGTCTTTGATTTAAGTATATATGCAAAATTTTAGCATAATTTTAATATTACTACTCGAAGTAACTATTGCTTTGCATGTAGACAGTCCAGAATTTAGGAGGAGGGGCAACTTCATTGGACCCAAAAATATAAATAATATTTGTTTAGCATCCAGCGCATTTCAGAATGGGCCTTAACTAAATGTGCCTTCCTAATTGACGAACGTATCGAGTCGATTTCTGATCACTTGTTAGATTCGCGTGATATCTTTGTCAGGGGAATCCCCTTCTCATCTATTATTGTGATATGTTTATGGCATTGCCAAAATGACATTACGGTTGCGTTAAACCTTTATAATCTCGCTTTTCTTTGTTAAAATATTTATGTATTTGAAAAAAAACTAAGTAATTTTAAGTTATCTATCTTATGACCGAAAATTTGGTTCAAATACTTAACCTAGGACAAAGCTTGATCTTTAAAGGTAAAAAAAGCGTCTAGCGCATTTCGGAATGGCCCTTAACTTACAGTTTACCTGATTTTTTTGTTAACGCGTGGATGACTTGACGTCTTTGTCAGGGGAATCCCCGGCTCATAACGGTCCGAGGGTAAGAATTTTTAAAAAAATTCGATGAACCCTTTTTTATTGACTTCGAAACTTTGTCAATCTGTAGGTACTTATCAATATATAGTAATCAATATTTACCTAATGTGGTTATATTCCTTCCTTAATTATTTTTAATTATTTGATGTTAATTTTTAATTGATTAGCACAAAGACTTAAGATGGATTTCCTTTATAAAGAGGTAGCCTAAGATTAAAACTTAGTATTTTTTATTCGACAACTAGCATGAAAACAAAAAGGGGTTTGACGAATCTCCAATGAAATGGAAAGACACAATAATGGCCCAAAAAACTCAAGATGTAGTACGTATAACTACAGATTTTTACTAACCCAAGATTACTTGCACATTATTAGTTACTTACTTAATTAGCTTTTTACCTATTTTTTATTACTTAACAATGATAATATTCTATGTCTGCGTGTGGATTCCCGGGTCGATTCACTTTCGATTTGCTTGTCTTGGTGTAACTAAGTTCTCCCCTAGCCTAAGTGCTTAATTTAGTGCTTCACAGTTGACAGAGTATTCATATTTTTATTTATCTATTATTAACACTTATAAAAAGGTTATTTGCTTTAAGTAGTCAGACTTCAGTTATCTTATGTCATTAATACTTTTTCTATCTTAATTAATAACATTGTAAATTCATAGGGTTGTGAGTGTGTGCGTTTGTTCCTCTTCATGCAATTACTTATGAATGGATTTGTAAAACTTGGTTTGTTGATAGAATATGACTTGGAATAACACATGAAGCCGGAAAGTCTCTGTTTCCCACGGGAACAGCTAAGGTAAAAGCACCTAATTCCGCGGTATTTTTGCATCATTAAGAAAGGAACAGTGATATTAGGGATAAAAAACGCGGTTTAGGGTAATAATATAACTTTATAAGATGGACGATCTAATATTCTTTACAAATATTTAAATACTTTTTCAGTTATCAATGGGTTTATATTTCAAATTAAGCAAAATGTAGACTAAGCCAGAAAACCCTAATTCCGCGGTAAAAATCCTAACTCCGCGGTAGTTGGGCACCTAATTCCGAGGTATGGATTTGTAGAGAAAGCCCGCTTTAATAGTTATGTACTTATGCAGCAAATTATGCAAATTATGATGAAATATTTACGTGACTTACCCTGCTTATTGATTCTTCGGAATTATTAACTAAAATTTTATAAATAATAATATTTATCATTATTATTGATAGAATTTTTAGCCAATATTTTTTAAATTTATTTAACTCTCTAAAGTTCATATATATAAGAGCCATAAGTAAACAAAATATTGATAATTTTATGCATTATGTTTGGTCTCATTACATTGGAAAAGTAGCACGGCATTACGTTACGATTTATTTCCCATGTAACTTAATTCCGTGGTATATACCTCGGAATAACGGTCCTACTCGAAAATTAATATTTCTAAATCCGAGTAATATATGTTTTTTAATATTTAAAAATCAAAGTGATTATTTTATTAAATATAAAAAAATGAATTAAAATTGATAATTCTGAAAAGATATTGTCACTAGAACATAGGATTAAAACAATTACAATATTGGTTACGTTTTGGAAAAAATCTTCGAATTTTACTCTGGTCATATATTTTGATTCCTATTTAATATGTGAAATATATTCAAAACACTAACACGGAATTGGATTTTTTAACCCAATGTTAACCATTTTTTTCAATTTGATTGCCTAAACGAAGTTGAGCTTATAAGAATCACGTGAAAAATTAAAATGAAATGAACTCCATGATTTCCTTATTCCGAGGTATACCACGGGATAAGGAACCGCTTTAAAAAAATGGACGGTAATGCCGATGTATTTTCAACACAAAATTTCTTAAAAAGTAAGCTAGTTAGTAATGCATATTTTTTTAACAAAAACTTAAAGATTAAACGTTTAACTATTGAATTAACATTTAAAAACCGACCTTTCCTGTTAGAACTAGATTGATAATCACTCCTCTTGTAAATTGAACGTTACGGAGAAATGGCGTGAAAATGTATGGCGCATCCTTTTACCTCGCTCGCCACAGCGAAATACTTTTTTATTTATATGTTTTGCGTGTTTATAATAATATAAGCACTCAAATCTGTTCTTAAATTAAATTATCTTAAGGCTGAAGAACTAAAAAAAGTCTAAATATATGACGGAAACTATAAAAAAAACTTAGTTTTTCTATTTACCGCGGGTTTGGGTTCCATTTTTAGAACCCCGCGGAATTAGGTGCTTTTACCTTAATTTTAACTGCAGGTGAAACCGCAGAGCAGAAAACTAGCCTAAAATATATAATTTAATGAGAATAATTTGTGCTTTTTCCATTTTCTTTCTATTTGGTTGCATAACAAATACTTCCTGTCTCTTTTTAATATCATAGCGTCCCAAGTGATGGCCATACCTGTTCGTTATTTAGTTGTTTGAAAGTTCCCGAATTGAGGTTTGTACTCAATATCATGAATATTTCAGAAACATTTTCTAAGAAATACTGCAAGAAAAGTAAGCACTTGGTTTCGAAAAAAAGACAAGTTGAGAAAAATACGATCGGGTCTTCACAATCATGAAAATACAGAACATTATACCGGTAATAAAAAACGAGCAGGCGCTATTTTCGGGGGCATCTTCAAAGGGATCGGGCATATGGTAAAAAAAACGAAAAAACTCATAAAAATATCAACTTACACATCAAAACATGCGGCGGCGTTGAAATTGAAAAACAAGACAAGTGCTCGCCAGGTTTCTGTCTCGCGAGGCTGGGTCGATGCTCATTTCGGAATAACGCCACCGGGCGCTTTCGTTGCAGGTAGGCAAGGTTTATTTTCAAAATACGGTCGCATATTAAATAACTCTTTCCAACCCAATGAACTCATTATTCATAAAAGCACTTAATTTATTTTAAAATGTTTTGTCTCTTTCTACCAAGTGAAAACTTTCGTAACAGTTAAACATATTCTTCGTAATAGAAATAAATTGCGTTAATGAGGCTTGGGAGTCTTTGATGTTAAGTTTTTGGATATTTCTCGTTTTATTTTTAAAAAGTGATTAGTGTTATTTTACTCATTAGGTAAAGTAATTTCGATATCAGTTAAAAGTTTTTTGATATCTGTAATAGTTACGGAATAATCAACTGTGCACACTTAACGATTACACCCTGTATATTTTTATAATTCAGCACTTTCATAAGCATTTAGCTTTCCTAATCTGCTTATAATTTCAGGTGTTAATTACGACGGTATATTAGTATACGTGGCGCGAGGCCAAGTAGCCGAAACAAATCTTACCATAGCTACAGGAACGTTGAAATCTGGAAAAACTTGCGTCAGAGTGCCAGCTTATGAATGGTCCCGGTGTATCTTTGAATATCAGGTGACAGGACAGTTTTTTATTTACAATACCAAGTTTTAGTAATGAAATATACATACTTGAACATAAATGTTAGGTACCTACTGTAAAATATTAACCTAATTTCTCTTCTCACCAAATCGATACTATTACGAGGTGATCTGTCGACAATTAACTGCAGTGCCTTCCACGTGCAACTTTACTTCGAGGAAATATAAAGCACACCCTTGATATTTTTCTTGTGGTTTATCATCATCAACCAACACACCAAATTACACGGCCCTAACTTTAATAGTTTACGATCGGCGATCAGTCAGTCAAGACTTGTTATTTTTTAAGTATAAGTATATATGGAATAACCCTAGGCTTGGTATAATTTTATTTATGCCTTAATTTCAGGTATTAGTAGGTGACTCCTACACTTGGTATCCGTATGATTTCGACGCCGAGGACTGGCTGTTACACCCACAAGCACTTATTGGAGGTCGAGAAGCTGCGGTGCAAGGAATTCTCGTCAATTATATTTGTAGATCGTATTTACACATGGATTTGTTAGTTGGAAAACTGCATGTAAATAGCGTGGACCCACAGTGGAGGAAATGTATTGTGCCTTTCAAAGGAAAAACGGAAGCTCTAAATTCTTATGATATTCTACTAGATTGGTGGGAGTAATTGCTTTAATAAGCTGACAATGAAATCAATAAAAATATGTTCATCCTATTTTTGTAAATAAACAATAATTGTTGAGTTTATCAATTAGTAATTGTTCCGCTTCTCCAACTCTTATGCTTACGTATTAAGTTCGTAGGTGCCCAAACAACCATGCTCTGTGAAAATAAAATACGATTTTTTTTCCTGGACACATGCAACCAGGTCAGCTAGCTGTTGTAAATTTTATAAAATCGTTTTGACCAATAAATCAAGTTTAATACAGTGTAGGTTGATTTTGTAAAAAACGTTGCTTTTTAGTATCAATTATACCTAAAGAAAAAATAATGAACAATAAACTTAAGTTATATTATATTTTTGGCTATATGTAATTATAATTCGATTTTTCTGTCTGTCGCCATGTCTCTTTCTTTGACTATGTAACTTAAAATTTTTTAATTGATTAACTAAAAAAGGATTTATAAACGCGCGCTGCTTACCGATCGCAAAAGCGGAATAGCATGGCTGACATATTTGACAATGACAATTACTGTCAATTTTTTGACAATCAAAATCAAATCGATGTTTGTTTTGTTTGTTTGTAAGTTGTGTGTGAGTGAATTGTGAACCAAGTTTTGTTTTTATTTATTACCTTCTTTTGATTATTGACTACCTTGTACATAAAACTTCAAAATTCGAACAATTTCTGAACTACTGCTCAGCTACAGCACAAGTAACTCGAACTCAATGGCGCTTTTATTAAATATTTACAAATCAATCATATAAAAATGCTATGTGTTTTGATGAATCGAGTGAGGCAGTCGCTGAAAAACCCTAAAACACTTGAAGAAACTGAGAAAATGAATGCTAAGTCGCCAGGGCACTCCAAATTTTGTTGCAGGACCTGCCTTTGTGCTGTAAACCTTATTCCTATTTTTCGTAAACACAACAAGATCCGGCGAACTGAAGAGTTAAGGGCGGTCACCGGTTTAGATGTACACATTTATTTATTGAACTAAAACTTTAATTTTTTTATTTACCACCAGAAATAATACTTATTTAACTTCTGTTTTCAAAAACTAGCATCAGTCTCCATTTTGGCATTACTTTTAGCTTATGTTTCGACATATTTTCTTAAATTTTCAAAAAAAACGAATAATACAGTAAAACATATTTATTAAGATTTTTTTTTCCAGATAAATATGCATGATGGGCTCTCACAATTTATTTGTAAGAACTGCAATAAAATCTTAGAAACTGCCTTAAAATTCCGTAGAAAAAGCCGGAAAGCGGAAAAGACCCTACTAGGCTTACTCACAGGGAATAAACTCAAAAGAAAAATAAAATCTGTCAAAACTGAATTAGACGAGATATCTGTTAAGGAAGCTATCATTGAGGTGCCGGTTCATTTGCCATCTCAGTGTTTAAAAGAAGAACACGATCAAGTTGATCATGATTTGCAAAATGATGGTAATGTTGATTATGAAAACGAGGGTTTAGATGAAGATTTTCATAATGACATTACCAAGTCAACAGTTGATGTCAAAGTTCAATGTGAAAGAATTCAAGAGGTAATTGCATATCTGATTTTTTTTTATTCATGTACAATAAATATATTCAGTCCAAAATGTGTAGAGTCAATAAACAATAACTGCAATAACAGAGAGAGTGAATAATGGGTTAAAAGTTTTGTTATTATTTATTGACTTTGTCCACAATATTTTACGTTAAGAAGCTAATGGGTGTGAGTAGCTTCAAGAATGTAAACCAAAGTATGCTGTTTGAAGTATTAAACTATACTAGCGACCCGCCCACGCTTCGCAATGGTGTAATTTTGTGCGACTTGTTAACAATATGTTAAATTTTGGCTAACTTTAAATAACTATTTCTGAATATTCTTTATTTAGAAATTTTAATGAACATATTACCTAAACGATGGCGAAAACCACATCAGAATCCGTTAAGTGGTTTAGGAGGTGATAGCAGACAAACATACAAACAGACACAATTAGTGACTTGTAATGATGATGATGTAATGTAATTAAATATTTTAATTTACTGAGAATCACTTAACTCATCTGTTTCACTCTAAACACGTTAAAACTAAACTTCTTACTGAACTAAAATTTTATGGTTATGCTCTTAAATTCTCATATTATTATTTTATTTTGACGACCTCTGTAGTGCAGCGGTATATATACCGGACTGCTAAGCGGAAGGTTCCGGGTTCGATCCCCGGGTCGGGCCAATTTCGTCAAAATTGGCTCTTGCCTGGGTGTAACTAGGTTCTCCCCTATTCCATTGTGTGGTACCTATAGTACAAGCTCTGCTTAGTTTAGGGCCACACAGTTGGTGTGTAAGTCTGGAGATTTATTATTGTTATTTTTATTTCCAATTATTTTTAGAAGAAAAAGCGCGGCCGTAAACCTCGTCTGCACATTCCGAACAACACGCCTTACAAATGTGCAACATGCAATAAGGAGTTCATATTGAAAGCTACGTACAGAGCGCATATGAGATTTCATACTAATTACTGTGTTTGTGAGGTAAGATTTTTAATTAAAATATTTTTTTTGTATTAACTTTTTGCTGTGTTAGAGATATTTGAAAAAACATTTCTTACCACAAAAAAGGGTGCAAAGTTATTAGGCTTGGGAGATTTGAATTGAATGAAAGATTCAAACGGGAAAAATTAAAGCAACCATTAAATACAATTAAAATATTCCACAATTCAATTAAGAACTTTAGTGTAGTATATAGTCTTTTATTATTGACTAGTGGCCGCTCGCGACTCCGTTCGCGTAGAAGTCGTTTTCCCGTGGGAATGCGATAAAAAGTTCCCGCGGCAAAAAGTTCCCTTAATTCTTTCATACATATGTTTTTGGTTTCTAGAACCGTTTTTGCAGCGCACGCAGCGGAAGCCCTCAAAGATGAATAATTTTCCCCGTTTTTTTCACATTTACCATTATTTCTTCGCTCCTAATAGTTGCAGCGTGATGTTATATATGCCTGCCTCGATAAATGGTCTATTCAACACAAAAAGAATTTTTAAATTCGAACCAGTAGTTCCTGAGATTAGCGCGTTCAAACAAACAAACAAACAAACAAACTCTTCAGCTTTATAATATTAGTATAGATAAATCTATAATAGATTGGTAAACTAAATGGTTATGTTTAACATAACTTCCCTCACTCATTGCTTTCTATGTATCCATAACATTGACGACCTCTGCGACGACGCAGCGATACCTTTATATATTACGGCTAATACCCGAAGTGCGGCTACACCTAGTTTTTGCCGGTTAGAACATCAATAGGTTAAATGAAAAACAAAATCAAAATCAAAATTCTTTTATTCATCATAGATATGTAACATATACTTAATGAACGTCAATGTTACAAACTTCGACTTTACCTAACCGTAGACCGAGAGAAAAAAGCCGGCGGAAAAAAACTCCCAGCACTCTTTTTGAAAATTATACAATCATAACGTGTACATTCAATGAACATATAAATTATTTTCTCGTACCTCAACTCAACACTATAAAAGTAAAAAAAATTAAAACTGCTACTACGAACTAATTAAGGACTTCTTCCCGCACCACAATTCGGAACCAGAGCAGACCGTTTCCCGAAGGCGGCACCTGATCACAGGTATGACGTGTGCTCCAGCCATCGTCCTACTCAACCATATTAGAGGGAGTTGGGCGACCCGTTAGGTTAGTTAGGTTACTTTTTTGATACCACCCAGAAAAAGGAGTCGCGTCGACTCATGATTCAAGCCAGTTTTTATATACATAGGTATAATTATTTTTTTATAGTTTTCCATATAAAAAACACTTCTAACCGGCTAAAACTAGGTGTAGCCGCACTTCGGGTATTAGCCGTAACATATACACCAGACTGTTAAGCGGACTGGGTTCAATTCCCGATTGTCTTTGAAAAATGTCTTTTCAAAATAGACTCATGTCCTAGTATAATAAGGCCACTTAGTTTGGGTTCAGACTTATTTGTATTCATAACTAGAGGCCACCCGCGACTCCGTTCGCGTGGAAGTCGGTTTCCCGTGGGAATGATAAGTTTTACCGCAGTAAAAAGTACCCTATATTTTATTCTGATGTATATAACCTATATTCCAAAATCAAAATTCAAATCAAAATCCGTCCAGTAGTTTTTACGTGAAAGAGTAACAAACATCCATACTCACAAACTTTAACGTTTACTATATTAGTAGGATTTGACCTTTATTTGCTGAAATATTTGCATTGTCTCAAATAAGATTGACAGTGATAGAATATTTACCAAAATTATTAAAAAAATAGGTTTAAAGTGCGATTATGAACAAATGCTTTTAAGTTTATTTATACCAATTAATACTAGACCTGCGGAAAACGCTGTCGGAACAATAACCAACTGCAGGAACATAAGAGGGCTCGTCACGGCCTGGGAAGAATTCACAAATGTGCTTACTGCGCATATAGTTCCGCTACCAAGGAGGCTTTGATTGTAAGTTTAAAAAGAATTACCATTTAATTTTATACTTCGTTCGCGTGGAAGTTGGTTTCCCGTGGGAATTAGAAGTTTTCCCGCGGTAAAAAGTACCCTATGTGTTGCTCTGATGTATAATCTATATTACTGTAAAGTTTCATCCAAATCCGTCCAGTAGTTTTTACGTGGAAGAGTAACAAACATCTATACATACTCGCAAACTTTCTCGTTTATAATATTAGTAGGATGTCTTATATCATAGCTTTTATTTCAAAGGCCACTTTACTTTGTATTATATTCTGGTTTAGATACACGAGAGACGCCACACAGGCGAGAGACCCTACGTCTGCGATCACTGCGGATCCAGTTTCCATCGACGATCGAATCTAGTACAGCATATCGCTATACACCTGCCTACGAAGAATTTCCAGGTACTTTTAGTATTAACTATTTATATTTTCAAAAAAAAAGAGAATTTGCAAACGTAGGCGCGATTTAAAATACATGCAGCGCCATCTATCGCACAAAGTGCGTAAAACTGGTCAACACTAATATTATAAAGAGGAGTTTGTGAGATTAAAGAAAGTAAATTCAAAATCTTTCGTTAGTAGATAAGTACATTATTAGGGAACGACATAAGATATGTACTTTTCTTTAGAGAATATTTATTTTCATGCATCTTGTGTAAGATTTTACTAAGTGATAGTAAATAAAAAAAGCATAGATTTTTTCTGACTAAACTATAATATCACTCAATGTTGAAGTTCCTTTTAAACTTCGTTTTGTGTTTTCTTTTGTGGATCTTCATCAGTGTCACAGATTTAAACATGGCAGGGCATTCGTCGCACTGAAAAAAAAAGGACTAGTATAGTGCTTATGCTAATAGCTCAAACGTTACATTATTTGTTTATGGTTTATCAAAGTGCTGTTCAGTCAAAAAAAACTCTTAGAATCAAACAGCTAATAACAAAAATCTTTGCCAGTTTCATTTAAAAAAAAACAATCTTTTTTTCTGACCGATTACAAAAAGAAAATTTAACTATCTCTTTAAAAGAAGTCGGCTAATCAACCTTATGTCGAGATTTTACTTTAGTTTTGCATTTAAAAATGCTAATTTATTTATTTTGAAGTTATAGGTAGATACGGGAAAAAGGAACGCGGGTCTCCGAGCATTAGCGGCGCGGTAGCTCAATGGTCAGAGCATTAGACCGATTAATCTAAGGTCCTGGGTTCGATTCCCAGTCGCGTAATGCTCGGAGACCCGCGTTCCTTTTTCCAGTATCTATAACTTCAACCTTATGTCATTCTAACCAGACTTTTTCCCCACAGTGCGACATGTGCCCCAAGAAGTTGGCATCTCGCAAATTCCTACAGATACACAAACACAACGTGCACACGGGCAAGAAATACGGCTATTTGTGCGGCGTTTGCTCGCACAGGTTCGAAAAACCGAACAAAGTGAGATCGCACGCGCGTAGAGTGCATGGGCTGTCCGATGAACAGCAGGGAGAAATAGCACGGGTGTTGATATAAATATTTTGAACGCATTAAGATTGTAATACGTCTGTAAATTGTGGAAAAAAAGTTTTAAATTATGAACGCATCTTTAAATAGTGTACACAGACTTTTGAACGCAACCCTAAGGCCCAATTGCAGGGAACGTTTTAACCTCGGGTTAGCTAACTCAGATTTAAATGGCGCCACCATCGATTGTAATAAGAAGTATTTACAATCGATGGTGGCGCCATTTAAACCTGAGTTAGCTAACCCGAAGTTAAAACGTTCCCTGCAATTGGGCCTTAATGGTGTAAAAAGGTTTTAAATTATGAACGCATCTTTAAAAAGTGTAAACAGATTTTTTTTAATCATGAATGTTTCCCTAAAAGTGTGCACAGACTTTTAAATTATGAACGCAACTCTAAATAGTGGAAAAGAAAGTGTGAATAATGAAAGCATTTCTAAAAAAGAAAGGATTTGAAGTTGAGTAAAATTTAAGTAGGTATGTAGTTATTACTAATTGAGTATAGCTTAAAATATACTTAAGTAATGATAAAATTGTGTCTCAACTGCAAATTCTCAATTCAATACCAAGGGTCAAGACTGTATATAAACCATTCTTGTATTTTAAATATTAACTACAAAATTAGTAAGTATTAGTTAGTTCCTTAAACATATGGTTGCTTAAGTCACAAGAATATAAATGAAATGTAATATATTTATTGAAAACTATGTTATGTGTGTCTGAGTGCAATATTTTGATTTTTTTATGAAAAGAGGTTCTTGTAAGATTTTATTGTTTAAATGTTAATTTATCATATTTAATCCCTAATATACATCCTTAAACCTACAGGTAACATGATTGTTCTCTGTCAGCCTAATGATGATTTACAATGTGATTATGAATAAGGTAGAAAGCATTTATATGGTCACCATTGTCTTTTTTTTTTAAATAACTATTTATGTTCTTAGTTTGTACAATGCAATAGTATTTATAAGTAGATCTCAATTTATTAAGTACATACCTAACTAATTTTAATATTCAATAGAAATAGGAGTATATAACGTAAATAAAAATATATACCTAATCAATATGTGTTTTTTGTTTCAATATCCTACACTTGCATTTTGATACTCAGACTAAATCCTTGATTACAATAATTTCGTAGTTTTGCTGTTGTTTTCTTACATATTTAAGTCAGTACCAGTACTTCTATCTCAATCCTTATTCAACGGTGAGTACAGATTTAAATTCATTGGCAGACAGACAGACAGACGGACAATAAACTGATCCTTCAAAGAGTTCCTTTTTTCATTTTGTGAAACCCCTAAAATTTTGTAACAATATCTTACCGGAACAGTTGCATGAGGCCTATGTATATGTGTGTGTTGTAAATAACAGCTCCGTCTGCGAAACTTGGCACCACATGCACATACATGTGGCTGCTCGCCTGTGTGGGTGCGTTCGTGAATCTAGAACAAATAAAAATACTGTTAACCACCATACCTACCTTGCTACATAGTAAATATTGCATTTGCAACTGATTGCATGTTTATATGTGAACTTCTAAACCACACATTGGATTCAAATGTGATTTTCATAATTAATTTGTTTGTTTCTTTGAGAAAGCTCTTAATTAAAGTAGGAGATTAGGGAAGAATACAATGTTTTGTAATTCAACAAAGAATGGAAGCTTAGAAAAATGCAGTTCACAGTATTCAAAAGAACAAAATACCTACCTACTTTGAGAAGTGATCATAATTATAAAGTTTTACATTTAAAGTTGCTAAAATGACATAATTTAGACTTTTATACTTTCTTGTACTCATCAGGGCAAAATATGATCTGTACACAAAATAGGCAAAAGAAAATAGAATACCTTTACTAGTTCAGCATTAGAGGCCTTGTAATCACAATATGAGCATTTGTCAATTTTTTCATAGCCATGCTTCGCCCGACAGTGCATAAGCAGTTTGCGTCTTGTAGCAAACTTGCCGCCACAATGCTAGAAATATTATTTAAATTAGGTATAACTAGTTTTTCAGGAAACAATATTTAAAATAAACAGTGCCATCTACCTCACAAATAATTTTTGCTTTGTGTACTTTGTAATGGTTGTACAAAATTATTTTATTACTAAACTTTTGATTACAGAATTTGCACAATAATTTTTTATTTAGTTTTGTCTCTTTAGTTTTTATTTTTCTGTCTTTATTTTCTCCATTTGAGTAATATAGTTGTATTTTAGAAAAGTTAAAAGTTTCTGGGATAATAATACTCTGTTCCTTTTTCAAAATGCATTCTATATTTGATTCAAATATTTCTGCAGTGCCTTTGTCCATTGTTTTTTCAGTTTTTGTAAAAATTACATCATTAGATTCTAAATTCAAATCTTTCTTATCATCATCAGCATAACAGTTTGAGAAATTATCATTTTGTTGTTTAATTTCTATTCTTAACTTTTCAGTTAACATTGTATTTGTTTGCAGGCTTCTAGATCTGAATTCAATAAAGTTATTTATATGTTGAATGCACGGTTTACACATTTGTTGTGGCAATAAATCATTTGGCAGTATCTAAAATAATTAATAGCAGTTGAAGAATGTTCTATAAATTTTAGTAAAAAGAATAAATTTAATAGTGGTAGGTTGTTGAAGTGATTTGGTAACTTCAAACCTTAAGTCCGGTAACTTGGTATAAAACCTTAGTGTATTTTTCCTGTTCTTCAGGCATTCGAAAGATATCATATAATGTTTTATCACTACTACAAGTTCTACAGCAAGTCCAAGGAATTAAATCCATTGGTTTTTTACTATTTTGTTGCAAATAAAAACATGCCAGTTAGAGTTTTTTGTTTAGAGTTCAAAATAAATAAACAAATCAGTGTTACCAAGTTCTCATGGCATTAAACTTATTTTAAATAGGCTATTTGACAATGTGGAAAATAAAATGTTAATTACTGTTTTCAGTATGTATTATGAGTTTAAAAATGGATATTTGGTAACGTAAGTTAAATATAATAATTATATTATTTTTAAATCCATTAATTAAAATGAATATTTCTAAACCTTTTCCACGTGACACAAAACGCTCCTGATTGGTCGGGTTTATGATGTCGTCACATGCACGTAAATAAACAAACATCATTCGCCTACGTAGACGCCTACTTGTGTTATTAGCTTTCAAAACTGTTTTGATAAGATGTTCCATTGATTTCGTGTAATTTATTTGTTTATTTTACAAATTCTGTCAAGCATGGACAACGATTTTGTGAAAGCAGACAGTAGAAACCTGCCCAGAGTCGACGCAATCATGGTCGGATTATTTCTCAAAAATAATTCCGATTTCTATGCTTCGGAGCTTAAAAATGTGAAAACAGCAAAGTAAGTATAATAACACTTTATTAGAACTTAATTGTATAATAAGAAAGTGAAATAATGATGAACTTGCACAGTGAGCAAGAACTTTTATAGGTTATGTTGATGTTATGATGAACATAGGTAAACGATATTTTGTTTTTTTTCCAGGTCTGCAAGAGAATCGTATGGAGATGATGCCATTGAATATGTGCAATTGCGTCGCAAGTCCCAGTAATTGCACAATGAAGTGTAAGATTTGTCCTAAACACAAGGTGAAGAGCGGCTCTTACAACATTACAATGGTGATAGACAAAAGAAAGGGTGTAATAGTTATATGTTGGTGCTTGGACTGTGCAGCTTCAGCTGGTGGCTGGAAACATGCAGTGGCATTTCTCATGTGGACGGAGTGGAAGGAGCCTTCTTGTACTAAGGTGGAATGTTTTTGGGAACCCAAGGCTCTCTAAAGTAGGCACAACATTCAACTATGTGACTGTAGATCAGTTGTGCATAAAGCTCCAAAATGTTAAACTAACACAAGCCTCTTCACAGAGTTTATACAGGAAGCAAAAAAAGGAAAATTGCTAACTGTGAACTGTTAAAATATCAACCCGAGTTTAACACAGTGATGTCAAAACAGTTTTCTTTGTGTAATTTGATGTTATTGTAGTGTATTATATTGTATTGTAGTACTATTATTTCATAGTGTTACATCACAGTATCTACCTAATTGATGATTGTTAGGTTTGCTTAAGCCATAAGTTATTTTTAATGTTTAATGAAGATTAAATAAAAATAAAATTCAGACAATGGTTTTTTTATTATACATATCCCCAAATATAAATAGAATTTAAAACTCAGTGATTGGATAGATATTGGTTTAAATCCTACTAATATTATAAATGTGAAAGTTTTTGAGTATGTATGGATGTTTGCTCTTCACGTAAAAACTACTGGACGGATTTGGATGAAACTTTGCAGTAATATAGGTTATACATCAGAATAACACTTAGGGTAATTTTTACCGCGGGAAAACATCTAATTCCCACGGTAAACCGACTTCCACGCGAACGTAGTCGCGGGCAGCCACTAGTAGGTCTATACATGTATAAAACTCCTAAAAGGTGGACTGCAGCACAACTCATTTTTATAGTTGTGCTGCAGTCCACAGTACAGGAGCATTGAATGCAATATGCAAGACCATTAAAACAATACACTATTTTTGGATTAGTCATAATAATGTCAGTCTTGAGTCCCATTTTAAAAGTAATATATTAGTATATTTAGAAGTAAATAATTATATTTAATAAGAGAGTTTTGAATAGTTGCAGAGGATTTAATATTTTTTTTTGCCAAAATAGGGTAAAAATACCCTAATCTGGCAACACTCCAGGCATGTGACGTCACAGACTCCGCCATACTGCCAAAGTAGCGTTTTCGCGCGCTTTTCAAATATTGAATGTTTATTTTGATATTTTTCAGCAGATATGTACCAGAATAAAAAATAACAAATTTTGCAGGGTTCCTTAAGATCTACCAAATAATAAAAACTGGTTTTTGAAAACTTGTCAAATAGCCTATTATCATTTTAAAAATCATCTTATCAGATATAGTATTAATCAAAGCTATATCTAGTTATGGTTCATACAAAAATGTAATAATAGCCATCGCTGAGAATGAATCACAAGAATAAATATTTCAAATACAGTTTTTTATTTTTTTTTTCTGAATATTTTATGATTTGGAAAACTTCTTATCTTGTGATAACCATAAATTGACATAATTTTAAAAATGGTAATTTGGGCCTTGTTCCGACTTAGGCGAACAACGCTCCAAAGAATAAATTATGAACTTATGTTCCGAATTGCTGTCAGTGCTAACATATCACTTGTTAAAAAAAAAAAATGCTAGAGCTTACGCTCTCTCTCTCTCTCTCCAGTAAGTGGTACCTATACAGTTTGTGTTACGGCCCGTTCACACATGGGAGTCCATTTTACTGGTACGTTTTTAACGGATACGTCATAAATTTATGCTCTGTTCACACATAGGCACCGTATAACGTTCAACGGATCCGTCATTACTGGAAAGATGTGTGAACAGAAAACTCGCTGTATACCGCCGCTATTCTACAAGGATGGACGCTGTCGTGTTGTATTGGTACGCACACAGTATCAATCCGTTAAAATTCTACGTATCCGTATATTTTTACTGTTCCGTCGTCCAGTATTCGATGACAAAACGGAATGTAATTTTTTAACGGAACGATATTTTTTAATGTATACAGAATACTGTGTCATGTATGAAGTCGCTCATACAACTACATACGCCATCGACGAAAAAAAAACGTACACGATAAATCGGAACAGTAAAACGGAGACATGTGTGAACGGGCCGTTATTTGTAGTGACCGACCGAAGTTTCGGTTTGGTTTTGGCTAGTTTCAGCTAAAAGTTCTAGTTTCGGCCTTACTTTTGGTTTCGACCAAAAATAGCTCTTATGTGTCGGCTAACGTGGTGACTTTGATTACCTATCTTATATACCTATTAAGCCCAAAAACGAAACATTAATTTGATATGCGATTTTCATTGGCTTACATTTAGCCTGAATGGTCTGACGAACCTACTCCTTTAGCTATTTTCAGCCCTTCTAGAGAAAGTGTTCTAAGAGCTTGTTGATGCCATGACATGAACACGTATTGTATTAGATCGGTGAAAGTAAACCGAGGAGAACCGTGGGCAGGATCCCATGGCTATGCTACTAATATTATTACCGCCACAACATGTACTGTCACGAAGCTTCAACACGAGCAATTATTGCGCGTTTGTTGCTGCTATTGAGAGTATAGACTGGCCGGAAATATTAGAGCGTAACATGTCACTCGAAAATTTAGCAGAAAAAGTAATAAATATTCTTATTAATAAAATTAACATAAGTTTTCCATTAAAAAAACGACCAAATAAATCACTTGACAAGTCTTGGGTATCGCCAGACGCTTTCAACATGAAACTACTCTTATTTGACATTATAGCTATTTCTAATAAATTTCCATATAATATTGACATAAAATCAAAAGTAAACGACTTAAAATTAAAGTATGACAAGTTGTTGCGAACAAGTAGATTAAACTTTTATAATAATAGGATTAATGACAGTACAAATAAAATCAAAACAATGTGGCAGATTGTTAGTAGTGAAACGTGTAGAAAAAATACTACTCCAGTTGACTTTACGGACGTTATAACTAAACCTAGCTCAAAAGAAAAGTTTGCATCCAAATACTGTCTTGTAAACTACCTTAACCAGCAGTTTACCAACAGTGCAGCACAATGCGGAGCGCCAGCCGCAGATGTCACCGCTGCTATGGAAATATTACGCGCTGCTTTACCCCCCTATGATAGGTCCATCAGAATGACACCCTTTACACCAGCTGAAGTATACCACATACTCGTGAATAAGGTGGCCAATAAGCCTACAAAAGATATTTACGGCATATCGACGGAATTACTGCGAAATGTCGCTCCGTCAATTGCAGGCCCTCTGGCTACTTTATTTAACATGTGCCTCAAGAACGGTGTTTACCCGAAGCCGCTAAAGAAAGTTAAGGTCTGTCCCCTCTATAAGGGAAAAGGAGAAAAAAGTGAGGCGGGTAGCTACAGGCCGATCTCCATTATTCCGGCTGTAGCCAAAGTATTGGAGAGCGGTTTGGCTAGCCGACTTACCCTGCACCTACAAAGTTCCTTTTCTGAGCGGCAGTTTGCATACCGCTCCAAGCGGTCCACCACCACACTTACACGTGATGTGTTGGATCGCATATTAACCGCTCGGGAGAAAGGTTTACAGGTTGCAATCCTCTCCTGTGATCTTTCGAAGGCTTTTGATGTGGCCGACCATAGCGTGATAAGTGCTAAACTTAAATACTATGGCATTGGGGGACAAGCTTCTTCTATATTGACTGACTTCATGAGAAATCGGCTTCAATACGTCGTCGGGCAGAATGGCCAAATTGTCTCAGATGCGTGCACCACTGTTATGGGTGTTCCTCAGGGATCATCTCTGTCAAACTTGGCCTTTTCCTTGCTGCTTAATGACCTGCCCAGTCACATCCAGCAAGCCGAGATTTACATGTATGCGGATGACGTCGCAGCTGTAATTACGGCAACAACGATCGATGCGTTGGAAACGACACTGAACTCCGTTGCGCAGCAGTTGTCGGACTGGTTTGTCTGCAACGGTCTAGCCTTAAACCTGCCAAAGACTGGGTTCTTGAGGTTCGATCTGTCTGGTCGACAATGTCGCCCTATAGTCGTGTATCTCAATGGGGAGCGGGTTCAGCAAACGACCTCTGTTACCTTTCTTGGTTTCCACCTGGATCAAGCACTAACCTGGGAATCGCATATCGATCATCTTTGCGGGAAACTGAGCAAGGCTTGTTTTGCGCTAGGTCGACTGTCCTTGACGCTTTCGAGTGATGCAGTGCGGACTTGTTACTTCGCAACAGTGCAGTCGCTCTTGCAGTACGGCTTGGAATTTTGGGGGCGCGCTGCTGATTGGGAGCGTGCCTTCAGATTGCAGAGGCGTGCTGTACGTGCGATGGCACAAATCTCGCGAGAAGAGTGTGCGAGACCGTACTTCATCACTCTAAAGATACTGACCTTACCCAGCCTACTTATACTGCACGTCGCACTATATGCGCGCGACAACTTATTCATGTTTACCAGACGAGGTGACCATGGTGATCATGGCCTGCGACACCCGCAGCGGCTGGCGGCAATCGCCCACCGCCTGGAGAAGGCGACGCGAACTATCCACGCGATGGCTCCGCGGGTCTACAACAGACTGCCGGACGAGGTCACAGGCGCACCTAATACTCGTATCTTCAAGAGGAAGCTACGGAGCTGGCTCCTTGAGCAGTCGTTTTACAGTTTTAATGAATTAGTAACATAATTAAATAGTTTAAAAATTGACATTTGCATTATTTATTTTTATTTTTATTTCATTATTTCTTTCATTTTGACCACTGTCTTATTATTGTTGACTTGTTTTTGTGTGACTTCTTGTGTGTGATTTGTTTAATTTTATTATTATTATTATTTGTTTTTGGATTATATTCTTGACATTACATATTATTATTTATTATTATAACTCTGGACATGACAATAATGTATATTCTGATGACTTGTAATCATTTGATTATCAATAAAAATATTATTATTATTATTATTATTATTATTATAAATGTGAAGGTTTGTGAGTATGGATGTATGGATGGATGTTTGTTACACTTTGACGTAAAAACTACTCGATGGATTTGGATGAAACTTTGCAGTAATAAAATATAGGTTATACATCAGAATAACACATAGGGTACTTTTTACCGCGGGAAAACATCTCATTCCCACGGGAAACCGACTTCCACGCGAACGGAGTCGCAGGAAGCCACTAGTTAATAAAAATGTATACAAGAATTAAAAACAATTGTTTCGAACTAAAATTATTGTCTTTTTACTTTATTAAACTGTCTGTATGTAATAATGATAAATAATAACAATAAACGTTTGTAATATGTATTGTTTGTGTGACTCGAAACAATCATTTAGGCACTGTCGTCGGTCAGCACCAAAAACGCTTATAATCTTGAATCGGATCGCAGCCTTATAAAATGAAATGTCACATCACTCACGTATATTGTAAAAATTACGTTCTTGTACTTCTTCTTGTTCCCAATGTATTGGCATTAGGATTATAATTTTTGTTTTACAAATCAATTAGACTAATTTAATTTACCCCGACAACGCATGAAATAAACCACAAATCACCGAGTGTAATTACGACGTAAACAAAAGTGTTCTTGTTGTGCAAACATGACGATCGAAGGCAATAAGGACGAGGCAGAAAAGTGTATAGAGATAGCTCAAAGCGCTTTTTCCTCTGGGAACGTTGAGAAGGCTGAGCGTTTTCTTTTGAAAGCGGAGCGTCTGTACCCCACTGCTCAGGCTAAAGAGCTTTTAACGCGGGTGCGATCTGCTAGTTCTGCGGGGACAGCTCCTAAGAAGACTCCTCCTAGTAGTCCGTCACCAGAGGATGTGAGGCGTCGGAGAGTGCCTAATCACCAGCAGCCTCAACGCGAGTACACGACAGATCAGCTAGAGGCTGTGCGACGTGTGAAAAAATGCAAGGACTTCTACGAAATACTTGGTAAGCTGTCATTTCCTGTGTTTGAGCCGAGGTTGTTGTTTTCCTTACTAAATAATTTCGAGGTCTTGTTATGTGACAAAGAAAGGTATATTTAGGCATATAGTATTAAAATTGCTTTAGTGAAATAGATGCAACATGTAAGTAATTAATTATGAAAAATTGGTATCAATGTGAATATTTGTCAAAGTATTATTTAGAAAGTTTAAATCACAATAAAATGGTTTCTACAATCTTTATTGTTTATACAACTCTATTGTTTTGCTTTGGGTTTTCTATTTTATTTAAACAATACAATAAGATTAATTACCTTTACTATTTAGGTTGTAATATATGCTCACTAAAATTGGAGGAAAAAGTTAGACAAAGATAGTAAACCTTAAAATTAACAAACTCAGAAACTTATTTAAGTTTTTTTTTTACCCAGTAGAACACTCCTTAAAAAAATTGTAATCATATTAGTTTTTATTTTGTATTTTGCTTATCACATTGTGAGAAATTTGCTACCATCAACACCATTGATCCATGAATCAATTTACTCAGTTCCTCCCAGAAACAAGTTAACAGGATTCAGAAAATCAAAACTTTTTTCTAATTTATAATATAAGTTAGTTGTAGAAAGCTATCTTTCCTCATATTTTAACATTCTTTATAAACTAATGTAACACAACAATTACTTAAACTAGTGTCGAAATAGATTTGCACATAAAATGAACTTATTTCAATTAACATCTCTAATGAAAAAAAAAAATGTATTTTTAATTAATGATTTTTATTTAAAGAATATATTTTAAAAGACTTTTTCATAATCTTGCAGGTGTGACAAAGGAGTCTACAGATTCTGACATAAAGAAGGCATACAAGAAACTGGCGCTACAACTGCATCCTGATAAAAACCACGCACCTGGGGCTTCGGAGGCTTTCAAGGTAGTTATTGTAATTATAAGTAATAATTTCAACATATTTGTACATAATTTAGATAGGCAACAGAATAAATTGATTGTTAGGAACATTATAGTGCCATAAGTAGAATTCTTATATTTCTACAAGTGGCCGCCCGCGACTCCGTTCGCGTGGAAGTCGGTTTCCCGTGGGAATGAAAAGTTTTCCCGCGGTAAAAAGTACCCTATGTATTATTCTGATGTATAACCTATATAACTGCTAATATAAAATATATAATTTGTTTCATCCAAATGTCCAATAGTTTTTACATGAAAGAGTAACAAATATCCCTACATCCTCATATACTCACAAACTTTCAAATTTATAATATTAGTAGGATTACTAGCGACCCGCCCACGCTTCGCAATGGTGTTATTTTGGCCGACTTGCTCACGAAACATTGATTTTTGGCTAACCTAAAAAAAAAAATTCCGATTGTCATTTATTTACAAATTTAAATGAAAAAGATACCTAAAGGATGGTGAAAACCGCATTAAAATCCCTCAACTGGTTTAGGAGGAGTTAGCGGCCAAACATACAAACAAACAGAATTAGCGACTTGAATTTACACTATGTAATTATAATTATGATCTTCCTAGTCAATCTAAACTTCTTTATCAGACTTTTAGTTTAATCAAATACTACCTCATTTAAAAAGACTTAAAAAATACTATACTCAAAATAGTTTTGACAGCAAAAACAACTTTAAACTAGATTTCCTACTTTCCATAAACTTTCACCAAAAAAGGTCTATAAATTCATTTCTTTTCCATCAACCAGGCGATAGGCAACGCAGCAGCGGTCCTCACAGACCCTGAGAAGCGCAAGCAGTACGACATCCGTGGTGAGGAGCCGGCCCCGAGCCACACCCACCATCATCAATACTATGCCCGGGGGTTCGAGTCGGATCTCACCGCTGAGGAGCTGTTCAACATGTTCTTCGGGGCTACAGGTTGGTGGAAATTAAGATGATGGTGAATATTGGTGTTTTGAAGACTTTGAACGGGATATTTACCATGATTTATACACCTGTCAATAAGTAACCACTCGCTAAGTCAGTTACTCTGTGACCAAAATAACAAAAAAAGACCATAATCATGGTAAATATCCCGTTCAAAGTGTTGTAAATAATAAAAACCATGATAGTGATTTTAATTATGAGTTTTGTATTTAAAATGCAAATTTATTATTTTTGAAGTTATAGATACTGGACAAAAGAACGCGGGTCTCCGAGCATTAGACCGGCAATCTAAAGGTCCTGGGTTTGATTCCCAGTCGCGCAATGCTCGAACCCGCGTTCCTTTTTCCAGTATCTATAACTTCAAAACCATGATAGTTTTAAAACTTATAAATACAGGTGAATAATAATAATAATGTAGTAATTTGTTTAATGCCATGTTAAACTTGCAATGTTTGGTACACAATGAGTATATGAAAATTCAACACAGTAAGGATATGAGTAAGTTTCAGAATTAGGTATACAGGGTGTCCCAAAAGGTTACCTAGCCGGGAAGGGGGGTGGAAGGGGTAGTCAGGGTCACCAAGACAAGGTCAAGGACAAGGGTCAAGGGACAAGGGTCACCAGAAAAATAAAAAATTAAATCCCCTCTGGGTATTTAAAAAAATAAAAGCCATTTTTCTAAATAACTTAATATTTTACATATGTTATGTAATCGTCAATAACCATTTTTCAAATTGAAATAAGAAAAAATACATATCTAACCAAGATTTTAAAGAAAATTAAGTTCTTGTCCAGTCAAGGACTTAGTAATAACGATTTCACCCAATTTCCTCCAAGTGTACTGAAAAAAAAGTACTACGCAACTTTGGCGAGTAACTTAAACTTAAAAAGATAGGTAATTTAATTGCAATTCCAAAATGGTATAACACTGATTTGAAAAATTCATACTAGGACATTTAAAAATACAGGAACAATACTCCTGCAAAACAAAATATATCAATAAAACAATAGTACCAAATTCGTACGCAAATACATTTACCAAATCTATTGGAAGATGTGCCGATGAAATGGTGTATAATATTTAGTTTTTTAAAAATGCTCTGGGGATTTAATTTTTCTAGTGACCACCCCTACCACCCCCTTTCCCAGCTACGTAACCTTTTGGGACACCTTGTATATACATAAATGCTAAGAGAGGAGTGTATAATATACTATTCGTGTGATTCGTCCAAGCTTTGCAATGGTGTAATATCGGCAGACATGTCAATTTTTTTTTATTTACCACTAAATTTATTTAAAAAAAAATGTCGTATTAATCTTCTCACTTTTCAAACAAAGGATTCGTAATATTGACCAACAGCTCAAAACACAATAGTTATTTCGTAAGAAAACATTTAAAATAAATAAAGGGTTGAAAAGAAAACAACAAAATAAAAAAGGGTTGAAATAATAAATAAATCTCCATACTGACACACCAACTGTGTGGCCCTAAACTAAGCTAAGCTTGTACTATAGGTACCACACTATTGGACTAGGGGAGAACCTAGTTACACCCAGACACGAGCCAATATCAAAAAATCATTTTTACGAAATTGGCCCGACCGGGAATTGAACCCGGAACCTTCCGCTTAGCAGTCCGGTATATATACCGCTGCACCACAGATGTCGTCACAGAGGAAAATGTATTGAAGCCCGGCGCGAAAATCCGTGTAGTAGTTTAGGTCCTCCTAAGCCGGCGAACAAACAAACAGGCAGAATTAGCGTCTTTAGTTTATACTACGTAATGAAATATGATGACAGTGAATATGGGGTTGATATTATATGGTAGCGTTCTTTAGTATATAATAATGATAATGATGAATAAGCGGTTGATAACGGTAAATAAGGGGTCGTATATCGTAGCGTTCCCCGGCTTAATCCCAAAACATTGAATATTGGCTCATTTATAGAATTTTTTTTCGATTGTTCACATAACTCCGTTAAGAGACTCGAGAGAAGATAGAGGACACACTTACAAACAGACACGATCAGCGACTTTGATTTAACCTATGTAATAATCACGATGAATAAGGGGTTGATAACGGTAAATAAGGGGTCGTATATCTTAGCGTTCCCCGTGACACACCCAAGTTACGGTGTCATTTTAGCCGATTTTTTATCGGAATTTGGCTCATTTAGCGACTTCGGCTTATCCAACGAGTGTCTCTCCAAGTTACGCGATGGTGTAATTTTGGTAATTTAGCGACTTCGGTTTATAAAATGTAACAATCACGATGAATAAGCGGTAGACAACGGTAACCAAGCGGTGGTGTGCAGCGTTCCCCGGCGCGGGCCCCGCGATGTACGCGCGCCGCCGCCCGCGCGACCCCGAGCCGCGCGAGTCCCACGGCTCGCTCGTGCAGCTGCTGCCCGTGCTGGTGCTAATACTGCTGTCCATGATGTCTGGATTGTTCATATCCGAGCCGCTGTACAGCCTGACGCCGACCAGCAAGTACCCGGTGTTGAGGGAGACGGTCAACTTGAAGGTGAGTTAGATACATGTGTGTGTAGTGCTCATACTGCTGTCTATGATGTCGGGGCTGTTCATATCCGAGCCGCTGTACAGCCTGACGCCGACCAGCAAGTACCCGGTGTTGCGGGAGACGGTCAACTTGAAGGTGAGTTAGAAATGTGTGTGTAGTTCTCATGTCCGGACTGTTGATATCCGAGCCGCTGTACAGCCTGACGCCGACCAGCAAGTACCCGGTGTTGCGGGAGACGGTCAACTTGAAGGTGAGTTAGAAATGTGTGTGTAGTTCTCATGTCCGGACTGTTGATATCCGAGCCGCTGTACAGCCTGACGCCGACCAGCAAGTACCCGGTGTTGCGGGAGACGGTCAACTTGAAGGTGAGTTAGAAATGTGTGTGTAGTTCTCATGTCCGGACTGTTGATATCCGAGCCGCTGTACAGCCTGACGCCGACCAGCAAGTACCCGGTGTTGCGGGAGACGGTCAACTTGAAGGTGAGTTAGAAATGTGTGTGTAGTTCTCATGTCCGGACTGTTGATATCCGAGCCGCTGTACAGCCTGACGCCGACCAGCAAGTACCCGGTGTTGCGGGAGACGGTCAATTTGAAGGTGAGTTAGCTCTTCAAGTCGAGCGTGTTTTACCACTTTAAAGGTCAGCAACACACCCCCATCACCCACAGTGTTGCGGGTAGTCATGGGCGGCGGGGATCACTTACCATCAGGTGACCCGCATACTCGTTTGCTCCCTATTTTATAAAAAAAGAGCCGCTGTACAGTCCAGTATGTACGCCGACCAGCAAGTACCCAGTGTTGCGGGAGACGGTCAATTTGAAGGTGAGTTTGCAGAAATCAAATTGAAGAAATGATGTTTAAATAGCTGTGTTATAAATGCGAAAGTTAAAGAAGATGTCTTAATGTTTTTTACGCAATCAAAGACAAACGGCTTGAATTTGAATAAATAAACTTACTGAACTTAAATGTTAAAATTACAATTTTTTTTGATTAAGTAAAAGGTTGCCATGTGTACTTCTTGTTAACTCATGCGAAGCTGCGGGCGAAAAGATTATAAAAATATATTTTTTTTCACTCACCCACATAGACCGTAAGTTCAGTAAGCACTTAATGTCTTTACGAAATTTTGGGAATAGAACCCAGGACCTTTCACTTAACAGTCCGGTAGACATATCGCTGCGCCACAGAGGTCATCAATTATTATATTAATGAATGATTGCAGGTACCATACTACGTGAAAGAGAATTTCCATACGGACTACCAGGGATCGCTTCGAAGACTTGAAATGACGATAGAAGAAGAGTATATCGGTAAGTATCCCTTTCTAGGATTAAATTCCCAAAGGGTAAAAACGGGACCCTTTTACCAAGACTTCGTCTTTTACATCTTGCCTATCTGCCTGTCACCAGGCTGTATTTCATGAACCGGGATAGATAGCATATTTAAAAAAAAATGATTTTTTTTGTTGCCGATAAAACAACAAATACTAAAACAAATTCAATAAATATTTAAGGAGTCTCCCATACAGTAAACATTAATTTATATACCGGGTGTCCAGGAAACAATGGATAAACTCTGAAGGGCTAATAGTAGAACTAAAGACAAGCCTAAAAAATAATTGATAAAAAGTATAACCCTTACACTGCTAGAAATATGGCGCTTTAAAAAAAAACTTCATATTTTTTTGACTGTGTTCATACTTTTACTCGTAACGAGGTCAAATCACTTAATACCATCATTATTTCTGTGCTAAAATAATTAATATTAACCGCATCAGTGAATAACTACCAAATAAAATAGTTAAGGAAGAGTTTTACCGGCAACCAGTAACTTCATTAGAAGATCTACGAGCTCGTGTTCAGGCCGCTGCAATCAAGGATCGCCATCAATCAAAGATCCTTTATTCGTAGATGTAGGGCCTGCATCAGGATGGGGACAGACAATTTGAACAGTTGCTTTCAATTATTCCAATGTATTTGCAATTAAAATCAGTTGAAAATAATATTTCTTTAGTTTTATTGTATTTTTTTCATTTTGCTAGAACTAAATAATCATCCCATTTTACACACTAATACCATTAGTTCAATATTTTTTCATTACAATAACGACATATTACATCTTTTTAAAAAGGTTATTAAACCAGGAATATTTTGAAATAATTGGCCACTGTTGCTGTCATATTATTTTTTTACACCAGAGCTGTTCAAAGTTCCACATCAAAATTATTTCTTTAGAAATTTTACACAAATCAAAAGTTTAACTTTATTTTTTGAGAAAAATACTTTAGTTAGCTATTTTATTTGGTAGTTATTCACTGATGCGGTTAATATTAATTATTTTAGCACAGAAATAATAATGGTATTAAGTGGTTTGACCTCGTTACGAGTAAAAGTATGAACACAGTCAAAGAAATATGAAGTTTTTTTTTAAAGCGCCATATTTCTAGCAGTGTAGGGGTTATACTTTTTATCAATTATTTTTTAGGCTTGCCTTTAGTTCTACTATTAGCCCTTCAGAGTTTATCCATTGTTTCCTGGACACCCGGTATATATATACAGGGCGTCCCAAGACTACGGTACATCAAGGGAAAGTACCTTAAATATCGTAGATAGTATATTTAGCTAAAAGAAGACTTTATTTTATTTTTTAAACTTAGTAATTCTGCATAGTCTTGGGATGCCCTGTATATACGACAGAACAAATGTTATTGGTATCCATGTAGAAAAGCTGCCTACAAGAGGTGATGCGCTAATTAAAATTAACCCTGTATATGTATAAAAAATGTTGATATTCAACTGTCGTATGCTACCTACAGTGAGTTTGCGCCACGCCTGCCAGCGCGAGCGCAACTACCGCGAGAGCATGATGTGGAAGGCGCGCAACTTCGGCGATTCCCGTCAACTATCTGACGCGCAGAAACTGCGCACGCCCAGCTGCGAGAAACTCAGCAGTTTTCATAGATAAATGTCGTAAAAATGTGGAGAAATTGTTTTATTGTGTACCAAAAAAAAACGGGGTAGAAAAAGGGTAGAAATTTGGGGGCGAGTGGTAGAATTTTGTAAGTGATGTTAACACGTTTTGTGTGATTGGTTTTGTGTTAGAGATGCAATTGTGAGGTTTTTAGTCGATGTGGAATTTCAGGTGGAAGTGTAAACGGGTGTGCAATGATTCGTTGTTACAAATCCAATGATTTTGATGAAAATTCAGATAAGGCTTATGCGAAAATATGAACAAGCAATCAGAAAAGAAGCAATAAATAAAATATAAAGTGTTGATGTACAAATAGCCACTATACGGGGTGTAAAAGAACTGCTTCCGAAAACATAAACTGGGCAACCAGCAATTGCTGGTTACGTTTAGAGCAAAAAAAAATTTTTTTATGATAAATACTTAATTTTTACAAAATTGCATTAATAATATCAGATTTTGTGATGATTTCAAATTAAATAGGGTTTTAATTTTATTTGCAATGTAAATAATCGCACCTGAACCAACAGTTGATGTGTGAGCGATGATTTCAAGCAGTGAATATGACTTTTCAATACTCAATAACTTTTTAAATTTGGTTTTGTGGGTATACTGTTAGTGAATTTAGTAACTATTGAGGCTCCAGAATACATGGTTTCAGGCTTCGAAAGTGGTCTTTTTACACCCGTTATTTGAAACACAATATTCGCCCCCAAACCCGTTTCCACCCCGTTTTTAATGTAAATCAAAATGTTCAGTCAAAATTCAAAGCAGTTGTGATATTCTGTTACACATTTATTTGTAAAATGCTTTTATTTATTGTAATTACACTGTATTTTGTAGAGCACTGCACCTAATAAAATATCTTTTGTTATTCCTGACGTTTATTTTGACAGATTGTCGGCCATGTTTGATTTTGAAAAAGTTTATATTATGATCTATACTTAGCTATTTTATGATACCTAATGAAAAGGTTTTGACCAACATTATTATTTACCTTATTGAAATTATTTAATTGTCCAGCGAAAAAGTAATTATAGAAAGAATTTAATCATCACACTTTAAAGATATATTTCACTGTAAAAACACTAGAATAAGTTAAAGTTATTTAAATCACTGGCTTTGAAGTAAATTAGTTCCATTTGGTTTTTGTGTCCTGTAAGTCAATATATTATTATGGATCTCGCAAAATCCATTATGTTATTGTGTTTGTTTTCAATAAATAAGTATTAAAATCTATGAGTTTTTATTACACTTTTGCATAAATACTGTAGGTACCAAATGATTATAAGAAGCTTTTCAATTGATTTTGTCAGACCTTTTTTTTTACGGTTTCCTGAATTTTCTTTAAATTGGTTCGGTTTTCCTCCCCTAGGTTTGGCCCTGCTGTTTTTGTCCGCCAATTCATTTTGTGTTAATTAGCGAACATACATACAAACAGACACAAAAGGCCATTTTTGTTGGTTTTTTATAGCGATTTGCTCACTGTTAGCGACAAAAATCTTTCATAATTAAAGTATTTTTAGCGAAGATATAGGAAGCAAGTTAAATAAATAACAACGTCAGAAAATAACATTAGTTTACTAATTCAAATATTATTAACAGTAATACAAATAATCAAAGAAGTAAATTGTTCACAACAGTTTAACAAAATGGCTCACGTGACACAGAGTTGCCGCAAGACGTGTGTCTTTGACAACCAAATGAAAAACAAAAGAAGATCGGTACGTCACAGGCATACAACTTTTAAAAACTCTGAGTGACCAAAGAGGTTCACTTAATAGTTTATAACTCAAATAAAGTAGAAAATGAAAACCTTTACATAGGCAAGTAAGTAATAGTGGTACCTATGTTAGTAAACATACCTCTTGTTTGTAGTTAGGTAACTTTTTGGTTACCGAGCTACCGTTGCCTTAACCTACTGTTTATAAACTACGTTGCTAGTGTTAGTACGTTATGCGTTTGATAATTTGTGAGTACATTTTACGTTATTCTTTATAGTTATCGTGTAAGGGGAATAGCGATGGCGATCTATTTCAAACGCTTACTTCTCTTGAGTCGGTTTAACTATAACAACGAAGTAAAGATACGGTTTGGAAGGTATCGCAATCGGTTTGTCCTTACGAGACCCTGCAAAGAAGTAAGTAACTTTCGAGTTACCTTAACTGCTATTCAAAAATCATAACGCAAGTTTGGCCATATAAATTATTTAACTCGACAGAATACCTTCACGGGTCCTATTTTTCTTATATATATATCTTGCTTATTTTGGAGCAGTAGTCAAATTTAATTGTATTATTTAATTTTAACCTTTTTAGATATAATGCTGCTTGTTTTTATTATGGAAATCGATTTTATATCAGCACTGGTACGGAGGAAGAGGGAGAAAGGAATACATCTAAAGAGGATAGCCAGAAAGGTACCTACTTCCATGCATTTACCTAAATACCAGTGGCCGCCCGCGACTCCGTTCGCGTGGAAGTCGGTTTCCCGTGGGAATGAGAAGTTTTCCCGCGGTAAAAAGTACCTTAGAGGATAGCAATTCCTAGTTTTTTTAGGGTACCTAAAGAACAAAAACGGGACCCTATTACTAAACGCTGTACGTACGTCTATCTGTCGGTTACTATAGGCTGTATCTCACTCGTGAATCGTTATAGCAAGACAGTTGAAATTTTCACAGATACCTAATGTGTAGGGAAGGGGTTTAGTCATAAGTATTTAAACCGGCGGCGAGGAATACTTATAAAATAATTTCAAACATATAATTACCTAGTATAAATCCTTATTATTCGGTTTGTATGTTTGTCTGCTATATCCTCGTAAACCACACAACGGATTTTAATGCAGTTTTCACCATCTTAAAGGTATTTTTTTCTCTCAAATTTGTAAATAATGAATTTGCAAAAACATATTTTAAGTTCGCTAAAATTTTACGTGTCGGGAACAAGTCGCGCAAAATTACGCCATTGCGAAGCGAGGGCGGGTCACTAGTTAATTAAGGGCCCTTAGTAACTGAAAACGGCAGAATTAGCCGTTTTCTATTAGCTGTTACTAACAAAATATATGATATTTTGCACTGATATTTCAAATATATAATAAAGAACGTAAATGTGATGGGAGGACTGTTTTTAAAACACGATTGGAATAATTTTGCTCGATAGAAAAAAATCCTGAAGTCACCTCTAAAATTTCATATAAATGCACATTAAGACGGTGTTTTACAATAATAAGTCTTATAAAATCGCAAACTGATAGATTTTTACCTTTTCTATGTCGTGACTGTTTTAGATTTCTGAGAAATTGAACATTTTATTAACTTTTTGATGATAAATGTGTTTCGAGGCCGTAGATTCTATAGGAACCGCGTTCCCCGACCCCCCCGCCTAAGGCGTAGAATCGTAGCAAAATCTGAATTTTCGCTGACCGCCTAACCCCCCTTAAGTGATAAATAATGTTTTTTTTCTGACATTAAAAGTCCAACTTCCAGATCCTAAACCCCCCTGTGCAGCCAAACAATCAAATAAACATGAAAGCAGATTCTGACAGCAGCAGTGGTGATGATAACGACTTCGGTGAAGCGTCGCCGAATATATTGAAGGATTGGCTGTTTGTAAGTACTGTGGCTGTAGACAGTAGGTAACAACGATGTGGTTTAAATTCAATGACTAAAATGTAAACAACGTTATGTATTAGATTAAAAAAAAAACTGTCAAAAGTTGTCTTAATCAATAAAGAAAAACATGTCTTACTTTGCTTATTAATCAGTACAGAAACTCGGCAAAACAGTCACATTTTACATATACATTAACAAATAAAGATTCGATCTATCTCAATTACCTGAATCTCAAAATGACGTAAAGTTCAAGTCCTTTTAACTCCTCTTTAATATTGACTCACATTGATTTACTTACAGAAATTCAAAAGTTTCATAAAAAACAACCCATTAGCGACTAGAGAACAGAAAATGCTAAGAAAAATAAAAAAGAAGATCTTCGGCAGCAAAACAACGACCACAACAACAACCACCACGACTACCACTACGACGACGACACGTGAGTATAAAAAAAACATACCGGCCGAGAACCTCCTCCTTTTTTGGAAGTCGGTTAAAAATATCGATAAATAGTGGCCGCCCGCGACTCCGTTCGCGTGGAAGTCGGTTTCTCGTTGGAATGAGAAGTTTTCCCGCGGTAAAAATTACCCTATGTGTTATTTTGATGTAAGTATACCTGTAAAGTTTCATCAAAATCCGTCCAGTAGTTTTTACGTGAAAGAGTATCAAACATCAATCTATACATCCATCCATATATACTCACAAACTTTCACTTTTATAATATTAGTAGGATAGTGCTGTGCCTACAAGTCATTAAAAAAGAAAGCTATTGCTATCACTTTTGTCCGGTAGTGCGTAAGAGAGACAAATGCAAATCGTGTCTGTGTTTCTAATGTTTTGTAGAAAAAGAAAAAAAAAAAACTCTTAGAGTCCCTCTATTGCGGTATTTCTTACCTAAAAAAAATAGATTATTCTATAGTATTTTTTTTTAATTTTCAACTTTGATTTTTTTCTGCCTTCTTAGCTTTTAACCGTTTTGTGGCGCCCTGTGTTGGAATTATGCTATTCGCCCTACGGTTTCACCCTTTTGCTTTTCCCGTAGTTATTTCTAATAATAATTTCTTAGTGCTCACTTACATCGTAAAAGGAACGCTTGCACCTAATTTCACGGCCCTAACTTTATTATTTTACGCTCGGCTTTAATGAATCAGTCAGTGATATATTCATGAATTATCATTATCATTATTAACATAACATTGTATAAATCAAAGTCGCTGATTGTGTCTGTTTGTATGTTTGGCTGCTAACTCCTCCTAATCCACACAACGGATTTTAATGCGGTTATTGCCATCTTTTAGGGAATTTACTCATTTAAATTTGTAAAGAAAGAACATTCAGAAAAAGTTATTTCAATTTAGCCAAAATACAACGTATCGTGAACAAGTCGCGCAAAATTATACCATTGCGAAGCGTGGGCGGGTCGCTTGTTATTCTATAAGTATAGAAACCTACACATACGTTTTACTTTTAAATAATAAATAAGATTTGTTTATTGAACGCAGCTCGTCCGTTTCGCGGCTGGGCTAACGCCACTGACGGAGACCTCGTGGACCCGAAGCGTGTCGTCATAGCAGGCACTTACAACGTGTGGGGACATATACAGAAGGTAATGTTTCTTACACAGTGCAGAAGAAATAAGGTGTTGTTTTATAAACAGTGTAGTGGAAATTTTTCTCTGCAGGTGGCTAAAAAGGCAAGGCTATCAGAAAGTATGCTCGTTTACTTATTTTAAGCGGTAGAACATGTTTTATTGTGTTAAATATGGCTTAAAATTTACATTAAAAGCCTTTCTATTACATACAAAAAAAAAACCCGTCGGCCTTTTTTCATTCCGGGCTGTTGAACTATGTCTAGTCTAATTCATTAAAATCGGTCCAGCCGTTTCGACGTGAAAGCGGAACATACAGACAGATTTTTTTTAGTGGTAGAGTCTAGCTGTAGGCTCTGTCTGCAGCGATTACTGGACTGACTCGACCGGTGAAATACCACCGTCGCACAGAAAACCGACGTGAAGTAGGGAAGATGTTCCTGCGTTTCGTTCGGTGAGTGCGGTATCCGGTGCCCAATTTTGTCAAAGGCTCAGCAACACACCCCCAACACCCACAGTGTTGCGGGGAGTCATGGGCGGCGGTGATTACTTACCATCAGGTGACCCGCATGCTCGTTTGCTTTGCTTTATTATAAAAAAAAACAGACATATATAAACATACACACATACACATTAATAATATTTAGAAAGGATTAATCGTTTGTTATTTAGGTGTTCGTAGCCAGGTCGTACATCTGGGACCAAGACCATTGGGCTTTGCTGAGCGGTCACCTCAGAGAGGGCAGTTCGTGTAATGTGGTAATTTTACACAACAGGTCACGTTGCCTACGGAAATATCAAGTAAGTTAGTGGTCATTCTGGTTGAGATAAGAATGCTCGTAAAAAACTACAAATGTTAAATAGAATAGAATAATTTGGTTCTAATTTTTAGGTATAGGCATTAAAAAAAGTTAATTATTGGCCACACATGCAAGTATAATTTTAGGTCGTAGGTGTTACTTTCTTAAATTACCTATTGCAAGCTAGCAATATTTATCGTTCGGTTAAGAGAATCGTCATAAAATATATAGGAGTAGAAATAAAACTATTTTCGTTACTGGAATTTCTTGTAAAAAAATAGATGGAAATAGTAATAATACCTAAGTGTGCTACGAGTTTTTTTTTCAATCCCGTCTTTATGGTTTCGTTGCATGTGCCTTTGATAGACCTTTGTATGTAATTGAAGAAACTAAATAAAATAGAGGTGGACGTAAGAGCGAGACTGACGATAGTGGTCTGATTATTATTACTTGAAATAAAGGTTATTTCACCACCTCGAATTTACTAATCTTAAAAACTTCGGATGTTGTTTTTAGGGTTTCGTACCCAAAGGGTAAAACGGGACCCTATTACTAAGCCCCCGCTGTCTGTCTGTCTGTCTCCAGGCTGTATCTCATAAACCGTGATAGGTAGAAAGCTGAAATTTTCACAAATGATGTATTTCCGTTGCCGCTATACCTAACAACAAATACTAAAAATAAAAATACAAATTAGGGGGGGGTATTAATACAATAAACGTAATTTTAAGCAATTTTTACCCGATCTTAATAAACAGTTAGAAAATGATAGTACCCTTCGTGCGCGAGTCCGACTCGCACTCACCCGGTTTTTACCTGTTGTTTTTTACCAACTTTTTATGGTTTTTTCTCCCAGATTCTAATAGGCCCCGGCTACTACTGGCGCCCGACCCGCCTCAACGACTACCACGCCGACTACGCCCGCGGCCTACTGGTTGAAGAGAACTATGTCCCTTCGCACACAGTTACCGACTACTGGGGAGACTACATGTGGTGGGTCTGGGGCGGTCAAGGCACTCACACGGTCACCGCGGAATACACGCTGATATTTAGACACAACTATAAAGTTTGTCGGTTTGTGTTTGGGGATATGATCGATGTAGGGTACGTTAATACGCAGGGGATTTGCAATGTGGAGCATGAAGGGTTTTTGAGGTCGGGGGAGAATTATGACTTGTTGATAGATATGTACCCGCCGGATTATGAATATCCTGACCAGACACACTTCTGATTACGCGCCTACGCTTCGCAATGGTGAAATTTTGGTCGACTTGTACACCAAGCATTGAATTTTAGCTAACTAAGGGCCGATTTTTCAATGGTCAGATAAATGCTATCCGACTGAAAAGAGGTATGTTTTGATTGTCACTTCATACATACGTCAAATATTTATATTCGACGTGCAAAGAAAACCTACTGATTATGTGTCAGATAGAATTTAACTGACTATTGAAAAATCGGCCCTTAAATAATTGTTTTCTGAATGGTTTTGATTTATTATAATATAACCTTAAAGATGGCGAAAATTTATTAAGTTTAAGAGGAGAAACATACAAACAGACACGATTAGCGACTTTGCTATATAATGATGTAATGATAATGATTATAACGACATTGATGATATTGATGATGATGATCTGTAATACCAAAAAAATACAAAACATTGTAACTGAGTATTTTGTGGGTAAGTGAAATTTTATAAAACAAGGACATAAAGTCTAAGGACTTAGATAGTAGTCATATTGTACATAATAATTAAGAAATAAAGATTCCAAGTAGTAAGAATTTTTTTCTGAGTACATACTGAGCGGACAATTTTTTCCCTGACTAGTTCAGATAATCTGAACTATATGGTTGAATTAATTTTAATACGTAATAGGTTTGTAGTAATCTTGTTAACTACGTTTGATCAGACTTATTTTTCTTTAATGTTTACATCTACCTGGAGGTAATGTAGTATTTGAATGGAAACACAGACATTATTGATTAAAACTAATGATCGGTGGGAAGGACATTTTGGGAAGAAAAATAAAAAACTAAGTATCTTAAAATTAATCAAACTTTTCAAGTACAGTCGTAAAGTAACAGTATGAATGTGAAATGACTACACACCCAGATGTGAAACTTTATACGTTAATAATTCAAACGCTAAGTTTTAAAACGATTTAAAAAACAACTTTCTCATATTACACGAGCTCCACCGATATAATCTATACTAATAAATAAGAAAAGAAGCTAGAATAGAAATTCTTTATTGCACTACATAAAATAGAAAACAAATTATATCTCAACAGAAAAGAAAAGAGGCACAAATGGCGATTTCTTCCAAACAACCGTACATGTTTTAAGGACATCCAAAAACTTATAGAGTAGGTGTGCGAACAAAAATATACAAAGTAATTTTGTTATTTACTGATTAGGTACTTACATCTAAGTATTCCATATACTAAATTACATAAAATAGTTAGTTTGATGTTTGGGGTAATCTCTAGAACTTCTCAACCAATTTTCTTAAACTAGTTGAAAGCTGCGTTATCAGGGAGTGACTTAGGGTTTAATGAAGCTAACGGCAAGTAAGACTTTATTGGTGCCCATATAAAGATGTTCCATTTATGGTTTATTATACATCTAGGCCCCTAACAACTCTGTTACTGTATTTGTATGTATTTTCTTAGCATATCATATTTTTTTTATGAGAAGCTAGCAAACGAGCAAGCGGGTCACCTGATGGTAAGTGATCACCGCCGCACTGTGGTTGTTGGGGGTAGGTTGCTGAGCCTTTGACAAAATTGGGCACCGGATACCGCACTCACCGAACGAAACGCAGGAACACCATCCCTAGTCAGCCCAGTAATCGCTGCAGACAGAGCCTACAGCTAGACTAGAGTGGTATCTACGATTCCTATCTTCTTGTACAGATACACAATGAAGATCTATTTATTGATGTTTGTCAAACTTGTTTCTCAGTCTCTAATCCTTTGACAACCACCTTCCCCTTTACCATGATTGAGCTAGTTAATCGTTCAATGAGGCAATGTTACCGACTCGGGTCTGACCTCGGCATATCGCTGTTTATGTAAACCCGCGGGGAAGGGGTTAATTGCTGCCACGCGGTGATTCCCACGCTTGTGTGGAGGGCGGAACACGGGTTCTAAGTATTGGAAGTGAGTTTCTGATGGTTAGTTTTGTCGAACTTCTTATTTGGGTAATGGGATGAATATATACGAGATATACCTACTCGAAATTGAACTCGCTTTAAAGGAGTATAAGCACATGAGTAAAGAAACTGAACAGAGACAAAGCTTCTAAAGAGCTAGCAAAATTTATACCTATTTTGGTAGGGTTGGCACAATTGAATAAATTAAAAATATAAATGTACTTTTTTTTCAAATTTTTTATTAAAATAGGTTTCTTTTACAAATTACATACTCTAAATATATTTTTTTTTTATTACTTTTGGTTTTTAATAATTCGTTGTGTCTTTTAATCGAATGATAAATTCTAAATCTAATATAAAGTTTTTTCAAATAAACCAATGGGAAACACTCACATAGCATATGAAATGTACAATCTTGCAAAAGTGCTAATATGTCATTACCAATATTAACATTTTTAATATGAAGATCAAAATATTCGCGAAATTTTTGCTCAAGCAATTCAACAAATTCAATAAAATTGTCAGGAGGTATTATCAAAAAACCTGATTTCACACTTTTAAAATACTAAAACAAAAGTATTACTACGTATTATGTGAGAAACTCGAAAACAAAAACAAAACACGCACAACGTTCGAGCGTCGCGTCACGCCTGCACGCCCTGAGATTGACCACTGGCTGATCTAGTTTGAAGCGGTTTCGGCTCATACGTGACAAGCGGCCAGTGGTCACGCACACACACGCGTTGCACTTGTAGTGATGTACCTGTCACAGCGCATTCGTATGTAGCTTTGTCTCTGTTCAGTTTCTTTACTCATGTGGTATAAGCGTTTATTTAATATTGCGACCTCTGTGGTGCAGCGGTATATACACTGGACTGCTAAGCGGAAGGTTCCGGGTTCAATTCCCGGTCGGGCCAATTTCGTAATAATGGTTTTTCGATATTGGCTCGTGTCTGGGTGTAACTAGGTTCTCCCCTAGTCCATTGTGTGGTGTGGTACCTATAGTAAAAGTTTTGCTTAGTTTAGGGCCACACAGTTGGTGTGTTAGTCTGGAGATTTATTTATTATTTACTTTATTATTTGAAGTTTTGGCTTTTTTTAAAAACACAACTAGACATATGTTTTATGTCTAATTGCCGGTCTCAGTATTTCTACTATAGTTAAAATCTTGGTTACTTGAAACTGCTTGTTGTTCTTGTGACGTGTTTCTGTCATTTTCATATCAACTGTCTACCATAGTTTTTGAGACGCAAAAATATATATATAGGATACTAAAGTAAGTACATGAAACTAGGCGTCAAAGATAAGTAAGTTACTGTTACTGAAATTGGCTGTAAGTAACGTTGAACCCCCAGTTTTTCCCTCCTTGCAGCGTTCCTGCCAAGTCGACCAAAAAAGCGGCCATATTTTCCTTTTCTCGAAACAGTTGACCCTTTTTAGGCTTAAAAAGGGTTTAGCCCATTTTCGATTGCCTGTAACTTGTTACGGATAAAGTTAGAAGTTTCAAATTTTAACTTCCAATCTATTCTAAAGATAAATATTATCACTTTGCACCAAGTTGAAGTGGAAATGGAAACGTACTGCTTGTCGGTCCAATAGTATTTGTATAATAAAATTCGCGTGGAAGTCGGTTTCCCGTGGGAATTAGAAGTTTCCCCGCGGTAAAATGTACCCTATATGTTATTCTGATGTATAACCTATACAACTGTAAAGTATCATTAAAATCAGTCCAGTAGTTTTTACGTGAAAGAGTGACAAACATCCATACATACTCACAAACTTTCACATTTATAATATTAGTAGTATAATTGAAAAATCCGCCCAACATCGATTGATATGTTTTGTTATACGATTCCTAACTAACATAATAGGTAAAATGGTCAAATAGTGAAAACGAATAGTTTTCGACTAGTCTCGCGCCCGTTCGCTGATCACCTCATACCTTACCGGGTTATTATTTGTAATTTCAAGTTGAAAGCTGGGTCATAACTTTAAAACTGTGGAGTAGGTGAGTAGCTTTTTTTTTTGTTTTAACTCGCCCACGCTTCGCAATGGTGTAATTTGGCGCGACTTGTTCCCGTTAAGTTGAATTTTAGCTAACTTAAAAAAACTTTTTCTGAATGTTCTTAATTTACAAATTTAAATGAAAAAATTACCAAAAGGACGGTGAAACCGCATTAAAATCCCTCAACTGGTTTAGGAGGACTTAGCGGCCAAACATACAAACTTATAAAATTAGCGACTTGGATTTATACTAACTATGTAATGATGATGTACCTTGCGTTTGTTATCTCTCTTATTTACTGAATATTTAAAAAGTGAAGGCAACTCTGCCTGTTTATTACGCTTTCACGACGAAACTATTCAACATTTTTTTATGAAATTTATAGCAGACTAGTGGCCGCCCGCGACTCCGTTCGCTTGGAAGTCGGTTTTCCGTGGGAATGAGAAGTTTTCCCGCGGTAAAAAGTACCCTATGTGTTATTCTGATGTATAACCTATATTACTGTAAAGTTTCATAAAAATCCGTCCAGTAGTTTTTATATGAAAGAGTAACAAACACCCATACATCCATACTCACAAACTTTCACATTTATAATACTAGTGGCCGCCCGCGACTCCGTTCGCGTGGAAGTCGGTTTCCCGTGAGAATGAGATGTTTTCCCGCGGTAAAAAGTACCCTATGTGTTATTCTGATGTATAACCTATATTACTGCAAAGTTTCATCCAAATCCATCCAGTAGTTTTTACGTGAAAGAGTAACAAACATCCATCCATACATCCATACATCCTCACAAACTTTCACGTTTATAATATTAGTAGGATAGACAAGACCTTAGTAAAAGACATAGGCTGCCTTTCATCGCAATATCATTTGAATAGAAACTTTTATTAGTTGAGTTGTAAGTTTGTATAAAGATAGAAAAATAATAATAAAAATAAGAAGAAATAAAAATTCTTGAGTCACACACACCATAAGGAAATTATAAGAACTACGGCGTAGTCCTTTACAAACGTCTACGGTCTACGGCTGATAGTCTACGGACTACGGCAGTATCTTCGTAGCTTCATTATCATGTCTCATGCTTCTACTCGGTACCACTTCCAGTATACCTATTAAAATTATTCTCCATTAACACAAATGTTGTCTGGAAAAGATCTCTTTCAGCGATAAGACCGCCTTTACCCACACTAGTTTAAGATTATCCTTGTACTTTTCCAATTTGTGTGAGCAATAAAGAGTTAATCTATTTATCTATCTATCTAAAATACAAAAAAAATGAGTGTAAAACTAGATTTCCACCCGCGGCTTCATCCGCGGATTATTTGTTTTTTTTCCCTTGGGAATTTTTAAAGATCCTTTCATAGTGCTTACTTACATTATAAAAAGAGCGACTGTACCAAACTGCACGGCCCTTTTAATAGTTTTTGCTCGGCGATGATCCTTCAGTCAGTCAGCCACTCAGTTAGGGCTTGTTATTTTAAAAGTAGACTAATCCAATTTAAGGGTCAACCGCCAATTCCTGTGGCAAACTATGCATCTAAGTAATAGTTTTGTGGCGACATAGACGGCGCTTATCGTGGCCAACATTCTTTCCCGGCGGTACGCATACAAATGATGCCTTAATACAGGGCCGATCCTTTATCGCACTGTTGAAGTGTTTACGCGGTTAAGTATATATGCGACTTCCAAAATCTTCTCAGTAGCCCCGCTTGGCCCTAGACCTGTGTTCTGTCTAGCACTGAGAGCTTTTTGTTCGTTTTTTCCGCCAGCTTTTTCTCTCGGTCTACTACGTCCATTGCTGATGTATGTAGGGGCGTCCCGTGACATCTTTTATTTTTATTTTTGATTTTATGCTTTTGACAATGTATAAGAGATTAGTTTTTAATCCTACATACAATAAAGTAATTTCATTTCATTTCTTTTCACTGGGACGTCTCCTCTTTTACCGCCAAAGTGTTTTCTTCCAAACTTTGAATTTTTTTTTGTTATACATGCTTGCGTCTCCACCGCGCAGTTGTCCGTCGGTGGTCTGTTGGCGCGCGGCGTGAGTGACAATTATAACACGACGCCATCATGTTTTACCAACGGAGGTTTTGTTCACACACTTTTGGAAATGTAACTTTTTTTTTTTGGAAGGCTGATCAGGGGAAATATTTTGATAATTTGTCAAACTTCGTTCAACTTAATATTAAGTGGCTAGAATAGCAGCAAAGTCAATTATTTAGATTTTAGCTAACATAACAATCATAGTTGTAAAATAGCTAAGATAAAACTTAAGTTGATAAAAGTAACTCAAATTAGAGTTCATAGGTGGGGCCAATTTAGTTAATGTTTCAGCGAAATTTGTACGTGTGGCCGCCCGTGACTTCGTTCGCGTGGAAGTCGGTTTCCCGTGAGAATGAGAAGTTTTCCCGTGGTAAAAAGTACCCTATATGTTATTCTGATGTAAAACCAATATTACTGTAAAGTTTCATCCAAATCTGTCCAGTAGTTTTTACGTGAAAGAGTAACAAACATCCATACATACTCACAAACTTTCACGTTTATAATATTAGTAGGATGTTATAATTAAAGAATCATAAGTATGGTGCCGATCCTAGAGGGGTCATTTGTGCGTATTAGTCTATCCTACTATAACGTTCCAATATATGTGCAGGATAGTCAAAGTAATTTTAAGTATGTTATCACGGAGACTGAACATATAAAGTGTGTAGAGTCGACATCAAGAGGGTAGCTTAATGCTTAATATGTATTTGTAGGTACCCGATTACTGGGAATAGTAAGTGATAACTGCTTGGCATTAATTTTGAAGTTATAGATACTGGAAAAAGGAACGCGGGCCTCAGTGGTCAGAGCATTGGACCAGCTTTCCAAGCCCAAGGCCCTAGGTTAGAGTCCTAGTCGCGTAATGCTCGGAGGACCGCGTTCCTTTTTCCAGTATCTATAACTTCAAAATTAATAAATTAACATTTATAATGCAAAATTGAAAGTAACATCTCAATGCTTAGCATTAAATAAACTGAATGCTTGAATGAAATTAACGGACCCAAACTTGAATGCATATTCGCTGCTTTAATAAATTCTTAAAAGTTAGATATGTTTAGCTAGCTTTGTATGTATAGGCAGGCAGGCAATTAATACACATTACACTGTTATTAAGATAACTTTTTCAAGACTTGCACAAACTATAAAAATATTTTCTAACCTTGTCAAACTCTAATAATGCATCGAAAATCGTTCTCGCACACCAAAAAAATAGTTTTTTACCCCAAAAGTCGGTGTCAAAAACCACCCTCCTATCAAACGATGGCACTAATGACTTTTCATTAACTATTCATACGCAGAGTTACAATCTGTGTCATAAGGCTGGTAACACTCAACTTGCGGGCGGGGCCCCAGCAATCAGCCAATCAGAAGCCGTGAAAGTTACCTAACGGTTAGCAACGGACCAATCACAGTTGGAGAAATTATATAAACGTGGAAATGGAAAAGCTATTGTGGACACAGTTTTCGTGGTGTAAAAGTGTAGTGCCGTGTGTTATGCCGTTAAATAAATATTTAGTTTGGATTAATTAGTTGAAAAAAGACATTAAATGCATTTGGAGGAATTGAATCTTAAGGTGTTTCTTATTATCATGAAAGTATATTTTTCACATGAAAAATTTTGTTTCTGAATCTGATGACTTTTAAGAATATTTCTGTTATTTTTGGTACTCAGAAAAAACTTATTCAATGTTACATTATCAATCAACTTTATGTAATTAAGTGACGTAATACCAATTGCGTTTTGTGGTAAATATTTAGATAAGTAATTCGCCTAATTATTCTCATACCCGCTTGCTCGTTTTTACAAAAAAAAACACAAGACAGTTCAAAGTTCGAACAGTTTAAAAAAGGAGAAAAGAACTCAGTGATACTGCAAAGTGAACTCTATTACAAAGGAATATGGATCAGAATCCCCCACTGTACGACATGGACGGCTCCTGTCAGCTAGCAGCTCTGAGGCTACTCAGTGGATACAACCATTTCATGGTACCTCCAGGTGTGTATACAGGGTGTTTCTTAGTGGTTTGTACAAATAGGCTATGGTGTAGTTAATTAAGACCTACATTTGCTATGTAGTTAATAATATGTTTCTTTTAGAAAACTTTTTTATATCCCTTTTCGCAAAGGTAAAATTGAATTGATTTTACTGTTGTTTCGTTCGCCACTTTTTGTATTATACCTACTAGAAAAACTAGATAGGAAAAAACCTTTTTTATAAATTATGTAAGACAAAAACGAAGGTTGAAAGCTAAAGCCTTCATGTATCTTTATTTTATAGAAACTAGCAAAGATAAACTAGACAACTTGTTTTAAAATTATAAATTTTATATTTATATTTAAGTATTGGAGTTAAAAAAACGTCGTCGTTCTTGCGTCGCGTGACGTTAGTAAGACTTTTTATATCGCATTAAATTCGGAGTGAAACTCCTTTCCCTGTACTATGTTATTCTACTTATTATAAACGTGATAGTTTGTGAGTATGTATGGATGTTTGTTACTCTTTCACTTAAAAACTACTGGACGGATTTTGATAAAACTTTACAGTAATATTGGTTGTTATACATCAGAATAACATATAGGGTACTTTTTACCGCGGGAAAACTTCAAATTCCCTTGGGAAACCGACTTCCACGCGAATGGAGTCGCGGGCGGCCACTAGTAATACCTAAACCTTCCTCTTGAATCACTCTATCTATTAAAAAAACCGCATCAAAATCCGTTGCGTAGTTTTAAAGATTTAAGCATCCATAGGGACAGAGAAAGCGACTTTGTTTTATACTATGTAGTGGAGATTGAAGACTACAATGCTACGAGAAAATGTAGCAGGCCCTATGCTACGCTGTAGTTGGTGATAAATGTGTTTATGTAACATGATTTATTTTTAGGGTTCCGTACCCAAAGGGTAAAACGGGACCCTATTACTAAGCCTCTGCTGTCTGTCTCCAGGCCGTATCTCATAAACCGTGATAACTAGCTAGAAAGCTGAAATTTGCACAAATGATGTATTGCCGTTGCCGTTATAGCAAAAAATACTAAAAATTAAAAATATATATATATATTATGGGGGGTCCCCATACAATTAACGTGTTTTTTTTCGTATTTTTTTGCTCAATATTAAAAACGGTAACAGGTAGACGCTTTAAATTTTTACAGAATATTTACTTGTATATGACCTACCAACAAACGTAATTTTTAAGCTATTTTTACTCGATCTTAATAAACAGGTAGAAAATGATAGTAGATACGAAACCCTTCGTAAGCGAGTCCGACTCGCACTTGGCCGGTTTTTGTATTTATAATTTACATGAGCATTACATAAAATTAAACGCTTGGGTTGAATTTTCTACTTAAAAATCTACTTTTTTAGTGCGTAGGTCCTGTATCCCTACTAATATTATAAATGCGAAAGTAACTCTGTCTGTCTGTCTGTCTGTCTGTCTGTCTGTCTGTCTGTTACGCTTTTACGCCTAAACCATTGAACCGATTTTGATGAAATTTGGTATGAAGAAAGAACTAAACTTAGGAAAGGACATAGGGTGCTTTTTACCGCGGGAAAACTTCTCATTCCCACGGGAAACCGACTTCCACGCGAACGGAGTCGCGGGCGGCCACTAGTAGGCTATAAATTGAAGTTAGGGTCATGAAATTTGGTATAGGCATTTCTTTTATGATGTACATAATATGTTACGGCTAATACCCGAAGTGCGGCTACACCTAGTTTTAGCCGGTTAGAAGTGTTTTTTATATGGAAAACTCTAAAAAAAAATACCTATGTATATAAAAACTGGCTTGAATCATGAGTCGACGGAGTCTACGCGGGATTCCTTTTTCTGGGTGGTATTAAAAAAAGTAACCTAACTAACCTAACCTATTGATGTTCTAACCGGCTAAAGCTAGGTGTAGCCGCACTTCAGGTATTAGCCGTAACACATATATATTCAGACAATCAGGACATGTGATTTCATAAAAAAGTACTTATATAGTTTAGTCTGAAGCTTCGTCATTTTTACAAATGCCGTGGTCACGGGTAGACTGAGATGATCTACATAAAGTATAGTAAAAAAAAGCTTTTCGTAAATATTCCGTTATAATGAGTTTAATTTAAAGATACATTTAAGATAAATTAAATCCACAAAAAATTCAAATTAATTTTGCCTGGTGCAATAATTTTTTATGCGTTACGGTTCATATTTACGAGCGATCCATCAGCTTCATACAGTTGCCATTTGAAATTAAAATATAGTGTGAATTTCTAAAAGGAACTCTTATATTTATTGTCCTTTAATTTTAGGAATCGAACGCTTACCGTGTTGAGGTGGAATAACTTTCCGCCAGCAGTGTTCGGCTTTCTAAAAGTTAGCAACAAACCCTTAACGTCAGTTACTTATGTAACTAATTCTCACACTCTCATTTATAAAAATACTAGATTTGGCTGCGGCTTTGATCGCGTTAAATTCGGAGTAAAACCCTTTTCCTTTACCGTGAAGATTTCCTGCTAACTGGAAATATATGAATACTATTCTTTACTTTAACTCAGATGTAATTATTTACGACATCACATTAGAAACCACAAAAATAACAGTATTTCTCCACAATTTAATGGATGTTATTATACATAGGTATAGTAATGATATTATATCATTAAAGGCATAAACAGCATTTGTGCTGACGCTTCTTACTATTCATGTATAGTTTGAAGTTGATTAGATATCTTGTAAGACTTTGTAACGATTTTTTGAATAAATTTCTTTATTATTATATGAACCTTCCTCTTGAATTACTCTATCTATAAAAAAAAACCATCAAAATGTGTGGCATATTTGTATACCTTGTTACCTACCACTATCTGGCAAATAAAGATTTATGATTATGATGATTATGATTATGTTACTTGTATAGGAGCCTCTATAAGTATATTTTTCTAATTTGTTTTTTAATAATTGTAATGAAATTCATCATCAATGACAATTTTAACTGTCTAGCTATCACGCTTTCAAACAGATAGACGGACGATCGGGACGGACAACACAATCTTAGAAATGGAGTCCCGTTTTATCCTTTGGGTACGGAACTCTAAAAAGGTAGTTCGTCAAGTTGTTAGCGGATATAGATATGTCGGAGATCGACTATTCTTATGGTTGATATAAGAAGAGTGCGAATTGCCAGTACCAAATATGGTGCTAGACAGAGTCTATGTGACATCGAGCGAGCAGCTGTCAGAGTGAAGGAGATTGTCTCAAGTCTTGGTTACGAGCGATTGGAAAGTGTAATTCTTGGTGTCTGCGTAGAAACTGTCCGTGATCCGTGCCTTTTTGTGAATTAATCGAATGACCTACTGGTCAAGAGAAGATAATAGTCATGATGACAGATTTAAAAAAAAACTGTTGTACTTATCATATTCAGAAATATATACTTAATGTAAAAAATAACATATTTCGGAAAAAAAGCATGATTTACATGAAAAAAATCAATTTAAAATTTTATGTTTAAAATTCCCACCAAAACGCTCCAAAGTGTCATGGCGTCGATTTTGACGTCACGTTAGATCACTTGTTTACTCTAACGCAGTTTTACCAACTCTCAAAAATATTTATTCCTAATTTATACCTATGACAAAACCCCCTAAAATTACCTCAATTATTTGAAAATTCCCCTAAAAATATAATTCATAAAATTTTTATACAAATATAAAAAAAAATATATAAAAGTAATATTTCTTCATTTTCTCTGTTTATAAATTATCTAATACGTTATAAAGTATATCAATTTCTTCTGAAAAAGAACCCTAAAAATACCCCTAAACAAATAAAAACCCTAAAAAAATCCCATCCCACTAATTTACCCCCTAAATTTGGGGGGAAAACCCCTAAGTTGGGAACCATGCTCTAACGTGACGTCATTCGCTCTGATTGGCGTTCAGAAGATCATGGCGGACTGTAGTATTTTGTAGATTTTTTTTTTAAATATTAATTAATCTCGCTTTATAATAATACCTTGTTATTTTTTAATATTTTATTTACGTTTCATTAGATGGTAGCATAATTTTTGTGTATTTTATTCACAGTCATCATGCCTATTACAGCGCTGAAACTGCGCAATTGGTTTATTTGATTCTAAGCAATCTCCCACGTACGCCCACAACTAAAATAGCACTAGACGGCCCCTGAACATGGCTCTGGTAACGAAGGTATTATACCGTCTTCGTTGGATATATGATTTTCTTTAGACGACCTCCGAAGCGTAGATTATCAATTTCCGATATGGGCTTGTACAAACTTCTGTAGTAACAACTTCAGTGATTTCTCGGCAACAAAGCACATTTCATTGATAAATGAGCCATTATTAAGTTAAAGCTAAGCTTTTTCGGCGCCCAATAGTTGTCAGGTAGTCTGGAGATTTATTGTATCTTATTAGTTAGCTTTCCACCCTGCGGGTAACCGGGGAAACCCGGGACCTTACCCGTCTCGCGGTAAAAAAAACCTGATAGAAAAGTGTTATTTTAGATTAGAATCTATTAATGAATTAAATTTCATCAAAATCTTGTACTATAGGTACCTACCACACAATGGGCTAGGGAAGAACCCAGACACAAGCCAATATAGAAAAGTAATTTTAACTAAATTGACCCGACCCGGGAATCGAACCCGGAACCTTCTACTTACTTAACAGTCCGGTATACATACCGCTGCGCCTCAGAGGATTGTCGAAGATCATTTATTTTTTCCGATAAAAAAAATACTTAATTTAAAACCGTAGTTGTACAAAATTGTATTTATACTATCAGATTTTGCGATGATTTTGAATTAAATAACTAGTGTTTTAATATAATTTGCGGCGATTTCAAGCGGCGAATATGACTTTTCTATGTTTAATAACCTTTTTAAATTTAGTTTTCTACGTATACTGTTAGTGAATTTAGTTATTATTGAGGCTCAAGAATACATGGTTTCAGGCTTCGGAATTGGTCTTTTTACACCCGTAATATTTCTATTTGTCGTTCTCTCCCGGCGATAGCAAACATCTGCTTCAAAACAGCGCCGGTCCTATATCGCACTATCGAAGTGTTTAAGCGACTAGATGCATCTCTACAACTTTCGAAATAAAAAAAACTATATAAAATAATGTTATTAGGTAAATCAATGTTAAAATAAATATCGTACACAATTAAGATATCGCATTTTGTAGGTATGTGTAGTGCGAAAGGGACCCATTATTAGTGTTACCTATTCTATAGATAACTTTAATAAGGTAGGTTTCAACCATAATATGCCTTCAAAGAAGTCCTTGACAAGAAGTAGTTAATAGTTTTTTCAGGTCCACTTGATAGTAGCTTACCAACGTCTATACACCCTGCAAAAAATAAAAAAGGAACAAGTGATGTACCTAACTAATGTGGTTTTTTGAACGAACCAAGTATGCGAATATCCGCGATTGCGAATGCGAATATTCGTTACATCACGAAATGGAACCTCAGTCATTACTTTTTTTTTTATAGGTGTAGTCACATTGTTTGGGTTGGTTTCGTAAATCTAAAGTTATGCCAATTTCTCTTCTGATTTTGAAATAACTGAATGTATCTTAAAGCCTTCTACATAATAACAATCTAATAAGTATGTGACATATTTGATTTGTATATTTACTTGGTTAGTTAGGGACTGAAAAATCATGTTAAGTAGTTCACTTTACATTCGAGCTATTTAACAGTAACTCTGGCACGCCACGGAGCCATTCACCGATTAAATACCTAATCTAGCTTTCATGTAGTTAGGTACACCAAATCGGTTTCGACCACGTCACGTCAAATTTGACACATCATTACCCTGGCGCCCTGTCACTGTCATTAAGTTACTCAAACACACACGGTGGAAACAGCTGGCTTTTCTCAGGGACTTTGCTGTGAACGATACAAAGGTTAATTTAAATTGGTGTGTATGGTCGTTCTGGGTTATGTATGACTAACAATTAGTTCTTTAGTCTATGGTGTTGTATTTCAGGTAAGTTAACTTTGTCATGTTAGAGTTGAAGTAAATTATGTCGTAGTCCTCCGGGAAGAACTTAGGGATAATTGAGAAATGAGATATCTTCAGAAACAAAAGGTAGAAAAGAGAGTATATGGATATCTTTATATCCGTCCATCTGAATCTTAAGAGTCGACGACGGATGTGCATCTTAATGGTATAGTGTATACTTAACTAGCGACCCGCCGCGCCCAAGCTTCGCAATGGTATAATTTGACGGGAATTGTTCACGCTACGTCGAATTTTGGCTTACTTAAAATAACTTTTTCTGAATGTTCTTTAGTTACAAATTTAAAAGAATAAATTCCCTAAAAGATAGCGAAACCCGCATTAAAATCCGTTAAATAGTTTAGGAGCGCACCAAGATACAATTAGACAGAACTAGCGATTTGGATTTATACTGTGTAATGATAATTGGGTTGGTAAAATAACGAGTAGTGTCCGATTTTTCTGAGCTTCATACACGCTTAGCCATATTCTTATTTTTGATCGTGTGCTAAAAGTGATATGCCATCGCTAGCAGAGTTCCGATTGAATACAGTAGTTAGTTACTTAAAGGGAATTGCTAGTTGTCTTACACTCTCACGCCAGCCATATCATCATTAACTGAAACCCAATTTACCAAAATTGTACGAAAACCTCCGCTGAATCACCGTTCACTTGCATACATATTATAATATTGACACAAGTAATTCCCGCTATCATTACGCACGCTGTAATTACCCCAGCGTTAAGGGCAGGTGAAATACTTGCATGAAGGGATGCGCGATTAATTATGTAATAGTGACGTGGTATGAACGGTGACACGTGTTTTGCTTTAGGGTTCGTACCGTTATGTAGAAATTATTATCCCTGTCATAAAGGGAGAAAATAGATGCTGTCTTGGAATGAAAAACGGGTCAATTGCTATTTAGAGTGCACGACATGTTTCGAGCCATTATCTTTTAAAAACGTTAAAATTCACATTTGTTGTTGGGCGCCTCTCTTAAATACACCTTAAATATGTATTTTATGAAATCTGTGCAAATTTCAACTGTCTAGCAACCACGATTCATGAAATAAAGTCTGGTGTCAGAGAGACAGACGGACGGACAGCGGACTCTTAGTAATAGGGCCCTGTTTTTACCCTTTGGGTACAGAACACTAAAGATAAACTCAAAATTTCAAACTAAAATCAAAATCCATATTCAACGAGAAAAAGTCAAAATTAATAATTGTAGAAAATATCTAATTCTTTCTACTAATTTGTATAAACTCAATTGCGATATCTCATTTCTCATAATATTAACAATTTACTGTTTGGTAACAACCCACGTAATTGGATGCAGCCCTACGACCCTTTAAACGGTTGGGCAAACTGGGTAATTGATTCAAAAATATTTGCTTGTACAACAGCCGGCAGACAATATTGATTCTAGAAATTAGTATTATTGCTATTGGTTTATACACTTATATAAATGTTGGGGTTTTGACAATTTGAATAAACTTAGCTTTTACTCTAACCCAGTGTTTCCCAAGGGTAGAAACCATCTATTAAATCTAAACACTTACTAAATCCGGCAGCAAAATAGGTACTCCAAAACCTCAATCAAACAAAAACAAAAATTATAAATAAATCTCCAGACTAACACTCCATCTATGTGGCCCTATACCTACTACCTAATCGAACCCAAGACCTTTTACCTTCCGGCATACGAGAGGTCGGTAAAATAAAATAATCGTGAAATCTGTTGGTTGCTTTAAATGCAACTGAGTTTAAGCAAGTGCAAGTGAACTTAAGCATTTTTATAGTTTTTTTTTTGTTATATTTGTAACGAGTAGATCGTCGATCTAGGTACTCTTGAAAACAAATGATTTTACAACATAACGGGCATGACCGATAGAGTGGCTTAAATAAAAATGGTTCAGATAAAGGAAATACAGGTTCAAATCGCAACAACGTTTCTGTTTATACCCACAAATGGGCCTAAATGGTGATTTTGCTATCTGAAAAGGTCTTTCATTACTTACATAACATCTATTATACTTATTAACTAGTGGCCGCCCGCTACTCCGTTTGCGTGGAAGTCGGTTTCCCGTGGGAATGAGAAGTTTTCCCGCGGTGAAAAGTACCCTATGTGTTATACTGATGTATAACCTATAGTACTGCAAAGTTTCATCAAAATCCATCCAGTAGTTTTTATGTGAAAGAGTAACAAACATCCATACATACTCACAAACTTTCACATTTATAATATTAGTAAGATTGTAAGACAGTTTACATCTACGTGGCTACCTATTTACTAAAAAATTCTTCCTCATCAGTATAATTCAAACACCATCTTCCTATAACATAACGCGTTGAATCATGGAACGATCGCTGATCGTCAAAGTCCTTGATTACGATCCACCGACACGTCGGCGGGTCGTGAGATTGCAGCACCTGCGTAATTGTTATACCATCGCTAGTGATGGGGGTTGACATTCGAATTCGAATAAACGTAAGAGTCGTATACGAAATAGTATTAGTTAACTACCATAGTAAAAAGTTTTTACTATGGTTACGATATTTGTTAACATGCGAAAAGATTAAGTTAATTTTTTATTAATTATGTTCTATTTATTACTCATACGGTTTGGTTTTTTCACTATTAGTTTACCATTTAGTAAAATAAACAGGAACAAAACAGCTGATTTAGAAGAGATAATGAAATAAAAGCTTTTAATAGGTATAAGTACGTAAATACGGATAACATGTTTTATTAGTACATTTTTCAGAAAAGTTTCAGTTAATTTTAGGCGGCTATATTTGTAAGAGGAGGGGAGATGTGTATTAAAAGCATCGTCTTCCATTATCAACAATATATTTTATTGACATAATAAGTACCTGCAAAATCACAATTTCAATCAATTAATAATCCTTAGCTATTAATTATTAATATTACCACTTATAACATGTAATTATTTCATCGTATAACAATCAAAAACACTGCACGATAATATTTATGAACACGTGTTGCCGAAGTGGATAGTGCTGGCAGACTGACTTGCTTTGAAGCGTTGTTCTGCTTTTATACAAAATGGCGGGTAGTGGAAGGAGACTAGTGCGGTGGCGCTGCAAAACTCTTGCGCCGACACGGCCATTCTGCAGTAGGCACGTCCCTGTGCCTCTCTTTTTTTTTGGTTACACTGAAATCAAAAAACATTATGGTAATAAAATCACACACGGAACTCATTTGGTAAATGCACGTTAGACCTCATAGCCTCGGCGCTAATTTTGGTCACGACCTCAGAGCCTCAGCGCTCATCTTGGTCACGACCTCAGAGCCTCAGCGCTCATTTTGGTCATGATAACACAATTAATATGACCAACGTTTCCGTGAATTCGCCTGTGTCAATATTTCCTAAAATTACACAAATTACACCTCGGAGCCTCAGCGCTCATTTTGGTTATGATAACACAATTAATATAACCAACGTTTCCGTGAATTCATCTGCGTCAGTTTTTCCTAAAATTACATATTTATTCATAGCCGATATGGCCATTAAACTCTGAATCCCGAATTTAGGTGTAGATCTTAAATGCTCGTGACAACTTTTTCTAGATCTTCCTCTACCGTTAATTCGCCACATCTCAAATCGATCATATGGAAGAACTTTCTTAACTTCAAACGGGTCGTCATATTTTTGTCTTAGTTTGGTACCCAGTCTAGGAGGTTCTTTGAAAACGCCATATTCTCCTTTTGCCAGTTAGCATTTCGATGCAGTTTGACCGTTTTTTAAGGTCCCGTTTTACTCTCTGGGTACTAAGCCTCTGCTGTCTGTGTCTCCAGGCTGTATCTAATAAACCGTGATAGCTATAAAGCTAAAATTTTCACAAATGATATATTTCCGTTGCCGCTATAACAAAAAATACAACAAATAAAAAAAAACATAAAATATTAAGGGGTGTCCCCATACAAACGGTAACAGGTAGACGCTTCCGACTTTCACAGAATATTTACTTGTATATTACCTTCCAAAATAAATAATAATAATAAAGTAAACATTAAAGGGGGGCTCCCATACAACAAACGTAATTTATAGGCAATTTTTACTCAATCTTAATAAACAGGTAGAAACTTGAAACTTTGTAAGTAAATATTTAGAAATATATTAACAACAAACGTGATTTTCTATTATAGATGATAGTACGGAACCCTTCGTGCGCGAGTCGGGCTCGCACTTGGCCAATTTTTATTATTCGCATAACTCTTTCTACTTGACCATTACCCTCTACTTATATATCCGGAGCATTGATGTAATTGAATTCCATATTCTTAACAAAACGACTTGTAGTTGGATACAAATGCGCCATCGCCATCGACAACAATATGTTTTGGTGCGCCAAAAAGACAGTACTGGACATTTTAGGAAACCAACAATTCTCCCAAAGCTTCGCTAAAAGATATTTATTAAGCTATTGCATAGCTTCTATCGCGGGCCTTGAGCGCGGGGACCGAATGTAAAAATTCCGTAACGAAAAAACCTAACACCCCCCACTCCGACCGGCACAGCGGTGATACTTTTTTGTTTTGCCATCTATCGATGAAAAGCAGAACTTTTAATGACTTATAAAAATATTTTGAACAATAAACTTCTCATTTATTTATTAAAAGAAACAAAATGGTTTCTTATCGGTCACCACGCTCAAAAAGTTGAATTAATATCAAAGAAAAAAAACAAAGGAAAAAGTAAAAAAATACTGCATAAATAAAATAAATAAATACCTAATTACATAAGTTGTTAAAAAATGCTTGCAATAGCTTTACCGCGGCAGTCTCCGAGTGCCACACGTCTTTTTTTTATTTTTCTCAGCCCATATGCTGAGACTCCACTGGTAAGACTGTGGGACCACTTTTTTTAATGGATTTGTTATTAAAATTACTCTTGTTATGTAGGAATACACTAAATGTTGTTATTATTCTGGACTTCAAGAATAATCTTGTGGATTAAGAGGTCCCGATGTTGCTCCATTATTAACCAGTCGTCCTTAGTCGTGATGCTCATGATAGTTTGAAAAGGAGTTTCAGCTTAATAACTCTGCATCTCTAAATTTTCCACTTTCGAACTCAAAGTTTTGCAAAAGCCCACCACCTATAAATCCGTGGAAGTAGTGATGCTTTCACCGCATTACAGTCAGTAATTACTGTAAATTTGCGCCCGTATAAGAAGTGATGAAAATGTTATATTGATCTTACAATTGCTAGAGTTTCTAGCTCATCTGTGGTATTTTTGACTCAGCTGGTGTAGTTATCATACTAAAATACCAAATTACGTGGCGCTATTCATTCTGCGTTTGGATCAAAACAAAGCTGAAGTTCTGTAATAAAACGGAATTATCCACAAAAATATAAACATATGGACGAGGAACCGCGACGATTTGCCCTGAGACCGGAAAGAAATAAGTTAATAACACCAGTTTCTAAAATAATGCTCCACAATACCGGAACATATTCGATGTTGATTAAAGTTTACAATAACCTACCCGCAGACATAAAAACAGAACAACAATATTTTAAATTAAAGTCCCATCACATCAAATCAAATCATCAAAGTTATCACGACTTAAAAGATTTTTTGACACAGAAATTATAATTTTGAAATAGGAAACACTAAATCTTAAATTAATAAAATTTAAAAAATACCAGATATACAATACATAGCCAGACATTTTAATGATTAAATAAATACTATTTACAAAATATAAGTAAAATAATGCAACTAAATCAAAAATAAGGTAACTGATTGGCTATATGTAACCTATGCATATTGCGGTTGAGAGTATGACATTCGTTTAATACCTTCATATAAAAAACCTCGGACTGTCTCCATCCTTTGCTATGCTCAAATGGGTTTCTTATGTGAAACCAAATATATATCTGTCAACCCATGTACCTACCATAAGTTGCAATAAAGTATTGATAGCCCTTTGGTACACTGATGGTGCATTTGTAAGTCCGAAAGACATAGTTAGGTATTCATATTGTCCGCGTTATTCGAGTTAAGTTCCGTAAAATCAACGCATAAGCGATCTTCACAATTTCCAAAAACGTCGTTCGGCAGGTGCTAATCTGTAAGGTCGACGACTTACTATTTTATCAGGATTTTCACATCGAATTCGTAGCTCACCAGCTGTAATATGAATTTCTGAAATACCATCTGTAAATTAACTCTTGTACCTATGGATAACAATTGTTATATAATATAATATTGTTAAAAAAAAAAATTTTTTTTTTTTTTCGCATTTATTCGTTTACACCCGCAATTTTAAAGTACGAACATTCTGGACGTTTCTTTTTTTGACTACTGTTACCAGGTCCAGCCTCATTTGTATCTCTCAGATCTTTTTCTCGTTTAGCTGTCGCATTTTGATTACACTAACGAGAAAGGTGTAACATTTTACCACAAACAAAACATGCGCGGTTTTGGTATTTTTGTTTGTCATTTCTAAACCTGCTCTTGGTATTGCTTTCTTTTTCCGCAAAATTTTGTCAATAGCAATAAGTTCCGGAACCGTGTTTGATTTCCTGTTCAATCGGTTCTTAGGGCATCATCTGTTAGTTAATTCAATAGCAACAGTCCTGTTGGATTTGGTAATTTAACAAAAGGAGCATATCATTCTTCATTTCAGCCCATGACTTAGCGCGGCCTTTGAGCACACTTGCTGCTTTAAGTCGTGTTTCATGGTCCCTCAATTTGTATTCTGTTTGTGTCCTCGTAATCAAGTCCACCCACTCTTTCACATCCATACCATCATTGTATTCCTTGTTGTGGCCGTTGTTGGTTGGCGTTGGTACGTCCCCACTTCTGATGTAAGAGGAGGGGAGATGTGTATTAAAAGCATCGTCTTCCATTATCAACAATATATTTTATTGACATAATAAGTACCTGCAAAATCACAATTTCAATCAATTAATAATCCTTAGCTATTAATTATTAATATTACCACTTATAACATGTAATTATTTCATCGTATAACAATCAAAAACACTGCACGATAATATTTATGAACACGTGTTGCCGAAGTGGATAGTGCTGGCAGACTGACTTGCTTTGAAGCGTTGTTCTGCTTTTATACAAAATGGCGGGTAGTGGAAGGAGACTAGTGCGGTGGCGCTGCAAAACTCTTGCGCCGACATATTTACAAATCAGCATCATCAGCATGTATAACTTTTTTGATATACACAAAGTCTCCCGCCAAGAATATTACATAATTTGGCACTAGGTAAAATCACACAAGGTAAAAAACTAAATAGAAACATACGTAACATAAAATACTTATACTTAGTTAAAAATTATAAATTCTGAAATCTTCCGACTTAGATTATGAGCTTCTTACATAACCATAAAAATTGAGAAAGTATTTTCTTTTTACCCCTCGATCTTTCGCATACCCAAATCATTCGAATACCTCCAACCCGGTCCCATCACTAAACGTTCACCCTTTGCCCCCACAGCCTGGAGGGGCGAGGTTACCGACAATTAAAAATCGCTTTGAGTCGTAAGTGGTACCTACCGTACCATACCGAGACACCTGTATTTACATTTATTGGTGTTTGAATAGGATGTCTATCGTTCTTCTTCAGATATATAAATAGACATCCTACTTAAAATTATAAATGTGAAAGTTTGTGAGGATGTATGGACAGGGCCGAGCCACCCATACGTGCGATGTGTGCGGCGCACACAGGCGCCTTAGCAAAAGGGGCGCCAGATTGTTTTTTTTTAGTACAACATAGTTGAAAAAATTGTCTAAACCGACTAAAAAAGGCGCTTCATAGGTTTCGCACACAGGCGCTTCATAGGTGTCGCACACAGGCGCTGCTTAGGGTCGGCGCGGCCCTGTGTATGGATGTTTGTTACTCTTTCACGTAAAAACTATTGGACGGATTTGGATGAAACTTTGCAGTAATATAAATTATACATCAGAATAACACATAGGGTACTTTTTACCGCGGGAAAACTGCTAATTCCCACGGGAAACTGACTTCCACGCAAACGGAGTCGCGGGCGGTCTTGCCGGTTTACCTAGCGTTCATTTTCCGGATGGTCCTATCCATAATGCAACTTTCTTGGACCATTTTTGGTATGCTATGTAATGTGTTGCTATTATTTTCAGAAGTGCACAGCCTGGTAGCCCCGCTGCTGTCGTTGCCGCCGCCCCCGACCTGTCTACCGACGTACTGCCAGCACTTACCTGTCAGGAACACGCCACGTGAGTACTTACAATTGAGAGAGCACTACCTGAGCATTTCAATTGCATACAACATGATTCTCTGGTGACTTTCGACCCGAGTATGCTTTTAAAGTCCAAATATCCATGTTACGCAATGGTTTAATATTGACCGACTCGCTCACGACGCATTGGAATTTAGCTAACTTATGAAAACTTTTTACATAAGTACTTTATTTTTATAAATTAAGGTGAAAAATAGTACCTACCTAAAAGATGTCGAAAGCCGCATTAAAATACGTTATGTACTTTAGGCGGAGTTAGTGTCCAAACATACAAACAGACACGAATATCTACTCTGCTTTTTATGTAATGTAATGATAATGATGATAATGATGTAGATGATAATGATGTAGATGATAATGATGTTGATGATAATGATGTTGATGATAATGATGATGATGATAATAATGATGATGATGATAATGATGATGATGATAATGATGATGATGATAATGATGTAGATGATAATGATGTAGATGATAATGATGTAGATGATAATGATGTTGATGATAATGATGATGATGATAATAATGATGATGATGATAATGATGATGATGATAATGATGATGATGATAATGATGATGATGATAATAATGACTATAATTAAGCACAGTCATTTCCCCCCCTTCAGTGCTAACCCCGCCCCCCTGCGACGCGGACGCGCGCCGCCGCGGCGAGAAGCGCCCGATCCCCGCCGAGCTGAAGGACGAGAAGTACTACGAGCGGCGCCGGCGCAACAACCAGGCCGCCAAGAAGTCGCGCGACGCGAGACGCATACGGGAGGATCAGGTTGTTTGTACAGGGTGTGAACAGACCATTTCCGAAGCCTGAAACCATGCATTTCGTTTTCGGAAGCAGTTTGTACCTTGTTTATCTGTTTTACTCTCATAGTTCCTTACACTTAACTTAACAATGTATAGAATAATGTGTTGTTCGAACGATGCACCTAAAGAGAGCTACATTATTTTAATTCGTTGTCTCACTCACGCACGACATCTGTGGCGCAGTGGTATGTATCGGTCTGTGAAGGGTTCCGGGTTTGACTCCCGGACCTGACCAAGTCAGTTAAAATCGAATTCCGAAATTGGCTCGTGTCTGGGTATAACTGTATTTTCTCCTTGACTCTTGGATAATACCTACCTATCACACAAGCGTTAAATGCGTTTACTTTTGGGCAACATAATTAAATAGGCGTATTAGTCTGGATTAAACAAATTTCATACAAGCTTCTACTGTACGTACTTAAGTACCTGGGGTCTACCGGGACTTCACGGTCGTATCGTGCATTCTTATCAAAATCGCGAGATTGATACCGAGATTTACGACTTTTAAATCGGTATTTCCTGTCGTTACGATTATCGTCTTAGCACCTTACCGGGACTTGTGTCGTCGCCTAGTTAAACTGTCAAGTTTGACAGTTAGTTTCGTCAAATTATCGAGATAAAGTGCCGGTAAGGCATTCCATCAAGTTAGTTCGTACTTCGGTCGCCCGGATACGATTTCGATTGTAAAGTCCCAGTAGACCCCCTGCATCGTAGCCCCATTAGAACTACATAACTAGTCAAAATTTCATTGAAAATTTTTTTGCTCTAACAGATAGCATGGCGTGCCTGTCTTCTGGAGCAAGAAAACGCATCTCTCCGAGCACACGTCACAGCTTTACGACGAGAAACAATCGCTCTACGATCCATTATAGCCTCTAGAGATGATCTAACTACAGTGACACCTAAAGATGATACGAGATACGCTGTAACATCGAAGGATGATACAAGATACGCTGTAACATCGAAGGATGATACAAGATACGCTGTAACATCGAAGGATGATACAAGATACAATGTAACATCGAAAGAAGATACAAGATACGCTGTAACATCTAGAAATGATTCTTTAGCAGCTCTTTCACAGCAGCCAGTTAAGACTCCTGATTGAGGAAATAGAATAAGGAAACAGATATTTGTGCAATAAGAATAATCTTTGAATAATATGGGTAATTGTTGTTTTGTGTTTGTTGTTTATTATTGAAACTTAAATATGTGAATACCTTTTTACGTTTTATTTAATCTTTAAATATATGTATAAAGAGGTGTACAAGAAACAAGATGTAGGCAGATAATATCTAGTAAATTAAAAAAATATTTTTTAAGTTCAGTTATTTCCACATATCTAATTGTTAAAATTACTTGCAAATTGTATAAAAACTGTATGACTGATTTATATGTAAATATTTGTTTATTAAGTAAGCCTCGTTTATTGATTTGTCTACAGTATTACCATAATCAATGTACGGTAATAAATGCAATGATTTCTAACGAATCAAGAGGGTAGCTCATTGGACGCTGCGAAGGCAATCTGTGTCTTTCTGTTCGATGCCGTGACGCCATTTTCTGTGGACGAATAAAGGATACCACGCGCGTTTCGGGACTCCCCTGGTGTGTTGACGTTCAATCCCAGTGTAAAGGATACGTTATCCAGTTTGTGGACTTGTAAATTACCAGGACTGTGACATTCCTAACCTTGGCATACCAAGGATCAAGACTTTGGAAGCTGCTGCAGCACCCCCGGGTGACGTGGGAGTGTTCGGAGGTGAGCGGAGTGTTCATGATTACTCTCTTGATTCTTGGGTTGATTTGCAACTACCTACCGTATTATAAAATGAAATGAAATTACTTTATTGTACGTAGGATTAAAAACTAATCTCTTATACATTGTCAAAAGCATAAAATAAAAAATAAAAAAAAAGATGTCACGGGCACCCCTACATGCATCAGCAATGACCGTAGTAGACCGAGAGAAAAAGCTGGCGGAAAAAACACTCTTTTCGAAATTATACGATACAATATTATATGAATATTTCTATATTTTTCCACTTTTGAACATCTGACAAGTGGTGGTCCACTAAATCGAAGGCTAAGTCTCATTTCACCTAAACCAGGTCTATTTATCAGTGTCGGTAAAGGTGAGTTTTTTAATTAGTATTAAAATAAAAAAAATAAGCAAATATCTTTAAGAGGTTAAAATTCTTGCAATAAACAAGAGCAGATGATTTAAATACCGTAAAAACATACGTTTTTTTAATACCACCCACATTTCTTTACACCACATAATAAAAGTAAGGCAACCTGTTAGTTTCTGTTACCCGAATCTTAAATCCCCGAAAACCCTTGGTAGAACTTTTAAGACAGATTTAGTGAATGTCATTTTTTTTGCCTATTGCCTATTTTTATATCCCAGATGAATCAATTTCCAGGTGAACTAAAACAAAATTTTCAAAAAATATTTTTTTGTTTCCCATATTCTCATAATCTAGATATACCTATACCTAGTTATACCAGATTCTCAGAATACCTACTTTTTTTGTTTCCCTTCGTATAATTTTCCAAATAAACTAATACCAAATTTTCATTATTTTATATTTAGTTCCCATACAATCATTTTCCTGATAATTACACGATTGCCATCTCGTGTTTCAGCTTAACTATTGCAATGAGAGCCACTCCTTTCATGACAATCGTGTCGTTTTCATAACACACGTTTTAAATGGCAAAATTCAATTGAAATAACATCCTCATCATCTTAGACTTTTTTTCTTTGACCTTTGTCATAACTATAGGAAAACCTAATTTTATTTGGCATATTACAATTTTGGGTATGCGTTGTTTTTTATATACTAAAATAATAGATACGACGACGAGCGAAGCGAGGAGTGTGAGGTTGAATGGTGACCATACAGCTTTTGTGCATATGGATATCGGTCATCTAGATTTTGCGCATTTAGATTTCGTGTGTCTGGAACTCATTAGTCTGGATTTTAAAACTTCGTGCAAATTAATAAATGGGCAAATGAAATTCGGAGTTGCCATGGCTATGGCTAACAAAACTTCGAAATTCTAAAAAACGGGATTATGAAAAATGACCAAACGTTTTCTGGATTATGAAATTCGTAATATTAAAATTCGAGATTAAGATTTACCTACCACATACCATGATCGGGGCGAAAATAAAATCAATAAAAGAAAATGAATCATGGTGTATCGATAAACTTCTTTGTAGGAACCATTAATAAACACAAAATGAAACTTCAAATTTGGAGGCAAAATAATCACTTTATTTCATATATTTACAATAATATAACATTTAAACATGCAAACTTGGTTACCATTACAATTTATATCAATACTCTCTATTTGAAATTGGAATGTCAGTCTCTAAATGTATTTACTTGAGCGGTGTGAAGAAATACACAAAATATATTTAAAAGAAAAACTATAAAGTTGATAAAAATATTTTAAAACTTTATTTTTGGACAGAATACTTGCGAAAAAAACTTAAAAAATATGAAAGGCAACAGTTATTATCATAAACAAAAGTGAACACAGGCAAAAATTATTAAGTGAAAACAAACATTCTGCACAATTTCATACAATATAACAAAATCTATTTATTTTCTTAAATACGCTTTATATATTACACCGCTCTATTGCAGTAAAAAAGTAAAACTACACGTTAAGGAATGGAAATTATATAAAGTGTAATACTGGTGTCTTTAATAACGTTATTTTGATATAAACTGACTTAAATAATGTCTTAAAACTATTAGGCAATTACCTTGTTCAAACTCAATCTATAGAAAAATCACTGCAACTAAATTAATATTCCAATATGATTTATTATGTTGAATTGTAAAACGCGACAAAAATTAAACCCTGAGCAGTTTTACCGGTAAATCATTGATACCGGTAAAATACTTCTTGCTACCTACCGGTAAATTATTTATTCGTTATTTTCCAGTATTTAATTAAGTAGAGTTTTATCGTTAATTGTATAAAATTTTCTGCACAATATTTAATTTTTCTGTCACTAAAAAAATAGTTCATTTAAAAAAACTATGAACAAATTGTATAAAACAGTGAATAAATAATTACCGGTAAATATTAACGGATAAATGACCGTTGGTTTCAGTAACAAGCCCCAGTTATTTTTTTATTGCATCTTCATACATAATTAAACTTAAAGTTATATGCTGAATCTATTGAATACTGTAATAGCTTGACACTTGACCCAGTTTTATTTAACAAACATTTACTTATTTATAAAGTTGCGCTGTATTAAATTAAAAAAGGTAAAATAAGCATTTTTTGGGGCATTCAAATGGGGATTTGAAAAATGCAAGCCAACTTTTTTTGCTTGCTTTTATGCCACACTAGTGGCCGCCCGCGACACCGTTCGCGTGGAAGTCGGTTTCCCGTGGGAATGAGAAGTTTTCCCGCGGTAAAAAGTACCCTAGGTGTTATTCAGATGTATAACCTATATTACTGTAAAGTTTCATCTAAATCCGTAAAGTAGTTTTTACGTGAAAGAGTAAACATCCATCTATACATACTCACAAACTTTCATATTTATAATATTAGTAGGATTAGTAGGATTTTAGACTTGTTCTTAGCGCATTCTGCGATGTTTTACAATGATAAGGGCTTAATTTACTGAGACCTACATAACATAGCATCGTAACATCGAAGGATGATACAATGTAACATCGAATGATGATACAAGATACAATGTAACATCGAAGGATGATACAAGATACGCTGTAACATCTAGCCTTTTGCTCTTACTATATATGAGAAAATATTTTCACTAGAGTGTTTTCAGAATCGGGGCTTTGATATTTTATCGTTTATTTTGACACTTTTCTTTAAACATTTTATTACACGTTTAGGTTAAAATAACGTGTCCATTTTGCTCATTTTACCTTATTTTCGTTTATTATTACTAGAATCAAGTGCAAAGCTATTAAACAAGCCTAAATTGTCTATTTTTAATTTCGATTTATATTGTCATCGTATTTCATACTGGTAAAACTATTTCTCGTAATTTCTTATTAAAACGCTGTTTTTATTTATCTAAACGTGAATAGTTATTGTTTTAACCCTAAAGAGATCTGAATTTCATACTTGTTAGATAAATTATATGTTTATAAGTCATTGAGATTAAAATTAATACTTTAATAACACAATTTGAGATTCGAAGAAATCATTTCAATAAAATATGAATAGAATAATTAAACTTAAATTTATAAAACGCTTAGGAACTCTTATATATACACATACACTTTCTTTTTTAGCATTCAGGGTACTTAGCACTTATGACATGCATTATTAACATGTGTCAAAATGACGTAAACTGTCAAAACGCGTTAGAATTCATACAAACGGTATTTTGCATCGTTGTTTCACTGTGTTTCAGTTAGTACCTAATCTTACCATTTTTAAGCATTTTATTGTTATGTTTAACTTTAATAACACGAAATTGCAATAATTTTTATCAATTTTGCAAAGTACCCTGATTGCCCACGTTAAACACTATGTGAAAAATAATATATTTGTTTGTTATATCCACACGTAAGACAAACATTTACTTCAAAACATGTGTCACATTTATATTTTATATTATGACTAGTTTCCGAAAGGTATACTTCTGTTATTCACATATTTATATTGAAATTTTTACGGTAAAGGGCTTTTTAAATAATTACTATTCCATTTCATAACTAAGGGGTCGAAATCAATGACAAGAAAACCCATAGACATAACATTTTCATGAAAAAAAGGAGAGAAAAAGATGACTTTTTGAAGCCGAATCCAATCAACTAGAAACCAAAATGGCTACCGCATGTAGGTATATAAAGTTATTTGAAAGCAAATGGGACAATTCTATAGGATTCCTTTATCATAGGTAGTAAATTAAAATTTACTCCCGTATTTAAGATCACGTGCTCTATCGAAAAATTTCATAACTTTTTATACATTAAAACCAAATTTTCTTTCGACAGAGCCATATGCTTTAAGATACTAGAGTTACCCCATTTCTAGCTATTAACAATACCTTACATTGTTATTTTTCTTTGTGTCAAAAATTTATTGATTCAAATTATATGCAGTTGGCAAATTTACCACAATTTTAAACCAATGACTAATCTTATGGACATGACTAACATATAAAACAAACGTGCTTTGATTAACTTATGTAGAAAGACCAACCCTTAACCGGGTTGTGGTTTTTCAATTTTAATGTTATTTTTTACCAAGGTGTTCGTTTTTTGTGTCCGAAAAGTCAATGACTCGTAGAAAGAACGTTGCAGTTTGCGTTGCCTGAATACATAACTTTCACAGTATTTACAATTATGTATTACAGGAGACTTAAGTTTGTCATAAAAATAACATAGTGATATAACTGAACAACTTTATATACAAGCAGTAACTAACGTGTTTTCCATAAGACCTTTAGTCATTGCTCAAAACTGTCATTTACTTCATCTGACATCGACATAACCAGCGACCTCTATCAAAACCCTAATTCACTACATCCCCTCATTATTTCCGACAAAAAACCCCAATCTTCCACAGAGAAAAACCTTATTTTTCCTTATTCATCAGTTTTTGTCCTTATTTTCCCTTATTTCTTAGTTTTTTTCCTTATTTTTCGTTCAAAAGCCGTTTTCCCCCGTTTTTTTCCTGTTTCTATATAATTTCGCCCACAATCTAACAGTTGGCGTCGTCCAACGTGTGCAGCCAGTTAAATATCATCATGTTTCGTTCGTACTTGGTGAGGGGTCGGCCTCGCTCGCGGGCTACTTCCGCCGCGGTTAAAGCTAGGGCGGCCGCTTCTATTTATTTTAGGAAGGTATATTTATAATCGAAATAAATGGTAAATCGAGAAAAAAATATTATATACTAGCTTTCCGCCCTGCGGTTCCACCCGCAACTAACTTTACAATCTTACGGAACGCTATTTTTTCCAAAATAAAATGTAGCCTATGTTATCCGTGGATAATGTAGAATTCGAATGGTGAAAGAATTTTTAAAATCGGTCCAGTAGTTTTTGAGCCTATTCAACACAAACAAACAAAGTTTTCCTCTTTATAATATTAGTATAGAAGTATAGATAACTCGGTCACATTAACTCGACGCATCACTGGAATGCAAAATACACCACCTGCGCTGAGCGTCACAATGACGTCATATACTCCATGCATCTAGTTATTGTGACCGCGTAGTAGATGTGTATTTATAATAGAAATATACAGGGTGTAAGCTAATGTATTTCCGATGTTCGGAACCGGGTACTGTTGAGTGTGAATAGTAATTAAATTCAACAGCAAAATATTTGATGGTTTACTTGCAACAAATACTATACATAACGAGCCCTCTAGGAATACCCGGTTTTTGTTTTCGGAAGCAATCTTTTTACACCCTGTATATCACAATTGAAGCCGGTCTATAGATAGGATAAAACGTATTTTCCATATTGATCGAACCTAGCTTTGCACTGTGCCATATGGGTACAAAACATTGATTTATACCCAAAAATTAAAACCTTTTTTTGGGTATACAACTTCACGTTTTAAACATTGAAATGACAGTGAAAACTTTATCAAAATCTGTTACGTAGTTTATAAGTAGTAAGCGAACAAACATACACACACAGGCACACCCATGACGACTTTATACTATGGAAACTCAATAATAATAAAATATATATACTTATAATAATAAAATTAACTACAAAAAAACATATAAAATACATATTTACCTGGATGTACATATCTAGTATGTGCGTGAGGAACTACCAGAGTAGTCGGACCCGCCGCGCAAGCCGCGGCCTGGAATATTATATAAATAATAATTAATAATAATATAATATATTATATGTCTTATTGTATGAGGAATAAGGAACATTCATGATAAATAATCATAATCAAAAACGATGATTTGGATTAATGATTAAAATTATAGAAATTTGGGAGTAATTTTTAAGATTAGACAAACATTGATATATAAATTTATTAGAAACTGATAAATAAGTGTTTATTTGCAAGCGAACGCTATATTTAGTCTACCTTCTTCAATAACTTCATAATAAAAAAATCTTTTTCTGATTTGGGAACACATTAGACAACCACATAGTTGGCCTGAAAATGTATTTTTTCTCTGTCAATTACTAAACCTATTATTAAATATGACTGACAGAGACGCTTCAACTAGGTACATAATCTAGATGTTAAAATCTTCTAAAACACGATAGGTACAAAGTCAAAACTACATATTCTTACCAACTCATATTACTATACATATCAAAATCTTATGAAATATAATATAATTACCTCAAAAAAACGACGTACTTTGATACATATACGTGTCAAAATCTAAGTCAAAACTACGCAATCTTATCAATTTATGTACAAAACCTTATTAAAATTTTATATAACCTCTACGATGAATTCTTACAAACTTATATACCTAAATACCTGTCAAAATCCTACAAAACACGATACAAATCTCTAGTTGGCTAGAATGAAATCGGAAAGCGTTAGTTTAAACTATGTATTCTTCTCATTTCTTCTCATTCTACCAACTCATATACCTGTCAAAATCTTGTAAAATATAATACCTCTAACTAATAATCCAGGTGAAATATACCTGTCAAAATCTTATTAATTCATAATGAAGTCACAGTTGTTTTATATTCTGCGAAATTATATAAAAGGAAAACTATAAAGAAGTTGATTGGTAAAATACTTTAAGTATTTTTAAATTGTTCATAATATTTTTTGCAAAACAATCATACTTTTTAATAGCATTACAAAGCATAACTGTTAAATGACAATTAGTACCTATAAAAACAATATTTAAAAAAATGTTGAGAGTTCTTGGAAATATGAAACTGATCATTTGTATAATATACTCACCTCTAGTTTGTCCAGATTGAAGTCAGACTGGGACATTCGCTCGAGCGCGCGATATGTGGTGAGGAGCCGTCGCTTTATGTAGTGCTGTCTCACCTTTATAATTTTAATAATTGTAGGAGAAATTATTATATGAATGTACTAGCGACCCGCCCACGCTTCGCAATGGTGTAATTTTGGCTTCGAGCATTTAACCAAAGGAGATGACAAGATCATTTTAGCAGGAACATATTTTTCAGGCACTTTTGGTGGGGGACGAGGAAGTTTTTTTTTTTTTGGTAACAATTTTACAGGCCCGGAATCTTCGTCCTTTAAGCCTTGGGACGAGGAAGTGATGTGACAATAACAATAAGAATGAATGGGTATTTTTATTGAACGAATGAAGTTTTTTAGTCCAATTTAATTATTAAATTTACCTTTTCTTATTAATACTACTACAATTGTAAGTTTTTACTGAACACTTACAAATTTTGGTTTATCTAAAAAAAGATGCTAAGGAATAAATAAAATGAGTGGGTTGTTTGGTGCACAAGTTGTAGAACTGGGTTTCGTTGCGTATTTTCAGGAATTTTGTAATAAAACAGCAGCTCAAGGTGACGTCGTGTAATGCGAGATTAGAACAGAATTAATAATTTTTCTACCCTCAATACATTTAACATATGAATTATATTATCAAGTTACTTAATCTACTTATTTGCTATTGAACGGTTGTAGGCGCGAACATATTCTCCCCCCTTTGAAAGGCATGGGCTTTCAAGCGTGAAGGTCTTCTGGAGATGGCAGTGGACACAGACGCACAAGAGCTCGACGCACGCAGCCTCGAAGTGTATTGACTTCTGCAACGCGATTCACTCCGTCTTTGCCTGGGAACAGTCGAGCAACTCGCCCGAGACGCCATTGCAGAGGTGGAACGTTGTCTTCTTGCAGGAGTACTAGATCTCCAACCTTTAGCTTAGATTTACTAAGACGCCATTTTGTACGGCTCTGTAATTCAGAAAGGTACTCCGCTTGCCATCTCTTCCAAAAATGTTGGTGGATTTTCTCAATTCGCGCATATCTTTGAAGACTGGTCTCCACATTTTCGGTCACATCAGGTGTTGGTAGTGCATTTAGTGGTCTTCCAATTAAGAAGTGCCCGGGAGTTAAGGACAGGTAATCATTAGGAGAGGACGACATGGGACACAAGGGTCTACTGTTTAAAATAGCTTCCACTTGTGCAAAAAGAGTACTCAATTCCTCAAAGGTTAAATGGGAATTTCCCATGACGCGCTTTATGTGAAACTTAGCCGATTTAATACCAGCCTCCCACAGACCGCCGAAATGGGGAGCGTACGCAGGTATAAACTTAAATGTAACTCCTTCTTGAGATGCAGACTCAGAAAGAGATTCGTGATTTGTTTTTAAGAATTTGCTAATATCTTTCGCCGCAGCAACAAAATTTCCACCGTTATCGGACCAAATCTCCGCTGGCCGACCTCGTCGCGCCACAAATCTGCGAAGTGTCATTAAGTATGATTCTTTTGTTAAGTCTGTAACAGCTTCCAAATGAACGCATTTAAAACGTAAACATACAAATAAACATAAATAACATTTCTGTAATTTTGCACCACGTCCCTTTCTATTCAAAATAAAAAATGGACCAGCATAATCAACTCCAACAGAATTAAATGGGAGCCCTAATGACACCCGAGAATGAGGCAGTTGCCCCATCGTCGGATGATGAGTTTGAGCTCGAAATCTTGCACAAATTCTGCATTGATTTACTATTCTTCTAGCTAATTTTCTACCGTTAATGGGCCAAATGCTAGCCCTGACGGTGGACAATAATAGTTGGGGACCGGCATGTAGATGTTGTATGTGCTCTCGTTCAAAGTATATTTTGACTATATGATGAGCTGAGTCTAAGAGTATTGGATGTTTCCGTTCGTATGGACAAGTAGAAAGATCCAATCTGCCACCAACACGTATTAAATTAGTTTTAGGATCCAGAAAAGGTGATAAGCATAAGATATTAGATTTTGGTTCTAACTCCCTTTTTTCCAAAAGTGTTTTGTATTCTTTTGTAAAAGATTGCTTTTGTGCGATTCGACAAATAAAAATAAATGCGTTATTTAGTTCATCTGTAGTTAAAAATCCTGTTATTTTTTTATTTTTGTTTAAAGTTTTAGAATTGTGCAAAAATCGTAACACGTAAGCAAAAGTCCTCAGTAATTTTGTAAAACTTGAAAATCGTTTAAAATCGTAGAGTGGTTCCAGTAATGTGATAGTGTTAACTTTAACTTCAGGTAAGTCATTAAGTTTATTTTTTATTAGATTTAAGTTAGGCCATTTTGATTCATTTTCTTGCAGGTAAGGTGGTCCTTTCCACCACAGCGTGTTTTCACTGAGCAGGTTCCCGTTCACCCCCCGGGAGATCAAATCTGCCGGGTTGCAGTCGGTAGGTACGTACCGCCATGAGCGACGATCGGTAAGTTCCGTTATTTCACCTACTCTATTCGCAACAAATGTTTTTAATTTTACAGGATCGCTGTTTATCCAACACAATACGATGCTGGAGTCACACCAGTGCACTACGCGCGTGGGAGTATATCTGAGCGAGGTAAGTACAGATTTAGTCAGTTTAGCTGCTAGTAGCGCTGCACATAACTCTAGGCGCGGCATGGTGGTGGGCTTTACAGGGGCAACCTTTGATTTTGAGCACAGTAGGCTCACGTGAACTTCATTGCGTTCGTTAACAGATCGCATATAGATGCAGGCCCCGTAAGCACTTTGAGAGGCGTCACTAAATGAATGAAGCTCAATCGTGCTTGCAGAATCGACGAGAACCCATCGAGGAATCTTAAGTTCTGTGATTGAAGGTAAGTTACTTTGAATTTGATTCCACTCTTTGGTGATTTCTTCGGAGACAGGTTCCTCCCAATCTACGCCTGCTAGCCATAGTTTTTGAAGTAAAATTTTCGGTTGAATAATGCATGGAGATAATAGGCCTAGGGGGTCAAATATTTGGAAACAATTTGACATTATAATTCTTTTAGTGACGATTCTATTGTCTGATTTTACCTTTATAGGAAAGTTAAAGAGATCGTGAACTGGGTCCCACCCCAAACCGAGGGTGCTCGCTGATTCACTAATGGTGAGTTTTTCATTTGTTTGAAAGTCAGCATTAAGAAAGAGTGACTGTAAATTAGATTTGTACTTACGGAGTTGAAAACAGGCTGAATTTAATGCCTTAGATACTTCAGTCTGTATATATTTAAGTTGTGACTCATCGTTGCTTCCTGTAATTAAATCATCGCAGTATAAGTCATTTTGTATAATATCCTTTATTAGAATATCTTTACACTCTTCTCCCACCTGCCATAGACATCTTGTACTGAGATAGCTGGCACTTGCGGTTCCGTAAGTTACAGTACTCAGTTTCAAGGTTTTTATAGGTTGTTGCTCATCTTCTCTCCACAGAATCAGTTGGAGATTGCGGTCTTGTTCATGTACTTCGACTTGGCGATAGAACTTATTTATGTCACCTGTCAAAATGAACTTGTATTGCCGCGCTCTGATTAGAATGGAGAAGAGAGAACTTTGTATGTTTGGACCTTTCATGAGGATATCATTCAGGGAATATCCTGAAGAAGTGGGAGCCGAGCCATCAAAAACAACCCTGATTTTGGTTGATTCGCTTTCTTTAAAAACTGCGTGATGTGATAAGAAGTACGATGTATAAGGAATAGCTACAGGCGACTCCGAGAGATGACCTAATTGTGCGTATTCCTGAATGAATTCTGTATATTGTGACTTTAGTTCAGGGTTTTTTCGAAAACGCCTTTCTAAAGCAAATAAACGTTTTTTTGCTATATTATAAGATGAGCCTAGGCAGTCTGGAGACTCCTTTAGTGGAAGTCTTACGCAGAACCGACCACAGCTAAGACGAGTTGCTGTATTTAGAAACTGATTTTCGCATTCCAAATCATTGGAGCTGAGAGACTTCTTTTGTGGAATCTCTTCTAACTCCCAAAATTTAGTTAACATCTCATTTATATTGGATTTCGATAATTTTGCATGATTACATTGGATATTAGACGTATTTAGTGTTTTGTTTAGTACCATTTTTTGTGAAGTTATAGGACCAGCAATAATCCAACCTAATTTAGAGCTATGCAGTTTAGGATTATTAATACCTAACGAATGCTGTTCACTTCCTATAACATCCCAAAAAATGTCTGCACCAATGAGCACCTCGATTGGAGCAGGAGAATTGAATTTTGGATCAGCTAATTTTATGTTTTTAGGTATTTTTAGGTTACGTATGTCGATGTGAGCCTTTGGTAGGTCACCTGTTAAATCATCGAGAACGTAGCAAGGTAATGCTGTTTGGTAAGTATCATCAATAGATTTTAGATTTAAAAGACAACTTTGTGTTATTTTGTTTGAATTATTATTGCCTATTCCTATGACATTTAACGCATTTTGAGAAATAATCCTTAAATTTAATTTTTGTTGCAGGGAACTCTTTATGAAAGAACACTGGCTGCCGCTGTCAAGGAGTGCTCGAACAGTTTCCATTTTATTATTAATTGGATTGTATACATTGATCATAACAGTAGAAAGTATGACCTGATTTGTGTTTTGCTGTGAGAAAGCCACGGTTAATTCAGAATCAGTTTCCACGACATTACAATTAGTAGATACGTTTGGATCGTGCAAGAGAGTATTATGCTTTTCGTTACATTGACGGCAGGGCCCCATGCGACACTCACTTACTGGGTGACCTTGCCTCAAACAGTTTTTACATAACTTAAATTTCGTGATAATTTCTAATTTCTCTCTGACACTCTTTGACCTAAAAGTAGGACAATCATATATTTTATGATTGCCATTACAAACAACACAAAGAAACACTCCCTGCCTTTGAGATGTGTGGTTGCTGGTGCCTACGCCCGTAAATGACTTCGGAAAACGATCATTTTTATTAAATGATTTATTTTGCATGGAGTTATACTGATTGTTTGAATAGTAAGGACGTGGCACGACCTGTGGCCTTGGCAAATAATTATTGTTATTATTCTGACCATATTTATTTCTATTGAGAGATTCTATTACATCCGCTCGATCAATAATAAATTTATTAAATTGTACTAAATTTGGTATTTCTTGTAGTGTGTTGCGGTATTCCTCCCATTTAGTTAATGTGTGATTGTCTAATTTAGACGATAACATATAAATTATAAGTAAATCCCAATGATCAGTAGGCTGCCCTAGACTTGCCAAAGCTCTAAGGTTTTTGGTCACGTGATCTACAAAAAAACGCAACGATTTGTCGGATTCCCTTGTTATAACTTGTATATTAAATAATGAATCCAAATGGTAATTAATCAACATTCTTTTGTTATCATAGCGTTCGCATAGTAAGCTCCATGCTTCTACATAATTGGTGGAGGAAACCTCAAGATTTGAAATGATACGAGCCGCGTCACCCTCGAGATATGATAGCAAATAATGAAACTTATGTATATTTTGAATACGTTCATTTGTGTGGACTAAACTCATAAATGTGTCACGGAACTCAAGCCAACGGAAATGTGATCCATCAAATTTAGAAATTTGTATTTGCGGTAATTTAAAATTTACATCCTGGAGAGCCGGGTACGCACCGGGCATGGACATACGACGTTTTTCGTCTTCACCGTAATTTTGACTTTCATAACTTTGTATTAGACTTTTGGCAGTCGCTATAGCTTGAATAATATCATGCTCGATGCGTTCACGTTCATCCAATTCTAATTGTATGCTTTGTGAATTTAAAATCTCGATCTCAGTCTGCAAATCATCAAATCTTGTTGATAAGTTCTCAATTCTAGAAAGTTTCAATGTTAATTCAGCAATTTCAATGTTTGATATTTCTGACTGCGTCGATACCTTATCTATGTAGTTTTTGAACTTAGTTATTTGGCCCTTAATTGAGCTGCGTTTAATAATTAATGTTTTTAAAGATTTATCCTCGTGAGACATTGTAATTTAATTTTAATTTATCACCAAAGTTAAAAAAAATAAATAAGTGGGTAAGTCGGTAAGTACAAAGGTAAGTAAGTAAGTGCACTTTCCTATTTACGGTAATTATATCAACAAGATTTGAAGTTACCTTAGTGATGTAGTAATAAGATTTAAACTCTCACGCTTCCCTTTTCGGCGATACGTGCGGGCGGGTGGCGAAACGAGCGCCCGGTCGCCGGTGTGCGCAGGCGCTGCGCTGGCGGTAGCGGAGGCGCTGCGCTGTGGCGGCCAAAAGGCAGCACCAGGCTGAAATCAGTTCGGCAAGATCGGGTCACTATGTGAATTTATAACCTAATTACTGATTATATTTGGTCAAAATGGGTTGACGGTATTATGGTGATAGGTAATAAGTACCTGAAGTGGTAAAGAATAGCGTAAAGGAACTAAAATCGGCAAATTTTTATATGAATTTAGTATAATTGAATAGATTGAGCACAAGTAGATAGCTAAATTAGGGATAAATGAGGAAAATGAGATGTAATTGTGGAAAAAAAATATTGATGGTAGGTAGTTTGGGGAACAAAGGAAGGGCAACTTAACCTTTGTAAATGCGGATGCTGCACTGCTGCTCGGCACGAACTTTTGATGCTGGTTGACCAAGGAGGCGGCACACCACTTCACAGTAGCAAAATATCTTGACTCCAATCAAACAAGTTGCAAGTCACGTAACAGTCCTTTGTTCTCACAGTGGCGAGTTTCACTCTTCGTATTTCGTAGTAACTTTTTCGTGATTTTTTTTGCAAATCTGTCCTGTCACGGTCGCCAAAACACTTATGTTTGGTGCACAAGTTGTAGAACTGGGTTTCGTTGCGTATTTTCAGGAATTTTGTAATAAAACAGCAGCTCAAGGTGACGTCGTGTAATGCGAGATTAGAACAGAATTAATAATTTTTCTACCCTCAATACATTTAACATATGAATTATATTATCAAGTTACTTAATCTACTTATTTGCTATTGAACGGTTGTAGGCGCGAACATGGGTAACATCAGTTTAAAATAAATCCTTTTATTTTTGTAGAATTTTAGCAGAATACAATACAATCATTATAGTTCTAAATAATTGTTTTATTAATGAGTTATAACAGTAGATAACAAATAAGCATTTTTAAAATGCAAAACGAATAGTAAAATCTCAATCATTAGCTTGTTTCATCTTAATTAGTAGTGAAATATCCTGTGAAGGTATTTCTACTGAAATGAAGAGGCGGAAAGGTTAGGCTTAGGTTTTAGTCCACATCTTCGCAAGTCTTAGCTTAAAACCTGTAAGCGCTATTTAGTAATATATGTCTGCTAAACTTTATATTTTTCGAACCATTCATTCATCCCACCAGTCATTCAAATCAATTCACTTTTATTTTCCCATCACTGTCTAGAATCCCGGCCTTTAAAAACGACATAAAAAAAAATAAAAAGAAATCTCATCACAGTGGTTGTCAGCTTTGACAGCGTTGACAGCTTGTCTCCCTAATATAGTATTCGTTGTTTACATTTGCTATCGTTTAAAGTGTCGTTATGATCAAGGTTAAAATTCGAAAATATCAATAAATAGTGTAGTACATTGCCAAAAATACTAACAGGTGATATGAAATCCCATGTAAACGTAAATTCGAAGTTTCTGAACGTCGTTTACACAACAAAACCGAACAAATAACCATTTTGTGGAGCACATAAACACATGACAGAGCGACACAGAATGATCAAGTACCGTGCGTGGTACTTTTGTTCACGACTATGACCAAGATTTTGCCTGAGGGGAAAGGCCTGCTATGCCATCTCCTTTGGTTAGATGCTCTAAGAATTTTGGCCGACTTGCTCACGAAACATTGAATTTTAGCTAATTATTAAAAAAAAATCTGATTGTTCTTTACAAATTTAAATGAATAAATAATGAAAAAATGGCGAAAATAGCATTAAATCCGTTAAGTGGTTTAGGAGGCGGACAAACATACAAACAGACAGAATAAGCGACTTGGATTTATACTATTTAATGATGGTGGAATTGTAAGGGCAAAATTGTATGGGAAAATGTGAAACGCATATTGAAATAAACAGGGTGTTTGGCGCATTGACAAAAAACTGCAGAATAACAGCATACCAACTCAGTAGATATGCTTTGTCATTATGTCTGAATTGTAACAACATTTCGAAAATATTACTTTTTTTTATTGCACAACCGTAAGAAATTATTGAGAATAACAACTTTTATATGAAAACACATTATTAATTCATAATGTAAATTTTTAGAAGCATATTCGCTTCAAATCTGAAGTTAAAAAACCATCATATAAAGTTTGCCATATAAAAGATTACCTTAAACAAAACTACCCAATATTCATAAATTTAATAATAATAAATAATATCTCCAGACTGACACCAACTGGCCCTAAACTAAGCAAAACTTGTGCTATAGGTACCACACAATGGACTAGGGGAGAACCTAGTTACACCCAGACACGAGCCAATATCGAAAAACCATTTTTACGAAATTGGCCCGACCCGGGGATCGAACCCGGAACCATCCGCTTAGCAGTCCGGTATATATACCGCTGCACCACAGAGGTCGTCAAATTGGATTAATACTATGTAATTAACTTAAATAAAACTAGCTTTTAATAATAAATTTACCTTCTTATTATCAGTGGGGAAGGCCCTAACGGGCGGCGTCGGCTGAGACTTCTGCGGCGACGGCAACTGGGACCCACCCACTAGATATTTATATTAATTATTATAAGTATTAGAACACTCGATAAAATAAATCTGTATTATTATAGTATTAGAACACTTTATATAATACTAGTGGCCGCCCGCGATTCCGTTCGCGTGGAAGTCGGTTTCCCGTGGGAATAAGAAGTTTTCCCGCGGTAAAAAGGACTCTATGTGTTATTCTGATGTATAACCTATATTACTGCAAAGTTTCATCCAAATCCATCCAGTAGTTTTTACGTGAAAGAGTAACAAACATCCATACATCCTCACATACTCACAAACTTTCACGTTTATAATATTAGTAGGATATATTTCTGTATACATGTAACTGAAAATATCTGCCTCTTATTTCAAAAGCGTGTTTTTTAATAAAGATACTTGAACACGTATGTTTTCTGCATCTTTACTTAATTTTATTAAAAAACTTACTAAAACAGTGCTTATTTAAAGTACTTAAAACAAAACTCCTATTATTTGTTTCTTCTTTATATCAAAGGCATAGATCAAGTTTCGACAGTTTATTATCAATATTATTCCCACATTATCACTATTATTCCCACATTATCACTATTATTCCCACATGATCACCATTATTCCCACATTATCACCATTATTCCCACATTATCACCATTATTCCCACATTATCACTATTATTCCCACATTATCACTATTATTCCCACATTATCACCATTATTCTCATATAATACCAACCTGCCACCCAAGTGCTACAAGATCTGGAGGCCGCACTGAGAGACAACGCCTCTAGAGCGGCAGACAAACCCACTTCCGACGTCGCACTGGAATAAAATATAATACAGGGTGTTAAGAGATCATTTCCAAAGCCGGAAACCGTATATTATTGAACAGTATAACGGGTGTAAACAAACCATTTCCAAAAAAAAATCTAAAAACATTTATTGTTAAACAGTTATTTAATATCTTAAACCTCAATTGGATATATTACATAATATGGAAATTTGTTCTAAAAAACTGGAAAAAAGCGACTAACGTTGATTCTGGTTTGGTTAAAAACAGCCTGTTATATCTGGTACTGAATTACTCGTAAATTTTAACCCTAAAAGTGTGGTATGAATACAACATGTTTAAATGATGTTTTAGGCTGAAAAAGTATTCACTTCCATATGAAATATTTTATAAATGTATAATTGTCAAGCTCGAAAAGACATTTAGGTCTAGAAAGGCCGACAAAGCTTAATAGGCTTATCGCCAAATTTTTGAAATAAAATCATCAAAATTCAGTAGTGTATTCGCAAATATAAATTTTTATTTTTAGAATAAAAATTGAAAAAATAGCTGAAATTCTCTTGAACACTATCTTTGCATTGACCCAAACAAATGTCACGTATGTTATTTTTAAACTCTTGCGCTTTTTATTTATTACTTTTTGATGACTTCGGATCTTATACGCGGTCATTTTGTATTTCGATACATGAGTCTGCCCGCGACCACGATCGATGTAACTCGGTCGAAACGTCGGGAAATACAGGTACATATAATTAATGTATCTGTTACGGCTAATACCCGAAGTGCGACTACACCTAGTTTTAGCCGGTTAGATATATAAGATCAATAGGTTAGGTTAGTTAGGTTACTTTTTTGATACCGCCCAGAAAAAGGAGTCCCGCGTAACGGGACTCCGTCGACTCATGATTGAAGCCAGTTTTTATATACATAAGTATAATTTTTTTTACAGTTTTCCATATTAAAAACACTTCTAACCGGCTAAATCTAGGTGTAGCCGCACTTCGGGTATTAGCCGTAACATATCTTAAAACAAAATGACCGCGTATAAGACCCGAAGTCACCAGTGACAACTGTCACGTATGCCACCACTGACCCCCTGATGACGTCATGTCGCTCGGTGCTGGTGACGTCACCGTTGCTGAAGCTGCGCCGCAGTCCCAGCGCCGCGCACAGCCGCCCGCAGCCCGCCAGCGCGCCGCCGCCCGACCCCGACCACGACACGCCTCTGATTGTATCAACATCAGGATTGTCGTCAGCGACGTTAGCATCAACGGTATTATCATCAACGGTATTGTTATCATCAACGACATTATCATTATCATCAACGTCATTATCATCTCTATCATTATCATCAACGTCATTATCAATAGTGACGCAACGAATACGAATACGAATATTCGTATTCGCCGAATATCACATAATCGCCGAATATTCGTATTCGCCGAATATGATAACAATATTCGTACAAATAATTCATGTAAAACGCATCTATAATTGAGAAATACATGTATCAAACACGCACTGCCAAATGTATTGCCATCTGAAGATCCACTACATTTTTGACGACAAGGTGTTCATTTTCCGACACAAAAAATATTGGCCCGGAAATAATTTTCACTAAAACCATCTACTGTATTGTCTAAAAGACTTTTTTCTACAGCTGGAAATATACAAACAAAAAAAAGAAATCGTTTAACACCTAATAAATTACGCATATTGTGTTTTTGAATAAAAAATTGCCAGTAGTGGCTTTTGATTATTAAATAAAAAAAAAAGTTACTTTTCTTAGTTGTTTTAATATATTTGTAACTATTCGTATTGGTATTCGCAGAATAGTGAAAATGCTATTAGTATTCGTATTCGTAAAAGTGGTATTCGTTGCATCACTAATTATCATCTCCATCATTATCATCGTTATCACTATCATCATCATCATCTTGGAAATTAAACATTTACCACAGTAAAATCCAAGATTCCAACAATAATTGACCATTAGTAGTAAAAATGCAGAAAACGTTCGAAAATCAAATAAAAAATCGTAAATCTAAGAAGTTAGTTACATAATTATCAACATCGACAACAGCATTTTAATTCCATTACATACAATTACATTACATTTTTTTTGGTCGAGTAATTTTGCAAGAATCGGAATTTTGGATAGTAATAAATTACATTCTATGTTTTGATATTATGAAATTCTAATGGTGCGCCTCGATGTACATAATGAATAATCATCCGGAAATGTAGTTTCCACACGATAATTTCCTTACGAATGCGCATACTTATTATGCAATTTAATGACATTATAAAATTATCAAATAAGTGGTACCTGCCAGGGTTCGAACCCGGAACCAACTCAGCTATAAACCTACAATAGTTTACATATCCCTACTAATATTATAAATGCGAAAGTAACTCTGTCTGTCTGTCGGTCTGTCTGTCTGTCTGTCTGTCTGTTACGCTTTCACGCCTAAACCACTGAACCAATTTTGATGAAATTTGGTATGAAGAAAGAACTGAACTTGGGAAAGGACATAGGGTACTTTTTACCCCGGGAAAACTTCTCATTCCCCCGGGAAACCGACTTCTACGCGAACGGAGTCGCGGGCGGCCACTAGTATTTTTATAAAGTAATGTTGTTTTACTTACTTCAGTGATTTACCATCTGGGTTAGGACTGGCCACTCGAAGTGTGGATGGGTCAGGCCCTTGACCTGCCTGTAAAAATAAATATTTCTTTTAATCAAAAATGTGCTAAAGTAAGTAACAGATTTTAATATGTTTTTTTTAACATATAAATTGTTAATAAGGCCCTACTATTATAACGATTTGCATGAAACTTAGAATATTGGTACACTACTTAACTATTAATCCTACTAATATTATAAATGTGAAAGTTTGTGAGGATGTATGGATGGATGGATGTTTGTTACTCTTTCACGTAAAAACTACTGGATGGATTTGGATGAAACTTTGCAGTAATATAGGTTATACATCAGAATAATACATAGGATACTTTTTACCGCGGGAAAATATCTCATTCCCACGGGAAACCGACTTCCACGCGAACGGAGTCGCGGGCGGCCACTAGTAATAAATAAATAAAAATATTTTGTAATTAATCAGCATGTAAAATTATCAAAGCCAATAATTATCTTGATTTGTGAGGCTTCATAAGGATAACTTCAACCGGTTCAAATTCAATCTCATTTCGTAAATTTATTAACATGTAACAACACTAAATTTCAAGTATTGACCCTGTTAATCTTCGCAGTTATATTACAATCAGTCCTTATTCCCTAAGTCCCTTTAGTCTTTATTCCACTTTACCTTACAAGCCAGCAGCTTCATAGGACATAGGTCCACTGGAGGGAGAGCATTACCTAACCTTCCCGTGAATCTTCACTCTATGACGACAATCAGTTCCTATACCTTTAGACCTATTTTTCTTACCTTAACCGAGCGTCCAAAGCCGCCGACTACACACTGAACAGTGACAGGTCCGTTATAATACTACATTTAACATTATTGAGCCAAACATCTAAACCTTTTTTACTATCGTGTATAACTATGTGATAATTATCCAAGATAAACACCGTGATAATATCAAAACCTACCTGTGAATCTTCATTCCATAACGACAATCAGTTCCTATACCTTAAGACCTATTTTTCTTGGGTCGATGACATTTCGGACACAAAATCCTCGGGCACCTTAGCCAATGTATGGATTTTCACCTATTTTTTACCAAAGTGTCCGAGTTTTTTTGTGTCCGAGTAGTCATCGACCCTTTCCTTACCTTGCAAGCCAGCAGCTTCAGCACCCTTGCGTCCGAGGCAGCCGACGACACGCTGAACAACGACAGGTCCGTCGTGACCGACTCGTGCGACGGAGAGCGCGCCACGCGCCGCGACTCCATAGGACAGAGCTCCACTGGAAGGAGAGAGAGTTAAATCATCATTATCATTATCATTATCATTATCATCATCATTATCATCATCATTATCATCATCATTATCATCATCATTATCATCATCATTATCATTATTATTACATAGTATAAATTCAAGTCGCTTATTCTGTCTGTTTGTATGTTTGGCTGCTAACTCCTCCTAAACCACATCCGTTGTGTTTTAATGCAGTTTTTGCCACCTTTTAGGGAATTTATTCATTTAAATTTGTAAATAAAGAACAATTAGAAAAGGTTTTTTTAAGTTAGCCAAAATTCAATATTTCGAGAGCAAGTCGGCCAAAATTACACCATTGCGAAGCGTGGGCGGGTCGCTAGTAATAAATAAATAAATCTCCACACTGACACACCAATTATGTGGCCCTTAAGTAAGTTGCAGTAAGCACTTGTGTTATAGGTACCACATAACGGACTACAGGAGAACCTAGTTACACCCAGACACAAGCCAATATTGAAAACCATTTTAACGACATTGGCCCGACCCAGGGATCGAACCCGGAACCATCCGCTTAGCAGTCCGGTATATATATCCCCGGCACCACAGTGGTCGTCAAAGAGTGGTCCTACGGTGTGCGAAAATATAGATCGGTGATCGAAATACGTTAATTTAAATTAAAGAGCCAAAGTTAAGTTTCTTCGATTTGTGTGTTAAAATGGGCATGATGGAACCAACATAGTTATGTTAAGAAACAAAGTAAATGAAATAGAAGAGTTTACTTTTTTGGTAAAAAGATTGAGTAACTTAGTATTTTTGTTAACGCTGATTGCATAGGGTGATCATAAAAAGTGAATACTTTATCTATATCTGTCTGTTAAATCAAGTAATCTTAGGGCTGATTTTTCAATAGTCAGATACATGCTAACTGACTGATAAGAGGTATGTTTTCATTGTCACTTCATACATATGTCATGTTCGACGTGCAACAAAAACATACTGATTTTCTGTCAGATAGAATTTAACTGACTATTGAAAATCTGGCCCTTAATTATATAAATATGTATAGTGCTATAATTAAGATAATGTCTTTTAAAGTTACTCTACTAAAAGACTAACAACTTTGTCAGTATACTTATACCTACAAAAAATTCATAAATCCAGACATCTTTTTAAATTAATTTAACAGTAGTCATTCTTGACAAGTTCAGGCTTCATAGAGTACTTGTGCCAAAAAAACTAAGCATCCAAGGACATACTTAACACACACAAATAAACACAATTGCAGTAGTTCGCAACTGCCCATTAGAATGTGCAAGACATGAAGGATGCATCTGATGTTTTGCCGGACTATTTTACAAGTTTATGCAAGGTGGGATTACATCTAGCATTTAGGGTCTCGCTGAATACAGTATGGTTGGCCTTCTTATTCCACTAAAAAAATATAATTAATAATGGAGAAGCACCTTTTAAATATAAAAATAACAAAATATGTTTCTTAAGAAATATACTTCTAATACTGAAGGTTCTTTTGCTATAATAAGATTAACATCTTGGTTAAAATCGATGACTTAGATAAGTATTAACTGTGATAGCCCAAACAAGGCTTCCCACGCATAATTGGTTTATATTGGATTGTTAAAAAATACAGTTTAAGCAGAAAAAAAAAACAGAATTTCAAAAAATATTCTTATTATTATCCTTTGAAGAACAAGTTTATTTATTTCTAAAAGTAATGCAGTAGCAATGATGCAGATTAAGACGGAACGTAAAAACTTACTATTCAATTCAGGATCCAGTTTTACTTCGTTAATCATCACGATTTACTAAAATACCAGCAACTAATAGTTGCCGATGTTTTGTAAACAAATTAACTTGATAACCAGTCGGTATTGCGAGTTTATTGTGAAAATGTAAACACTAGCCGGGCGGCTTACGAGAAAATTATCCTCAATCCTCAATCAAAGAGATCGTTCATTCACTTTATTTTCGGGACACGAAATTCTGAAAATAACCAATGAACGCCGAACATTTCTATGCAATATTGCACAACGGAACAGGAAAAGTCTTGGTTTTGAAGAATTTAATGTTTTGTTGACAACTTCACGCCAATAAATAGTTCAGTAGGTCATATACGTCGAAAACGTCAACTGCGTGTCAAAATGAAAAATTTACGTTCAAAAACTTGATAGTCAAGAAATATTTCAATTATTATGTAGTTATTGATAAGTCCTTTATAATTAAAATCTTTTTTTTCGTCAATTCTTATAAATAAGAAAGTAGAAATTCCCACTATACAAGTCGCATCACAATTAGCGGTGGCAAAGCAAGAAAATGAACTAACATCTATAACATACAGATGGCGGTAGTAGTAAGTACCTTACTGTTTGTATCGTACTTACCTACTATTGTACCTTCAAAATAATTGTATTAAGTATCTACCTATTAACTACCTGATAAGTACGTTTTTTTTTTCCACTAACATTATGACTTTAGTTGACTGACAACATTTTATTACCTATAATATAATTACTTAAATAATAATGTATTGGTAGGTACTTCTTGATCATTTGTTTAATTTAGTTAAGTCCATACCTTTATTATTTACCAAATGTATCCTATTTTTGCTTATCTTATCCTAAAAAGTTCAGTCATTTGACTACATTGCTATCAAAAATACCAACATAGATACCGATTCAATCATATCACACTGTAATAATGTGCCTAGGTATTTATAAACATACCTACAGTCTGAACACTAAACAATGAGTTACCTAGGTAGGTATATTAGTTACATTTATTAACTCAGGGCTGCCACAAAAGGTAAATAAAAATGTTTGAGATAATTTTTAAACATAACGGTGTCTGAGTAAAGTTTGTAGATGGCATCGACCTTAGTTTTTCCTTAACGGGCTTTATTAAAAGTATTTTCAAAAAAAAAAATACGTAGGTACTTAGTACGTCAGTTAATTTATTTATTTACCTATGCCATATTATTCTATGGTATTATTTGTTGAGTAAAATTCTCAAATACCATCTTATATGATAGTGCTAGGTTAGGTCAAATAATAAAAAAGTTGTCTTTAACGTCAAGTCATTTCTTTAACTCTATCCATAAAAGTTCACAAAATACCCAACCATTATACCATCGAGGTCTTTAATAGCTTTTATTTTAATAAATTATTTAATATGACTAGCAACCCTGACCTACCTCGCACACATACATACGATAACCCGTCACATAACGCACACATGCAGACATCGAATACATGAAACTGAATTTGAAAACATTAACGTACAGAAACACAGATAGGTACAATGATATTTTATAACTCGTAAGAGTGATACTTTAGAAATGCCACGTTTACAGCCTTTTCAAAAGCTGGGTGTGTATTCATTTGAGAAGCCACATAAATGTGTGAATGTTTTAATTGTTTAAATGGTAAAAGTAAACATTTCTATAAATAATTATTTTCTTAGTATAGTTAAATTATTAATAACTTAGTAACTAGGTACATACATCGAAATATTATTTTCTGAGATTCGTACAATTCGTTCTGTAATAATTACAAATCTGGAAGTTTCTTGTGTCCAAAAAAATACGCCGAATATAAAACATACTTAGATAATTATAATTTTGTAAACAGCAGTTATTTTTAGACAAAAGGCACACTTCTGCGCCCTCATAGCTTTGTTCATGTCTATGTGTGCGTGAATATTTATGGCGTACCACTTATGGAATTAATATGGATATGACAAACTTTGATTATTATAATTATTGTACCTTTTTATGTAATTGTTTGATTTCTTTAGGTTTTCGTAAACATACTTTTTCTAGATTTTTTTGTAATAGGTGACCGTTGTTGGTACACCGACTTCTTACTTCTTATCAACCACAACTTAGGTTTTTCTATTATACTAAACTAGTAGAAACCCTACTTCGTCTGCGAAAAAGGTAATTTTCCTGTTTCTGGATGAGGATTCACAATTGTTACCTACCCAACCTTGGCAACATGGCTGTACCAGAATTAATAACCTTTTCTTCAATATTTTACTTTTAATCCTATGCTACCTAAAAAGTATTATTATTACAAAATTTAAATCCTATCCACAATAATCTAACTTTAAAGTGGGAAGACATTCCTGTTTTGAAATAATAATATTGGTACAAAAACAGTTAGTACAGAAGTATTAATTTATTTTCGGTCAGAAATATTTTTTGTTTACAATCTTTTTCGATACAACTAAATCTTATATCTTCGTTTTCTGAGCCTATTCTATTATGAAAAAAACGGTAGTAGGTACTTATTTATATGACAGAATCTGAAATAAGATTTAGTTTGATAGAATTTGAACTTACCTACCTAAATCATATGGTCGAATTTGCTAAGTCATTATTTAACAAAGAACAAATAATTTTCCAATAGGTTCCTACTACTAAGTTGCTTTATTTTTTGAGTTTTGGACTAGAATATGGGTACAAGTAATAAATCCTACTAATATTATAAATGTGAAAGTTTGTGAGTATTTATGGATGGATGTTTATTACTCTTTCGCATAAAAATTACTCGACGGATTTGGACGAAACTTTGCGGTAATATAGGTTGTACATGAGAATAACACAGAACGTTTTTACCGCGGGAAAACTTCTCATTCCCACGGGAAATCGACTTCCACGCGAACGGAGTCGCGGGCGGCCACTAGTTATTCATAAAACATACTTACATACCTATCGGACTAGAATTCTGAATAATAATAATTTATTTCTACAAATATGACATCTGTAAGTACTAACACAATTATGAACACACAAAGAAAGATTCTTTAATAATTAAATATTGTTACATTTTGTCCGATTTAATCACTTTTCTATTATCTAAAGATATAATAAATAATTGAAGAAACTTTAAATATTGAAATTGAAATGAATTTACCAGTAAAAATCTTATATTTAAGGAAATGTATGAGCAACATACATTTTATTATTATATTTCCTATTTCTTTAAGAATTTGTACGCGCCGCGGTAACGCCGCGCGGTGACATTTTGTGCATAGTCATCAATTAACTGTAACTGCATTTTAGTGTTGCAATAAACGCCGTTGCGATTACTCGTGGATTTCATTGACATATTTTAGGCGTCCTGACAGTTTATAGAATTACCACAGCTAGCCCTTACATGGTCCTTCGAGCCACGGGACTTTCGCGTTCGGGACATTTTTGACTCGCGTGTGAGGTTTCGTTTGACACCGGTTATACCTTTGGATTGCAGTGCAAAGGATTGCAGTGACATTGTGCATTTTAACTGTGGTTTTCTATTTTGACATAACCTTGTGTTTAGTGATTGTGTACTGCTGTGCAAAAACTATATTGACATAATCATAGACATTGCATTTACCAACTTAGTAACAGCTAAGTATTGACATCCGATCATCCTCAACGGGAATTTCAAGTAAGATCTGACCATTTTTACTTTAATTTGTGTCATTTAAACTGCATCATGGAGACTCTGCTTCAAAGACAGGTAGAACTTACAGAGGCGATGAACAAGCTAAATGTAAATTTTAAAAAGGACTCTTCTAGCCGCAAGGCATCACCGGACTATTTAGAACGAAAATTAGAAACGCTTGATAACTTGTGGTCGGAGTTCGAGCTGAACCACAACAAACTGATGGAAGGAGATGACAGGAATCATGCCTACTTTTCTGAGAAAATTTATGACAACTACAAGGATTTTTACAACATTACTAAGAAGATGATGACATCTAGTGAACAAACCAAATCTGACAAATGCACTCAATTGAGTTTGGAGATAATGACCTTAATAACTCAACAGAGAACCAACTTTCGAGCATTCCTGAGGATTGTAAACGGAATAGCTGATGACATCAATGACAAATGGGAGATTGAGGACGAGCTACGTAATCTGCAATGCCGTTGGAACAAAATAGATGATCTGCACTGGCAAATTGACAACTTACTGGAAGGAGCTGACAATTCCTATGAACAAGAATTTAATCGTCATGAGTTAAGGTTTAAAAATATCAAAAAGACACTGAATATGAAATTATCATCCGCTGCACATTTATCTCATGCCACCCCGCAAATTGAAATTCCATCATTCAGCGGAAACTACACTCAGTGGCCTACCTTTGCCGACTTATTTAAGGAGGCAATCCATAACAATCCCTTGATCTCTAAAACTCAGAAAATGCAGCACTTAAAAGGAAAATTACGTGGTGAAGCCGAGAGATTAATTCAGCATCTACAAGTATCTGCCGAAAACTATGACACTGCCTGGCAAATCATTAACCATCGCTTTGACAATACTCAGTTGTTATTTACAAAACAAATCGAAGTTTTCTTAAATCAACCCAATATTCAGAAACAAACCGCATATGAATTAAAAAGATTGCATGACGTCAGCTCAGAATGCATTTATGCAATTCATAATCTTGGAATTGACACAAATACCTGGGATCCAATATTAGTGCATCTACTCTGCAAGAAACTTGACATGCAAACCTACAGCGATTATAAAGAGGCCAGAAAAAATCCTCGCGACTTAGCCAGTCTCGAAGAATTCATGACATTTTTAGAGGGAAAGTTTTTAGCCCTAGAACCTATAACAAAACGCGAAAAATTTGATCAACCCATCAAAACTTTAAACATGCCTAATAAATCCATAATAAAGTACCGAATGCCTGACAACAAGCCATATTTTAACAAACCTAATTATAATGCAACTTTTCACGCTCATTTTGACAACAACACATGTATGCTCTGCAACCAAAATCATGCTTTATTTCAATGCAAGAAGTTTGAAGGTCTCAACCCTGAATCACGAATAAACTTGGTATCAAAATATAATATTTGCGTAAATTGTCTTTATTTCCACGAAAGAAATTATTGCAAATCAACGAAACGTTGTAAAGAGTGCAATAAGGCCCATAATACTCTGTTGCATGCCGCATTTCCGTTTACTTCAAAAGCAGAATCAAATAACATAAATGCAATGCAAAAACCTACCAGTGCCGGTTTCCAGCAAAGTCGTAATATGAGAAAAACAAATCACGTTGCAAATAACAATGACGAAATTTTGTTAACAACTGTTCAATTACGTGTAAAAAGAATTGATGGTACTTATGTGAAACTTCATGCTTTACTGGACCAGGGTTCTCAAACCACGATGATCACTGAAAATGCAGCTCAGCTGTTAAACTTACCACGACAACGTTTCAGCGGAATAGTCTCTGGCGTAGGAATTACAGCGTCGAAATGCAAAGGAAAAATTTCATTACATTGCCGCTCCATACATAATGAGTACAGTTTCACTACAGATGCCTTAATTATGCCTAAACTTATTAATAACTTACCTAACAATTCATTTGACAAAAAGAGCTACAAACACTTATGCAACATTCAATTAGCTGACCCCGAATATTACCTATCGAAACCGATTGACATTTTACTTGACGCCAAGGTCTACTCAGAAATTATCATGGATGGACTCTTGAAAGGAACTCCACAACAACCAATCGCCCAGCAAACCAAACTGGGGTGGATTTTATCAGGATCAGTCCCATCTTTTAATTGCCATGTAGTTATAAATAACTTAAATGACATTTCACAATATTGGGAGTTAGAAGACATTCCAGCAACCGACACCTTGACAGAGCAAAACAGTTATTGTGAAAACCTGTACATTGACACAACGCGCAGACTGCCAAATGGAAGATACGAAGTTTGTATGCCAATGAAAGAACATTTTGAGGAAAAGCTTGGAGAATCAAAATCAAAGGCCGTGGCACAATTTAAACAACTTGAAAAACGATTTTCTAGGGATCCGCAACTATATGAAAACTACAAGAAATTCATCCACGAATACATTGACATGGGTCATATGACAAAATCCACTACTTCAAAGGAGCCTAGTTGCTTCTTACCTCATCATCCTGTACTAAAAGAAGACTCTACTACGACAAAACTTCGAGTCGTTTTCAATGGCTCTGCCAAAACCCAATCTGGATACAGTCTAAATGATTTAATGGAATGCGGCCCTAAATTACAACAAGATATAATGACATTAATTTTAAAATGGAGGAATTTTGAATTTGTATGTACTGCAGATTGTGAAAAACATTATCGTTCTATCCTTGTGGTTGAAAACCATAAACAATTGCAAAAAATAGTCTGGAGAGATTCAGCTCAAGATCCACTGACAGAATACCAGCTGACAACAGTGACATATGGAATGAAAGCAGCGCCATTCCTGGCAATGAGAACCATGAAGCAACTCGCATCTGACGACTCTGACAAATACCCGCTCGCTGCAAACGTTTTGCAAAACAGCCTGTACGTTGATGACGTCATATTTGGCTGCCATACATTGACAGAAGCTCAAGAAACACAAACACAATTAATTGACATGTGCAAAGGAGCTGGCATCAACTTGAGAAAATTGGCCAGCAATGACAAATCATTATTGACAAGACTTCCTGACAACCAAGTGAACCCATCGATAATCGATTTCAAAAATACTGACACGTCTTCTACTAAAACACTAGGGTTGAGATGGGACCCTAACAATGACACATTTCTATTTCGAAGCAATATTAATTTCAATAAGGTTCTAGAAAAATTCACTAAACGAAACCTATTATCTGAAATTTCGATGCTATATGATCCTCTCGGTTGGTTGGCGCCTGTGACAGTAAAAGCAAAACTATTATTTCAACGAGTGTGGGAAGGTAATTGTGACTGGGATGACGTGTTATCTGATAATATCTTGCAAGATTGGGGAGCTTTGAGAGATGACATAAAAAACATCGACAAATTTATAATACCGAGATACATAGGTAACATACAACAAAGTTTCGAATTACACGCATTTTGCGATGCCTCTGAGAAGGTATACTCTGCAATTATATACATCAAAACCAAAGACAATCAAGGACGTATAGTAATCAACATGATAGCTGCTAAAACAAAACTAGCCCCTTTGAAGAAACCGACTACATTACCGCGTTTAGAACTCTGCGGAGCCTTATTATTGACAAAATTATTGAAAAAGGTAACAGAAACTTTACGAATATCAAATGACAGAACCAAAATCTTTGCATGGACCGATTCTATGATAGTACTTGGATGGATAAATGGCGATTCTTCTAGATGGAAAAGTTTTGTTGCAAATCGAGTAAAAGAGATAACTGACAGTCTACCATCTTCTCATTGGCGACATGTTCAGTCAGCGGACAATGCAGCTGATTGCGCCACGAGAGGCATGACACCTTCTCAACTACTTACCTGCTCGTTGTGGTGGGAAGGACCTTCATGGCTGAAGGATGACATTAAAACAGAAAATACAGACTATATTGACATACCTAAACTTGAAATGAAAACACATAAAAATGTTTTAACGACTACGGGTTCATGTTCCATCTTAATAGAATTATTATATAAACAAAGTACTTTGGCGCGCGCCGTACGGATACTCTGTCGAGTATTACGTTTCATTAAAGCTTGCCGCGATAAGGCTAATTATAAACAATGTAATTATTTAACTACCTATGAATTAAAAGAAGCAAGGAGGCTATTTATAGAATCAGAACAGATGGTTGCATTTCAAAATGATATTTGTGATTTGAAAGAAAATGGGTACGTTAGTAAGAAAAGTTGTATTCGGAAATTAAACCCCTTTATTGATTGTGAAAACATATTGCGTGTGGGAGGGAGACTTGAAATGTCGTCTTTACCTATCGCCTGCAAGCATCCGATACTTCTGCCACCTAACTCTAGATTAACTGAACTTATAATAGATGAAGCACACAAAAATACCTTGCATGGTGGAGCTCGTTTGACCTTGGCATACATACGAAACACGTATTGGGTGATTGGTGGTAATCGTGTCGTTAAGAAGCACATAAGAAAATGTGTTACATGCCACCGTTTTAGAGCTACAGCTCCTGGACAACTCATGGCGGATCTACCTGTGGCCAGAATAACTCCGTCCCGCCCTTTTACTCACACAGGAGTTGATTTTACCGGCCATGTAGAGGTTAAAGCAAATAAAGGCAGAGGCATCAAAACAATGAAGGCTTACGTTTGTTTCTGTACCAAGGCAATTCATCTCGAACTTGTATCAGATTTGAGTTCGGAATCATTTTTGGCTGCTTTCAAAAGATTTTGTGCACGTAGAGGAATGCCGAAACATGTGTATAGTGACAATGGAACGAATTCTGTTGGCGCTTCCAGAATATTGAAGCAACAATACCGTGAAGCCTTATCTATGATTGATACTGAATGTTTGACAAACCTTGCTGACATGGGGGTAACATGGCATTTTAACGCCCCTCACTGGCCTAATGCTGGAGGTCTGTGGGAGGCAGCAGTAAAGAGCATGAAGCATCATTTGCATCGAGTTCTCGGTGACCAGAAATTGACATTTGAGGAATTTACAACCCTCCTGACACAAATTGAGGCATGTCTCAACTCAAGACCGTTGTTTGCATTAGACGAAAATGTAGGTGATGATTATTTATCGCCAAGCCATTATCTAATTGGAGAGCCTTTACTTTCGGGCCCCTTGACGGATGAACGTAGTATTGGGTTTAAAACTAGATGGAATATGCTAGAGCGCATGCACAGAGCATTTTGGAAAAGGTGGTCTACTGAGTACTTACATAATCTTCAGACTAGAAGCAAATGGAATCAACCAAATAAAAACCTACAGATCGATGATGTGGTCCTCGTCAAGGAAGATAATTTGCCACCGACCAAATGGGCTCTTGGTCGTGTTGCTGAGGTGCATCCAGGCAAAGACGGGTGTGTCCGTGTCGTCACTTTGCAGACTAAAAACGGACATATGAAAAGACCTATAATCAAGGTTTCACCCTTACCACTAGTGAAAGATGACATTCCTTATGACAATGAAGATTCTCAAAACAATGACAAGCCACTAAAGAGGCTACGAGCTAAACCTAAATCCCTTTTTATGACATTCTTATTATTATTGATGACATTGCTTACCTCTTCAATGGCTCAACCCTCTGTGACGTCTCTTAACAGCACAAACACGCTGTACTTTGACAAGATTGCAAATATGCACGTTATCCAAGACGAATGGAATCTCGTGATGTACATTAATATGACAACTTATTGGCAAGGTTTAGATAGCATCCGAAACTACGTTTCTCATCTTCGAAAATTATGCAACAAAAATCCAGAACCACAATATCTTTCCATAGTATCACAACTTGAACACGAACTTATTGAAATTGACTACTATAATAAATTGTTGACAAATAGCCCAGCGCGAAGTAAAAGAGGCTTAATTAATGCTGTAGGAAATGTAGCAAATTCGCTCTTTGGTGTTCTGGATGACAGATTTGCAGATAAATATCAACAGGACATTGAAATGACAAAATCCAATGAGAAACATTTGTTAAACCTCATTAAAAATCAAACCAGCGTACTTGAAGCAGAGAACAATATTTTGAAAAGAAATGAAGCTATAATGAATAACCAATTCCAAATCATTAATCAACACATGAAAAACATTGCGTCTGATATCAAATCGATGCATAAAGAGGCAAAAACTGCCTTGGATGTGATGTATATATTGGCCACTTCAGTATCAGCTAACCTTGTCATATCAAATCTAAGAAGAGTGCAAGAATCACTTATTGATACTGCAACTGACATTTACCACGGAAGATTTGACATTCATCTTTTGTCGCCAACTCAGATTGAGAATCAACTTAACATTATATCAGGCCACTTACACGGAGATTTGATGATTCCTGGGAACGATGTAAGAGAGATTTATCACCTGCTAAAAGTGAAGGCCAAAGTTACTGCAACATACTTTATAGTGGAAATAAAAATTCCCCTAATTAGCCGTGACAAGTTTGAATTGAATCATATAATACCAATACCCAGAACTAACAATACTAAGCAAACTTATGTAATACCTACGACCGACCATATTGCATTTAATATGAACAAGGACATCTTCATTTCTCTCACGGAAGCTGATCTTAAAAATTGCATACATTATCAGAAAGAAAACTTACTATGTTCTGTAAGTCAACCTATATATCAAATGGACACCAAGAAATCTATATGCAGTATGAAGCTCAAATCAATGACAACTTATCAACTGTATTGTCATTCTGAAATTAGAGAATGCAGTGATATGTGGATCAGGTTGCATTCCCGCGGCTCGTGGCTATTTTCCTGTTGCCAGGAATGCTCGGTTCGCATTTTATGTGATCATGATTTATCGACGGTCTATTTAAAAGAATCTGGAGTTATAAATGTAAAGGACGGATGCATTTTAAAAGGAGAATCGTTCATCATACCCGAACTAAGAAATTATGAGAGTGCAATTGAGGTGCAAACCAAACTGTCAGTTCCTAAGTTCACAATGTCTCAACTTAATCATTATCTCAACTCATCACTTCCTGAGCACATCGTGCTGAACATCGAATCACATGACGACACCTTCAAGAGAATTAAAGGCGAGATTGATACGATAAAGGAACAGCAGCAACTACAAGAATTCTCAACTAGTGATGTGCACCACTACGTTATGATCTACGTTATTATGACAATTTTGTTTATAGCAAGTGCAGTGTTAGTTTATAAGTTAAATTTATATAAGTTAAAACGTGCAAGAAAAGAACGTTCAAAATATGATGTAGAGAACATTAGCTTACATGAGATGCCTACAATCAGTGCAAGTGCGTTAAATGCGTCCGTATTAAGTGTTGACAAGGCCACCTCGCCGACTATGGCTCGTTCTAATATCAAGTTTAATACTGACATTTTTAAACAACATCCATCTGAATAATTTTCTTATACTTATTTTTATTGTCATATTACATGTTTTGTGTTTATCTAATTAGTAATTAACATTAGATGACATGCATTTATAATTGCTTGCATTGTCAATTGCTTTTAGATATTTTTATTTTGTTTCCTTTTGGTTGTTTGACTCGGCAGTATGTATGAGCAACATACATTTTATTATTATATTTCCTATTTCTTTAAGAATTTGTACGCGCCGCGGTAACGCCGCGCGGTGACATTTTGTGCATAGTCATCAATTAACTGTAACTGCATTTTAGTGTTGCAATAAACGCCGTTGCGATTACTCGTGGATTTCATTGACATATTTTAGGCGTCCTGACAGTTTATAGAATTACCACAGCTAGCCCTTACAGGAAACCTAAGTAAAAACGGATTATTTTACCGCGAAAGTACTATAATCTGTTCTAACCGCGTTTAAATTCGATAATTTCTATATGTGCGAGCAGGACAGCTTATAAACGAGCGAAAGAGATAAAGGATAGCGATATTTGTGAGTGGGAAAGAGACAGAAATATAATTAAAAGTTTTGTCGCAAGGACTCTGTGAGGGTTAAAGATAGGTAGAGAGGAACAAGAAAGGCGTAGAGACTTCTTAGTAAAAAAAAAAGGGTTTTATTTTGCGATTTTTATACGAGCATCTTTTATGAACCGCATTAGGAATATCTACTTAATTTTCTATTTACGTTTTGATAAGTTAGTTACGTAACAAATCTTGATTCTTATCAGAAAATTTTATTTCTTAGTAGATACGGTTAACTACCATTGTTTAGTTTTAGCAAAAACACAAAGACTATAAAAATAAATAAGTCTCTATGGGTTTTCTGTGCGTTTTTTTATATATTTTTTTTCGATAATACGCACACTGACTAACCTTTCCATTCGTTTTCAAGAATTAATAAGAATAAAATGTTATGTTGATAACGGTAATAACTTGATAAGAGAAAGGTAGATATAGTTATACTAGTGGCCGCCCGCGACTCTTTTCGCGTAGAAGACGGTTTCCCGTGGGAATGAGAAGTTTTCCCGCGGTAAAATAAACCCTATGTGTTATTTTAATGTATAAACTATATTTCTGTAAAGTTTCATCCAAATCCGTCCGGTAGTTTTTACGTGAAAGAGTAACAAACATCCATACATCCATCCATACTCACGAACTTTCACGTTTATAATATTAGTAGGATATAGAAGGATTTTATTATTTTACGTTTAGGGACATAAAAAAAACCCTGGTTACTACTACTTTATCAATAATTTTCAGATTTTTCGAATTACCCCATAGATACCTACAATAATATACAACAACCTAGTAACAAGATAATAGAAGTAAAAAGACCGGTCAAGTGCGAGTCGGACTTGCGCACGAAGGGTTCCGTACCATTATCTTTAACAAACAGCAAAAGGCAAAAAATTGTTCCCTTAAATATTTTTTTAAATTTAGAAACCTATTTTAAAACATAATATACGATTGAAAGTTTTAATCAATATATCAAGCCTATATTGGTTGTCATTAGAACGAGTACCTAACAAATTGCAATAAAATCACATCGCTTTAAATTAAACGATAAGATAAAATAAACCTTGCATACAGTTAAAAAGATCTAGGTAGCTCTAAGAAGATACTTAATAAACATTTTTATAGACTTAAGAGGTAGGTATTTATTATTTGCATTGTGTTTTCAAGTTTATAGATAACTAGCTTTTACCCGCGCGGCTTCGCTTGCGTTAAATTAGGAGTAAAACTCCTTTCCCTGTACTATGTTATTGTACATGTAAACCTTCCTCTGGAATCACTCTATCTATTTAAAAAAATCGCATCAAAATCCGTTGGGAAGTTTTAAAGATTTAAGCATACATAGCGACAGAGAAAGCGACTTTGTTTTATACTATGTAGTAAAGACAATAATAATAAAATTTTAAACCACAAAGCAGGGCTAAAACGATGTATTAAAAATAGAGTTTCAAAAGAAACGATTTTTTTTAACATATACAATGGCATTCGTTTAAATAATACTCGTAACTGTTTTCATAAAAACCATAAAGAAAGTTTTTTTTATTAGGTAAGTCACAGTTGTTTTACTTTCTGCGAAATTATATGAAAGGAAAACTAAAAAGAAGTTGATTGGTAAAATACTTAAAGAATTTTTAAATTATTCACAATATTTTGTGCAAAAAAAATCATACTGTATAATAGCATTGCAAAGCATAAGTGTTAAATGACAGCTAGTACCTATAAAAAGAATATTTAAAAAAAGCGTAAAAAAAGTTCTTGGAAATATGAAACTGATCATTTTGTAAGTATAAATATTTCATTATTTGAATAAAAAAATATATTTTAAAATCAAATTTAAGTTTTTTGTAATAATAATAATAATATTTAATATTCCGCCCGTGTGCGCCGACACTTTGCACATTCATTTGGACGAAGCGAATGTTGTGCGGGTCAGAGTTGTCACACGGGGGAGGTTTCAATAGCTGTGAGTTGAAAATATTACCAAAACTAACACACCGTTCAAGTTTTTATTTTATGATCGATAAAGTTGGTGTTTATTTTAATGGCAATATTAAAATAATAAATTATTTACTAATTTTGATATTTTCTAGTTGTCGTGAGTGTAAGTACTGAGTATCAGTTGAAGTAACTAAATAAAAAAAAAATAATATCAAATGGACCAAAATAAAACGTAAATTATTTATTTATAAATAAACAAATTAACTAGAAATCACTGAAGTTAATAAATCTATACCTTACCTTTATTCAAAATAATAATAATAATAATAACAGATATAATAACCGCCGGTGTGGCGCGCGGCCGCGTCGTATCCATTTGGTTGAAATTGCTGTTTAGACGAGTACAGTCAGGGGCAAAACGCTTTACGTTATCTGAATAAATTTTACTATGCCGCGATGGTTCAGTGGTTCGGTGTTTTGGGTTCGGGTTCGAATATTAAAATTGATATTTTATTGCGTGTGAAAAAGTGATCAAGAAAAGGCATAATATGTAATTTGGAAATAAAATTTATTTCAGTTTTAACTATCTTCCTAGTGGTAGTGATATGCTTAGCACGGGTTATGACGGTTAAAATGATTTTTTTTTTCATATTAAAAAGTCAATCAATTAATTATTATTTTTTAAATTTGCTTGTCTGGGCGTAATTGTTATCGACCCCAGTTAAATGAAAATATTCATATTATTAGCCTGCTCAAAGCCTTTAAATTTAGTTGTCCAAAGATTTATAATAAAAAGATTATACGTATCCAATTTAATACCCATTTTTTACGTTAAAACATAATTCGTAAGCAATTACACAATAATAATTAAAAACAATTAAAATAACTCTAATCGGACATAGACTATTTTTCTGAAAGTCAATGTATAGTATTCAATCATAACAATAAAAAAACTTTAATGACTTAAACAATATCAAATTCGACTTTATTTACAGGGATTAGAGCTTTAAATCGCTTGCAGTTTCCGATAGGATTATTTGAAAAACGAAGGCTCTGTGTTAGTGTGCGTGAGGCCGTCGCACACTAGGTGTTTTTAATTTCAATTCATTTTGTACATGGTTCTTATTTTTTTTTTGAATATCTTAATAGTTACCTACAGATTTTAGTTCAGAATTATATTTTTTTTGTAAATTTACTTACTCAAAGCAATTAATTCATGTTAAATGTAACTAAGTGTATGTTTCTGATTAATTTACCGAAATTGGAGCCACTTTCACCCAAAACCGGTCAATGGCAGGTTTTATTCGTTAATGTTTTATAAATTTTATCATTAACTAAAAATATAATATTTAAAGAGGTAAAACGATTCGTTAGCGGTTAAGTGATTTGTAAGGCAAAGGTACGTGGTTTGTGGAAGTTTTCGTCATATTTTAATCAAAATAACAATAAATTGCGGTTTATTACGTATTTCGAATTATTATTAATAAATTATCTTACCTACCAGAGATAACCATTTTACGACTTATACCTACATCCCTTTATCGATGAATTAAAGTGCTTTTTGAGTCGTTTTTTTTTATGAAAACCATACTTTACACTATAATATTATACTTATTATTGCCATTAATACTACTCATTTCAGGTAACGTAAAAAATACGCATGTGAAAAAAAAGTTAAATCATTTTTTAATTTTCTTTTCTTTACAGTATCCCAAAAAATATCAAGTACCTATCAACCCTACAATATAAATAAGTAGGTGTTACCCATAAAGCACAGCCCTGTGACAGACAGAAAGAAGTCGTAGTAATCTCTCCCTTTAGGTACGGAACCCTAAAAACGATTATTCATAGTCGGTTAGTACCTACCTAACTACTTACGATTTCATAAATCGACAGCAAACTGCACAGCACTAGCTAGGCAGAATTCGATTAAAAACACAAAACTTTTTAAGAAAGTGTTAGGGCTGCCACGATTAAAAGTACTTTTATGTTCTTGACCCAAAAACGTTGGTAATTAAAATCAGTAATGAACTGTAAGTTTAACTAACATTTATCTTTAACTTTAACTGAATAAGTAAGACGGTATTTAATAACTTAAAATTAATACAAAAATGACATTTGAATTCGTTGTATTAGCAACTTGTTATTGCAAATATAATTTGGCATAAATGTAGAATTCTATTTTAAAAACTAAACAATGTCTTGAAAAATTATACGCTCAAAAACGTTAATTCTTTTAAATTCAGGTGTCCTTCTCTTGTAGGTACTGGTACCAATCCAATCATCTTATTTACCTACGTAAAAATATTGTATGTGTTTAAAATATATATGTATGTATGTATGTGTTGAAACGCTATAGTTCTGAGTAGCACTGTCAGGGCTGCCCCGGAAAAAATCAAAATAATAATAATAATAAATAGCAAGAACAGTATAACCAAACAAACATACCTACGTGATCCAAGTGCGCTTTTCCATTAATTTAATAATGAAATAATAAAAACATTTATATTGTTCATTTTAGTATTTTTAAATTATTTAAATATTTAAAACACGAAAGAAATACAATGTGTATCACAGGGCTCATTTTTATTAGGGACATATAAACTCAGATATTTAAATCGAGTTATTTTCCTCGGGTTAAAGCTTTTAAGCAGGTAGATTACATGCAGGTAATACATTAATAACTGGAAATAAACATGTTAATTGTAACCACATTAACTAATAATACATTTTTATGGTTTAAAGCGTAATTAAATTAAGTAAAAATATCTTGAGTAACTAATAATTTGGCACTTACTTGCTTTAGTAACAAATAGATTTTCAAATAGGTACATACTAACATACAACATTTTTGAAAAAGTAAGTTAATGTCGGTAATCACATACATTTTATTCCTTATAGAAACTAGGATTATTTCGCAATCGTTTTACAAATAAACCATTAAAAAAACACCACGATTTAATTTAATTAATTTGCCAGCCCTAGCCACGCCGCGTGTGAGCGAGCGGGTAGAATACAGGGCGAACAACACACAGAAACGCGGCAACCGTGATCGAAGATGGCTGCCCCTGTGTCGCCACGGACGCTCGCCGCGCGCGTATTTTGACTTATTTTTGTCAAACCATCGCCATATTGTTTTATTAGAATTGATAATCATCGTAATTTCATTCCATTTTTTTTGGCGACGCCACCGCTTACGTAGACGGGACGTAACGAATCAAAATAAACTTAAATTCGTTGTTTGTTACGTAGTGTATACTTATTTATGAGGTGTTAATGTGTTATAAAATAATAATAATAATCGTGAATTATCCAGCCGCAAGTATGTTTTGTTATCTTGGTGATAAATAATAATAATAACATTATAGTTCAATTTGTTATCGGACATGATTTGTGTAGTGTTAAATAATTAAACAATACTTTTTAATAACTTGTCGTTATTCAACAAAATTATCGATTTCTCATTTACCTACTCGATTTAAGTAGATCAGGTGTTTAAAAATACTCGAACTGTGGAAAAAATAATCGTTTGTGAAACTCCGTTGGTTAATTTTAGTGCACTGACTACGCTGGCTCTAAAATTAGGATGCATAAAGGCAGGATGCCATTGTTTCAAAGATGCCTAATTAAAAAAAAATAGGATGACTCGGATTTTAAAATTTGTTAAGTTGAAGTGATCTGTGAACTTTTGGATTGCCTTTGTGTTACGGATATCTGGACTGCCTAGTCATGGAAAAACCGACGTTCAAGGTATTTATCTATTAGTTATTAATATTACGAATATACGTGGAAGTTGATTGTCTTTATTATTACTAATCATCTTGATACAGATTATTATGTATTCAAATGTTTATGAACGTACCTACTTAATAATACCTGCCTACTAGGTATGTATGAGATCATCATACCTTTGAATTTACGTTTTAAATTAATTACGCGGATGACCTACATAAAAAAAACTGTCATTGTAAGATAGGTAGGAATTATTTCTCTTTAAACTAATGTTATTTGTCTACCTAATTAATGAAATATCGTTATTTATTGAAGTAAAATGAGCGGAACCAAATTGTACACTCGGCGGAACCATAAATACGTAGGTACGTATCTACCGGCATGTTATCGACAACGTAGGTAGGTATCTGCCAGCTACTTACAGTAAGTAGTGAAGGACGAGTATCGATTAGTAAATATCGATGTTTTTATACTCATTTGTTAAGGCTGTTGAGAACTTTGTTCGAAGATTAGGTAGGTAAATAAACAGGTTCCTATATTTAATAATTTTAAACGGAGGTTTTGTAGGTTTTTAAACAATAGCTTAGGACAAAAGAACCTAAACTAGGTTTAAGTTACAGAGGTATTTCATTTCATACGGGGGTAGGGATGATAAAAAAGGTTATTACCGGTTATCGATTATCGATATTCCTGACCGTAGAACTTTTACCGACATAAAGTACCTACAATAAACAAAGTAAACCTAACTGGTACTGGATGCCAGCGTTTTTAAATATTTTACCTAGTACTTGCTTTATATGACTTTTAGGAATTAAGTATTTTCCAGAGTGAAAAGTAATTCTTGTGTTACTAAGGTAGAATTTCTTTTTACTTTATGGTGCCTATAAATCACCAAAATTTCTTTATCCGTTTTAACGTGTTTTTCATAAACATACCTACAAACTTTCAGATCGATTACCTATATTAGTAGTGTTACAAAGTAAACCTAATTTTATTTTAAAACAAGAATCGATCAGCCGCTCGCCATTTTGTGACGTCAGAGTAAGAAGGTATGAATTTAAATAAAAATACATTGAATTGATGAATTAAAACTTCATCGGAGCGACTGGGTACCTTCATAGATACTTATACAAATTAAAATTGTCTTTTGTGTGCAAGAAGGTGGGTTTATGACGTTAAAATAGATAGCTTTGAAGATGAGGTTTTAAACGATCTCCTTGTCTACTTAAAATCTTTAAGCATGCCATTTGTGCGTAGTAGGTAGTTATCCTACTAATATTATAAACGTGAAAGTTTGTAAGTATGTATGGATGTTTGTTACTCTTTCACGTAAAATCTGCTGGACGGATTTGGATGAAACTTTACAGTGATATAGATTATACATCAGAATGACACATAAGGTACTTTTTACCGTGGGAAAATTTCCCATTCCCACGGGAAACCGACTTCCACGCGAACGGAGTCGCGGGCGAACACTAGTGAGTAAATATATGTTTAAATATCTTGACCTAGGTAGTTAGCTAGTGATAATTTCATTGCCTCGTGGTCAATTCGTCAGGTTAGTTCTTGTTATCTACATTTTTTTGTATCACAATGAAAGTTGAAGGATAAAAGTGCTCTCTATGCATTTGCCACGTGTACTATTTAGCTGAGTGCAACTTACATTCATGTTTGTAGTTATGTAGCTACTGTATTTTAGGCCTGTGCACTGTTTAAGTTCCTAGCACCATAATATAAAAAAGGGTCGATGACTTTTCGGACACAAAAAACTCGGACAAAAAAACAGTTTTGGGAGTGTAAAAAAGTTTAACCGTAATATTAGTCAATTAATGTATGATAATAGCTTAATATCTAAAGGCACTGCTTACTTTACTACTTACGTGTTTACATAGAGTTTAATAAGCAAACCACAAAACTAATATCCGGTAAAACAAACAAATTGTTTTTTTCTTAGTAATGGGTAAGAAAATATGATTTAAGTCTTCGAGACTTCGCTTATATGTCAAGTCTAGCCTAATAAGAAACCTAAAACTAAAGTAATTAATAACATACTGAAAACTAGCAAAAAAAAAGCACGTGGAAAAATATTTTTTCTATTATTTAGTTACTTAGTTGGTAGTTACACTGTAACTTAGGATTAAAACCTAACATTGATGTTGACTATCCAGTAAATATAGGGAAAATCGAAAGATTTGAATCTCGAATAATAAATAATAATATATGGCAAAAACCGAGTTGGTTCATAATTAGTCGTCTAGGAGTTAGTGGTCGCCATTTTGGGTATAATATGTTGTCATCATATTTTTAATACCGTCAACCATAAATAAAATACCAAATTAAATTAACATCCGATTATAATTTGCCGTTTTTTATACAAAGTAAATAAGTACTTTTTTACTAATCTCAAACAATTATCTAAAAACACCCTTAAATTGATTCTAAACAGCTAATAAACAATCTTAAATTCTTAGTAATCTTATTTCAATTATCGATTCTTGGAATTGTACAAAAACTTTGAGATTCGCTGAACTGCGACACCCCGACAACCCCTACCCTTAAGAGATGAAGGGTTGAAAATGAAATGTTTTTGGCTAAAAATAATGGAAGGTAATATTTGATTTTAGTTCGTTGTTCGAAATACGAGTATGTTTTGGTCGAAAGAATTACGGACTTAATGAGTTTTCTTTCGTTTTTGACGAGAAAAAGATTATTAAAATTTTATTTACTTAAATAAAAAAAATAGGTGTCATTAAAATACTAACTTAGAAGTATATAATAAAACGAAGTTATTGGATGTCTGACAAAAATATTTAAACGAATGTCATTTGTTTTATAGTATCGATATCGGCAAAAGAGATCAGCCGACATTTTTCTGATTTTACCCATTGGTTTCAAATTATAGTGAAAAATTTACCTTTAAAATAATAAAATCTTATAAAACTTACATGAGACATTTTTATAATGTTTTTTTGGTTTTGAGAAATAGCGGCAATTATAATCATGTTTAATAAATTGACTTTTATCTAGATAATGATTGATTGTTTTTACAATATCAATATCCGAATCTTACGCCTTATCTTAGAGTGAAGCCTTTAATAAATATCTGAGAGTGGTTAGCTGTTAGATGCCGCAATACTAAAATGTAAAGAACTGTATTTACAGGTGTAATTTAAAGTGCAAATCACTTGTCGGAAATACCTATTTACTGTCATAAAAACATGAATACATAGCCGTATGCTTTATTAACAGACTTAAATTTTTTCTTGATAAAAACGTAAATGACATAAAAAATAATAAAACTCTCGAATTAAGTTACTAGTTAAGTAACTTGTTGAAATGTTTTAATCCATATAATTGTCGCTCCAAATGGTATGTGTTCTGTGACAAATCCGTTGCTACCTACGTAATCTCTGTTTCATTCACACATATACCTGTCCCGTTTACGCCTGGGGTTGTATCAATTTTATTCTATTGATTTAGAGGTAGGTCGTGTTTCGGTAGGGTTGGAAAAACAAAATTGAAAAAAAAACTATCGTTAGTTAGACCGACTTTAGAATCAGGGATTTCTAAAGCAAAGCCGTGGAGTTAAGTTATTCGTTTTTTTAAAGCGCGTAATTTAAAACGACTCCCTTGTAATTTGAAACTTAAACTAACCGTCAGGTAAACCTGGCTTATGTAATACTAAATATTACTATTACTACAAATAACATTTAATAAAAAAGCAAAGTAAGTAAATACCTAAATCCAAGCGTTTAAAACTGAAATACCTTATAACATAATAAAAAACAAACTCCCTTGTTTTTCATATCGTGTATTAAAAATAGGAGCTACTGACGTCACGCGTCGACTAAAACAATGAAAAAGTACTTAGATAAGTTCGTAATTTCTTGTGTAAAGTTGGTCCAGTACTTCCTCGTCCAAGTACGCTCAAAATAGTAACCCCTTTCTTTGATAAACCTACCGTTTTTATGACTTTCGCGCGGTGATGAAACTTTCAACGTAATCATTTTATTTCGACACTCAAACAAAAAAGTGACAATGTTTTGACATGTGGATTTTATTTCAAAGGTTATTGAGTGTAAACGATATGTACCTACAAAAAAGTCGGGGTTTTGATTTTTATTAAATTTCTTGTATTTATATATGTTACGTAAACTTTTACAATGTTTTTTCATAGGCAAAAGTTTTTCCTTACGTGTGTTTGTTCACTGAGGACAAAACAGGCAACAATTGAGGAGTTTGATAGAGGCCTTTGCCCAACAATGAGAATCTAACATTAATTTTTTTTTTTTTTTTTTTTTTTTTTTTTTTTTTTTTTTTTATATTAATAGGGGGCAAACGAGCATGCGGGTCACCTGGTGGTAAATGATCACCGCCGCCCATGACTACCCGCAACACTGTGGGTGTTGGGGGTGTGTTGCCGACCTTTGTAGTGGGAATATACTCTCGACTTGAAGAGCCCCATGTTGTATGTAGCCGGGAATACCGCTGCAGGTAGTTCATTCCACATCTGCGTAGTGCGTGGCAGAAAATTCCGCCCGAAACGGACGGTGGTGGAGCGCCAGCTATCCAGGTGGTGGGGATGGAATTTCAATCTGTGGCGGGAGGTGCGGTGGTGGAATTGTGCAGCTGGTATGAGGTCGAATAATTCTTCAGAACACTCCCCATTGTATAGACGATACAGAACGCAAAGAGATGATATATCTCTTCGCAGGGCCAAAGAATCGAGGCGATCAGAAAGAGCTCGGTTGCCGGCGATTCGAGCCGCTCTACGTTGTATCTTGTCAAATGGAAGAAGTAAGCATTGAGGTGCTCCTGCCCAGAGGTGAGAACAGTACTCCATATGGGGCCGCACCTGTGCCTTGTATAGTTGAAGGCGGTGGGCCGGTTTGAAATACTGTCTCGCTCGGTTAAGCACTCCAAGCTTTTTAGAAGCCAATTTGGCTTTGTCTTCCAAGTGACTATGAAACTGAACGTCGCTCGATATGCCGACACCGAGGATTTCGATCATAGGCTTTATACAAAGAGGAGTGTTCTGAAATGTAGGGGCTAATACGAATGGGGTTTTTTTAGTGGTGAACGCGCAAACTTGTGTTTTGAGGGGGTTAAATGTGACCAAGTTACCGCTACCCCACAAGGAGGCCAGGTCTAGAGAGGCCTCAACTTTTAACACAAGCTTGTTCCGGTTTTCGACAACCGACTCCTTGCTGAGATTGGCTTGGCCATGGTACAGTGCATCTCCGGTACTGTCATCCGCATAACAATGTACACCGCTGGTTTGCAGCATATCATTTATGTGCAAGATGAACAATGTAGGGGAGAGCACACAGCCTTGAGGAACACCGGCATTTACGGGCAGGGAGTCAGAGCATGCACCGTCGATTACAACCTTAATGCTCCGCCCAGTAAGAAAGCTGGTGATCCAGTTACACAATCTCTCGGGTAGTCCATATGATGGTAATTTGGCTAGAAGACATTTGTGCCAGACCCGATCAAAAGCCTTCGCTATGTCCAGACTAACTGCTAAGGCCTCACCTTTGCTCTCTACGGTCTCTGCCCAGCGATGGGTCAGATATAGTAAAAGATCACCAGTTGACCGTCCGTGACGGAAACCGTATTGGCGGTCGCTGATCAATTGGTGATCTTCGAGATATCGTAAGAGTGTTAATCATACTCTCCATAACTTTGGAGAGTATAGAGGTGATTGCAATAGGCCGGTAGTTAGTTGGATCTGAGCGGTCGCCTTTTTTAGGGATCGGATGCACTAGTGCTGTCTTCCAGCAATTAGGGACTACGCCGGTGGAGTACAGGAGCCGAAAGAGCCGCGTCATAGGAGGAGCTAGCTCTTGAGCGCAGACCTTTAGTACAATTGCCGGGATGGTGTCAGGCCCGCTCGACTTATGGATATCCAGGGAAAGAAGAGCTCTACGTACGGTGCGTTGCAAGAACCGTATATCTGGCATAGAACTCTGACATCTCAGGATGTTCGGAGGTGTTTTTCCCTGGTCGTCCAAAGTCGAGTTGGATGCGAAAAGAAGGCCCAGAAGATCGGCTTTTTCTTTTGCAGTGTGGGCAAGCGAACCGTCATCCCTGCGCAATGGTGGAAAGGTCGACAGACAGAAGTTGCCTTGTACCGCTTTGGCTAATGACCAAAATGCACGAGACCCAGATGGGAAACGCACAAGTCTGTCGCCAATTATGCGGACGTACTCAGCTTTCGCCCTAGCAATGGCCCTTTTGCATGACCTGGAGGCAAGGTTGTACTTCTTTTTTAGCGATACGCTATTGGGATCTCCAGTTGTGTGAGCGCAAGCCCAAGCCCGGTAACATTGCTGCTTTTCAGCAGTGGCTGCCTGGCAGGATTTGTTAAACCAGGGCTGGGATCTGCCGCCGACGGGTATCACAGAACTAGGAATGTATAATTCCATACCCTGCAACACGACATCGGCAACCGATTGTGCACAATCGCTGGGATCCAATGAGAAGCAAACCTGTCTCCACGGGTAGGAAGCAAAGAAAGTACGCATTCCATCCCAATCTGCTGACTTGTAGTGCCAAACACGCCGACTTCCAGTAGATCTAGGACGGGAGGGGCAAGTGAGTGGCAGTTTTGTCCGTATCAGGCAGTGGTCCGACGACCCGAGAGGGGTATTGACCATCACCTGATAGTTATCGGGGTGTGAGGTCAGCAGAAGGTCCAGCAAAGAAGGTGTGTGGCCTTCAGCATCTGGGATTCGCGTGGGCGAAGTAATCAGTTGCTTAAAGTCATAAGCCAGGGCGAAGTCCCGAGCAGTTCTTCCCGCGTGGTCGGTTTTGTTAGAACCGAGCCAATCAGAGTGGTGGGCATTGAAGTCTCCCAACAAAATGATTTCGGCGGAAGGAAACTGCTCAAGAATGAGGTCTGTCGCTTGTTGGAGACGCTCAAAGAGTCGCTCCGTCTCATCGTCACCACTGTGTGACCTGTAGATACACGCATAGATGCGGGGGTGGTCGTCGCAGTCTACACGCAACCATAGAGTGGACAGGTCACGGGCTTCAAGATTCCCAAGGCGATGGTAACTAATATCCTCCCTAATGTGTACGCATACCCCGGCATGAGGCAAAAACCTATGCTCAAGCGTGTAGCCAGGGTAGGTGAGGTAGGATGATTCGGGTGGGGAGGATATTTGTGTCTCGGTTAAGAAGAGCATGGCCGGCTTTGCCGTCTCAAGGTGTTGATGGACGGCAGCTAGGTTGGAGTGGACCCCTCGAATGTTACAAAAATCCACTGATAACGTGGGAGGGGTCTTAGGCATGCTCTTGCTTCGTTTGCCCCGGGAAGTATGTCGCGGTATTGTGCCCACCCCAGAGTACGAAGGGCAGCCCGAGCTGGGGGGCTCGGGGAAGGATTCTCCTGCTCCAAGAGAGCAGGTACCTTCCTGGGGTACCAACTCTTTAAATGCCGCTGTCATACTTAGGGTGGGAAGGGGGAATGGGCACCGGAAACAGCACTCACCAGACGAAACGCAGTGCTACTTAATTATTATAATTAGTTTAGCGTTAGTAAGTATATTTAAGATGAAGTACTTTTTTTGCTATCGGTACAATCTAAAAACGAAACCTTTAGGACGTTAACTCTACCACCTTTTATTTGTGTACGTAATGCAATATTTCTTTCTAGCTTCTCTTGAAAGTTCTGAATATTTCTAGAAGATTCTTTGTTTGAAGTTATTTGTTTTATGTCACAGTATTAGAGTTTTCCTGTGGTTTTGAGTTTAAGTAGACTAAAATGAAATGGTAATCTCTTCCATATTGTAAATTAAATAAAAATATTAAAATAAAATTGTAGATGTGACATACTGAGTTAAAGAAACTGTTTATTTTTATAAATAATTTTGGAGTGCTGAGTATCATATCAGCTTCACCTTAAAAAACTATGAGGCAATGCATTTTATACGTGTTACGTATTTATTTTTTTATTTTTCGTAACTTATTTAAATTTACCAGTAGGTATTTATCGTAAATCATCCTTTTTCTTTCGATTCTGACTTGTTTTATACATAATTTTTCGGTAAAATCTTAATAAGTATAATAAAATAATTAAAATTTAGCCCATGCTTCTTCTGAACAACTCGTCTTTCTAAATGTGATTTTAATTTTCAAATCGATCATATAGTTTCTTAGTTTATTGATTACAAACAAACAGTTTTTCTTTAAAATTTTGTGTAAATTAGTGGGTACCAAACTACTTAATGGGAAAAATTTAGGGTTGATTTTTCAATAGTCAGATAAATACTATTCGACTTCTTATATCTTTATCTTTTTATTGACGAATTTAAAGGCGATTCCCAAAAACTAATTTTAAATGAAAAAGTGCATATTCATCACACGAAAGGATTGCCAAATTAGGTATTGGACAATTGGAAAATCTGCCCTTAGTCTTCCCTCTTCTTAGTTTTTTTCGGTTATTTTGGCTTCTTGCGAGTGGTAGAGTCTAGCTGTAGGCTCTGTCTGCAGCGATCACTGGGCTGACTCGACCGGTGAAATACCACCGTCGCACAGAAAACCGACGTAAAGTAGGGACGATGTTCCTGCGTTTCGTTCGGTGAGTGCGGTATCCGGTGCCCAATTTCTCAAAGGCTCAGCAACACACCCCCAACACCCACAGTGTTCAGGCGGCGGTGATCACTTACCATCAGGTGACCCGCATGCTCGTTTGCTCGCTATATCATAAAAAAAAACTTCTACCCATAGGTAGATAGTCAAAAAACAACGACAACTCATCGATTACTTATAACCTGAAACTAAACTCAGTTTTTTTTCCAGTTGATCGGCTCGCCATGCGGCCAACACGGCCAGTACACGTTCTACAAGGCTCTGAAGATATCCGGCCAGACAGAACGGATCATAGCTATAGGCGATTTCTTCTTCGTGAAGATCTGGCAGGACTCGGAACTCGTTTCTATCGGTGAGTTTGAAAAGAGAAGAGAACGGTGATTATGTAAGCCAATGGAAATCGAATGTCATTTTTTCAAATTCTGGAAAAGGTTAAAATGACTGAAAATTATCACGGTGTTGCGCTTAATAGATGGCGACATTGATTATCTATCCATTAATCCCAAAAAAACTTTATATTTCATCAGTCTTAAAGTTATCCAGAATTGTTGAAAAAATGACATTCGATTACCATTGGCTTACATAATAACCCAGCGGTTTTCATAATGGCATACTGTGATTTTTACCACTTCGAAACATGAACTTAAATGGGTGAATTCTGAGTTAAAACTATGTAAAAGAACTTTAAATATTGTTATCACTTACGTAGCAATATGTTTTCGGTCAGCTAATCTAAAAATCTGCTGACATCAAGGGATGTTAAGTCCTCAACGTATTTAGTAAAATTTTACAATGATTTGGACTTAATTCAGTGAGGCCAATATGCCTTACTTTTTAAATTTAAATATGAGTAAGTGATGACAGCATTAAAATTTACAGATCAATCAATATTATTATAAAAATATAATAAGTATAGTCATACCCTACGACTTTGACAGATACAAATCCGCAAGCATTGAAAACTCTTAAAGTGCTCTTATACTTGTTATAGATAGGTATTTTAATAGTATTTTATCTGTCTGATAAAACATGCTGTACTTACTTATAGACAACTAGCGTCCCGCCCACGCTTCGCAATGGTGTAATTTGGCGTGACTTAAGTTGAATTTTAGCTAACTTAAAGTAACTTTATCAGAATTTTCTTTATTTTCAAATTTAAATGAGTAAATATCCTAAAATATGACGAAACCCGCATCAAAATTCATTCCGTAGTTTTGGAGGTGATAGCGGCCAAACATACAAACAGACTATAGACAGACAGTAATGATACTATGTAATGGTGATGAAGTTACATAAAAATAAAATAGTTTCATTCAGAGATATTTTCATTAGAGATAGTTCAACACCCTGATAAGAAATTAGGCTATTATTTACTTCGAAAATAAGTCTCATTCCCATAGGAAAATCTCTATTACCTACTCTTAACCGAATTGGAGCTTCCTCAACGTACTAGCACCAAATAGTTATCCATAACCACCCAGATCTGCCTTAGAGCATTGAACCAATGGTGATGACAAGAGCATTTTAGCAGGTACGGCCTGCTTTGCCATCTCCTTTAGTTAAATGCTCTAAGGCCCACTTGCAGGAAACGTTTTAACCTCGGGTTAGCTAACTCAGATTTAAATGACGCCTGGGTGATTATCAAAAACAGAGTTTTCGTCTTGTCCGAGGCCTAAAATCCATGAAATTTTGTCTTCTTATCATTGATATTTTTTTTGTAGAAAGTTTTAATACATAGACACTTAGTGCCATACAGTATTTAAGCAAAATTTATATAACTAGATTTAAAATATTTTTTTCAAGGTAAATTTTCTAAGCTCTTTGGCGCGTCCTCTACTCCCTTATTTTTTTCTGTGAGTTGTAGTATTCTAAATTATTAAAATAAGAATGTGATTTTTATATCTTTTATTTGGAATACATCTGATGGTATTGTGAATTAATTTTAATACGTAAATTACATAAACTTTCGATGTAATGAACGAAATGGTTTTGTCCGAGCAAAAAACCCTAATTTCTTTGGCGCGACAAAACCGTTGATTTATCACTATTAAAACACTTCGCTACTAATTCAAGTGAACACCCTCGGAAATAGCTGGTCATCCGTCAATAAATCGCAGGAAGCAGACGTGCGTTGTGCGTGACGCCGATAAATTAAAAATTTTTTTCGTCTAGATTGTGGAGTTTCGGCAGGTAAGTGCCTAATTTCTTCGATATACATTTTCATGCTACAATATTTACAGATTGCTTAAATATTTTTTATATCTATAGTCTAGCTCAAATGGCATGCACCTGGCAAAAAAAAGTCATTTTACCGTCAAAGGATTTTTAGAAAAAAATCGAAAACATGTGTTTTCTAATTTCATTGTTCCTAATTTCTATGTATTTCTTTGGCATCCCGCGCCAAAGAAATTAGATTTTGTACACAGAAATTATAACCAGAAGGAAAAAGAAAAAGTTATCAGTAAAGAAAAGCTGCGAAAAGGACTATATAATTTTTATAATAAATATACTAACTGTGATTATTCATGTTTCAAGAGAAAATAAATGAAATTTAAATGGAAACAAAACTTAGTTTTATTTGTTTTATTCTTGTTTTTTCAGGTGTGGTTTGAAAAAATATACCTGTTTTTATTATTATTATTAAAGCTAGAAGTGTTACTTGTTTAATATAATATCTGAAAATATTTTTTGCATTCTAATTATATATTTTTAGGAGAAAAACCTAATTTCTTTGGGCATCCAAATTTTAAAATGCTAAAACATCAAAATTACTGGATAAATTTTAGGGCCAAAAAGATTAATTTGTAGCTTTAGACAACATCTACAATGTATGTTATTAATTATGGAATAATTATGAAAAAAAAAATGTGCCAAAGAAATTATGCATTTTAGGCCATTTTGTGATAATCACCCGCCTGCATCGATTGTAATGAGAAGTAGTTACAATCGATGGTGGCGCCATTTAAATCTGAGCTAGCTAACCCGAGGTTTAAACCGTTTCCTGCAAGTGGGCCTTAAAGTGCTCTTATACTTGTTAAAGATAGGTATTTTAATAGTATTTTATCTGTCCGATAAAACATGCTGTACTTACTTAGACAAAGTTACATAAAAACAAAATTGTTACATTCAGAGATATTTTCTGTATCGATTCCCAGTCGCGTAATGCTCGGAGACCCGCGTTCCTTTTTCCAGTATCTATATCTTCAAGAGTACCAAATAGTTGTCCATAATCACCCAGATCTGCCAGTTTCTCGAACTACCCTCAATTCCAGGTGAGCTCCAACTGCTGTGGACTGACCGCGTCTCGGACCAGACCCTGGTCAGTCTGAGGCTCTACTTCCTGCCTGAGAACACGCCCGATGGCAGGAGCAACCATGGCGAGGTATGTGCCTTAATGTTAAAAGAAAAATATAACGGGTGTAAAAAGACCACTTCCGAAGCCTGAAACCATGTTTTCTTGAGCCTCAATAGTAACTAAATTCACTAACAGCATACCCAGAAAGCTCAATTTAAAAAGTTATTAAGGATTGAAAAGTCATATTCGCTGCTTGAAATCATCGCTCACAGATGAACTGTCGGTTCAGGTGCGATTATTCACATTTCAAATTAAATTAAAACCCCTTTTTAATTTGAAATCATCGCAAAATCTGATGGCATTAGAGTAATTTTGGAAAATTTACGTAAAAAAAATTTTTTTTTTATCTTAAAAATTTTTTTTTGCTCAAAACTTAGTTTTTGTTTTCGGAAGCAGTTCTTTTACACCCCCTATATGAAAGAATTGGTGACCGGCTCGGGATGGTACAAATTTTTGGACTCATTTACGAAAAAGTGATTTTGGATTTATTTGACTGAATATTTTTCAAAGTGACTATACTAAGAAGGTTCTCGAGAAAAGTGTTAGAATGAAGGTGAAAACTGCATTGAAATATGTTAAGTGGTTTAGGAGGAGTTGACGAACATACATACTAGTAGACACGGAAGAAGAAATAAGGCACTAAAAACGATTAACGAAATAAATCGATATAATTTCTTCGAACACTAATAATTCCTTTAACGACATTAAATATCGTTTATTATAGCAAAACCATCTAAATCCCACTTGATTATTAAACACTATTTTCTTTACTCCTTTTAATATATGTTATTGAAAAGGGACAGGTATATCGCTCTCACAAAATTTAGTTCAATCATTGAGTTATTACGAATAGCGCCGATATCGAAAAACTTGCTTGCGTTCGAGTAAAATGCATGCTAAGATTTAGGGATGTTATGGATATAAAATTTTGCATACGGATATTGGAATTATTATTATACCGGATACGGATAAGAATATGAAATAATTTCGGATTATTAATTTCTTTGTCATCAAAATTCCTTTGTTATCCACAGCGCGGCAAATTCAAACGGCTCAAATAGGCTCCATCTATACGATACTATCTGAAACTTTTATTTCGGATTCGGTTACGGATACGGATATTTTTTATATATGATATCCGATAATTTCGGTTACGGTTACGGAGCTCCCTAACACCTCTGGTAAGGTTATTGTAAATTGTCAAACCAAGTAATTATCTATCTCTTTCTTTCAATACATTTCAAATTTATTACGAGACGAGAATAGTTTCCAATGGAAGGTTTTGTTATTTTAAAAGAAGCTTTACAAAAACTAACCGCCGCCGGTTTCTTAAATGAGAATTTTATGTAAATTCATACTTTACTATTAATTAAACATAGTTTGTAGGTATTGTTAACTAATTAAGTTTAGTACTTTAATGTTCCTTAACTAAAATTTTAAAGGTATTCTATATTGGCTCGCTAATATTGAACCCCATGCAAACTATATCAATTTAACACCGATTTCATAAATCATTCTTATTTGTAAGATAACACAGTTGAAATTGCAATGAGTTTCTGTCTTTTACATTTTTTTAAATGCCAAACTTTTTTTCACCCGACTGAGATAAAAAAAAACCTAAGCGTACCTTTATTTGGTCCCAAATTTGTACTCTTCTAAATAAATACTATGTCTTATCTAGTCAAAAATTTGTTTTCATAACCACATGGCCAGTAAAAAGAAAAAAAAATCTGTTGGTCTGTCAAAATGTGTGACGTATTCGATTTTTAAAATGCATTTTCAAATTTCGAATCCAATGCTTTTTTATGTTTGCAACAGAAGTTAGAAAGTGAGCATAATTGACGTAAAAAAGTTGTTGGTTTTTTGTTTAGCTTTTTGTAACACACAAAAAAGTAGGCAGTTATTAAACAAAGAAAAATAAAAAACTAGCGATTTTTTAAAAGCACATGGGTGGGTGGGTAAACCTACTTTTCACTTATCCTACTAAAATCAGAGCTTAAACAAAACCAGTTAAAAATTAAACTCGGATTTGAAAAATCCCTTTCAAATAATGCTTGAAAACACTGCATATACTGTTAATTTGAAAATAAAAAGAAAGTAAATTTTATAAATAGAACGATGATAATTTTAACGCAAACGAAACCTTTATTTAACTTAAAACCACCTTGAATTAGTTTATTATTATTCATTTGTGTAAAATACACTAACAAATTTACCTATTCAAACGCGAAAAACCACAAAAAATCCTTTATCTCCCTTTTCGGCAAGAGGTGGTAGCGCTATCTCTGTCGCACGTACGGGCTAATGTTCGCCGTCCTTTTCTAATCCCTGTTTGGTAACGCCAACTATTTCATGGATGAAATTACTGTTAGGGGTAGGACTCAGGGCATAAGCGATAGCGGTTTAATTACTTTCAATTAAAAAAGAAGTAGTTTCGTTGTCAGGGTAAAATAGATGATGTTTGGATGGATAATTAATTAAAGAAATAGCAAATCAGTGATGTATACATAGACATTTTTTTTTCCTTTTCAGGGTTTCAAAGTTATCTTTTAATTCAGTCTTTATTACAGCGCCAGGGTTATGATACTAAATTGCATTTATTCGCTTGACGTTGCATTATTTTTTAAAACATAATCATAACGACATCAACAAAACTTTTAAGTTTTTATGATTGCACTCCTTAATACCTGCTCTTACCCCATTTAACAAATATTATATATTTAAAAGTTACTTTACGATCCTATTATACTTTTTAATCACAAGAACATAAATAAACCGTTACAGAAATAATTAAACTAAACTAATATAACCCGACCCATTTCCTTTTAATCACATCCATACCGTATATTATAAATTATAAAAATAGAATTGCTTCTGACTTGTACCACACCCCGGCTCTCGCCTGTTAGCCCACTCCAGTTGAAAATAGACTCTATTACGTTGTAATAACGGTGAAAGTCCCTTGAGGAAATGGAACAGTAATTTCCAAGTACGCTATGGGATTTTTGTAGTGCGACCAAATGAGTTTGAGATTTTTATTCGTTTATTATTGTTGGAGAGTGGTAGTGATTTATGAGGTTTATTTTGTCTTATTGCTAAAATTTGAAATAGAAACAATTCATATTAACAATGCGTTGTTAAAAGGGATAACCATTAAAAATTTATAATTTATACGGATATGTTAAACCAATATTAAGTTGCGTTTTCTTTAGGTTTATACATTTACATAATTCATAGTTTAATGCCGATATTTTAAAGTACTTAATAATTTGAACACTATTTTCTGTTCTCCAAATTTGCTGTTATTGTAAATGGTATGGCATTGCATATGAAAAGATTTTACTCTTCAGTGATTAATTTATTTAAATAATAAACTCTTATTAGTAGCGTATGACACATCGTGATATTAGGTTCCTAATACAGAAAGAAGTAAAAAAATCGATTTGGTTGTTCCTGAAATTTAACTTTAACACAAGTTTTAACCCAAACTATACCTCTTTATGATATAAATAAATGTCATTAATTATATACAATTCAATTACATATTTCTGTTCAATTTTATTTTATTTATATTTGTATCAGTAAACGCAAAACGTATCAAAACTATGAAATCCAACTAAACAGTACATTCGCTCTGCGACGCGCCATGTGACGACTTCGGAACAATAAACGAATGGAGTCGAAAAATAACAATATTTTTGCCATTGTTTCTAGTTTCAAAGACGTTGCTGCATTAACTTCACGGTTTTGATTCTAAATGCTGGAAAATGTTAAATATGTAGTATTTTTCAATGTTTAATTACTATAATAAGGGCTAGAGTAAATGGAGTTTTTTTCTATTTGGTCTAGGTTTTTGGTAAAAAGTATTTGCATTTTTCAATATCATTGTTGCACGGACTGTTATATCGATTAAAGAATTCAATTATCAAGTAATAACTCATAAATTAAACTTCTTGTTTAATTGCTTCTCTTTTTCATATTCTCAAGTTAACATCCCAATAATCACTAGTTATCTGGTAGAAATTGCTGCAAGAGGTGAGATCGGCTTTTGCCTTAAGCCTTAAGCAATTTTTTATTTTTTTGTGCCGAATAAATCGTTCCTTAGACTTTGAAAAAATACTTTCCATAATATCTAGATTTTAAACAACTTTCTTTAACAAAATAATGTTACTTTTTGCCTACTTCTATTATGAGTGTAAAACGTATTTTTTAAGCGTTTATTTAATCTTATCTCTCACTTCGTATACCTACAGAGCCAATAACTGATAAGGTGACCGTGTTAGTAGTAGTCGGTACAGTCGTGTACAAAATGCAAATATTAAATAAACATAAAAAAATATTGTATTGCAAACAATAACAGCCTATTTAGTTGGACAAAAACTTCTTTTTGGATAACTAGTGAGCTTGAGCCGTAATCCATCACGATGGCTCTGGTGTAAATTGGTGGATTTTCTCATATGCCAAAAAGTTGTTTAGTATATGGTAGCCTAGCTGTGGGCTATTTGCTATACAATGAAGGAAGTGTTAATAAAATACAGAATTGTGTTTAATATGTAAAACTAACAATTTGCAGTTCCAATTTCAAGTGAATGATGATGCAAAAGTGCTATATAAACAAAGATGATTATCGTAACACATTATTTGACCTACTCATGTTTGAGTTACGATTTGTCCAAGTTTGTTTAGGTACCCAAATAAACTTTGAAAACATTTTTTTCTATGTGCTATTCATGCATTAATTTTTTATTGAAAAAGATCTGCATAATCTTCTTAGTAATTGATGATTTTAATATGAATGAAATTAAATGATTTTTTTATTCAAGAAGCAGTGGCAACATGCATTTAACAAAAAGCACATTAAGAACTACGTGCTTTTATCTGTTTAAACTGTCACAGAGTAAACCACAAATAGCTTACTCACCATTACTTCTAGTATTTAACTGCATTGGCGCCACTGTTGCAGTAAAACTAAGTTACATTGTACTTGTAGTTACTCTTTTGTATATGTTACATTCCGGACTGGACTGTACATAGTCTTATCAAAAACTTTGAACGTAGGCACTCATAATGTCGCTATTTATAATGCATGCGGATTATTCCTTTCTTTTTACATTAGGTACTTACTATTATAACTTTCTTGGATACTTTGTATGTTTGTCGTAAATGGCTTTCTATGGCTTGTTTACTTTTAAAATTCAATCAAAATTTATGTTGTATGTTAAAAATACATTTTAATCGGTTGTAAGTTTCTTGTTTTTTTAGATACGTTTCTGATAGTTAAAAACAAAATTATGCAATAGTTGAAGCAAATAGTTTTTATTTCAAAATTAGGTGGATACATTGCAAGTTTTTTTTTTTCGGAAACGTTCAAAAATATATATTTATATTGCGCTATTTCATATCACAAATATCGTGTATATCAGCAACATGCACTATGAGAGATGAAATTTGGCATGATCCGCGATCAAACCCAAATATTATTCTGCCAATTCACAAATACTTGCACCGAACCTTAAACATTTCGTAACAGTCCGAAAATTATGTCACAAATCGGTCTTTTGTCTGTCGGTGCCAACCTCGAAAAAAAAAGAAAATAGTTGTGACGTAACTACTCCACGGTTTCTGAATTTAGCAATTATTTACCAGTGACGCGGCTCTCCAGGGTTGCCAACCAAGCGGGGAGATTATATTTTTTTAATGCTGCCAACATTAAAATTTCGAATCACGTGTTTTGTTAGAATGTAGGTAAATTAAATATTCATCATAAATAAGGTATTTTTTTATCTTAGTTTTAATATCATGATTATCAGTATGGGTGCTATACTTTTCTTTTATGCATAGGGAAGGTGTTAAAAAGAAAAACTATAATTTAGAAACTAAGCTATTTGTTACTCTATATTTTAGTAGGTACCTAATATAAATATTATTGGTACCTAATACAGGTATTGCTATTACATGATTATTACAATTAATCTTATAGGGTTGGTAGTAAACAAAAAACAAATTTGCTATACATGTCGTTTCTTAAACTTTTTATTTAATAACTCCACGCAATTTTTTTTTTTATTAAATCAATTGATTTTCAAAATCTTTTAAAACCAAAATAGAAAGTTGCGTAGTGAGTATTGACCCGTGACGACTGACTCGCCACTGCCACTGGCATTTCATTAAAACTATTGAAAACACATAAAAACGATTGGTACATTCGTGTTTTTATCCTTAATACTTTGTTTTGTTGAAAGATGTTTTGTTATTTTATTGTTTTGTTTTTTAATTTTTATATTTTTCATCAAAAAATTGAAAAATTAAAAAAAATAATTAATTATTACCAGTAAGCAACAAATATTTACAAAAAAATACTTTCTTGTTTGTATGCAATATTTAGAAATAGCAATTACAAATTTAATTAAACCATATATAAAATTGAACTGGTGTCGTCACAACAGTATTTTTATATGTCCTTAACAATATTAAAACACGGAAATCCAAGTTTATTCTATCAAGTTTAGGCCAAGGTCTGATGAAGGTTGGAGTATTTACCTGTGAGAACAAAAAAAATGTGTTTTAATTTTTTTACATTTTTATTAGTGATAGTTTTTTAATGTACACAAAATTATTTTATTATTTTTGTACAACCAAATCCAATCATTTGCGTTTTTAATAATAATAATAAAAAATTAAAAAACTTTAGAGTAATAAAATAAATAATATATATGACGAAGACGGCAGGATACCTTCGTCATCAGAGCCGTCTTCAGGGGCCGTTTAGTACTATAACTTGTGTGGGCGTACGTGGGTTATGTGTTAGACTCAAATAAAACCAATAGAACTGTTTCAACACTGTAATTATCTCCTCTTGATAGCACTCCGTAGGTCATTCGATTAATTCACAAGAAGGCACGGATCACGGACAGTTTCTACGCAACCACCAAGCATCACCATTTTCCAACCGCTCTTTACCAAAGCCCAAGACCATCTCTGTCACTCTGACAGCTGCTCGCTCGATGTCACATAGACTCTGTCTAGCACCATATTTGGTACTGGCAATCCGCACTCTTCTTATTTCAACCATAAGCATAGTCGCTCTCCGACACGGCCATCCTGCGTATACACGTCCTCGTGTATTATACTGTGGACAAACACAACACGACGACAGTATCTACTTGTACCGCTCGGCCAATTCTGACCAACATTCATCAAACAACTTCACACGCAAACCAAAATTTAAACTCAATTTCTGAACTATTGTTTTTACTCCTTGTCTAAGTAAATCAGAATATCATAAAACAGTAATATCACAACACCAAAGTCAGTATAGATCATGTAGGTACCATCGATAAAGGTCATGACTTTATCACCACAAATCAATCATTGAAACACTCCACGACACGAGTGAACATCCCTCTATCTCCACGGCCTCGGCCGACCAGCAACATCACCATTGCTCCCACCACCCTTTTTATTACAAGCCACCACGCTTTTCATAAGCCACCTCGCTTTCCATAAGCCACAACGCTTTTCATAAGCCACCACGCTTTCAAAAGCCACCACGCTTTTCATAAGCCTCCACGCTTTTCGTAAGCGACCACGCTTTTCAAAAGCCGACACGCTTTTCATAAGCCACCACGCTTCAAAAGTCACCACGCTTTTCATAAGCCACCACGCTTTTCAAAAGCCACAACGCTTTTCATAAGCCACCTCGCTTTCCATAAGCCACAACGCTTTTCATAAGCCACCACGCTTTCAAAAGCCACCACGCTTTTCATAAGCCTCCACGCTTTTCGTAAGCGACCACGCTTTTCAAAAGCCGACACGCTTTTCATAAGCCACCACGCTTCAAAAGTCACCACGCTTTTCATAAGCCACCACGCTTTTCAAAAGCCACAACGCTTTTCATAAGCCACCACGCTTCAAAAGCCACCACGCTTTTCAAAAGCCACAACGCTTTTAATAAGCCACCACGCTTTTCATAGGCCACCACGCCTTTCATAAGCCACCAAGCTTTTCATAGGCCACCACGCCTTTCATAAGCCACCTTGTCAAATCGTTTACCATTAAATTACACCTTAAAACTTTCTTTGACCAGCGAGCATTCAGCACCACAATCATAAAAGAAACAATTCGGATCACCTTGTGCTCTCAATAACCCATGGCAACTTAAGTCAACCCGCAGCACGGTGCGCACGCGTCTAACTCCAGCCTCTGCGACGCCGCCACCGCACGTACACCAGGCCGCGAGATGTCCAGGCACGATACATTTGTACCGAAACAGCGCCCTCGTTGTATGCTGCTGCACCGCTGGGTTTGGTTCTCATGTCGGCACATCTCGTCATCACAGCTCCAACCTTAGTTTATTTGCAAACGACAGTCGCGTCCGGTATAGCTATTTTTCTGAAACAAATTTTATCACACAGAATCACATAGTTCGGCAAACTTTTATTCAAAGCAATTAACTCTCACCGGATAGCGTGTCGCAGTATCTCAATAAGCGTACGCGATTGACTGATGAACTCCGACTCCACTGGTGTTCCCCTAGCTGCGCCGTCTCAACGCACAAATCCTTTTTTTTACTGACGTTTCAGGATCTGTCACTATGCAGATTTTTGAACGAAAATCAAGACAAGGCTGTATGGCTTAGTTCCTTTGCCTGCTCGTAGTATGAGCGAATTAAAAAAACAAAGTTGCGTGTCATGATCTCGCGTCCGTGTCCTTCTATTCCAAGTTTGAAATCAGGTTACTTCATGCAATTGTTTTCGGTACATCTGCGCGCGCATGTTCTAATTTTGATTTTCAAACAATGCATAGCAACGCGCATGTTTACATTTTGTTTTTCAAACAATGCATAGCAACGGTCAATTTCACTTTTTCTTCTTCTCAATTTTGAACTAACACAGATCATAGCAACGGTCAATTTCCTTTTCTTCATTTGAACTAACACAGTATCATCCCACTTCTGATGACGAAGACGGCAGGATACCTTCGTCATCAGAGCCGTCTTCAGGGGCCGTTTAGTACTATAACTTGTGTGGGCGTACGTGGGTTATGTGTTAGACTCAAATAAAACCAATAGAACTGTTTCAACACTGTAATTATCTCCTCTTGATAGCACTCCGTAGGTCATTCGATTAATTCACAAGAAGGCACGGATCACGGACAGTTTCTACGCAACCACCAAGCATCACCATTTTCCAACCGCTCTTTACCAAAGCCCAAGACCATCTCTGTCACTCTGACAGCTGCTCGCTCGATGTCACATAGACTCTGTCTAGCACCATATTTGGTACTGGCAATCCGCACTCTTCTTATTTCAACCATAAGCATAGTCGCTCTCCGACATATATTTTTTTTATTTATAATTTTAAGCGACTATGTCGTCCCTTTGTATTGTTTTTATTTTGAAGGGTTAGTCTGGCCTTTATTGCCAGACAGAAAGTTACCGAGAAAGGGTTTTAACAGCTAGCGTAACCTTTTTAATGTTAAAAACATAACTTGTTTTTGTTAAACCTTTCGAAATTATAACATAACAGACGAACAAATTAGAAATGGAGATGGGAATTAACTTTTTAGTCGTCTCATAGTTATATATAACTAATTAATGAGAAAACTAAGGTTTTTAGATCTTTCTTATGTATCAAGAAAAAAACTTGTTTTTAAATAATTGCAACGTCATCTTGTTGTTAAAAACGTATGACGAGCTGCTAATAGTATCTTTAATGTATTTAATATTGGTTGGTTCCGGCGACAAAATATCTCCATTCCAAATTTCATTAAAATTTGTTCAGCCGTTAACATTAAGGTGGAACATACAGACAGGCAAACATACACATTTTAAAATTATAATATTTGTAAGGATTTGTTTTTGTGAAAAATATATTTATTGAAACCTATTTAATACCTATTTTTCAAAAATCATGTAGATTTGCTCTTAAACAAAGCTAAATAAATTACTTTTGAAAAACTCGTAAACTGTTATAAATATATAGGGACAGTATTAAAATCCGTTGCGTAGAAGAGAACAAAGAACTTATATACGAAAAGCAACTTTATTTGATATTATTTGGAGATTTTTGTACCGTAATTGAATTCACTATTATAATATAGAATCGCATTACGTAGGAAAACACATTCCAATATGAATGCATTGTGAAAAATCGATATCTCGATTTCTATCAGTAGACATTTATTGCTTTAACTTTGTTCAATATGATTTGCTAATTAAATCATTTGACGCTTAGCAGTCTATTGCAAAAATGGCTGACGTGTCACAATTATGACATCTGTCATCCGCAACTGTCAAATTCACACGAGAAGCCAATACGCGATTACGTCACCAGCACGTTTTAAACCCAAATGTTTTGGTATAAGGTTAAAAATCTCATAACATACGCTCACAAAAACACCATTATCAAACACACCTAAACACACAGCAATAAGGTCTATAATCGTGACGTTTTAATTCGACATTCGTATCACGCGTATTTTACTTAAAATCATTTACGATTTCCCCGAGTGTCAAAACGTCGTATGTGAGTTTTAGGTTTTGGGAAAAAGAACTCTAAGTTCAATGCAATAGAGTTGAAAATCAAATGTGGTTCAGTAATGTATGTTGATACGGTTATGGTAGTGTGCGTGACTATAAAATTAGATTTGCTAGTGTGAGTATACCAAAGGTTGGGAAGTAGCGTGGTGGGTATAAAATTATCTTTTACTTAAATAAGAGTTAATCATTGCTGCATTTATTTATAGGTTATACCAATAAAAAAAATGCGGGTACATTTGGCAATGAATTTCGATTATAAGTTATTGATTTTGACAAACAAAGGTGTTACGTAAGTCAGATTTGACAAATCAAAACAATTTGAGAGAAAATAGGGTCACGAGTTGCATAGCAACAGTATTCTCACTCAAAATCACGAAACAAAAGAAATTCAATGCATTTTTCCTAAACGTAATTAAATTTTTCTTTTACACTAATACAAATGTATGGACGTAGAAAACGAATGCATGAGACAGTTTTAAAAAGTGGTTTCGAAAATACGTGTCACATAATATACATATTATTATATGTACCGAGTAGTACATTCCCCCCCCGACACCCCCCGGTCCCGTACCGCAGTAGACTTGGCTTGGGCGCGTTGTGGTATGTAGCTGTCGCTATGATTCCGTGTTTACTTTGAATGGAAGAAAAACACTGGCGATTGTTTTAAAGACATTTGAGTCAATAGTTGTTTTTTTGTGCTTTTGAGTCGGTACTTGTAAGGTAAATACTAACATCAAGTTTTTCAATTTAATTTCCATTTAAAAATATTGGTATCGCAAGAAGTATGAATTTAGCAAGTATGTCATTACGAAAAAAGTTCAAAAAACGAATACGTAGTATTCTAAGCGCATAACATAAGTATATCTAGCTGACCTTGCTCTTTTACTCAATAAGTATTAAAAACACTACTTATATTAATCCAAAAACACTCATTAAACTAACACACATTAAAAACAAAACCATTACATAAAAAAAAAACTGTTTACCAATTTTAAAATTGGAACAATAGTGTGGCGGCTACATACGCGGCGCGTCTCGTGAACCCTTCGGTCCGTTGTGGGAGGGGGAAGGCGCTGTGCGAGCGAGACGGCGCGATACAGAGGACAAGAGCGCGGTGGATGGGCTTGTTAATTGTGATTTTGGTATTTTTTTGTTTTGAAAATGGAAATGAGAAATTTCGGTGTGTGATTTGTGAAAGATATCGCTGCTATATTAGATAGCGCTGCTGTATCGAAATAGTAAAATAAATAAAGAATGTATTTAGATTTTTGTAGTTGTTCTTTTTTGAAATGCTAACTGATGACATTGAGTTGATTAAAATATTGAAGATTCCAACTAAAGGTGTTTTTTCACGTTCATCACGTTATTTGTGTTACGTAACTTGAAGAAAGTTTGAAATAATTATAATTATTTTCATGCACCATTTTAATACATATAAATACATACACCTAACTATAACTAACTAACAATTAAAAGAAATTCTCAATACAACGTTTATTTATAAACATGCCAATAAAAACAAATTGCAAACAAGCATTTAAAATAGATAATTAAAAAACATAATAATCACTGGCGACTCCACGGTTTTTCCTACTGTGAAAAAATATCGGTCGGCGCATACTTGCCGTTCAGTGGTCAGGGCTGCCACAAAATAAATTTTATTATTATTATTATTACTTATTTTAAATTATTTTAAATTGATATATTGTAATAGCGGCATTATATAGTTTGTGCTTAGTTGTTATATCAGACATAAATTAATATTTGTTTTTTATTTACATCTGTAAAATATTACCCTCCCTTCTACATTTGTCGACAAAAAGCTAACTTATTATACCTTTGAAATTAAACTCAATTTAACAGGTTCTTATTCTTACGCGTTTATTTTATTATTTTTGATTTCCCGACGTTTCGACATTTTTAGAAATGCCGATATCGCGGGTCCATCCGTATGGTCGCGTAAATCTAAAAAAAATAATTAACTATTATTCGTTTTTCGTCGGTACATCATTGATTTGGTGATGTTATTGTATTGGGTAGTTTTGGTTTTATTAAAAACAATCAACAAATCTTTTTTAACACAAGTGTGTTTACAGAAAATGGGTTGTCTCTGTTTCAGGTTTTTAGTAATACCGCCGAAAATATGTCGCAAACATATTTTTTCTTTTGCAATTATTGAAAACGAATACACTTTTACCTAAATAAAAAAACTTTATTATTTAAATTTAAATAAATAGCAAGCGCCAGCCCTGCGTTGTGCCCTCGAGTTTGCTTCGTTTGCTTGCTTTACTTAGCACACTGCAGCCGCATAAATACGAAACTGAAAATTATGTTTTAAAATTTTAATCCTACGGTGTTAGTGCAGATTTTTGGTAAATTATTATCTTATTCATACAAACGTGACTTGTAATACGAAAATATCTAAAAAGATATGGTATTTAGATAAAGTTGATAAATATTTGCTATTTCATTACGACGATGACTAGATAGAGTGTTACAAAAATATTTTTTCTATATGTTTTAACAACACTGATATAAAAACAATGGGTGTTTAAAAAATATTGTTTCATGTATTAAAAGTATTCAATATATTCATATATTTTTATAGTCATGCCAAGTTTATGTAGGTACTATTTGCCGCCCGCGACTCCGTTCGCGTGGAAGTCGGTTTCCCGTGGGAATGAAAATTTTTCCCGCGGTAAAAAGTACCCTATGTGTTATTCTGATGTACAACCTATATTACTGTAAAGTTTCATCCAAATCCGTCTGGTAGTTTTTACGTGAAAGAGTAACAAACATCCATACATCCATACATACTTACATACTCACAAACTTTCACATTTATAATATTAGTAGGATAGTCATATATTTTTTATAGTCATGTCAAGTTTATGTAGATAGGTAAGTATCGTACAAAATGTTAGTAGGTAAATACAGTAAAGTTTTGTTATTTTTTTATTACTTCATATCAAATAAGACCTTCATAGACTTGTTTTTTAATGCATTTTTGTTGATAAAAAATCAATAGTTTTAAGAATATTGCTATTCAAAATCTTCCTTAAGTAAAATAGGTATTATTGCACAATAATGTAAGTATGTATGTAGTCAGGTAGAACGAAATTATTAATGGACCGGACATAAAACACATTAAAAATAAATTACACAATGAACAATATTAATGCCTTACGAGGTCACAATTTAATGACATTTAGGAATACACAAAATCTATTGAGAAATTTAATAATTACATTAAAATAGTTTAGTTTAAAAAAAAACAATCTTTATAAAAAAATAAGTTAAAAAAAAACGATTGTATACATATTTGTTGTATGTTATCTTTATTTTTAACATTTTACAGTGTTAATCATTATTTTAATATCAGTTTATTTTCTCACTCTCAACTCTTTTTATATATCTCTACATCTATATAAACTAAAGCAAAATAATTAAATATTATAATATTCTAGCAAAAGTCACATACCCCCGTCTGCGGCGGCGGCGTCGTAACATTTCGTAAGCGACGCGCGACGTCGGATTCCGTCCAATATAGCGCGAGCAAAGCGCTTTGATACTTTCATTACATTATTTTTTCATTTTTTTTTCATTTTTTATTTTTTTTCTTAAGTTAATAACGTACTTACGGTTAATAAAGTACACGGAAATCGAAAAAAATATTTAAGTTTTTTTTATTAAATAAGTAGGTATGTTAATGTTAATCGTTTTAAACTTTTTATAAGTACAAAATTAAACATCTTTTGAATATATAGTTTTAAAACGTAAGCTAATGTATACTTGCATAAAATAGTACATATATACCTAGTTCAACGAAACCATCTTGGTACTTGGCATTAATTAGTGTTATAAAAAAGACATAACCTTCAACAGTACGGCCGACACGTAGGTAGTTACCGTTGAAAATTAAAATTGTTTTTTATTTTATTCTTTTTGTAACTGTTTGAGCGTTTGTCATCGCTATAGATGTAAATTTTTATATTTTGTTATTTTTGATCAATTTTGTTTGACCTCGTTCAAAGCTTATATGCTCATAACATACAAATATATTTATGTTTTTATATTAAAAGTTTTTTTTTATTGTTTTGTAAATTATTAATTAAAAAATGTAGTTTTTCTTAGAATTGTACCCAGCTGGGTATAACTAGTAAATGATGAGTCAGTGACTCCAGTTTAATATCCCTTTGTCCTTCTAGAAACTGGCCGCTATAAATAAGGATATTTCAAAATAATATTTAGAGCTTAGCCTGTGACAGTTAACTTTAATGATTTGACAAAATTAAAAAATGTAAGGCTTTGTTTTGTTTTTTTGTTTTTTGTCTTCATAACTATTTTATTACTTTTACAAAATACCTAGATATTTAACAAAATGAACATGACCTAGAAACAGTAAGAAAGATAGTAAAAACCGTATTGATTGTCATTCTCCCCGCCATTGCTATTGATCCACGTCACTCAGTTATTTTAGAACACAACAATTAACTCTAGATGTTTCGATGCAAATCTCAGCTGTATCAATCGATTTGTTTAATAAACAATTTAGGAATGCTATGTTGATTGAAGATAGGAATTCATTAGCCGTTATTAATACCTTTTGTTATATTTCTTTCGTAATTTGTCATAAGTTTTGATAGAAGTAACGTGACATATTTTTAATTGCATGCCTACGCGTTTTCTTGCTTTGTCATTCTAATGAAATCTGTATATTTATTAAATTAAAATTATTACTTATACTTTGAATGTTACAATTAAAAACATTGTTTTAACAATTTTTTTTAATTAGAAAACATTTAAACATATTACTTTAATGGAAGGAGACTTGTCTTTAAAACAGGTTTCATTTCACAAACCTATAATTAACTTATAAGTAGGTACCAACTACGTTAGCAAGAAAAAATATTTTTAATCTTAATCTATATTCAAAAAAAACATTTTAAATCAGAATCGATAAATACTATCAGTTTATTTTCTTTTTAATAACAAAGTTTACGCAATTTTAAATGATTAATGTCGGTAAACTTTGAATAAGTTATGACTGAAAGCTGTAATTCGTTCATAATTTATTTCATTTCCTATATTTATTTAATAATTACAACTAAAGCTTATTATTGAGACAGATGTTAACAGTCCTTCCTTATAAACTTAGTAGGTCTATTTTGACTCACAAAAGCCATTAACACTAAACAGTGTCTTACAAATAAATATATAAAGTTGTATCGTAAATCACTACATAGTTTAAAACAAAGTCGCTTTCTCTGTCCCTATGTATGCTTCAATCTTTAAAACTACGCAACGGATTTTCATTCGTTTTTTTTAATAGATAGAGTGATTCAAGTGGAGGGTTTATGTGTATAATAACATATTTAGGGAAAGGGGTTTTACTCCGAATTTAACGCATGTGAAGCCGCGAACAAAAGCTAGTGAAATATTAAGACAATTTCTTACATTGTTGTATCATACACAGTTAAACGCACTGTTTACCTGTTTGTGACGAGGAAAAATATCAAATCCTTGTTATTTATTTAAGGAAAACTATTACACGGCCAATTATACTATAACTTAACTTGGAAATCCTTCGATTAAGAAAACAGATGTTTTAAAAAAATAAAAATATTTTTTCATCTAGCAAATATATGGTAATTTATTTTTTTGTTTTTGTTTTCAAATATAGGTTGAAACGCCCGCTTTCCGCTCCGCTTATAGCCCGGCGGTAACCCTAATTCTATTATTAGTCGCAATCGATAAAACGAAGTTAAATGTGACAGTATGTACGTACAGTGTGTTTGTGCCGAGTATCAAATATGTTTTTATAGTTTGTTTTTCTATTTTTCTAAAATAAATGAAATACATGTGCTAATTTTGAGACTTGGTATAATTACATTATAATTAAAAATACTTTGTGATTGCAATACTTTACTCATATTTATACAATAAATATATTACTATCACAAACATGAATATAAAAAAAATAAAAACTAAATTTAAAGCTAATTGTTACGAATTCTTTTGTTCAACCTATTTTTATATCTTCGTAGAACATATACTTAGATAATTTAACTTATCTTTGCGCACGGCTCTTTGTGTGCGTTACGATAAACTTAGCTTGAAGAGGAAAAGAAGCATTATTCTAAAAATATTTTTTATTTTTTAATTTTTCCTATAATTGATCATGCTGATACAGTTTTTCATCAGATCCTTGTTTTAACTATTATTATTAAAACGATGCTTGAGCCAGCGTGAGCCAGCGTGGTGGATTACGGCTCAGTCCCTCTTGCTATCCGCGAATGAGGTAATTTTACAATGTGTCACAACAAACATCAAAAGAACAAACAAACATTTCTTTACTTTAAAATTAAATGCCTTAACATTTATAACCTCAAAATCATAACCTAAAAACAACGTAACAAAACGCATATTTAGGTAGTTAACTTACGTACGAAACGTAAAAAAAATACCTAGACAAAAAGAGGACGAAAAAATGTACGAAAAAATACGGTTTCCTAATCTCCAAATTGTATATAAGCTAGGCATATTAATAAGTTAAACAAATAAAAGTGCAAAATCCAACCCTAGTGGGTTGCGTTAAGGTGTATTTTCGTTTGGTTTTAAATAGAGTGATTTTGGAGTTACACCCTTTTGTGTTCATTAAGCTTTCAAAACTTCGTGAACAGTTGGATAGAGCGATTTCTGGTTCTTGATACTTGTATTTGTTATTAAACACATTTTTTTTTAATTTTTCACTTGAAAGTTAAGTAGATGAAAAAAGATGTTGGAAGTGTTTATAAAGAAAATATCTGGAAAACTAGCTTTTGGCCCGCGGCTTCGTACGCGTTAAATTCGGTGTAAAAACCCCTTTCCCTGTACTATGGTATTATACATATAAACCTTCCTCTTGAATTACTCTATCTATTAAAAAACACATTAAAATCCGTTGCGAAGTTTTAAACATTTAAGCATACATAGGGACAGAGATAGCGACTTTGTTTTATACTATGTAGTGATGTGCTATTCTTAAAGTGTTTACAAATATATTATATATTACGAGTATTTCCGCCTGTACCATGGCAAAAAAGATTATTTTCTATTATTGTCATTGTTAAGTCTTCGTTTTTATTTGCAAATCCATTTTTATAGCTTATTGTTTTTGACTATCAATCACTATAATATTTTATTTATAAAAACAAAATGTCAATGTACTAAACAACCGTAACTTAATATACGAGCGTTTTTGTTATAATTTAGTGAAGACAATAGAAATGACAAAGGGAATTACGTAATATTGAAGGTAAAAGTATCAAGAGTGGTTGGTCGGTGTTGTCGACCCGACTCTCATCTTTCACTGCTTTTTGACGGGGACGTACTCGGCAGTTCTCGATTTAAATATAGGGATTAACTAAATTATTGGTTTTATGTTTTATTATGCTGCATTTCGGGCAAAAAAATGTCTAAATTAGGTTTATTTGTTGGCATAAGTTGTAAAATAAATGTTAAATAGTATAAAAATATAAAATTTTAATATGTTGCTAAATTGTACGTTGATTTTAATTTGTTTGACAGCCTTGACCGTTGTAACAATGTGTTTTATTTATAACTAGTGACCGCTCGCGACTCCGTTCGCGTAGAAGTCGGTTTCCCGTAGGAATGCGAAGTTTTCCCGCGGTAAAAAGTTCCCTTAATTCTTTCATACATATATTTTTGGTATCTAGAACCGTTTTCGCAGCGCACGCAACGGAAGCCCTCAAGGATGAATAATTTTCCCCGTTTTTATCATATTTTCTATTATTTCTTCGCTCCTAATAGTTGCAGCGTGATGTTATATAGCCTAAAGCCTGCCTCGATAAATGGTCTATTCAACACAAAAAGAATTTTTCAATTCGAACCAGTAGTTCCTGAGATTAGCGCGTTCAAACAAACAAACAAACAAACTCTTCAGCTTTATAATATTAGTATAGATTAAACCTAGTTGTGTATTCAGCTGCGTTTATTAAAATAATAGAAGTACTAGTGGCCGCCCACGACTCCGTTCGCGTGGAAGTCGGTTTCCCGTGGGAATGAGAAGTTTTCCCGCGGTAAAAAGTACCCTATGTGTTATTCTGATGTATAACCTATATTACTGTAAAGTTTCATCAAAATCCGTCCAGTAGTTTTTTACGTGAAAGAGTAACAAACATCCATAAATCCTCACATACTCACAAACTTTCACGTTTATAATATAAGTAGTATAGAAGTATTTGCTTAGTAAAATTCTAATATATTTTGATTTAGGAATAAGTGATTCAGAACGTTTATCAGAATATGTTATTAAACATAGATTTAAAATCAAATCGGAGTGACCTTTGTTTTTTCATAGATTAATTTGTAAATCAATCGAAAATTTGTTTTCAATGGTTTTATTAACGTAAACCTGTTTTGCTTCTTTAAAATAACATAATAATGTTAAATCTTTTTATGTTATAACTAGAAAGATATTTTTTTGAGTTCAAGCCATTTCAAATACACGTACAAAAATATTTAATGCACTGAAATATAAAAGAAATAATTTCAACCTGATAAAATTCTCTTCTAAGGTATTATTATAAATTTTCGTATTTAAAATTGTATTATTTTTAATAATAATAATAATGGGTCAGTCTAATCCGTACCTGCTTACCCCCTCCCGCACCCCGCTCCGCCATTTCGTGTTATTGAGAATTTATGTCGATTAGGCTGCGGACACATTCGCTTAATAATAATAATATTTTATTTTTATTTTATATATTTACCTATTGTAAAAGTATAATTTATAAGTAAGTTGATGCTAAGACAAATTGCTAGTGTTTCAATTTAAATATTTTTTTCATTCCTAAATTTGAATGAACAAGAATGCTGGATTCGTTTGAATTTCATAGATTTTTTTAGATACCATGTTAGTGATTTACAATTCCGTTTATTTTTAAATATGGAATTGAATGAAGATTAATAATTCAAAGGGTCCAAAAATGTTTAAGTTAGTAAAAACACATTATACTTTACGTAACACAAAAATACTTTTTTATTTATCGTTGTTCATTATTTATTTAGATTTAAACCTTTTTCTTTACTTATTTCCATCATAATAATATAGTAACTGCCTTACTGTATCGAAAAGGTAAATCCGACTAATTTTAACTTAAAATAAGTACGTAAGCACTCCCACAGCTTAAACTATAAAGTCTTTACATAAAACTAAAAATCATTACTATTTATTACTTAGTAACAATTTAAACATTTACTCATGTTTAAAACACTTCTAGCAAATAAAAATACAAAGTACTTAAATTTATTTATATTTCATTTATTAAACACGTGTTTTAAACAACATAAAAATTTTCTAATAAAAATAATAAAAAATAATAATATTTCCGGATAAGTGCGGCGCAACCCTAACCCAAGGGGCGTTGCACCGAATAGATCCGTTGGTATCAATTCGACGCGTGTGTGTGTGGGTGCGCGCGCTTGTGTGCGTGTCACATGTGAGTGTACACAGGGTGTTGTAATGTTTTGTGTATAATAATTTTACTTTATTGTTATTTTTATTGATAGTTTTTAATTTAAACGTATACAAGGGTTTTGTTTGATTTTAAAATTGGAAAGTTTAAAAAACATGACCAAAAAATTAGAAAGTTTTTTTTCGATCTTTGGGTGATTTTTTTTGTTTTCTGTGTGAATTGTTTACTTCAGGTAACTTAATTTTTGTTTTTTCACGGAAAATGTTCATCGATTGTTCGCTTTATACATACGTTGGCTGTCTTTTAAATGAAACAAATTAAACACGAAAATAAACTTCTTCAACACCCTGTATAGTTTCACCTTGTTTCAAATAAACAAACGTATGTATATACACGTAGGTATATCTGTTTAGTCAAAGTTGTATTAAGGTTGCCAATGTCGTGATGGTTTCATAAATATATCCATTTTATTATTATTTAACAATACCTAAGTAATTAAACATTTTCTTTGGTTTGTAAACCATTAATGTATAAAAATAATTTAAATCCCTTCTAGTATTATAAATGCGTAAGTAACTCTGCCTGTCTGTCTGTCTGTTACGCTTTCACGCCTAAACCACTGGACCGATTTTGATGAAATTTGGTATGAAGAAAGAACTGAACTTGGGAAAGGACATAGGGTACATTTTACCGCGGGAAAACTTTTCATTCCCACGGGAAACCGACTTCCAGGCGAACGGAGTCGCGGGCGGCTACTAGTGCCTTTATTATTTGAAAAATATATATTTCTCATTAATAGTGGCGCTGACCTTTATTTTAAATCGCACTTTGGTTTGTATGATAAATACGAAGATTATAAAATTCGCTAACTTTTCGCCCTGCGGTTTAACCTGCATTTCCCATGGTAATGGGATTATTTCCCAGGGTAAAAAATACTCCATATGTTTTTCCATGTTATTGTCTATTTACATACCAAGTTTCACCCAAATCTGTTCAGTACCTTTTGCGTGCATGAGTAACAAACATACATACTCACAATGAATTTATAATATTAATGAGATATCTTTTCCTCTTAATATGTTGATTAAAACTTGCAATCTACGTAAATATAATGAAAAAAATATCATATTCTCATATAATTAGTTTATCATTGTTTGACCTTGTCTGGTTTTTTATTAAAATATTAGTTATGGGTCGGCAATTGGGTGTTTTTATCTTGGTATCACAGTTATATGAACAAAGGGAAATGAAAATGCAATCCTACTAATATTATAAATGTGAAAGTTTGTGAGGATGTATGGATGGATGGATGGATGGATTGATGTTTGTTACTCTTTCACGTAAAAACTACTGGACGGATTTTGATGAATTTTTACAGTAATATAGCTTATACATCAGATTAACATACCTATAGGGTACTTTTTACCGCGGGAAAACTTTTCATTCCCACGGGAAACCGACTTCTACGCGAACGGAGTCGCGGGCGGCTACTAGTAGGTTATAATAATAGATGTAATATGAAGGCACCCTTATTTACATAATACCTACATACCTACTATACAATTTGAATTCTACCTAAATAATACAGAATAATTATTTTATATTGAAACGGGAAAAATCAATAAAATATTCTAAACCCCAATTTTTATTCACGTCAGTATATCATTTGTCTTTGTCCATCTTATGAAACATCATACGTAACTGATAGAGACAAAACATACACCTTCCATATAGATCGAATGAGTTTATAAATGAACCGTAAAATTTCATCAAATTTGTATAAATGAGGTCAATTATAAAGTATCAAAACCCGTTACAAATACAGACAGTTTTTACTACGTAATCGGAAAAGGGAAAATTACTTTTAAAACATCCCCTCAAATACCACCCTCGAATAGAAAAGGGTTATTCTTGAGAAATATTATTTAACGGAAACGCTACTGTCACTATTTAATTTTTCCTTAGTTTTTTAAAGAGTGTTCATTTTAATAATAAAATCAACTAACATTTAAATTGCTTAAATTAACAAATAAATGATTTTTTTTATTAAATCTTTTATTTTCAATGAGATCAGCGTTTGTCAAATCATTAATTATATTTATACTTCGAAATGGAATTTTATATACTCTCACCTTTTTTTTACCTGTTTTGCGGTAAAATCTTAAATGTATGAAAATTTCACAGCGACCCTAGCGGCAGATTAGGCAAACTATTTGACAGTGACATTTGACATTTATTCACTGTTTCGATCTATGCTTAATACTTTCCATACGGGAGAGATCGACCTATTTTAGGAAATAGATTAATCTAGGTCAGATTTGATTCGTTTGGCCATCTGAATTTTAAATACTTATATTTCGTTTATTTTGGCCTACTTAAAATTTCTATTCTGTATATAAACTGACTTGAAGAAATAAAAACAATAATAAAAAAAACACTAAATACTATGGTATGGTCCGCTTTTGTATTAAGTATTAGTATTGTTATAAATATGATTACAGAAAATATATTAGTATTCGTATTCCATTTCTCGATTCCAGAATATTCCTTCAAAGGTTTGGGTCTTATTTGAAAGCAATTTTAGCCTCCCCCCCATTCATTTAGAATGTGACGGGGCTGTACTTGGCTTTCTAGAATTTTCCAATTATTTTTTCCTTTTTTTTTCAAATCTTTTTCCTGAAGCAATTTAGGCCATTTTCAACCCTCTTTATGTCTTCGCTTTGGATGAAATATATGTTTATGACGCAACATACTTAAAATAACGCAATTTGTTGACAAAGATCATATCATTTATTTATTGATTTTGGTCATTTGACATTTGCAATTATACTCTTTAAGGTATTGCTTTTTGTGCTGTACCTATTTAGCCTTGAATGGTAAAAAATATTAAAGTTCACGGTCTACATTTATATTGTAAGTAGGTAACTACTATCTATTTATTGTACAATATTGTGAAAAATATTGAAATACAATAATAAGCTCATAACAGTAATAATAATAAAAAACATTTAAACAAAATTTGAGACTTAAATTTATAGGTATATAAAACCTTTCATATGGGTAGGTATAACCTCAAAAAAAGTGTGATTCTAAGAAAATAACGAATTATTAGTTATAATAAACGGATTCAAGTATCAAAATCTCTGAGCGTCGTTACGAAACCACCTGAGTCCGCGCCAGTGCCTCCCCGTGGTCTATGCCAACAATTCAGGGCTGTCTCCATTTAGCTCCGGATTTATTCTGTACCCACTTTATTTAGGAATCTTCACAATATCGAATATTTAAGAAGACTGAAATACTAAGGTGGATTTTGACACACTTTTTTTAAGGGCATAATTGATTTTAGAACAAGTTTTAAATTATTTTGAATAAATTAATATTTTCTAAATTTAAACTGTTGCCTACCAACCTACTTGGAATAACATAACAATTGGGGAATACTTACGAGAATGTTTCGGCTGTTTAGAGTAAACTAAAAATGGGTTACTCTTTCGCGTACCAATATCAATCTAAATTTAAGTTGGTCTTTCTTTGATGCGTATTTGATATGTAACAACTCTCTAAAGAAGAAGCCTTAAAAGATCGCTAGTTTAATTCCCAAAAAAAATTGCTTAATTTGAAAAACATATTTGAATTGAGAATTACAATCAGCAAATTATTCCCATGTCATCATTGATTTCAGCGATTTTATTAGCACTTAACGTACATAGTATAAAACAAAGTCGCTTTCTCTGTCCCTATGTAAACTTAATCTTTAAAACTACGCAACGGATTTTGATGCGGTTGTTTTTAATAGATAGATAGGTTTACATGTATAATAACATAGAATAGAATAGAATAGAAATTCTTTATTGCACAAAATAAAAATGAAAACAAATTATGTATCTACAGAAAAGAAAAGAGGCAAAAATGGCGGTTTTATCGCTTGGAGCGATTTCTTCCAAACAACCAGTACATATTTTAAGGACAATCAAAAACTTATAGAGTAGGCGCGAACAAAAAATATACAAAGTAATTTTGTTATTAACTAATTAGGTTCTTACATCTAAGTATTCCATATACTAAAATTAAAAACCTACATAAAATACTTACATATATAAAAATACATATTTTATAAAATAAATACCTATATATTCAATATTTATATAAATGTACGTAAACATACATAATAAATTATTTATCTATGATGTAGTACTTATACAGGGTCTGTCGTAATGAATGGATAACCCGTTACCTACAGTTGATCCGGATATGAGGCTATTAGAAAATGGTGTCTTCTTGCCAGGGTTGTCAACCATAAGAAAATGGCGTAGACTTTTAAACTTTTTTGTAAATTTCCCAATTTTTTTTATTTATTCTGCTGCCATTTCTTCAAATTTTGATGTATTTGTATAATTCTTTTAGTATTATTCTGCTGAAGACGTGTATTATGTAATTTAAATACAGTTTTAGGTGTTATTCACGTTGAACATTAACAAAATACTCATTTTAAGAAAAATATTTCCAATTTTTTTTCTTTATGTCAACTTTTGATCATCTCCTGTGGAAAAAAAAAGTATGACGTTATAGCTGCCCATGATCTCAATAAATTGTCTAGTATGTGTAGATTCTAAAAAGGTATAACGATGTGTACTTTACAAGCAACATTAAGTTACAGGAGCGAGAACACTAATCAAGGTCGGAATTTTTATTTTTCATGTTATGTTATAAATGGTTGTAAAACTTCGTCATAATGATTTTATTCTATCAAGATACTTTGCACAAACACTATCGGGCCACTAATAGGATATTCAGAAGAAAACCCGGTTGTTTTTGGGAAAAAAATAACTTTACTTCACGATAATAATGTAATGAAAATGTACAATGAAAATTGTTGTGCTCTAATAGTTACATGCGACAAACATGTTGCGACAAGTTTATTCGAAATTGAAACGGATTTTAAAAATCGAACAAAGACCGCATTACAATGAAAAGTGGAAAAAATTAGAAGGAAATCGTCCTTCCGTAAATGCATTGTGCACTCTAATGAACACACGGTAATCAGGATGTCGCACATTTGGATATCTTACACGATAAACACTAGCAGCTCTATTGGTGCTGCCATTAGGTACACCGTAAATGTAATGCATGTTCGCGTATTCGGCCGGCGTGTACTGTTGCGGCATGATACACAAACTACACAAAAACTTTTCCAAAACAACAAGTTCAATCGATAGCACAACACAATGTCCGTAAATGTGAGCAAAGTCATCAGTATCACCACGTTATCAAGTCCAAATCACAAGGAAAATCATAGTCAAATATTAGAAAGCAGTAACAAATGGACGAAAATAGTGGCCCTGATTCTCAAAACACTCTCTAAAACTAAATTAAAAATATCGCTGTCACTTTCTCATGCTTCGTATTAGAACAAGACACGTACATTGGTCTCACTAAATTTAGTCCACATCATTGTGAAATTGAACGAAATGCGCTGAGGACTTGCCTAAAATTGCCTACGCCGTGTCATATTGCACGTACATTTTAGTTTGACAGGACTAAAATGATTACCTGTCTCTGTCTTATTGATGTGTAAGTGACAGCGATAGTTTTAGTTTAGTTTAGAGAGTGTTTTCAGAATCGGGGCTAATGTGAACAAAAGGACATGCGATGGTCAAAATCACACTGATGTGATGAGTACCCTTTTCTTTGTAATGCGGTCTTTGTTCGATTTTTAAAATCCGTTTCAATTTCGAATAAACTTGTCGCAACATGTTTGTCGCATGTAACTATTAGAGCACAACAATTTTCATTTGTACATTTTCATTACATTATTATCGTGAAGTAAAGTTATTTTTTTCCCAAAAACAACCGGGTTTTCTTCTGAATATCCTATTAGTGGCCCGATAGTGTTTGTGCAAAGTATCTTGATAGAATAAAATCATTATGACGAAGTTTTACAACCATTTATAACATAACATGAAAAATAAAAATTCCGACCTTGATTAGTGTTCTCGCTCCTGTAACTTAATGTTGCTTGTAAAGTACACATCGTTATACCTTTTTAGAATCTACACATACTAGACAATTTATTGAGATCATGGGCAGCTATAACGGCATACTTTTTTTTTCCACAGGAGATGATCAAAAGTTGACATAAAGAAAAAAAATTGGAAATATTTTTCTTAAAATGAGTATTTTGTTAATGTTCAACGTGAATAACACCTAAAACTGTATTTAAATTACATAATACACGTCTTCAGCAGTATAATACTAAAAGAATTATACAAATACATCAAAATTTGAAGAAATGGCAGCAAATTAAATAAATAAAATTGGGGAATTTGTAAAAAAGTTTAAAAGTCTACGCCATTTTCTTATGGTTGACAACCCTGGCAAGAAGACACCATTTTCTTATAGCCTCACATCCGGATCAACTGTAGGTAACGGGTTATCCATTCATTACGACAGACCCTGTATATTAACATAGTACAGGGAAAGGAGTTTTACTCCGAATTTAACGCGTGCGAAGCCGCGCGGGTAAAAGCTAGTTAGTAATTAGTACAACATATTATCGCACTTAACCGTTAATTTTTTTCCTTCCCAGCACGAAGTCCTGGCCATCAACGAGAAGGTGGTCCTAAAGGCCCAGGACCTGCTCAGCTGGCTGTCCGACGGCCACGACTGGCGCTGGGGCCTCAAGGCCGTGTGGAAGGGCGCCTGCGTGCCCCCGGCGAGCGGGGGCCCCGCGACTACGCCCCTGCAGACCACTAATCTGGACTTCAGCGACGTTGACAAGGAGAAGAGTGGTATTGGTGAGTTAAAGAAGATTAATAAAGATATATCATTATCATCATTATCATTATCATCATTATTACATAGTATAAATCCAAGTCGCTAATTCTGTCTGTTTGTATGTTTGGCAGCTAACTCCTCCTAAAGTACGTAACGGATTTAAATGCGGTTTTCTCCATCTTTTAGGAAATCTATTCATTTATATTTGTAAATAAAGAACAATTAGAAAAGGTTTTTTTAAGTTAGCTTGCAGGGTTCGCGAGCGATTCGGCAAAATTACACCATTGCGAAGCGTGGGCGGGTCGCTCGTATATTATAAATGCGAAATTTTGTGTATAATCTTTGACGACGACCTCTGTGGTGCAGCGGTATATATACCGAACTGCTAAGCGGATGGTTCCGGGTTCGATCCCCGGGTCGGGCCAATTTCGTAAATGGCTTTTTCGATATTGGCTCGTGTCTGAGTGTAACTAGGTTCTCCCCTAGTCCATTGTGTGGTACCTATAACACAAGTGCTTAATGCAACTTACTTTAGGTACTTACTGAATGTACACGTTTTAAATGAATATAAATCTAAATTATGATTGTATAATTTCGAAAAGAGTGCCGAGAGTTTTTCCGCCAGCTTTTTCTCTCGGTCTACTACGACCATTGCTGATGAATGTAGGGGTGTCCCGTGACATCTTTTTTTTATTTTAGATTTTTTGCTTTGACAATGTATAAGAGATTAGTTTTTAATCCTACATACAATAAAGTAATTTCATTTAGGGCCACATAATTGGTGTGTTAGTCTTATTTTATACCGGGTTTATGCTTTTGACCAGACTTTAAACTTTATAATATAAAATTATAAACCCACAGTGTTGCGGGTAGTCATGGGCGGCGGTGATCACTTACCATCAGGTGACCCGCGTTCTCGTTTGCTCCCTATATCATAAAAAATACAATTCGGTCCCTAGTAATGACCATACATTTTCAGCACATATTCATCCAACCTCTATTCATAATTTTCAGAATGCGCCCGCGGCGTGGTAGTATTCTCCTACAGTCGCTACTGCCGGTATCGGGCGCTATTGGCGCGATTAGCTGACATTGAATGTGCCTGGCTTAGAGATGCTTTAGTCGCCGCTCTAGGGGGGTACGCTGCTACGGCTAAGCATACGGATATACTGTATTGTAGGGTAAGTTTAGTTTGATGCAGTTATCACCTACTTCCTGTAGGGGCATATGTGTATAATAATTCTTGGATATTGACCATATTTGACGACCTCTGTGGTGCAGCGGTATATATACTGGACTGCTAATTGGATGGTTCCGGGTTCGATCCCCCGGGTTGGCCAATTTCGTAAAAATAGTTTTTCGATATTGGCTCGTGTCTGGGTGTAACTAGGTTATCCCCTAGTCCATTATGTGGTATCTACAACCCAAGTGCTTACTGCAACTTACTTTAGGGCCACATAATTGGTGTGTTAGTCTGGAGATTTTATTATTATTATTATATTGAAGCACACACCAATGAAGTGATGGTCAAAGACGCTTCTTCTTATTGGGGAAGTTACTTAAGATTTATCTACGACGCTGGCTAAGGTTTGGTTAGTGGATGCACATGATGGAAAATCATCCAAAAATGTAGGTTCCCTAACCATTTTTCCTTTACTGGTAGTTACTAAAGTCCGTGATAAATAAACCTTATTTTATTTACTTATTTATTTTATTTTACTTACAAATTTAGGGGAACTTGCAGCTAAAACAGGATTATGAAACTCGTTGCTAAATATGAGAAGGCCAATTAAAAGTACCCACGCGTAACAAGATCAATAACGCCCATAATTTGGAAATCACCAAGTTCTAACCTCTGGAATATCACTTTTCCAAATAACAACCCAAAATATAATTCAGACACCTACATATTTATCTCAATAACTGACAACTCGTCTCCAGGACACCTTCGAATACCCCGAGCTGGAAGGGCACGAGTTCGTCTGCAACCAGCTGGCGCCGCGGGTCAAGGGTCGCGTCGGGGGCAGACGTAGAAGACAGAGGTCCAGGTCTAGGAGCCGGAGTTCCAGCGACAGTGATAGACCGCAGAGCAAGCTGCATGCGGTGAGTTGAGGAGATGGGTGAGGTGGTAAGATTGAGGTGGGGTGGTAAGACTGAGGTGGGGTGGTAAGACTGAGGTGGGGTGGTAAGACTGAGGTGAGGTGGTAAGTTTGAGGTGAGGTGGTAAGACTGAGGTGGGGTGGTTAGTTTGGGGTGTGGATGGGTGAGATGTGGGTGAGGTGGTAAGCTTGGGGTAAGAAAGGATTGAGGTGGTAAATTAGTTATAGACGTGTTATAAGGGATAAGGTAATAAGTTGTTGATTTGTCAGATAAAACCTTTAATCGTTTACTTTCTTATTTATTGCTTTAACTTAGAGTTCTTTTAACTGTAGGAAAATACCATATCCCCACGGGAAAACTCACTTAGGCTTGTGTTTTCAAAATCTTTTCAGCTACGACATCCAAATAGCCAAACAATCACTTTAACTCCTATTTTCTATTCTAGGCCCCACGCCGTCTTTCACTGCGCAATGGCGGCGTCGAAATAAAAAACAGCGGCGACGAGCAAGAAGACAAGAAATCACCCAAAAACTACAAAACTTCGCCGTTAGCCAAAAACTCGCCGTACGAAGACAAAAAGTTCACATTCGACACCAAAAAGAAAGAAAACTCTGTTCTAGACAAAAAGGTGCTGGCAGATGATAAGAAGTCGCCATTTAAAGAGAAAAAAGAAGAAAAGAAGAGTGTAGAAGAGAAAGTAGAGAAAGTGGAGGTGGATGATACGGAGAAAGCGTTTTTGAAGAAGTTGAAGAGTTTCTACGCGAAGCGGGGGCTTGCGTTCAATTATAATTCTTCAGGTAAAACATTTTTTATATTATAAAAAAATACTTTTAAATGTTATTAGAATAAACTTCGTGTGAATGCTTTTTTATATCATCATCATCACATAAAGCAAAATTGCATCTATCATCTAACCCTGTGGCGGATTTACTAATAGGCTGAGTAAGGGGCGGGAAATTTTTGGGGGCGTCAAAATTTGCTCATAGATAGGGGTCATCATTTTTTTATTTTGTACAAAATAATAACTTGAAAGCCTAACGATAAATTAATTTTGAAATTTCATAGCTAATTCAAGAGTGTCAGCTTCCTTTTTTTAACGTAATCCCTATTCTGCTGTTGTTTACAATACCAGTATGGTATGTCTATAACAACTCCTATTATATCTATTGAAAATTTTAGTAATGTAATGCAAATATCGAATATCAATGATCAGTAGGGGCGACAAAATTTTAATTACCTACTGGCATAATTTGTTAAATACGCCACTGTACAAAACATTGAGTTTTTATTTATTTACGTTTAACAATGGACGTCTTGTGACTAATTATGAATTTATCAAGTTTTAACAATGAACGTCTTGCGACTAATTATGAATTTGTCAACGTTTAACAATGGACGTCTTGCGACTAATTATGAATTTGTCAACGTTTAACAATGGACGTCTTGCGACTAATTATAAATTTATCAACGTTTAACAATGGACATCTTGCGACTTTTGATAAATTTATCAACGTTTTACAACAGAAGTCTTACGACTCATTATGAATTTGTTGACGTTGCACAAAGACCGTCTTGCGATTAACGACGAATTTATTGACATCAATAACGGCCACGTATATCGTTTGTTGTACCCAGTGTCCCTGTCCACGCTGTACTCGGCGGTGTGGTCGCGCGGCGGGCACGGCGCCGTGTCCCGCGCGCGCGCCTGGCCGCTGCTGCGCCTGCACCACTCCACCAGGAGGGACCTGCAGCTGCTGTACGAGAGGTAAGATGATGGGGGGGAAACTGGTGTTTTATTAGTGTTTATTGAATTAAAATTATGGTAAAAGTGTTCAGGTCAAACTTCACAATAATAACAAAAAAATATACCTATTATATGAAAAAGTAAATAATTTTTTGGCACATTCAATTAAATAAATACACAAAAAATATTACTCGTGTAGTCGTTTTAATATTGCAATGAAATAATATAAAACTCAAACTTTTAATGCCCAAACGAACAGGCCATTATATTCTGAATCGTATTAAAAGGGTTTTATTGGTAATACAAAAATTACATTCAGCTCAGGCAAAACCAAAAAAAACAAAGGCGGTAACATACCAGTATTTTGCCGCCCCCCATATTTTAATTGGATGGGCCAATTATTAGAAAATTGTCTTAAGACATACAAAAATATATACCACACAACTGATTTTGATGCAGTTTTCACCGACATCTATCTATTCTTTTCAAGGTTTTAAAAATATTTGAATAGAAAAGCTAAAACTACAAAAAAGAAACAAACGCTTATAACTCTTAAAAGTTAATACAAAGTATTTAAATATATTTTTTATATACTTTCAGATATTTACTATCGTATGAGCAGCATGAATGGAGAAATGGAACAATCAAACCAGCGCCGAGCGATGACGACACTGCACCGCCGGAAAAGAGGTAAATTAAATACTTAATGAAATATAAAAAGAAACAAGAAAAAATCTTCCAAGGATAAAATATTGTCTTTTACTACAAGATTTTATTAAAATTTGTGTTTTTCATATTAATTTATTATTCCCCCCAGACTCCGCACCCCCACCCCCCCCGATCGATCAGAAATCTCTGATCGACAACGAAACCGGAGAATTGAAGGACGATCTCAACATCACCTCCAAACCCGCGGAACAACTCAACCAAGAGTTCCTCGACTCTTTGCCTAAAGAAGAGAAACCTATCAAGATATCTGTGAAGCCCGTGGAGAAGTTAATTGAACCGAGTGTTTCTAAGAGTAGTGATGTAACAAGTGAGATTAGTGTTAACAGTGACAGTGACAGGAAAGTGAGTGATAGTGTTGTGACTGTGGCGCCGCCGGTGCAAGTAAGTTGAACTAGCTTTTACTTAAGGCAGATTTTTTTATTGGCAGCTGAACTTTATTCGATTTAGAAAAGTATGTTTTCATTTTCACTTCATACGTAATTCAAATATTAATAATCGGCGTGCAAATAATACATACTTCTCAACTATCGATTAGAATTTGTTTGACCGTTGAAAAATTTGCCCTTGGTCTTTTTAAACGTTGTTAGTCTTAATGTAGTCTGTGATTTTGTAGTGTAGTTTCGATTTCTGAATTAGATTTATTATAAAGATCTTTTCAGGATTGGGTAAAGTCTGAGTATAACTAGTTTTTTTCCTTTTCTTTTTGAGTATAATAGGTAAGGATTGCTATGATTAGCTGTACAGTTTATGTGCTAGTCTAGAAATTCGACAGTTGTTTTATATTTACATAATATAGTTATATGGTTGTCATTTGTGTATGTATATACCTATCAGTTAATTCATCCTTAAGTACGTACTAGTTTTCGATAAAGTTTTCACTATAATTTTAATATTTTGTTCATTATGACTTGTGGATAGGTTTAGGTGTTTAGTACATAAATTAATCAAATTAATCATGTTTACACAATATTTTCCGATGGTGTAATCTTTCTTAGTTTTGAACGAAAACTACGAGTTTAATTACAGGAGCTTGTTTTGTAATAATGAATATACATTATTCGCATTTTAACATATTATTATCTGTACAGGCTGTAGTAAGTCGAAAAGGCAGTAGTTCATTGAGAGCAGTACGAGTGAAGCCGGGACGAAATCCAAGGTCCAACACCTGTAAGTATCTTGTTTGCTTTTGTCATATATCTAATAATAAATTACTACTTTTAACGATGGCAACAGAGAATAAAAAATAATTGAACATAATTATTGTCTTTTTGCTGTTATTATAAACATAATAAAATAAGTGATACCTTCATTAATACATTTTAAAACTAAACTGTGGCTAAAAAAAGTATCAACGTTTTACAAACATTTATCAAATTGTTTAACTAAGTGTAATTTTAGCTTTTACTAAGTTTTATCAAGTCTAATTTGCTCAATGTTTCTAGCAAAGTCTTATTTAGTCGAATGCCACTAAACTAGTAATTATTTAATCATTTCTACTTATTTATATTAAATGTATTATGATAATTTATTTCTTACTCGTAGCCCCTCCAGTCCCTCGGCCAGAATCAGCAAATCTTGTTCGACCAGTGGATGATGATATTGTTGAGGTAAATATATAAATAACTTTTTATTTATTGTATAAAACATTTAATTTAGGTACTTATATATAAGGCTACACTTTAAATACTAATAATACATAATTTTGGACGTCAATTGTCTAATTTTAAATAAACGCAGGTTCCAATGAAATAATGAACATTATAAATTGCTAGACAGTTGAGTCTACTAAATTCGTTCAAAGAAGTAAGACTATCAAGAAAAGCACATTGCTTATGGGTATTTTAATTAATATCATTTTCTCTGAAGCTGCTCATAAGCTTTAAACGCGCTAGAGATACCCCAATTTTAACTAACGCATAAAGTACAAATGATAAGTCTCTTTCAATTTTGAAAAACTGTCACAGAAGATTAACAGAGACTAAGCGTTTGTTTTACAAATTATATGAGTGACGAGGTTGATACAAAAATAAACTTTTGAAAGAAAATTTCTTGCGCTACCAAAATCTAACAGTAAATTTGTCTGGCAGGTACCCTACAAGCCTCGCTCCCCCGAGATCATCGACCTGGACGAGTACCCCGAGAGTTCCCTCAAGCGAGTGTCGGCGCCCCCCGGCCTGCCCGCGCTCGCCGCCGGCACGCCCCCCGCCCCCGCCCCCGCACCACCCCCGTGGTGGCTTTTGCCGCCCCCCGCCCCCGCCCCAGGTTCCTTGCTGCACCTTTATTCAGTAATCCCCCCCCTAGCCCCCCTCCCGCCGCCCCCGCCGGCAATAGCACAAGCCTCGTCGATCTTCGGCTCGGCGCGACCGGAGAAAACGGTGTATGGCAACCCGAAGGACCCGTTTATGCCGCCCCCACATCTAGTGCACGGGACACCAGTCAAACCGAAAAGCGTGCCGGTGACTCAGGATAGACATGTGTTGGATTTGACGTGCAAAAGCTCGGCGCCGACGCACAAGCCTCAGGTTGAGATCGTGCGAGTGCCGCCCCCGACCCCGCAAAGTAATGCCGCCCCCCACGACTTATCGCGATCTACGATCGACCCGAAAACCATCATCCCATCCAATTTAGAGATCACCTTAGTCAGTCCGAAGTCTAAGAGCCAAAGTCGCCAGCCCCAGAAACGTTCTGCCAACGGCAAATTCGTTGCGACCCCAAACAAACCGACAATTACGCCAATAACGACTCCTAACTTCCAAATATCTCAAATACCTCGCGACGAGGTATCCCCTAGTGGTTCTACTGGATCGCAAGGCTCTCAGACTAACGTAGTTTGCGATGTCGTAGGCGGGCTAAGAAAGCGGGGTCTAGCTTCCATGTTAGATATACATTCGACGCCCTTAGTCCAACCGGCTTATGTAAACGCGTTATACGCAGAATTAGCAGAACAGATAGAAGCGAGACAGCGTATGTTATGCCGAAGGCTTTTCCGACCCGATGGCACTTAAGAAAACAGGCCAAAACGTAAAAATATAAAAAAAAAAGTGATGTTTATGACTAAACGTTTCAAACCACATGACGTCATTGAAACTATGAAAAAACAAGCGAATTCGTGATTTCTTTCAATTAAAGACTTTAAATGTAACTTTGGGATTGAATGTTAGCACTTTTGTAAAACAACGAGTAATTTTAAGAATTTTTGTTGTTAGGACAGTTGTAAATATTAGCTTTTTTGACATACTTACATGCTTGGTGTAAAAAATTTCGCGAGATCTCTACATTGTTTTATCAATGTATTAAGGTAGTTGTAACATAATGACGACAATGCGTTTAAAATATTATTGCGTGTTAATTTCAGTAATGGTAGTTAATTTCCTATATATCTAGTTATTTTAATTTGTGTTCAAAGTTGTAGTCAAGCTTTTTGGTTTTTAATTAAAATTAGTGCAAAGAATTTTTGTTTTGTTATTAGAATAATTCGTTTAGTTTAATTTCACGCATTGTTGTGAGGCAACAATTTAGACACAGAAATAAAGGTTTTAATTTTTAGTTAAAATAATTTTAATTTTTATTTAAATTAGGTTTTGTACCTATTTACTTATTTTGCTTGTTTTCTGTGTCTAATCTAAGTCCAAATTGATAATAAGTGTTGGTAGATTTACCTACATAACATTAAGTATTTTCTAATTCACAATTTGTAAATACAACGTTGCATTTGAGCGTGGAAACGCGTGTAAAGTTATTGTGAGCGTACAAATAAATAATTCAAAGTGAAATTGTGTTTTTTTTCATCCCATATTAATTCATAATTTAAAAAAATCAGAGTTCAAAATACTATTATACTACAGGATATCTTGGTTCCTTTGGTTTTTATTTTCTTTGAGAAACATGTAGCCTTCATACTTTTAAAATCTATTTTTTTCCTTGCAGTCATAATCAAGCTTTTTCATAACATAAGTAACTAGGACTGCAAAAACGTTTTGTTAAAAATGCGTCAAAAATTTGATTGACACCTACCCCGAAATGAGTTGATGCAATTACGGATGGAGTAAATACTATTAAAAGTATTTGGCAACTACCCTCAAAAGAGTGGTAAGTTTTGTGTTAATTACATTTGCTAGTAACTACCCACTCGCTAAGATAGTCAGTTATACCATGAACATGGCATATGCAACTTGCAACTGTGCCGAAATATCGGATGCTAAATAAATACTTTATTCGTAGTAAATATCCCGTAAGCAGTGTTGTGAAGAGTGATAAGTTTGTTAATACTATAACGTAAAGTATTTTCTGCTCAGAGGAATTACATTATCTAAGGATCTACAAATAAATGCAATATGTTCTACGTTGTGTTGGTAAGTAATATCTGGGTAAGTAGTTAACAATATTGATATGGTTACCCATAGTTTTTATTAAAGTAAACTTTAAAACAACGTGTTTTATCTAATTTTCATACTTAATTCATACTAGTGGCCGTCCGCGACTCCGTTCGCGTTGAAGTCGATTTCCCGAGGGAATGAAAAGTTATCCCGCGGTAAAAAGTACTCTTTGTGTTATTCTATATTACTGTAAAGTTTTATCTAATACCTCCAGTAGTTTTTAAGTGAAAGAGTAACAAACATTCATCCATACATTGTCACAAACATTCACGTTTATAACATTAGTAGGATTTTGTTACTTAGTAACGATGATTTTTGACTAGTTTTGTTTGAATGATAAGGTGCCTTATTGAGAAAACTATTCACAAATTAATATGTAATTGTAATGTTTTGCTCCTTGAGTACTAAAACTAGTAGGTATGTATCATAACCCTTTAAAAAAACCCGAGAGACCCGTTTAAACATGAGAGTCAGAATGGCGGGTGTACCGCAACAGATTTGAACGAGTCATATGTCAAACTTTAGTACCTGGGATGTACTATTTGGTACCTATCAAAGAAATTGGCGTACCTCTTTAAGAACAGAGATATAACCAAAAGCGAGTACACCCGCCACATTGACTGTCAGAATGGCGGGTGTATCTCCAGTTCTCGGTTATAGACATGTTGATGACTTATTTTAAGTATACCAAATTTTAGTACCTTTGGTGTACCTTACATAAAAGAGCACCACATCTCAAAATATAGCTTGATTCCAAAGGAATCCAAGATCTTGGTTTTAGATACATTGTAGCGACATAGATGGCGCTTATCGTCGTAAACATTCTTCCCGGCGGTCCGCATTTACACATATGACGCCTAAGTACAGGGCCTCAAGTCTGATATTTTAAGTAAGGGGACCTTTTTATTGTCTATAATGAAGTGCTTGTCGATGAAATATAAGCGAATATCATTAAAATTTGGATTTTTTAGTAGTTTTGCGGCAAAATTTTGTTTTTCGGCATAAATAAACTTTTATTTCAACTGTAAGAACGACTTCATTTAACTTAAATACTTGGAATAGGTGATGTCAACCTCGAATATAGACATTAGACATAAACACCAAAAAATCGCTTGTCCAATTTATTTTCGCCAGGTCAAAATGGCGAAAAAAGTTGAGAGGTTTCAAGGGACACCCGGATGGAACGAAATACTTTACACCTACTCAATGCGTAGCCACCGCCGATACCTAGAAATCGCATAGACAACATTTCTAACTACCTTCTTGATAACGGTTAGGTAATTATAGATGGGTAGGTAAATATCGCATTACTAGACTCCTACAATTACAGCTACTGAATGCGTAGCTAT